>JARZZO010000013.1:46875861-48139195 GCA_030544215.1 Zantedeschia hybrid cultivar | reverse complement strand
GCATACTTGAAAAAATCAAGTTGATTACAGAATGTGCATGCTAATGAAAGACAATGGCATGGTTGACGGTCATCTCAACCATCAAAATCCTTACACTAATGACATAGTCATAGGATTTCTCCTTCATGTTCATCCACTCTCCAAAGGAAGAAAAAGAGGAAAGAAGCCGCCTAACTACATTGTTTTAAAAAAAGATCTGGTCATGCCATCACATTTTACCTAAAAGAAGTCCATCAGAATCACACACTGATTGGAGCCTGTACATATGAAACACTATTGAGTATAGGATGTACATTTTCTCATCCCTACTACTGTCCTTTGGTTTCTGTGCAGAAAGGCCATGCAATGTAACACAAAGAAATGTGTGATAATAGTTTTATCCAGAAGAGAAACATGTTTCACAAAGTAATGATTACAAGCTTATAAGAAAGTTGTCCATGAGATTTCTTCAGTGCTAAGGTAACAGAAAACTCTATCATGTAGTGAAGAAAGCTTGGAGACCCATGGAGGCACTTGGGACTTGAAGTCAAGCTTTTTAAGATAAAGAATGGGGAAGACCCAAAATTTTATTTATCTTTTTGAATGTGGCAGTACAACATACTGTATTCAATATCAAAAAAGGGGGAAGGTATAAGTATAGCCATCAATATCCAGAAAAGTCCCTATAAAAAGACACCCAGCAGGTGTACCTCCCTATCCCTCCATCAACAAAACAAAAGGGAAGGATTTCCAATGATCCCCTTAACAAAAAGCAACAGCCCACACTCTCACTCTATTACAAATGAACCTCGCAACACATTCCGGAACTGGATATTGATGGCTTATTCATTTCTGAAAATTCTCTTATTCCTTTCATTCTGAAAGCATGGCTTGAAGAATCATCCACCAGATCTGGGCATCCTCCTCAGGGAGGGGATGATTCCCCCAAGAGGTGAGAACACGCTCCCTAGAGTCCCCCAAAGCAATCTGCTTATTATTTTATGTATACATAAATAGAATGGATTGTCATATATTACTACTCCCTACAATTTATATATTTATGGATAAACCCCCTATCTTGATATTGATTTAAGGCCAATATGGAGGGGGCCCACCATGGGAAATTTTCCACATAAGAATTTTCACCTTCAGAGGGCTCCTTGGTTTCTTCGTATTATACACCAACATGTGCCACGTTCCACCATCGACTATAAAGTTGTACACAAATTTGACAGTGAACTTCCCACCGTTCTCCCATCTCTAGTTTCACGAAACTGGCTCATTTACGTCTGACTTCTGGTTCCACAGCAGTGACAATAACTCTCCTAGCTAAATGACTTCATCACCTCTCAAATTCTTCTTAAAGGTGGCTCCCATCCTCCCTCAGTCGACCAGTCATCACACAATTTTCTGGTGAGAATAAAACATGTGACTTCTGTCTTGAGTAGAGGCAAAATGATGTAACCAGGCTCCAATTAGAGATTTCTCGGAATCATGGTTTGCCAACTCGGATTGACACATTCTGGAATGTATTCTGAGGTTCATTTGTGTCAATGAGAAGGAATGGGCTAATGCTTTTTGTGAAGGGATCCTTGGTATATCTTTCCTTTTTCTTTTGTTGAGGGAGGGGTACCTTACACCTTTGTCGGTGTTTTGTTGTTCTCTTTTGTATAGGGGGTCTTATGTGAGTGACCCTTAGTTATACATGTGCATCCCTTCCTTGTTTGATATTTAATAAAATTGTGGTACCAATCACTTTCCAAAAAAAAAAAGAACATGGATTGACACATTCCAATTTGTAGAGATAAGATCAGTTTTCAGGCTTTTTGATTCCGAGACAGCCAATATACTACATTATGAGCCCACTTAACACCTTTAGCAGTAGTTCAGATTCTTAAGAGGATTTATACAAAACCTTACAAGTCAGCCTGAGTCCCTTTATGAGTCAGTCCCCAATTAGAAGGAAGGATGGTGGCTTGGTGCCTCGGAATACACAAATGATATCATGCATTGATTGGTGTAGTGAGTTGGAATAATTTGGTGATGGAAAAAATTCACATCTTGTAACTAGCTAGGCCACAAGGTTGCCTAATAAAGCAGAGATTGTGTATGCAGACCAACCTATGGATGAAATAGCAAGGGGCTGATCATGGATTTATGGGCCACATGTGCTTACCTTTCCCTGGGACCTGGGTTTTGCACAATGCTAACCAGTGTCATCCTCAACATCTAGAGAGATAAAAAAAATTATAAATAGGGATATAATCAAGGATGTAACAACAATATTCTGGTCTATAAAATCTACCAAGATAGTGAACATTTCATATAGGTTTCACCATGCTTTACAGAAAGAAGCCAGTCCATATATTTTCCATTCAAAAGTGGGCAGTGCAAATGAATTCAACTAGTCTATTCTGATGATAGTTAATATAAACTATACCCAAAACTGAGACTTGGTCAAGTAAAAGAACTCTAATCCAGTTTATTGGACCTGTTCTTTAATTTCAACAAAGAACAAATCCAATTCTAACTCTTCTCAGTTCGCTACTTAGCCTATATTCCTACAGTATCTAACACAAAGTCATTGGATTAGAAGCTGAGAATATATTAACCGGTATAACTATTTCTTAGGAAAATAAATGTAAATAAAACTTTATACCTGTTAAGTTAGCTTAAATAATACAAAACAATAGCCAGAGATGATTCAATGAACACTAATTTTCTCGCAGTGCATGGCAAGTATGCCAGAGAGACACACTTCTGCAGAGTGATAACACCAATGCCAGCGAGAAAGGGATAAGAATAGAGGAGAGCCACTAACTACTACTGTTGATGCTTAAATTTCATTTCACAGCAAGATATAATTTTTCTGAGTGATGACTCTAAAGGAACTCCAATTTTGCCGACTGATAAGATCATAGTCAGAAATGTGCATAACCATCAAAAATGGTAACAAAACAACAACAAAGAAGCGATCATCCACCATAATAACCACTAAGCAAGCAACTTGCAGAGTTTCTAATCAAATTCCAAAACCCAGCGAAACCCCCTACTCAATGCGCAGGCCCCAATTACGCGTCCTACTTCTGGTGGTTCTTGGACGGCTTCTTCTTCGAGGCGGCGGCCGGCGGCGGCTGCAGCCGCGGGTGGCGCTCGGCCTCGGCTGGCTCCAGCCACTTGAGCGAATGGCGGTTGTAGAAGGGCCAGTTGGGGACGGTGACCAGCGCCGTGAGGACGACGCCCCCGGCGTATACCAGCAGCATCGTCTGGAAGGACCCGAGGGCGTAGCCGGCGGCGAAGGCGGCCACCGCGGAGGCCACGAGCATGGCCTGCATCAGCACCTCAGACAGCTTCTGCCCCTGCCAATCCATCTGCAACAGCTAAAAAAAGAAGAAAAAAAAAACGAACTTTACATCAAATTGGAAGCCTCGATTCAAATGATCACGGAAATTATCGGGATCGCGATCCCGACAAGAAGGAAGCGCAAAACAATCGAAGCAAGAACGCGATTTGATGGATCTAGCGGGAGAAGGACGGATCGGGCGCATCAAAACCCTAAATTGTGCGGAGAAGAGGGGTGAGGGTTATTACCGGGAGACGATTCCGCGGGCGATCGGGGCGGAGACGGTGACGCTGGATCCGGGGTGTGGACCGTGGAAGGGCCGTGGCTCTAATTTGTATCTTTTAAGGAGTCTTTTCTTTTGCGTGCGTACCCAGTGACATGTAAAATTGTATATGTGTGGTTGTAAGAGATATATATGTATACCTATCTTGCTGTTTGCATGTGTAAAATCCTAATTTAAGTTGAATAGAGGTGTGGTTTATTGTACTATATAAAAATATTATTTTTGAACACTTTTATGACCCAAGGTCATGCAAAGTTTTTTGGATTTCAAAATACAAGTAATATACCAAATCTTTGATTTATATAACGTAAAATATATTTTTTAATTAGTATCTCACATGATATTTGGGTCTGGACCTGACCCAAGTTAGGTCGAAGTTCTTCCTAAATCCAACTCAAGCTATAAACGATGGAGACCCAACTTTTAAATTGTCTCAAATTAACTCTCTCAAACATACAGCCTTATTGATTGGTGTAATATTTACTACATCTTCGGAAGCGCAACGTCCAGTGGTGAAATGGGCAGACCGTCATCAAAGAGCTTATGGCTCAATAATATTAGACTTCTTTTACATGAAGTCATTAATTCTAATCCTGACTCTAACAGTTATAAGAGACTTGTCTAATGAATTTAAGGGGGTCTATGTTCGAATATTTCTTGCAAGTGATGAGATTCGTAAAGAGAATATTACTGTTTATGGAAGGATCCAACAAAAAATTGAGGCCTTCAGAATCTCAAAGAGCGGACAATCTAATTTTTAAATTTGTCAAGTTTATTTTTTTAGCTCCTTAATTTAGAATATTTTAGTTTTTAGTCCCTCTACTATAGTTAATTTAAGAAAACCCCTTTACATACTTAGCAAAAGCTTTCCATAATCTCACTTTTATAAGATACTTGTATTAAGCACATTTTTTATTTTATTTTAAAAATCCATTTTTACTAGTAACTAAATAATATAGCAATCAAATTTAAAACAATAAACTTTTAAAAGAACTAATCCTCCAAAACTCTAATTTTGAACACCATAGGGCAGCAGGAATTAATTACTCCCGTGTCCCGTCCCTGGGACCTGCAGTAAAAGAGTCCCAACTTTCCCTCGCCTTTAAACCCCACCCCCACAAAACCCTCCCAGCACGTCCCCAAACTCGGCCGCGTCATCCCTCGCCGTTCGTCGGCCACGTCCCGCCATCGCCGCCTGCCGCCATGGCGGTAAGTATTCCCCCCTCCTTCTCTCTCCCTCTCTCTCTGGCTCGCCGGGGAACCGCCGAGCCTCTATTGTGCGTGTATTCTCTCAAGCTTTTAGTTCGTATATTTCTCTTGCACCTTCAATAGAGCTTTATTGTGCTAGGTGTTCGAATGCTATTTGCTTTGTAATTCAAGGTTTTATTTTTTTTTGGTTTAATTTATGGACAATAATAACACAAGGGTTGTGATTCTCGTGAATAATAGTCCATTTCTTCTTGCTGCAACATAGAATTCAAAGTAATGATGTACAATAACTTCTGCAGCTGTGGACGAATTTTGCAAGCCGAAATCTGTGTTCCCAAAAATAGAATATGAAACAAGGAAAAAAAGGTAAAAGGAGTAGGCGAGGTGAGAAAAGGGAAAAAGAATGAGAAGAGTAGAGATTATCCAAGAAAGAAATTTAGATAATGTGAATTTGTGTGGCGGAAATTTGTATTCTTCTTCTTGGGCTTGAGATGTGATTTTTGTTGTTTTGTGAAGAGAATTGACAATAATCCAGGTTTGTGTTCTTCTTGGTGTCGATCAAAGGCGTTGGCGAACCTAGACAAAACCCTAGGTTGGCATCGTGAACATAAAAAAATATTGATCTCCATCACAATGGGGGATGATGTACTTTATATTTGATGTATCCAGCTCGAGGGTTTTGTTGAGGTTTAAGTGATTGACAAATCTGTTTTTTTTTTCCCCTTTTAGTAGTTATTGGTGCTTGTTGAGGAAGAGGAATCTCTCCTCTTCCTACCTAATTGTACTGCCTCTGCCTTTTTTTCTTTTTTTTCAAATAAACTTCATTGGCACTGTGACCAAAGGAAAGGATTGGCCTCCATCAGAATGGGGGGAAGATGTACTTTATACTTGATGTATGCATCCTAAGGGTTTTGTTGAGATTTGAGTGAGGAATGTTCTTGCACACCCCCCCCACCCCCAACTACTTAAGAAAGTGAGAGAGAGAGAGAGAGAGAGAGAGAGAGAGAGAGAGAAGTGACCTTTTGCATCCTTTTTTGTGTATATTGACATCCATGAAGAGTATTTGTGCAGTTGCATTGCTTCTGATTTTACAATTAAGGCTTTAACCATGGTGTATATATGAAATATAATGTTATCCCAAAAGCTTGAGGGATTGCCATGGAGATTCTATATTACATGCTGTTATATGCACATAACTTAGATAACTCCCCTAGGATGTATACTTGGTTTACCATAGTGCACCCTATTGGCATGCCCTTTACCTTTTGCAACCTGCCAAAGCTGCAAATGGGTTATGACGGGATTAGTTATTCTGGATTGCTTATTCTAGAATAAGGAGTGTTTCACTCTGATAGCTGGATGAACTCTAAGGCGGAATAAGCAATTCTGATGCGGAATAGCCAATTCTTCCAATCAAAGCAAAATTAGCCATATACTAAGAATGAAGGGCCTTATTCTTCTCTAATTCTGCAAACAAAGTGGGACTTAAAGCATTAATCAGAATTGGAAGTGATTATAATAGACTATTTTACTAGATTTTGATTCCGATCCTTGAACTTTTTTAAAATTTAGGATCGGAATGGAATTTCTCCAATGCCCTTTAAAAAAAATTATTGGGCCAAGCCCACATAAAAGAAACAGCTGGTTGAGTAATACTTGCTGCAATACCCAGATGCAATGCAGCTGCAACCGCCATCTGTTTGCGAGATTGGATGGCATGGGGTCACTGCACTGTCGCACAAGGGGTGCAGTGGAACTTAAAACCCCATGAGCCATATGATCCCATGATCGGACGGCGGTTGTAGATGAATTGCAGCTGGGCATTGCAGCAAGTATTACTCCAGCTGATTAGGCCCTTGAGGGACCGACCAGCCTATAAGGTGAGCTGATCAAGGAGCAGCCTTTTTCTTGGGGGCTGGGTGGGGGGACTTCATATGGGCTCACGTCGTGCCCATTGTTAGCCAGTGTGGGGCTAGACAATGGAGACAGGCAAGAGGGCATGCACGATTGGCCCAATCACAGTCATCCTATCATGCACACGTGAACGAGTGCTTGGCCGTGCCAACTATGCACATCCCGTTTTGCTCATCCTCGCTTTTTAAGTCTTGTGTCTTGAACCCCATGTGCCAGACTTAATCGTGGTCAATTTATGAAATATCATTAAATATACCCCCCCCCCCCCCCCCCCCCCCCAACAACAAAAAAAAAGGAATGGAAGCATAATTTTTTTTGTGTGTATTTCCGGTTACTTATCAAAGGTTTACAGTTCAGAAATATCATATATTGGAAATAGAAACAACTTGGACTACCATTTGCAGTCCTATCTGCATACTGCATGTTCTTTGCATCTGCTTCCCAATGCCCTTGGCCAGTGGCTAATGTTATAGAGATCAATGTCTAGCTTAGAGCTTCCTTTTCTGCTGCCCATTTCCTCCTCTATTTAGAGATTAATTGCAAGTGTAGATCTTCAAATATGAAAAAAGGTTCATACTGAATAAATGTTAAGACGATCATAAAATAGCAGAAAGAACCTACAAAGATCCTGCTGTTTGGGATTTATGAAAATAATGAAGTTATGGACTGAATGTGCCTCACCAGGGATTTTTTGTTGGGTTTGGGGGAAATATGCAGGTTTGAACCAGGGTGGGGCTGATGTTGTTAATTTATAAGTACAGTGCCCGGCCACTGCAGCTGAGACCATAGTTGTCAAGGTGCCAAGGCAACCCAAGGCGTTCCCGGGGAGCCTAAGCGCTTAGGCGTTAAGGCGGCGACTTAGGCGCCTCCTTAAAATATATGTGAAATATATTAATAGGAATTGTAGATTCATCAATATTAATATCAAATATATGCAGTCACACAAAGATAGGGAGGGGGGGGGAGAGAGATTAAAATAGAGCTACGGCCCGTGTGTGTTATGTGCACTGTGTACGCAGTCACAGAGAGAGAGAGAGAGAGAGAGAGAGAGAGAGAGAGAGAGAGAGAGAGAGAGAGAGTAGAGTGTGTGAGAGTGAGATTGAACTAGGGCTTTGGCCCCTGTCTTTGTGAGAGAGAGGTGGAGCTCAGGGCCTCGGGCCTAAGAGAGGGAGAAAGCTAAGAGCCTAAGAGAGAGGGAGGGAGGGGGGCTTGGCCGGTCGGGCCCTTTCGAGAGAGAGAGAGAGAGCAAACTCACCAAATGGTGCTGGTGCCGGCAGCGTCAATGGTGGCCGGGAATCGCAGCGACGGCGGACGGAGACGAAACCCTCGCAGACCGTGGCTGGGAGTAGGGCTGCAACTCCGGTCGGGTTAGGTCGGGTTGAGGTCAACCCTAATCCAACCCATGTAAGAAACCCCTCAACCCTAACCCACCCCACCCCAACCCTCAACCCAACCTCCTTAACTATAACCCAACCCATCTAACGATCTCCCAACCCAACCTAACCCAACCCAACCCATGTAACCCAACCTTCATCGGGTTGGGTCGGGTTGAGTCAAGTTATTTCTTTAACAATCTACATTTTTAGCATTTTTTTTCTTACTATCAGAATTCCATGTACAAAGATATAAATGAATTTAACTATCTACCATAACAAAGTAATAAAAAAAAAAGTTAACTATCTACCGTAACAAAGTAATAAAAAAAGAAGGTACAAACATAATTACATGAATACTACTTGGGAACATCTTTACTCATATTGTAAACTAAATCTTTTTCAATGGTATAAAGTTAAAATAGAATATATTCTAATGATCTAAGTTATCATTCTATATATTAATGTTGGGTTCGGGTTAGGTTGGGTTGACTGACCCTCAACCCAACCCAACCCATTCAAGGTCGGGTTGAAAAACTCCTCAACCCTAACCCAACCCAACCCTAACTTGATCGAGTTCAACCCGACCTAACCGTCGGGTTGGCCCACTCGGGTTCGGGTTGACCCACCCAAAGTTGCAGCCCTAGCTGGGAGGGAGGGAATGGGGCATCGCGGGGGTCAAGCGAGGGGGGTTAACTTATCGTATTGGTTCGGGTCTCTAATGGGCCTGGCCGAAGCGGGTCCAGGCGCCTGTTAGGTGCCCAGGCGCTCTAGGCAGGCAGCTTGGGCTGCTTAAGCGGGCGCCTAGCCCGCCTTTCATGGGCCCGTGAAAGGCAGCCCAACGCCTAGCCCCTCTACTGGTGCCTTTGCGCCAAGGCGCCGCTTAGGCGCATGCCTAAGCGGCACCTTGACAACTATGGCTGAGACCAAAAAAATTATGTGAGGATAGAGTATCTCTAGAACTGAAGTATATTTTCCTTTAGCTTATCAGTCATATATCATCATCCTCCGAATTTCCAACTAAGTGGGGATGGGGGCATGGTGCTTTTCCTCTGTTCCACTCAGATCATATTTATACTCAGCATGCATCAAAAAAGTGCTACGGGAGGAGCTTCTCACTATTCAGTGACAAGCTAGGAGGCCTTGGTGTATTGGTGGCGATTTCAATGCCATCAAAACAGCAGAAGAGAGCAGTGAAACATCGCATCAGCAGAGAGAGATGGAGGATTTCAGGAACTTTATTGATGAAGCGGCTCTTATTGGTGTGCTGCCATCCATATTACTTATACTTGGTCCAGCCTCATGGAGGACCTGTCTCTCTCGAGGTTGGATAGGTTTCTGGTGTCCGTGGACTGGGAGGAACACTTCCCTTTGTTGCAGGCAGATTGTTCTGTAAGGACTACCTTAGATCACAAACCTATATTGCTGAGATCTAACTCTTCTTCTTCGAGGAAGCCAAGGTTCAGAATGGAAAAATGCTGGATGAGAGAGGCAGGCTTCATAGAGGTCGTTACTAGCAGCTAGTAGGAAGAGATCAGAGGGCCGAATGCTTTGGCTAGGCTGGTGTTCAAGCTCAAAAGGCTGTCCCATGCTCTTATTGTCTGTGGTTCGTCCGAGACCTTGCCAGGAAAGATTGCCAAGGACAGAATTTTGGAATAGCTGGAGGCTTTTGAGGCGCTTGAGGAGGCAGGCTGCTTGATGCTGAGGATAAAGAAAGCCGGGATAAACTTAGAGCAAAATTTGAGGAGATCCTTATCAGGAAGAGATTTACTGGTAGCGGAGGTCCAATGAGAGATGGACAAAGGAGGGAGACAAGAATACATCTTATTTCCAGTAGGTTGCTTCAGGCAGGAGAAGAATGAACCAGCTCAGGCTTCTTAGGGATGGAGACCATGTCTTTTCAGGAGACTCTCAACTGAGGGTCATGGGTTTGATTTCTATTGCAGGCTTCTTTTCTGAGGATAACCTAAGCAGGTGCACGATTGTAGACGATTTGCTACCATGCATCTCGACAGAGGAGAGAGCTTATGTCTGCCCCCATTCTCTGAAGGAGATTAGGAGGGAGGTGTTTGGGTTGACTGGCGATAAAACTCTTGGCCCAGATGGCTTCCCTTTATTATTTTTTCTAACATTGTTGGGAGATTGTGAAGACAAACATTTTGCAGGCTTTTGAAGACTTTCCGAAGGGCAGGGCGCATCTCAGAGGCATCAACAAAACCCTCATTGCTCTCATCCCTATGAAACCTGGGGCAAACTGCCTAGTTGACTATAGGCCACTAAGCTTGCTTAATGGTGTGTACAAGATAATTACTAAGGCACTAGCTGACAGATTAGACACTGTTGTGGGAAGACTTATCAGTGACAATCAGGGTGCTTTTGTCAAGGGGAGATACATTCAGGATAACTTCCTAGTGGCCCATGAGGCATTGCACTATATGGAGCTGCACCATAGGAGTGGTTTGCTATTGAAGTTGGACTTCGAGAAGGCTTATGATAGAGTGAGCTGGAACTGTTTGCTCAAGGTGCTTTCACTCATGGGGTTTGGGGATAGGTGGATCAGAGAGTGCATCTTCTCAGCTTCCTTTACTATGATTGTTAATGGGCAGCACACCTTACTTCAGTTGTGGGGGAGGTCTCAGACAAGGGGATCCTATATCCCAGCCTTCCTTTCATCTTGGTGGCACATATTCTGAGTAGAGTCTGGCACATAGCTGAGGAAGCTGGCCTCTTATGGGGCTTCTAGGTATCTCAATAGGGGACGTCAGTTTCTCACTTGCAGTATGCTGATGATATTATTTTGTTCTTAGCTGCAGAAGAGAGCTAGTTGTTCATGGCTAGGCTTGTGCTGGAGCTGGTGTCTGAGGTGAGAGGATTGGCTATTAATTTCACTAAAAGTAAGTTGTATGGAGTCCAAGTTGGAGAGAGGCTGTTGAACATGGCTGCCCTTATCCCTGGTTGCAAGGTAGGGGAGTTCCCTACTACCTACCTTGGTATGCCACTTATGCCAGGGGCACTCAGGTGCAGAGATTGGGATAAGGTAGTGCAGAGGTTTGAGGGATGCTTAGCCAACTGGAAGGGTAAATTACTTTCTTATGGGGGGAGATTGACTCTCTGTAGGTCAGTCGTAGACTTGCTTCCTATTTATTACCTCTCCATTTTCAGAGTTCCAGCCACAGTAATCAAGAAACTAGACTCCATTCGAGCCAGATTTTTATGGCATGATGCAGGGGACTTGAAGAAGGGTGGTTTCCATGTTTCCTGGGCCAGTGGGCCCATATTTGGCTTTGCTTTCAAAGTGGCTGTGGAAGTTTGGGCAGGGTGAGGCATGTCTTTAGTATCAGGTGATCTCTCATAAGTATTATGCACAGGCTAGACAGTGAGATTTTCTCTTGCCCACGCTTTATAACGTCTCTCCTGTCTGGAAGGGTGTTCTATCTGCGGATGTCTTCAACACGGGATCTCTTATCATAGTGGGTAATGGCAGGTGCACACTCTTCTGGGAGGATGCATACATCTTAACATTTGAGCGTGTTATTTCCTCAGCTGTTTGCCATCTCTTCACAGCAGACTGCTAGGGTTCACCATATAGCAAAGGGCAGCAGTGAGAGGACTATGTGGAACCCTATTTTCAGGAGACATTTGAGAGAAGAAGAGATGGAAGATCTGTTAGTGCTCCTGCGGTGGTTGCAACCATTCCATATTGTTCCTAGCAGGGGAGACAGGTGGACTTGGAGATGGGAGAAGGGAGGCTCTTTTTCGGTTCACTCCACATATTCCATCATCTCGGACGGTGGCAGCAGATACCCATATTTTTTGGTCGTGTGTGGGTCAATAGCCTGCCCAAGGTTCAGTTCCTGGTTTTGAGAGCCGTCATCAATAGGCTTCCGAGCTGTGACAAGCTGGTCCGCTTTATGGAAGATCTTCGGACTATTTGTTGTGTGTGTGCGAGGAGGAGGAATCAGTGAACCACATTTTTGTATCCTGCTCCTTTGTTCAAGAAGTGAGGCGGCTCATTGGTGATCTGATCTTCTACATGTGGACTGCTCCTGTTTGGCATCCGTTGAAGAGCTTCTCAGTTATTGGGGGAGAGCTTGGGCTTTGAAGCAGGACAGCGTGATATGGTGGCTGGTCCTTCATGCCACTATATGGGCTGTGTGGATGGAGAGGACTAGTAGGATCTTTAGACGGGAATCCTCCACGCCGCACAGGATTTTCCCTTTCATTTGTGATAAAGTCATAGGATGGGCTGAAGTTAATCGTAATTCGAGTTCAGGGAACTCATCTCTGTTTGGTCTTTTGGGGGATAGGTGATGGTGGTAGGCATCCTTTTGGTATGTTGTATAGGGGGCCTTTTTGATCTTTTGGGTTTTGCACCTCCTTGGTGCTTTTGTTGGGAGATTTTTGTGCCCTCCCCTCCTTGTGTATAAGCTTCTTTTCATTTATAATACAAGTGGTACCACCCACATTCAAGAAAAAAATGTCATATTCCCTTTCACTGCCCACGAAAAGATGATGTGATATTTTATTTGTTAGAATAGGATGTTGAGCGATGCCTTTTGGTTTTCATGTTGTATTTTGGTCCTAAAGCAGATGTTTACAAAAGATGGTTCCCACTGTTTTCATTTAACAAGTATGCATCAGCATAAATGTGAATTCATTTGAACATTTCTACCTAATGGTTAGTAAGATAAGCTCCAAGAAATTTATCTTTTGCTCCGTTCGGGCATCACTGTGTCGTGGCTTTTTTCAGCCCCCTTGGTGAGGTCCATTTACTTTTGTTCCAAAAGTGTTCATCCAGTATTTTAGTTCATTTTTTTTAAACCTTCACTGTGGTGATGTTTGATTGCAGACTATTCCAGTTAATCCAAAACCCTTCTTGAACAATTTGACTGGAAAGCCTGTGATTGTGAAGCTTAAGTGGGGGATGGAATACAAAGGTAACAAACTGTGAAAGTTTTAATATTTTGTTCAATGATTTTTTGGGTAATGCATGAAGCTCTGATTTATCTTGTCCTATTGCTCTTTCTTAGGTTTCCTCGTATCAGTTGATTCATACATGAATCTGCAGGTAGTAGTATCTTAAACCTTACACCTCATGGTTTTCCCCCCTTCACACTTGTTTCCAGGGTTGCAATTTGTTTATTAGTTTTCTCTTGATTGTAGCTGGCCAATACTGAAGAGTACATCGATGGACAATTTACGGGAAACTTGGGGGAGATTCTGATTAGGTAACTAATTGCTTTTATCGTCACTCTATAAATGCACAATTGTGGTTTCTTGAAGTTCGAAGTAAGGGGTGCCATTTTCTGCAGTTAGCCTTAAAAAAAACTTTGAAGCCTGTTCACAATTTTGCGAATTTTGTGTACTCTTCCGTAGTGGGTGATGAGGAACCTTCCTCTCCCTTTCTGATTGTACTGCCTCTTTTTATCTTCAATAAAATTGGTGCATGACACAACTTCTTTCAGAAAAAAAAATGATTTACTTGTGAAGCATGATGGACAAAATTTTTCTGGTTTTTTAACAAATTTATCCCTATATTCTATTCTAATTCTCGTTTATCCCTATAATCTCAATATTAGCAAATAGCTCCCCACAATCTTTTGCCATTCTAAAATAAATCCATGTGATCGATGGACATCTGAAAAGGCATCATTCTTGAGAATATTTTTTTTGCAACGAAAACAACCAAGCTGCCATTAAGCAGCCCCAAATCTCAATCTCCTCAGGAGCATAAAAGGGAAGGTTAGGATACAAGGGAAGGTTAGAAAGGCATAATTTTAACTCTGGTTGATGTCACTCCATCATTAGAAACTTAATAGCATAAATTTATTCTAGAACAGCAAGAGATTGTGGGAGGTTTTCTAATTGGTATTATAAGGAAAATATGGAGTTAAGCTAGATCACAGGTCTAATCTCAAGAAGTCCCCCTTTTTGGCTTGTATGGTGTGTAAGAGCAGAAAGAATATGTATGCATGCGTGCGCTTTCATTAATTTCGTAGATTTGATAATAAAACATTTCTTGCTCTTTTGTATATTATTCCTCTTGATCAAATAGTTTGACACGCATGGTATGATCATGCTTACCTGATGATACGTGGTGCTAAATTTAAAATATTCAAGGCATATTTTTGTAGGATATTGCTGAGGAGGCAGTTGCTCACTCAAATATATTAGATTTTTAGTTTGTTTATTATGTTGATGCTTCCAACTCCGTGCTTTTGTTATGTGACAGGTGTAACAATGTTCTGTATCTCCGGGGTGTACCAGAGGATGAAGAAATTGAGGATGCTGAATGAAATCTAGCGTTACTCTATTCTGCCCTCATAGAGTTCAGGCTTTAGATGAAGGTTATTCCTTGGGAGGGTCTGTAAGATGTGCAGTATTGTTTTTGACATGCTCACTAGTATTACTCACAATGTTGGTAGTTTGAATATTCTTCTCTGGCTGCTTATGAAGTGGATTTAGATTTCTAGTGCTAGACGGAGCCAGATCTTTGCCTATGTGCAGGAGAAACATGAAAGAACAAGGTGTAGGCCTTCTATTTATTTTTTAAACTATGAATCCCTGACTTTTTTCATATTTAAAACTGCACCATTAGGTTTTCACTGTCTATACCCACCATGTATTTTGCTTCTACGCCGTTCCTTTATCAACTGCGTCTGGATGACTACTAAAAAAAAGGGAAGCAGCTGAGTAAATTTTTGGAGTTCAGTTCCTCTCAGTATGGAGTTGGACCTAACTCTATCAGTACTGAGAGGAATATTTTAAAAAACCCTCTCACACCCAACTTTTTTGATTCCCCATGAAAGTTGTGTTTTTTTTTAGCAAATATGGGGACCTCCCTCTCAACAATCGGTCCAACTCTATAAAGAGAACCAAAATTGAACTTTTTGACAAGCTGGGTAAATGGTTGGCATGTTCAAGTATCCATCTCGACATGTTCAATGACACTTTTACTCCTGCAAAAGTATAGTGACCTTATTTTAACCAGATCTAAGTTTCGTGTTTAATTACATCTGACTTCTGATGCATCAAAACATGTGAGAAGCACCCCAGTCGGGCAAGCTTCAACATTGTTGTTTGCATCCAGATCTCCCCCGGATTTGCATCTTCTGTGATGAAACCTCTTGTGTCTGCAACATACCACCATCTTGCATCCATGTGCAGTACGTCTTGTAACCTCCATTCCCAGGCCCCCCTCCTCCCTCTCTTGCTCTTTCACCCATCAAATTAGTGCGGTTTGTGATCTTTGTTCTACCTCAAATGCTAAGTATGTTGCAGCATGAATGTTCTTCACATCCCATATACTTGCAAGTTTAGCTTGCAGCCTCCGGGGCGTTGATAGAAGGCATTCACTAAGTTTGCACAAGTTGGTTAATAAAGTGATTGTCACAAGTAGAGGTGATAATGAGTTACGGAGCAAGGCCGAATTAGAATATGGTGAAGAGTTGCTTGATTCGGGATTAAAATTGTGACCCACATTTGGTTTCAATGTCAAATTTATGGATCTGACTTGTTTGAGAGGAAATCAACTAAGAACTGAATCTAATACCCAATATTTAGTTTCCAAAAACAGAATTGGTTGAGAGGAGAAGTTCAAAATGATCTGATATCAAATCTGACTTATTTTTCGAAATATGATATGTATTTCAAAATATGATCCAAACTCGTTTTCCAACAGCTGAGTCTACCTAGCTCCACAGGTTGCGTTAAATTTCATTGACACCCTACGGGTCTGTCTGGAGCAAGATATAAATGCGTTTAGGCTTACAGTAAACTTACCTTGTATGATTGCTTTAGGTTGAATGGGTAAAAATAAGTTTATTGCAAAATCATTTGAGCTTATGATGAACGAGTTTATGCAAAATGAATTTATAATAATTCCATCTACGTTTTCTTAAATTACATCCAAACACAGCTTATATTCTTATAGTCTATATTCATTCAAGTGAGTTATGAGTTCTGAAAAATAAGAGAGACAAATTCGCATTCTAAAAAAAGTTATTTTTCTTAGTATCAGCACTGTCCAGAAATAAACTGTTATATACATTTTTTGTTATTTTAGTCAAAAAATTAATTAAAATTTTTTCCACCATCAGACTTGGGAATTTTCTTTTTCCCCGGGAAAACCTTTACTTCTCTCTCACTTTCTATAGGTCTCTCTATCTCTCCCTTTTTTTCCCAATGGTTGAGATTTGACATTAGTTTTCATGAGATTTAATCTTTTTAATAACTTTTAGCTATGAACAATTTATTCTTTTGGAGAAGTATTTAATCCTTGAAGAAAAAAAAATTCCTTTTTCAAAACATAAAACAATTTCAGTAACACACCCGAGAATAAACAAGTTAGCCAATTATATAGAAAAAGCCCTTATACATAACCCTAGAGCACCCCTAAAACTGTGGAAGGCATTGAAGACTCAGAACTCAGAAGAGAGAGAGAGAGAGAGAGAGAGAGGGGGAGGAGGAGATGCCGAAGCGGACGACGCACACGTACTCGAGCGAGGACGCGCGGCCCGACGGCCCCGAGTCCGACCTCTTCGTCTACTACTGCAAGCACTGCGGCTCCCACGTCCTCATCACCGGTGCCAGCCCCAGCCCCAGCCCCAACCCCTCCTCCTTCTTCTTTCTTTCTTCTCTCCTTCTGTTTTGCTTGCTCTAGATTAAGAGGAGGCTCAGGTGCCTGTTTCAATCTTTGAATAATGTTACTATGAGTGAGGATCTATGGTGGTCTTTGGTGGTTGTCATCTCATCTGGGTCGTCTGCTTTGGGGGTCTTTGTTCAGGATTTCTGATGGGTTTCGCAATTCTTGGTGGCGAAATTATAACCTAGAAATTCCAGAGAACGTTTTTTCTTTAACCCCCTGTTTGGAAAGAAGGCGGGGTTGCGGCGACATTAGATTGATAAAGCACAGGTAATTCGGCGGGAGGAAGAAGAAATGGTTCACTTTTCAGTTCATAACCCCGAAAGAGAATGTTTTCGCAGGTCCAAAATGGAATCTTTTCTTCCATCTGTAGAAGGTGGCAAGAAGAGAATGGAACACACACATTTGGTCATTCCTGCTGTGCATTAATATAAACCCTACACCCAGTCAACAGATGGCATCCAAATTTAAGGCTGTGTTTGGTTCGGCGCCGCCCAGTTGGAAGCACTTTTTGGCGTCCCACTTGGTCGTTTTGCGGGGAAGAAACTAGGTGTTGGAAGCCATTTGTGTAGCGTTCTTGTTGTTTCCTTGGCCTCCAACTAAAAGCTCCACGTTGGAGCTTCCTAGATCAGGGCAAAAAATGGGGTTGTTAGGGAAGATTTGATGTTTATACTATATAAAATTAATTGTAACCACATTTGTTCAATAATATATTCTTTTAAATGTTGAAAGTGGAAGTCAAAAGTGGTTTGTTTAATACAATTGCGGTGCTATCCACTTTCAAAAAAAAAAAAAAAAAGAAGTCAAAACCAGTTTTGAACTAGAAGATGTGCCAAACATGCCCTTAAGCTAGAGGCATCAGTTCATTACTCTTGCAACGTCTTCTGCTGCACTGCTTTGTGTGTTGCCTCAACTGCGCATTGTAAACAGTACATCAAATTCTTTGCTCCATTGTGGTTAGTTTCGTGGTCCCATGCTGGATTTGTCTTCTGTTACCACCCAGTAAAAATTAAAATAATAAAGGAGAGAGAGGTGGTTGCATTGATGGTGACCATGAGAACTAGATCAAGTAGACTATTTTTATTCCTCTTAAAGGGATGATTGGTTGTATCACTGCCACCAATTTTGCTAATTGGTATATAGAAGTGATGCAAACAGTACAACATGAGATAAGAAACTGTTAGACCCAACTAAGACATGAAAAGCGCAAATAATGACAGCTCAACCAAAACCCCGGATAACACCAAGCATTTGACACGTATAACTTACTATGTAACGAAACTTACGAAAAGGTAAGCCCAGCAAGCTCTTAATGAGTCCTGACCATGCACAACCTGTCGACTCCTTTTACCCCTATACCATTTGCCCCTAATATTGTTATTTGATGTAATATTTTGCTTAATGTTGCTTCACAGGAAGTCCCTTTCATAACTGAGAAAGCTTATACTTAAATTGCATCACAATTAACTTCCTCTCAAACATGGATGTGCATGCAGCCGGAATTCTGTCTTCTGGCTTCAGGAGCAGTGGCATGATGAGATCATTGAGATGTATGTCTGGAAGAGCTGTAATGGCAACCATCAGTGTTATTTCACAGTCATGAGCACCTTGTCAATCTTGGTGAAGGAAGGACATTGCATCATCTCTCCATGAAAATCTTTATCTTATCATCTTAGTGTTCCTCGTACTCTCTTCTGTAACTCATTTTGTAAATCTTCCACTTTTGTTTGATGACCATTCTCTCAATCCATCAGACTGCCATGGAACTTTGTTAAAGGCCCCGAGGATGCATCATAGTTTCTCTGCTTTAAATGTAATGCATATAGTTTCTAGCAGAAACTGCATCTTCTTCTCTATGCCTTGTGTACCATATGAAGTAGATATGTGACAATTCTTGCTCACCCCTTTTGTTTTAATGGCACTACTTGGTCAATCTCTGAGTATTTTAGTCCATGTGACACATTTTGTGCCATATCATCTCATACAAGAGATGAAGCTTCATTTGATTGCAACGTTATTAATCGCCCTTCATTGGGATTGTGCATCTGGTCCGTGGCAGAGAAGCTCTTGGAAAAGTAAAAGACGAATGAGCTAGAAGCTATGGCAATATTAGATGGGGAAAATGGACAATGTAGTCAATTTGCATTCAGTTTAAACAACCATAAAGCTGAGAATCATCCAATTTGAGATTCATTTGTTGAAATTTTTGCCCTTCTTATTTCTTAAACAAGAAGAGAGAACTTTATATTTGGTTCAATTTCACTAGCCTTGATTTTGGGGAAACCAGTAGCAGCACATTCTTACAGTGCTAATGGACTTCATTCTTCTACTTAACAGTCGACAAGCGTATACTGTTATTATAACCTGCAGCATTGTCCTCTTGTTTCTTGTGTCATGTTGTACCAAAGAACTCACTCGGGGTTGATCACCAGCATGTCTGTTGTAAGCCGACATGGGGTCAGAGATGTTTCTATATATGGTCACCTGTTTGCTCTGGCACAATCACTAGATAAAAGGATTCTCTTTCATGTTTTAACTATTTCCCGAGTGTATGATGAAGTTACTGCTGTCTTGTCCAAAGATGGAATCATCTCGATATTTGGTGCCAATTTCAATGTTTAATGGCGCAAACAAAATTCCTGCCACCACCCAATTTATTAATGATTTTATTTTCTTATTCTGTAATCTGCATGTTCAACATGCATTTTCTTCCAGTATACATTCAAAGTGATTCATACGTGTGAATTCTTTTGTCATATAGATCATTGGCTCTTCAATGAGCATTGTTAATGCCAGTAGAATGCACTTTTTAACTATGCATTCATTTTAAAGATATGCAGTTGCAGAAGATGCCAAGGAGGAAGACAGACAATGCTTATGTCCTGGACAAGAAAAAGCATTTAGCGAGACTGAACATGGCAGAAGCAGGAAAAGTTGTTCTAAAACGGTATTTGTTCTGCTTTCTTGATAGCTTTTGCTAATTTATTCAATTATAAAAGTGCTAATGAGCTTAATCTTTCTTTTGATTAATATCATGTGATGAATAATAACAATCTTGGATCTGGCTTAGTTTTGTGGAATGCGGTTTAGCTAAATATTTTGATATTTCTTTGCATTGCTTCCCATCAGTTTTTTTTTGAAGATGAATGAGTAAGAGCTGCTTTGTGATCTAACACAGCCAAGTCATCCTTTTGGCACACCATCAGTGAATGATTTCTAGGCATTTTAGGTCTTGATATGGAAATGGTCACCCATAAGAGATAATAGGCATCACCGGGAAAGAAAGGTAACTGGCAGATGTTCATGTTTCAGGTGGCGCTCTGATAAGAGAGTGAGAATGCCATTCAAAATGGATCTTCATGAAGATCACAATGCACATCTTATGACCCTTCAGTGAGTGGATGTTGCATTAGTTTGGTAGCTGGACTATCATTTTATTTTGTTACTATTTGCTGTCTAGTTTCATGTCTCTCTCTTTATTTATTACTCACAATTTAGTCTTTTGGCTAATTAGTGTTTCACAGTAAATTTGGTATTGTTATAATTTTCTTCATTATAGATAAGAGTTGATACCCTAACCAGGTCTACTGAGGGCGGCTTGAGAAATTCTGTATTGATAGGCTGATGCTTCTTCAATCTTCATCCTCTTTAGAATGGCAATTGTGAGACCATTCACTGTTCTGCACATGGAGCAACACTTCCATTGTCACAGTGGAGGCTGTGCTATCCTTCCCAGCATCTGTTTTGTCCCTTTGTCCTTTTTTTCCCCTTTTTACATCTGTTGAGTTTTCTTCCATACTTCTGTCATGGTTCCTGTGCACCACCGTGATCACCGACCTCCTTCGCTTCTTCATCTTGTTAAACTCCTAATTTTTCTAGAAAGATTGCCTCTGCTTCACGCCTTGTTCTCCCTTGCAATTGACCTCACATCCCCACTTTCATCCTCTACATCTTCTTGTCACACATCCAGAAAAAAGAAAGAAAGAAAGAGTCTATGGATGAGTTCTGCGGTCGCTTTGTGTTTTTCTTTTTCTTTTTTGTGGGGGTGTGTATGTGTTGGTGCACTGTTGTTCTTGTCAATGGGAACCGACACTGCAGTCGGGCATTGCCCTGTTAAGAAGCATCCCTTCTTCCCCTGTTCTGCCTCCTTTCTCTCCCTTCACATCACCCCTTTTCCTCCGTGGAAGAAGGAAACCTCTTTTGAGGCATCAGCACCTCACTTTATTTTCTCCTTTTGTCCAAAGTCCATAACAAAAATACTATATGCTCACAAATTAGCTTTATTCTGGCCACTCTCATCCATTAACCAAGTCCATTAATGCAGAAACGTAGACCTGGCTCGAGTAAGTTAACAGGATCCATTATCTCAGGCCAAATTACACTGTTGCAGCCCCATTAGCCTTCTTGTGAGTCTAAACCAGAACTTTGACCGAGTGCTATTTGGGCCTATTTCTTCCTGCAGCAGCTCTGTGTCTAAATGTCTATATTCCTTATGGCATTCTTTCAAAAGAATTTCATTGTTTTCTTAATTAACTATCTGCTGAATTAAAATGTTTCTAATCTAACTATCATACTTTTTTTTCTTTGGTATTGTAGCATGAATTTTATCTATTGTGCAACTTCCATTTTGGATGGCTTCCCTTCTTTTTCTTTCATCCCTAAGGCATTTCCACATTTCCAATTTTATTGTTTGATTGAAGTGTGTGAGATGTTGATGATGAGGTATCATTTGCATTTGATAAGCAGGGTTTCAAGCTGTAAAACATTTTATTACTGTTGAGGCTCATGTATACAAATTATGGATCTTTCTTATCCAGTGGTGAAGGAAGACTTGAAAGACAATTTCGTATGAAATGTATGGGATGTGAGCTTTTTGTCTGTTACCGGTCAGAAGAGGATCCAGAAACAGCTCCTTTTGTCTATGTTGTTGATGGTGCACTGAGCTCAGTTGCAGCGGAAACAAACCCTCAGGTATCAAAAGAAGTGCCTGCATGGAAGTTCTCTCTTAATTTTCTCATTGCTGTTTGCTTTTTTTTGGGGATCGGCTTGTCCATTTGCTGATGCTATTCTATTCGACAGACTTTTTATATGCTTACATTTGGCCAGGGATATGAATGCAAATAAATCTAGTAGTTTCTATGTTGCTTGTTTCTTGGAATGCTTAATTGATATGGTAACCTCGTATTCAGTATCCTAAATAGTGTGCCTATGGTTATTTGCCAGGTTGAAACCAGTATGTTATCCCAATGCATGTATTAGTCCATTGACACAGAGGCACCATTAACCTAGAGACATTGCGTCAAATTGAAACAAGTATATGAATACATAAACCCATGGTTTAACACCAACTTTGCTGTATTCTTACGCTATGTGGACACAAATGGTGCTTGCTTGGCGTGATACATAGCCTTCCTGATGATTCATGGAGTGGCCAAACCAGATTGAAGTGGGCAGTGACTGGTCTGGTTCTGCTGGTTTCTATGTAGTTAGAGGCGTGAGGCGACTGAGGTGACTGGGGGTCGCCTCAGCCTCAAATGCCTAGGCGATGGCCTAGGCGTTTGAGGCGACATTTAAAAAAAAAAAATGTAAATAATTCAAGTATTTATCTAACATGTCAAAAACATAAATAAAATCATACAAAATGACATATTCAATCACTCAAATATAACCATATAATTTTAAATCAAGCCAATTGAAATAAAATTTAATCAATCAAAGATGTAATCAATAAATTCATGGAAAGAAATAGGGAGATCGAGAGAGAGGTAGAGAGAGGGAGAACATTGGGGAGAGAGTGACAGAGAGGTGAGCGGCTCGGCCCTTTTGATAGACAGTGAGAGTGAGAGAGATGGAGAAAGGCAAGGGCTTTGGCCCTGTGATAGACAAAGGGAGAGAGACAGAGAGAGTGAGAGGTAGACGGAGAGTGAGACATATAGAGAGAGTGAGAGAGATGGAGAAAGGCAAGGGCTTTGGCCCTGTGATAGACAAAGGGAGAGAGACAGAGAGAGTGAGAAGCAGACGGAGAGTGAGATAGATAGAGAGAGTGAGAGAGATAAAGAAAGGCGAGGGCTTGCACCCTCTGATAGACAAAGGGAGATGGAGAGAAACAGGGGGGAGAGAGAGAGAGAGAGAGAAGTGGAGACTGGAGAGAGATAGGGGGAGAGAGAGGGTGCGGTCGAGAGATAGAGGGTGGGGGGAGAGAGAGGGGGTTGGAGCTTACCTGATGGAGCCCTTGTTGAAGGATTCGCCGTCACCGAAGGCCCCCATCATTGTTGCCAGACGCATTAAGGGGGCTCGCCGGAGGATTCGCCATAGCCGTCGCCATCATCAGACTAGAGCGCCGTCGTCATCACGGTCGCCATTGTCGTCGCCAGACTGGAGTGCCGTCATCCTTGCCGGGAGGCAGCGTGGAGGGGGGCTAGGGGAATGGGGCAGTGGAGGGGGCGGATGGCTCGAGGTTAGGGTTCGAACGAGGGTGGGGCGGGGGTTTAGTGGGTTAGAGGATTATATAGGGCAGGCCAAATGGGCCGGGCTGATCCAAGTTGCTGGTGAGGTGAGTTGGGCGAAGAAAGGTGCTCGACCGCCTCCGCGAATGGGGTGATTCCGTCGATCACCTAGGCGACGAAGGCCAAAGCGAGGCGGCTTACCATCGCCTTGCCTTGCCTCGTCGCCTAGGCGATCGCCTCTGACGCCTTTGATAACATAGGCTGGTTTTGAAGTTGAACTGTTTTGTATGAAACAATAAAAAAAATGCAAAAGTGGCCTTAACCAGTCTGGAACTAATTGGAATGCGATCGGCCAATTGGGATCGGGATCGGCGGGTCCCGATCCGGCCAGAATCTCCGATCCCGGCCAATGCCGACCAATTTCAGCCGATTCCGGCCGATCCGATCCCTATTTGGATCGGGATCGGCGGTTTCTGATCTGGCCCCCCGATCCGTGCCGGAATTCCATGCCTGGAACAGACTGAACCCAGCCTAAAGTGGCTCTTAAGAGTTTAAGAACTAAAAACTGACCTGGAACCAGATTTTTTTTTTCATCTCTTCTGGTTCTTACATTTTTTGTATTTATCAATATATTTAATGTAAATTATTTATTTAACCTTTGTACATGAGAAGTGACTGGTTCCCATCCTGAACTGGAACCAGAATTTGCCCTTGTGGATTCTGGTTCTGAATCCTGTTTGTACATGGGCCACTATCATGATTTCTTCATCAGTGATGAGTTAGTACCTCCCTTTTCATTTATTTTATTTGACATTCAGATCTCTGCATCTCATTTTATTAGTGCAAGCTTTTTTATCTTTTGGGATATGTTGTAGAGGCCATCCTTTGAGTTCTATCAACAATAACATTTTATTAATTTTGCAGGACGCCCCCGTGCCTCCTTGCATTTCACAATTAGAAGGTGGTCTTGTTCAGGTGGCAATTGAAGTGGAAGACAGAGCACAACGTTCTGCAATTACGAGTAAATATAGGGCTTGACTAACTGTTTTACTGCATACTTTACAAGTATGGTTAGAATTTTATTCAAACAGACAGGAAAATGGCTAATGTTTGTAACAAATGCTATTCAAGTGTCTTCTTCTATAGATTCTCTATAAAATAATCTTTCAGTGTTTCTGACCATTATTTCCTAGAAAACATTGCCAGTTCTTGTGCCAGATGTGGCAAACGCTGTTTTAATCAATATGTTTCATCTTGCGTGAAACTGGATGGTGATTATAGTTTCTAGTTTTGGGATCAAATATTATTGTCCACATTTAATGATGATTGGCTAAGGCTTCAAATTGCAAGTCGAGGGATTAATTATTTTTCTATTGGCTCACTGGAAACGTAGGGCTTGTCTTCATTATATCTATCTATAGAAAATCTTATCAAGTCTCTGGGAGATTTTTCTTTGACCTCTATTCTATGTTATGACTGTGTTGATTTACTTTGATCTTATTTTCTGAAAACCTTTGTGAAAAGAAGGCCAAGTTCTTTAACTTGAGCACAAAATTTTCTCTCCTGGGAGCTGTTTGGTTACAGCTTATTAAAAAAAGTAACGACTTAAGTTCTAATCAGTAAACAGCCATTTTGTTTCTTCGCAGTATATCCTGTGGAAGTCAACAACAACAACAACAACCCCCCCCAGGCCGAACTTTTCGCTATTTCAATTGATAGAAATAGTATGGAATTCAACCACTTTCTGGAAACTGTAAGAGTGGGGATTGATAGTTCACTATCAGGCAAAATGGTGCATAATTTCTATAATAAAATTTATGTCATCTACTCATATATGTACCTTTCTGTTACGGTTTTATTTCCCTTGATTATTGATCTTCCAGAAAGGTTAATTGATATCTCAATCTCTGTTGCCATACTATTTTTTGAAGTGAGTATACTGTCATCTTCTTACCATTCGTTCCGGTCTGTCACTTCAGGAGTGAATGCGGATGATGTTCGAGTGACAGTAGCAGCGCCAGCTGCTCGTGGGGAAGCCAATAATGAGTTACTGGAGTTCATGGGAAAGGTTAGAGTTGTTTTGTTAGCATTTAGTTGGTTCATTGAAAGTTTATCATGTAAGTATCACAGATTTTCCATGATTTAAAGTAATGGGCTATTTAAGCTTCAAGAACTAATAAGACCTCATTTGTGAAACAGGTATTGGGCTTGAGACTAAGTCAGATGACTCTTCAGAGGGGTTGGAATAATAAATCCAAGCTCCTTGTGGTGAGTCAGCCTTGCTTCCTTAAACTGTGATTTTCATGAAAATTCATATTGATTATTGATTTTTCAAGAAATCCTTGCATTAGCATTCTCCTAGATGATTTCATTTTAAAATTTGCTTGATTTTAACTTCGTGGGCAAGTGATATGAAACCAGGTGGAGGACATGTCTGCCCGAGAAGTCTACGAGAAGCTTCTCGAAGCTGTGCAGCCCTGAAATAATATGTGCGGCCAGTTGCTTGCTGATGTCTAGAAGAAGCTTGATGCCTGGAACTGAAAGCCTTTTTCCTGTCAAGGTCATTTGGTTGGACGTGTATTCCCATTCTCCGTCTATGTTTGTATTCTTTTCATACTGTCAACCTTTCCTGTAGCTGATTGAAGCTATCAGCAGTGCAAGTGAAAATTCAAGTGATTAATGAACTGATTGCGCATGTATTGATTTGTAAACTATCATTTGAGTGACTGATATAAGTTGTTGAAGAATGTAGATATCTTGCTTGCTCTGACCGAAGCAGTTCAATGTATGTATCCAAAGGTATAAAAAGGAGTCCTAGTTGTGGCATCATGCAAGTTGGGAAATCTAACTGAAATAGCTTCATCCCAACTTCCTCTTATTACAATAAAAATCCACTCCGGATTTGATATCTTGCTGTTATGCAGGTTAACCTTGGTCCAATAATTAGTTGGACTGTGATGTTGGCGTAACTTTTGAGTACCATTGCATCGTGTAATTTGCAGCATCTGAAGGATTATGGGAGGTTTTACTTTGTTGACTCCTTAGTTTGTCTACTTGCTATGATTTTTTTTTTAATTATTATTCAGATCTATTGTTAAACTAATATGCAACAGAACATTTCTCAAACGTAGATTTTGATAAAAGTTGATTTTGTTCTTAACATCCTTCTTCGAAACCAACTCATATCAGAGCTACTTTCAGAGATTTTCCCGAGTTTTCTACAGCATCATTTTATTGGACTCTTTTTGTTAAGTCCCTTCTATAAGTGCCCATGTTCAACTTTTTATTGAGTAAGATTAGGATTGTAAATTGGACGGGCTGGATTGTGTTATGTGATAATTTGAGTCTAATACAAATTCAAAATAGTTCAACTTAATTTTAGCTCAACCTAAATTCAACTCAAGTGTAACTCAATTTTAGTCTAAACTTAATCCAAATTCAATAATGAGTGGGTTGGATTGGATTGGGTTGATCTTGTTTATAAATGGTTTGTTAAAAGTATTTTATTTTTTGTGTGAATTATTGTAAAAGTCAATAAATTAAATTGGGCCCATTTTCAGTCCAACTCAGTCCATATATAATTAATGTCAAGTCAAATTTAGTTAAACCTAATTTATATAATTTGGGCTAGTCCAATTTTCTTTAATTTGAGCTGGATTGAGTTGGGCCACGGGCTAACCCGTCTACTTGACACCTCTAAGTAAGATACATGTTTCGTAGGAACGGAATAAAAAAAAATGTATGAACCGAAGAAACAGATGAAACCAAAGTCCAAAAATCAAAATAAATGCATGAGTCTATTTGGCCATCATCCTCATTTTCGCTGGCATACAAATTTTTACTTCAAGTACTTGCACTCTATTTACTTTCTAAAACATCATGTTGCCTCTGTGAGACATGAATATATTCAAAAGCATAGCTCATGAATCTGCCCTAGTTGTGAGGTCGGCCATTCTTTGTCAATGGCCCTTGGAACATTTTGTGTAGTTCATGTCCATGGTTCCTTATGGCTTCTGAGAAATCTGTCCACTCTAACACAAATGATTCTTATTTTATATAGGAAAGTCAACAGGCCAATGGTTACTCTTAGTTTAGGTTGATCCTATCCTTTCAAATAGTGTGCACCTCCAGTACGAGTAGAATCCCCTAACAAGCAACAAATCAACAACCCTATCTGATTAACTCTACCTGACGACCAGTCCTTGAAGGAGTTGACCTGCCAGCCATCACAATCACAAACCTCACATGCTAGGGGCTCTCAACCCCTGATAATTAATTGTGTGAGCTCACACAATCCAAATGATAATCTTCTTATTTTGACAAAAGCTTGAGACATTTGTTTTTATGCCAACTATGGCATACTTAATAGCTTAATAGCTGTTGCTTGTACAAAATTAGCTTGCGAGGTGATGAAAGGGGTCAGCATCAACATGTGTGGTGCATCCAAATCTTTGTGGATCACACGTGCTGTCCCCATCTTCCACGTGATTGGAGCATGCTTAAAACCCTCACATATGTATAAAAGGGAGTTTTATCTACATTTCATCTCCCAAGTGCTTAGGCTTCTCCATATCATCTTGATATGAAGTAAAAAATTGGCACAAGCAATATATAAGTAGACGTCATCCACAGTTCAGATCTGAACCTAGGCGTTTATTCCGTTCACACTGGTCTGGCATAGACAAATGTGTGTAGAAGTTCATATCTGAACCTAGGTGTTTGTTCCTTTCACACTGGTCTGGCATAGGCAAATATGTGCAGCTATCTGGCTCGTGGTTAAATTAGGATGCAAGGGGTTCAACGCCCAGCATATGCATGCTTCCTTCCAAGTTCTCTGACATGGAGAGCAACCCAATCCTCACAACACAAGCTCGCATCATCAACTCCATCTCCAGTGAGCTCATAGAGGAGCAAGGCCTTGATCAGATGTTGCGTTTATTTGGCGATGTGAATGCGCAGCCATTTCCCGACGAATGCTGCGAAGAGTTCATGGCACTTGGTGGAGTGCTGGGAGAAGAGGTTTTGTGTACCTCAGCATTGGAGCAGGCTTTAGGCTTCTACTCTGTAAGCAATTCCAATGTTGATCCATGCATCATAGCTCCGTCGGCGGGCGGAGATGTGGAGGAGGCGTTGGAAGAGAAGGATGAAGATGGCGAGTCCTCTGGCAGGACGGAGATGGGGACTAGGCCGGGGAGGGACCGGGCAAGGACACTGGTCTCTGAAAGGAAGCGCAGGGGCAGGATGAAGGAGAAGCTCTATGAGTTGCGTGCCTTGGTTCCTAACATAACTAAGGTATGTATCTCTTTTTTGCTTCCTTACAAGGTTTATCAATTCTTGATCTCTTAATTTCTCTTTCTTGACAGTGTTATTCTACTTGTTGAGTTAATGGAAGGAACTGAGATCTTCTACGTCCTTCGGCGGACCGCAGAGGGTCTGTAAAGAAAGGAGGAGAGTAAAAACTGTCAAAATCCACTCCACCTACGTTCCTGTGAATTCAAAATTTTGGCCCCCCTCCCCCTCTCTTTATTGATCCTCTACGCTGAGAGACGTAGAGGATCTCAACTCTAATGGAAGTAGGCAAAACAGTAAGATGACACCTGCAAGAAGGTGGGTCTTGTGCAGAAAGAGATTGTGTTGGGAGGGAGTATACACTGTTGAAGTCTTAATTAATAGGTTAATATTATATTATATGTATCTTTCAGAGGGTGAGAACAATCTGTACTGGATTGAGAACAGTACCCTGAATCCAAAGCATATATATTTCGCAAAAGCTAGTGATCATGTACTGATATAATCGAGTCCACGAACAAGAGGTTAATGCTAATCAATTCTTGCAAACTCCTTTTTAGCCTTAGGAGAAATGGACTGGTCAGGAGTTAACATGATGCTTGCTCCTTTACACAACAATCAAAAAGTTAAAAAAAATACCCAAGAAGGGAAATTAATTCTACGAAGTAAAACAAATCATGTACTAATTCTTCTTATGATAGGTAGATACCAGACAGTGCAATGTAGATAAGTGCTTTTCCTAGCTCTCTACATCTCAATTTCCTTTTGCCATGCAGATGGACAAGGCTTCCATAATAGGAGATGCCATTGTGTACATTAAGGATCTTCAGAAACATGCCAATACTCTCACAGAAGAGATCACCAAGCTTGAGTCAACATCCACAGCCCAGACCTTCCGCCTTCCCCTTCAGGATCAGAGACCTCTTAGGACAGATGACATGGGCTCTTCGATTGGGAAGAGGGAGATACTGCAGATCACAGCATTTGAGGTGGGAGACCAGAGGTTTTTCTTAAGGATGGAGTGCAACAGTGGGGGAGGTGCACCAGCAGCCTTGTACAGGGCCATGGAGGCCCTCACCTTCGTCCATTTGGAGAGCTCCAGCTTCTCCTTAACACCCTCAGAGAGGCACGAGGTGAACATTGTTTTGAAGGTAAGAGATGAGCTGCTCTTTTTGTTCATCTGGGTTTCTTTCTTGTGCTGCCTGCATGGTGTTGGTTTTAACTTCCTGTTGCTGTTGCAGGTGAGAGGATGCACAGGGGAGATGGACGCCTCGACCTTGAGGCTGTGGGTGATGACTGCACTCATGAACGAGGGGTTTGAGTTCAAAATGGTGATCACAAGTTCATAGCCAGTTTGTTCTTATTGGTATTTCCTCATTTGTCTTGGACTTTCTTTGTAGTTTAGAATGCAGGACAGGAACACTTTGACCTGTAACATAGGTTTGGATGAACCCATCAAATACTGTAACTTAGTCTGAAGATATAGGCAGTGTCCGCAACTTGGATCCTAGTGCACCTCTACATAAGTTGATGTGCTAGATTCTCCATGTTTTTGTAGTGGGAAATGCTTTTTATACTGGTTTGATAAGAGAATAAGCACAAAATAAGATGTCTTATTCTTAGAATAAGACTAATTCAAGTTTGATAGGCAGAATAACTTATACCGCATTGGAATTGCTTATATTAGGATAAAGAGAATAAACAATTCGATCCTAGACTTCAGGATTGCTTATTCTTTCTATTCCGTCAATGGATCCCACATAACTATCAAAACTAAACGCTCCTTATTCTAATATACGGTATTTCGGATAACCTATTCTGCAAACAACTTAGGGGTTATAAAAGTGTAAAAACAACATCACTTTTTTGTAATAGATGAACTCAAGTTGGGAAGAGGGCATTTTGCATCTGTTTGTGTTGCAGCTGAAATCATTCACATCTTTGGGATGTTTAATTCGGTATAAAACATTGTAATATATTGTAAAATACCGTATTTTATGTCTTATATATAATGCTTTATGATGTTCTACTACAAACCAAACCGCCTCACATACACACCATTAGCACTCGTTGACGAGTTATTAGGTTTAACACAAGATATCATCAAATACCGTAAACACCATAAATTATTATAAAGTTTTATTTTCTGGTATTTAACAATTACAATCTCTTATGTAAACCAAATGATCTTAGAGAGATGCCAAAGTTTGCGACAACATATTTGTTACCTAATTAATAACATAAGAGACTCTAGCACTCATCACTAATCGGGTACGACGCGTTCAGTGCAATCTCCCAATCTAAGTATATTCCTCAATTTGTACCGGAAGAGTCCACATTATTTGGAAAAAAAAAGAAAGATTGGAAGGCTAAGGGAAGCAGGTACGCCCTAGCTGCAGGAATACTATGAAAAGGTCAGCTCCTTCTTTTTGGGTATCATGTTAATGATTGAAATCAAATTACTATGTACCGTAAATTAAGGGAGACTTTTTCTATAATCTTTGGGAGATGGAAGCATTATCATCTATGATATTTGGGCGATGGAAGCATTATCTTTTCCTAATGATGATGGTTACACACTTAAGCTTCAATATATAACTTGAACCGTGTACGTCTAAACATGTAATCATGTGGATAGCAAACCATAGCAAATGTGCATGTGAAAATGTTGCCAAAGTTAGTTGGCATTTGATAGATTAAGATAGCGGAACATGATTCATGTAGTCGTCCCCAAATATATGGGATAAGACTTTGATGATGATGATGAGGTTAAACACACTTCGACAACCTATTTACTTGACTCTTGTCTCAGCTGCAACTGTGTACGAAACCAATTAGTAAAATGTCGAAGGGTTCAAAGGTCAAACATACCTTGGAGATCCTCCCATGGGAAGCGCGTGGGTCTGAGTGATTCTAGTTCAACGTTGTAACCCTTTGAAGGATTCAAACTCAAGACCTTCGGGTACCCTAGTGACAGTATTCAACTCAATTGTTTGTAGAAGGAATATATATGTATTAGACCGTGTTTGACATACATTTCAATTGAAAATACTTTTAGAATTATACCTAGTTATTTTCAAAGCAAGAAAGTAAATATTCGAATCCACTTATATAGTACTTCGGTTTTCAACCAAAAAGCTCCAAATTGGAACCCCTTAAATTTGAAACAAAAGGGTTATTAAGAAAAGTTTGACCTTTATAATTACCTAAAATTAATTATAACTACTTTTACCTTAGTTATATCTACTTTTATCTATATTTTGTATGTTGAAAGAGGACACTAAAAGTAGCTTTCAACTAAAAGCTACCTTAATTATGCCTTAGTCAATTGATAGTTTTAACTTGTTATATTAAGAAAATGGATATTTTAGAAAAATATTGATCATTGACGCAACTAGTAAAATTGGGGGTTGTGTAGTTCTTGAATAAAATTTTGTTAAATGATGAGTTTGACATCATTTGGATAAGAACGATGTTATCGCCAGTAGACATATATTCCACTTTTTTTAATCCAATTGATGAAAGACGGTGCAACATGAAAATATTTTGTCCATATGGAGCACTAGGTTGATAAAATTTGAAAAGAGAGTCCTTATAACTTGTGGGTTTAGAAATAATACCACGTCGTGTTAAAACCCATAAAAATATATGGTCATCAACCGTTTATATGATTAGAAGATTTTCATAATATTCTTAAAAAAGGCTTTTAGTTAGATGATATTAGGGCTGTCAAGAAGTTAACTTCAAATATAGAAAAAGTTCCTATATATAGACCTGACAAATTATAAAAAGACCCTAGAGAGATAGAGAGATTCCAAAATCTAAAAACTATGAACAATCAATTATTCATAAATTTATAAGGCACATAAATTTTTAAGTTTCAACCAAAAAGCTCCAAATTGGAACCCCTTAAATTTGAGAAAAAAGGGTTATTAAGAAAAGTTTGACCTTTATAATATCTAAAATTAATTATAACTACTTTTACCTTAGTTATATCTACTTTTATCCATATTTTGTACGTTGAAAGAGGACACTAAAAGTAGCTTCCAACTAAAAGCTACCTCAATCATACCTTAGTCAATTGATAGTTTTAACTTGTTATATTAAGAAAATGGATATTTTAGAAAAATATTGATTATTGACGCAACTAGTAAAATTGGGAGTTGTGTAGTTCTTAAATAAAATTTTGTTAAATGATGAGTTTGACATCATTTGGATAAGAACGATGTTATCGCCAGTAGACATGTATTCCACTTTGTTTAACTTAATTGATGAAAGGCGGTGCAACATGGAGATATTTTGTCCATATGGAGCAATAGGTTAGTAAAATTTGAAAAAGGAGTCCTTATAACTTGTGGGTTTAGAAATAATGTCACATCCTGTTAAAACCCATAAAAATATATGGTCGTCAACATTTGTGTGATTAGAAGACTTTCATAATGTTCTTAAAAAAGGCTAATAAGATGATATTAGGATTGTCGAGAAATTAACTTCAAATATAAAAAAAGTTCATATATATAGACCTGCCAAATTATAGAAAGAAGAGAGAGATTAAAAAATTTAGAAGCTATGAACAGTCAGTTAATCATAAATTTATAACGCACATAAACTTCCCTATATCCTCATTCTCAGAGGGATTAAAATTTTATATAACGGAAGTCAGTGGGCCACTTAGATGAAGATAAAATGGTCATTGATCATTTAGGTTAAACATTGTTAATTCTCAATTACGATTTTTTTGTAAGCGTTATTAGGGACAGGCAGTGGGAATTAAGAAATAAAAGAAAGTCATACGGGAGAGTTATGTTCAAAACTTCAAATTATAAGTACTCTTTTCAAAAGTAAATATTAAAAAATCTAAAATATGCTTAAAAATGTGCCCATTAAAAAATGAGCAACTTTCTAGATTACATTAATAAATTTTAAAAAAAGTTTCGTGTTGAAAAAGGAAAATTAGAGTATCTCAAGTAAACTATGTTCTATAGTACTATATGGCTCATAAGAATGTTATTATATCATATTTTTGCCACTCTTTTTGTCGCATTCATCAAGAGCTATTTGATTGTTCAACCAGAAGGTTACAATTAAAGTTACTTTTGATACTATTTTCTTTTGCAATTATTAATACACAGAATGAGAATTCTATTATTTAATAATCAAATAATTTTTTTAATGAGTGTGGTATCATGTGTTAAAAAATATAGCATAATAGTATTTCTCTACTTCTTAACAAGTCATTAAGTATTAAAAGACAAGAAAAAATCTCCTATGTGACATAGTATACTAGACCAACAAAGAGACACTTTTTAAGTCTTATCTAATTTGGATCCTATTAAAGTAAACTTTCATATGTCTCATTCCGTGTCCATCCATGTGCTATGACATGCGAATGACGTCATAGAATATTTAATAGGGGAACATGCCTCATGTGAGCTTTCCAAATGACAAAAGAGGACATGAAACTTATTCTAGCTCATACTTCATGCACTGGTAATGATATAATAAGTAGTATTCTTTTCTAAGGATGAATTTGAAATTGTATGTGTTCATAAATTTTGAAGTAATTTTATTTTTTTTGACAAGTGAGTAGTGTGGTACAAATTATAATGCTGATAATGTTTATTTTGGTACCACATTTAAGACCTTTTTGAGCCATTAGATTATGGATTTTATAACAATATCCCTGACTTTTGTCTCTAGCTTGCTTTAAAGAATTGGTCAATGGAAATAAAGTGAGAAAGATAGGAATCAAAATGAGATATCACATCAAATAGTAAATGCCAGTTATAATCCTTGTGTAGATTGCTTTTGTCTCTCTCCTTCGAGCAATTCTTTAACAACTTATCTCTTTCTTCTATGAAACAAGATCGTATCCGGAACAAAATCATCTAGAGTTGTTTTTCTAGACCACTATGCATCTTGAGACATATCAAAGGAAGTGTACTTGCATTGCCACATCATTTCAAAAATAAATGACTCATCTACCCTCCTTTTGATATGTCTGAGGAGCACAAGATGGTCTAGATGAATAGATCCAAATGATCTCGTTCCTTTCTAAAATCAAAACTTGTCCCATTTGAAAATGCTCAATCACTGTCTACTGATTCTAATGATTGGAATCAGTCAAATGAACATTCTCAGACGTGTCTTAAATTTTGCAAGATTAAAGTGTTAGTCCAAAATTGACTCAATCATCAATCAATTTAGATTAGATTAGATTGATCAATATTCATTTTTATTTGACCATGTGCTTTATTAAGATTTGGACAAATTAGGTTAAACTACTTATTAAAAACTAAAGGATCACTAAAAGTTACTGCAAATTGAGATTAGTGTTGAAGATGGAGGTTAAGACCTCATTTGAGAAAGATGTTCTCGAGAGATTTTTTTTTGTCATTAAGTTCTATGTAAAAAGGGAGAGGGATAATTTTTTGTCACAATCTTTTTTTGGAAGGAGGTCAGGAAATTCAAAAGAAGGAAAAAAATAAGAAATATGTCTTTCCTCTATAAGATTTGTTTAGGTGAGTAAATTGAGAAATTGACACTTTTATTTAAGAATCTAACCAAGAATCATTTTCCAAACAATGCCCAAGAACTTTCAGAATAATATTTTCTATGACTAATCTGTAATTTGTTAAAAGTCTTTGAGATCTTGATAAATCTAAGATATTCCAATTTATTCTATCACTAACATATTTTTAAAAATATTAAAATTTCAAAAATTACTAATTTTGTTATGTGTTTCTCATATGATTCCATACTGTCACCGTAAATCTACATTTATAAATTTTAAGTAATAAGTATAATTATTGTATTTAATTTTTATTTACTTTTTTCTTTACAGTTTTACACTGGTCCGGTAACCAGTGACATTAATCCCATCGGCTCGTAGTGTCATTCCTGTCAATGACAGGGGTATTATTGTACATAGACCACACCCTCCACTCCCGCGCAATCACGCCTCCGAGGGCGGGGAACGATAAATTATAATGCCTTCCGGCAGTGTCCGAGCACCCCCGCCCCACAGAGAGAGAGAGAGAAGGATGCAGAGCACCAGCGACGGCGGGGAAGAGGGTCGCAGAGCCACGAGCTCCCCCGCCGCCGGCGAGGACGCCGGGAAGAACTGGAGGAAGAAGGCGGACGAGAACCTGAAGCGGCTGCACTCCCTCCTCTTCGGCGCCGAGCTCGCCCTGGAGGAGCGCGACCCCGCCTACGCCCACCTCCTCGGCTTCCGGCTTCTCGGATTCCTTGACTCCCGCGCCCAGACCCCCGTCGACGCCGCCTTCATCTCCCCCATCGTCGCCGATGTCTACTCCAAGATCGAGGCAGCCCGCCGCTCGCTCGCCCCCGAATCCGACCGGTGAGGAGAAGACCTCGCAGGAAACCATTCCATGTGCATTTCGATTGATTTTTGTATTCGCATAGGTCTGCGTTTCCCGTAAGCGTCTGCAACGATGATGTTCTGAAATATTCGATTCTCGATCCGTGGATAAGGAAAACCCCTCGACAACCCTAATGCGGCCCTATTTTTGAGCTAGAAATAGCAATTATAAATGCATTTCGATCATTTTATTTTTAATCTAGTTCATATGACCATGCCTTATCCGTCAAGGTCCGTAGGAGTGATGAGTTGAAGTTTTTTTGTTCTTGTTTCGTTGCTGAGTGTTTCGACGTGGTTTGTGGACCAGGAAGGCATTTGAGCAGGCGAGAAGCGATGAGGGCAGGATTTTTGTCAGGAGTGGAGGCATCGATGTCGGGAAGGTTATGCGATCCCAGAACTTTCGACGCTTCCTTGTGAAGACAACTGGTTGCTCTGCTGCTAGTGGTCCTCCGGTATGCCAGGTTTCCTGTTTCTAATCCTCGTGTTCTTAGCCATCCACTTTTCAAACCATTCACGTTTAGTTGAACATCAAATTTTCCTAGATCTCCGAGGCAATGTCCGATGCAAAATTGCATATTGCTCATGATTCCACTGTTCAAGAAGTGCAAGATCCACCTCGCGCAAATGAATTGGATGACGAGCATGAAAAACTAAGTGTCAGGGTCTCAAAAGTGTTAACCCAGTCAAAGATAACATCTATGTATGGCAACAAAGTCTCAAGGCTGAGTAATGCATCGTACAAGAAAATGCTGTATTCTGAAAATAACGACTCGAATGACTGTGCATTGGGAAAGGCAAAAAGTAATAGTCTCAACTACTTAAAGAGCCACAGCACTGTTCCTCTGCAAGTGGAAGACGATGACAGACCTTGTAGTATCAGTCTGAAATCAAAGCGTAGGCATGTGGGATTTACTAGCCCGGAGAGTGAAGGTGCAAAATCCCCATCTAGCAACGACGAAGTTTGTGCTGAAGGATCTGCAAATGGATTTGTCACTGCAAGGACAAAGTTGGTATGCCTTTTGTTTCTTGTACTCTATTGAACTATCTTTCTTTGACTGCATGGCTAGTGTTTGTTATTTCCAAAGTTTTCTGTTCATGTTATGTCACAGATGTTCTTTGATGTTCTTTTTGACCTCTGTCATCTTCGAGGAAAACATATGATGTTAGAAGTCTCTTAGCTCTTTGTTGTCAAGGTTGCAATACTGCTATTTTCCCCCATGACTCCATCAATGCTATAATCTTCGACCCCCATCTTGTTCCTGCCAAAGCAAGCTATTGTTGTGACTACTCTCTTGCGTGCAACATATTCGTTCCATTTATTGGTCATCAAGAATGTGAGTCCTGCTTACGCTATACTTGTTTTGGTTCAGTTACCAGAAGCCTGGTTTGAAGTTAGACCTGAGATTCAGTCTTACACTATGAATTTCAAAAAAAAAAAGTCTTACACTATGTGCATTTGGGTGTTCCATCTGTCTGCTGATAGAATTATTTCCCCGATGTATAACCAGATGTGGACATTCTGCCATTAGTAAACTGCGCTACAAAGTTTCAATGCAGAAATATTGTCATTGAATTTTGTTGCCCAATTGACAGTGGCAGAACCTTTATAGCCAAACTTACATATTGTCAGAACGGTTGCATTTATCTATATGGATAGAGATTCTCTTAATTCTCAGTTTATAAAATTTTACCTACGTGTTAAGAATTATGTATATTGTATTTTAGACATTCCCTCTTCCACTTCCCACCCTTGTTTAGAGGCAAAAGCAAAAGGAAGCACTCCTGATTCAACAAGTTTTTGGTGAAAAACTATTGTTTTCTGGATTGCTAATATCTTCTAGGTTCAGAGTGAAGAACAGAGATTAGGATCAATCAAACCTTAGTTTTAAAATGGCAGTTGATTTCAATCTGGATATTAATGTAAAACTTCGGTGTGGAGTTTGTATGTTAGGAGAAGATATTTTCCAGGTATGGTTTGTTGTATCGTACTGGATCGGGTCGACTCAAACGAGTTGACTCGTATATGGGCTGACCCGATCTACTGGTATGCACCGAGTCAGACCAGATCGTGCTGGCTCATACATGCTTAATGAAATGTTTTACATTGAGTTTTTTTATTATTTGATAAGTATTATACTTTTTATATCAATTAATATGATATGTTTCTCTAAAAGGTGGCTTAAACTCATTAATTTTAACAAACTCATTGGCTTGATTCGTATGACTCGTGCGAGTTGGACCGAGTTGGACCCGTATCATACCATATCTGGGAATATACGATCTTGCTACGGCCCGAATCCGGTTCTTTTTTTTCAACGTAGAGTCTGACTGCGTAATCTCGAGATAAATATCATCGAAACAAACATATATGAGAGTTAAACAGCCACAAGATAATTTAAATAAATGTCATAACCATCAATTAATTTAAAATATCCAAAACATAGTCAATACCAAAGTTCACAAATTTTTTTTGAAGGTGACAAAGGTACCAAAGTTCACAAATTACAACATCTATCAACTAGTATCTAAATTCTCAATCTCACTATATAAAAAAAGGTACATCAATCTCTTATAGTTTTTTACTACACCAAACTATTAATTTGATAACCAATAGGTCTTCTGAAAATTCAACAAGTTTGATTCCCCACCTAGGCAAATATTGAATATGTTTTTCCTGAAAAACGGTTGGTCGGATTTATGAGTCCACTACTCAGTAGATTTCAAATCATCTACATGACTTAGCATACAGTAACTTTACAAATCACATTATGCAATTATATTAAGTATGATTTTACACAATTCTACATATAGTTTAAATAAAAACATAATACAAAATATAGTCAAATATAAGTTTATCAAATCGAATGTGTTTTCTAATAAGATGAATAGATCGACTAACATATTGCATATATGACATTATTATATTATTATCTTACTGAACAAACCTACTAGCCATAAACAGAACATGTCACATATCGAACTGAACATATCAAACTAAACATATAGCAAATTATCATGACATAATAATTTATCAAATCAGATTCCAGTCGAAGATCATATAGTCAGAACAGAGTCATAAGTTTCCAAAAGATATTTAATCAGAACGTATATGGATTTTCAAACGAATATGTTGAGATCGAAAAATAACTGAGTAAAGATGTCAAATGAATGAACTGAACAGATTATAAGCTGAATTTATATGATTTAAATAGTAAATATGTTTCATATTTATGTATCAAACATATTACAAACTAACATATCAAATAGATACACATTTAACCACCATATAAGGTGTCGGACAAAACATATATTAAAGTATATATACAAGTATGCTAAGGTTGTGACGCATGCATAGTCAGAGAGTTTATTGTCCCACCTCAGATGACTGAAAATAAATACACAATCACCAAGATTTTATCCCGTTGCCCATAGATAGAACTCATTTACGGACGTTTATAGCATGAGCTCTAATCTCCTTAAGATGATAATGTCTGAAATATATATTAAATAAATGACACAAATATTTTACAGAGATTTCATAATGATTATAGATATAGAAATTAATTTTATAAAGCGATACTTACATATAAGAGTTAAAATACATATTTTTATGTACAAAATAATCACTTAAAGAGTCAACATAGTCATATATATGTGAAATCAGAGCAAAGTTATTGTCAGTAAATTTTTGGACTGAAAAGTAAGTTTCAAGATTTTTTTAAGTTTTTTGGATAAATAAACATATTTTTTAGCTAGTAAAATTAATTTTTAAAATTGAAAAATCAATAAATAGACTGAATATTGTCAAATAGATTCGAAAAATTACGAAAACTTGGTGAACATGTCAAATAGGTCATATGTAAAGTGTAGATAGAGTTTCATCAATTTACAGATTGGTTTGATATTTTCTGAAACTCCCGTTTCAATCTCAAGAATTTGAACTTAATGAATTTTCAGCAACTCATACATCAATATACAATAATTATCAAATGATTACAGAAAATTCTCAAATTTCTTGGAGAAGTCCAAAACATCATGACAAAGATCTTTACAAAATTTGGTAAGGTTTAGACATAGATTGAGTGAAATAGAAAATCCACAAGTTGAGATTTCATAATTATAAGAACATATTATATAGTCTAATAAGAAAATTATGGAATAAATATCAAACAAATTTATAAAATTAGAAAATTTATTGGGCAAGGAGATAACATGTAAAACAGATTTTTGTTAAAATGTTAAGACAATAGGACATCGGATAAAGGAGAATAAATATTTGTAACTCAGGTGATCATAGTTACAGAATGAATGGTGCTGAGAGAATAATCATATAATAAATAGTAAATAAGATTATAAACATATGAAATTTGATAATCATGAAGTAGACATATAGATCAAACTTCTTAGTCATTGATTAGTTTTTAAAAATCTTTAAAAATAATATAGTTTTTAGTATAATATGCTTAAGATTATATGCTTACCTCTTGAAGAAAGATCAGTTCTTGATTTTTTTTATATTTTTTTTCTTATCTATTCATGGTTTCTTCTTCTTTTAAGTTCTTTCCTACGTTCTCTAAGTCTCTTGGAACTACCATCAAGTATTAGAACTAACTCCCATATAGTTTAATCTTCTCTTCTCCTTTTTTTCTCAAGAACAAAACTATAAAATTACCCTCCAAGTAGAACTACGACTTCTAATGGCTCCATCACAAATCTAAGGATTTATTTATAGCTAATTCCCCTTTCTATATCTAATGCTATCTCTCTCTTCCTCCTTGGAATCAAAGCTTCACCCTATAAGACTTTCTCTTCAAGTTAAAGTGGTTATCTTAGTACAAGTCGGATTCTGTTTTCGTAGCCTGCAGTTTGTTTTTTTGAAAATCTATAAATTTGACCTCTTAAACATCAGAGTTAGGAAAAACTCTGTTCTATAAAGTTGTATAACTTTTTATTTTCTTTTCAAAACCACCAACCTCACTATTTGTCGATTTTTGTGTAAAATGTTATCTCTGTTTTAGTAATATGCTGTCCTGAGTGCTCTAAATCTAAAAATATGGCAGATTTCATTCCCGTCTAATGGTGTCTTGTTTCTGAATATTCAACGACTTATTTTAAAATATGGTCTTCATAAAAATTATAGAATTTTGAGTTACTTTTCTAATAAAAGTTGTCTTGTCAAATTTAGAATTTTATACACGAAGTTATACTTAAAATTTTATACAATACTTTTTCTTCAAGTTAAAGTGATAAGCTTAGTGCAAATCAGATTCTGTTTTTGCAGCCTGTAGTTTTCTTTTTTGAAAACTTCTAAATTTGACTATGTTGGAAATAGTCCCACATCGATATTCTATGGAATCACCCATCTATATAATGATATGGCTCCTTCAACTCGATGCCTAGGTTTTGAGTTGAACATTGAGTTGGGCCCAATAATTTTTATATGGTATCAGAGCGGGGTTTGTGTCCTAGATATCATACGTCTGGCTATAGTGCCTAATGCCCACATATCAGTACCTAATGTCGGCTTGCACGTACAGAGGCGTGTTGAGAATAATCCCACTTTGGATATTCCACAGAATCACCCGTTTATATAATGATATGGCTCGTTCAATTCAACGCCTAGATTTTGAGTTGAACATTGACTGGGTTCAATAACAAAATTTTTACAGATCCCTTAAACGCCAGAATTTGGTAAAACTCTCTTCTACAAAGGTGTAGAACTTTTTATTATCTTTTCAACGCTACCAATCTCACTATTTGTAGACGTTTGTGCAAAAAGTTATCCCTATTTTATTAACCTGTTGTCTTAAGTACTCCGAATACAGAAATCTAGCAGATTTCATTCCCGTCTAATAATGTCTTGTTTCTAACTAGTAAACGACCATATTTTAAAAATATGGTCTACAAAAAAATTCTAGAATTTTGAGTTATCTTTTTAATAGAAGTTGTTTCATCTAATTTAGAATTTTCTTTACGAAGTTATATTTAAAATATCGGGACTGTATCAAGTAAATTTGTGTACAGAATCTTAGTTCGAGTAGGATTTAAACTATGACCTACCCCAAATTGGAATCATAAACATACTCAAATTTATTATGTTCTTCTTCTAATCCAACTCAAATATCTCTTACATAACTTTCTAAGTCGTGGTTAACTTTAATTATATTGTCTCTTGTTTCTGAATTCGAATTATAGTTTTATTAGGACTTGTTTCCCATTGGTAGTTTTTTACAAATCGATATTTTGATCTTTAAAACATCTGAATTAACAAAATTGGTCTTCTACAAAGTTATAGATCTTTTCATGTTCTTTTCAACGATGTTAACCATATCTCAATCCGAGTTCTCTATAGAAAGTTATCATTATTTTACTATGATGTTCTTCATTAACTTAAACCTAGAATTTTAACTAAATTAGTGGGTTGTTCTTAGTAGTATAATTGGACTAATGAGTTTTCATAATTGAGTTAATTTGATTCAATAAAATTTCTTAAACTCACTATGGGCTCTCATATTTAGTTAATTAGACCAACTTAAATTCACTAAATTCATTAATGTATTGCAAAAGTACAGGGCATAACAGATCTGATACGGATCAACGATATAACAAATCTTAATTCCATGTAACTATAAAGAAATATCCCAATGAAATTGAGTTCTGTTCTGTTTAGCCTGAAACCTGGTGGCTTCAGCCAAATCATCATGCTTGCTAAGTTCTGGTAAAATGTTTGTCAAACATTGTGACAATTAAACAATTAGCACAGTGGAACAATTCTGTTTGCTTCAAACAAGGGCTAGCAATTGAAGACATGCTTTATTCCAATGAATATTAATTCCCTCACATAAGCTGCTCTGTTTCATAACTCCTAACCTGTAACCAAGCTGTCATCTCCAAGCTATATACTTTATCATGCATATTTTTGGAAAACGTGTGTGGCACATTCAAAAGTTTATTCCCTGTACCGACTCTGCTGCAAACCTATTTCACTGGCTTTTCATTGAACATTCGGTTTTTCTTGCTTCTTTGTGACCCACATGTGAATAGAGGACATTGTTAGAATAGTCTTTGATTATTCAAGGAAGAGAAATCTGTTTTTTTGTCACTGCATCATTGTGTAAAATTTTTGCCATTTATAGTGTTTGGATTGGTTATGCAAGGATACTTGACTTTTTATATAGATTCCTTTATCTTTTCATTTTTTCTCTTTGCAGGAAATGGATTCAAGACAAAGGCATGGTTCTGTTGGGTCTCCTAGTTCCATGCCATCACCAAAATCTGACACAAACTCCCCTGGGAATGCAAGAAATTATGGAATGAGGTCTAATGGCATTTTTCGTCGTGGGGTACGTGGCAACTTTGTACCTCCTATGAGGTCCAACGGAGGTAATGCAGCCATAAGCTCACGGGGTACTGGAAAGTGTGATGATTCATTAGAGGATTCAACAAAAAGATGGTTAGTCACTTTGTTTTCATGAAATTAGAGCTATTGCTTAGGTTAATGACTTGTTACTTTGTTGTGGCATTATGAAGAGAGGGCTTATAGAGGAACTTATTTGGGGATGACAGTAGTAAATTGCTAAAATGTAAGAAGTTGTTGCTCTCTTATCTTCACTGTGATATCTCAACAAAGAAGAATTCCAGAAATGTTAAAATACGTGCAATGTTCTGCATTTACTGGCTTTCCAGTTGTAGTGGGATACTCGTGTTTATGGTCATACTCTATGCCCTTTCTAGTTATATAATCTATCCATCCTGTATTGTGGACATAGTTCAGTATTCTTTTTTTAGTTGAAGATATAGTTCAGTATGGCTTCATGAAATAATTTTTTTTCCAACTCACAAATGAAAGATGCATATAATCAGTGGAAAAAAGAGAGAGGAAAGAATGGGATCAGATCTGGGATTAGTTTAATTTGATCATAGTTTTACTTTTACCACTGATCCAAGTAGGAGTTTGCTTGAATCTGGAAGATAATATGGAGAAGAGAAAAGATAAAAAGAAAGATGCATCTATATTGTTGGGGGTGGGATAAGGAAAATTGTCTTCATGAACATGCTCATAGGGGTGTAAGAGGATACCTATCGGGCTGGATGGTAGCCCTATCCTTTTCATAGTCCTTTAAAGAAGTGGTGTGTCCTTATCCTTATGTACCTATATCCATTAAATTAATTGAAAATGGACATACAAAGGCCAAATTAGCGGATAACACTACACGTGAATGTAAGCTTCTTGTTATGTTTCTTCTACTGCAAAAAAACAAAGAATCTAATTTCACAATATAATTAGGTATAGGTTTTTTCAAGTTTGGTTGTCCACATGGTTTTTACTTTCAAACATGCAGCATGTGTGAAAATAAACAAGTGAATGAGAAATGAAGGTTAAGAGAATGATGTGGATAATGGGACGAGCAATAAGGTGTACGTGCAATAGGGGTTTTGTTTATTAGCTGTTGAGAAATGAGATTAGTACAGAAGATGTGATCAACACTATGTTGAATGAACATAAAATAGGCATATAATCAAGCTCAGAAATATGTATATCCTTATCCAAGTTATCTGGATATGGACAGTGCCCATTAAGCTTTGAAAACAGATGGATAAGCTGATAATCATGTACCATTTACATTCCTATGCTTAAGTTCTCTGTCTTCTGTCCTTACCTTTTCCCTAAACTCGAGGATTTCCAGGCCAATCTGGAGCTCTCAGGTGGCATATGTTGGGCCAATGCTTAATGTCCTTGTTTAATTAAGCCCTTTAGTTTAAGCATCATTGGATATGACATGACTATTCCATGTTCTGCCTAAAATGGCCCTCTTTAATGTGAAGCTATGTGTGTAACATATCTTGCATGGTTATGGTAAGGATACCGTGTCTTTGTTGAACCTTTGTAAGCTGGCTGTAAGGATGTAGAGAATACTTCCATTTGAACAAGGATCTATGTAGTGAGTGATATATCTTCTGTTTATATGGGGAAGATACTAATTGCATAACCTTTCTTAAATCTAATCATGTGAGAATCATGTGCTTTGGTAGCAAGGGATATACGCAGATTACACATATTACCAATGTTGTCAGCAGTAAATGTTAGCATGAAATGTAAATGTTTTTGTACGCTAAAATTAAACCTTCACAGGTATTTAGCATTTGCTCTATTTCAGTTAAAAAAAGGGCTTTTTGGTTCAAGATTTGCCTGCTATTTAGCATTTGTTCTACAAGATTTGAGGTGGTATTTCATTCTTTGATTTTTGATATCAGGTGCATACTTCATATCTCTTGCATTATGGTTTCAGTTTGGAAATGTTGTGTGGACCTGATGGTGAACTACCTGAAAAGCTAAGGAATCTGGAACCTCGTCTAATTGAACATGTTAGTAATGAAGTAATGGATAGAGACCCAAATGTTCGTTGGGATGATATTGGTAATTATCTGGAAGCTTAAAGTTTACAATCTTGGACCTTTTCTGTTCTTCTCCATATTGAGAAAAATGTAAGGCTAACATTGATCGTCTTCCTAATAATGCAATCATGCAGCTGGCTTGGAGCATGCAAAAAAATGTGTCACTGAGATGGTTATATGGCCTTTACTACGTCCAGACATATTCCGGGGTTGTCGTTCACCTGGAAGGGGTTTACTTTTATTTGGGCCACCTGTAAGTTATTTATCAGTTATTTATCTTTGTTATGGTAGAGTTACACTCTTTGGTATTTGTTTTATACTAAGAAGACAAATCTATTTTAGGGGACAGGTAAAACAATGATTGGGAAGGCCATTGCTGGGGAAGCCAAGGCAACATTTTTCTATATATCAGCAAGTTCATTGACTAGCAAATGGGTATTTATTCTGTGGCAAGTTCTCAGTTGGAACTTTATGTTTGAATTTTTTTTTTCTTCTGCACTAGCAGAGATTGGATTTGACCAAAGAAAATCTTTTTCATTTTATGTATAAGCATGGAACTTTAAAAAAAAAAATGTTCACTGTTTGTAATTGATGTCCATGTGATCTTTTTGAGACCCTAGTTGTCAGCATAGTTGTCAAGGCTTATGCCTAGGCATTGCCTAAGTGACAAGGCATTTTTTTTTTCAAGGCCTAGGTAATTAAACGCCCTTGTGTCCTTGAAAAAGCATGCCTAGGCGCACCTAGGAGGGCCTAGCATGCCCATGCAATGCCTAGGCTAGTTCATGGGCCAATCCAATCACGTCCATTAGGACCCACTCCTAATATAAATAGGGTTGTGTCGATGATTGGAGGTTTTAATTCCCCTTTCATCTCGTCTTCCTCATTATTTCATCTTTTTCAAAATCTTTGGCATCGTCCCTCCTCAACGAACAAATCTTGGTAACAAGGCACTCCTATAGGTTCTTCTCTCTCTATGATGGTCACAATGAGGCAACAAGCCCTACTTACCCATGTCGAACAACTTGGAAACCCTTGTAGCCATTAGCATTCTTTCACCTTTCTTGATTTTTGTGCCTGCCGTTCTTTCTTCTCCCTTCGCTTCAAGTGTTTGTCTCCCTATTTGTCAGTATCTCTCCCTCCCTCCCTCCCCTTTCCCCCATCCCTCCTGCCCCCCATGACTATGAAGGCTTTGCCTAGGCGTCACTTAGGCAGGTGGCCAAGTGCTTAGGTGCTCCGGGACTCCAAGTATGCCCTGGGTCACCCCATCGATTTGACAACTATGGTTGTCAGTTATCATCCTACATTTCATGTAAAACAAAATTTGCGGTCTTTATCATTCTATTTCAATGTGAGATGGAGATACTAGAATACATAATATTCTCTAGAGTTCCTTGTTGCTTGAACTTCTTCGTGGACATTCTCCACATACGTAATTCATGTGAGTTGCATGTTAAGCATTTACACAATTTTATATAAAAGAAAATATAAACTTAATAAACTTCTAGATATTAAAAAATAATTTCATATAATTTCAAATTAGATGCTATGTTAAATATAGAATCCTAAAATCTAAAATCTAAAAAATGTATATATAATATATGTATATATATTAAATATATATACAGTTTACATATATATATATATATATATATATAAATATAATACTCATTATGTATGTGCTATTTTTTTCTTGTCCAGAAAACCTAACTCTACATGGATGTAGTGCAGCACGCTACTTGGTGTGCAAGCAGGGATCTTCACCAACGTGGTTTCTCTCCTGCTGGATGCATGGTTTGTAGGAACGGTCAATTCTGATCCGGATTGTGCCTAGGTGATATGGGCCAATACACTGAGGGTTTTAAACCTCAGCCACCTATTATGAGGTTCTCTGATCCCAGCCAGCACTCCCCCACCCATGCCCCTTGACCACACGGCCCCTCTCTTCGGCAATCCCCAATCTCAAATCAATGCTATTCCTTTAGATTTGACTGTTAATATGTTGTATTCATTTTTTATGATCTTTTATGATTTTCTGATTTTAACTAATTTTCCTGATTTATAAAATAAAAAAATCAAGTTGATCCACGGGTCAGCCTTTTCCCCACGGGTTGGCTGATCTGCCAGATCCGATCCTGTACTGGATTGGATCAAGACTGGGAGATCCCGGGTCCCAATCCAATTCCACCTTCCTTGGCTGTGGATGATGATCAATAGAGGCACCTATTGGATGACAGCATAAGAGTGCCGGGCTTTTCCTTGACGGGGTTCTCATCAGACATCTTCACAATGTAGAGCTGGCAGGCTCCCCGTCCAGTAGGCATCACAGTGGAGGTTGCCGTTGCAGTCGATCATGCTGCTAGTTGAGGTTTATGACTTCATGTTGCCAGCAGTCATCTATGGATTTCATTCAAGCTATTTACATCTGACCTAACTGTTTTGCTATGGGTTTGGTGGGAGATGCCATTTCTTTCCCAAATCCAAGACCTTATAAGCTACTTTATCTGAAAAGATGGTATTGTCATTTTATTATTATTTTGTCCTAATTATGTTTATGTCATACAGTTCCCCCTTCATAGGTGGATCATTTATTAGAACTTCACTGATGATGAATGATCAACTTTTAGACATTCTTTCACCTTCTTCACTGATGATTAACTCTTAGATTCTTCAACCTTTCCATCCCCAAAAGAAAAAATAAAAATAAGAAAAAGGATCCATTGAGACGCTAGATTTGGTAGAGGTGGTCATTTAGTTGTGTGAGTCTGCTGAAGTGGGTTCGAGTGTCATGTCATCTTCTTTTCCTTTTTCTCATGGTTCGAAGCTGTTGATCTGTTATCACAGTGATCTTTTCTGTCATCTGAGTGCTCAGCTGCTAGTTCCGATATCATCAAACCATTGAAAGGTACAGTTTTCTTATCACAACCTGATGGCTTGCTTTTATATGACTAGATTGGTGAGGGTGAAAAATTAGTAAGAGCACTTTTTGGGGTTGCTAGTTGTCGTCAACCTGCTGTTATATTTGTGGATGAAATAGATTCACTACTATCACAGGTACTTCTGCTGTCCTACTGGTCCGAATATATGCATCAAACGGATCTTTGATTCAATGTTGTTTCATCTTTATTTGCAGCGCAAATCGGAAGGTGAGCATGAATCAAGTAGGAGACTTAAAACACAATTTTTGATTGAAATGGAAGGTTTTGACGGTGGCAATGAACAAATCTTACTTATAGGTAATTAATGAATTGTTCTCTGCTCCAGCAGTCTATTAACCACCAAAAGAAAGTTGGTTTGGAGAATTCCATATCTCAAGGATGCAAAATACGCATGACATTCAAATATCGTTACTATCATTTTAATTGTTTATTTTATGTTTTAATATTTAAGTCTGCACCAAAGAAGTTCTGAGCTTCTAATTGTATTACTCATTGAGCTTGAAGTGGCGACAACCGCTATCTGCTAACAGCCACCTCTGAAAAGCAGGAGCCACAAACAGACCCCAGGAGCTTGATGAAGCAGCACGCAGGAGACTTACAAAACGACTATATATACCTCTTCCCTCATCAGGTAGAGTTCATCTTTGCTCTTTCACGACCCAAGGAAGATTGTAAATATCCTTTTGTTGGCCATGAAGAAGCAAGAGCTTGGATAGTTCGTAATCTTTTGGAGAAGGATGGACTCTTCAAGCTTTCAGAGGAAGATACTGCTTATATCTGCAAGCTAACTGAAGGTGTTATCCTACTATTGCTCAGTTCCGTCTTCTTTTCCCATGTTCATCAGAATCTGGAAGTTCTGTGTAATGGATTCTGCTCAATTTAAAATTCTTTGTTTGAGCTTTCAGGATATTCAGGATCTGACATGAAAAATCTGGTAAAAGATGCATCAATGGGACCACTTAGAGAAGCTTTAAGCCAAGGGATTAATATTACAAAAATCCAAAAGGAAGATATGCGGCCTGTTATGCTTCAGGTAACATTTAGTCCAACTCATATAGATGAACAATTTTACACACGTATTGGTTAGTTCGTTTATTAACTTTTGCTAGAGTATAATTATGGGAGTAGTCTTATCTCGAAGCTGTCTTTCTTAAAACCTTTCTTGACTTTCATAGGACTTTGTGAATGCATTGCAAGAAGTGAGGCCCTCAGTTTCCATGAATGAACTCGGTACATATGAGGAGTGGAACAAACAATTTGGGAGCTTAGCAATCTGAGCATTTTACTTGTCTAGTTCTGGCAACATGTTGCTCTTCATGCATCAGCTCTATGTGCTATTATTCTTTCTGTTCTTGACTTTGATATCTTGTAAATCCACTGTCATTATAAGTGCGTAAGGATGTGATGTCTTGCCCCTTGGGATCGCAGCTCCGAGGGGTCCTCAAAATTTGACTGGAACATACACCAGAATAGAGAACTCGCCTTCAGAAAACATGTTCCCATTTTCAATACCACTGGCTAATGAACCTCTGACAAGCACACTCGGCTGTTATGTTTGGATGAATGGACGACGAATTTAGTAAGAAGTTAAAAAGTTTGACAGGTGAGAGAGTATTTTTCAGCCCGAACTTGGTTGGGAATCCTCCAAATGCTTGTTTACAATAATAGGCAACCATATCATAAGCAGTATGCAGGAGAATATTGGGATATTACATCCAGGGATGCGCACTTTAGTTCTCTAATACTCTATACATCTGGTGCTTTTGCAACATCGTGCGAAAAATTTGAACACAAGTGTAGAATTTACTTTAACTTTGTATTCCTTGTTGAGATGAGATTATCAAAATTACGTCATATTAAGCTGGCTGTTAAAGTTTTTTTTTTTTTTTTGGTGACCATATAATAAGGTTGCTTATTATGGCATATGATATATTGTATAAATTCAGCTGGTTCGTGGACCCATTACATACTATCCTTCCAAGTCATAGGAAAGAATGCTGTATTTACTCTAGTATTACACATTTACACCCATGCCTCTCCTGTTGGGAAGTTCCCGTCTTTGAAGCTGAGTGTCGCTGTCGTAGTTGCCGTCACCGCATGCAGTCGCAACCACCGTTGTCCTTGCAGGCGCTAGTGGATGACTCGGTGGGCGATACATGAGATGAGGGAGTATGGTGAGGCTGATTAGTTTTTAGGATATAAAAAATAAAGAAAAGATTATTCGTAACGGCTGTTGAAGCCGTTGCTAAGTAACATGAATTTATATTGTAATATTTTTTTGTTTATGTAATATGTAGAAAATAAAAGAAGAATTTTTTGTGCCGGCTAATAAAACCTGTCGCTAATATAGATTACTAGCGATGGTTTCATTTGAGAAACATTGCTAATAAGTCACATATAGCGATGGCTAATTTGTAAATTGTTGCTAGTATTTTAGTTATTAGTGACAACTACGGTTTTAACTGTCGCGAATAATTATTTATTAGCGACAGTGACATCTTTAGCCGTCGCAATACTTATGTATTAGCGACAAGTTAATTTTAGTCGTCGCTAATAATCCAGGTTATTAGCGACAATTTTCAAAATTCCGTGGCAAGCATTTGTGACAGGACTTTTAGCGATTGTATTAGCGATGGATGTGAAGCCGTCCCAAATAATTTTAACGACGACCTTTTGCTTATTCGCGATGACTTTCAGTCGTAGCGAATATTCTGATTTCTACTAGTGACGAGTTAATTTCACATGCTCATACAACTCCGACTTGGCTACTCTAATTTTTCCTTCTTCAAATGTTTTTGAAATTGACGGCAATGAGACTGCTATCAACATAACTTGACTAGTTTTATCAAGGTTCAAAACTCAAAACCTTTAGAAATACTTTCAAATTGAAAAGAAAACCTAGAGACGATTCCTCATTGTTTATACTTCTCTAGAATATATATGAATCCATATACAAATTATTGGGAAGTTCTAGACCCTTCAAAAATTTCCACGTACGTCGTCGATCTGGTCTCCTTATCACAAAAAGACGTGAAAATTGGGTGAGATGAACTGTTGTGCCCTTATATTTCCATTCATAAACAATTCATCATATATGAATGGTGACAATATGCGCAGCCACAAGTTATTGGTTTTGACCTTGCTCTTAAGAGCTTTTGTATCTTCATGGAAGCTATCTAGGTCTACAATTAGCTGATCTGCATCCTCTAAACCGATCTTTGGACTTAATTTGCTTGAGAAATCCATAGTCAACTGGTAGAGCTAGCATACCTCAAACCATTTGGAATAGTTAGAACACCAATTGACTATGGATTTCTAACTATTCCAAATGGTGTGGAGCTAGCATACCTCAAATGGTGAAGCTAGCCAGCATTCTCAAAGGTATGATAGTAAACGTGTAAACGTGTGAACTTTTGAGAGTTCAAATAAAATGCATTGAATGAATGGAAAGAAGCTTAGTAAACGTGTGAACTTTTGCAATTAACCCCCGCCTCCAACAAAACAGAAGTCGTAGTCCCCGTCGTAATACCCTACCGAAATCGACAAGTTGGCCGGTGAAAAGAAGTAGATATCACAATCATACTGTTTTAAGTCCAGAATCAATGTAGATATCCTGTCCCTTTCAGATAAGTGGATCCTCATGATCAACGAGAGCCATGTATTGTCTAGGGTTAATTATACAGATCATGCTGCTAAAATTTGTCTTATTCTACTATGTATATCTCCTTATTCTTTGTACTTACGTACAATATAGATTGTATACTACGTACCATCATTATCTATAATCTGTTTATCTTAACATCAGATGGGTTAAGAAACCAAAAAATACTAATCGTCTTTATTCAAACTGATGACATAAGTACTCTTAAAATAAGTAAAAAACTCTTCCATATCGCTTCAAAACCTTATACTTTACATCTTAATTAGGTATGTTTTCAATGGAATATTCCTTCAAACCTGATGGTATTAGAGCCAAATTTGGAGATGATATGAGGGAGTTTTTTTGTAATGTTTGACTCCTTCCTCCTCGGCTTCTGTGAGGAATATGCTACGGTTTTGGTGCACCCCAAGGAGCTGGGGATTTTTTCTCTTTAACTGTGATGAGGGCCGTCAAGTGAGTGCAAACGTATTTAGATGCGGCACCGAGCATCTGCAACACAGATCAGATGGCCCTTTCCCCCTCCAGAAAGGTCAGCCAATGGAGGCCATTCTTGGAGATTCCAAGCCAATATATGTGGTCGGAGATTCCAGCACCAGTCGCTTTCTCCTCCAACCATGAGAGCTGTTGCCGTAGGTAACAAGGATGAGAGAGAAAGAGAGAGAGAGAGATGGCCATCTCCTCTGTGAACTGCAGCTGCCGTACACGGTAAAGACGTTTGTGCTGCACGCGGCAAAGTCTGTGGAGGGGAGCTCTCCAGCATGGTTGTGAAGTGTGTCATATCAGTTGGCACTCCTCTCCAAGTGTCAAACCCTAGAATAGACGGCCGGGATCAGTTTGACATGGGAGGAGTGGTCAGTGGACGGCCATGATGATATTTTAGAGCTGGGATCAATTGCATGGAAGCCCTCCATAGGAACCGATCAACTAGAGAAATTAACTATTTTTATTCTTCTCAAAAACTTGACATCCAAGTATCAAAGGAGACAGCTATAGGCAAGTTGGCAGGCCTGGTTTACTTTGATATATTATATTTATGAACAATAATAAGCACGCGCATGCAAAGGAAAAAAATGGTCCAACGGATAAAAGTATACAAACGAATATCTGTCAAGGTGGGTCCAAAATTAATTAGGTGCCACGTGTTGGATTACTTTGATAATATACTGGTCAAGAATCACGATTGCTTGTTCTTTGAATAAGTAAAATAAATAATTTTACTTAAGATCTAAAAATTATTTATTCTGTCTATTCTGTCGGTGGGTTTCACATCTATTAAAGTAAAATGTCTCTTATTTTAATATCAATAATTCAGTATACGTAATTTTGAATAATTTATTCTACTATCAAAGTGAGGAACTGTCGACAATTTTTCTTCTTCATTAGTCAATCAAAGATTAGATGGTATAAATAAATATTCAGTTCGATGTTAAAATAAGATCTTTTAGACCTCAGAAGTATAAATCCGTCTACAACCTTTCCAAACGTTTTATCACTTCTATTATTTTTCTTATATATCTTATTCGAATAAGATAACGAGATTGTACTATGAGGATTAGAAAACCTTTTTTTGGTGGTGCCCACTCTTGAGCTCCTCTGGAGACACACGTGAGGTGTTCGTGGAGCAGGCAGGGGGGTTCGGACACATGTCCCTCGCTGCACATGTTTTCTATCTATTTATTTGGAGAGCAAATAATAGGAGTATGTGGAGGGCAATCTTCCTTCCAGCTGGCTCGACGGCGACCATCTTGTCGGTGGGGTGCCGACTTCCCCTCCCACGTTGTGTTTTCCAGAAAAAGAAAAAAAAAACAGCGGGTTGACGTCGAAAAGGTGGAGTTTAGAGTTTGAGAAGAAGGTCGTGTTTGGCGTAAATTTCATTTGGAAATACTTTTTATTTTATTTTTCTTTTTATAAAAGTTATTGGATGTTGGAAGATATTTTTCTTGTGTTTTAATTTCCAACTAAAAATTATAAGGGAAGATTTTCCCAAAATTAAAGAAAAAGTGACGTTGTTATGAAAGAGTTGATTTTTATAACAAATTAAAATTAGTTATAATTTTTCTTCTTCAACTCATTCTATGTAAAAAGTGGAAGCAAAAAATAATTTTCAAGTAAAAGTTTTGTGAAACACGCCTAAAATAAGATCTTTTATAAAGCTTGGGTTAATTACACGCATGTATACGCTTTAGTGAGTTTATAATTATAAATTATATATATATATATATTCTTATAATAAGTTATTGCAAATTATTATAAATACTAAAAAAGTAACAAATATATTTTTTCATCTAAATGCTGTAAACTTTAACTGAACATGTCAAAAGATTATCCATTCTAGTTAATTAAGTTAAAGATATATGTACAAAACTATGATGAATTTAAAAGTATACATGTATAAATATTCAAATCTTTTTTTGACATATATATTTATTTAGAGTTTTTTCGCATTTCGTTGGAAAGGGTATAATCTTTACACACCTCACAATCAAAATGCATAAGTATATAGCTTTTCAAGTAAAGTGCTTTAAGGCTCTTTGACCATGCATATACCGTCTTGCCCATTGAAGAACCAAAATATATAGGATTGTAAATGGAAATTCGATTGTTCCAATTTTTTAACTTTTTTTTCTGATTGCAAAAGTTAGATTCATATGTTCAGAAAACATAGATATCATAAAATTAATTTCCAATAAGGTATCATCAGTAAGAAAAAATGTAAAGTACTGCGGTGCATCTTATATCTGATTTTTTTGTTGACATTAATCTTATATCTGATAGATTATATGATGCTCCGTTGCCTTTTGGGCTCGGTGATTATAGTTTCACTATGCGTTGTTGGCCTTCTGGTTGCCTTTATGGATCAATTGCATATATAGGTTTCAGCTTAATTATAAGTGCTCTGACAACTTTTGATAATAAAAAAATGAAAATTAAAATACAATTTACAGCTTTGTATATAATCTAGATCAGTCATGCACTTCTACTCATAAAAAAAGTGTCACCGGGTCGACCTTCCCCCTCAAGTTTGTTGGCATCCTTCGACTGGCATGCTGCTACGTACCACTGTCACCTTTCATCTTCAATCATCTACGTCTCTCAGCGGACCATAGAAGGTCAGTAAAAAGAAGGAACGGGACAAAATTTTGAATCATGGGGATGAGGGTGAGGTGGATTTTGATAGTTTTTGACCTCCCTCCTCTCTTTACTGGTCTTCTACCGTCCGCCTGAAGGACGTAGAGGATCTTAATTCTTCCTCTTCCCCTATTTTCAGTGGCCTCATTATAATCTCACATTGTAAGTTAAGAAAGAAAATAATGTACGCTTAAAAAATGTATAATCTTCCTCTTCGATGTCTATAAAATTTTAAGTTGAACAGTCGAACAATTCTGATAAAAATGACGAGGTGATGAGGGTAGCCAGAGAAAGATGAGAGAGGAAGAGGCAAGCATGAGAAAGGAGAATAGGAGGGAGAGAGAAGATTGAGGGCAGCTGAATGAAATGGGCAAATAATAGGGCTGTCAACGGGTCAGAGACGGAAAAGGAAATGACATCTTTTGTTTTCTTTTTCTATTAAATTTATTGGAGACGGAAATAAAGGCGGAAGTGAGTGTTTTTAATTCTGCATTTATTTTTGATTTTAAATCAAAAATAAAAAACGAAAGTAAATGGAAGTTTCTGGTATCATCATCACTATATTAAGAAGTTATTTAAAATTACTGTTAGTATTCACAGTTCGATAAATTTTATTCTAATAATTAAAATAATTAAATTTACAAAGTTTTAATATATGTAAAGATTAACAATCTATGAATTTTGAATTGTGTGTGATCATTTAGAGACAGAAACGGATTAGCGGATGCGGAAATGAGTCTCTCCATTTTCGACTTTTATAATTATCGAAGATCTATTTTCGTTTTTTATAATTTGACGGATGATTTTTAACGGAGCTCCATATCCATCAATAAAATCGGAAATAAAGTAACTAATTAGAACTCGGATACCTATTGATGGCCCTAACAAGCAGTATGCAGCGCCCTGCACTCAAGATGGACGTATAGTCCCGAAGGTGTTAGAGGTAGATGGCTGCCATACTCCACCCCTCTCTCTGTGCGCGTACTGCATGTGTGCCTCCGCGCACGTGTGTATGCACTGTGTACTGGTGCCAAAAGTAGAGATCCTCCTCCTCCTCTCACTATCTCTTCTCCCTCTCTCTCCCTTTAGTTTTAGTATTCTTTTTCTTGTTGAGGAGGATAACAAGGTCATATTTTCTTTCATTTCTACATGCCTGTTAAAAGAGTATTCAATTCGGTGAATACTCTAATCTCTCATCAAAGACTCATATATACGGCTATTAACGAGAAGAACCCATTGTTAAGCGGAGAACATTTTTAGAGAACTTAAAGGTCATCAAATAAGCCATACTCAAGAAAGTTTTTTTTTTAATATTCAATTCTGCATGGAGTAAAGGCCTAACGGAGAGCTGCTTTTTTTTCGTCTACACCAACTTACTCTTTTTAGAAAAACTTCTTTCCCCACGTTGCACTTTTTCAGTCTCCTTCACATCTGCACTTATTGGACACGAACACTGACCCCGGCAAGTAACTGTTGCTGCCAATTCCTAAGTAAGTGGGGTTCTTTCTTGAACTCAGTCAAAACAGAAAGAGTAGAAGGTAGTCTTTCATAAAAATTCTTGAGAATAGAAAAAATACCACATGAAAGAATTTTTTGAAACTTTCTCTTCTTTTTATTGACTGACTTCAGTCTAAACTTAGACCTAAAGGATCTCTATTCTTTTAAAAAATTCCTTCATCGAAAATAGAAAAAGTTTCATATAAAAAGGATGTCTGAAAATTTTCCCTCATGTACTTAGATAATCCCTTCTCTGGGGCCAAACCTGCACTTAGAGGATACCTCTTCTCTGGGTATCACCATTCTTTAAGTTGGCGATCGCCATTCCTCTCTCTCTCTATCTCTCAGATCGATAATGTGAAATACAAATGTCAACAACAATTAATCCTATTTTCCCAACGTGATGGAGTACGGGGAGTGGTGATGGAGTACGGGGAGTGGTTGTGACACGATCAACATACATAAACTAAACTAAGCTAGTGTTTAATGAACTAAAGATTCTCCATGGATATTCTAGCTTCTCAAACATGTTGAAGTACTCAAAAGTTAATTGACGTAATCCATCTTAAAAGTTGTTTATTTGGTGGGTAACCAAATACTATATTACTACTACCCACCGACTACTTCACACTGGACCCAGCGGTATCCAAATCTCTCCTCCTCACCGCCACCCTGAGCCCGCCGGCCATGTGGGCTGTCAGCAGTGGGACGAACACCGGGCTGCCCTCGCCTGCTGGGCGCAGCTCAAACCGCCGGAGCAAGGTGGCCACCACGTACTTCATCTGGATGAAGGCCATGCCCTTTCCAAGGCAAACCCGGGGACCCCCTTGGAACACCGGGTACTTGAAGGGCGAAACCTTCACCATCTCCCTGTCGTCCAGGCGCAGCCATCGGTCCGGTCTGAACTCCACGGCGTCCTTCCCCCACAGGCTCTCCATCCTCCCCATCCCATAGGGGAAGTAGGTCACCCTGTCACCCCTGCCAACTTGAGTTCCGTCGGGGAGGACGTCGTCGTGGGCGGCGTGCTTGGAGTCCCAGGCCACCGGAGGGTACAGCCTCATGCTCTCGTAGAGGCAAGCCTCCAGCACCTTCATCTCCTTTAGATTGTTGTAGTCCAGCCTCCCCTTTGCCTGCGCTACCTCCTTCACCACCTCCTGCTCCACGTCCGGGTGGCGGGAGAGCACCCAGAAGAGCCATGTGAGGGCGGAGGAGGTGGTGTCCCTCGCGGCCATGATGAAGCTGATCACCATGTCTCGAACCACCTCCACGTCATGCCCATCCGATATCAGCCTCGAGAGGAAATCGCAGCCGGTCTTCCCGTCGCGTTCCTGCTCCTCCTTCCGGCAGCGGATCAGCTCCATGACGGAGCCATGTATGAGGCCCACCTTCTCCCAGAGGACCCCCTCGGACCCGACGCCGAGCGCCCGCTTCAGTCTCCACACGGCGGACACGGGCGCGGTCCCCCGTCTCGCGCATATCCCTGACGCCATGTCGAAGGCGGTGGCGAGGGCCGAATCCGGCAGCGACGGCTCCAGGCAGCCCGGGTCCGTCCCCAGGGAGATCATGCAGATGGTGTCGAAGGCGAACCGCCTCAGCAGCTCCTGCAGGTCCACCACCCGGCCCCCGTCGGCGGCGGCGCCCAGCAGTGGCACCAGCCGGCCCTCCCCCTCGGCCTCCAGCGCGCCCACCACGAGCTCCCTCAACGAGCGGGTGGTGAACTCGTGGCTGGCCAGCTTGCGCTGGGTGTGCCAGAGCTCGCCGTCGGCATTAAAGATTCCACAGCCGAGGAGATCCCCCAGCATATCCGTGAAGGGCTTCCCCTTGGGGTAGTTCCTAAAGTTGCTCTTCAGCATATGCTCCACGTTGGCGGGGTTGGCCGTCACCACGGTGCGCCGGGCGCCCAGCCGCCGCACCGCGATGGTGCGGGTGGGCGACGCCGCCAGCAGCTCCGTGTACCAGTCCAGCAGACGGTGCTTGTTCCTGTAGAAGGCGATGAGGCAGCCCAGGACAGGGTACGTCTGGGGCACCCCGCCGCCACGGGAGAGGCTCCCAAACCGTCCTGGCGAGACCATGCGGGAGGACAAGACCAGGATAAGGATGGAGCAGGAGAGCAGCACAAGCGCCAGCAACCCCGGAGATGCCAAGAAGGTCAAGAGCAGCACGGCCATTCTGAGCTGTGTGTGGCTAGCCAGTGTGCCTTTACACTGTTACTTACATGTAAGGAACCCTATTTATATAAAGAAGAGGAAGGGTTTTGCTTGATGCAAGAAGGTGGTAAAATAAGCCACGTGTTAAACGTGGCTTTTTTTATCTCTCCATGTACACACAAACGGAAATTTGAAAAAGAAGGGTTGGGAAGACCTTTGGTAGGCGCAGGCGCAGCCACTTTCGAGGTCGTTGTCTTGGCAGCACGGGATCCGAATACTATCCTCACTTTATCGAATTTTGGAACTGATATAGTATCATAAAAGAATTTAATGTGAGTACCAACTTGTATTCAAAGTGTTAAGGTTTGGCCTTTCGAGAGTCTTCAAAGCTTCATCTTCTCTTCCTTTCTTATTTTGAACTATTTTTCAATCTTTTTTATTTTTTAGTTAGAAGCATTTAAAAGATCTTAATAATGAAGAGAGTACAAATATGAATATTTAAGTAACAATTCGACTTTTTTTTTAAAGGAGAATGCTACAATGCTATGTTCTTTTGTCGTCATCTCCACTTTGTCACTTACAAAAGATAATGTCATATAGATACTTTTAGGATTGTCTCCACGTGGAGGCTTAATAATAACTCATAAATTATTTTTATGACATTTGTCTTTTGTGACTAACAAAAGGACATGGCACAGGGCATGACATACCCACATCCTTCTCATCAAAATTGTAATAGTAACAATCTCCTCGCAAGTCTTGTCACATGTAGGGAGCATTCGGCTTAAATCCTTAATGTGAACTCTTGAAACAAATCTTTTCTCTTCTAGAACTATAGAAGGTTGGAACTCGTGACCTTCTCTTACGCTGCCGAGTCACGGCTCTTTTGACTCGTTTTTTTTTTCCTTGCACTTGCTCTGATCTCTTGTATTCTTCTAATATTGACTTTAATGTTAATATTATAAAATTTAAAAATGTTCATAATATCTAGACTAATGCTATATCGATTCTGACCAAAGGAAGCATCAAGTAATCTAATCTGGACAGTGGAATCTGAATACTCTCTCTGTCATTGGTTAGATGATCGACATGTCTGGGCGAATCTCCATTTCACGCACGGCAGAAGCGAATCGTGACTGCTACTGGCCTCCAAGATGATCATCAGAGTCTGCCGACATAGGATGCTAGGAGTAAATGAGTTTGGATTTTACTGTAGACTGCTTTGGTAGGGCGACCTTAGTTTGGATAAAGAAAATGATCAGGTTATGGATCCACATAGAGATGGTATATGCTGGAGATAATCTTTGTATGCTAAATTTGAATTAGGGTATGTTTATCATAATTAAGCTCAGTAATCTTTATGTAGAAAGGCCAAATAAGATTGCAAAGTTACAGTTATTGTGCATGGGTTTACATTTTTCATATTAGTCTCATTCAAACAACACCTTAATATCAGAATAATCGACATTAAGTAAACCTAATTAATCGACATTGGGGTTATTCAAGCCAGTCCTTCCATGGTAACTTTATCTTGTTAATTTAAAATTTTGGATTAGAAGTCAAAATAATGAAACAAATAATTAACTTAATTTCATAGTCTTTTATCTTCTTTTCAAAGAATCGAGATGAGAGTTATGTTGCACTAAAGATGAGTTGAAAGCTAGCACAAGATGTACTTTAAAATAGTATAAAGAGTTGCAAAGGTAGCATAAAGAACACGTTAAAATTTAGTACAAATAGTATTTTCGTCAGCAGACACAAAATAGACCAAAGCTTGACCTTTGCCCGCGCATTCTGTTGTTTGTTGCACTTTGCTCGGGATTGAGATCGTCTATTTTATTTTTTCTATACCACTTGTATTCTACTGATTCTAATTGGCCGTCTAAAATTTTTAAAAAGTAGAAAATTTTCTTTTTTTCAGTTCCACTTTACTCCCATCACAACAGAATGAAGTAGAGCACCAACAGTATAAAAAGATGAAGTAGACGATCTCAATCCCTTCGCCCAAAACACTTCAAATGAGACACAGGGATGAATGCAATGGGCAAAGGAAAAGCAGCTTTTAGATGTCTCTCCTTAGAATCGATTTTAAGAACTAATAGTATTTTTAACTTTTCATAATTGCACATCTATTTCATAAACCTATTTTTAGAGTGTCCTTACAAAAACGCATACGTTAACTATAACTTTTCTTTTAAGCAATCATCAAATAATTTGAGATAGTAAGTGATTATAAATAAATATCCGTCAAAGGCGGGGGGAAACTGGATCATGATCTCATTCTCAAGGCATAAAAGACCTAAACTTCGGTACAGAGAGGGAACACAAGAAAAGATGGACAGGATGCTGCATGAATCCTGTCCAGTCGTTTTGTCACCACAGGTTGCATGAGAGATAGGATTTCCTTAAGTGTTTGGGGTTGGGTATGGGTTCACCTTTTTCCTTCGTGCCATTGGCGCCCCAGAGAGCAGGTGTGCATGCAGCAAAGGAGCTGTTACTATCGTTCTGTGGAGGCCAAAAAAGAAGGGCAATACTCACCGTACCCACACGCGCACGTGGGTGTGCAATAAGTAGGATTGTCGACGGATTTAGATAATATCTCTCTTAGATTCGTATTCACATCCTATTAGTCAGATGTCTATTAGATTAAAACATCCTACGGATATATTCATTTAATTAGTCAACTAATATTTGAAGCGGAAACGAAAAATATATAGATATATGCTCCAATTGTTCAATTATGTATTTTGATAAGTTTTAATTTTAATGATATTTATACGTTTAAGTAAATAATAATTTGATATTTGAAGTATGCTTAAGACGTGTTGAACAATAATATTAACGTTTATTGTGATTTTTTATTTTTAATAATTTTACTTATTTTGATAAAATGTTTAAGTCATTTGTTATTATCTAAAACATATTTAATAAAATATTTAAGTTGTTTAAAATTTATCTAGATGTTTATAACTTAAATATTTCTTAGTTTTAATTTATGATATTCATGAATTATACAAAGAATAAAATTTACAAATTATTAAGTAATAAGACAAACTTGAAATAATCAAGTACTCGAATTATTATCCAAATTCAGATATTATTGAGCGGAATCAAATTCGAATGGGAAAATTTATTATCCATTAAATTATATCTAGAGTCGAATATTCGAATAATACTTAACAGAGTGGAGTCGAATACTATGATATTCGCTCAGTTGACGACCCTAGCAGTAAGCCGTTCTCAAAAAAGAAAGTTGGTCTCGCTGTCATGTAATCCAAGAAGGGATTTATAGTTAATTGTGCTCTTTGATTAATATAAAAATATAAAGATTTTTTTTTTTGATCCTTTTAATCTTTTAATATTATTTATAAATCCTTGCAACTTTTATATTCTTTATTAATTGCTATAACTATTTTGAATATCCCTTAAAGGCTCCTACACCCTCCTTATAGAACCCCTGTAGAGAGACTTTTTAAGGACGATTTAAAGATTGTGGGAGTTAAACTCATGATTTCATTCCTAAGGCATAAAAAGACTTAAACTACGGTACAGAGAGGAAACAAAAGACAAGATGAACAGGATGCTGCATGAATCTTGTCCAGTCGTTTCGTCGTCACAGGTTGCATGAGAGATATGATTTCCACAAGCGTTTGGGGTTGGGTATGGGTTCACCTTCTCCTTCGTGCCATCGGTGCCACAGGAAGTAGTGTGCATGCAACAAAGGAGCTGTTACTTATAGTTTTTTGTATCGGATCGATTCGTGCTGATTCGGACGACTCGTACCGTATTAAGACGAAGTCGAGTCAATACAAATTGATCAAATCTATGCGATTTAAAAGAACTTTTTCATGCGACTCAACTAAATTGGCACGAGTCGATCCGACTCGTACCAGATCATAAGAAATCTGAGTCGGTGCAACTCTTCAAATCGAATAACCTTACTATTACTATCGTTGCATTGAGGCCAAAAAAGAAAGTTGGTCTCGCTGTCATGTGATCCAGGAAGGGATGGGCACTTGTGTTCTGGGCCAATGGTTTCAGGAAGCCTGTGCATGATAGGCACTTATTTAATAAGTATTTCTTGATCAGATAAGCTTGAGAAGTCAGGCAGACCACATCCGGCCATCTCCCTCTCCCATCATGCATGTGCCACCTTATCTTTATGTCGTGTAAGCATCCAGTAAATGGAGGTGTGATTGGAAGTGTGTAAATGTGTGTTAAACTGAAGTGTCTAAACAGTAATCAGTGTTTGTAGAATGTTTGTGCAAACTCTGAAGTGAGTGTATGCAGACTATAATAAAAGTATGCAAAAAAGTGATATAATGTAAAGTGGACTGCGTGACTAAGTTTGTAAACTAAATGGAAGATGCTTACACCGAAAGTGTTAGTAACACTTGCTCTTCTAACTGTGTTGAAATACAAATTTTACTAAGATTATATATAGAACGTCACTTAAAACTCTTGTATGCATGGGTTATGAAAATGTGTAATCTAAAACGAAAATGTGTACAGATTCTTGTGTGTGTGTGTCTCTCTCTTAAATATTTTGCTTTAACATCTTTTGATATGTGTGTTGGCGTGTGAAGAGGGTGTTTCTACGTACGTTAAATCCTTGCAAATGGTTGACACATCTTGTAAAAGGTCTTTGGCTACTTGCTGACCCTAGCCGCGCTGCCAACCCACGTTTCTTAAATTTTCACATCAGAAAGATGGCAGCAGGAGAGAAGTTTACGTCTGTAATGAGATCGTTGTCGTCGAGCTGGAGGGCTCCCCTCCACAAGCTTATTTGCCCCTCGGAGATCACGTTTTGCAGAGCGGAGATCACAGAGCGTAGGTGATCGACTCAATACTGTCACTGCAGAAACTCTCGCAATCGTCTATTGGGTGTTGAGCGGATTTCTTTCCCACTTTTTTTTCCTATCTCTAATAAAAGAATAGTCTAATTCAAGAATTTTTTCACAAAATCACAAGTAACAGTTAATGTAAAACTCAAAAGAACAGTCAGTTCCATTCAACCACATAAGATGATCAGTAAGAAAAGTAGAGAAGAAATTTCATCATCCAAGCATTTCTGGTCATGTTAGGCATGTGAGCCTGGACATATATAGGGGAGAACTCAATTTTCATCTTGCACACAGTTGCAGAAGAAGGCGAAGGAAGAGAAATTAGATTGTTCTTCCTCACGTGGGCTCATGCATGAACCTGATCAAGTGGCAGCATCTAATTAAGATGACTGCCAGAGTTTTCGCATGATGGAGGAGCTTCAGAAGTTCCGCTTTGGGAAAGGTTGGCGGCTACGACCTCCATGCAACTAGCGTGCTTACATGCTAATGCTACCAAGGGTGGTAGGTTAATTAGCAGAAGTTTGAATTAACAGAGATCGAGTGAATCTGCATTTACAAGCGCGGGACTGGCTATGGAATCTACCTATGTAGTCTGTGAGAGATTCTTCGGATTTTTGAGTGATTGTCTAGAGGTTGGCTAAGGTGCAGACCTGATGATGCCTATTGAAGAAATGCGCCTTGAATAGTCAAGTGAGCTCAGTGAACTAAGATATGGAATTCTTACAAGGTTCAGAACCATATGTGAGCAATTCCCGTAAGGGTAGTCGGAAAAGTGGGAAAGCATTTGATGGCATCCGAGAACCCGTATAGATCCATTGCATCTTAAGAGTTGTGCAAGTGAGATCACCATTACTCAGCCCATCATATTTTTTGAAGGTGGAAAGCGTTAAGTTTCCCAACGATCGAGACGCTTAATATCTCCCTGATAAAAGGTTGCTTTCCCCTCCTAATTATGTGTATCTGTTAAGTTAATCATATAACTTTTGTACCATCTTATTCTTTTAATACTAATAAAGACATCATATTCATTATATGTAATTCATATATGTCCTTTTGATAGTGAAATTTATGAATATGTGCAATGAATGTTAAATTATGATGAGATCATAGAAATGAGATTAACATTCTCTAACCATATATTCTTAAGTATTCATAGTCGAAGGATATTTGCGAAGGATTTCATATATCTGGTGAAACTAGTATAAATTACTTTTGCTCATAAGATGAGAGTGATTGGTCATATAATCGCACGTGAAGACAGTAAGATAAATATGTAAGTACTCATTATAAAATAAGTTTACTGAACTAATTCACCACTGAATAACTAGATGGTAATTACCTAACTGTCAACCAGTTGATTTACTATCACTGTTTGCCTTGAGACAACAAAAACACTTTATCTATAGACTTGTGTTTTGACCTTAGTTAATAGATCTCTAACTATGAGTTCTTAAATGGTTAAGTGATCGGATATAATAGAATATCTTTGAAAATGATTGTGTGATCAATAGGAAATCATTCGCTCTCAATAGTTAAAGAGAGAATGCTCTATAATATGATATCTAGGAGTCCGTAGTTAGGACATGACAACATATTAGAAAATATGTTTTCTGATGATACTTTGAGACATTTGATCCGAGTAAACAAATTGATTAAGATTTGATAGTTAACCATACTCTAAGTTTACTTGAGAGCGGTGGTATGAGTGAATGGTTATAGCAATGTGGCATTTGATGACGAAAAAATACTTTGAGCGGGTTACTGAATCTCAATGTCTTTTCGGATCATGCGGTATTACTTGACATCCAACTTGATTGAAAGTCCGACCAACTATCATGAGATGGTAAATAGATCAAGTGTTTAATTTAATATGAGATATTAATTAAATCACTTTAAGTTAGTATAAGATTATTAGGTTTACTGGGTTTAAAATTAGACTGAAACCTGGATCTAAAGGATCACACGTATAAAGATTCTCAGTTGAAGGGGGAAGAGTACAAATAGTACAAGTGCACTAATAAGATGTAAAAAGGAGGAAAAATGGAATCACCCACCTGATTTCACATTGCATGCATGCACCTGCCGTAAAGGATTGAGATTTTTCTACTTCACTTTCTATTTGTATTCCATTACATTTTATTGATTCCTATTATGACGTTCACAGCTTTTTTTTATTTAAGTTGTGAAAAGTAGATTTTTTTAAAAAGTTAAATATATAAATTAATAGGATAACGTGAACTACCAATTAATGATATAAAGAAAATAGGATAGATGATTTCAGTTATGATCATCTGAAAACATGAAAGAACCCTCCCCACCCCACAAACAGTACCTCCCCATAGATTTAGGTTTTCCTCGTGGAACTTGTAAAAAGCCACATTAAACATGCAACTTGTGATGAGCAATTGTCTAGCTAGACGTGATCCATGCCTTACTCGGTTCATCTTTTCGCTTCTTTTTTCTCCGGTACTAAAGTTTGGCCCATAAAAGGAATTTAGGGTTCTGCCCATATACGATGCCAAAAACGGCGAGAACAACGTCTTGCAGCGGCCGGACATCCCACGTTCAGCCACGTCCGCCGCTGCGGGGGAAGGACGAATGCACGAGGAGCTGCCACGCCTGCCCGCCGGCCGCCGCCGGTGTCGGCAGATGCCTTCATGAGCACGGTGGCTGCAGGTGCACCACTCCATGCAGATGGAACAGTCGTCGCCGACGGAGCCTCACGGCAGTACCACGTATTGGCATAAGCCCTACCGAACACAACCAATAAGATGTAGGGTCTTGATGACCCTTGGACAGGGTCCGACCATGAAGAGGGGCCGGGTTCGAGTAGCAGTATTCCGATGAGTCCCGATCCTCGGTACGGGGCGGAAGTGAACTCATGGGCCCAGGCAAAGAGTTTTTTGGGTTTTTTTCTTTCTCCATCTTTTCAGTGAGTACTGATTCTCTACGGTCCAACGATCCAACGAAGACCGTAAAAGATCCGGACTCTATTCAGATCCCCTCGTAACCGTGATAACGACCTCCAACACCAATTAGGTGTCCCAGTCCTTGCCATTTCATTAGTTCTAGTTTCGCTCGTTTATCACGTACGTTGTTCGCACCATCATAGTCCCACCTATAACTTCACCAGCTTTCAACTTTTTGCGAAGCAGTCATTATGTTTGACATGAAAAATAAGTTACTTAGCTTTCAACTTTCCGGTCATTATGGACATGAAAAGTTAGTTATTTGACCAATTACAGGGTTAATTGTGCTCTTTGACTAATATAAAAAGTATAAAGATATTTTTATTTTTTGATCTTTTTAATATTTTAATATTATTTATAAGTATTTACAATCTTTATATTCTTTATTAGTCCTTACAATTATTTTAAATATCCCTTAAAAGCTCCTACACCCTCCTTTAAATCCTTTTAAGGATAATTTAAAGATTGTGGGAGTTTTAAGAAAATATGAAAATTGCAAAAGAATATTAGAAGATTATAGAGATTGAAAAGTAAAAATCTCAAATATAAAACTTCCTCCTAATTTTTGTGTAATGAGGGAGATGGAATACTCTCAAGGTGCCCACCGTTCCTCTGTATATGGTGATCATAAGGTCAATTAATCACTTCACCATGCACATGCAATCATCACTGCAGACGATCGATTTAGATTGGACAACTGCAATAGTAATTTTTTTTTAATTTTTTTTAATTTTTTTTATAGTTGGGTCAATTATGCTTGACATGTCTATTTAATCCAATTTCCAATTGAATGATAAAAAAAATTTAAAAATAAAAAATCAAGCTTAATAAATAGTAAAAATTAAAATTTGACTGTACTCAAATTGTGCTGACAAGTATAACTCTAGGAAGAATGCTAGCATCTTAACTTTTTTTTGCCATTTCACGTTGCCATCCACAACAGACATGGTATGCTATTTATTCTCTTTATAAGAATATCCTCTTCACAACATCAAAGCATTTGACGCGAAAAGTAAGTATATCTATGTATTTCAAATATGGTATATGCTAGCAATTCTCTTTATAGGAATATCCTCTTCAAAAGATCAAAGCATTTGACTTGAAAAGTACGTATATCTATGTATGTCAAATACCAAGTGGGTATGTACTCTTGTAAGTTACCACATTTATATGCATGTTCTTGACTACCACATGTTGTATATATATATATATATATATATATTCATGGGAAGGATATGACACAACCTCTTAGAGGGTGACAACAGTACTATATGTAACAATATGTAAGAGTTTAAGGAAAATACATACAAATACGTTAAGTTTAACAAAATACATATACAAAAATCCCTGACCACATGCATTCTGAAAATTAATAATTGATGTGCACACGCACACTTATATGAAAGATCTTCTTTGGCCCTGTTGCTATGGAGGCCTCATCTGCGACGTCAACCAGCCGCTTTTCCTGTTGTTGGGAACACGTACGACGTCCGGGGAGGGAGAAGTCGGCACCCATCATCCGATGAGTTCCTCCTCCCCACCACCGGGGTCTCCACGGCTGCCGTCGACCTGGCAACGTGCCCTGCAGGGGCTTATTTGCGCACATTCGTGCGTTCCAAATCCCTGTTCGCGTGCTCCACGAGCGCCGTACTTGTCCCTCCGCCGGAGATCAGAACGACCATGGCCACACACTTGCTCACAACTGCGTGCCAGATGCTTTTGTATATGCTGCTGTTCGCATCCTCTTTATCCGCAGAGTAAGCTTCCGTCGACGTCTTTGCTAGCTAGCCTTCTCTGTGTTCTTGTTTCCTTGTCTGCCATCTCGTTGATATCTACTGTATATATACAGCAATCTCGTATTTGTATATGTTTGCGTAAGTAGAATGAGATCAGAAGGATCATCTTTTCTTCTTTTCATGGAATGAGATGTTTGGACGTCAAAATTTGTAAATCTATGTGTTTTCTAACAATCCCAAAGATGATTGTATCAATAAGACACATGAAAGTACATCGAGTCCGGAGAATACGGGTTCCCGTTCCCAAAGCCGATTTGTTTGTGGGATAGCGGTCAAATAAAATGGATTATGCGACTTATTTTTTTTTGGAGGTGCAGACACATTAGTCTCGACATGGACGTGTTATTCTTAGAATAAATAAAATAAATCATTATATCTAAAAGACAAAAGTTACTTATTCAGTTGAACTATTTATTTTACTCAAAATAAAATTTTCTTGTTCTTAAAATAAGTGATATGAAAATAAAAAATTCATTTAATATATTTTACATCGATCTAAATGCACCCTTAATCGTTGCTGGCTCTCACGTCCAATCCGGCTTTTTGTCTCACCTCGGAAAGATATATATAGATCTTTATACCTAGTACGTTGGATCGAGATGACTCTATAAGATGACAAAAATGTTAATTTAATATTTTTACAATTTTTAAATGTGAACAGCTCAATGTGAAAAGTCTTTTACCTAAAAAATATTATATCTCTTATAAACATGTGGTATGAAAAATGTGACATATATTTGCTCAGTTCAGCAATTGTGCACGAACCCTTTTCCTGTTGACAATTGCAACTGATAAAAGATACACTTTGGCCAAGCTAGTACGACTCCCCTCCAGATAAGGCTAACTTCGCCGCTCGGAGATCACATCACATGCCATGGGGGATGGCCGTTTGTGGAGCAGACCGCTGCTGCGTGCTCCACGAGCGTCCTCGCTGGGCCGGGTCCGGCGACGGCGACAGCTTCCGGCGGAGAAAACCGTCTTCTCCCCTCCCCTACATATCCTCGTTAGTTACGTACGTCAAGAGTTCGTGGCCTAATCCAGCTGCATATAAGTAGGAAGGCAGTGTCCACGTATATTACTGCTGGCAAATCATGGTATGTATAGTACTGCTATTATTAGTTTTCATGCATGTGAGGACAATCTTAGAGGAGAGAACGATATTGGTGCCGATTTTTCTTCTTAAGTTAATGAGTATTTGTATTTCTCCTATTTTGTCATGATAAATAACTTTTGTTTGCCTTATCTCAATATAAGTACAGTGACGGATCCAATATTCATCTATTGGGACCTCACTAGATTTTCTCAAATCTATTAACCTAATTCAAAACAGTCTAATTCAAGACCTCACTAACTCAGTTTAAGACTCTACTGGCCTAACTTAAGACCTCATATGACTTTGTCGAAGATCCTACTAACTCAACCATGCTTATGACTTAATGTCCGAGTGATTTTACTGGACAAAATTTTCGCATCCGCCACTGTATGAGTGTGCAGGGATAAATCATGATATGTAGAGAGGAAAAAATTCAAAAAATCTCATATCATCGTATGATGTTTATCTTTTGTAAACTACAAAATAGAATAATAAAAAAAAATATGTACCAACATTCTTTAAATTGAAATCTCCAAGCATGCACTATTAATGGCTGCCACTTGTGAAGAGAACCAAGAGGAGAAGGGCCATTAGTAACCCCATGTGCGACGCATCCTTTGCGCCAGCGGCATAGTGCATCTAGCTAGTAACAAGATGGGACAGTCTCTAACAGCTTAATCCACTTGTCTGTTTAAACTGAAAGCAGAATCCAATCAAGACCCGTTTTTGGTTTGTTTGATTTTTGTCATGTCCAACAAGTATGTTTGACCCGTATCATATCTATGATCATGTGATCCCTGCTACGACTAATTAAAGAGACAAAATTGCTTGCACCTTTCATGTTCCTTAGATCCAAATAGAAAAAGTAAAGATGATCCGAGATACACCAAGATCTTGAGTGTGCTTCTGGCACAAGCGGCCGGTTTGATTTCGTGCGGAAATAAGCACATAGTTTCCTAGCATGCATGGCACTGTGCTTTCTACTTTCTAAGCTGTTTTTCTTTTTCAATTTCATAGAACTGTTTAATCTCACTCAGTTGCCGAGTAGGCCGGCCCATTAGGAGGTGCCCTGGCCTCTCATCGGGGCCCAGTGAGATCTTTCGGTCAGCGGGTCCCCGTGACTGGGTTCCTATGGGACTTTTTGAATCCGAAGCGGATCCCGGCGTTCGACAGGCGTGGGAGACTTTCTGCCTAAGAAAGTTCTTTCCGAATCTATCTCCGATCCACTAATCTGTTAGATCGAGAGAGAGAGGAGAGAAAAGCGCAAGAGAGGAAAGCGGGCTCCGATGGTTAACTCAAGGTGAGTTCTGTTCTTCACCTCTGTTTCCTTTTTATAGAGGTTCTTCTATTAACCATCTCCGCCCCCTCCTCGGAATCGCCTCCGGAATCTTAGGGGTCGTTAGAGACCAAGTCTCTATGTTTATCCCTGCAACAGACTCCTAATATCAAGGGGTTGATGGTCACTATCTAACATCTCCCACTTGACCATCAAGACCAAATTATTCTTAATACACTCCCACTATCCGTGAGATGTATTGGTGTTCTGACACATTCTCACTATCTGTGAAATGTATTTTCAAATCAAATGATTCTTAATACACTCCCACTATCTGTGAGATGTATTAAAGTTCTGATACATTCTCACTATCTGTGAAATGTATTTTCAATTTTGTAAAGAAAAATTTCCGACTTATATATTCCCAATGTAACGACCCGCCACCCTATAATCGGGGATCCGATTACTAAATGGGTACCGAATCATTAATTTTGGGACCAAACCAGGATCTAGTAAGTCTGGGAAATAAATAATAAACTAAGCTAAACATTCACATCGCATTGAATTGAAATAAAAGTGCAGGAATTAAAATTATTACAATGCGACTCGATACAGCAAATAATTACATTCTCCAACAGAAGGAAATAATTAAACATACAGGCCAAAGATAATTAACAACTACATCGGGGCATACCCCGGAACAACCGCTGAAGACACACTACACCCAGCCGCACGCGCCGCTCTAAGTCTGCTGGGAGTCCTCACCTGAAAACCGCAGGGGTGAGTCTCAAGACAAGACTCAGTAGGGATCCTTCGATCCCCACTGCCCACACACACACCCATAAGTGTAAAGTACAGCTAACAGTAAAGTAACAAGTGTAGTGGCAGGTACGATATCTAATTCTCTACGTGAGAACACATGCGGTCGAAATATAATAATCATGCACATTCTAAGCCAACCGTTAGAAAACCCACAACTGCCGTCTCGATAGAACTCGCCGACCGTACAAACAACGGTGGGAAAAACCTCGACCCGCTGAGACTAAGGAGTAGCCCCTCGGATAGCACGCTCGCTACTCCGGCCCAACCGGCTCAGGTGACTACCCCTTCCCTCAGCATGAGTGACTCTCCGAATGTACCACTCCCACACCGGTACTAGCTGACCCCGGGGTTCACCAGGTGACCCTCTCTCACTAGGCGTCACCCCGCCCACGCCCCCACCGGCGCTGTGCTCACGCCCCCACCAGCACAGGGTGATAAAGCGCTACAATGTCACTCCAGGTCCACAGTAACTGAAAAACCCAACACAGTGCGATCCGGTCACGTGAAAATCCCGCGATCGCTCAACACATATAGAACCATCCGATCGTGAGGAATCCGTCTCTATCGGGTGTACTAAAACAAGTGCAAACTATCTATCTAGCAATGTGAACACGTTTTACCGGCATGCATTAGTGAGATTCTATCCTGAATCGCGTCGACCGAGGTCGACGCCATTCAAGCTCCATGTACAGGTTCACATAAATCAGTCTTCAGAATCTGGCCTTAAAAGGCGTCGACCCTCATGGTCGCCTTTCAAAAGGCGTCGACATCCCCAGACGTCTTTCAACACGAAAATCCGGAATTCCCAAGGCCTTAACCAGGGTATTTCTGTGGTTAAAACGCGTCATGGATGCCCGACGCCGTTCAAAAACGCGTCGTTTACCCATGACGTCTTTCAGCCACAGAAATTCCAACCGGGCAGACTGTCTGTCAGTCAAATCCTGTCTAAAAAGGCGTCGTGATGGCCCGACGCCCTTCAAAAAGGCGTCGTCCATGCACGACGTCTTTCAAGCCCAGGAACCAAGAACGCCCTAAACCCGAGGGCTCCCTTCCCACTTCCAAATAACCCCGAAAATCATTCAAACTGGAGGGAAACGAAGAGCAAGACAATTCATAGGCAAACACCCCCATAGAATTCCTAAACATGCTCATTCTAACCCCCAAAACCGAAGATCTACCACATGCATATTGAGGAAAACGTGATCTTAAACACAGTGCGATGGGGAACGTCACCCTACCGGACACTCGAACGCCTCCGAGCTTCAAGCCGTCCGCCTGTCTCGCCCCACGTCGCCGCGGGTACCGCCGAGGTCGTCCTAGCCCCACCGTGACGTCGGCCGCCGTTCGGAGAGTAGAACGCCGCAGTGGAAGTGGAGGTGGTAGGGGTAGGAGCCAGGTAGAGGATGGAGTGGAGGGAGAGGCGAAATGGTGTGAGGAAAAGAGGGAGGAGGAGGATCGCCGCCGAGTTCGCCGGAGGGAAAGAGAGAAAGGGAGAAGGAGAAAATGAGGGAAAGAAGGAGGGCTCGCGGGGTTAACCAGAGGTTGGCTAAAACGCGTCGACATGCACGGACGCCTATCAGGTGACAAGACGGCTGCTCTGACAAGATTCTGAAACGCGTCGACCTTCACAGACGCCATTCAGACAATTTGTCAGGGCCGTACTCTGACACACCCAGAGTCTCAGTCTAAAAGGCGTCGACCCACACGGACGCCGTTCAGACGACCTGACAGGGCCGTACACTCGCGGTCAAAAGTCAGTCCACGTGGCACCCACGTGGCAGAACCTGAAACGCGTCTGCCATGGTGGACGCCGTTTAAACCGCGTCGAGCCCGCTCGACGCGAAACAACACAGAGTTCCAGACCCCACTAGGGCCAGGACTACAGGGTCCGACCCCGAAAACCGAATCCGAAAACCTCAGTCCTTACACCCAAGTCCCATTAGACTTACATGTTTGACAAAATTTTCTACCGGTATACCTTTTGTCAACGGATCTGCAATCATATCACTGGTGGGAATATAAGTCACTTTAATTTCTCCTTTTTGAACAATATCACGTATATAATGATATTGAATTTCTATGTGTTTTCCTCTAGAGCTATTCGCTCCACTGTTAATCAAACTAATTGCCGCTTGATTATCACAATAAATCTCAATTGGTTCTTCTACCAAGTTGAGTTTTAATTCTGTTAAAAATCGTCTTATCCAGACTGCATGAGTGGTAGCCATGCTACACGCAACATACTCAGCTTCCTGTGTGTATCTTGCAACACACCCTTGTTTCTTGCTACTCCAAGAAACAGCAGCACCACCAAAGATAAACAAGTGTCCCGAAGTGGACTTTCCGTCATCTTTATCCCCTCCGAAATCCGCATCGGAATAACCAAGCACTTCTAGTGTATCTGCTTGATATATTAGTTTGTGGTGCAAAGTACCTTTCAAGTACTTCATAATCCTTTTAACAGCTTCCCAATGTGCTGGACCAGGATTACTTTGATATCTGCTTACTAAGCTTACTGCGTATGCTATGTCAGGCCTGGTACATAGCATAGCGTACATTAAGCTTCCGACTGCTTGTGCATACGGCACTTGCAGTGCATCATGTCCTTCTCCAGGACATTGCTCTTTACTTAATCGTTTTCCATGAACCAACGGCGTTGGTGCTGGATTGCAGTTTTGCATTCCAAACCTCCTAAGTACTGATTGTAAGTACTTATCTTAGTTTATACTCAACATTCTAGACTTTCTATCCCTCAGGATTTGGATTCCGAGAACATAGGATGCCTCACCCATGTCCTTCATCTCAAATTTCTCACTGAGCTCAGACTTAACGTTATTCAACATTCCTATGTCATTTCCGGCGAGCAAAATATCATCTACATATAAAGATAATATAATGAACATGCTCCCACTCTTCATGACATATACACAATTGTCTAATTGATTTGGAACAAATCCAAGTTGAATAACAACATTATGAAATTTGAGATACCATTGTCTAGAAGACTGTTTCAAGCCATACAAAGCTTTCTTAAGTTTACATACTTTATTCTCCTGACCTTCTACCTGAAAACCTTCAGGTTGTTTCATGTATATATCTTCCTCTAACTCTCCGTTAAGGAATGCAGTCTTGACATCCATTTGAAAAAGTTCCAAGTCAAGATGCGCAACAATTGCTAAAATCATCCTTATAGATGCAAATTTAGCCACAGGAGAATAAGTTTCCTGAAAATCTATACCTGGCATCTGAGTAAATCCTTTGGCAACTAATCGAGCTTTATACTTGTCAATAGATCCATCTACACGGATCTTTTTCTTAAATACCCACTTGCAACCTATAGCCTTCCTATTCTTGGGTAATTCACATAGTTCCCACACATTGTTCCTTTTTATGGAATCAATTTCTTCTTCCATGGCTTTTCGCCATAGATCAGAGTCTGAAGATTTCAATACATCATTCAGATTCATGGGATCTATATTATTATCCTCATTTATGTCTACTGTTAGACATGAAGGCTCACATAAGTACAAGTGATAATCATCCATCCATACTGGTGGAGTTCTAAATCTTTTATTGCCAATTACAGGTTGATTTTCTTGCGTTTCATTCAAAGGCATTTGTTCATCTTCCACATTTGGTGGAAGTTCTTCTTCGATTTCTGGATCATTTATAGGTAAATCATTGTAATAGTCATCATCTATTACACTTAGGGGTTCTTTCTCATGATGAGATTCCTCTTCCTCTACATTTTCTAGAAATGTAGCATCCCTATATTCAATGATTCCTTTTTCCTTATCGAAGAATCTATATCCCGATGATTTGTCACAATAGCCTATGAATCGACACTTCAATGTTCTGAAGTCTAACTTGTCTCTTAGTTGATTTGGAATGAGAACATGGGCTACTGACCCCCATTTCTTAAGATGACTTATTTCTGGTTTCCTCCCATTCCACAATTCATAAAGTGTACTTTCGATAGACTTAGTGGGAATTCTATTCAATGTATAATTTGCCGTGAGCAATGCCTCTCCCCAAAAATTCTTCGGGAGTCCTGAATGCGATAGCATGCATCTAACAGCATTCATAAGCGTTCTATTCTTTCTTTCTGCCACACCATTCTGTTGTGGCGTATAAGGCATAGTTACATGCCTCTTTATTCCATGCTCTTGGCAATATGACTCAAATTCCTTTGAGTTGTATTCCCCACCTCTATCTGTTCTTAACACCTTAATGTTTTTACCCAGTTGCCTTTCTACTTCTGCTCTATATTTCTTAAAACAATTAAGAGCTTCTGATTTAGCAGAAATAAGATATACATAGGCATATCTGGAGTAGTCATCCATGAATGTTATGAAATATTCCTTTCTATCATATGTTTTTATACTTAATGGTCCACATATATCTGAGTGGATCAACTCCAGTAATCCTTGTGATCTATGTCCTACTGCAAAAGGTTTCTTAGTCATTTTACCAACTAAACAATGTTCACAATGTGACAATTCTATCTTAGTTAATGGCAGTAGGTTCAATCTTATCATTTGTTCCATTTTAGATTTTCCAGGATGTCCTAATCTAAAATGTCACAGATCACATTCAGACAGATGACACAAGGAATAATTCATAACAGCATCATTAATATTATTAACTTCTGTGTCTACAACAGGAATACAAAATAAGCCATGTTCAGGAACAAGTTTTCCCATGGCAAAGACCTTTTTGTTCTTTCCTATAGACACCATTTTATTATAGAAACGGACTTCCAGACCATTTTTCATGAGAGCAGTTACAGACAACAGATTGCGCCTAATACTCGGCGCATAACAGACATCCTTGAGGACCATGATGCTGTCCCCAAGATCTAAACGATATGATCCAACACCTTCTACATTCAGGTAGGTGTTGTTTCCCATGTACATTCTCTGCTCTCCAGGTTGCAGCTGCTTGAATTCCACCAGCCCTTTCTTTGTCTTTGCCACATGACAAGTTGCGCCAGAATCCACCCATCAGTCGTTGGTGTCGATAATCACAGCATTGCATTCCGTCAAACCGACGAATTCACGTTTGCCGGTTCCCCCCTTTTCTGGGTGTTTACCCTTGTTTCCGTGCTTTTCATGACAGTTGGCCTTGTAATGACCAAATTTGCCACATGTGTAGCAAGCACCACGGGGAACCTTTTTGCCTTTATAGTGTGATTTTGCTTTGAACTGTGGCCTATTCGGTCCAACAGAGTGATTCTGGTTTTTGTTATATGCTGATGAGGGCTTCTGGTGAATAGCATTCACTTCCTGCAAGTTCAGCTCTTGACCTTTCCTACTGGCAATAATATCCTGCTCAACTGCTAACCTAGCTGGTAAATCAGTGACACGAAGAACGGTACCATTCATTCTAAGGGTTGTGGCAGCCATATCTAATGAAGATGGCAGACTATTCAAAATAGTCGCCACCTGCATTCTCTTTGGAACCTCTGTTCCAGCAGTAGAGAGATCTTTAGCCATAACAATCATCTTATTCACATGTTCTATGACGCTATCGCTTTCTTGCATACGGCAAGAATTATACCGATGCAATAGGAGCTGAGTATTCACCTCAGAAGTGGTGTCATACTTCTCCTTGATAGCGTCCCACAATTTCCGGGCAGTCTCATAAGTTTCAAAGAATTTTATGAGGTTGTCCTCCATGAACATTAGCATCAGGCTTTTAGCCTTGTTGTCATCTGACAACCATTGCTCTCTTCTCCTGATATCTCCCTCTCCGAGATTATCAGTTAATTCCGGAACAGTACTATAACGACCCGCCACCCTATAATCGGGGATCCGATTACTAAATGGGTACCGAATCATGAATTTTGGGACCAAACCAGGATCTAGTAAGTCTGGGAAATAAATAATAAACTAAGCTAAACATTCACATCGCATTGAATTGAAATAAAAGTGCAGGAATTAAAATTATTACAATGCGACTCGATACAGCAAATAATTACATTCTCCAACAGAAGGAAATAATTAAACATACAGGCCAAAGATAATTAATCAACTACATCGGGGCATACCCCGGAACAACCGCTGAAGACACACTACACCCGGCCGCACGCGCCGCTCTAAGTCTGCTGGGAGTCCTCACCTGAAAACCGCAGGGGTGAGTCTCAAGACAAGACTCAGTAGGGATCCTTCGATCCCCACTGCCCACACACACACCCACAAGTGTAAAGTACAGCTAACAGTAAAGTAACAAGTGTAGTGGCAGGTACGATATCTAATTCTCTACGTGAGAACACATGCGGTCGAAATATAATAATCATGCACATTCTAAGCCAATCGTTAGAAAACCCACAACTGCCGTCACGATAGAACTCGCCGACCGTACAAACAACGGTGGGAAAAACCTCGACCCGCTGAGACCAAGGAGTAGCCCCTCGGATAGCACGCTCGCTACTCCGGCCCAACCGGCTCAGGTGACTATCCCTTCCCTCAGCATGAGTGACTCTCCGAATGTACCACTCCCACACCGGTACTAGCTGACCCCGGGGTTCACCAGGTGACCCTCTCTCACTAGGCGTCACCCCGCCCACGCCCCCACCGGCGCTGTGCTCACGCCCCCACCAGCACAGGGTGATAAAGCGCTACAATGTCACTCCAGGTCCACAGTAACTGAAAAACCCAACACAGTGCGATCCGGTCACGTGAAAATCCCGCGATCGCTCAACACATAAAAACCATCCGATCGTGAGGAATCTGTCTCTATCGGGTGCACTAAAACATGTGCAAACTATCTATCTAGCAATGTGAACACGTTTTACTGGCATGCATTAGTGAGATTCTGTCTTGAATAGCGTCGACCGAGGTCGACGCCATTCAAGCTCCATATACAGGTTCACATAAATCAGTCTTCAGAATCTGGCCTTAAAAGGCATCGACCCTCATGGTCGCCTTTCAAAAGGCGTCGACATCCCCAGACGTCTTTCAACACGAATATCCGGAATTCCCAAGGCCTTAACCAGGGTATTTCTGTGGTTAAAACGCGTCATGGATGCCCGACGCCGTTCAAAAACGCGTCGTCTACCCATGACGTCTTTTAGCCACAGAAATTCCAACCGGACAGACTGTCTGTCAGTCAATTCCTGTCTAAAAGGCGTCGTGATGGCCCGACGCCCTTCAAAAAGGCGTCGTCCATGCACGACGTCTTTCAAGCCCAGGAACCAGGAACGCCCTAAACCCGAGGGCTCCCTTCCCACTTCCAAATAACCCCGAAAATCATTCAAACTGGAGGGAAACGAAGAGCAAGACAATTCATAGGCAAACACCCCCATAGAATTCCTAAACATGCTCATTCTAACCCCCGAAACCGAAGATCTACCACATGCATATTGAGGAAAACGTGATCTTAAACACAGTGCCACGGGGAACGTCACCCTACCGGACACTCGAACGCCTCCGAGCTTCAAGCCGTCCGCCTGTCTCGTCCCACGCCGCCGCCGGTACCGCCGAGGTCGTCCTAGCCCCACCGTGACGTCGGCCGCCGTCCGGAGAGTAGAACGCCGCAGTGGAAGTGGAGGTGGTAGGGGTAGGAGCCAGGTAGAGGATGGAGTGGAGGGAGAGGCGAAATGGTGTGAGGAAAAGAGGGAGGAGGAGGATCGCCGCCGAGTTCGCCGGAGGGAAAGAGAGAAAGGGAGAAGGAGAAAATGAGGGAAAGAAGGAGGGCTCGCGGGGTTAACCAGAGGCTGGCTAAAACGCGTCGACATGCACGGACGCCTATCAGGTGACAAGACGGCTGCTCTGACAAGATTCTGAAACGCGTCGACCTTCACAGACGCCATTCAGACAATTTGTCAGGGCCGTACTCTGACACACCCAGAGTCTCAGTCTAAAAGGCGTCGACCCACACGGACGCCGTTCAGACGACCTGACAGGGCCGTACGCTCGCGGTCCAAAGTCAGTCCACGTGGCACCCACGTGGCAGAACCTGAAACGCGTCTGCCATGGTGGACGCCGTTTAAACCGCGTCGAGCCCGCTCGACGCGAAACAACACAGAGTTCCAGACCCCACTAGGGCCAGGACTACAGGGTCCGACCCCGAAAACCGAAACCGAAAACCTCAGTCCTTACAAGTACTGTTAAGTACATGTTCAATATTATCATGAATAAGACCATATCTAATTTTCCTATGCCACATGTCATAATTAGTACGTTCAACTTGTCCAGTTTAGCCAGTTCAGAAGCAATGAGTTTACTAGCCATTTTAAGTAGGACAAGGCTAAAGCTCAATATACATAATTTAACAATTAAGATTTGTAACATAAATAACATTAAAACATACATCATTTTGTAACATAAATAACATTAAAGAACAGATTTTTAAATAACTAATTTACATAAATAATATCAATTTATTTTAACAACAATCAAAATATAACTTGAATTTTCTAAACAGAAATTAAAATGATGATCATAAAGGAATGTCAATTAAGTTGTAACTAATTATAAATTTGTATTTATAATTGATTTATCAGGCAATAACTTAATATGAAATGATTAGTTATAATCAATGATGCAGGTTATAACAAAATACACATATATTTAACTAGGTTGTCCTTATGCAAACATATTCGAATTATATTAATTAAATATCAAACATGTAAGAATCTGATCTATGGCTATGTTAGTATGCAATTTGGTATAAGCACATGATTTGTATAACAGTAATAGATAAGGACGAAACAACTTTTAAAAATTGCAACAGATTCTGGCATAAATTAAAAGAGATGCACATAAAACTATGACAGGTTCTGGCAGATAATTATATTAAATTATGCCGTATGCATGCAGGTATATTGTTAGCAGGGGTATATATATTAAAAAAAATGCACCTACAGCTTAAATAACATGCAGATCATGACAGGTAAGAACTATGCACGTTTAACAAAGATATCAACTCTGTTTAAAAAAAATGTATACGTCAAAAGCAAAAGGCAGATAAAATATCATATGTTGAGTGGGAGCATTAAATGTATCTGACAAGGCATACAGAAGCTATAAAATACCTATCTGTTAACAACTGTTAGGTGCAGGTCCTTGTACTTGGGAAAAGATGGCTTATGATACCTGCTACAGGTTACTCGTTAAAGGGAGAGGAAGAACCTGTTAACGACAGAAGCCGAGCAAGGGTGTGTTGCATAGATGCTGCGGATGGCGACGGTGGTGCGCAGCGAAGACGGCAGCGGTAGTGGAGGTGTTGCAGTGGCGGGGCAACGGCAGGGCGAGGTGGGCTGCGGCGGTTCGCTAGGTGAGCCGCGGCGGGCTGCGGCGGTTCGCAGGGTGAGCCGCGGCGCGAGGGGGAGCAGCGGCGGGCTGCGGCGGGCTGCTGCGGCAGGAGCAGCGGCAGGTCTCGGGGCAGCAGCGGTGCTCTGGGGGTGAAGCCGCGGTGTGCGGCAGGAGCGGCGGCGGTGGCGGTGTGCCGGCAGCGGCGGTTGCGGGCGGCTGCGGCGCGAGGCGAGGGCGGCTGCGGCGGTGGCAGCGGGAACGGTGAGCAGCTACGGTGCTGCAGCGGCGAGCCAGCAGCGGCAGGTGCAGCGGCGATCCGGCAGCGGCGGTTCGCTGCAGGCGAGCCGGGTGCTACGGCGGCGGGTGCGGCGGCGAACCGGCAGCGGCGGGTGCGGCCGGCTGCGGCGCGAGGGGAGGCCGGTGGGTGTCCGCGGTAGCGGCGGTGCTGTGCAAGCGCTGACAATGGCGAGCCGGCAGCGACGTGGAGGCTTGCCGCAGTGCGCGTGGGTGCGCGGGGGGAGCTGCAATGCGCGGGGGGAGCAGCGGCGGTGCGCGGCGGTGCTGCAACGGCGGCGGTCGTGCGGCGGGATGCGGCAGGCTGCGGCGGTGCTGCAGCGACGGCGGTCGTGCGGCGGGATGCGGCGGTGCTGCAGCGACGGTGGCGCTGCCGCGACGGTCGCGGCGGGGCACGGCGAGGGCAGCGGCGGTGGCGGCTGTGGTGTGCAGCAGCGGCAACAGCAGGACACGGACGGCGCTGCGGCGGGCTGCGGCGGCTTTGCAACGTCGAGGGCACGTCGAGTCCCGCGGCGGGGGCGTGCGAGGAGCAGCGCGGCGGCTCCGGTTCGCTGCTGCGGCGGGACGCGGCAGGGCTGCGGCGTGGCTCCGGTGCGAGGGCAGCGTGGCGGCGGCGGCGAGGACGAACCCGCTCTGATACCAGTGTTAGATCGAGAGAGAGAGGAGAGAAAAGCGCAAGAGAGGAAAGCGGGCTCCGATGGTTAACTCAAGGTGAGTTCTGTTCTTCACCTCTGTTTCCTTTTTATAGAGGCTCTTCTATTAACCATCTCCGCCCCCTCCTCGGAACCGCCTCCGGAATCTTAGGGGTCGTTAGAGACCAAGTCTCTCTGTTTATCCCTGCAACAGACTCCTAATATCAAGGGGTTGATGGTCACTATCTAACATAATCATAAGGGGAACTAGCGTCAAATAAGGAAGTTAGAATTCCGCCCCTCCTGAGGATCGGATCGGACTTGCCCTATATGCTCTCGATTGAACTCTCTGATGACTTTGAATATGTCCTTATAAAAGGAAACCCTCGGTAACCACAGAAGGTACTTTCTATGCTCCATACATACTCTACCACTTCATGTGCTCTTGTTCTCTATTTCTATAGACTCTAACTTAAGCATTAGAGGGGATTCCTCTAGATAACAACCGGAGTCTCCTCTGAACTAGGAAAATTTTCTGTCAGCCGTTCGATTTAGATTGGACAAATCTCCGATCCAACAATATAAAAATTCATATATATTTGTCGGAGTTATAGACAAGTTTTAAGATCTCTAGTTGATAACTCTTACAAAACAAACAACCCGGGTGTTGAATTTAAAGGATCTAAGATCATAAGTACTCGCCACAATTGAAATTAATCGATGGAGTACTATTATATAGTCATTCCAACACTCTCCTTCATGATCAAAATGGCCGTGAAAACTACATAAGAGGAGGCGGCATAAATTAGAAGATAAATTTGAGAAGATAAAGTAGGACAAGACCCTTACTTTGATACTATCTTACAAACCACAAAATCCGGATATTAGTTTGAAGGGTCGAAGATCATAAGCATTAGTCACAACTGAAATTAACCGAGGTAAAACTATTATATAATCAGCTCCAATAATAACGATCCACTTACCATGAAATGGACGGGCTATCTACGTTTTTTATGCGAAAATATGATTGCGATATTTATTTGTTCTCCATCCAGCACGTTATGCGGGCGGAATTATGGGGAAACTAGCTAGGACTTTTGGAAGGCCTAGGGAAGGCAAACATACACGTGCATGGCTTAGGGTTGCTCAAGTTTTTCCCATCCACGTTAATGACAAGTCATGGGAGGAGATCGATCAAGGCTTCTAGACAGTGAGACTTGTTCTTGTCATCGTCAAATGCGCTTTATTCAACATTAAAAAGCATTGGTTCTTTTTTTTCTTTTTGGGGAATAGAAAAGGCCCGAACTGTGGTCTTATTAATAATAAGAATCTCTAAGGAAAATTATAGCTAGATGGGTACAAGCAATAGGGACTATCACATAATAAGGCTTTTAAAGGGAAATACGGCCTTCTGATTTGACAAAATTATTGCTTCTTGGTAATCTAGAACTTCTTGGCTTTCTGAATATTTGTAACTCATTTAGGCGGTTTTGGCATAGCTTTTAATTAGAAGTACATTTAACTTTTATCTACTTATTTTGAGAAAAGAAAAATAAATACTGTTGAAAGCCATTTATACATTATTTTGATTATTTTTATTACCATCTAAAAACTCCAAATTAGAACTTCTTAAATTAGAGAAAAATAGAATTGTTAAAAGAGATTTGACTTTTATAACAACGTAAAATTAGTTTTAACAATGCCCACCAATTATTGTTTATGTTGTAAGGAGAAGTCAAATGTTGACTTCTAAGTTCTAACTAAAAGCTACTCCAAACACGCCCTTAATCTTTCATGCCTTCCTATCACTCTTATGGATTGTTTGTTTTTCACTCTTTGTAAGACCTTGTTTAGGAATAATTCTATCTCAGATTCGGCATCCTCAGATTTGACGGGAATATGAAAAGTGTTATTTCTTTTTTTTCAAACAAAAAAAAGACAAGTAGATTCTATCAGAATTCAGATTTTCCAAGTTGAAAATTGACTTATTTTCGATTCCTGACCTACCTTTTCAAAAGAAGATAGGAGGAAAAATATCAGAATTCTAAAAAGTAACATCCTCTTTTGTTTCTTTTTTATCATGTTAGAGTTTCGAAAAGAGAGTAATATGAGGATAAAAGTGTCATTTTATGTGTCTTCAAATTTAAATTCTACAAGTATTTCTAAATGAGATTTAAACAACTTCTCTTAAAATTTGAACTCAAGAGATAATAACATAGCTCTTTCTAGAATCTAAATTCCTCTAAAATTTAGAGTTTCCCAAGTGTTTCCAAACAATGCCTAAGAGAGAAAATGAACCTAACCCTATTTAAAAGCCTCTTTCAAGTTTTGAGGAGATACTTATCTCTTAGGAGAGCTCCCTAAGAGAGAGAAAAAAAATTAACAAATCCAATCTTGTTTTGCTTCTAAAAAAATGAACAGGTTGATAATCCTCTCCGGCCCTTGCCCCCATTCTCCCATTCTCATGGCTCAGATTCCTCCGGCTTTATTTTCTTTTTGTCCTCCTCCTTTCTTTGGTTAGGATATCCGGCAATGCTGGCAGTCAGATGATCCCAATTAATGCCTTGGCAATAAGGGAATGTTGAAGGAATGCTTTTTCTCTGACCACTTGCTTATTTACTATATAACAAGAGTGTCAAGGCATTAAGAATTATTTTGGATCTCAAATTCAAAGATAAGTAAACTTATTCTTCATTTTCTCTTTAACTTTACTTGCTTCTTTCCTCCTGAAATATCATTCACAAACTACAGACTTCTTCCTAGAGAGATGATCCATGTATTAGGGAACATAGACACCAAGTGGATGCTATTTTTATGGCCTGACTGTACATCAGTAGGAATTGTAACTCCTAAATCCGAAGAGAATTGATTGTAACTATGTGAAGCAGAAGAAAATAGGGGTCAATCGTACGAATTGATAATTAGTGTAATATTAAGCAAGGCAAGAGAGTCTCTGGACTCTCTACAAGTCTCCCTCACTTCTATTTTACTGAATTCAAAAGCTTGGATTATTTTAAATGTCACTCGCAAGCTATGAATCTATCATATGCCTGATGCGTACATGTTTGGATATTTTTTTCAATAAGTACTATGCCTGGAGAAATAGGAAAGATATAATGTTTGTCATGAATCATGTGTTTCAGAGTCAACTAAGACTTGAAGGTGTCATGTTGAATGTGAATTTTAATTTTTTTTCATTTTACCCATTCTATGTAGTCAAGAATGTTTATGCATATGTTCTAATATATCTCAGCTAACATATACTTTAACTTGTCCATTGAGTTGGTTTTTAATTGCTTGGTTACATTTACAATAACAAAAGCTCTTCCAAATGTAGAACGAAATCCAGGGGGCCGGGCTCTTCAAAGCTTTTTCTTTGACAATACTAAGCATTGGCCATTAAGGCTAAAAGATGTAAGGGATCCAATTAAAATTTTCTAAAATAATAATATAATATATTATAAGAGTATACATACACTTATCGCTTATCGATATTTGCACCCACGCTTTTCTCGTTTGATTCCAAACCGAACCACTCGTGTTGATCCAATAGGGATCCAACACGTGGCCTACGCCCTATTTTTCCAACTTCCGCATGGTTGCGGGACGAGGAACAGTATTCGGATCCGCGTATTACCCCGATAACGACCCTCCCGTAACCGAGTAAATAGCCGAATCCGGCGAGCTTTTTCCCATTTCCCTTTCCGTGAGAAAATGCCATGCCACCCGATTAGCCCCTATTCCCCACGTGTATCACGTGCTTTATTCTATCACCTTCCCCTTCCTCGACCCTAGACTTCTCTTATATAAACAACAAGGCTCCTCAGAAGTAGACACAGCCCAGTACCATGGCCGTGCTCCCGCTCTTGCCCTTCTTGGCAGCAATGGCATCTCCCATGTCACTGCCATTCCTACTGCTCTCCTGCTCCTTGGTCGCTCTCCTGTGCTTCTCTTTCATAACACTCGTGGTGACCTTCTACGGACTGCTCGGAAGCTTCTTCCATGGCGGCGGAGTGCCCCAGACGTACCCTATCCTGGGCTGCCTGGTCGCCTTCTACCGGAACAAGCGCCGCCTGCTGGACTGGTACACGGAGCTGCTGGCGGCGTCGCCAAGCCGCACCATCGTGGTGCGGCGGCTGGGCTCCCGGCGCACCGTGGTGACGGCAAACCCCGCCAACGTGGAGCACATGCTGAAGAGCAACTTCGGAAACTACCCCAAGGGGAAGCCCTTCACGGATATGCTGGGGGATCTCCTCGGCTGTGGAATCTTTAACGCCGACGGCGAGCTCTGGCACACCCAGCGCAAGCTGGCCAGCCACGATTTCACCACCCGCTCGTTGAGGGAGCTCGTGGTGGTCGCGCTGGAGGGGGAGGCGGAGGGCCGGCTGGTGCCCCTCCTGGGCGCCGCCGCCGATCAGGGCCGGGTGGTGGACCTGCAAGAGCTTCTGAGGCGGTTCGCCTTCGACACCATCTGCATGATCTCCCTGGGGACGGACCCGGGCTGCCTGAAGCCGTCGTTACCGGATTCCGCCCTTGCCGCTGCCTTCGACATGGCGTCGGGGATATGCGCGAGACGGGGGACCGCGCCCGTGTCCGCCGTGTGGAGGCTGAAGCGGGCGCTGGGCGTCGGGTCCGAGGGGGTCCTCAGGGAGAACGTGGGCCTCATCCACGTCTCCGTCGTGGAGCTGATCCGCCGCCGGAAGGAGGAGCAGGAGCGCGAGGGGAAGGCGGGCGGGGACTTCCTCTCGAGGCTCATATCGGGGGGCCACGACGTGGAGGTGGTTCGGGACATGGTGATCAGCTTCATCATGGCCGGGAGGGACACCACCTCCTCCGCCCTCACATGGCTCTTCTGGGTGCTCTCCCGCCACCCGGACGTGGAGCAGGAGGTGGTGAAGGAGGTGGCGCAGGCGAAGGGGAGGCTGGACTACAACAATCTGAAGGAGATGAGGGTGCTGGAGGCCTGCCTCTACGAGAGCATGAGGCTGTACCCCCCGGTGGCGTGGGACTCCAAGCACGCCGCCTGCGACGACATCCTCCCCGACGGCACTCATGTTGGCAAGGGTGACAGAGTAACCTACTTCCCCTATGGGATGGGGAGGATGGAAAGCCTGTGGGGGAAGGACGCCGCCGAGTTCAGGCCGGACCGGTGGCTGCGGCTGGACGAGAGGGAGATGGTGAGGGTGTCGCCGTTCAAGTACCCGGTGTTCCAAGGCGGCCCCCGGGTGTGCCTGGGGAAGGACATGGCCTTCGTCCAGATGAAGTACGTTGCGGCCACGTTGCTCCGGCGGTTTGAGCTCCGCCCGGCGGCCGAGGGTAGCCCGGTGTTCGTCCCCTTGCTGACTGCCCACATGGCCGGTGGCCTGAGCGTGGCGGTGAGGAGGAGGGACTTGGATATCGCTGGCCTTGCTATGCGAAGTAGGAATGGTGGTGACGGATAAATTAAAACTTTCAGATGGCAAGCATGTGTTCCTGATATATATAGTACGTATTTGTTTCGTCCCGTCTGGCCGGTTTATTTAGGGAAGAAGGGGTCAAATAAGATAAGTTATGACGTTTATTTCGCGAATCTGAGTTTGTAAACGACATAAGTATAATAACTTAACTCATTTAAAAGATTTGAATTACTTATTTTTAAAATAAAAATAAATATATTTTTAAAAAAAAATTTGTTGTTCTAAATATAAGAGATCCAAATATAAAAAATTCGAAATACGCTATCCATGAAACAAACCGGCCCTAAAAGATTTTGATTCAATATATCTGTAAGCTTTAGAATCGATGACAATGGTGGTAAAGATGCTTGGTACATATGCTCTATTTCTTATCAACCAAGTGAGAGTTCATAACTAGGTGAAACATAAACAAATCTCAGTGCATGGTTCATAACTTTTTGGGGGTGGGAGGGGAGAGAGAGATTTATTTGCTTTGTTACCACCAAATAAATTAATATGGTGAATTATGTGGACCACTCTAAATTCTCTGATTTTTCAGTCACCTAAGGGAATTATTTGCTTTTGTTACCCACCAAATAAATTAATATGGTGAATTACTCCAAATTCTCTGAATGCTCAATCACGCAAGGAAAACTAACAAGGTGATCGAGCTGTATCTGCTACTCGGAATGCTGGAACACATAGATTAATAAGAATAGTCATATCAATTATTCTTGCTTTCTGGGTATTTTCTCGAGATACTCCCTCGTTTATTAATTTCACATCAAATAGTATATACGACGGAGAGGAAATATTTTAAGGTTGTACATAAAAAGAGCATGCACAAATAACATTTTTAACAAACTATATATATAAGATCATGTCTGCTGTTCTATATTACACCATGCACTGCTATGCCATCCTTGTAAGACAGAACTTGATGCAGTGTGTGCAGTATATACAGCTTGCACTAGACGAGATTCGAGTCATTGAATTGTTTGCGAACAGAATTTTAGATTTTTTATTTAAAAATATAGACTTTAATTGACGGTCTTTAGAAAATTTTAATAGATATTGACTTTAATTAACCTTTGTTTGTACTCAGTTGTAATAGATATTTTCAACAAGGAAAAGGGGTTGAAACTGCAGGTATCCTCTGCCTAGGTTGGTGAGAAGTTTGTGCACATAGTTTCCTTATATTAAAGAGGAGACCTTCTCAGTACATTTACTGATTATGAAGTCACTAAGTTGAGAGGGGCATTTGCAAAAAATAAATCATCACAGTCAATAAGTGTGAAAGGAACACATCTACTGACTTTTGTCAATAAACATATTGAGATAATGCCAACTCTTTCCTTAATGTTCTATTTGTAATCTTGGAGCTCTGGGGCTGGTTGCATGTACTATGAGAAGTGTTTTCCAAGTGTACAACTGCAGGATAGCTGTAGCCCACAGATATCATAGTTTGCTGTATCGGATCGACTCGTGTCGAAGGCGACTCATACCGTATCACAGTGAACCGGAGTCGATGCGATTGGACTGAGTCTTTGCGATTTGAAAGAATTTTTTCATGCAACTCGTACGAGTTGATCCGACACGTACCAGATCATCAGGAAATCTGAATCGGTCTGATTCTTCGAGTCAATAAACCTTGAGACATACATGTGGTTAATATCCAGTTTTGTTAACCCGATTGACAGCTTGAGGATTCACACGACAGCCAGGAATTTGGGTAATACTTTAGATACTGAACTGAGGATATATACAGTCCTACAGAAGTGATAGATATGAGTGAAATGTAAAAGGCATATGGACTTCAGAATTCAATCAGTAGGGGAGAAAGTTTGTTCTAGATGTTAATAAATCTAGGTTGGGTGCATATGAATAAATATAAAAGGATATAAAGACCTATATATGTCCTCCATAAACTTCTTAAGTTTTTTGCATGAAATGGCACTATACTTCTACATACATACATACATATATATATATGTAAAGTAATTAATCGTCGTGGAATCTCAGAACGACACGTGAATCACAGTCAAGGTTTGTAATTCTGTGTGTATGCATATAGAAAAAAGAGAACACACTGTTTCCTTGCAGTAAAAATTTTAAAATTGTGCATCATATATATATATATATATATATATATATATATATATATAATTGCTTAATATAAAAGATGCATCTGATTTCCTAAGTAGGTTAAAACCACTAGTTGATTTACTGCAAGTTAATCCACTTTTGTCAATATATATGATTAACAGTTAAAAGAAATAGCATATTAATTAGATGTGTAATTATTATAGTTCTGTCGGCTTGTAGGAAATTAAACTATGGTAAGTCAGAATTATGACTTAAATTACCTAATAAATGCGACTCCTAGGAGCTTGGTTAAACGTGATCTGTGTAATGTTAAAATCTTAGAAGAAAACCATTTGGGTACATAAAACTTCAAGTCATAGTAGTAAAATTGTTGCCTCACTACAATATACAGAGTATGGGTTGTGATGCTATGCACTGCCTTGTTTAGTCTATTGAGAGTGGATGCTACTTTTTAGGAGTTAACTTCACATGCTCATACAACTCCGACTTGGTTACTCTAATTTTTCCTTCAAATGTTTTTGAAAGTGACGGCAATGAGACTGCTATCAACATAACTTGACTAGTTTTATCAAGGTTCAAAACTCAAAACCTTTAGAAATACTTTCAAATTGAAAAGAAATACTTCTCTAGAATATATATGAATCCATATACAAATTATTGGGAAGTTCTAGACCCTTCAAAAATTTCCACGTACGTCGTCGATCTGGTCTCCTTATCACAAAAAGACGTGAAAATTGGGTGAGATGAACTGTTGTGCCCTTATATTTCCATTCATAAACAAGTCATCATATATGAATAGTGTTCTTGTCCTTTTGTCATAAAAGGAGACAATATGCGCAGCCACAAGTTATTGGTTTTGACCTTGCTCTTAAGAGCTTTTGTATCTTCATGGAAGCTAGCTAGGTCTACAAGTAGGTGATCTGCATCCTCTAAACCGACCTTTGGACTTAATTTGGTGTAGAAATCCATAGTCAACCGGTAGAGCTAGCATACCTCAAACCATTTGGAATAGTTAGAACACCAATTTGTTAGAAAAACGAACCTTGTGAAGACGAGCCTTGCCGCAGTAATTCGGATTGTCTGCGCTCACGAGTCGCAGCAGTTGCAGCAACTTCACGGAATAAACACATGCACGACAGACGTCCACCGCATGCACCAGTTGTCTTTGAAGATTTTCACGTGGCTTTGGGATCTTTTACAGCCACCATACTAGATAGGCTAATATGCATTAACATGAGAAGAGAAGGAAGAAGAACGTGGAGAACAAGAGGAACGTGGAGAATATGATATTCTACATCAATGTCTTTTGTTACATTCGTTGGACACTAGGCCATATATATAGACCCATGATTAAAACTAGATAAACATAACCTCCATTACAAGATAAATTCTAATCCATTATTTAGATAATTACGGTGACATATAATAGCCGTATATAGACTCTTAAGATAAACATGAAATCTAATCATGACATCTTTTAAACCAATCTAGATAATCACGATTTGGATTATCTTTCAACATCCTCCCTTAATCTAAATTCTTCCATGCCAAGTAACTTTCGCAACTTGATGAAAGTCTCTGACTTTAAAGGCTTTGTAAAAATATCTGCGACTTGATCTTCACTTCTGCAATAATGTAACTCAATTTCTTTGTTCTTGATCAACCCCCTGATGTAGTAAAAACGAACTTCGATATGCTTGCTTCTTCCATGGAAGACAGGATTCTTCCCAATAGATATAGCAAAACTGTTATCACAGTAAATCTTCGTAGGAACATTTTGAGTAGCATCCAACTCTTTAAACATTCTTCTCAGCCACACTGCCTGAGTTGCACAAGCCGATGCAGCTATGTACTCGGCTTTTGTTGTTGAAAGCGCCACAATATCCTACTTCTTTGAAGACCAAGTAAATACACTACTGCCAAGAAAAAATGCATTACCTGATGTACTTTTTCTTTCATCTATGTCACCGCCCCAATCACTGTCGGTGTATCCAACTATTCCTGAATCATCACCAGAAGCGTATAAAATACCATAGCTAATGATTCATTTGATGTAGCGCAAAATCCTCTTCGCTGCCTGCAAGTGGATTTGAGTTGGCTTCTCCATGTATCTGCTGATCAATCCGATATCATACATAATGTCAGACCTTGTAGCAGTCAAGTAGCGAAGACTCCCCACCAGTTGTTTGAAAAACGTGGGATCTACTAACTTCCCGTCACCTTTCTTGCACAACTTCAAACCAGTCTCTACAGGAATAGCAATTGGCTTACTGTCAGCCATCTTGAACCTGTCAAGAATTTCACCTGCATACTTCTTTTGAGAAATAAAAATTCCTCCCTCACTTTAAGACACTTCAATACCAAAATAATAAGACATCAATCCCATGTCAGTCATCTCAAACTCATGAACCATACTCTTTTTAAACTCATCTACCATATCATCATCATCTCCAGTAAATATCAAGTCATCAACATATAACGAGACAAATAACACACTGTCATGACTACTGTGCTTAATATAAATAGCATGTTCATATGAGCACTTAATGAAACCATTTTTCAAAAAGTAAGAGTCAATACGAGTGTACCATGCCCGTGAAGCTTGTTTTAAGCCATAGAGAGCCTTTCTCAATCTGTAGACTCTATCTTCTTGACCTTTGTGTATGAAGCCGGGAGGCTGTTCTATATACACTTCTTCTTCTAGAAATCCGTTTAAGAAAGCGGACTTCACATCCATCTGATGAATCTTCCACTACTTCTGAACTGCTAATGCAATCAAGAGCCTCACAGACTCCAATCTAGCAACAGGAGAAAACACTTCATGGTAATCAATCTCTGGCTTTTGCTTGTAGCCTTTCACCACAAGTCTTGTTTTGTAACGATCTACAGAACCATCTTGCTTATGCTTTGTCTTGTACACCCACTTGACTCCAATGGTCTTTTGACTTTTTGGAAGTTTAGTCAACTCCTATGTATTATTTCTTTCAATAGCATCAATTTCTTCATTCATGGCTTTTCTCCATTTTTCTTCTTTGACTGCATCTTCAAACCTGAGAGGATCACAATCTGAAGACATGACGTATTGGGTTAGCTCACCAATATCATCATCGTCAATAATAAAATCATCAAATCTGGAGGGCCTTGCTACACTCCATGGAGGATTCCTTATGACTAGAGGAGAGGAGTGAGATGTAGATGGACTGGAGGAGGAAGGTGATGGAGAAAGAGTGGATGGTCTGGAGGTGAAAGGTGATGGAGAAGGAGAACTAGGAGGGCTTGGAACTTATTCTCTCACATCCACCATCTCTTCTTCAAGTTCAATATTTACATCATGCTTCTCTTTCTCTTCTTTTGTCCAGTTCCAAACTGCAACCTCATCAAACTCTACATCTCTACTCAATATGACCTTCTGAGTAGTAGGATTGTACAACTTGTATGCCTTCATATGTCCACAGTAACCTACAAAAATACACTTGACACCTATGTCATCTAACTTCTTCCTGTTCTGTTTTGGCACATGTGCATAAGCCACAGATCCAAACACCCTAAGGTGTCGAATCGATGGCTCCCTCCTGCTCCATGCTCCTTCAGGTGTCCTTTTGGATACACTTTTTGTAGGACATCTATTCAACATATAAACTGCACAAGCGGCTGCTTCAGCCCAAAATATTTTAGGAAGACCTTTTCAATCAACATGGTCCTCACCATCTCTACAATGGTTCTGTTCTTCTTCTTTGTTACACCGTTTTGCTGAGGAGTGTAAGCAATTGTGCTTTGGTGCTCAACTCCTTGCTTCCTGCAAAACTCATTAAACTGTGAAGAGAAATATTCTCCTCCACCATCAGATCTCAGAACTTTCACATAATAGCCATTTTGTTTCTCAACTAGTGACTTGAACTGGCAAAATGTATCAAAGGCATCAGACTTTTCTTTCAAGAAATAAATCCATATCTTCCTACTGAAATCATCAATAAAGGTGATGAAATATCTGCACTTTGCAAAAGAGAGAGTACCCATCTCACATAAATCAGTGTGAATTAACTGCAGAGATTTCTTTGCTCTAACAGACTCTCTTTTAGGAAAAGGACTTCTATGTTGCGTTCCACGAATGCAACCTTCACAAATCTGGTTTGAATGATTAATGCTAGGTAACCCTTTTACCATGTTTTGTCTAGCAATATTTTTCAGTTCTTCAAAATTCAAGTGACCAAATCTCAAGTGCCAAAACTAAGACTCATCATGAACAATTGTTTTAAAACATGGTAAAACAACATTTTCAATCTTTATTGGAAACATCCGATTTTTGGTTATGGGTACTTTAGCAATTAATCTCTTCTGCTTATCCCTCAATTCACAATTCTCTTTTTCTAAAATCAGACTGTGGTCCTTTCTTTGTAATTGACCAGCACTCAACAAATTACATTCTAATCCGGACACATAATAGACATCTGATAGGATAAGATGATCATCATTACGTGTACGAGTTAGAATATTTCCCTTTTCTTTGATTGGAATTTTGCTATTATCTCCAAATCTAACCATAGTGCTAATCGACTCATCCAGATCTACAAACATATCCTTTTTTCCACACATGTGATTACTACATCCGGAGTCTATGTAACATAAATTATTACTATTAGACTCAGATGAATCACAAATTAAAAGCAAGGGAACATCATCATTATTCTCAACAAAATTTACATTATTTTCTTTTTCTGCTGCCTTATTTCTACACTCATACTAATAATGACCATATTTGTCACAATTATAGCATTGGATCTGATATTTGTCATACCTCTGATAGTTTGATCTCTCTTTTCCTCTGCCTCTGCCTCTGCCTCTGTCTCTATTATTATTCGGCTTCTCTTCTTTGTCATTTGATGTTGAATCCTCTTGACCACGGCCTCTACCACGTCCACGGCCTCGGCCGCGTCCTAATCTGCCACCTCTATTTCTTTGCCGAGCATTGTCATTCACCATCAGTTGAGTTTTGAGAGCTTGCTCAACTGACTGCACTGATCTCTGCTGTAACATGTGCTTGTGGGTTTGCAAAGAACCCATAAGGCCTTTTACTGTCAAATCATCAATTTCTTTTGACTCCTCAATTGCACAAACAACATGATCAAATTTAGCCGTCAATGTTCTCAAAATCTTTTCTACAACTCTTGTGTCTGGAATGTCCTCTCCATTCAGACGAATTTGATTGGAGACGGAGATCACCCGACCAAAATAGTCAGAGATCGACTCATTATCTTTCATCTTCAAAGTTTCAAATTTTCCTCTAAGTGTTTGTAAGCGTACCTTTTTGACTTTTTCTTCTCCCTTGTAATTCTTCTCCAGCAAGATCCATGCCTCTTTTGCAGTGGTCGCCCTTAAGATCCTCTCGAAGACGACTTCATCTACTACATGGTAAATGAAAAATAGCGCATTTCTGTCTTTCTTGCGGCTTTCTCTCAGTGCATCTTTGCGCGCTTGAGGAAGAACGTCAAACTCCTGTTGATTTGCCACCTCGGTGTAGTCCGACTCCATGACATCCCACAACTCTTAGAATGCGAACAAGCACCGTGTCTGAGTGCTCCAATACTCGAAGTTCTTTCCTGTGAACTTCGGTAGTTGTGGTTGGATCATGTTATTTGTCGCCATGATAAACCACTAACAACGGTGGACTACGAACGTCACCAACTTTTTCGGCCTCTCGCAAGAGACCGAGCCGCAACAACAACGTTGGGATATGCCGACAATCAAAGTGACTCTGATACCACTTGTTAGAAAAACGAACCTTGTGAAGACGAGCCTTGCCGCAGTAATTCGGATTGTCTGCGTTCACGAGTCGCAGCAGTTGCAGCAACTTCACGGAATAAGCACATGCACGACAGACGTCCACCGCATGCACCAGTTGTCGTTGAAGACTTTCACGTGGCTTTGGGATCTTTTACAGCCACCATACTAGATAGGCTAATATGCATTAACATGAGAAGAGGAGGAAGAGGAACGTGGAGAACAAGAAGGGCACGTGGAGAATATGATATTCTATATCATTGTCTTCTATTACATTAGTTGGACACTAGGCCATATATATAGACCCATGATTAAAGTTAGATAAACATAACCTCCATTACAAGATAAACTCTAATCCATTATTTAGATAAATACGGTGACATATAATAACCGTATATGGACTCTTAAGATAAACATGAAATCTAATCATGACATCTTTTAAACCAATCTAGATAATCACGATTTAGATTATCTTTCAACACAATTGGCTATGGATTTCTAACTATTCCAAATGGTGTGGAGCTAGCATACCTCAAATGGTGAAGCTAGCCAGCATTCTCAAAGGTATGATAGTAAAACGTGTAAACGTGTGAACTTTTGAGAGTTCAAATAAAATGCATTGAATGATTGGAAAGAAGCTTAGTAAACGTGTGAACTTTTGCAACCCCCGCCTCCAACAAAACAGAAGTCGTAGTCCCCGTCGTTATACCCTACCGAAATCGACAAGTTGGCCGGTGAAAAGAAGTAGATATCACAATCATACTGTTTTAAGTCCAGAATCAATGTAGATATCCTGTCCCTTTCAGATAAGTGGCTATGTATTGTCTAGGGTTAATTATACAGATCATGCTGCTAAAATTTGTCTTATTCTACTATATATATCTCCTTATTCTTTGTACTTACGTACAATATAGATTGTATACTACGTACCATCATTATCTATAATCTGTTTATCTTAACATCAGATGGGTTAAGAAACCAAAAAATACTAATCGTCTTTATTCAAACTGATGACATAAATACTCTTAAAATAAGTAAAAAAGTCTTCCATATCGCTTCAAAACCTTATACTTTACATCTTAATTAGGTATGTTTTCAATGGAATATTCCTTCAAACCTGATGGTATTAGAGCCAAATTTGGAGATGATATGAGAGAGTTTTTTTGTAATGTTTGACTCCTTCCTCCTCGGCTTCTGTGAGGAATATGCTACGGTTTTGGTGCACCCCAAGGAGCTGGGGATTTTTTCTCTTTAACTGTGATGAGGGCCGTCAAGTGAGTGCAAACGTATTTAGATGCGGCACCGAGCATCTGCAACACAGATCAGATGGCCCTTTCCCCCTCCAGAAAGGTCAGCCAATGGAGGCCATTCTTGGAGATTCCAAGCCAATATATGTGGTTGGAGATTCCAGCACAAGTCGCTTTCTCCTCCAACCATGAGAGCTGTTGCCGTAGGTAACAAGGATGAGAGAGAGAGAGAGAGAGATGGCCATCTCCTCCGAGAACTGTGGCTGTCGTACACGGCAAAGACGCTTGTGGAGCACACGGCAAAGCCTGTGGAGGGGAGCTCTCCAGCATGGTCGTGAAGTGTGTCTTATCAGTTGGCACTCCTCTGCAAGTGTCAAACCCTAGAATAGACGGCCAGGATCAGTTTGACATGGGAGGAGTGGTCAGTGGACGGCCCTGATGATAGTTTAGAGCTTGGTATAATGGCATGGAAGCCCTCCATATCGGAAACGATCAACTGGAGAAATTAACTATTTTATTCTTCTCAAAAACTTGACTTCCAAGTATCAAAGGAGACAGCTATAGCCAAGTTGGCACGTTGCATTCTCTCTCTCTATCTCTCTGATCGATAATGTGAAGGTGCGTCAAGAGGAAATGGATCACTTCTCATTAGTTAGTGAATCATTCATTTGATATGACCTCATATGCTGTTGACTGTTTACAGTACTCATGACAGAAGAATGCAAACAAAATCGTTATTGGGTAGATTTTTTACAAATTTATTGCAATATAATTTATAAATGCTTTTAGCAATGCTAATTTATTGTAATAATTTTGATTTAATTAAAAATAAGCTCCTAAAAACATACATAGATATAATTTAAAAATGCTTTTAGTAATGCTAATTTATTGTAATAATTTTGATTTAATTAAAAATAAACTCCTAAAAATATACATATTTACAAAAAAAAAAAGCTCTTGTAATTCAACTATTTACAAATAAGGCATCACAATCCACTATGAATTGGTGCAAGGCTCTTAAGTGTTACAAAAAAAATCCCTGAGAGTGGCACTAAAAAGGTGCATGCTCAAAAGGATTTTTTTGTAAGAATGTTGAGATCGATTGTAAAATTTTTTTTGTAAATACTTAGATTGGGAGTGAGTTATGTGTAATATTAAAAGTTTCTGAGGATTGATAATTAAAAAGCTAACTTCACTTAAACATCTTTCTGATCCTGTCCTATCCTTCTAAAGTAGAAACTTTGATTGAGGATTATTTTTAAAAATCTACGATACATGCTCCTTACAATGCATAAGAAATAAGCCAGTCGCATTGACCCTCAACATCCGGGTTAAAAGAGAGGGAATTTTTCTTGCTGATATAGTATTTTCGGAATTTAAAATGATTAATTAGAGTACAGCTGAAGAAAATTAGAAAGTAAACCATTTGACCAATTACAAGGTCCATTTTGCTGTTTGACTGATATAAAAAGACAATTCCATCAACTACCTTCTTTTCTGTGAAAATAAAGCAAAAGATTGCTAGGAATAAAAAATATGGAACCCATCCTGAACTTGCAAGTAGTTTACCATTTTTCAAAGGGTTGAAGCCATTGGACTGCATGAGCATTCTTGTCCATTGGCTATAGTAGAGCAAACTTGGGTCCTCCATTTTCCTCTTTTTCTTTCAGTGCACATGTTTCATACTGTTGATAAATAAACCAAAGTAATCCAACAAGTGGCACCTAACAATTGACAGAATCATGGATATATCTACATCCGTTGCCATATGCATGTGAAGCCATCTCCTTCAGAGACTTCTACACTTAACTCCTAATTAGAATGACAATTATATGTATACAACTTGACCCACCCATGGTTGGCCAATTACAAAACATCATCTAGGTCACCTTCCTCTTAATGCCAAACCCAACTTTGTGCTTCCTTCTTGGGTTGACAATAGTAGGGAGTCGGCGCCAACACTCACCAATACCTTAAGAAGGCAAACACCTTCACTAGTACTGCATGCTCCACAAGCATGTGGTCATATGGTACCACTTATAACATCTCCTTGTCCAGAAGGCCATGTCCACATGAGGATGCATACACCTAGATAATTGAACTCTTGACCTCTTCAAATAAGAGTGTATGCAAATAAGTCGGGAAAGAGTACATGCGCCTATGGGCCACGTCCTCTTGGGTAGGAAGTTCTATCCATAGCCCCCATCAAGGGCTGCCCTTTCTCTACTAGGCAAGGTTCACCCCTATGTCGTAGACTCTCTATGTTGGGTAATAAGATCTTTGGACCTTTTATTTAAGTCTTTGTTTGTTTTTAGACACATAGATAAGAGGATAAATAAGTCATTTATCTTGAAAAGATGAGGAAATACAGATATATCTCATCTCCATATGTTTAAGGATATGAGAAATGTTGAAGTTATTGGGCCATCCAACTCAAAATTTTAAGATAACGAGTGGAGTAGGCACCATCTATTAAACAATCTTTGATTTTATTCTTTTTATAATACAGGACTATTCTAACACGCCCCCTCACGTGCAGATCGATTTTTAGGTTCTGTCACGTGGATCACAAATACGGGGTGCGCGGTCCGGTTCGTGTTACAAACTACAAAATCCGGGTGTTGAGTTTGAAGGGTCCAAAGATCATAAGTACTGGCCACAACTGAAATTATACGATGTAAGACTATTATATAGCCGCTCCAACACTCCCCCTCACGGCCAAGATGGGCCGTGGAAATTAGATAACAGGAGGTGGCGTAAATAAATTAGAAGATAAAGTTGGGTCAGGTCCTGCTCTGATACCATGTTGAAGTTATTGGGCCATCCAACTCAAAATCTTAAGGCGATGAGTGGAGTAGGCACCATCTTCTAAAGACTTTTTGATTTTGTCTTTTTTCCAATACAAGACTATTCTAACATGCCCCCTCACGTGCAGGCCGATTTTAGGCTCTGTCACGTGGACCACAAATATGGGGTGCGTGGCCCGGTTCATAACCATGGGTTCTAATACCATGTTCAAGTTATTGGGCTATCCAACTCAAAACCTTAAAGCAATGAGTGGAGTAGGCACCATCTATTAAACAATCTTTGATTTTGTCTTTTTTCCAATACAGGACTATTCTAACAAAAAAGACTTGTTGCACTAGCAACATGTGTTACATTGGCAGCCGGTGTACACATAGACTTAGAAAAAGAGATCCAGAGGATCTTGTTTCTTGTGTTGGCAGTGTGCCGCGTCCAATCAACAAAAAAAAGTGACAACCAAACCAGACATACCGCACCTGAACAACGTGCCTCTCTGGGAAAGTAAGAAGGTATTTTTATCAAAATGAAATTATGAAGTTTCCTTTAATCTTCAACTAATAGGTGTTTATATAATAATGCTTGTTGTACTGAAGGTCAATATAGTAAACTGAGTCATCCAATGGCGGACGCAGAAACTTTGTTAAGTGGGGTCACTGAGGGTTATTCGGATCATTATTAAATTTATTTATATTTTATTTTAGTTATAATAAAATTATTAAAATAAAAAATAAAAGTAAATATATTTTAATCATTATAAAAATGATATACTTTAATAAAAATGATACACTTCGTTACGAGGAATTTTTTCTTCTAAATGCACTCAACGAATTTTTTATTAAATCATAAATATAAGTCATACTACTATGTAAAAAATTTCAGTGAAACTGAGATCTGAGTGGGACTGGGGTCCTGTGGGTCATGTAAATAATTCCAGTGGGATCACCTTATACCTAATTTTGAAATTTGTCTTATTAAATTAAGACTTCTAAGAAAATTTTAAAATTTCAGTGGGGTCCTGGGACCCCACTGAAATGGGCTGGGTCCGCCACTGGAGTCATCTTGCAAATGCAAGATGTCATTCATCAACATAAGCAAGCACTATATGGGTTGAACAACTTTTTTCACAAGCAAGTCAAACAAGAATTAAATGTGGGTGTAAGATTTTGAACGTGACAAATACATTTGGACATGACAAATTCTTTGTAGGCATGACAATGTTATTTGTCATGCCCACAAAGTGTTCGCCTCGTCTGAAAAATATTTTTCATGCCCAAAAACCTAGACGGATGCGTAGAGATGGCAAATGCTTTCAAACGTGATAAATATTTCACGGGTGTGACAAATATTATTTATTATACTCACAAAGTATTTCATAATGATAGAAAATACTTCGTGAGCATGACACATAATATTCATCGCGTTCAAAATCTTACATTACATTTAATGCTTGTCTGCCCCATTCATGAAACAATCTGTCCAACCTATGTGATGTTCGTTCACGTGGATCAATGACATTTTTCATTATAAAATGTGACTCAACTTACTGCACTAACCTTAGTGCAGCAAATATTACTCGTTAAAATATTCAGGTGATCGATGGATTTGGATGTAGGTGATCTCGACGTCCCACTCTACCCCAAACCGAAGAGAGGATGAGATCCTGTACAATCCAGACTGCAAAACGTAAGATCATATCAGCAACACAAATCGATTGGACTCTCTAGAAGGCCAAAATACTCAAAACTGGATCTGCATAGAACCCCAATATATGGGCTCGGATTTGCACAAAGACCTAACAGACAATAGTTACTTGCAAATTCAGCAGTCAAATTAAAGTATTGATCAAATGACAGATATTAGGTAACATAAAACCTGTACACCAAGTTCTCTTTCCAAGGTTCTTGTGCGTTTAAAGTATTGATAATGTTTATCGGACTTTTATTGGGCCCATGTGGTCTGGGTTTCAGGTCTGTTCATATCATGGCAGTCCAAATCACAATTAACACACGCATGTATTCTGCTTATAAGTTTTATTTTTATCATATCTAATTTTTCTAAAAGTTGACCATCACATGTCCATGTCAAGAGTTAGATAAATTTATCTCCACCCAAATTATAAACAGCCCCACTTACAAAGGACCCACATTATGAAAGGGGGAAGATACCTACATTTTGGATGAGAAAATATGATTGTGTTGTATACTTCTTTATATTATCTCCAACCAATATGCCCATTTCAGAGGAACATTACCATGGGAATTATGTGTTTCTTGTGTTTGCAGTTTCAAAAGTTCACTTGCATGGCTCAGTTTTTCTAAAGTTTTTCTTGCACATGAAATTGGCATTTTTTTAATTGTCAAGCAGCGCATTGACCAACATACATATTTTTAATGAAGAGAGTTTAAATTGACAAATTTGTCAATATCAAGCCACGATGATTTTATTTGTGTGGACAATATCTCTAGATCCAAATGTTTAAAATAATTCCACCCATTCAGGGATTCCTAGGGTATAGGACCCTGAAAGTGTGGATGAGTAGATTTGTTCTTTCAACTAGAAGATATAATTTTTTACATCAACAATTTCATAGTGGTTTGAGGTGTCCCCCATAATTTAACTTCCAAGTGAGAACAGTCTCCAAAGATCATTTTAAAGGTCTAGAGTCACCATTTTCTAGATCTTTAATTTCTTGGACACATATACAATAATATAAAGATTCTCAAGGAGAATAAAGATCAATGGCAATAAGTTGTAATTGAGCAGAGTCTCCTAGCGTGACAAAGGGTAAGAGATGTGATTTACGAATGTAGAAGAAAAGACCACAAAGAATCATCAAACCTAGGGCTATCAATGGATCAAAGTAAGAAACGGAGAATAGGTATATTCCGCTTCCGTTTCTCATATGGAATATCAGAAATGAAATAAGAAACAAAAATGTATGTTTTTGCATCTATTTCCTATATGAAAGCGAAAATAGAAATAGAAGTATTTATTTCATTTCTCACACTCTTTACACATTGATACTTGTAATATGCATGCAATGTGATATTTATTACAAGTCGCATGCGTAATGTAAGTGTAATATGGTATCTATTCTAGGAGACTAAGATAGTATCTCTATTATTAATTTATTATCACATAGGATAAGAATAAGAGAGAAAATCTAATGCTCTTTCTAAAAGTACCACTTTTCATCTAACCGAACTATTAACAACCAATCTACTTAGCTTAAAACTCAAGTTCAAGTATCCTAGTTAGCTTTTGTGAAGAGAGAAAATTACAATGATAATATAATATCAGAAAGCGGACGTAGAAATGAATGTTTCCACTTTCTCATTCATTTACTTATCGGAAAGTTTGGATTCATAAGCACTATAAAAATCCGAAAGAGAGCCCTATTTTTTTATCTCTTGCATCCATTTCCAAAAGGCTGAAAATAAATAAAAAATAAAAAATTGGAGTACCATTTATACCCTAATCACACCCAATTTTCACACGTTTTCTTATTTGTAGGATAAAGCAATGTGAAGACACCATGAAGATTATTGAAGGATCTTAAAGCATACTTCTTTCCTCCCTAAATGTGGGTTTTCTATCCGTTTCTTTTCTTTTAAAAGATTGAGATGCTGATTTCCGGCTGTTAGTTCTCAGCTATGTCAAATGGAGCTATTGAAGGATTTAGAAAATGCTAATAAGTGTCTTATATAGCTCCTATACGGACCAAAATCTAAACAGGCATGTACAATGAGAAATATGGTACCCGGATTGTTCTCGACTTGAAAAAATACCAAGGATTTTACGAGATGCATATCTACCTCGTGCTACATATCAAATAGAAGATCAAAATAATGGTTTTATGAAATGTATTACAATTTATGTATTAAAATTTCATGCCCTATTATTCAACTTTTATATTTATAAAATTGTCACAGAAAGAAAGAAAGATAAAATAGGGTGAGAGAGGACAATAGAGAAACTAAAAGATTTTTTTTTTCGTAGCTTTGATTTGTGCTTATTCAAAATGTTTTATCAATTGTTTTATTCAAAATCGGTAACTAAGAGGATAAAGGACGAATGAGCCACTTTTGAGGAAGCCCCAACCAGACTTGTGAGTTAGATATGGACCTGACTAGGGCCATGTATGTAACAATCCAAATGCAGGATAACAACTGCCAACCAAATGCAGAATAGAATGGCACGTAATTGTTGCACTATTTAACAGAAAATGCAGCAAAATCAGTGTGACAAGCCGTGAGATTAGATAACGGTTAAAACTGTTATGCCTCAAAAGTATTACAGCAAGTATTTCTCTTAAATAATAATTCTGGCATGTTTGTCTTTGCTTGCAAAGAATTAACTATGGCTTTTCTTCAGTTGTTTGCTTAGTGCTTAATGTACTTGGGTTGTAAGCAGGGGTCTTAAGGGACCTATCCCTTTCAGATCCTTTGCAAGCAAAAAACTCAAGAAAAGTTTTAGAGAAATTACTTAGAATGACACAAAAACTTTTAAAATATCTAATAGTAGTACTACAAGTTTAAAATATCTAAAAGAGACACATCTCTCAAAGTTTATATTTGTTAGGGTAAAACTCATATTTCTTCTATCTAAAATGCCCTCAATCATTTTACTAATATATTATTTTAATTGTTTTAATTATAATTATTTTAAATTTTACTAATTATAAACGATTTACTATATCAAATTAATGTCAAAAATCAGTTTATGGATAATTAATGGTACGATTATACTTATTCTATGTAGGCTATGAATAAAATTCAAAAGTAACATTACTGTTTATTCTCTTCACATATTTATTTTTTATTAATCATAAGAACTAAGAGACCTCTTCTAAATTTTAAACTAGAGGAATCAATTTTCTCGAGTGTCCTTTTAGTAACTAAAAAGCAATAAGGGTTATATTTTAAGATTAAAGTATATAGATTAGAATAATTTATTTGAAAAGCAATTGAGAGTATTTTATATAACATGTTAGGAAGAATATGAGTTTTGTTTGATTCATATTTAAAGTTTGAGTAATAATAGCTAGGCTGCTGCTACACTCTAAGTAGATAGTCATACGATTTGATTCGATAGGAGCAAATGTCATTTTTTTTTTCATTTTTTTCAAAATTTTAGGGAGATGGAAGCAACTTTGCGCTCGGACCAAATTTGATCTGAATGCTATCCATTTTATGTGCAATAAATATTACTCTTAAACTTTAGAAGTAGTGTTCTTTTTAAATATTTAAGATTTTAAATTTATAATGTCCTTGTTATATATTTCGAAAGTACTTTTGTCCTTTGCAATAATTTTCTTTAAAGTTTGCATCCGGCGCTCTCGGTGCGAGCAAAAAGGAAGGATTTTTTTCATTGTCGTTGCCGTCTTCTTCCAGCGATCCAAATCACCATTTCACCGCCGCCCATCAGCGATGGCGACGCCGTCCGCGAACCGGAGGGGCGCCGCCGCTTCCCAGCCGCCGCCCGCCCAGAGCAGCGGCGACCCGAGCGGGGCGTCGCCGGCGGGGGCCGCCAAGTATCTCGGAGACCTCCCCTCGCGCGGCCTTCTTTCCTCCACCGTCCTCTCTTCCAACCTGGTACTCCTCCTCCTTCCCGCCAAACAGTAAAACCCTTCTGGCGCCCCCTTCCCTTTGTTCTCGAAATCCATTTACCGTGTTGCTGGCGGCAGCCGTTGTCGAATGCCGGGTTTCTTTCGAATCGGCTTGGAAGGTTGCTTTAAAGTTCGCGTTTTTTTGTTCTTTAGTGGCTGCGTTGTGGGATTCTGCTAGAAATTGGTTGTGAGGTTCTTTTGACGACCGGAGGGGGGCATTTGGGTTTATGTGTGTGAAATTGTCTCGAAATTTGCTTAAGAGTTCTCTTTCTTATGGGTGCCTTGTGAAGTTCTGCTGTGAAATTGGTTTTGAGGTTTCTTGTGACGTCTGCAGGGAGGCATTCGGGTTTATCTGTGCGATCACGACACTTCTCCGCCAGGTTCCTTCTTTTCCATCTGTTTTACTGTGGATTGGTTGTGTTTTAGGGTTTTAATTCTTATTTGAATTGTAGTTCTTGTGTAGAAGCTTTACTTGCTTTTGCTGTAAGTTAGTAATGTCTGCTAGTTAATAATTGTTGCCTTGTTCTTGTCTTTGGCTCTATTATATGTACCACTGTACTTTGTTGAGGAGTGGGATGGTTCAGTTGCGGCAGGAAGTGCTGTCTCAACTCCTGAGACGGGTGCTGGCTGCTGTCCGGGTGTTTAACTGTTTGGTATGTGGGCTTTCCATGATTAGCTCGAAGGTCTGAGCTGCTTCGTCCTTGAACCAATGGGAGAGAGCATTTGTCTGGATTTGGGGATGGGTGAATGTGGATTTGAGGTGCTAAATAGAGCTTGAGGAAAGCCTACACCATTAGGTGGGATTTGGGAAATTTGTGAAATAACATATCTGAAAGGGGAGGCATGGGAAATCTTTGATTGCTTGTGGGCAGTTGTGGATTTCCAGTTTGGTTAAAGGTCTTTCATGATGCCTTTTTATTTTTTGCATCAGTTGACTCTTTGGATGTTCTTGTCATCTCTATTCATGTCTACACAATCTTGAAATAACATCTTGCCGATGGAAATTAAATTCTTTTTTTCTGAAGGTGGATAGTACCACTGTATTATAAATTGGAAAATGAGTTACAAAAGGTGTGGGGAAATACAAGTATAAGAGAATCAATCAAAAGCCCCATGTACAAAAACACCAAGAAGGTGTAACCCCAGCCCAAAGCAAAACACAACTACCATTCAACCACTCCCCAAGCAGAACAAAAAGAGAGGAGTTATAATACTCCACATTACAGTTGTGTTTAGCCCATTTCCTAACTCTATCACAAACAAAAGAGAACACACTGTTCAGGGTAGCTGCCTCCCTTCTGAAAATCTTTTTGTTGTGTTTGGTCCAGATGGCTTAAATAGTAGCATGCAGAATCAACCACCAAACGAGGCGATCATTAGGGTTAGGCAAGGCCTCCCCCATGACCGCAAAAGAGACTCAGTTGATCCCCATTGGTTGATAGGCACATTGAGACAAGAACAAATGAGCTGCCACACCTCACGGTAAAGGAACATGATGTGAAGAGGTGATCCACATTCTCATCTTCCTCCCCACACAAGGCCAACAAGTGGCATTTAGTCCTAAAATATGGTGACTCAGTCTATCACAAGATGCGATTCTGTTCAGAGAGACCCGCCACAAAAGGATCTGAACCTTAAGGGGACTTCTAACTTGCCAAATGCTAGAAAGATGAGGGAATCTAGTGCCTTCATCAGCAATAATGGAATAAGAAGACTTGACCGAGAATTGTCCATCCTTACTCCATTTCCAAAACCATCTTTCCCGAATGGTTGGGTCCAGAACCTGTGAGTGTAGCAAATTCATCAATTGCAGAAAGTCTTCCAACTCAGCTTCTCTTAGAGGCCTTGTGAAAGTAGGGCACCAACATTCCCGGTCCTCATCAAAAGACTGATAAACAGTGACTGAAAGATTGCTGGCAATAAGAGAGGTGTGTGGAAATCTGGCCCTTAAGGGTTGAGCTTTACACCAAGTATCAACCCGAAACAAAGTAGACATGCCATCTCCAACCTGCACTTGAGAAGCAGCCCTGAAAACATCATAGCAGGCAAGGATACCTCTCCAAATAGGTGACACATTGTAAGTGGTAGGGAGAACCACTTCCCACGACCGAAACTGCAGGTAGTATTTCTGAGAAATGATATCCTTCCAGAGACTACCCTTTTGATTGACTAGCTTCCATAACTATTTAGAGCAAAGAGCAGTGTTAAAGTGGTTCAAAATTTTAATACCCAGACCTCCATTCTCAGAGATCATCTTGGAGTGTGCCGCTTTATTTGGGTGATATTGTGTGTTTTTGCTTTCTTCTGATAAGCAGCAGGCTGGAATGGCTTTTGAATGGGGGTAGCTCAATAGAGGAATGCTGTTATACCACACTTTTTACCGCCTTCTTTACCACACTTATTGGGAGCTGTTTGATCACTTGATCAAAACCTCTCATTAAATACACTAGTTGCACGAAAAGTTATGTCAAAAGTAACTTTAATAAGAACCATCTGAGCAAGTGATCAAATGATTGCTAAGGAGTATGACAGAAGGTGGTGTAAAGCATGTTGTTTGCGAGGGTTTTTCTAACCTTCGTCGGGACCTGACCTAGACGCATCTCTCCTATGTCGGATTATTCTGAAATCCATTTTTTTTGTTTATCTAGAGAATTATAGGTCGGTTTTATATTTTATTGGACTATGAGAGCTTGGGATTAGCTCTCAGGGAATCCGGGACTTCGAATCAAGCGAAGATTCGAGTATATGACTTCTCTCCACTGACCTCGGTCAGTGTTAATTACGCTGAGCGACTGCTCGGCAACCCTTGATTAACCGTCCGTATGATGCCCTTATAACATGCAACACTACTACTACAGGCAGCACATGCATATGAAGATATATTTTGGGTTAAACTCTTGGCCTCACCCAGGTTTAGGATGTGTTTATATGATTTTGGATTGATTCCAAGCTATATGGATTAATTCCAAGTATATTGGATTGACTCAAAGTATTATGGATTGATTCCAAGTATTTTAGACCCATAAGGGTATTTTTGTAATTATGCCAAGTTGGAGGGTATAGGGAGATTATGGTTATTTAAGTGTATGAAATGAGTTTTAATGACTTAGGAAGGTTTCAAAACCTTAGGAGGTATTTTAAAGTTATTTCAAGTGTGTTTGAATTGTAAGGGTATTTTGGTAATTTTGTCCAAATTGGATTTTTAGACTTAAAGTCTATTTTTTATATTTTTTCTGAGATTTTTTATTTATTTTTATCATATTTAGGGCATTTTGGTAATTTTACCCATCTTATTAAGGTTTGGAGGGTATTTTGGACCAAGGTTAAGAAACCCGGGATCGGGTCCCGGATCGGCCGGTCCAAAATCGATCGGATCGGCCGATTCCGATCCGAGTCAGTCCGATCCCGGCCGATCCTGGCTGAGTCAGGCTCGGCTGGTTCGGATAGTAGAAAAAAATAGAAAAAAATATGAAAAAATGTGGAAAAAATATAAAACACAAGTCTAATGCATAATTGTGTTGAAATACATTGATTTGAAGTACATAAGATGTTGTTGGACAAAAAAATCTTGAATAAACTTACATATATGATTATGAACTTACATTTATTCCAAACGTACATTATACTGAATGAACATATGGCTAACATACTCAGCCCATTACATATAGCTCTGGTAGTATTGTTCATACTGCATCACATACCGGCTATAGTCATCCGTATTGGTATAAATGACTGAAAATTGTGGATATTCTAGACAACCCCCTGAATATCGGATGTATCAGAATGTTGAGGAGGGTAAACTACATATCCAATAGGCTGACTATATGATGATGCATCTGATAGTTGCTCCTGATATTCCTGAGGAGCTTTACCTTTGTCCTTCCTCCTTGATCTGCTGAATGTTTGAATGGAAGATTCTTCACGTCCTCCTCTGCTACCATGATGTTCATCTTGGGTAGCATGTGTGAATTCTTCTTCTCCAGTGAATTGAATTGGTGGAGCTGGGGCTGGGGCACTGGTAGCATCTCCGCCATCCTCAGAACTGTCGGAGCTCGTCTTTGATGTCGAGTCATTTGAGGTTTGATATTGGACCTCATCACTTGGTTCTGGCGTTTCATCATCTTCCTCGATAGTCTCCAGATCAGCAATTTGAATTCCAGTACCACTCTTCCTTTTGCTTGGTACTTGTTTTTTGCTCTTCTTCTGACGTTTTGGAGAAGGAGGTTGAAAATCAGTAAGTAATGGAACATTATCTAACTCACCTTCCGCCCATTCCCGATCATTTGGGTTGAATTCAGGCTCATTTGAGGTGCTTGCATCAACCCATACATTTAGTGGATGTTGCTCCTCGAACAGCTCATCCAAGTCTATGGGTTCTTCTACATGTGTCGTCTCTGTGGCTTGTCCGGAAATTCTCTCTTTCTCCTGCCTTTGAAGGTTCCTTATGAGCTCCAGATTATTTAGCTTCAACCTCATGTTATAATGACAGAATACTAGCTTCTCTAGACGGCTCGACTTCAATCTGTTCCTTTGCTTGGTGTGAATCAAGCCAAAGGTGCTCCAGTTTCTCTCACAGCCTGATGAAGAGGTTGTTTGACTTAAGACCCGAATTGCAACATAGGCTAGATCTTCATACCCATATGTTTTTCCATGATCTAGCCACCAGTCAGCTGTAAATAGAAAATTGGCCATGTCAACAATGTGCAAGCTATAATTAAAATTTAAGTAGAACATCTAGTTAATAATTTTCAAACTTGGACTCAAAATTTTGGCAGCTCTTTGAGCAGTACTTGTCCCAAAGTGGTATAACATCATTCTGTAATAATGCATTTGCTTGCATGCCAATATTGCTCTGTCCTCATCTGCAAGCATGCGCTTAATAACAGACTTAGCCCCCATCAACACTTACAAGCAACTATCATAGCTATCCTTCTTCCCATCAGTTCTAAACATGTACTGAGGGTTGAAAAAATAACCTAAATAAATAAGTCGAAGTTAGTTATTACTTAAGAAAAATGTGTATACAAATAATACATATAGAAAGTTAGTAGCTTACCAGCTGCATGAAGATCGTGATGTAAAGTGTGTTCCCAACGTCTGTCTATTATGTCCCACCACTTCACAAAGGTTGTTGGGTTGTTCAGTTGAATGAGCTCCTTAGCTCTGTCCATAGCTTCATATAAAAAACCCATATCCGATCTTCTTTCTCCATCACAAGATCGCAAGACACGGACAAGCGGTTCTACAACATTTAACACCGCTTGCACCCCCCTCCAGAAGGGTCTAGACTGAATTAGATCAGCCACTTTCTTACCTTTCTCTCTGACCTTAGTTGGTACATGCCGCAATATGTGATTCTCCCAATCTTCCGATGCCACCATCCTAATCAAGTTGTTCTTTTGTTGACTTAAACTATCTAAAGAGATATATTGAGATGCAAACCTGGTGGCTCCCGGACGAAACAACTCTCTTCCATGAGTATGTGTGCGCATGATATCCAGAATGTTGTTGTGATTGTAGATGAATGTGGTGATAAATCGACCACTCTTGACCACTCCATCTACCATCGGATCAGAGCAAATGTCTTCCAACATCAAGTCAATACAATGAACAGAACAGGGAACCCAGTATAAATGTTCTCTCTTCTGCATCAACATTTGTCCAGCTAATTTGAACGCCGCTGCATTGTCCGTAACGACTTGGACAATCCTTTTTTCGCCCACTTCTTCCACCATTTGATCCATTAATTCACACAGGTACTGGGCATTCTTTATTTTTCCAGATGCATCAATGGACTTCCAAAATACGGTTCCAGCTTTACAGTAAATTAAGAAGTTGATCATACTTCTTCTTGTTATCCCTGTAAAATTCCAAACGTGATAAGAAATCAGAAAGAGACCCATTCTGATTAAGAAAAAATGAAGATAAGATAAGAAACTGAATATAAGATTTATGTACCTGTCCATTCATCGCACATTAAAGTGCATCCATACTCATCCCAGATCCTTTCAAATGATTTAATGTATGTTCGGATGTCATCAACTTCCATATCCAAGTACTTGTTGTATATCTCATATGGAGAAGGTCCCTCAACCCCTCTGCCAACTTCTTGTATGGTCTCGATCATGGACTCATAATATGGCCCCTTGGCCGCATTAGCAGGGATACTGTTATAGAAAAACTACCTAGATGTAGCTCTCCCTATCTTCTCCTTACAAAGTTTTAAGTTCTTGAATGCAGCACTAATAGAAGGTTGTTTATCCCTCTTCTTGGTGAGCAAGGGATCTATTGGACTTACTCTAGGATCTCCAGCTCTAGTGAACTCCTGAGGCAGCTCCTCGCATACATTAGTGCTCATGCCGGCGCTAGTGCTCCCTTGTGCAGAAGGTGTGGAGCCACTTCCTTGTCCTCCATATCTTCCAGTGTGCCGAAATAAGTCCTCATCTGCAAAGGACCGCCGACTTGCTTCCATTGCACGTCGCAATTCAGCTTTAAATGTAAAAGAAAAAAAATTAATCTACTATAACTATTTGTCTGAAAACGTTAAATGAAGAACATGAAAATAAGTTAAATAAGAAATTTACTTGTATCTCAATCATCAACATTTATAGGTTGATTACTTCCACCAAGCCGGACTCCAGCATCAGACCTTCGCGCTGGTTCAGTCAATTCCTCTCGAATTTCCTGTCTTCTTCTGGCAGTACTTGCTTTGCTTGATTCCTTCTCCTTCATGTAAGTTCGAAATTGGATCCTAACCTCTGAAGGAACTTGAGCACATGCTGCAACTTCACCTTTTATTCCAGCAAGATGTTGTTTGAATCGGTAGACCCCGCCAGAGACAACCCGGTTGCAATATTTGCATTGTACCTTTCTTTGGCCCATGTCCACCGGTGTGCAATGACCCCAAGCAGGATCAGCACTAGGAGGATTCGCAGATGACCGCTCAGCAGCACCTTGAGATGCCATTCCTTCACAGCACAAGATGATGAGAGATCGCGGAGCTTGTAGTAGACTAGAAGTGACCTCGTGGGAGAGATGGAGAGAGAATTCTATGAGAGAGAGAGAGCAAGAATGTTAGGAGGCTCAAAGGGCAATTGTGGAGCCTTAGGAGGGCCTTGGGGGAGTTTAAATAGACCCCCAAGGCCCAAACTAGCCGTTGCTGGCCGTTTGGGAACGGCCGTTTGGGAACGGCCAGCAACGGCTAGTTTGACCCCCAACGGCTAGTCAAACTAGCCGTTGGGGGCCGGGTCGGGCCGATCCGAGCCGACTCGGCCCGTTCCGGTCCCGGATCGCCTGATCCGGCTCGGACCGGCCGATCCGAGTCCTGGACTCGGCCAGGTTACTCGGGATCGGCACGGTCGGCCCAAAACCGCTCCGACTCGACCGAGCCGTGCCGATCCGAGCCGAGTTTTTGAACCTTGTTTTGGACATACGAGAGATTTTGATGTTTTTAAGAATTTTCTGTGATTTTTACAGATTTTTAACATGTATGAGGGTATTTTTATAATTTGTATTAAGCTCTAGGGACATTTTAGTCATTTCAGAATTTTATATATTTTCAGATTTGGTTCTCTGTTTTTTACTGGTTTTTACTGAATTTTACTGATTTTTTTATCAATTTTACTGATTTTTATTAATTAATTAGGTATATGAAGGATATTTAAGTTATATTTTGGATTTATGTAATTTCCAGATTTTGTTTTCTGATTTTTACTGAGTATTACTGATTTTTACAGAATTTTTCTGATTTTTTTATATTTATTTTATTAATTTTAGATAATTTTCGCATATTTTATTAATTAATTAAGTATGTGGAGTATTTAAGTCATTTTTAACTTAAGTATATTATTTTATGTCTCAATGTTTCATTATTAAGTTTTAATTATGAGTCTAAGATTAGTTATGTATGGGATGAGGCCAATGATATTTTAGAATATTTAATTATATGTTTTATGTATTTTAATTAGTTATAAAACTAATTATTTTGCATATGAAAATATAGTAACATAGTGTTACTTAAATAGTAGATTCATGAACACATGCACACACATATGCTCAAAGAACAAATAGTAGCATTCATTCATTATTTCGGCATAATCCCGTCTTATAAGACGGTGATTTTACAACATAAATTTGTCAGAGCTTTCCCTTAGGAATAAACCTTAGGAAGAGAGCCCTCCAAGAAAATATATCCTCCAAATCGCAGCAAACCCGGGCAAGAGCACCGTATTTGGTCTTCAAACTGGCAGAGTTTCCCCTAGGAAATTTTGGGCCAAATGGGCATGGGGCTTCTTCTTACCCCTTGGGGGGTATTTATAGGCTTCAAAGCCTTAACCGGTGGGGGTACCCACCGGAATGCTTGAGGTGAGGGGGTACCCACCGGTTGGCTTGAGGTGGGGGGTACCCACCGGTTGCCACTTCCTCCTCCCCCTCTCTTTTTTAATTTTTTAATCACATGGGTAAGAGAGTGGGAGAGAGGGCATTAAAAAAATGAGAGAGAGAGGGGGGAGAATCCGGTGGGCACCCCCCCCACCGGTTCCCAACCGGTGGGGGGGGGGGGTGCCACCGGTTGGCTCCCCTCCACCTGTTTGGGAACCGGTGGGGTTCTCCTCCCCATCCCCTCCACTTTTTTGCTTTCTTGGGCTCTTTAATGCCCTGGTTTCAGATTTGGGGGGAGGGGGGTTGGTCAATGTGAAAAGGGTTTAAACCTCTTAAATCCAGACTTGGCTACATGTGAAAGGGGTTTTTTTAGGATGGGTATTAAATGGGGTTCACATGGGATTCTTAACCCATGTGTGAATGGGGTTAGGATTTCCCATTAACTCCCTCCATCCTAATTAATCCCCCCCCCCCCCCCCCCTTCTTTGAATTTAATAATGGGAGAGAAGGGAGGGCTGCTCCTCTCCCCCCACCGGTTTCCCTTTTGGAACCGGTGGGGGGTTCCCCAACCGATGGGGGGGGTTCCCCAACCGGTGGGGGGGCTTCCCCCTTCTCCCTTTTGCTTTAAAAAAAGGGTTTCAACAAATGCCCCCCACGGGACATGTGCCGGAGGTGAAGACGGCGGTGCATGTCCCGTGCCCCATTCGGCTACAAGAATCATCATTTTGCATGCTTGAGGAATTCTCAAATGCGGCATGCCGGTATTGTCTTGATGAATTCCCGTTTCTCGCCTTATGTATTTACGGCTATTGGGGGGAGTCAACCGCTGTCTCGTATTTGCCAGGCGATACATTGCTTTGGTTTGCTATGCGTATGCCCCATCTGAGCTTATCTGGATCCTGATGACCCTCAATTTTGGTACTTAGACACCTCAAACTATGTCCAGGAAGTCCTGTTTTCATAATTTTTCGACTTTCCGAATATATTTGAAAGCGTCTACCCCTCTGATTATGGGAATCCTCTTGGCCTTCGCGACTTAGAGGTTCTGCGAGAGTTGATGCCGCTTGAATCTTTCGACGTTTACTTGGATTCTAGGAGATCTCTTGGTCTTCACGACATGGAGATTCCTTAAGAACACACAGACGAGTCGTTTAATTCTTCCGGCATTTGCTCTATCTTGGAGTATCAGTACCTTATATTGGCATTTTCAGGAGCTCCGCATGAAGCGTTCTGGACTGGCCTAATATATGGTTCATAGCAATTTGACTTTGTCCTATGACTTTATTAGGACTTGGTCAATTTTGGCTTTTCGAGACTTTTATTGCAGCTCTCTGGCGCTGATTTTATCTCTCTATCTTCTTGTAGCTTGCTGTCTTTGTCTTCATGACCCTCATGTGAGTTCCTCCTATGGCAAGGTATGGGGAGGACGATATCCCATTCCTGCTATTTGTCGAGTAACTCTTCGCCAAAGCGAGCCGAGACCGAAACTATTGAGGCAGGCTATGCAGCTCGGGTTGCAGAAACTCCTATGCTCCAATATCAGGAGGACATTGTCCTTTCTGGTACCGCGGACGCCCATATCGCCGCTCTGCGTCAGCATGCATATGTTCTTGAGGCTTCACTGGAGGGAGAACTCCCGTTTTGTGGCGACCATCGGACATCGCTTCGACTGATATTCCGGAGATGGAGTCGAATTTCTTCAACAGGATTGAAGTTTTCCATTTGCTGAAGAACTCGGACTACCCTGCGTGTTCGTCTCGAACTCCAACATTGCTCCAGTGCATCGCAAATATTCTCCTGGAGATAAATGCTAAGTTTGAGTGGTACGGACCATTTATTATATGTTGCATGTATTCTCTCTTTCTTACGTAACTAATACTAGCGCCTTTTCAAGTTTTCACCAGTATTAGTCCCCTCTTATTTTTGCCTGTGCGCCCTTGCGGGTTTTCATACAGCGGGGTTATCCGATTTTGCCTAAAGTGCCCTTTCGGATTTTCACCTTAGCTGGGTATAAGACATTTTTACCCTTAACCGACCCCTTTGAGGATGAGATCGATTAAGTCCGTCGGAGCACCTCATTTTTAAGCTCCTTTTTTTTTTTTTTTTTTTTTTTCAACTAATACCAGCGCCTTTTCAGGTTTTCACCAGTATTAGCCCCCTCTTATTTTTGCTTGTGCGCCCTTGCGGGTTTTCACACAGCGGGGTTACCCGATTTTGCCTAAGGTGCCCTTTCGGGTTTTCACCTTAACTGGGTATAAGACATTTTTACCCTTAACCGACCCCTTTGAGGATGAGATCGATTAAGTCCGTCGGAGCATCTCGTTTTTAAGCCCTATTTTATTTATTTTTTATTTATTTTTTATTTTATTTAAAACTAATACCAGCGCCTTTTCAGGTTTTCACCAGTATTAGCCCCCTCTTATTTTTGCCTGTGCGCCCTTGCGGGTTTTCACACAGCGGGGTTACCCGATTTTGCCTAAGGTGCCCTTTCGGATTTTCACCTTAGCTGGGTATAAGACATTTTTACCCTTAACCGACCCCTTTGAGGATGAGATCGATTAAGTCCGTCGGAGCACCTCATTTTTAAGCTCCTTTCTTCTTCTTTTTTTTTTTATTTTATTTAAAACTAATACCAGCGCATTTTCAGGTTTTCACCAGTATTAGCCCCCTCTTATTTTTGCCTGTGCGCCTTTGCGGGTTTTCACACAGCGGGGTTACCCGATTTTGCCTAAGGTGCCCTTTCGGATTTTCACCTTAGCTGGGTATAAGACATTTTTACCCTTAACCGACCCCTTTGAGGATGAGATCGATTAAGTCCGTCGGAGCACCTCATTTTTAAGCTCCTTTCATTATTATTATTATTATTTTTTTCGGTAGAGAATTACGGTTTCCCTGAGAACCGCTCAGAAATATATGTAGGGAATTAAGTCTTCCCTGAGAACCGATAAGAAGTATATGTAGGGAACTGAGTCTTCCCTGAGAACCGATAAGAATATATATGTAGGGAATTGAGTCTTCCCTGAGAACCGATAAGAACATATATATAGGGAACTGAGTCTTCCCTGAGAACCGATAAGAATATATATGTAGGGAACTGAGTCTTCCCTGAGAACCGATAAGAAGTATATGTAGGGAACTGAGTCTTCCCTAAGAACCGATAAGAATATATATGTAGGGAATTGAGTCTTCCCTGAGAACCGATAAGAATATATATGTAGGGAACTGAGTCTTCCCTGAGAACCGATAAGAATATATACGTAGGGAACTGAGTCTTCCCTGAGAACCGATAAGAAGTATATGTAGGGAACTGAGTCTTCTCTGAGAGCCGATAAGAAATATATGTAGGGAATTGAGTCTTCCCTGAGAACCGATAATGAATTATATATGTAGGGAACTGAGTCTTCCCTGAGAACCGATAAGAAGTATATGTAGGGAACTGAGGCCTCCCTGTGAGCCGATAAGAATATATATGTAGGGAATTGAGTCTTCCCTGAGAACCGATAAGAAGTATATGTAGGGAACTGAGGCCTCCCTGTGAGCCGATAAGAAATATATGTAGGGAATTGAGTCTTCCCTGAGAACCGATAAGAATATATATGTAGGGAACTGAGGCCCCCCTGTGAGCCGATAAGAAATATATATGTAGTTTTCGAGAAACGGGGGCTTTAGGTAGCCGTGGATTTGGGATACAACGGCTCCCGAAGACCAAGTATTTTGAGACACAATGCCCCCCAGAGGCGAATTTCGGGGTTTAATGTCTCCCGTAGGCGAATATGAATTCCGAGATTCAAAGGCTCTCGTGGGCGGAATATGAACTCCGAGATTCAAAGCCTCCCGTAGGCGAAATATGAACTCCGAGATTCAAAGCCTCCCGTAGGCGAAATATGAACTCCGAGATTCAAAGCCTCCCGTAGGCGAAATATGAATCATAGGATTCAAAGCCTCCTGTAGGCGAATATGAATTTCCAGGATATAAAGCCTCCTGTAGGCGAATATGAGTTTCCAAGATATAAAGCCTCCTGTAGGCGAATATGAAATATGAATTTCCAGGATATGATGCCTCCTGTAGGCGAATATGAAATATGAATTTCCAGGATATAATGCCTCCTGTAGGCGAATATGAATTTCCAGGATATAAAGCCTCCTGTAGGCGAATATGAATTATGAATTTCCAGGATATAAAGCCTCCTGTAGGCGAATATGAATTTCCAGGATATAAAGCCTCCTGTAGGCGAATATGAGTTTCCAGGATATGAAGCCTCCTGTAGGCGAATATGAAATATGAATTTTCAGGATATAAAGCCTCCCGTAGGTGAATATGGAATATGAATTTCCAGGATATAATGCCTCCCGTAGGCAAATATAGAATATGAATTTCCAGGATATAATGCCTCCCGTAGGCGAATGAATTATGAATTTTCAGGATATAAAGCCTCCTGTAGGCGAATATGAATTATGAATTTCCAGGATATAAAGTCTCCTGTAGGCGAATATGAATTATGAATTTCCAGGATATAAAGTCTCCCGTAGGCGAACATGGAATATGAATTTCCAGGATATAAAGCCTCCCGTAGGCGAATATGGAATATGAATTTCCAGGATATAATGCCTCCCGTAGGCGAATATGGAATATGAATTTCCAGGATATAATGCCTCCCGTAGGCGAATGTGAAATATGAATTTTCAGGATATAAAGCCTCCTGTAGGCGAATATGAAATATGAATTTTCAGGATATAAAGCCTCCCGTAGGCGAATATGGATTTCCCGACCATTGAGGCACACCAGTGGGACTAGCGTGTATCAGGGTCAATTTTAAGGTATAACATCTCCTTGGAGCGAATTCGACCGCCTACGGCACGCCGATGGGGCTATAGCATATGGGACTATATGGTTATGCCGATGGGACTATGATTTATGGGGGAGATTTTAGAATACGACGCCTCCCCAGGGCGAAGGGAATTTTGAACCCTTTAATGGCATGCCAGTGGGACTGGTGTATGCTCAAGGAAGATTCATGATACATTGCCTCCTCGGGGCGATAGGAAAATTTTCAACCCTTTTAGGGCATGCCAGTGGGACTGGCGTATGCTCAGGGAAGACTTTAGGATACAATGCCTCCTTGGGGCAAAAGAACTTTTCAACCCCCTTATGGCATGCCGGTGGGACTAGCTTAAGCCAAGGGAAAGACTTAGGATATAATGTCTTCTCGGGGCGACAAGAAAATTCTCGACCCCTTTATGGCATGTCAGCGGGGCTGGCATACGCCCAGGAAAGACTTTAGGACACAACGTCTTCTCGGGGCAAATATGAAAATTTTCAGGATATAACGCCTCTCCGGGGCAGATTCCGGAGTTTAATGCCCTCCGTAGGCGGATGCCGGAGTTTAACGCCTTATGTGGGCGAAATATGAATTTCAGGATTTAAAGCCTGTAGTAAGCAAATATAAATTTTGGGATATATTTGCCTCCCAGGTGGACAAAATTTCGGAGTTTAACGCCTTCCGTGGGCGAATATATGAATTCTGAGATTTAATGCCTTTCGTAGGCAAATTCCGGAGTTTAACGCCTTCCGCGGGCGAATGCCGGAGTTTAACGCCTTCCGTGGGCGAATGCCGGAGTTTAACGCCTTCCGTGGGCGAATTATGAATTCTGGGATTTAATGCCTTTCGTAGGCAAATTCCGGAGTTTAACGCCTTCCGCGGGCGAATGCCAGAGTTTAACGCCTTCCGTGGGCGAATGCCGGAGTTTAACGCCTTCTGTGGGCGAATTATGAATTCTGGGATTTAATGCCTTTCGTAGGCAAATTCCGGAGTTTAACGCCTTCCGCGGGCGAATGCCGGAGTTTAACGCCTTCCGTGGGCGAATGTCGGAGTTTAACGCCTTCCGTGGGCGAATTATGAATTCTGGGATTTAATGCCTTTCGTAGGCAAATTCCGGAGTTTAACGCCTTCCGCGGGCGAATGCCGGAGTTTAACGCCTTCCGTGGGCGAATGCCGGAGTTTAACCCCTTCCGTGAGCGAATGCCGGAGTTTAACGCCTTCCGTGGGCGAATGCCGGAGTTTAACGCCTTCCGTGGGCGAATATATGAATATCAGGACTCAAAGCCTGTAGTAAGTGAATATAAATTTTGGGATATATCTGCCTCCCAGGTGGACAAAATTCCGGAGTTTAACGCCTTCCGTGGGCGAATTATGAATATCAGGACTCAAAGCCTGTAGTAAGTGAATATAAATTTTGGGATATATCTGCCTCCCAGGTGGACAAAATTCCGGAGTTTAACGCCTTCCGTGGGCGAATGAAAGAATTTTGCATTGCATGATATTCTTGACGGCAAATATTTTCTTTCGAGGTGAATCACCCACCATTATGTGACATCTTTCAAGAATATGCCCGTGTATTTGCTTTGGATATAACAGGAACGGGGATCATCCCCTCAGGCTGTATCGAGCAGAAGAGCGAGTTTTCCCACTTCCTTACCGGGTCGGGAGGTCATCGTCATCATCGCCTCGGTCGTAGCCCTTGATGGGACATTATTGTACCGTCAGTATGGTACCAAGGGTTTATTCGTCATTGGCGACTCTGATATCCTTCCTGGGTTGGGATGTGGGAAAACTCGATCTCTACCCTCAGCAGGCCGAGAGAGTTCTCCCCCCGTCGGGGAACAAATATGCGGCTTTATGAGCCTATGTATTCGCGCACGAACATTATTGATTTTTCTTGGCGCACATAACTTTTGCGCGTTGTCTCCTGATAGGTTACAGGATGATTTATTTTTTTTTTTCTTTTTTTTTATTTTTTTGCTCAAGGATCTGCGAATTACACTCAATGTGTAATCGTATGTGGCTGTGGGGGATTTACCAGGTATTTCCCCATATTTATCTTTCCTTCTTGAATCAGCTTTTCTACTTCATCTTTGAACATAAAGCAACGTTCAATTGGATGGGTGATGAAACGGTGGTATGGGCAGTAGTTGGGTGCATCTACCCGATGTATTTCTTCTTCCCTTTTTGGCTTGGGCAGAATAATTGTTTTTCTGCTCATACATAACTCGAAGAGTTCTTTGGTCTTTTCCATTGGAAAGGAGTATGGTTTTTTGAGCTTTTTTGCCAGGGATTCCGTATCTTTAAAACTTATCCCTATTTCTGCACCAGCAACTTGTTTTCTCCGAGAGCTTTGTCTAGTTGCAAAGGTGGCCTCGAGAGTATTGTCGTGACTTTCACAACCTTTGCATTTGAGCACCATTCTCTCTCGGTACTGGGCTTCTGGTGGTTCATTTAAGTCTATGATAAGTTTGCCCTTATTCTTTAAAGAACGGCTGCATTTTGGTCCTGGCTCCTCAAAGGAGAAGGGCCTATTGATTCTGTCCATTGACATGACTTCTGTCCATTGTCTTGCAAGACCTTCCATTACTTGAGTGAGTTCATATTGCTGATGAGAGATTTGTCCCAGACTCACTTGAATCCCCTCCAGTGCTGCCATAATGGACCCCTCGAGAGTGGAAATTGCTAGAGTATATGATGGATTTATCTTCTGCTCCAATGAGGTTTGCTGGTGAGAGAGTTGTATCAGAGTCATCTGAATCTTCTCTACTGTTGTCATGATAGACACTTCTGGAGTGGAAGTTGCTGGAACATATGATGGTATTGCCTCCTGTTCCGGCGAAACTTGTTGATGGGAGAGCTGCGACATATTCATCTGAATCTCCTCCAGTGCCGCCATGATAGACCTTTCTGGAGTGGAAGTCGCTGGAGCATATGATGGTATTGCCTCCTGCTCTGGAGGGGCATCTATATTCTTATTTGTAGACTCTTCTTCTGAGGAGTTTTCATCCATATGGACGACATTTGCTGTAAATGTTTGTCTGGGCATTCGATGTGGCTGAGGCGGGTCTACCAGGTATTTCCCCATCTCCACGGCCCCCTCTCGGATAAGCATTTCAATTTCCCCTTTGCAGATATAACAATCTTCTATTACATGTCCCAACATACGATGGTACATGCAATAGTTGGGTTCATCTATTTTACCAACTTCTGTTGGTCTTTTTAGTTCGGGTAGCATCAAGAGATTGGCCCGCATGCAGACATTAAACAACTCTCTTGTATGCTCCCTGATGAAAGAGTAAGGCATTTTCTTTCTCTCATTAAGGGTGACATATGATCCCCTTCTATTAGATGTTGAGGCATTTGCATTGTTTTTGCCCCCTGTATTTTCTACAGCTGAGGTGAAGTCTATAGCATTGACCTCTTCTGTATCCATATTTTGCTTCTTTGGGACTGTCCCCCCAATGGAGGCAATGGTTGGATGGTCTGCATAGAATATTTCGACCTCCGTCACAATGTTATTTAGTTGATCAAAGTTCTTGACATTTGCGCCAATCAGCTTTTCACTTATTTTAGGCTTTAAGCCCCTTTTGCACAATCGTACCGCATCCTCGTGGGTCGGCGGATTGTCGCATTTCATGCAGAGGTTCCGCCATTTTTTGATATAGTCGGTGGCGGATTCATTCCTGCCTTGCTTTAGTGTCACCAATTCAGTGATGGTGACCTTTCGTTCCGACACCTTGAAACGGTCGAGGAATTTTTTCTGCATTTCCTCCCAACTGTTGATAGAGTTAGGCTTCAACTTTGCATACCATTGGAATGCAATGCCCGTGAGAGAGGTAGAGAAGAACCTCAGAAGATAGGCCTCATCAGTAGCCAACTCTCCCAAGTCACTCATATAGTGGGCAATATGTTCCTGGGCCGAGCCTTCCCCGTCATACCTGATAAATTTGGGACACTTATTGTGATCCGGCGGGAGCTTCTTGAACATATGACGTACCGGAAATGGCACTTTGTATAAGTCGAATGTGCCTATTCCGTCATCTTGTTTTGCTATTTTGGCTTCAACAATTTGCTCAATAAGATGCTTCTGCAATGCCGTAGCATCATCTGCAGAAGCATGGGATTGCTGAGCATTACGATTGGGCTCCACAACCTGATCTTCTTGTATCTCATCAGGGTTGAAGTTGACATCTACAGCTTGCGGTCTTATCACCGTTGGCATAGGCACTGCCCTTGAAGGTGGTGCATTTACTGGGGGGACTTGAGCTGCCCTTTGCTGCTCCTCCATCTTTTGTATTAGGCCATAGAGCAAGGCCATGAATTGTTGATTTTCTTGCCTCATCTCCTCTATAGTCTGAGGTTGTATTTGATCTTGAGGTTGTTCTGGAGTAGCTTCAATATCTGAAGCATTTGTCCCGTCTTTATCAGCTCCTCCAACAGCATTGATACTGCCAATTTGGGGTGGCTCTGCCCCCTGGCTTCCTCGATTCAGCAAGCGCATAGCCTGCTCCATTTGACGGGTTATGGGCCCGACCCGTTGCATCAGATTGATGATATCATTTGGGTCTTCCGGCTGGGAAGGCTGCCGGTTGGTGATATTGGAGGTGTAGCATGTGTAGACCCGTATACTATTCTCTGTCCTTCTGGCAGTTTTCTTCTTTTTGTGAGTCGATCAGACCAATGCGCCCAACCGCTCGAGGACAGATGTCTGTTGCCAGACTTGTTCCTGTGCCTTATAGGCACTTTTTATCTTTTGACCTTGTAGAGAACGAGGCCAGATAGTTGAGCTGGTTATCTGCCCCTTAAGCTTTACGAACTGTTGAGGCTGTTGTTCTGCTAGGGTATCCCTAGCCTGGCGAATTTTACGGGTTTCCTTTTTGGTTACCCACATTTCCTTTATGCGGAGGTTCTTATCCTCCAATGGATTGCCCCCAGCCCGAGGCATAAATTTGCCCCCATTTTGAGGCATGGAGTTGCCCCCATTCCGAGGCATGGAGTTGCCCCCCGCTCGGGGGGTGGCATTGCCCCCTGCTCGAGACATGACAGGCTCTGGTATAATTATTGGCTCCCGGCAAGCAGTGTCCTTTGGAGTCCTTTTCTTCTTTTCGAACGTTGCCCTATCTTGGCAAACCTTCAATAGAATCCCGAACCGATTCTGGACAGGAACTGTCGGGATATGATGGATCTTAGAAATGATGGGTTGCCCGCCATCCAGACGAATATGCAGGTTTCCCACCAATATAGTTTTCCCCGTCCTAGACGGACTTGCGGTTAGAACCTTCCGCTTTTGCCCCCCGTTGGACGAGGAGGCTGGAGAGATGTTGATGGTATTCACGGCAAGCACTCGCCCATATCGGCTGCCGTTGTTGCATGTTCTGGAGCGAGAAGCGCACCTCTTCTTCTTCTTTTCCGGAGCATGCTCCGGTGCCGGAACGACCCCCAGAAAGTATGGAGATCCTATCACTGCGGGGAAGTCCCCAAAGCATGTTGGTGTGGTCAGATATCCACCCCGTACGTGGGTCGCCACCACAAGTGGGCCATACGTGACCCTTGCCGCCATCGTCGTCTTTTAAGCAGAAAGTCAGTCACCTGCATAAGACATGACAAAGTTAGTAGTAGAGTTGTGGTGAGGGCATCACCGGACGGAGAGATGAAGGGAAAGAGAAGTCCCACCGGGCGTGCCATCTCTGTTTGCGAGGGTTTTTCTAACCTTCGTCGGGACCTGACCTAGACGCATCTCTCCTATGTCAGATTATTCGGAAATCCATTTTTTTTGTTTATCTAGAGAATTATAGGTCGGTTTTATATTTTATCGGACTATGAGAGCTTGGGATTAGCCCTCAGGGAATCCGGAACTTCGAATCAAGCGAAGATTCGAATATATGACCTCTCTCCACTGACCTCGGTCAGTGTTAATTACGCTGAGCGACTGCTCGGCAACCCTTGATTAACCGTCCGTATGATGCCCTTATAACATGCAACACTACTACTACAGGCAGCACATGCATATGAAGATATATTTTGGGTTAAACTCTTGGCCTCACCCAGGTTTAGGATGTGTTTATATGATTTTGGATTGATTCCAAGCTATATGGATTAATTCCAAGTATATTGGATTGACTCAAAGTATTCTGGATTGATTTCAAATATTTTAGACCCATAAGGGTATTTTTGTAATTATGCCAAGTTGGAGGGTATAGGGAGATTATGGTTATTTAAGTGTATGAAATGAGTTTTAATGACTTAGGAAGGTTTCAAAACCTTAGGAGGTATTTTAAAGTTATTTCAAGTGTGTTTGAATTGTAAGGGTATTTTGGTAATTTTGTCCAAATTGGATTTTTAAACTTAAAGTCTATTTTTTATATTTTTTCTGAGATTTTTTATTTATTTTTATCATATTTAGGACATTTTGGTAATTTTACCCATCTTATTAAGGTTTGGAGGGTATTTTGGACATACGAGAGATTTTGATGTTTTTAAGAATTTTCTGTGATTTTTACAGATTTTTAACATGTATGAGGGTATTTTTGTAATTTGTATTAAGCTCTAGGGGCATTTTAGTCATTTCAGAATTTTATATATTTTCAGATTTGGTTCTCTGTTTTTTACTGGTTTTTACTGAATTTTACTGATTTTTTTATCAATTTTACTGATTTTTATTAATTAATTAGGTATATGAAGGATATTTAAGTTATATTTTGGATTTATGTAATTTCCAGATTTTGTTTTCTGATTTTTACTGAGTATTACTGATTTTTACAGAATTTTTCTGATTTTTTTATATTTATTTTATTAATTTTAGATAATTTTCGCAGATTTTATTAATTAATTAAGTATGTGGAGTATTTAAGTCATTTTTAACTTAAGTATATTATTTTATGTCTCAATGTTTCATTATTAAGTTTTAATTATGAGTCTAAGATTAGTTATGTATGGGATGAGGCCAATGATATTTTAGAATATTTAATTATATGTTTTATGTATTTTAATTAGTTATAAAACTAATTATTTTGCATATGAAAATATAGTAACATAGTGTTACTTAAATAGTAGATTCATGAACACATGCATACACATATGCTCAAAGAACAAATAGTAGCATTCATTCATTATTTCGGCATAATCCCGTCTTATAAGACGGTGATTTTACAACATAAATTTGTCAGAGCTTTCCCTTAGGAATAAACCTTAGGAAGAGAACCCTCCAAGAAAATATCTCCTCCAAATCGCAGCAAACCCGGGCAAGAGCACCGTATTTGGTCTTCAAACTGGCAGAGTTTCCCCTAGAAAATTTTGGGCCAAATGGGCATGGGGCTTCTTCTTATCCCTTGGGGGATATTTATAGGCTTCAAAGCCTTAACCGGTGGGGGTACCCACCGAAATGTTTGAGGTGGGGGGTACCCACCGGTTGGCTTGAGGTGGGGGGTACCCACCGGTTGCCACTTCCTCCTCCCCCTCTCTTTTTTAATTTTTTAATCACATGGGTAAGAGAGTGGGAGAGAGGGCATTAAAAAAATGAGAGAGAGAGGGGGGAGAATCCGGTGGGCACCCCCCCCACCGGTTCCCAACCGGTGGGGGGGGGGGTGCCACCGGTTGGCTCCTCTCCACCTGTTTGGGAACCGGTGGGGGGGGGGGGGGGGTGTTCTCCTCCCCATCCCCTCCACTTTTTTGCTTTCTTGGGCTCTTTAATGCCCTGGTTTCAGATTTGGGGGGGGGGGTTTGGCCAATGTGAAAAGGGTTTAAACCCCTTAAATCCAGACTTGGCTACATGTGAAAGGGGTTTTTTTAGGATGGGTATTAAATGGGGTTCACATGGGATTCTCAACCCATGTGTGAATGGGGTTAGGATTCCCCATTAACTCCCTCCATCCTAATTAATCCCTCCCCCCTTCTTTGAATTTAATAATGGGAGAGAAGGGAGGGCTGCTCCTCTCCCCCCACCGGTTTCCCTTTTGGAACCGGTGGGGGGTTCCCCAACCGGTGGGGGGGCTTCCCCCTTCTCCCTTTTGCTTTAAAAAAAGGGTTTCAACACATGTATAATAGCATTCCTCATCTTTGGTGCAGTGCAGCTGAGAGCCTGAGATGTCATTTATCCATCTACTTTTCCAGTGTTGATTTATTTGATGAGTCTAGAGGTCCTTTTATGCTGTTAGTTGTTGGAACGCACTTATGCATACTTTCTCCTGTCCTAACCATGTGTATCTGCTCCTTTCCTGACCATTTTGTGGGATGATCATCATATCATCTAAACTTGAGTACCTTGTGGTACGTCCTAGTATGTGCCTTGTGGTGGCTGGCTGTCCTGGTGAAGGTATGTAGTCAGAGGCATGAGGCGATGGAAGCATCGCCTTAACATCGCGTTTGAGGATATATTTTATTTTAGGAAAATCATATGTATAAGCATATTATTAAATGTAATGAGAGATGGAGGACGCCTACGGTACCTTCATCTTTGACTCAAAGAGAGACCGAGTAGAGAGAGGGGGAGGCCATTGGTGTTGTCAAGATTGGGGAAGGAGGTCACAGGCACACAGACACAAATACAAACACAAACACATAGTCATGCTCACCCTAGACATGGATGTGGTCACCAATGTCGACCTTCACCTTCAAGGTTGAGAGATTGAGAGAGATAGGGGAGGCCACTGGTGTTGTCAAGATTGGGGGTGGTGTACGCGCACGCACACACACACATACACTCTGAAGACAGGTGCGCCACTGACATCGTCCTCACCAGAGACGGGCTGCAAGGGATACATGGTAGGAGGAAGTCATTGCGAAGTCTTGGGAACCCTAGTGATTCTATCGGGAGGAAGGATTGAGAGTCCAGTGAGGTGGGCTTTATACCTGCGTGAGTGGGAAGGTCATGAGCGAACTTGGGCTGATGGGGCCCGGTTGGATTTGCATGCCAGCAGGAAAGATGGTTGTCCATTTCCATTCCCTTTCCTTTTTGATGCCAAAGAATCCCCAAGGTGAAGATTTGGTGCAATCACTTAAACATGTAGCATCTTTAATCATGTAATGGAGTTAATTTCATAATTTGTCACCTCCTTCTGGAAGGACATATATGCCATTTAATTACATGTTAGGAATATTACTGCCAATTACTTAGAGCTTGCTCCTTGCACAAGTTGTTTCTTGAGCAGGAAGGCCAAACACTTGCTAGTTTTACCTGAAGTATCCCACAAACTAGAGAAATTTATATGCCCTCTTCATAATTCAAAGTTTCTGCTATTATCTGCACCTAAAGATCTTCTCCTACTGCAGATGTCCATGTTCCACATGCAATCCCAACAAAATTACCTCTGAACATCAGGCAAGAATTTCAAGACCCTTCATCCATGCCTAAAGGTTCCATTTCTAGGTGTCATCCCATACCTGTCACTTGAGATACTAAGGATATACTTGGCTTCTATGGAAAGAATTTGTGTGGTGGTTTGGGGGTTGTATTGGGTATCTGTAGCCACTAACACAAGGCCAACTGTTGCTCTTTGTTGCACTATTTGCTGCCAATGATCATCACTGCCATCAGTTCCAGCAGTTGCAGTTTGTCACTGCAGGCCTCTTCCTGTTGCTATCGGTCTCATCTACCCGTCTACCTCTCTTTTTCCTTTCTTACCTTCACCCACATTGAATCCTTACTGCTTTTCTCAGGTTAATATGAGCCAAACATCCTTAACGCTTGTAAACCTCATTCTTCGTTCATTAAAGAAACCAAACACGACAGCCAAAGTTAAATGACTGACCCATGTTCTAGTGTGCCAATTTCTTCTTTGTGTTTTGGCAGTGAGGCCCTATCCAGTGAGTGTTGAACATTAATAGAGCTGCAAGCTTGGGTGGGATAATCTGAAACTGGTCGGTACAACTTGATCATTGGGTTGGATTGAATCTGACTTATAACAGCTCAAGTTGAGTTAGGGTTGAAGATGTTTAGCATGACATTTCCTCAAGTCAGTTCGTGTTGACCCTTTGGACCAACCCAACCCCATTATAACCCCTTTCAACCCTAATTTTGTCATCTCTCCATCAAACCCCCTTCCTCCCCGCACCCCCCAACTCCCATGTCTCTCCTAGAATTCAGAGTGCCAGCAACAGTGCACTCTTTTTTTCTTTTTTCTTTTTTTTTTTAGGGGGGGGGGGGGGGGAGGGGGTTGGGGACTCTCCATGGCCAGTTGCAGGTGCTGCCATGCTGGATACTTGCAAGCCTAGCAATTGGAGGTCCTGCATGTGGGAGGCCTATCACATTTTTTTTGGCAGTTACAAGAGACAGTGGAACTGGAGGCCTTGCTAGTTTGGTTGCTGGAGTTAAACTACCGATGTGTGTGGTTCTTTGCAAGTGTCTGGAGAAAAGGGAAAAAATGGAAATCAGTTTAGGGGAGTTGAAAGTCAAGGGACCGTAGATATTCTGCTTGATCTCTTGTTTCGTCTTTGTCCAGTTCTTTTCTCTATCATGATGCTAGTGAGAAGATGGGAGGAGAAGATGTAGGATCATGGGCATCACAAGGAGAAACGCAGGGAGGACTGTATATTTATATGGGACAACCTGATTGAATCTGATTCCATACAGGTGACCTTTGTCGAATTTAGAATTGGATCAGATGGGGTAAGAATTGTGGTCGACTCTTAGAACCTAGTATACAGTTGAACCATTCTCTTGCCCAGTTTTGTGAGCCTCTAAACCTGTTATTGCTCAAATTGGACCCAAATGCTTCTTTGCAATCTCCTTCCACCCACTAGCCAGGTGTGAACCTGAACCAAACTTGAAGAAGATGAGTAACTTGTTTGAGCTGGGCCCTTTTCTGGCTTGCATTAGTTTTCTATCATAGCATCTTGTCCTTCATTATGCATTGTTTTTTTTTTTTTTTTTTTTTTTTTGGGGGGGGGGGGGGGGGTGTTTATCAAGTGACTTGCTGTGCACCATGTATCAGTTAAGGGATCTAGTCTCTTATAGAAATTTGAAGTAGAATGTATCTCTTTAAAAGTCCACTAATCAACGGCATGGCCATTAGCTTATTGAAACACCGTCTTGAGACGGGGACCTACTGATTCAGGGCTCATTCCGTACTTGACCTGCCCACTTCAGGTGGGAAGTGGACTAACCATTTTGTTCTGCAAGTGCAATTGGAACATTAGTGCCAAGCATTGTCTGATTGGTTGATCCATAGGTTGTCGTTCTCGAGACCTATCTGTGACCTATTTTCTTTGACTTCTGGAGAAGTATAGGCCAGGACGAAGAAGGGAGAGAAGGCAGAGAAAGGAGAAACACAAACAGAAGCAGAGAAGAGGAGTATCAGGAGAAGGAGGAGAGGGGGGAGGGGAAGGAGGAGGAGATGGTGTTGGTGGTGAGGAAGTCTCAACTCTGCAAGATTTTGAGGGTCTCTTATTTTTTACCCACCAACCTGCTCCTGAGATCTGAGATGGCAATCCTGTGTTGGCTAAAACTTATCTGGATCTGCTGGTTCTGGTTCAGTCAAGCTGACTTTTGAATACTTGAATGGAATTGGAATCACAAGGAGGTATATATCTGTCTTGCTTCCATAGATGGTGTATAATTCATCTTTTCACCATACATCCTGTGTCAACATTATGGAATCCATGGTCTCTTATTCTTGCCTCTACAGTGGTGTGACATTATGACTCCATATGAAGGTTTTGCATGTTAATCGCTGTTCACATTACAATTATGGTGGCCTTTTCTTCTTGTAACCTTCCATATTGCCACTCTTTTTCCAGTCAATATACTAATTTTTTCATCACTCTATGTTACTGCAATCCAACAGGTGATGAATAGGTAGCTTAGTGTCGTGTCAGTCTTTTTAACACCACACATGCTCATAGGCTTTGGTTATGAAGATAGTTATTCTTGCATATTTGCTGCATTTTAAAGGACATGAATTGGTCTTTTTATTTCTGTGTGCTATCTAGTAGTCTAAGAAAGTATGTTAGTCGGATACTTTTGTTCCTATAATGGTTTTTTTTCCTACTTTATAGTTTTCTTTGTAGGTCACAAGTGGATGTGTTCCTCATTCTTGAGTTTTTTTTATTCATTCAGAGGAACAGCTAATAAAAACAAACCCTACAAATATATTAATTAGATCTCTTCAGTTGAACAAACAAAGAAGTGATGCAAAAGATGGAAAGGCTAAAGCTATAGACGAAAGCTTCAGAAGCAAGAGGTAAGAATCTCTATCTTATAGGAGTACTGAGTAGTGTACTGATTTTAGTGGCTGCACCAATAACTATGTTTCTACTGTGAAGTTTGCATTGCTTTTGTCATCTAGTTGATATGGACAAACCCAATTTAAAACTATGCATGAAATATGAACTTTTAAGATGAAGATTAAAGGACATTTCGAAAATTTGTGGCAGAAGTAGAAACACTGTAAATGTTTCTCTTGCTTCACCAGTGTTAACTTGATGATCAAATTATTCGTTTTCATTTGGTGATTGGTCTGGGTTGTAAAATAAAGACCTAACTGAGTTGGTCAAAGTTTCAAGCGTGTAAAGTTGAGAATAATTCTTGGGAAGGGTAAAAGAGGAGTTGTAGTAGTTGTGCTTTCCTGAGATTTACAATACCACCTATTAGTTTCATAGGGCTTCACACCACACAACTGTTAGTCAGTTGACACCAGGTTGACATAGGTCACATCTTTGAACCAAGGATTTAAAAGGTAACATTGGTTATGTTGGATTCGTATGCTTGGATTTACAACTTCCATATGATATTTTCATCAATGATGTTCATTGAATAAACTAACACATACATACCCGACGAAGATAACTATATGACGCGGGACGACTACCAAAACGAGTCCGAACTAGTGTCACGATCCGTAATCAGCAAGAGTAGTGTAAGCGAATGGCAAAAGTTCACCAATTTTTCCGTATTTTCATGAATGTAATTACGCAACGTAAGTCATGCAAACTCAAAGAATCGTCCGCTCTCAGTGATAAAATAGACAGGATCGGCGGTAGTAAGGACTACCACAAAGCTAGGACAACATCAACGCAGCCAATATGCTCAATTTAATACCAAGGGATGGATCTCATACTCACAATCCGGCAATCATGAATAATAACTAGCTAGGAACCTACTCTCGAGCACGGGAATATGATTTAATCATATAAAGTACGACCAAGTGAACGGGAGGGAGTTAAATCAATGCTAACCGTCCCACTGTCGAGTGGGGTTCCGAGCTCGAACATCGTGTATCCTCATGCTACGCTGCGACCCCATACACTCTCCTGGCTCTTGACACTCGGAGGATCGTTGACTAGAATTACTCCACGGACCTCGAGCGCTTATGTTTTGTCTGCAGTGACAGAAACGCCAAGATACACACGCTGTAATAGCGTGGACCTGGCACTTTGCGGCGGAGCTCCGACGGTCAAGAAGGAGTGGGAGCCCAGCTTGGACGGTGTCGAGCACCACGTGGCTCGCGGGAGGCCGCTTGGGCGGGCTGCAACGGGGCGGATTTTCGCGGGGCCGCGTGTGAGGGCGCTGGCGGGAAGGGAGGCCACGAACGGGGTGGTCCTGGTGTGCTGCTCGCAGCACGAACTGGCGTGGCCGGTTGCTCGGGACGGAGGTTGACGACGCGGGAGGCCTCGAGGCGTAGCCGTGGACGCTGCGAGGCGAGCGTGCGAGTCGGGGTGCGGCTGCAGGTGCTCGTCCCCGGTGCAGGGTTTAGGCGAGCAGGGGTGCTCACACAGCGTCTTGCGATCGTCCCTCGGTTGCAGCGTGGATGGGGTGGGCGAGCCGCCGCCTGGGGTAACACCGGTGACAACGTGGCTGCGCGGGGAGCTCGCGGACAGCTCGTCGTCGGGACGGTGAGGCGAGCCTGCGTGCGGGCCGCGAGTACGGGGTTGGCCGCGATTTGGACCGTGTGGGGTTGATGCCGGCGGGGAGGCTCGTCTTGGGTCCGCGAGCAGCAGGGGAGTGGCGAACTCGGTGCAGGGAGAGAGGGATCACGCACAGAGAGAGAGAGGAGGAAGAAGACAAGGGGGAGGGAGGAAGAAGAGGGAGTTTGCAACGTAGAGGGGTGGGGGTGGGGAAGACGACACGGTCTAGGGCTTCACGCCCTACACGCACACGTTCGGCGGCTGCAAACCCTTCTTTTCATTCAATCATCAATGCCCTCCAAAAGAGGCTACAGTACCTTAAATAGAAAAAGAGAACCCTAATAACCTCCTAATGAAGCAAAAGACGTAATTAGCCATAATTCTAGACAAACACAATGAAATTCGTGTAGAAAATACTAAAAAAATAGAAAAGTGATAACTGGACCTCATAATGGGCCTTACATCAATCCCAACTGCTCCTCAATAAGATAAACACATGTCAACACTAAGGGGAACCATCGTCGAGCCACAAAGATGCTGGGTACGCTGCAGTCGTCCTCCTCCGACGGTAAACGCGAGTCAGGTCGAATCGGGTCCATGCACGGGTGTCCTCACCAATTCTCCCCGGCTGGGAAGAACTCGACCCTGTCGAGTATGGGTCTCGCCCACTCTGATATCGCTCCAAAAGGTCCGGGTCGATCTGCTGCAGCTCCTCGCGTGTGATCCACGTGTCCTCCGTAGACGGCCGTCCTCTCCAGTGGACCAGATAGCGCTGATAGGCCCCATCCCTAGAAGTAACAACCTGCTCGTCCAGTATATGATCAATCTGCTCTCGCCGTGCTGGTAAGGAGGCTGGAAGTGGACACTCAGGGGTGGGGTCACTCGCAAGGGAGGTAGAAGGCTCAAATTACTGGGTATCACTGCCGGGTCCCGATAGGCCACCAAATCTGAGACATTGAATGTGTTGTTGATGCCATAGTCGGATGGTAGATCCACCACATACGCGTTCGGTCCAATCCGTTTTATCACTCTGAAGGGGCCGGCTCCCCGAGCGTGCAGCTTTTTGACGGTTCCGGAAGGAAACCGCTCAGGTCGAACCCTGATCATTACGTAATCACCCTCATAAAACTCCTGGGGTCGTCGATGTGCATCTGCCATTTGCTTGTAACGCTCATTGCTGATCTCAATGTGACGACGGATATCCTCATGCATACTCCTAATATGATCAGCCAGGGACTGTGCAGACTCAGACGTACGGGACTGGATGGGTAAAGGAACAAGGTCAACGGGTCCCCTAGGCCTATAACCAGTAACAATCTCAAATGGACACATGCCCGTAGACCTATTGACCGAACTATTATATGCAAACTCAGCCTGCCAAAGCATCTGATCCCACCTTCGCGTACGCTCTCCCACAAGACACCGCTGCAAGTCACCCAGACTCCGATTGACGACCTCAGTCTGTCCATCGGTCTGCGGATGATAGGCGGTGGAGAATTTCAGCTTGGTGCCCATCAAGTGCCAAAGGATCTTCCAAAAATAGCTAACAAAACGAACATCCCGATCCGAGACGATGGTCTTGGGCAGCTCATACAGACGAACCACACTCTCATGGAATAACTGGGCCACTCGAGACGCATCTGATGTCTTCGAACAGGGGATAAAGTGTGCCATTTTGGAGAACCGATCGACGACGACCATGATAGAATCGTGCTTTCAGGCCCAAAACAAAATCCATACTAATGTCCTGCCACAGACAATCCGGCACGGGAAGAGGGGTGTACAGACCAGTATTCTGCTTCTTCTGCTTCGCCGTAGCGCATATGCGGCACTGAGCAACAATGCGAGCAACGTCGCGCTTTAAGTTCAGCCAGAAGAATCTATACTCAACAAGCTCAATGGTCTTATTCCGGCCAAAGTGACCGGCTAGACCCTCAGCATGAACCTCCCACATCAAGAAATCACAGACCGAGGTCCGGGGAATGCACAACCTAGATCCACGAAACAGATAGCCCTTCTGAAGGACGTACTCACTGTGCTCTCTAGAGGGTCCGGACTGCAGGGCCGAGTGGATCAGACCAAAGTCGGGACAAGTAGGGTACTCGTCCCGCAATCTCTCAAATCCCGTGACCTCCACACTAACAACTGATAGGAGGGAAGATCGCCGGCTCAGTGCGTCAGCCACGCGGTTCTCCACACCCGCCTTGTGCTTCAGGACGAATGTATAGGCCTGAAGAAACTCAACCCATCGAGTGTGTCTTGGGTTTAGCTTCTTCTGGGCGTGGAGAAACCGGAGCGCCTCATGGTCGGAGTATTACACGAACTCATACGGTAGCAGATAATGTCTCCAATATCTCAAAGCCTGCACTACCGCATAAAACTCCTTATCATAGGTGGAGTACTTCAGTTTAGCATCATTCAATTTCTTGCTGAAGTATGCAATGGGATGGCCCTCCTGGCTCAAAACCCCACCTATGCCGACATCAGAAGCGTCACAAGAGACCTCAAACACCCTCGAAAAATCCGGCAGGCGAAGGACAGGTGCTTGGGTCATACGCTCCTTGATGTCGCGAAAGGCTGAAGCAGCAGCCTTCGTCCACAGAAAGGCTCCCTTCCGAATGCAATCAGTGACCGGAGCCGTAATGGAGCTGAATCCGCGAATGAATCAATGGTAGAACGTCGCTAAGCCGTGAAAACTCCGCACATCATGGATAGACTGCGGCTCAGACCATTCTACCACCGCTCTGACCTTTTCGAGATCAGCGGAGACGCCCTCAGATGACACGATGAACCCTAAGAAGATCACTCGATCTGTCATAAAAGCGCACTTCTTAAGGTTCCCATACAAGCTCTCGCGACGAAGAATAATGCACACCTGCCGAAGGTGCTTCAAGTGGTCCTCCCTAGAACGGCTATAGATAAGGATATCATCAAAGTATACGATCAAAAATGTGCCTATGAACGGTCGTAATACTTGAGTCATGAGCCGTATGAAGGTACTAGGGGTGTTGGACAGGCCAAAGGGCATGACCAACCACTCATAAAGTCCATCCTTCGTCTTGAAAGCCGTCTTCCACTCATCCCCAGGTCTGATCCGAACCTGGTGATAGCCACTCTTCAGATCGATCTTTGAAAATACAATGGCTCCCGCCATCATATCAAGCATATCATCAAGGCGGGGAATGGGAAAACGATATCTCACCGTGATGCGGTTGATCGCGCGGCTATCCACACACATCCTCCAAGTGCCATCTTTCTTTGGAGCAAGAAGTGCGGGGACGGCGTAGGGGCTCATGCTCTCGCGAATGGACCCCCTCGCCAGGAGTTCCTCAACCTGCCTCTGGAGCTCAGAATGCTCATTGGGATTCATGCGATAGTGCGGCAGGTTGGGTAAGGTGGCTCCCGGAATCAGGTCGATGGCGTGCTGGATATCACGCATAGGAGGAAGACCTTCCGGAAGATTCTCAGGAAAGATATCTTGAAACTCCTGGAGAAGAGAGGTGACCTCGGTAGGGTGCTCACTCGGGTCTCGGCAGTAACCTCTCTAACCGCTAAAAGAAACACAGAATCATTCTCAATCAAATCATGCTCAAGCTCCCTGGCAGAGATAAGCTGTAAAGCTACAGTAGGAGGTGTGCCAAGGAGGGAAGGCTCACGAGTGCTGATAATGTCCGATCTGGTCGGACGGGAACTGGAATATGTGCTCGCTAAAGCCGTGCTGAGAGTGGTAGCTGAGCTAACAGGCGTGGTGCTAGAAGGGGTAGCACCACCTGAAGGAGGTGAAGGGGTACTCGGGGATGTTGAAGAACTCCCTGAGAAGTCCCCTGCTGAGAGGATGCCCTAGGTCGGGAGGGCTGTAAAGTGATGAGCAGGTCGCCGTACTGGAATATGCAAGTGTTGGACCGGCCCTGAAGGGTGGCGTCCATATCATACAACCACGGCCTGCCAAGAATAAGGGTCCCGACCTCCATAGGAAGAATGTCACACCAGATCTTGTCCTCATACGGTGGGAAGTAAATGGGAACAAGACACCTCGTCTGGATGGGAATGGAAGTAGAATCCACCCAGGACACTCGATAAGGACGAGGGTGATCAACAGCAGCCAACCCAAGGCGTGCGACGGCATTAGTGGAGATTGCGTTGATGCAACTACTACTATCAATGATCACCTTGCACACCTTGCCATCAACACGGTAGTAGGTGTGAAAGATAGCAGTGCGGCGCCAATCATCACACACCTTCGGCTGGGTCAAGATGCATCTAACCACGCCAATCCTATCCTCACTAAGACGATCCTTACTATCACCATCCCACAGAAACTGAGCCTGGATGCAACCCACAACCTCTCCCTCAGAGTGAAAATCATCTGTCATCTCATCTCCAGCCTCATAACTCACTGGCTGCAACGCGGGCTGGTACTCCTCAAGGTCTACCTCTCCCATAACCATGGCCCTAGACGGGCACTGAGACTGGAAATGCCCAAATCCCTGACACCTAAAACACCGACTACGGGATCCAGCCTCCTGGGAGGACTGTCCTATAGCTGGGGCCTTCCCCTTATCCTCCCGCCTAGGTGGCGGGGTTCCCATGGGGGGACGGACAGGGGGGGGGGGCGGTAAGGCGGGCACCGGGTCTCTCTGGGGATAACGAGGGCGAGAGGGGGGGGTCCTGACGACCAGGGTCAGCAGGTCTGAAGGCTGGAGCTCTATGTGGCACTCCCTGGGTGGTGCGCTGATCAAGGGGACGCTGGTAGGGCGGCCGAGTACGCGGGGGTGAATCCACCTCAAGCTCAAACTGATCCATCTCTCTCACGACCTGATAGGCATGCTCGATGGTCGTCACATGCTGACGGAACAGTTCCTGCTGATACACACGACGTAGACCCTTCCGAAAGCGGGAAAGAGTCAACGCGCTCTCTTCTCGAGCTCCACATCTCATCAGGTACTCATCAAACTCGGCAATGTACTCAGAAACAGTGCGAGTATCCTAAGATATGTTCTGCCACCTATCAATGAGACGGTGGCGGTAAGTCGGGGGAAGGTATTTCTCACGTAGCTTAACCTTCATGTCTTCCCACGACTTAATGGGATCATGCCGACGCTGCTCTAGAAGGTCCTCGACATTCGACCAATAGGTCTGAGCCTGGCCCGTCAGCTTCATCATGGCGAATCGAGCTCGCCGAGCGTCAGTCATACCCATCCAATCGAAGTAGTAGTTCATGCTGGCCTCCCAATCAAGATAAACCTTCAGGTCCAAGGACTCGTCAAAAGTGGGAGCATCTGCACGAGCGGCCCGACGGTCATCCAGGTCCCTCGGGACATGATGGGGCCTCCGCTCCTCCTCAAAATCATCCCGATCATCCAGATCATCCCGATCCCTCGGACGTCGATGGCGTCTAGGCGCCTCACCAAACTCAGGCTGAACCCCACGGGCGTACCGATCACCTCGATCATATCGCTCAGCTCGATCGCGACGGTCGTGTCGATCCTCTCGATCGTGTCGATCGAATCGCACGTCCTGACCGCGTCGCTCTAGCCGATCATCACGGTCACGAAGATCCCAGTGATCATAACGATCAATCCCATCCACCTGACGCCTTGCGCGTCTCTGATGGGCGCCCTCAAACCTCTCACGCGGCCTATGATGCCTCAAATGTCTACGCGCCGCAACCTGATCTATCAACTCATCACGCGGATCATAATCCACCCCGTCATCGGCAAGACGCCGCTCGTCCACAGGATCAGCTCTCGGAAGGGCCTCATCGTGAGGTACATGGACGGCCGGAACATGGTGTCCCGGGTGACGGGGAACTGGGGCATGGGCAAGAACCCCTGGAGCACCCCTGAGACCTGCTAGGTCCTGAATCGTACGCTCAAACTCATCAACTCGGTTCTCACCAGAGCGGTTCGAACCTCCCCCATTCCCATGGCGGTGGTCCCACATATCCATACGATGCACGAGCTGACTAACCATCGCGGCTAAATCAGAAACATCCGGGGACCCCGCCTGCGAACCTGACGCAGGTGCAGACATGTGGAAAATCGTGCTGCTACGAGTGGGCATGCAAGGCAGGCAGAGAGACAATATGGATCAACTGACACCTAAACGACTAATATGCATGATATGGATCACTAAGCTGAGTGAAATACTAAATAGATGAAGACACGCTAAACTAACATGATGAATAAAATAAACATATGAAAATGCAACAAATATGCCCTAGCAAAACCTATGGCTCTGATACCAAAACTGACGCGGGACGACTACCAAAACGAGTCCGAAGTAGTGTCACAATCCGTAATTAGCAAGAGTAGTGTAAGCGAATGGCAAAAGTTCACCAATTTTCCCGTATTTTCATGAATGTAATTACGCAACGCAAGTCATGCAAACTCAAAGAATCGTCCGCTCTTAGTGATAAAATAGACAGGATCGGCGGTAGTAAGGACTACCACAAAGCTAGGACAACATCAACGCAGCCAATATGCTCAATTTAATACCAAGGGATGGATCTCACACTCACAATTCGGCAATCATGAATAATAACTAGCTAGGAACCTACTCTCGAGTACGGGAACATGATTTAATCATATAAAGTACGACCAAGTGAACGGGAGGGAGTTAAATCAATGCTAACCGTCCCACTGTCGAGTGGGGTTCCGAGCTCGAACATCGTGTATCCTCATGCTACGCTGCGACCCCATACACTCTCCTGGCTCTTGACACTCGGAGGATCGTTGACTAGAATTACTCCACTGACCTCGAGCGCTTATGTTCTGTCTGCAGTGACAAAAACGCCAAGATACACGCGCTGTAATAGCGTGGACCTGGCACTTTGCGGCGGAGCTCCGACGGTCAAGAAGGAGTGGGAGCCCGGCTTGGATGGTGTCGAGCACCACGTGGCTCGCGGGAGGCCGCTTGGGCGGGCTGCAACGGGGCGGATTTTCGCGGGGCCGCATGTGAGGGCGCTGGCGGGAAGGGAGGCCACGAACGGGGCGGTCCTGGTGTGCTGCTCGCAGCACGAACTGGCGTGGCCGGTTGCTCGGGACGGAGGTTGACGACGCGGGAGGCCTCGAGGCGTAGCCGTTGACGCTGCGAGGCGAGCGTGCGAGTCGGGGTGCGGCTGCAGGTGCTCGTCCCCGGTGCAGGGTTTAGGCGAGCAGGGGTGCTCACACAGCGTCTCGCGATCGTCCCTCGGTTGCAGCGTGGATGGGGTGGGCGAGCCGCCGCCTGGGGTAACACCGGTGACAACGTGGCTGCGCGGGGAGCTCGCGGACAGCTCGTCGTCGGGACGGTGAGGCGAGCCTGCGTGCGGGCCGCGAGTATGGGGTTGGCCGCGATTTGGACCGTGTGGGGTTGATGCCGGTGGGGAGGCTCGTCTCGGGTCCGTGAGCAGCAGGGGAGTGGCGAACTCGGCGCAGGGAGAGAGGGATCACGCACAGAGAGAGAGAGGAGGAAGACGACAAGGGGGAGGGAGGAAGAAGAGGGAGTTTGCAACGCAGAGGGGTGGGGGTAGGGAAGACGACACGGTCTAGGGCTTCACGCCCTACACACACACGTTCGGCTCCTGCAAACCCTTCTTTTCATTCAATCATCAATGTCCTCCAAAAGAGGGTACAATACCTTAAATAGAAAAAGAGAACCCTAATAACCTCCTAGTGAAGCAAAAGACGTAATTAGCCCTAATTCTAGACAAACACAATGAAATTCGTGTAGAAAATACTAAAAAAATAGAAAAGTGATAACTGGGCCTCATAATTGGCCTTACATCAATCCCAACTGCTCCTCAATAAGATAAACACATGTCAACACTAAGGGGAACTATCGTCGAGCCACAAAGATGCTGGGTACGCTGCAGTCGTCCTCCTCCGACGGTAAACGCGAGTCGGGTCGAACCGGGTCCATGCGCGGGTGTCCTCACCACTATAACTATACATAAACTATAATCTTATCGTCAGCATCATGATCTTCACTATTGTCAATTCTTATGATATCACCCATGATCTGCTTAGGATTTTCTGCCCACATCCCTGGAGGTTTGAGCAACACCAGCTGGTTGTTTGTCTGATGTCCATGTCTGCTATAATTAATTCACTAACATATGCTAGCTGGTTTGGGCATTGGAATATGTGTCTAAGTGAGTAATTTCTTTGGTTTGTAGGTTTCCATTGTTTGTGGTAGTCCAAAAAAAAAATATTGTATCAAGTCACAAGATGCCTATGAAAATGATCAAATAGCAATCATAAATGTAATGCAACTAATGAAGAGAGGGGAAGGAAAAGAGGGGGGGGGGGGGAGAGAGAGAGAGAGAGAGAGAGAGAGAGAAGAAACGAGGAAAGAGAGGAGAGGAATTGTATATGTAGAACCTATGAAATTAGAGCAATTTGCTAAGACACAAGTAGCATGATAAAGAAGAGACATTCTGTGCAGTACAAACATACTGAAACTTACGTTTTATCTCTACCACCTTAATGTTTTCCCTCCAATGGTTTCTATCAAGAACTATTTGCTTTGTGATTTGGGAGCTTCTGGAATCTTCTTGTTCTTTGTCCATATTTCCTTAACACACACACACCCCCCCCTCCTTTTTTCCGCACGAAAAGTTGCGGGATGATAGACCCATTAACCTCCTAATGGGGTCTACAACATCAACATCAAGATGATGGCTCTCAGACTGGAAAAAATGGTTGGTAGACACACCAGTTGAAGACAAGGAGCTTTCATTAGAGGAAGCAGATCTGGGAGAAGTTTTTGGTGACGCATGAATGCCTTCATGCAGATTTAGGAGAAGTTTTTGGTGTCACGTGAATGTCTTCATACTGTGAGATAGTGGTCATCAAATTAGATTTTGAGAAGGCATACGACGTGTTAGGTGAGATTACTTGTTTCAGGTGATGCAGCTTATGTGGTTTATATGTGGATGGATTGGTTGGATTGGTTGGATTATACCCTGTATTACTTTGACCAGATTCATAGTTACTCCTTAATGGGGAGCCTTCAACTTACTTCCATAGTGGTTTTATTCTTTTTCGGTGAGATCCTATGTGACCTCTGTTCTTTGCTCTGGTACCCCATTTACTGGGGAAGAATGGGGTATAGAGTTGCGTCACTAGGGCTTATTAGTGGCTTTCAGACTTATGACTGGGGGATGCAAGTCACACACCTGCAGTATGCTAATGACATTCTGGTATTTGCTACTGATGCTGTAGATCAACCTTATGAATTCAGACTCATGTTAGAGATGTTGAAGGAGGTTTCAGGGCTGGAGGTGAATTTTGAAACAAAAAAGTCAGAATTGAACATGGAACCAAGGGCTCTTCCCAAGGTTGCGATGATCTTGACTTGCAAGATTGTAGACTTACCTATTTCCCTCTTGGGCTACCTTTGACTTCTTGGCACACTTTATTTCAGTGACTGGACTAGGATCATTTAGAGTTTTGACTCTAGGTTGACAGGGTAGAACAGTTGACTTCTCTCTTATGGAGGGAGAGTGGTGCTTTTCAATTATACGTTGGACAGTCCCCTGTTTACTTCTAGTTCTTTTTTAGGATACCTAGAAGAAGCTTGAGCCAGTATAATAATGTAGATTCTTCCAACATGGTTGTGATGAGAAATGCAGAGGTTAGCATGACATAAACTGGGGGAGGTTGTGGAACAAGGGGGTGGGAGGGCTGGGCAAATAATTAGAGAATTCAACTTTGCTATACTTGGGATGGATTTGGAAGCTTGGCACTAAAGAGAGGGGCTTATGGCTGACTGTTATCACGCAGACGGAGGTATTATGGAAGTTCCGGGCTATGAGATGTCTCCTTCCTCTCCTAGCAACATCTCCTCTGTTTGGGTTGGGGAGGTATCCTAGCCAAGGAGGTGATGCTAGCAGGCACTCAGCTTGCTGTTGGAAATGGCCAGCTATGTTGTTTTTATTTTTTATAGGGAAACAATGTTGTGGGCACTTCACTTTGGAGAGGTTTCAGCAATGATACAGGCACTCTTCTAACCCTCTAGCTATGGTGGCCAATTTCTTTGATGACAGGCTTGCAGGAGGGGGTTGGTATCCCACCTTTAGGAGGGATATGGAGGAAGAGGAAATTCCTGAGCTTGCTGACATTCTAGAGTCACTCCAAGGGCAGCATCGAAGGATGCATGAGTTTGGAGGTGGGAAAGTAGTAGAAAGTCTTCTGTAAAATCAGCCTATAGTTTCATCCATGATGGGGACCACGGTTCCCTTTTTCTAAGCAGGTCTGGAATGCTAGAAGTCCCCTTAAGGTGGGGATTCTTATTTGGAGGATCTGCCATGGAAGACTCCCTATGATGCAGAATACGAAGCAAAGGATCCCTCTCCCATTCCCTTGTGCTTTTATTAGGCCAATTTATGGTCCATTATGTCTTTGTTAATTTTAGGAGTTATAGAAATATGAATAAGGGAAGTCCTAGAGTCTGATAGAGAATGGGAAGGGACGGGAGTTACAGATCTCCCTATATATGTATGATGTTAAAAAAAAAAAAAAAAAAAAAAAAAAAAGATGAATTTTTTTTTTTTTACTGTGTATTGTGCGTGCAGAAACGGTCCTCTGCGAGAGAGAGCCCCATCCCCCCCCCCCCCTCTTCCTTGGTGCGACGCCAAGGAATCTGTGCCCGGTGTGACGCTGGGAACTCCCCAATCCTCTGGTGCGAGGCCGAGGATCCTCCCTCCCATTCTCCCCTCTTTCCCCCCTGTCCCGCATCACCCTACTTTCAATTGGCTAAAGTTAGGGGGCATCAATACATTGTGTTGCTTATGTGGGGAGGAGTCGTCCATGGCCACTTGTTCTCATCATGATATTTCTCGTAGGTGGTGCGGGAGATAATTTCTGTAAAGCTTCACTGTGTGCCCTGGCTGTCTAATAGTATGGAGACATGTTGGGATGGAACTGCTGTTGACCATTAAAGATCACATTGTATCATGGCTGATTCTCAATGCAACCTTGTGGGCACTTCGGGGTGCAAGGGATACTCGGATGTTCAGAAGGGAGACAAAGTCACCGAAAGGATAGTTCCATTCATTTGTGGTGGGAATGGGCCAAAATTTTATGTAATGTAAACCTTCGTCAATTCCCCTTTTTGTTCTCCTTGCAGCATTAGAGATTGACACACAATCTTAGTGGACTTTTGTAGTGTGTTTTCAAGAGCTCTTCATCCGTACTTATAAATTCCCTCTTTTTCCTTTAATAAATTCGTGATCCTATCCATGTTCACGTAAAAAAAAAGTGATATCCCTGTTCCAAAACAAAAAAGAGGGCCATTGTACAGGGAGCTATGCTTACACCTGTCACTTATTGTTTCCATTCTTTCTTTGTTAAGAACACATGGCACCGACCACTTCAAGAAGATATAAGGTGCCCGTGTGCCATGTGTAACAAATATATAGACAAAATATACATGTATCACACTTATCAGATTTGAAACTTTTGTAGTGTCTGTGTTCGGCATTCAACTGCATCAGTGACATGCCATTTTACCGGCAAATGCTATACGTATTTTAAATATTCTTTATCTCAAATCTGTAATCTTCAAATCTAATAGCCTTTCAACAAAGGGGTTGCCTCAATAAGGGTTGACACTGTCAGTTACGTTAATAGTCTTGTGCGTCCTGTTTCGAGCATAGATGTTGACAGCCTTGCTGTGCAATAATAAGTTTCTCTTGCAGGATTTTCTATTGTTTTTGCCATTTAATTACTAGTTCCTCAAATTTCAGAACACATTGTATCAGGAAAAGAAATCAATTTCAAGAGAGCACCATGCTAGCTGGAAACAATTAATTTTTTTTGCTCTTTGTTTCTGACATAGGACATGCTTTAGTTTCTAGTTTTCAAATGAATTTCATTTACATTTGCTTATTGATTCCAGAGTTGCTGAAAGAACTTCTGATGGAAGGGCTTCAGCTAAGAAAGCCAATGTAGCAAGTGGTTCTACAAGTCCTAGACGAGGTAGTCTATTGCAACATTTTGAGGAGTTGATATTTGTGAGTGGAGCTATTCTTTGACAAATTCACCACCAACAATTGCAATAGCGACTGTCATTTAAGTTTCTCTTTTTTCAGTAGGCACTCCGCACTTACACCTGCTTAAACTGTAAATACTATGATGAACGTATTCTGAAGTTTTGCCTTCTTACCTGCTCTGTCAATTGGTTGTCCCTGGTAAATTCCCACTATTTCCATAGTCATTTGTGGTAGATAAAATTCAGAGATGAGTATGAAGTGTCATCCCCTCTATTTTCCTTAAAACCTTATCAGATGAAATAATGTACATCAGTGAAATGTCCTTGTTAGTTTAAGCAATGCACTTAATTAAAGTGTAGTTTACATACATTATTTCAAGTCAAGTTTCTTTAGGATCCATGTATAAAATTTTATCCAAGAGAGATTCAAAGCATTTATAATGTTCAGGGGTTGCCATTCTGGACCTCAGCAGCATCTCAGCATTGTGAGTTTGTATTCATGTGACCGTGCCACTGTGAGATTAATGCCAATATACCTTTACTGAGATCTTACTTGAACAACTGGCACTTGTGCTTTTAGCAATCGTCTTATCAGAGGTACTTAAGAGTTTCATCATGGAGCCGTACTTAGTTTTCTTCCCCTGCAGATGGATTGAAGACTCTTCCCTCTGACAAGGAACTTCAGTCTTTCACTGTGGACAAGCTGCGGGCTCTTCTGAAAGAGAAAGGATTACCTGCAAAAGGGAAGAAGGCAAGTCATATCTGCTGCAATGCTGATTAACTCTACATTATATTTCCATCTGTTTGATTTGTTTGATCACATTTTTAATTTATTCTGGATCCTCCCTGAATGCAGGATGAACTGATTTTGCGTTTGAAAGGTGACTAGGCATTGTTGCAGATGAAGTACCAAGTTATTTTGAGAGGCAGCTGTCCAGTTAAGGACCCTCGAGTCTAATCATGCTCAAATGTAAAGGTTGTCAAGTAGTTGTTACTCTACTTTTGGTTAGGTGTACCATACACTTCGTAGTTACAGCTGTAGATTGGTTCCAATCTGTTGCCGGGGGGTGACAATTCCTGTGTTCTAGACTGCCTTGTTTTGCACCTTGAACAATGTTTCTGATAACTTCTGCTGATTCTCTTATATCAGAGTATTTCAATTTTGTATGATCTCTTGTTTCTATTTGTTTATTCATAGCAGCTTTTTCCTGTTGGGAGAGGATTTTTCTCTCCTCTGTAGCCAGTCCTTCCAAAGCAAAGCCAGACCTGAGGCCCGGAAAAAGCCTCGTTTATCTCAAGTTTCCAATCTCTTGAGGACATCCGTTTAGGGTTCTTGCAGGGGTTTTGGCAATGAGCAGATCTGTAGCTTTTGGTGAGGATAACCATGGACAAAATATTTAGAGCAATGGTAAGCTGATGGGAAACTTCTCCACTTCTTTTACCTGTCAAGGAAGAAATCTTACTTGAAGCTATTTCTGCTAGCAAATTCATTGTCATATATGGGTAGAAACTAGAAAAAGTGGGAAAATTTTCCTATCAGTGTAGCACTTTCCTGATTATGATTAAGCATGATCGGGATCCTTATAACAAATTTGGTCCGATCAACCTGTAGTTTAATCCAAACAAATTTGGTGCGGACAATAAAAAAATATCTGCATGCTCGTACAAAATGCAGCCATCAAACAGGCCTGTCTACAAGGTGATTTGAGCAATAAAGAACAAACACCACTTGTAACTAAGGTTTGCCGACTCGACGAGTCAGGCCGACTCGGATCTCCTATGATCCGGTACGAGTTGAGTTGACTCATGCCTACTCGTATGAGTCACATGGTTATATTATACAGATTCGATCGAGTCGCACCGATTCAGGTTTGTCTTGAAACAGTACGAGTCGTCTGAATCAGTACGAGTCGAGCCAGTACGGCAAATCCTGCTTGTAACAATGTTAGGTGAGTTTCACACATGGAGGTCACCATCGTCCTTTATATTAGTGTCTACACGTATTATCGTCCTTGTCCGCAAGAACTTCCGAACAAGAAATGGACATAGTTTGATGCATGGTGATCATCGGATGCAAGCATGAAAATAGCATGTTGGCTATGCAAACTTTGTCTCTTCCTCTTGGGACTATCCGTTTGGTCAAGTTCTGCAATTTGCCGTGATTGGGCGTTTGCACTAAAACCCTCATGAATCTTGCATTTATAGAAAGCATCGAACTTATTTGTGTAGAAACATGGAATTTTGAGCTTCTTTAGATGCAAGCCACAAACACGTTTAAATTTGTCGTAAGCTCATTTTCCACAATAATCTTAGTTTGGATGGAAAAGCACAGATTTATCGTAAACTCACTCGTGTTTATTATAAAATAATTGTAATTATACACAATGTCAGAAAAAGTAAGGGTTGTTGAAAATCGGTTGTAATTTATAAATTATCACGATGCCCATTCTCATGCAGCCAGCGATGTTCTAGGTTAAACAATTTAAATAGTGGACAGTAGTTTGGAGCATGCACCTAGGAGCATAGGCAACCTTGATACTAACTTTCAAACAATTCATCACAAGCCTCTCAACTAATCATCCTCTAGCTCCATGAGATACAATTGCCGTGACATACTTTGGACTGGAACACTAAATCTAAGTTTGATAAATTAATAAGTCTAGAATTAAAAATGGAAGAGACTCTAAATTCTAAAAGAAAAAAGCTTAATTTAATAACTTAACGCTACTTTGATTGGAGAATAGGAGAAGAATAAAGAGAGAATAAACTTAATTTAACTTTGACAAGTATACTAGTGTAGAATAGTTTATTCGGAGAATAAGTCATCCCACTCTAGATTCAAAAATTACTTATTCTTTATATTCTGTTAGCGGATCCTACGAAACTATCAAATTGAAACACCTTTTATTCTAGTGTTATTCCGTCTGTGGGCCCCCACATAATAATTTATTCCTCAAACAAAGTGAGGCTTAGAATAGGATGTAAGTCTCAATCGAAGTCATGGATAAAAGTTCATAATCCGTATTTAAAGCATATTGCACGAATATGAATTTTAGCCCTTGTCCGCATTAGAATAAGAGAATTTATGGTAATTTAAATATATTTAATTTTTATTCACTTCTTATTCAAAATAATTTAGTTATTGAAAAATAAAAATCCCTTATTTTTCGTAGAAGAGTATTTGACTAACCCAGCTAAAATTAGAATCAGAATTTGAACACGTACCCACTGTCGAATACATACTCTTATTTCAAATATAGTTTTCAATTGACAATACAATTTCGATTGATAAATATAGTTTTTAAAATATGTATTTGTCAATCGAAAACTGTATTTGTCAATTGAAAAATTATTTTTGTCAATTCAAATTGTATTTATCAATCGAAAATTGTATTTGTCAATCGAAATATGTATTTATCAATCAAAAACGGTATTTGTTAATCGGAATATTATGGAGATGACCATGTTAGCTCGCGCAATTGACTAAGTTGGCCATGTGGTTCAACTGCAGAAAGTTATGCGATGTGACTAGACTTGCTACAATTGTGCAACAAGTACTACTCTTTTTCACTTACATAAATGAGAGTAATACTTGCTGCAATGCCCCCCCCAATTGCAATGGGGGGATTGCAGTGGGTAAAAGAAAAAAAATATATTTTTTTAAGTCGGCCTTGAGGTCTCCTATTCGGTCGTACAGTACAATGCCCGATCAGACGACCCAAAAAATCTGAAAAATTAAAAGCCGACCCAATAAATAGTGAAAAATGCCCTTTAATGAGCCGGGCCTAATAACGGTTTTTTATTTTTTATTTTTTTTTAGGCACCCGATCGAGCATTGCACTAAATGGCTAAGAGACCTCGGGGCCGACTTTAAAAATAAAAAATAAAAAAATAAGAATAAAATTCTTTTACCTCTAGACATTGCAGTAAGTATTACTCTATCAATAAAATGGTCCATAGGGCCGTAGTCCCATGTGAGTAGAGGCACAGGTGCCCCTATTGGCCCAGAGCATAAGGTTTTGTCCTGACATTGCAAAATCGACGTGGCAAGGTAGCCACATGCGCATAGAAGGCCTGCTTCACCTGCGGGCCTGCGGCGGCCACACGCGTCCGTGTTGTGTGCGCATCTGCGGAGGTTTGAGGTGGTGGAGAAAGCCGAGCAGAACAACTCGTCTCCACAGCAGGAGGAGGAAGAGGAGGAGGAGAGGAGAACAGGATGCCGGGGCTGAGAGGACCCTCGGACTACTCGCGGGAGCCGCCGCGCCACCCCGCCCTCAAGATCAACGCCAAGGTGAGATGGATCCCTCCGTGTTCCCCCGTTTGCATGCCGCCAGTTTGATCCCCGGATTTGATAGAAGGTTTGGTAGATTGTGGGATGTTGTTTTGGATGCTCTTGCTTCGCTTCTTTTGCCGTCGAGAATGGATGGTTTGGATCATCTGATGGAGTCCCGAAGTGGACGCTTGGCGGAGGAGGGGTAGGACAAGGGTGCAGAGAATGGTAGGGAGCAGCACTTGGGGTTGGGGGTAGGGGAGAAGCCTTGAGATCTTGTGTGCTTGGGGGAAGGAAAAGATTGGGTTTTGAGATGGGGATTGGGATTCGATTATTATGGTGTTCAGTGTTCTGTGTGCAATTGCTGGCTGCGTGGAGTGGTGCTTTGTTGGTGTTGCTTAGGATTGGGAAGAGGGTTCATGTCTGATTTCGTCGTTTCGATATGCCGTTGAGAATTGTGTTTTCGGTGTCCGCATCTGCGCGGAGTTGAAATTTTTGGTCGTACTGAGATTTTATTCCTCCTTTTTAGGTCAACATGTGTACTTATTCCAGTTCTTCCTTTTTTCAATGATTAGTTGCTATCTCTTGGCATGTTTTTTTTTCTTTTTAAAATATGGCTGGATTGTGTTTAATATGCCTTTCATTTGCACCATGGCCTCCTATGTGTGTGAATGACATCTCGTTTACTGTTGGTTTGAGCACATAATTCTGATTTTTGGGGTTTAGTCTTTTGTATGTGAGCCAAACTATTCTGAGGAAGCTACTTAGCCAGGCCTTTCTAATGAAAATATGATATTCGTAGTTATTTATGAGCTGTACGATGCTATCGGTATTTTAAATTAAGCAATATTTGCATGTCCACCCGCAGTAAAAAAGTCCATTCTCCTTGCATATGATTAACTCTTGGGTTGTCCATATGGATATAAGAACTGTCAACTTATTTTCTGTTTTTAGCCTCATCTTTTTTTGTTCCAAAGTCATAAAGCTCATGTCCTTATTTTGTTTCTTGTATAGGAGCCATTCAATGCTGAGCCGCCTCGTGCTGCTTTGGTTTCATCTTATGTCACCCCTGCGGATAGGTTTTATAAGAGAAATCATGGGCCAATTCCTATTGTTGATGACATTGAGAGGTCATTTCTTGTTTTCTTCTTGTCAGTAAAGATGAGAGTCTGCAAATAACCTAAATGCATATTCAATAGATCATCTGAAAATCTGATACTATTTATTGGAGCAGATATCGTGTCTCCATCTGTGGTTTGGTGGAAAAGCCAAAGCAGCTGTCAATGGACGAAATACGGTGAGAAAATATGTTTATGCAGTAAATATTTTTCAAGCTATGGTCTGCTACTCTGTTTAAGTAGGGAATTGACAACATTATGTAACTTGTAGGAGTCTCCCCAAGTACAATGTTACGGCAACGTTACAGGTAATAACATGCACCTCATATAAGTTTCGCTTGGAATCTCTGAGGGCGTGCAAGTAATATAATCACTTAATAAATGAGATGATACTACATTATTTGACCAATTTAAGAAATCAGTGTGCAGGTAACAGAAGGACAGCAATGAGTAAAAAGAAGACTGTTAAGGGTGTTGGTTGGGACGTCGCTGCGCTTGGAAATGGTTTGTATTTTGCCATGATTTTAGCTCAAGTTTTTATTGTATCATCTGGATATTCCTTCAGGCATGTACTAGTCAAAATAATAACTGAAATACACATACATCCCAGGTTGCTAAGCATCCAAGGCTCCGAGCAGTCTAAGCAACAGATTATAACTAAGTGCTTATGTAGTCTGGTGGATGACGTAATTATTACATAATCGGGTAGGTAAAAAATTCAGACAAGGAGTAACAATACAGAGAGACCTCAGGGCTTATTAATATCTTCAAGAGTGACATACAGGTTGGAAGTCAAGGGGGCAGACTGCACAGGCGAACTTTGTTGGGGATATACTTATGCTAAGTTGGAGTATTAGGGATTTGAATGAACATTAAAAAAAAATGGCAACAGTCAAGAATATGATGAGAAGGAGGAAGGTATTTTTTCTTTCAATAAATAAAAATGGAAAGAGCTGAAATAGAACACTCTTAATGTTATATCTTTTATAGAAGCTGAGTTGAAATTGAGCTGTGACAGTGATATGCACTCTAGGGTCAAATGCCTTGGCCACTGATATTGTACACAAGCTGATTTTGAGTGTTTTTTAGCATCTTTGTTGTAGATTATTGCATGTTTTAGTCCTCTTCTGAGCCACTGGTCAGCTCGAAAAGATTCAAGAGGTGAAGCTTTGTTTGGAGGAGCTGCATCCTCTGGATCTTACCATGACAATTTCTTTAAGCAATGTAACATTGGCCGTGCAGATTGTTGACATTTCTTTGTGCATGCTTGTCATGCATATGGTACATTTCCTGTTATAACTTAGTGGTATATTTTCTTTTTTCAGCAATTTGGGGAGGTGCCAAATTGTCAGATGTCCTTGAGCTAGTTGGGATACCTAAACTCACAGCAACTACGCCCTTAGGAGCAAAGCATGTCGAATTTGTTAGTGTTGACATGTGCAAAGTGAGTACAAATCCTTAATTTGTAATATAGCTATGTGTATGATTATGAGAGTTTAGGTGTTTGCTTCTTCTTCCCAGAACATTTTTCATGATTCATTCTTTTATAAATTTGCGAGAGCAGGAAGAAAAAGGTGGCCCTTATAAAGCATCAATTCCCCTCAGGCAGGCCACAAACCCTGAAGCTGATGTTTTGCTTGCATATGAAATGAATGGAGAGGTACGCTATATGGACCTCCTGAGATTGCGTCAATCTCTAATTCAGGAACCTGTTGGCATGTTATTCCCATCTGTATGATAGGTACTGTGTAGCCACAAATCTGTTGTACTTTGTATATCCTGAACTTTTAAGGTTCATGGGGAAGAAATATATCACAATGATTGACATTTCTGCTATCAGTATTCCCTTTGTCATTGACAATCTTCATTTCTCAATTTGGGTGCCTATTCTCACCCCCCCCCCCCCCCCTCCTCTTGTTTCCCTTTGAATAAATCCAAATCTAATTTATCTGTGTGAAAATTCCTTCATCACAATAAGGTGATAAAGATGAAATATTGCTTTGGAAGTCTCATTTTTATTTGGTCTGAAGTGATCATCAAATATCTCAGCAGCTGGTCTAATCTGTTGTCTCTTACCCATGATGTTCTTCAAGATCCTTAATCGTGATCATGGATATCCATTACGTGTGATTGTTCCCGGTGTTATTGGTGCAAGGTCTGTTAAATGGTTGGATTGCATCAACATAGTTGAAGAAGAATGCCAGGTTAGAAGAAAATAAATGTTCTTCTCTGTTGTTCCGTAGCTTGTTTCAGGTATTATTTACTAAACCATGCTCATTATCCACAGGGTTTTTTCATGCAAAAGGATTACAAGATGTTTCCCCCTTCAGTTGATTGGGATAATATCATCTGGTCTACCAGAAGGCCTCAGATGGATTTTCCTGTGCAGGTCCTTTGTTTCTTGTGCATGACTGCTATGTTTGGAAAAGTTATCATTTACTGAAATGCAAAACTGATCCTGATTTAAGGATAGATAGAGATAAGTCTATGGAACTTTGTTTCTTGCATTCACAAATTCATTTTATGGTCTGTGGGACACAGATGGGGCGTCAAATGTCAACATGGACATACGTGCCGAACACGACAAAGTTCTCGGAGCTATAAAAATATATGGACATATTTATCTGTACTTATGCAAGCAATAGATATGGTAGATTAATTGACATTTATATTGCATACAATAAAAATAGAATATCAATCAATTCAGTAATCTCATCACTCAAGCAATAAATCTGAAGGATTGCTGAAGAGTTCATTTGGAAATTTTATAATGGAGTGAAAAACACACATCCATGTGTCTTGTTATGTCCATGTTCCACCTGGCTCTCTTATGCATGTACAACACCAAACCATAGTTTCTGTTGTTAAAAAACCATTTCATGTTAAGCTTTGTAAGTCTTAGTTAGATGGTGGGTGTAGCATGGGAACAAGCTTCCCTTTATGTACTATTAGGATTACAAGATTGAACTAGGATGCTTGCGCTTCCACTATTGGTAATAAGTGAAACTCTTTATGGCATTTGGCATGTGATCAGGGAAATCTGTGGAGTTGAAGCATATGCATTTTCAAACAAATGAAGAAAGATATATTCATTTCCAAAGATAGAAGAATTCTGAGTCTCTGAGACCACTGTAGCTGTCACTTGGGTTTCAAGTTTTTCTCTTTGTTCTGTAGGTTTTTTTTCCTGTCCATTTTTTCACACATTTCCCTCATCTGCTTCCTTTTCGTTTCCTGTTAGAAACAGAGCTGTACACTGCTCAGATGGTTTCCTGATTATATGAGGTGAGGGTATTAGAGAGGCAAGGTTTCTCCCTTATTTATGCAACTGAAATGGAAAAGCATGAATTGCAGTCTAGCCAGTTGGCCAGTTTAAGACGTCGCATGGGTTTGGGGTGTATTATTTAAACTTGCTTATGGCTCTTTTAGTATGATCCTTGGTCAGTCTAACGGGAATTCCATTCTCTTGCTGCTATGCTCACCTCCAGAGTTTGTAGACCAGCGGACATATGAAGGGGAATTGCAAGTGTCTAGTACCTTATATAGTGGGTGGTCCATCCTATCCTCTGGTTTTTAGGTGCAATGTCTTTAATAATAAGGTTAATTTCAGGAATCTGTGTTATTATGAAAGGTATTTGCAAGATATGTAACTATGAGATGTTTTGTTAAGGCTAACTAGCAGCAGCTTAGAGTTTCTTTTGGTTTGAATTATCACATTATTCTTTTATTATCTATATTCATCTATGCTAGTATACAATAGCTCTGTAGTTCCTGAATCACACTGTAGCTGCTGGAACTTGAGATACTAGTTGATGGCCTAAATTCTTGTGTTGAGCTTTCCATGTATCCTTTGTCAGGTCTACTTGAAATCATGGTCGGCCGGGTCGGACCGGGTCGGATCGGATCGCCCGGTCCGCTCGGAATCGGAGCGGTCCGACCCGACCCCGAGCCCCGACCCAACGATCCCAGCCGGGATCGCTGGGATCGGGTGGGGGTCGGCCGGGTCGGCCGACCCCAACCCGGGTCGGTCTGGGTCGGACCGGTCCGGCCGACCCGGCCACCCAACGGCTAGTTCTGAACTAGCCGTTGGGTAGCCGTTGGGAACCCATTCAAATGGGTTCCCAACGGTTAGGAGGGGCTTCTAAGCCCCTCCAAGTCCCCCCCAAGTCCCTATAAAACCCCCTCCTACCCTTCTCTCCCTCATTCACACAAATTCTCATTTCTCTCTCTCTCTAAATTCTAAAACTTCTCTCTCTCTCTCTCTAAGCTCTCATACTCTCTCAAAGACTCAAAGCTCTCTTAACTTCTTTCTCTCCAAACTTCCAAAGCTCTCTAGAGTTCTAAACTCTAAAGGACGGACCGACGGACTACATCAAATTTTTTTCATCATATTATTTTTATTGCATTTTAATTTTTCTCTCTAACCTCTTTTTGTCTTTGTAGCTTTATTTCTCATTGTCTCTCACTCTCCCTCGAGGTATGATATGAAATCTCACTCTCTTTCTCTATGTTTTTTCTTATTTCTCACCATTTCTCTTTATGTAATTAGTTAATTACTAATTATCTCTTTCCCTATTAATATATTTTTTATTTTTAAAGATGTCGACTTCTGAGCATAATGAGGCCACATCTGTCACCTCTCGTGGTGACCCGGGATGGAACCACTGCACCGTCGTAGACATGGCTTCACGCAAAGTCAAATGCAACTACTGCAGTCGGATTATTTCGGGTGGAGTTTTTCGTCTAAAACAACATATTGGGGGTGTCAAAGGAGAAGTGAAGGCTTGTACTGCTGCACCACTAGAGGTAAAAAATCAATTCAAAAATTACCTACGACAAAGAGAGTTGGAAAAAGGAGCAGCATCAACGATGAGAGGCCAAATTAGGGAAGAAATGACACGGCCCTCAGGTCAAGGTATTCATATTCACCCTCCGGGAGATAGATCTCGGGAGGGAGACATAGACCCTACCAGAAGGAGATCTACTGCATTTGAAGACTTCTCTCGAGGTATTATTTGATTTAAAATTTTCAATTAATTATTTACTTCTTTATACTTCATCTCGATTAAATTAGTCTAATCATCTATTTTAATTTAAAGATGATATACGTCGAGCCATGGACGAAAGTAGACGATCTTTTGCTGATGAGGATGTGTATAGACGCACCGGTCGACACGTTGGGCAAGGGAGTGGATCCGGACATGGATCCAACGAGGAGGAAATTCATGACTTGACTAGGGACAATGATCCTAGAGTGGGTCCTATAGATGCTTTCCTAACAAGACGGAGAGGTAGACAACCATCAATCACAGCTGCTATGAAGAACCTGAAGGTATGCAAGGAGAAGATTGGCCGTGCTGTTTCGAGATGGTTTGTTTATAACAGTGTACCTGCCAATGCTGCAAAGGGTCCTTATTGGGAGGACATGATTGAGACTATTGGAGATGTGGGTAAGGGTATTCCTGGACCAACCCCCAAGGAGATATACAACACTTATCTTCCTCAAGAGGTAAGTGATCTCCAGGAGTATATCAAGTCGTTTGAGCGAATTTGGGATGAAAGAGGATGCACAATAATGACAGATGGCTGGACAGGTGAGTACATTGAATTAGTTTAACATATTTAGAAATTAGAATCTTAGATTAACAGATTATATTTTTAGTTAATTTAGACATTCGCTAACATCTATAACATTATTTGAATAGGAATTACGAGAAGAAGTATGATTAACTTCCTTATATACTGTCAAGCTGGGACTGTATTTTGGAAGTCCGTAGATGCTAGTGGAAAGGTAAAGAATGCTGAATATCTTTTCAAGTTAATTGATGACATTGTGGAACAGGTGGGAGAAGATCGGGTTGTCCAAGTTGTAACAGATAATGCAGCTTCATATAAAGCTGCTGGCCATATGTTAATGGAGAAGAGGCCACATCTATATTGGCTTCCTTGCTCTGCTCATTCCCTAGATTTGATGCTAGAAGATATTGGGAAAGATGTCAAAATTACTGAAACAGTGAAGTCAGCCCAATTCATCACATCCTATATCTACAACCATAACTATGTGCTCACGTTGATGCGTGAACACACTGGACAGAGGGAGTTACTACGTCCTGGGGTAACTCGTTTCGCCTCCACATACATTTCCTTGGAGAGTATACAATCACAAAAACGCCTCTTGAAGCAGATGATTTCAAGTAAAGGATGGGAGGATTGGATGACAAGGCACGCGAAGCATGATGCTAGAGACAAGGGGAAGCAGGTTGAGGACTTGATTGAGAGCCGAGAGTATTGGAAGGATATAAAGATGATCTTGAGCGTAGTTGAACTTCTTGTGCGGGTTCTGAGGATGGTGGATGGAGATAAGAAGGCCACAATGGGATATTTATATGAAGCTATGGACCGTGCAAAGGAAGACATTGCTAGGGCCAACAAAAATACATACAGAAAGTGGTGGGATATTATAGATGCAAGATGGGATAGGACACTCCACCATGACTTGCATGCGGCAGGTAACAAAATAAGTCAATCCATATTGGTCGCCATTTTATTTCCTATAAGTTTTATTTCATTTTTAATTTATTTGTCAATTCTTTAGGTCATTTCTTCAACCCAAGATACCAATATAGCTATGCTACTCAACATGCGCCCAATGATGAAGAAGTACTCCGTGGGACTCAAAATGTAATTCGGCGTTTGTTACATGATGAGGATCGAGCTATCATAGCATGCAACAAAATGCATCACTATAGGCTCCGGACATTACATTTTGGTACTCATCGTGCTCAACGGGCAGTCATGTTGCTTTCACCAGGTATTTAGAATTTTACACATAACTATTACTTTCAAAAAATTGTTATCAACTTATCATGCATAGGCTTTACAAATTACAATACTAATTGTTAGTTGGATCATTATGGAATTACAGCTGATTGGTGGATGGATCATGGGAAGGCTCCAGGTTATGAAGATCTTGCTTATGTTGCTATCCGTGTATTGAGCCAAACCACCTCCTCTTCTGGCTGTGAGAGGAACTGGTCTACATTTAGCTTGATACACACCAAGCAAAGGAACCGATTAAGCTCAGCGAGATTAGAGCAATTGGTCTTTTGCCACTACAACATGCGCTTGAAATTAAAGAATCTTCAAAAAATTCAAGAGAACCAAAGAGAAGAAGAACGATGGAGAGATGAAGTTGCTGGAAGACCGGTGCAAGCAGAACAACAAGTTGAGGAACCAATCGATCTGGACGAGATATTTGAGGAGCAGAACCCATTGAATGCATGGGTGGATGCAAGGAATGTTTCGAGTCCATCAGAATTCGATCCAAACGATCGGTCATGGGCAGAAGGACAATTAGATGGTGTCCCCTTGTCCGTTGAGTTTCAACTTCCACCTCCTTCAAAACGGCAAAAGAAATCCACCCCACAAAGTTCAGGTAAGGGTAAAGGCAAACTAATGGATGTTGATATTGCAGATTTAGAAACTGTACAAGAAGATGAGTCAGACGAGACACCAGAGCCGAGCGACAAGGTCGTTTACCAAACTTCAGACGACTCTATTTCGGCAACGACTACCCCTGACGATGACGATGATGATCCACATGGAAGTCAAGGTGGATCCTTGCAACAACGGTCATCTCGAGGACGTGGAGGATCAAGTCAACATGGTGAAGCACCTCCAATGATTTTCACAGGAGAGCAAGAATTTACGCATGCTACGCAGGATGCCGACCACTCCAGTAGGTTGGCTAAGGGCACATCAGCAACAAATAAAGGCAAAGGGAAACAACAACAAGAGCTCCTAAAGAGAACATCCTCTCAAGAGCATTCGTCTGATGCATCCTCTCAAGTTCCATTAGATGGTTATAGTCCTTATGGATATCCAGGTACATATTATCAACATCCACCACCCTATGATGCATCGAGTTACTTAGGAGGATATCCCACTTATCCTCCAACTTCAGATATTTCCTCTTATCAATCCTCAACCTCAGAAGGATCTTATCATGAGCCAAAGACATAAGGATGGATACCGGTGACAATAATCTACCCATTCACAGATGAGTATAACCGATTTGTACAGGAATATGAACAATGTTACCAAGCTTATATGTCTTGGGCTGATTATGTGCAACATTTGTATAGCACCTACAATGTAAGGCTAGAATAAATGTATGTCTACTTGTTCTGTCACTTTGTGTGAGTGTTTTTTTTTTATTATCATGTAATACTTAGGGGTAAGGTTTTATGTCCCCCCCATGTATTGTATTCAAGTTTTTTTCAAAGTTAATAAAAATTCAAGGGCTTACCCAAGGTCCTAGATAAGTTTTGGGTAAATATAATTTTTCCTGATTTTTTGAATTTTTTTCTTATTTTTTGGACTTGTTTTTCTATTTTTTCCCTATTTTCTTCTATTTTTTCCCCTTTTTATAAATTGGATCGGCCAAACCGGTCCGGCTCGGTCCGGACCGGTTTGGGATCGGATCGGATCGTCCGATCCACTCGGTCAGGACCGGACCGATCCGAGTCCGACCCCCGAGTTGGCCTACCTTGCTTGAAATAGGTACTAAAAACCAGCCAAACCAGATTGGAAGCTGTTCTGGTTCCAATGGGGAGTAAACTGCCAGAACAGGCCAGTTTTTGGCCAAAGCTGGCCCTGGAACTTAACAGAACTGGATCGGCCGGTCCGAGCCGGATTGGGCGATCCGGGACCGGATCGGGCCGGGTCGGCTCGGATCGGCTCGACCCGGCCCCCAACGGCTAGTTTGACTAGCCGTTGGGGGTCTATTTAAACCCCCCCAAGGCCCTCCTAAGGCTCCACAATTGCCCTTTGAGCCTCCTAACATTCTTGCTCTCTCTCCCACTCTCTCGATCATAGAATTCTCTCTTCATCTCTCCCACGAAGTCACTTCTAGTCTACTACAAGCTCCGCGATCTCTCATCTTCTTGTGCTGTGAAGGAATGGCATCTCAAGGTGCTGCTGAGCGGTCATCTGGGAATCCTCCTAGTGCTGATCCTGCTTGGGGTCATTGCACACCGGTGGACATGGGCCAAAGAAAGGTACAATGCAAATATTGCAACCGGGTTGTCTCTGGCGGGGTCTACCGATTCAAACAACATCTTGCTGGAATAAAAGGTGAAGTTGCAGCATGTGCTCGAGTTCCTTCAGAGGTTATGATCTAATTTCGAACTTACATGAAGGAGAAGGAATCAAGCAAAGCAAGTACTGCCAGAAGAAGACAGAAAATTCGAGAGGAATTGTCTGAACCAGCGCGAAGGTCTGATGCTGGAGTCCAGCTTGGTAGAAGTAATCAACCTATAAATGTTGATGATTGGGATACAAGTAAGTTTCTTATTTAACTTATTTTCATGTTATTCATTTAACGTTTTCAGACAAATAGTTATAGTAGATTAATTTTTTTTCTTTTACATTTAAAGCTGAATTGCGACGTGCAATGGAAGCAAGCCGGCGGTCCTTTGCAGATGAGGACTTATTTCGGCACACTGGAAGATATGGAGGACAAGGAAGTGGCTCTACACCTTTTGCACAAGGGAGCACTAGCGCCGGTATGAGCACTAATGTATGCGAGGAGCTGCCTCAGGAGTTCACTAGAGCTGGAGATCCTAGAGTAGGTCCAATAGATCCCTTGCTCACCAAGAAGAGAGATAAACAACCTTCTATTAGTGTTGCATTTAAGAACTTAAAACTTTGTAAGGAGAAGATAGGGAGAGCTACATCTAGGTGGTTTTTCTATAACAGTATCCCTGCTAATGCGGCCAAGGGGCCATATTATGAGTCCATGATCGAGACCATACAAGAAGTTGGCAAAGGGGTTGAGGGACCTTCTCCATATGAGATATACAACAAATACTTGGATATGGAAGTTGATGACATCCGAACATACATTAAATCATTTGAAAGGATCTGGGATGAGTATGGATGCACTTTAATGTGCGATGGATGGACAGATACATAAATCTTATCTTCAGTTTCTTATCTTATCTTCATTTTTTCTTAATCAGAATGGGTCTCTTTCTGATTTCTTATCACGTTTGGAATTTTACAGAGATAACAAGAAGAAGTATGATCAACTTCTTAATTTACTGCAAAGCTGGAACCGTATTTTGGAAGTCTATTGATGCATCTGGAAAAATAAAGAATGCCCAGTACCTGTGTGAATTAATGGATCAAATGGTGGAAGAAGTGGGCGAAAAAAGGATTGTCCAAGTGGTTACGGACAATGCAGCGGCGTTCAAGTTAGCTGGACAAATGTTGATGCAGAAGAGAGAACATCTATACTGGGTTCCCTGTTCTGTTCATTGTATTGACTTGATGTTGGAAGACATTTGCTCTGATCCGATGGTAGATAGAGTGGTCAAGAGTGGTCGATTTATCACTACATTCATCTACAACCACAACAACATTCTGGATATCATGCGCACACATACTCATGGAAGAGAGTTGCTTCGTCCGGGAGCCACCAGGTTTGCATCTCAATATATCTCTCTAAATAGTTTAAGTCAACAAAAGAACAACTTGATTAGGATGGTGGCAACGGAAGATTGGGAGAATCACATATTGCGGCATGTACCAACTAAGGTCAGAGAGAAATGTAAGAAAGTGGCTGATCTAATTCAGTCTAGACCCTTCTGGAGGGGGGTGCAAGCGGTGTTAAATATTGTAGAACCGCTTGTCCATGTCTTGCGATCTTGTGATGGAGAAAGAAGATCGGATATGGGATATTTATATGAAGCTATGGACAGAGCTAATGAGCTCATTCAACTGAACAACCCAACAACCTTTGTGAAGTGGTGGGACATAATAGACAGACGTTGGGAACACACTTTACATCACGATCTTCATGCAGCTGATAAGCTACTAACTTTTTATATGTATTATTTGTATACACATTTTTCTTAAGTAATAACTAACTTCGACTTATTTATTTAGGTTATTTTTTCAACCCTCAGTACATGTTTAGAACTGATGGGAAGAAGGATAGCTATGATAGTTGCTTGTAAGTGTTGATGGGGGCTAAGTCTGTTATTAAGCGCATGCTTGCAGATGAGGACAGAGCAATATTGGCATGCAAGCAAATGCATTATTACAGAATGATGTTATACCACTTTGGGACAAGTACTGCTCAAAGAGCTGCCAAAATTTTGAGTCCAAGTTTGAAAATTATTAACTAGATGTTCTACTTAAATTTTAATTATAGCTTGCACATTGTTGACATGACCAATTTTCTATTTACAGCTGACTGGTGGTTAGATCATGGAAAAGCATATGGGTATGAAGATCTAGCCTATGTTGCAATTCGGGTCTTAAGTCAAACAACCTCTTCATCAGGCTGTGAGAGAAACTAGAGCACCTTTGGCTTAATTCACACCAAGCAAAAGAATAGATTGAAGTCGAGCCGTCTAGAGAAGCTAGTATTCTGTCATTATAACATGAGGTTGAAGCTAAAAAATCTGGAGCTCATAAGGAACCTTCAAAGGCAGGAGAAAGAGAGAATTTCCGGACAAACTACAGAGACGACACATGCAGAAGAACCCATAGACTTGGATGAGCTGTTCGAGGAGCAACATCCACTAAATGCATGGGTTGATGCAAGCACCTCAAATGAGCCTGAATTCAACCCAAATGATCGGGAATGGGCGGAAAGTGAATTAGATAATGTTCCATTACTTACTGATTTTCAACCTCCTTCTCCAAAACGTCAGAAGAAGAGTAAAAAACAAGCACCAAGCAAAAGGAAGAGTAGTACTGGAATTCAAATTGCTGATCTGGAGACTATCGAGGAAGATGATGAAACGCCAGAACCAAATGATGAGGTCCAATATCAAACCTCAAATGACTCGACATCAAAGACGAGTTCCGACAGTTCTGAGGATGGCGGAGATGCTACCAGTGCCCCAGTCCCAGCTCCACCAATTCAATTCACTGGAGAAGAAGAATACACACATGCTACCTAAGATGAACATCATGTTAGCAGAACAGGACGTGAAGAATCTTCCATTCAAACATTCAGCAGATCAAGGAGGAAGGACAAAGGTAAAGCTCCTCAGGAATATCAGGAGCAACTATCAGATGCATCATCATATTCTCCGTACGAAGGGTATAGTCAGCCTACTGGATATGTAGTTTACCCTCAACATTCTGATACATCCGACTATTCAGGGGGTTGTCTAGAATATCCACAATTTTCAGTCATTTATACCAATACGGATGACTATAGCCGGTATGTGATGCAACATGAACAATACTACCATAGCTATATGTCATGGGCTGAGTATGTTAGCCATATGTTCATTCAGTATAATGTACGTTTGGAATAAATGTAAGTTTATAATCATATATGTAAGTTTATTCAAGGTTTTTTTGTCCAACAACATCTTATGTACTTCAAATCAATGTATTTCAACACAATTATGCATTAGACTTGTGTTTTATATTTTTTCCACATTTTTTCATATTTTTTTTCTATTTTTTTCTGCTATCCGAACCAGCCAAGCCTGACTCAGCCAAGATCGGCCGGGATCGGATCCGATCCGATCGGTATCGGCCGATCCAATCGGTTTTGGACCGGCCGATTCGGGGCCCGATCCCAGGTTTCTTAACCTTGGTTGCTACGCAGGGATTCACCGCATGGAGCATCAGCAAAATGTGTTTGATAGGCAGAGAGGTATTCTTGAAGTTGACATAATTTATGCACCACTGAAAAGTCAAGTATCCAAGTCTATCATAATTAGAAAACTTGACTAAATAAATACAGTGAACACTGGATTTGATTTTCTGTCAAAATATGGTTGAACTCTATCAGTTGTGCAGCTTGTGCTTGTCAAAGCGGGTTACATGGACCCTTTTTTTTTCCTCTCATGGTTGTTAAAAACACTGAAATGATACTGCGGTGGAAGTCTACTTGTGCTTATTGAAGTGGTTGAACGGACTGTTCCTCTTGTTGCTGCATCTTAGATATGCTCCATTCTCTCACACTTGCAAATCATATGTTTTTTATTAATGCTCATCGTTTCAATCCTAGGCTGCTAGGAGGAATCTGACCCATTTTCCCCCTAAGTTGTAATCTACATTTTTTAAAATGATTTTGAATCATGCATTTGTCTTTTCCATTATTTTAATTGTTTAAGCATCTATGCTCCTCTTACTGCTGTCTTTATTCAAAAGCAATTATCATGCATTATCATACATTTGCCGTTCATAAGAATGAACTAGAAAGTGCTAACTATGTCGCTGGTTGTTATCTGTGATTCTGTAGATGTCATTGTGGCTCACTTACCTTTTAGCTGCAATTATCATACCGTTTCATACATTTGTTTCTCATGTCATGGAGACTACCTTTTAGCAAACCCATTTCCTTATATAGCTGCCGTCTTTAAGTAAGGATTTTGCTGTTTGACAGAGTGCCATTTGCTCTTTGGAGGATGTCGATGTCGTAAAGCAAGGACGGGTGAGTGAAAAAAACCTTTTGTGTTTTGTTACGGAAAAGGAGGGAGCTAAGGTTCTCTAGACCTGCAGATTACCATAAGTGGATATGCAGTTTCTGGAGGTGGACGCGGCATTGAGAGGGTTGATATATCAGTAGATGGTGGCAGGACATGGACAGAAGCTCATAGATATCAGAAGAGTGGTGTGCCATATGTATCAGATGACATAAACAATGACAGGTGGGCGTGGGTCTTGTTCAAAGCTGAGGTTGACATACCAGATAAAGCTGAAATCGTTGCCAAAGCGGTGAGTTATGCTGCCTCTTTTTAAGTGATGGGTAGAGATTAGTTTATTTTGCATCGATGCGAACAGTTGCTGAACAAGTACCAAGCCTTTTGAAGTGGCACATTACGGATGTTGCCTGATTAGACCTTCTAGTGTTGGTTTAGATCTGAAAACCCCTGAAGATGTGAGGAAATTTGACGCCATTTGTGTACCCACAGGTATTTGTTACAACATGAAAGCAAAGCTCACCTAATCGCGGATTGGATGGCTTGTGTGTAAATACTAATATGCTCAACGCCTGCCACCAAATGAAACCCTACCTTGTTCAAGGGCAAGGAATAATATGACCAAGGAACTCTTTATTTGATGAACTGCTTTAATTTCCTGCTGCATTTGCATTGTCTAATCCTTAGATTACTTGCAATAATCATCAAGTTCTTAATACAGTTCAAAACATCTCTTGATGTGCAGGTTGATTCAGCTGCCAACGTCCAACCGGAGACTGTAGGGGAAATTTGGAACCTGAGGGGAATTTTGAACACATCATGGCATCGGGTTCATGTCAGAAATGCTTCAAAAACACCATATTCCCATCTATAAATGTCAATATAATGAACTCTCTGGTGACACAGTTACGTATCCAGAGAGATCAATGTAGCTGACCTGAGTATTTCTTCCAGTGTGGAACGGCTGGATGGCCATATGCAGGTTGTGGAGAAAAGGAACAGAGGAGAAAAAGAAACGGAGCTTCCGGACTTGGGTTTCTGATTAAGCTTCTCTTCTAGTAAAAATAATGATGATCAGCTTCTCTGGGACTTAATCGCATTACATGGTGATCTCTGATGGTTCTATGTTCTAAATTTTACAGTGCTTTTCATACTGTTGCCATCATTCTGTGTCGCTACCCCTCCAGTCGTCTGTGTGATACTGCATAAGGAGTCATGCGTGTGTGAAGAATCTATATCCAGAAATCGACGTGAAGGTTACAAGCAGTAGCAAAATAAAATAAAATATGGTGCCAGAGGCGACTGATGATAATTCACACACAACAATCGTGTGAGAGGTATTGTAATAATATTAATTGTGCGTAACACGTTATTGATAACATTAACCATGATGCACTTGAGGCCAATTTTTCTTTCTCTAATTTTACTTTAGAATTATTTTAATTTTTTTGGTACACCTGATCTCCCTGGACCTAACCGGACTTAACAGGGTGTTTGATTACACGTTTTTAAATTTTTTCTCTCTCAATTTTTATTAACAAAAAAAAACTACATACACTTTATTTAGATTCTTTTGTTTTATCTTTTAAGAGATGAATTCTTCACATTTTTTTTAAAATAATCTATTTGTTCAATTACTACTCTAGTAGTTAATGTGTTTCTATTTTTCTCCTCCATAGTTAACTATTTTTCTCTCTTTCACTAACTAATATTCTTCTCTTTCACTTACTCGAAGAAAAATATTACATTATATGTGACCGATAATTGATTTTGCATAACATGTTATTGATAACATTAATTCAGTCATACATCATGATGCAATTGAGGTTATTTTAAAAAAAAAAATTATAAAATTATTTTAAATTTTTTAAAACATCTGATCAAAAATTAGATGACATTACCAATAATCTCAAGTTGGTTTTGAACTTATTATATATTTGTTTAAAAGAAATTGTGCATGCCTTGACCATGGGGTTGGGACAACTGCTTTTTCTATTCTTTTTTTTTTGTGATTTTTTTAAAATATTTGATCGAAAATCAGATGATATAATCAGCAAGTTCAAGTTAGTTCCAAGTTTGTTGTATATTTAATTTTTAAAAAAATAATTTTTACGAATACCTTAATTTGCATATATAAAAAATCTTTTTTTTAAAGTAAATATACCATGAGTTCGGGGAAAACTCGAGCTTATTAGTGGTATTGTTTGTTTTTTGATTGGATGTTTCAAAAAATTCTAAAAATTTTAACAAGCAAATAAAAAGATTCAAACTGCAGATCCTCTGTACAATTGGACCATTCGTAATTAATGCAGAATGCAAAGGAGAGAGTAAAATGGGGATTTATGAGGCTTTACACCTGTGGAGATGGTGGGGGTCATGTCCAGGAACTCAAAAATAATCTCAGATAAAAAACAAGGACCTGCCACTATTGTATTTATTGTAGGAGAGTGGAAAATAAAGGATAGGTTCCGCCAGGCCCCTGACTAATTTTTCCTAACCGATACGTAAGGAGTAAAGTGAAAAAAAAAAAATTAAACTCTCCTTTATTTCGGATCTTAGGTCGCTCGATCGGAAACGAGCGAACCGCATTCGATCCGATGCCCTCTCAAATTGTTCCAAGGACAACACGATGACCCTACTACCCCTCACAAGATACGAATATCGTACGGGTGCCCAACACGGTCCCAAACCCCACGCCGCGTTTATATCTTAGGGTTCGCGAACAGGAGCGGCAGCGGCACCGTCACCGTCACCGGCACCGGCAACCATGGATTTGCAGCAGAGCGAATTCGATCGGCTCCTCTTCTTCGAGGCCGCCCGTAAGACCTCGGAAGCGAACTACGCCAAGAACCCCCTTGATGCAGAGGTGAGCGCGGCTATCATCTTGTTCTGCTGCTGCTCCCCACCCCAAGTTCCTTTTTTTTTTTTTTTGTGGGATTCTGGCATGTTTTTCTTTGCTTTTTTTTTTTTTTTTTTTGGTTGCTGCTTTGCTGTTGGCGTATACTAGTTGGAGAATCTGTAGATTTCGATTATATCTGATAAGAATCTGATGCTTGTCTGGGCTTGGGTGTGCTTGGGCTGGAGGTGAACCCTAGCTTGGCTCCGAGGTGTGTGGGTGGTGGCCGTGTTGATGGAAAATAATAGATGGTGCCCTTCGAGGGGCACTGGCATCCAGAGGCATGGAAGGAGAAGGAAGAAGGTAAGGGAAGGGTGTTTAAGGACTGAGATGATTGAAAGGGGGCAGATTGTGTTTTGGCTCTTGCTTCTATCCGTTTATATGTTTGTAGAGTTGTGGAAGTTTACCCCCGAACAGGCTTGACGAATTTTTCACCTGTCAAAGAGTGGCTAGCAAACGGCAATGGAAGTGTACAGAACTTTTTGCTACGCTAATGGCCTAACCTGACATAATGGATACCCGAGTTCCGATTGTCCACCCCGTTTTTCGTTTCTGTTAATGGATACAGAAACCCGTTAAAGACCATCCGTTAAGTTATAAGAAATGAAAATAGATCTCAGATAATTATAGGAGTTGGAAATGGAAACAGTCGTTTCCACATCTGCTAATCCGTTTCCATTTTCAAATAATCATATATTTTATATATATTATTTTACAAGGTAAATATTGAACTCATTAGATTGGTTCCTCTCATATTCAACGGTGAGAATCTCTCTTGATAGTTTGACAAAAGTAAGGCCACGGTAGGAAGTATGAAACTTTCGTAAAATTTAATGTGATTTTATGGTGCATGGTTTGGGTAGGTTCCTATGTAGATTTATATCAATAGATAAAGTAGATTTCAAAATTCAAAGTTCATACTTCACAGATTGCAAGAATTTACATAAGTGAAAACCTTGTAGGTTTGAAAATTTTAATTATTAAAAAAAAAATATTGAAAGTGAATAGTAATAATTATTTAAAATAGTTTCTTGTTGTAGTGATGACAATAGCGGAAACTTCCGATTTCCAATTTAAAAGCGAAAATAAATGAGGAAGCGGAAACACTCATTTCTGTTCTGTTTCCATCTCCGATAAACCTTATATGGAAGCTGAAGGTGTCATTTCCATTTCCCTCTCCGACCCGCTTGCAGTCCTAGTGAAAACGGAGTGATTATCTTGGAATTGAGGCCTCCAGAAGCTAACATCCTTGGCCCCACCTCCATCAGTTAACAGCTGATTTGCAGCTGTTGTTCCTCGGGCTGCATTACCTATGCTGAGCCAGTTTGACATCCAAGTAACAAATCACTCCCCTCAATTAAATCTTGTCCTTGAGGTTGAAAGTAGGAAAAGATGTGATGACATTCACATAGTTGATCCGTGAAGCATCCCCCTCTGGATAGCCCTTCAAGTAAATAAGTATCCTCCACTGGATCGCATACCAAAATATGCTCATTTTATTCCTCTCAAACATGCCTATTCTGCCACTTCAATGGCTCATGACCTTTTTAAAAGTTTTTGTGCGGGATCTAGGGTTGTAACAGTCCTGCTGGAGCAGAAGGGTCATATTTACAGAGTTTAACAAGTATCACACTATCTTGTACATCTTGCTTCCATACTCATCTCATAGAAGTTGCACTTGATTCTGTATAAGGTTTTGTGGAAACCATAACGACCTACCATATGATAGCTGTGAATTATTTAGTGGAATGGAGAAGTATTTTATCTCTGTAGTAAAGGTGCCTCCCCACAGATTATATAGAGTTGGATTGAGTTTTCCTTCAGTCCATTATTGCTGCAATACCAAGAATGTTGGTTCTGTTGATAAGCGCATTGGACCTCTTGGACCTCAACAAGACAAGTGGGTCCAGAGTCGATATAGCATGAAGGTGGGCAAGTTCGACCGATATAAGCATAATAAAATTTCTTCCAACAAATAAGATCACTGTTTCTTGACTGCATAAATTTCCATCTCCTTTTCATAAGCTGAAAGGGAAGCTTGGCACATGGAAAATGCCTTGCTAATGTAAGCATTTGGGTGGCCAATCTGCTTATGAACAACACCATCCCTATGCTACTGGCTCGCATTCAACAGCCCACTGCTTAATCTTGGCATGTAGAAAGTGCCTTGCTAATATAAGCAATTGGGTGACCGTTCTGCTTAAGGACAGCACATTCCTATGCTACTGGGATCACATTCCATAATAAACTTCTCTGATAAATTAAGCAATGCCAAGCAAGTGAGCTAGTCGCAGCTTGCTCCAGAGCTGTAAATGCATTTGTTGCGTTAGTACCCCATCGGGTAGAGAGGCAAGAGGTGCAGCTATTGACGTATAATCCCTAATGAACTTCTGATAAGTGATAATAGCCTATCAAAACCAAAAGCCAATGTAAAACCTTCAAAGAAGTCAACTAAGACCAATTCAAAATAGATGCCACTGTATGCTTATCTGTGGTAAGTCCTTTGGAGAAATGTTATGACCAGGCAAGGTTCACCATATCGCAGATCCGGATCGGATCGGATCTTTCCAGATATGATATGATATTGATCCGACTCGCACAAGCCAAGCCAATGAGTTTGTTAAAATAATGAGTCTAAGTCATATTTTAGAGAAATGTATCCTATTAATGATAATGTCACCAAAATCAAAGAAATTCAAGAACAAATTTTCTGAGCTTGGGATGAAAAGCACCATTCATGAGAGATTGAAAAGTGGAAGGAACATTAGTAAGGCCAAATGGCACAACTAGGTTTTTGCAATGCCTTTTATGAGCTCAATAGGTTGCTTTATGAATGTCTTAACCATTCTTTCACATCCAGTATAGTGTTAGCACAAATCGAGCTTAGATTCTATCACCAATTAATCCATCCATACGATCATTGATCAGAGGAATGGGGTACTTATGCTTAATGGTTTGTTGGTTAAGGGCCCTGTAATCAACACACGGGTGCTAGATGACATGATGCCATCAGCGTTTCTAACAACTAAGATTGGAGATTGCTACATAATATTTTTTTAGAAGTGGTTGGTACCACTGAATTGTTATAAAAGATGAAAGATGAATTACAACGAGGAGGGAAAAGATGTCAAAAGATCCCTCTATACAAAGCACCAAGTAGGTGCATCAATGTAAGGCCTCCAACAAAACAAAAAAGGAGGCACTAGCAATATGCTTTCTACAAAAAATCCTCATCCACTTCCTAACCCTATCTCCTACAAAAGCAGCCAGTGTTTCCGAAGTTGAAGACTCCCTCCTAAAAATCCTTTTATTTATTTCCGTCCAAATGGCTCACAAAGTAGCATGGAGGACCAACCACCACATGAGAGCATCACCCTTGCTAAGCATCGAGGATGACCATTGCCGAATGAGTGTTCCCACCATGTGACCCAGATCCATATCCCTCTTAGCCTGCTGCTCAATGTTTGCCACACTTCCTTAGAAAAAACACAGCCCACAAAAATGTGATCAAGTGACTCATCAATGTCTCCACATAGAGGACATGTAGAAGGAACATTACACCCAAATTTCAACAGCCTATCATGAGTCGATAGTCTGTCACTAGAGATTCTCCAAATCAGCATCTTGACCTTGTGTGGGGACTTGGGACCCCAAATCTGACGGAGAAAAGGGTTCTAAGGCCTCCATCAGAAATGTGAAAATAAACAGACCTAACTGAGAAGATACCAAGGGTGTCCCATCCCCATTTCCAAGTACCCTAGGAAGATGGATCCACCATATACTCCTGCAGAATGGTCAACAAAGAAGCAAAATCATATATCTCTTCGTCCTTAAGGTTCCTCCTGAAGGACAAATTACACTTCCTTCTTCCCTGAGGGAGAACCTCCACCATTTGTGCCACCACAACTCCAGGATTGGTGGAAAATAGTGAAAAGCTTAGGAAAAACAGCCGAAAGAGGTGCCGTGCCACACCGTTTGTACACCCAGAAAAGACCGCTCTGTCCACCCCCCACGGAACATGAGCAGACGCTAAAATGATGCCAGATGGATTGGTACAGATTATTACTAAGGGAAGTATACAACCGTGTAATGTCTCCTTATTGGTCCGCCCAATGATAGTTTTTGTGGTCAAGGGAGTGCCTATAGTGGCAAGGAGATGGGTTTTGTTCTTTCATCCAAAGGAATACAATGATTACGAGGTGGAGGGAGACTAAAGACCGATTTGAATTGATGCCACAAATTGATGCAACAAGTTGATGGGGGCACCAGTCTCCAGGGGCAAGGAAGGAGACGAAGAAAACAGAAGAAGAGAGTTGGAGGGATGAGACAGTCAAGTGGAGACAGATTGTACTCTGGTCTTCTTTGTATCCATTTGTGCATTTGTACGTTCATGGATGATGTAAGTTATGCCCAACATCCGTGGAGTATCTTCCACACGATAAAGAGTGCTAAGTGCTAACAACCCCAACAGAAATGTTTTTCACACACAGCCTAACAAATTATGAAAACAGCACAATTGCCTTGAAACAGAGCCTCTAGAAGCTGACACTTCCAATTGTTAACTGCTTATTTGCAGCCATTATCCCTTAGACTGGATTGCTTTTACTGGAGTGGTTTGCCACATTCACCACGACAAAATCATATCTTGTCATTTCCCCAGAAAAACAATATCTTGTTTTGTTGATAGATATTGCTACTTTGCTGTTTTGTTTTAGAATCTTACAAGATGGGGAGGGTCTCTTCTGGAGTTAGCAGCATTTCAGTCTGGCCCCGAATGTGTGAAGATGATAAAAGGTATTCTTTTTTCATTTCTAAGTGTTGGCGTGTGCTGATTTTAGCAGGGAGCAATCCATGAGAAGCTCCACTGGTGGTGCTTTTATAGTATGGGGGTATTTTTAAATATGTTATGTTTTTTTTGTTTGTTAAAAACTTCACAGAGGCTACCTCAAAGCTGGAGGAAGCCTTAGAAGTCAATCCGAGAAAACATGATACCCTCTGGTGCTTGGGGAACGCGCACACACAACATGCCTTTCTTGCCGCAGATCAGGAAACAGCGAAGCTGTGCTTTACAAAGGCAACTGAATGTTTCCAGCAAGCAGTGGAAGAGGTATTTCTTCTCACAAGTGCTCTATCTGTAACATTCGGATGCTGCTAGTTGCGTGTTGCCCTCATGAGTAGTGGATTTCTCTTATAGGATCCGGGCAATGAACTCTATCTGAAGTCTCTGGAGGTGACAGCAAAGGTATACTTTTTACCTTTTCAAAGGTTCTTGTGCTTGTCGTTATTTTTTTCAGCTAAGGAGTTCATTCACTTATAGAAGTATTTGTACCTGTTAGCTGATAACCTATGCTGCTGTTAGTTGCTGTTTAGTGCTTTTCCAGTACGGAAAGTCATGCTACCTTGCAGCATGTGTTTAGGAAGCTTGTTACTAGCCTTATGGCTAACTCCCCCTTTTTTGTTTTCTTGGCAGAAGTTTGAGTGGGCACCAGCTTGGTGCTTTGGTTTCTACCTATCTTTTGTATAGAGGGCTTTTTGTGAGCTTTATTGTAAATCTGTTACGCAAAATTTGTGTGGTATGATCCACTTTCAAAAAAGAGGAGTTTATGTAGCTTGTTCATATACAAGATTAACTGGCTGGGCAGGGCTCAGTTGTTACCTTTCTTTTTCTTTGGTTTGGTTCGGTGGGTATTGCCCAGCTTCAAACCTGTATGGGGAGGGGTTCACTGCTTTGTCTGAACTGTGCTATGCCATTGTGGCTGAGACCTTTAAGAAAAAACCCTGCTTTCTGCCCTTTTACCTTACCTATCTTTTGTATAGAGGGCTTTTTGTGAGCTTTATTGTAAATCTGTTACGCAATTTTAATACTATTTGTGTGGTATGATCCACTTTCAAAAAAAGAGGGGTTTAGGTAGCTTGTTCATATACAAGATTAACTGGCTGGGCAGGGCTCAGTTGTTACCTTTTTTTCCTTTGGTTTGGTTGGGTGGGTATTGCCCAGGTTCAAACCTGTATGGGGAGGGGTTTACTGCTTTGTCTGAACTGTGCTATGCCATAGTGGCTGAGACCTTTAAGAAAAAACCCTGCTTTCTGCCCTTTTACCTTTCATTTTTGTGTTGCTCATTGGTTGTGCTGATTGCTGAAGCCTGTGTTGGTTGCATGTTCAAGATGCATTACTTTGCTGGGGTTGTTCGTATCACATAATAGTTCATGTAAGATTTGCTGCTTTCTATTATGTTCAATTGAAACTGAATCTTAGGTGATCCTATTGCTGTTGTGTTTTCCTCCTCTGTCAGTGGAAATACTTGAGAAATGGTAAACTTTCATTTTTAAAAGAAGCAGAATGATAACACGAGACAAGTTGTCATTTCCTCAGAAGGAAAACTAAGCTAGAAAGATGGCCTCAAGGAGTAATGGAACAATGGCAACATTGACATAGATAGGTGATATTGACCTCTTGGGATGTCTAAATGCCACTTTGTTACAGAGTTACTGATTTCTAAAACACTATAATAGGTCTACTTAAGGGCTACTATGTAAAATTATTTACTTCAGACAAAACCCTATTTGAATTCATCTGAAGTATGATCATCATATTGATTCTTGCATTTCTTATAGAAGGTGAAGTGATTTTGTGAGTTGTCGTGTTCAGTTTATTCAATTCAAGTGCCTTTAGCAGTCTTGTTCTTCTGATTTTGAAATTTTGGGGCTTCATATCCCATTGTCAAATGCAATGTATCAGTCAGCAGCGCTCTGAATATATGTTGACTACTAATATTTTTCTCTCTAAACAGTTTTCTCAGACACCTGACCTTCACTTAGAGTTGCAAAGGCAAGCAATCAGTCAACAAGCTGCGGCAACATCACCCTCTGCTTCAAATACAAAGGTGAGACCCTTGTACAATGGTTGTGTAAGTCAGCAATTATAATAAATAACAAGCACCAGTAATCTACTTGAATTTCTTGCCATCTATGATCATCTATGGGTTTATGTTCTAGACTTGGTCCTTCACATGTATGTCATTCCGCTTATCATATTTTGCTCGTGATGCGCATGCCAGTTGTTTACACAGTTGCAATTTATGACTACAAGTGAAATATCTGGCATGTGTTATGCAAGTGTTAAGATGAGTTCTCTTTCCTTGATGTCCTACGGATTCTCATTTCTCAAGTTTAAACTGTTGGTATGGACTGACACATACGCATACTATGTAATGAGAAGGCAGGTCACATGTGTGTCCCACTCCCATCCAACACCCCCCCCCCAAAAAAAAATAATAATAATATAATAATAATAATAAGATCTCCCCTCGAATGTCTTATGAACAAACAAATGGACCTATAATGGACATGGTGAACCCTTCTATATGTTACTCTGGCTCAAAATATAAAACTACGAAAGGGTAGGTGCAACATCAGATGTAGCTGTGATGCCTTGGGTGTATTGGGTGTATACAGTCTTTCATATACTTGCTCTAAAAGTATGTTAATGGTGTAGTAAAAAAATATATGTTAAGTGTAAGAGAAAGTTAAGTACAGATAGGTAGGGGTCAACATGTTTTGCTGGGCAGAGTATTCCTCTTACTTGAAATTGGCCATGTGTAGGCGAGCTCAAGCTCAACCCAATTTCAAATGAACTTGTGACCTTGTTGTTCAGGTTTGGATCAACTATTGTTCCATGAGCTCAAGCTCTTTCACAACCCAACTATCGTCTTGTCTGTTGTCCTGGCTGTGGAGGTCTTCCTTCAGGGTTCACATATGTGAATCAGGAGACACCTGTGTCACCATTGCATTGCCGCCTTCTACTTGTCTTCCACTAGGGGAGATGGTGAGGTGGGATCAAGGAGGGAAGAGTATGTAAGGAAACGAGAGATGCGAGAAGAGGAAATTTGCTCCAGGAATGAAGGAAAGGGAGGCAGGCAATGGCAAGGGTTTGCAAGGAGTGGAGATGGCCTCATGTGGCTGATTAACTTGAAGAAAATTTACTTCAAGCCATGAAATATGAGGAATTCATTGACTTCATCATAATATTATCAAGTTTAATTTATACTATTAAAGCTTTTAAATAAACACAAATGGCTAAGTAGCTGCCCACAAGCCTAAACAAGCATGCAATGTTCAAGCCTGGCTCATATAATAAACAAGTTTGAGAAGTATGTTCAATCTTGCTCGTTTATCAAGTAAATGAGTGGGGTTGAGCTCAAATCTAGCTAAAACTCGAGTTCTGTCATTCACACTTATGATCTTACTCCCTCAGAGAGTGACCTTCTGAAAGAAAAACCCGGAGAGAGGTGTCAGGAATTAATGGGAGATTAGCTTGGTTGTAGACTCCAGATGCACTTTGAGCAACAGAAGTAACATGTCAAATTGAGCTTGGTTTCTTTATGAGTATTTTTCATGAACCATAAACCATCTTCTTTTTATATTGATCTTTGGGTCCTCTTCCCCATAAACTTCCTTTTATATTGGTCTGCTGGTCTTCTTCCCCACTTTCTTTTGGGCAACATGCCCCTCATCTATTTCTTATCCTTGATAGCAAGTGTTTATTTGTGTGTGTTGGGCACAGAAAAAGTAACACAAAGGTTAACAGACCAGACATGGGACATGGGACATTGGGAGTAACACATAAGTTAACGGACCTGACATGGGACATTTTGAAAGTATGAAAGGAATATGCTAACTAAATTAATAAACTTTAACATTCAGACCCTTTCATGGGAGGTTTTTTTTTTTTCAATTATGAGTGCCCTTAGTTTCGTCTGCATGAACATTATGTGCAATGTGGTGGCATTGTATAGCCATTTTTTCCCTGACAGTACAGTGGTAAATCCCCTCCACACCACCCGAGCCACTGGCTCCGATGTGGGTGATCAAAAACCCTTGGTTGCCATGCCTAGTTGGGCCAGGGCAAGTCAAGATACATTGTCCTGCAAACCCCCTATTTTATAACGTGATATGTTGGTTATCATAGGTGTTTTGTAGCCATGTTATTCCATGGGTGGTAGATTAACAGTGTGCAATGCTCTGTACTTGCAACATTGTTTAAAAAGGCTACACCCCATGGTGCTGAGGCATACGAATCGTGGCAAGGCACTAATTTTTTTGAAAATGGTGCATTTGCCTCAGGCTGTTTATTTGAGGGTGTGCCTTTGTTAAGATGCACGCATTGGCAACTGCTGCTACTCTAGCGTTTTCCAGTGAAATCGACACCTCCTTTAGTCTAATGGTCCATGACCTTTGTGATTTGACAAAATGCCTCGACCACCCCAAGACTTTTTAAGCCGACTTATAACACTGTCATATCTTTTTCTTTATAATTTGGTAAATTTCATTTTCTGTCCACCTCTGCATTTTATCGTCTTGAGTCCCTGTAAATCATAGATGATCAGTGTGCTATACTCTGTATATATGGAATTGCATTAGATTCATTTTTCCTCTATTGGGGGAAATTTCTTTGTTCGCACATCTGCTTATGATCTTTTATTTCTCGACCTGAAGGGGTAAAGTTGATATGCCTCCCACTTTTTTCCCTCATAACTTTCAGCAAGTCTTCATCAGGAATCATCATATGATAAGTGACACATATCATAATCTGTTACTGAGCTGCTACATTGGTGACACGATCATAATCTGTTACTGAGCTGCTACATTGGTGCATGTAATGACCAAAATATGCATAAATGGGAATCTTTATCATGAAAATGTGGTATATAGTTATATGTAGAGACGATAAAAGGGGATTATATGTTAAATATCTTGGTTGCTTAGATACAGGACGTTAGGAGCAACAGCAAAGGTTTTTTTTATCCATGGGCCTATGTATGAGCTGTATGATGATGTGCAACTTAGGCAGGGGGAAGAGGCAAATTGTTGTTGCTCGGTACTTTTTGGTTGCACATGATCTATTACTGTAATTGACCACATAAGCTTTGCAATGAGAATTCAGTTAAAAAAAAGATTTTATTTGAACTGTCATTGGCTAATTATGGGTGCATATTTAGATGTTCAAGTTATGGCCCAGTTCTTTGAATTTAAGTCAAAGATTCTTCAAATACTGATTTCCAACTCCATTGTCTCAGGTATCCAAGAAGAAGAAAAGCAGCGACCTTAAGTATGACATATGTGGTTGGATAATTCTGGCCGTTGGTATTGTTATGTGGGTGGGGATGGCAAAATCTCATGTCCCTACCCCACCACCAAGGTAAAACGCTGAGCTTGTCAAGCCGATTTTGAGGTGTTTTTGGCCATCCAATCTCTCTGTCGAAGCCATAACTGAAAGAGAGCCAGTTTGAAGGGCAAGCTTCTGTGAACTAGAAAATTCTGCCAATGGGTATGGCCACTTGATCATATTGTGGCATATGACTTTTTGGGGGGCCTAGACGCTGAAATAAGTTGCTATATTATGCACCTTTTGGGATGTACAATTTTCCTCCTGGAATTATATTAGTTGCTGATAGGAAGCATGTTGCTGTATTGTGATTTTTTCCCCCTTTATGCACTGTTCTTTTAGAGATGTTTTCCAAGTGCAGCTTTTTAGAGATGCTATTTATGCATACAGCAGGGCAAGGTATAGTAGGCCTAAAAACTGCTGCTGCGATAATTCTAGTCTCCTCTGCCCAAGTGTGTCGAGATGGTAATGAAATTATGTGATTTGATAACTAGTTAAACTATTTGATTAGGCATAATTTGCCTTTCTGCCATTTCATGGGTGATCATGAGGAAGTCGTAGAAATTTTCATGAAGCACATCTTATTGATATGAGTTATTCATCTAATGGAATCCGCAGCCTATGAACTGCTTGTTCACTTGTCTATTGTTGCAAGCACAATCCTCTATTTATAGCCATCATTCTTCAATAGCTCTGTTATAAGGTTTTGGATTGTGGATATCATTACATTGTGTAAACTTCCAGGCTGTGATAAGACTACTGCTACTAAACTGATAATAAAATAGTGTTGCAATGGTTAGCAGGACAACCTCCGTGAGTTTAGGGAATAGTTATCTCATGACTGTGCTTGTTAATTCCCCATGTTCTCCATGGTTCCTTCTTGGAACAGAGCCTGGAGAAGGGACGGGCTTTGAGAGATGTGAATTACTTGCTGCACTGTCTGCAACTGCTGTCTGATTCGAAGATTGGATGGTGTGCTCACTGCACCATCCACGGAGGCTGTGCGCCTTGAGAGGTATGTGCAATCTGATCGGTGGATCGGACAGCGGTTGTACTGCAATGCCCATGGAGGTGTTACAGTAAGTATTTCTCTTGAGAAACAAGACCTTGGGTCATGTTCCCGAATTTATGCAGCTCTAATACGGAGGTCCTAATGAAAAGTCAGTGAGCCATATGTTCTCTAATTTGCTGACAGATGCCCTCTCCCTCACGAAGGAAAGGATATGGCTTGATGACCCCAATATTGTGTGAGCGGCAGGACGATGCTTCATTTTGTCACCTCTGGTCAGGTGGTGCTTTGCTTTCAGGGTGAAAGGAGAATCTTGGGATGCCATAAAACTCCTCACTGAAGGGAGACATTGATTGAAAAAAAGGTCTCCTTTTCACTTATTTGAAGAGTACAGAAGAATGCCTACAGCATCATACTTTTTACGATATCTTTTCGAACACGTTAATTGTTAAAGCTGCAGGCCAAAAAATTAAAAAAAAAAAAAAAACAAAACCTGACAAGGATATTTAATGGGAGTATCAAGTAATCAGAAGATAAGTGTGATAGAGAAATGTGATCCGTTTTCATGAGACTCCAACGAACGTAGTGACACTTGTATCGTGGATTGAAGAATGGAGAGAGAAGAAGATAATAGTAGTAGAAATATCACACAATAGGAGCCAAAAGTACAAGATTTTAACGGTTTGATCATGGGTGGCGGTGATTAACAAAACCAAAGTAGATATGCAAAGATTGCAAGTCACTCTAATTTCACAAAAAAAAAAAAAAAATCGGGCAAAGGCTATTCAAAATCAGTGAAATCTACTTTCACCCAATTTTCTTTTTTTAATCAGACAGAACGTCCAAAGAAAGGTGTGGGATAATATTAAACGATCTCTCCGGACACTTCTCCGACAAGAATCACTTTGCATCAAAATCTCCAAATGGTAAGCAGATCAAAGACGGATTCCTCCGCTATGTACATGGGCGTGAGAAGTGCTCTTTTAACTACACTAATGCTGTCCTCCACTGATAAGGAGAGGGAACCATTTTTATTTGCTTAAAAGACTCGCCGCCACAGTGACCCTCTGAACTAAACCTGGCGTGAGTCAGGGGATGGGGGACGATTAGATGACGCCCTTCTCATGGCATCAAGATACCTTTTCCCTCTCCTGTGTTTGGGGTCATTTTATGTTGTGATTTTATCGATTGATCCAAATCCCGTACCAAGAAAGGGTGTTAGTAAACCTTATGCTCACAAAATAGATGAACCAAAGTTTGCAGCTTGAACAGCTTCGTTCTGACTCAACCTAGTCTAATAAATTATTTTAACTTTCTGGGTCTACAATCATTCGCTTTAAAAAAAGTTAGGCAACTTAATCCAACTCAGTCGAGAACACCTCCAATGGACCAGTACGTACTAATTTTCCTCGATATCAGTGCAATACTAAATGCTACCACGGTTAAACTCGAGGTAAACAGGTACCAGATGGATATATTTCCATAAACTAAGTTATATGCCAAATCTTCTTGTACAAAATTGCCTTCACAACTCTCATTATAAATATTTTATCCGTTGAAACGAAAAGAATAAACACTTGACGCCACGGTAACATATGCTAAGAATGTAACAGACTAAAAAAGTACATCCTACCTACTGCACTTGGCTTTTGCCAGCTTCTTCCTCCTCTTCTTCTCAGCCTTCGGGACTTTTGTCTTGCGAGCTTCCCTTTTCTCTTCTTTCACTTTCTTTTTGTTCTCTTTCCGAGCAGCTCTTTTTTCGTCTATAGTCATCTTGGTTCCAGTCTTAGACTCCAAAGCATCTTCTTCGGAATCACTGCCAGATGTCTCATCATCTGTCTCCGTTTCTGTCCCGACATCAAGAGAATTCTCTTTTTCAATCTTTGAGTTCTGATCTTCCAGGGATCTGTTGCCATGGACCTCTGATGCTTCCTCTTTCTGGTGTTGGGAACTCTCCTTCTGTGTATGCATGAATGCTAATAGGGGCTTGTCGTACATCTCTTCTGCAGTTGGCTCATAAGCGAATTTTGGTCGTTGAAGCATAGACATTTGAACAAGTTCTTCCTCGCATTTCTTGACATGTTCCATTGTCTGGGAGTGACGAGTGATATAGTCAGTTTCATGAGTGCAAAGTGCCAATCTGACAAGAAGATAAATTCATGAGAAGAAAAAGATACATATGAGAAGAAAACTCTGCAAACCTATGCATTTCGTCGAGCATATGGCAGAAAAGATGACTGTATGCTCAATGAGGGAACACATTGCCTTCCAAAAAAATGAGGGAACACATTTACCACAACACTGTAGGAAAAGGGTCAGACTTCCACTCCACTTTGTTTGCAGTAGAGAAGAATAAGGCCCCTTGTTCCCAGAATAAGACTAATTCTACTTTGATTGGAGAAATTGGTTATTCCGTGCCAGAATTGCTTATTCCCAAAATTACTACAGCCAAGAATTTGGTATTCCGCCTTGGATTCCGCCCCACTATCAAAGTGGCACACTCCTTATTCTGGAATAAGCAATCCAGAATAACTAATCCCATCATAACTCATTCTGTTAGTCCTAGTTTTGAAATTGTTCATTGTCAAAGGCATAAGCTGCCTGTCTCGGAGTGTCTCCAAAAGGAGGTGCAGCAACATGAAATGGGCTACAAGCTATTGCTTTCAAAATCAGAATCACATGACTAGATAACAGGATAGGCTAACTATAAGCATTTGACCAAGGAAGTGGTTTGTTGTAATTCATTATGGACTAAGATGAGACATATGGGTTTAAAATGACATGATCTATTTTAGGAATAACATTCGCATGGGCCCTTGGTCTGCAAAACAGGACTCAACCTGTGCATCGAATCTAAAATTCCAACCCTTCAACTAGTCATTCATACTGTATAATTTTGGTCCTCAAAAATTCAAAGCTTCCCATTTACGCTTAAGGTTTTGTGAAATTTAGACAAATCCTAAAATGGGATGCCTAAAAATCTGTCATGTGCCTCGAATGTATGAAAATGTATGAAAGAAGTCCATAACGTAGTGGGCCTCCGGGATCTAGGTTTGCTCAGAATTTTAAAAAGAACAAAAAGTTGCCTCCACAACTGTGTGAACTGCATCTGCATCCAAAAGCACCAATGATATTGAAGCCTTTCAGGTGTCAAAAATAGGATAAAACATCAAACACCAATGACATCGAAGCACATGACTTACACCACCAAACATCCTAGATCTAGCATAATGGCTGATGAATTGAATCTAATAACTGACATTTAAATTTATAAACTAACAAATTATATCAACTATTAAATTCTGGAGTCTTGAGTGCAGATTGCATATTGGCATTCTCAATAAATGGTCAGAGTAGTTGAATCACCCAAATGGTGTCTTCCTCCTTAGTTCCCCACTAGATGCCTAAATAATAAAGTTACTTATACTTCCTATTCTTCCTAGCAATAATATTACCACCATGTTTAAATGACCTAAAGTAATAATGAAGAACAGCTGAAAATCTCTAAGCGATACCAATGCAACTAGATACTTCGTAGTCAGCAAGGCCTTTGCTTACTGGAGACTGAACACCAGGGACCCCACTACAGATAAGATGCTTACATGGTTTTGAAGTGCCTTGGTGATATTGTGAAAGCCCTTGATAATAATAGTTACAAGATGAGTTTCACTGCAATGGAATTCAACTGGCAAACAATAACTTGAAACATGTAATCTTCTTCCATTTTAAAGCACCATGAAACAGGTACAGGATGTAGACATTAGTATGTAAAAGGAACCAGAGATGTCAAAATGGTATACTACCCACTAAATAACACTAATGACATGCATCGACCAGGGAGCTTGTGTTTGAGACCTGATAAGTGACATGTAACTGATTCCATCTCTGGTTAAGTTATCTGAATTAGAAAAATCCAGAGCACAATGTGGTCATGTCAATGATCTAACTGATAATCTAAGAGAGAGAAAAAATCTATGCCAAGGCACATCCCAAGTCTATTATCAGTTAAAAACCTAACCAAATTTATCAGTTGCCCGATGACTTTTCAAGTCGTTAATGGGTCTGAGTTTGTGGTTAAGAGCTGGGTCCAGTGGGACCCGCCCACTGACAACACTAAAAGGAAACATTCCAAATAATTGTTTCGCACAACAGGAAGAGCAGCCATAAAGTTATTATGTGATTCAAGATAATCATTGTCTTTGTATCCAAGAGAACCAACTGAGTGCCGCCAGTAGCACAGGCTGAAGAACTGAGTTAATTTTCATTACAAGATATAACCCAGCACATTACCTGAATGAGTATGGTTGGTGCAATTTCATCTTCTGGTACAGAGACCTGTCCTCTTTCTAAAACTTTCTGTTGAACCTATAATTACCAAGTAATCACGGTGATAACGGACTAGATATAAATAAAGTCAGACAAACCAAAATTCAAAAGCACCATCAATACCTCTTCCAAATAATCATCTACAGATTCATCCTCAATGGATGGATCAGTAATAAAATCAAACAATTCCTTGACACTCATAACTGCCACTCCACGTTTCTTAAAAAAATCCTGCATCCAGTGAGGAAAAAATGACATCACGTGTTACATCTTCTTACATTTGCACAAAACATAGCTGGTCAGTAAACATTCTCCTTACTGAGATATGAATGCAATCCTCTCTTAAGAAGTCTAATGCACTTGGGTGGTCAAGATCGACTGATTGAGAGACATCAATGATGTAGAGGTGGCCCTACAAATGCCAATGTCATTAGACATCGCACGTTTTGCAGCATAAATTGGAAGAACATTAGGACAGTACTCTGATTGAGCAAATGCCATCAGTACACATCAGGCGAGTAAGGTTTACCTCAAAATACAATATATTGTACTCACTTAAATCCCCGTGCACCAATTTGCATTTCTGATACATAGTTCTCATTGTTGTGATAATCTGTCAAAAGGAATTCATTAAGATAAGCTTTCAAAAACAAGAGAAGATTACTTTTGGTGCTTTCACTATTGATCAAAGCACTTTCAAAGGGAAAATTCTGGCAAATATTTAATCAATAGCATAACTGATGCCTTACTAGAGTTCAATTAAACGACACAAAGTACGGCTGTTCACTTTTGGATCCCATACATATGAGATGGGATCACCAGTGCACCATGTTGTAATTTTTGCAAAAGGGAATCCATTCGTTTTTTTTGATATTTTTGTAAAACTAATATTCTTATATGTATCCTTGCAAAAATGTCTCTCTTACGTACATATTGATTAATATAACCTTACTACATAAACATATGTGGGAAAATAACTTCATTGTTATATGCATCATTGCAGTGCTACTAGATAGGTGAATTTATGCCACAGTTGACATAGATAAAGAATAAAAGGAAACAAGGCTAGAAAAGTAGAAATGGAATAAACAAAACAACTACTTATTGCCGATAATTTCATCCAAACCACAAGGGTATAGGTTCAAGATTAGACAACCATTTTCTCCATAGAATTTGAAGAAACAATAGATTTCTTTTTTCTTAGGTAATTTGAAGAAAGAATACACACTGAGACTCACATAGATCCTACTTTTTTCTTCAAAACATGGCAACTGTTTTAATGGAGGAATTAATGGTGTGAGCATTTATTTGCAGAGTTCACTGTCATGAGATAGGAGCAGACCTCCATGTAACATTCTCGTAATTTGTCTTCAGATAAAGAAGCATCTTTAAGTCGAGGTGCAGCCCAACCAGCCTTTCCTATATTGCAAAAACAAAAACAAAAAACAGAATATAAAACACTTCTGTGAGATAATCTACTATGTATGTCCATTGTCCTAAATTCACCATATGTTAGCCACTGGATGCACCAAATGGCAAAAAAAGAAGAAGATGAAAATACCAATGAATTCCATGACCAAAACATGAAGTTTCAAGAGAAGTGGTGTTGGGCATCTTATTCCAGCTGCTTTCACCCTTCAACAAAGAACAATAAAAGAAAATAAATGACCTGAAACAAGACTAAAGGGATAACAAATTTTAATGACTAAGGTAATGGATTTTGTTGGTCATCTTATTGGTAAAGCAATGTGAAGCTTGGTTACCACCGCTAGCATACATAGTTCTGTATAGCAGTCAGTAAAGCCAAACAAGACTAATGGATAGATGGATTTTAATGACTAAGCAGAATGAGATATGATATGATGCACGCAAGAAGAGAAACAATGACAATTCTAAAGATGCAACATAAATAGAAGATGCACAGTGAAGCCTAAGCTCTGATACTAATTTGGTGCAGGACAAACCTTATGGAAACTTTATGGAAGCATGATTTGAGTAAGATAAAAACTGACTAGCATGCATATAATTATCTAAACATGTCACAGTCAAGTTGTTCAAGAAATAGAATTTTACCACCTTCTAACCTCGTGATATTTTTCCTCTTGCAGGTGTTCAGACAATTAGCAGCTCTTTAGTCCATTTTTGGGTGGACCTGAATGGTAGACTATTTGGGCTGAAGGGATGTTAAGAGCTGGGGTTCAGGTTGCTTTGGCAATTTAGGTATAATGGATTTAAGCAATGAAAGATTTGGATTTATTTGAAAAGTAAAATCCCAAAAGAGGACACCACACTGTTCCCTTTGGTTCGCTTCCCTGTGTACAGCACAGCAGTGTCAAGATGCGACGATGGCAGCAGTGGCAACCTCCAGAAAGGAGGAAGATAACAGAAGAAGTGGAGCACAGGGGGTTGCTTCGTTGCGGCAGGGCCGGCCATGTTCGGAGGTCATGTTTCCTAGGAAGAGGAACGTTTGCAGAGGTCCTGGGGAACAAGGAACAGAGGGGTCCAGTGAGGGCTTCTTCTACTCCGTCGAAGGTAGCCTGGGTGGAACAGGTATCCAGGGAGTTCTTAGGCCCTCGTCTCTGGAGAATGCAGAGATGCGTCCGGCTTTGCCCAGTGGTGGGGAGGGCGACTTTGGAGGAGCTGGCGGAGCATTTGAACAAGGGAGAGGAACCACCCAATGCTTGGTTGGGAGGTCAGGGACCTGGGAGAATGTTTTTTGGGGCTTGCTCCGACATCAGAGGAGGCGGCCGAAGTAGTGTCTGGTGGCTTCATTACAGGTGCTGGATTCGTTGTCAAGGCCGAAGCATGGAAGCTCTCATAGGGCACCTATCCATAGATCCCGACCCCAGACGACTCCTTCGAGTGGTTGGAGTCCCCTTGGCCTTCGGAGATGAAGACAGGCTGAGCGCTTCAGTCCAAAAGATCGGAGTCTTGGAGGAGGTCTCTTAGACTCTATTCCTCTGGAGGTCTGCTTGTCGTGGAGGGATGGCTTCAGGTGCATGGAGGAGAGGAGGTGCCGAAGGGGTTGTTGGTCTCGCTGGAAGGGCAGATCTACTCGCTGAAAGTTGAAATCATGCAGGCTTCGCCGCCGCCGTCTCTGGTTGGCCTGCTAGGGTTCCAACGGAAGCAGATGGAGGTAGGAGACGAACAGTTCAATCGGGTACATGGCGCACCGTCAGACTCCCGTTTGAATGTTTGAATTCTGCACCGGCCCGCTTTAGTGCCGGATCGCCCTGCCACAGTTTGTTTTGCAGATCTGGACAGCGGTTTGGACGACTCGGTGTAGGGCTTAATGGGTAAAGTCTGGGTGACCCGGGACTTACCCGTTTCTTCTGTTTCAGCGAGACCCGTTCGCGAGCCCGAATAAGCTCATCTCTCTCACCCGACAACCCATGGAATTCCGGCACGGATCGGGACCCGCCGATCCCGATCCGAATCGGGACCCGCCGATCCTGATCCGAATCGGGATCGGATCAGCCGATTCTGGCTGAAATCGGCCAGACTCGCCAAGGATCGGCCGATTCCAGCCGGATCGGGATATGCCGATTCCAATCCGAATCGGCCGATCCAGATCGGGATCGGCCGATTCTACTTTCCATGCGACAACCATCGCCCCCTTCCTGTTGAATCTCGGAGCCGGCCCCAAGAGACGGCGATGGCTGCTGCCGCTGGAGATGCTCCTTGCAGTGAAGGCCATGACCTGGGCAAGAAGGAGGCGCTTGCCCGAGCGTCTACTGCTCCCTCTGCGATGTCAACGGAGGTCTGCAGGGAAGCGCAAGGTATCCGAAGTTACTCTGGCAGATCTCAGGTGCCTAGGCAGGTTCTAGTGTCAGCTTCTCCCCCTCCGGCTCTCACCACTGCTGATGTCTCACCGTGGGCCAGTGACAATGGGGCACGCACTCTACCGGATAAGCAACTACAGTCCGTGCTCTTCCCATTTTGGCCGATGGTTCACAGATGCAATCAGGCTCCTCTGATGGGTTGCTCGAGAAGGGCACTGAGACACTGATCAGCAGGGTCCTTGATCAGCCCATTCAAGGGGTGCATCTGATGGAGGATATGGCGCTTCAAGTAGAGATATCCCCGGGCTATCTGGATGATGAATTGGGGATAGAGGGTGCAGCTTCAGGAGAGGAGGGAGGGGAGGTGGTCCTCGAGACCCCGGTTAGGGCTTTGGAGGGGTGTGAGGCTGAAGGTCATAAGGAGTAGGAGAGATGGACATGGAGGAGATACAGGAGATTCTAGTTTCAGTGGAGAAACCCATGGGGGAAAAAGCCAGAGAAGTTGCAGACAAGATTGGGTCTCCTTTGTGGGAGTGGAAAAGGATATACACTCGGTCTTCCACAGGATTCGGAATAGGTGGCAGTTGGGCTTGGCCAGGAGCGTGAAGGGAGGCAAGAGGGAGGGGAAGGAAAAGGAGGAGGGTCTTTGAGGGAGGTTTGTGTACCTTAAATCTTGTTTTCCAATGAAGTTGTTATCTTGGAATGTCAGAGGTCTGGGTGGTAGGGAGAAGCGGACGGCAGTGAGGGATTTGATTCGGAGACACATAATTAATGTCTTGTGTAAACAAGAAACTAAAAATAAGTCTGGGGAGCAAGGGATGGAAGCCTGGAGAGATCTTGGTGGGTGCAGGTTGTCTTCTGAAACTGTCTCTCCAACTGAGGGGAGATCGGGGGGGATCATGGTGCTTTGGAATGACTGCTTGCTTGAGGAGATTGGGAAGAAGGTGGAGCGATATGCCATTACTGTCTGTTTCATATGCAAGGCAGATGGTTTCACCTAGACTTTACAAGGGTTTATGGTCCTCAATGTAGAGAGCAGAAGAAGGCTCTATAGGAAGAGTTGTTTCACTGGCATGAGCTTTCTGGCAAGCCTTAGTGTATTGCAGGGGACTTCAATGCTACTATCTCCATGGCAAAGAGGTCGGACGGCTCTCCTTCCTTGGCAATTATGCATGATTTTTAGGATTTTGTTCATTAGGCTGCCTTGATTGATGTACATATAGACAATGGCTTTTTTACTTGGCCTAATTTGAGAGATCAGCCTATCTGCTCCAGACTGGGTAGATGCTTTGTATCTGCTGACTGGGAGAATCATTTCCCTAACCTAAAGGGTTCTTGTCTTCAGAGATCGGTGACAGATCATAAGCCTATCATGTTGAACTACAACTTTCATTTTGGCCGAAAACTTTTGTTCAAATTGGAGAAATTTTGGCTGAAGGAAAATGGTTATTTTGACGAGACATGTTTGGCTCTCAGGGGGAGTGAGAGGTTCTGCTATGGCAACTCTCATTTATAAGCTTCGGAGGCTAAAGCAAGAACTTCTAGCATGGGGAGAATCAAAGAGGCTTCCGACTTCCTCAGAGAAGGAGGCCATTTTGAATCAGCTTCAGGGTAATAAGGCTTTGGAGGAGACTACTTTGCTTGATGCTGAGGACAAAGCTAAGTGGAATGAGTTAAAGGCGGTATATCAGAATATTTTGCTAAAAGAAGAGGTCTACTAGAAGCAACGGTCCATGGAGAAACGGATCAAGGAAGGGGACAGGAACAACGCTTTTTTACATAAGGTAGTTTCAGGCAGAAGACGAATCAACCACATTAGCTCTCTTTTAGTGGATGGGCAACTCATTTCTCAGCAACAATCTATGAGATCACATATTATCTCCTTCTATTCCCACCTTTTCTCTAAGGAGGATTGTGTACGGCCTTTAGTGGACGTTTCTATTCTCCCTCGGCTATCCCCTATTGAGAGGGAGAGTCTTTCTATCCTCTTCTCACTGGAGGAGCTAAAGGAGGATGTCTTTGCTCTGCTTGGGGATAAGCCCTTAGACCGAATGGTTTTCCTTTTATGTTTTATCAAGCTTGCTGGGAGATTGTTCATCCACTTCTTTTGCAGGTTGTGGTGGAGTTCCAAGAGGGGAAAGCCCACCTTAGGGGAGCTAATAAAACATATATTGTGCTTTTTCGAAGAAGGCAAGGGTTCTTTCTCTGGGAGATTACAGGCCCATCAATCTCTTTAATGGGGTGTACAAGATTATTGCTAAGATGCTGGCTTCCAGACTTGTGAAGGTCTTAGACTCTTTGATCAACAAATGTCATAGTGCTTTTATCAGGGGCAGGTAGATCCAGGAAGGCTTCTTGGTTGCTCATGAGTGTCTGCACAGCATGAAGACCCACATAAGGAGGGGCTTGGTCCTCAAACTGGATTTTGAAAAGGCTTATGACAAGGTGAATTGGAACTGTTTGTTTGATATTATGGATAAGATGGGCTTTGGGGAGAAGTGGATAAGGTGGATCAAAAATTGTGTCTCTTCAACCTCCTTTGCCATTCTGATTAATGGATTGCCCTCTAACTTCTTTTTCAGTGGCCAGGGTCTTAGACAAGGGGAAGAAGCAGGCTTTGTTAAGGGATTTCAGGCTGAGTCGGGAGCTTTAAGGATTTCACACCTTTAGTATGCTGACGATACCATCTTATTCATTGAGGGAGATGAAAAGCAGCTTCTTCAGACCATGCTCATGTTAGAACTGATTGATGAAGTTACAGACTTGAGAGTGAATTTTCAGAAGTCAGTGGCCATTGGAATCAACATGTCAGATTCAGAACTGAATAGAGCATCTATCATTTTCGGGTGCCAGAAGGCCTCCTTCCATGTTACTTATCTAACGCTTCCCCTTGCCCCAGGTGTCATCAAACAGAGAGATTGGCAGCCTTTAGTCTCCAAGTTTTAGTCTAGATTGGCTAGACGGAAGGGCATGTTGCTTTCTTACGGGGGTCGGCTGGTTCTTTGTAAAGTAGTTTTGAACAGCTTGCGTATTTACTCTCTCTCCATTTTCAGGATCCTTGTTTCAGTGGCGAGACAGTTGGAATCCATCAGGAGCTGATTCTTCTGGAAGGGGTGTTCAGCTGAAGTTAAGAAGGGGGTTATGATGTTGCTTGGGGGAGGATTTGCAGAAGCAAACATAATGGTGGATTAGGCTTGAAGGACATTCGTCTCTTCAATTTGGCCTTGCTCTCCAAATCGCTTTGGAAGTTGGGCGCTTCTACATCGGGCCTCTGGTTAGAAGTCATCAGAGATGAATATTACTCCTCTTACAGAGATTGGGATGTGCAGCTTCATGTGGACCATAATGTTTCCTCTCTTTGGAGAGGCATTCTACAGGCTGAGGATGTTATCAAGGCAGGGATGCAGGTGTCCGTGGGTGATGGCCGTAATTGTCTGTTTTGGGTGGACAGGTGGTGTAGATCATTGCCGCTTAAGAAGTTGTTTCCTAGTCTTTTTGCTCTAGCCACCCACCCACTGGCTCCTGTTCCCAATTGTGTGAACTAGATCAGTCCGGTTTGGCAGTGTGGATGCCTTGTTTGAGGCGTAATCTTAGAGACGAAGAGCTCTTTGGGAGTTGCTGGCTGACAGGCATATCAATCCCTCCAAGGGATTCTTGGCTTTGGATATGGGATAGGAAGGACACATTTTCGGTCAGATCAGTATACAATGTCATTGCCGATCGGGGGTGTGAAGTGCCTCCTTTATGCTCTTTGTGTGGGATTGAAAACAAAGATGTGGATCATGTTTTTGTCAACGGCAGCTATACCAAAAAAGTGTGGGCTGGCCTCTTGACTAGGGTGAACCATATCTTCAAGGCAGTGGACAGAGTTGTGGGCCTTCTTCTTTCTTGGTCACAGTATGTGATTCATGATGAGGATTGGCATGTTTGGTAGCTGATTTTTCATGCTACTTTGTGAGCCATCTGGGGGGAGAGGAACCGGAGGATCTTCAAAAAAGAAGCATTAGTGACCGATTGAGTGACTGCTTTTATCTATGAGAGGGTTATAGAGTGGACCCGTCTTTTATGCACACCTAGTACTCAGTTATCTCCCTTTTTTGTGTCTTTGTTGGAGGGCTGAGTGGCTATTTTGGGAGTGTTGGGGCCGTTTTAGTGTTTTGCCCCTTTTGTATGTGGCCTGCTTTGGAGGTGGCCGATGTATAGGCGTCCCTCTCTTTTGTAACTTCTCTTTTTTCAATACATACTTGTGGCTTTGCCCACTTCAAAAAAAAAAAAAACAGAAGAAGTGGAGCAGGGAAGAAATGCTGGCTGTGCTTTTGTTGACAGCAAGAAGAAAGAAATAAAGGGAGATAGGATAGCCATAGGCTTCAAGAGCAGCAGCTTCACACGGAGAGGAAGCTTGGGTATGGCATAATGCTGGGTAAGAAGTTGAAAGCAGCTTAGCATCAGAGCGGGCTTCGCACAGGAAGTGCATCGTCAAGAGGAGCACAAAGACATTGCACAATTTCTGTTTTCCAATTTCATTCTCCCTTATTAGGGGAAAAGTCTAATATGTATAGTGTTTTATAGCGCTGAACAAAATAAGTTTCCAAATTACAAAGACAAATTTAACTACAAATCTGACTAAAACTCTAACCTGACTAAAGAAGAAAGAATAATTAACCATAACTGAAATACCATCACCAAATGCAATCAAATATTAATTAAGATCTAATAATAACAAATGACAAAGTTACCCATATTACATCAATAAATAAGATAAGATGACATCAATAAGATCACAATCAAACCAAATTCCAATCCAGTGCTTCTCAATCAGGTGGACCTCAATGCAACCAATGTAGGTACGCGTGCCAGTCTTGATTTGGAAAACTACATAATTGAAAAAGATACGAGCATTTGACATAGACAACATTGGCGATTGCCTACGTGAGTGAGGAGAACATGAGGCAAGGCGAGGCGTTATTGGCTCACCTCACCCCACTTCATTGCCTAGGCGAGCAAGGTGATCGCCTACGATAACATAGATTTGGACCCCCCTGAACAGATACATCTGCTGGGGACATGGTTCTAAAACTCACCAGACCCAACCAGGAGAGTAGGATCGAGATTGGTCGAGGGTCCAGTTTCTCAGGGTATTACCATTTCCATCTTTAAAAAAGGAACCGGTTGAAACTGGACAGAAGCTGCCAATTCATCGATGAACAGGAAAGTTCCAACTAGTTCCAAGCTGATTGTGGATCATTGTTTAAATGCCCTTATTGTTATAAGACTATTATCTTTTGTGGTTGATAATGATTATGTTCTACTGTGGTACATTTCTGAAAAAATAATAATATTTTCAAATTCTTAAAAGAGCCATTGTGCAAATTTTTTAAAGAGTTATAACTTATCTTTCACATAATTAAGTACAAAATGAAAAACAAGCCTGCAGCAACAACTAATTTTACCAAAAGGATTCAAAAAAAGAAGTAACAGGCCTAAAAATGTGATAATAGGGATACTATTAATGCTCTTCAAGAATCCTCTTGGACTAAATCAGCATCAACATAAAACAACATTCAATTCAAGTCAGTCCCTAAACATACCTCAAAAGGTTTCTCATCTCTTTTTCTGCCCATGTCTTCACCATCTTCCTTGGATTGTGCTTACAATATCCAAATCTGAAACGGTAGTCACCTTGTACATATCGATCTCTATCCCTAAAAGCACAAATGCAAACAATTAACAGAATCATTATGCACCTTTGTGCATATATAAACTACAATCCTCAAGACAAACAACAAAACAATAGCCTTACATAATGCACAAATACAACCACTAATCAGCAGAGGATAAAAAATGGAAAGAATGTGTACACACAAGTGATGATAGCCTTTAAAAGCACAAACATTCTGTAATGCAATCTTTTCTGACAGTGAAATTATATTGCAACAGAACATGCAAAGAAACTTACTTGAACACAAGAACGGATGTTTTGTATACTTTGATTGCCAATTCTTCACCATCAGCTTTCGTTGCATGGTAAACATTTGCCTACACAATGAAATTCAGCACGCAATCAGTCTGGCTCACATATACACCTAACATCCAAGAATCAAAGCTAATATCATAAAACACAATCCTGTCTGCACTTTTGTCTGTGGAATATTCTTCTAATATTGTTCAATGCATGAAGCAGATTTAAGGAATCAGTTGTCACTAAAAAAAATCTTAAAATACTTATGAAACACACAAGTAAAGGCAGAGGAAAAGAGATAAACATAAATCAACCAGCGGATCCTTCATCTCATCCCAAAAAGTGCTCAGTTGCATTTTGTCAAAATGCAACTGGATGACCTTTCACACTGAACGGAAAGTTGCAATACTTATGCACCGGTGGATTCTTCTAGTCTAGGGTAACCTTGGCCTCCCAAACCAAAAAAGTTGCCAAAAAGTGAACCATATTAAGGAGATGGAGTTGAAATTGTGATGCTAATTGCAAAATGCATCCTAAGAAATCCCATCAAAATGATAACTATTCCCTCAGACTCTCATTCAAATGGACTAAAGTTCCCCTTCTATGAAAATGGAGAAGAGTGCTCATTTTTCATGCAGCATGGATGTACAACACCTACAGCTCCTCTGAATATTCTATTCAGGAGAGATTAGGGACCCATTAAGCTCTCCTTCAGAATGATACAGCCTATGAGAGGACTCTCTGCATGATGGCCCTGGATATTTTGAATGTGGTTAATAACAATAATGCTTGAGCAAATCATCTGTATTTTAAACTTTTTGATATCTGTCAAGCATGCATGTCCGTAACTGACATATCAACTACAATCTTAAGAATCTATCAAATGAGTTTACAGGAATTTCACGCACATGGCTTAAGGCAAGCATCTCCTACACCTTTTCCTTTTAAGGAAAGGGGAGAAGAGCCCACTGCATATGCCAGACTGATAGTGGCTTAATGTGTATATCATCTTTTGAAAGTGGTTGGTACCATAATTGTATTAAAGTATAAAAAGAAAAGGGGATATACAAGTATAAGCATGAACACTTCCCCACAAACCCCTGTACAAAAAACACCAAGTCAGTGTACAAATTACTCCTCCCAACAAGACAAAAATGGAAGAGTTTACAATGAAGCGTTGACAACAAGCTTCGGCCCATTCTCTCAATCTAGTACGTATAAATCTCACTACACTTTCCAGGATAAGGGCTTAATTTCTGAAAATCCTTCTATTTCTCTGTCCAAATTGCTCAAAATGTCGCATGGAGGATCATCCACCAAACCTGTGCATCTTCTTTGGGTTGGCGGAGGCTACCCCAATAGAAGAAAAGGAGATCTGTGGAGTCCCCAAGCACAATCTGCTTCTTCAGCTTGGTAGAGATAAGCCGCCACACTTCCCCGGAAAACGGACATTGAAGATAAATATGATCCAGGGACTCATCCTGATCCGTACATAGAGGGCAGCAAGTGCCAATATTATCCAGGAATCACATCAGTCTGTCTCTAGTTGGAAGTCTCCTGTGGCTCACTCTCCATAGTCCATACAAGCATCTTCACTTTCAGGGGTGACTTGGGCTTCCAAATAAGAGAGGCAAAAGAATGCCTCAAACCACCATCAGAAATCACTTTGCATGCTGATCTTGATCGGGAAGGCCCCATTAGGGTCCCATGCCCACGTCCATCTGTCTTGAATGGAAGGATTGGTCAAGCACTCTTGCAAAACGGAAAGGAGTTGCTCCAATCCCCCAACCTCCTCCTCGTTGAAATTCCCCCTGAATAAAGGGGCCCAAGGCCCCCCTGGGCTGTGCATAGTCAAAAACCTGAGCCACGACAGCATCTGAGTGGGAGATGATAGCATATAGGCTCAAAAACCTGTCACACAGTGGTGTATTCTAGTACCATTTGTCCTTCCAAAAGAAGCATTTCTGACCATCTCCCACTAACCACTGAATCCCTGCTTGTAGCACAATAAAACCAGACAGAACACCTTCCACACACGAAACATAGTAGTCGTGGAAGTAGGCCATACATCCTCTGTCCAAGCTCCAGGATAGTACAAAAGGCTTTATGTGTGTATCAAAGCTTAAGGATCTATGGAACCATATTTAACCCACACTGGTGAGATAACACTCATGACTGGTTGGTTGATTGATGCACGTTGCATAAAGAAAGTTTCCCTATGCTTAGAAAGAGAATGATTTTGCATTCCAAGTGATAGCCAACCATCTTTATACAAACACGGAATTATTTTGTCAATATAATTTTTTCAAATCCCTTAAATAAAAAGGCAGATATTGGTTGAATCATAATGATGATACAACCAAACATATGGAGTTGCATCCACCAACAGAAACAAATAGTAGACCACAGTCCAACTCTGTCATATATCACATTCATATGCAACATGCATAAATTCATATCTTGTTACTGCCTTCACCAAAGCTCTTCTTGGCTTGTTTCTTCTTCTTTCACAAACATGACAAAAAAGATAACCATATCTCTTAAACAGTGATCATGATGATCTTCTTTGTGCATGTCCAATCCTTCTCAAATGGCTTTTATACCCTAATGTTGCTAATACAACTATTTAATACATGAATCCTTCTTGTATTCAGACACACTCATCTTAATATTCTCATTTCAGCTACTTCCCTGCTTCCACCTCTCCCTAGTTTCCCCATCTTTCCCCAGAAGTCCATAATCTTCATTTTAATACACCGAAGATATCGAACATTCTTATTTATCCTCTCCCTCGGTTGACGTAGTTTATAGGTTTCCTTTTCCCCTCTTTTGTGCCTTTTAGTGTAATGCTAAAATGTACAGACAAAAGCTCCAATTATAAAAATTTTAACTTTACAGGATCCTCCGTGTCATGCATACAGCAGTTGCTAACATACATATGCACATGTAATTATGCTGCAAAGATGTTTAAAAAAGTCCGCCACAATATAGCCTCCAAAACAGACAGAGCAGTTCTAGCATAGGCATTTTGGTAAGTAATTTTCTCACATTCTCCAGGTAAAGAGGTTTTCTCACGTTTTCCAGGTAGAAGTGTAATTAAGAAAAATAACTAACTACATAGAAAATGAACTTCACAGCAAAGTTAACAAACGAAGCTATCTGAACGGTGGCATAAATATTACCTCTTTCCCAGTGGATATGCAGCCATTAATATCATGAAATACACCGCGATTTAACATTTTGAAGAGAACCATGCGAGTTCTAGGATCAATGGCCTGCAAAACAGTGCAACCACTTGTGTTTGTAAATAATGCTTAGCCCAGTTAAAAAGCTTATGTCACCTTTAACTAAAATTTACATGTAAATGAAAGTAGTGAAAAGATAATAAGAGGCTGAAATTAATGAAAACATATCATGGGCCTACAACCTCTTACGGGTTCACTAAATTCAGGTCGAGTGTTCAGTCGAACAATAAAAAAGTGTTCCATAGAAGAGCTCAATAAACTAGGCAAATGCATAGCCAAAATAAATAAACCCAGGTATCGATAAGACTTTAGTGATACGAGATATGGATTTGATGTGGTACTGAAGAATTCAGTTCGAATGTCAGCAACCATTGAAACTATGCTAAGTATCCCTTTTGAAAAGATCAAAAACCAAAACCGAAGCAATTCAAGTTATCTGATACACCATACTAAACATGACGACAGGGTCTCTAAAAACAATGGCCTCGACCTGCTCCACAGTGGCACGGTCCGCCTTCTCCGTGTTCCGAATCTTCCCAATAGCCATCTCCCGCACGCGGTCGCGTATTGCCGTCGTCACCGAGTTCGACGTGCCCACGCTCAACCTCCCTTCCCATTCCTGCACCATCAGACGCCCTAAATTGACACAGATACACATGGAGAGCTCGAGAAATCGAGAGATCAAGAGAGAGGGAGAGAGGAAGGGAGAGGGTGGGGAAATCCTCTGCTACCTCCAAGGGGTCGGCGCGGATGTGGGCGGAGAGCTTCTGGTTGCGGTTGGAGAGCGGCTGGAGGGGGCGGGAGAGGAGTCCCCCGTGGGCGTTGGGCCTTCTCGGGGAGGCGTGCGAGAACGGCGCCGTGGCGCCCCCGCCGCCGCCGGTCTCCAGCCCCTCCATCGAGTCCAGCCAGTCCAGGGCGTCGCCCACCTCCGACTCCGACGACCACGAGTCCTCCTCCTCCTCCTCCTCCTCTTCTCCCTCTTCCTCTGGTAGTTCTCCATCTTTTGCAGGCCTTCCTTCCCCAGCGTCTGCGGCCGCCGCAGCGGCAGCGACGTCGTCGAGGGAGAGCATTCTCGTCGGTGGGAAGGCGCCGCCGCGGGGTCGAGCGCTTAAACCCTCGAAAGGCCGATGTACTCGGTCGGGCGGGTTGGGATAGATTAAGCTTTACCCATAACCGATCCATCGAGCACACCGATGGGATCCGAACTCTAACGCCCTATTTTATTGAAATACTAACTTTAATTTTTTTTGTGAAAATATTAATATTAAATTGATATAATGACGTGGGGAAAATGCCAAGTGGAACAATTGAAGGGAAAAGCGAGAGGGGAAAGTAAAAGAAGAGAAATGAGAGGAAGTCTTAAAACTCCCAAAAATGCCAAACATTTTTTTGCCGAAGATATATAATTTTACATATCTCCGTTAATTTTAGATCTAAGACGATCTTTAAAGAAGTAATTTACGGACAGAAGAAAATAATCTTGTGGTCGAATGACATAGAGAATTTTTAAGCTCTTGACTAATTTGAACTCGAGACCTCCCGAAGAGAAATTAAGAAATAAAGCCAACCATCTCACTGAATTTATTTGTATTAGTTAACTCTATTTTGATATTGCTATTAATAGTGGCCATTTGTGCTATACTCTATCAGTTCTTTTATTCTTATACTGATGAGGTGTACTATAACAAATTTAACACACGTTTGAACCCGTATTAAAATTTAGCCTTTGAGGGTCTATAAGAACGGTTTTGGGGACTGTTGAGAAGTCCTTCTAAAAATGACTTATCTTCCTTTTTCACTTCTAACTCTTCTAAAAATATCGACCTCAAAACTACCCATATCAAAATTAATGTTAAATCGGAACTAATACTCCAACTAAATATTACATGAGCTATAATATTTTAACACGTGTTTAAACTTGTATTGAATTTGTTATGATGGTACATGAACACCATAATTAGTAGAACATAATTCGGCACCTATAATTAGTAGTAATATCAAAATTAATAGTAATAAATAACAATTTTTAGGTTCTTAAACATTTTGATTGGAGAATAGGAGAAGAATAAGGGAGAATAAGAGGAGAATAAGCTTAATTTTGCTTTGACAAGCAGAATGGCTTATACCGGTGCAGAATAGCATATTCGGGGAATAAGGAGAATAAGCCATCCCACCCTAGACCCAAGAATTACTTATTCTTCTTATTCCATTAGCGGGCCCCACAAAACTATCAAACCGAAACATCCCTTATTCTGGTATACGCCATTCCGGATAAATAATTCCAGAGTAACAATCAAATTGAGGCGTGGAATAGGTACGTAGTAGCCGATCTCTGTCCGCTTCCGGCTACCCGCACCATGTAGCCGATATCCACGTGTCTTAAATGCCGGGTGGCTTCGAATCCATATAACGGGAGACTAGGAAAGGATATCCACATATCCTGTAATGCCGGTGGCTTCGAATCCATATAACGGGAGACTAGGAAAGGAATAAATATAGAATAAAAAAAGGAAGAAGGTCGCGAGAGGGGAAGAAAAGTGGGAGACGAATCCCGAAGTCGCAGAGGAGTCAGATCTCAGAGAAGGGGGAACGGAGATGGAGGAAGAGCTGCAGGCGATGGCGGAGAAGCTCCAGGCGCTTCGCCGTGACCTCCCGGACGGTGGCCGCCATGCCGGATCCATCGCAGAGGTGACAATCTCTCTGCCGCCCTTCTCGGCCCATGTTTTCCGCGCAGATCGTGCTGAATTAGGAGTTTTCTTGTGGATTGGACTGGTCGTGGAGGAAGAGTGTCTCAGAGACGCCCGCTGTTGTGTTTGCTAGCTTCCTAGCTTCGCGTTTCTGCGTAGATCGTGCTCAAGTGTTACATCTAGAGAAGAAGAAGAAGGAGGAGAAAATTATTATTACTATTATTAATTTCCCGTGTCTCTGTTGAAACTGCCATTGATAAAATTTTGTTCTTTCGTTATTTTTATTTCAATTATGTGTGTTTTGGCATATATGTTGATGTGGTGCGGTGCATGTTCTTTTTTTTTTTTTTCTCAGTTGCAGCAGCATGTGGAGAGAGTTAGAGGTCTTACAAAGTCCATGCCTACACGACGGCCCAAAGTCAAGGTTTACAATGCAGCCACACTTGTGTTGGGTCTTCAGATTTATCACTTGCTCTTTACATGGCTTCTTTTTTAGCTAATATTTGCTTTTAATGTCAATTGGCTGGCAGGACATGAGTGCAGAGGTTGTGGACAGCAATCCTTACAGCAGACTAATGGCACTTCAGAGAATGGGCATTGTGGAAAACTATGAAAGGATACGAGATTTTTCAGTGGCGATAGTTGTGCGTTTCACTTTCTCCTGTTGGCAATCTTTCATTTATCTGGAGTCATTTGCTGTTTTAGACCATCTTTCAAATCTTTAGGCTCCACATGAATATAGCTCCATTGTTCTGACAACGTGCCTTATAATTTGTCTATCAGGAAATATGAGACAAAGGATAAAAAAGAGTATGCCCCATCTCATTGTTTTATTGCTTTTTTTAGAAGGTGACTGAAAGTCACTATTCTATTGATGCAAGGAAGGGAATAATACAAAGACAACCCCACAACCGAAACACTCCCAAACATGGTGGGACATACCCCCAACCCAGTCTAAGCTAACATAAAATTTACAACAAAAATTGGTTTATCAAGAAGATAAAACATAAACACAGAAAAACTCATAAGAACAGTAATCTCCACCCTTTAGCTTTCTTCAACAAAATGTGTTCTTCTCTTGAAATTATCTCAATAGCTCTACCCCACTCTTCCACTTTCGTAAAAGTGATCTTCAGTATTTCAAGTGCACTACCATGCTGATCCCTAAACTTTCTTCTGTTCCTTTCACACCAAATGGTCCACATCAAAGTCGGCCCAATTAAGTACCACAAATGATTTTGGTCAGGAAAAGGACAAACCATAGACCACCACTTAAGAAGGTCCATAACGGAAGAGTGATCCACCCAAGTAATTCCGAAAATTCTGCAAATCGCCTCCCACAGGATTTTAATAATGCCACAGACCATAAAAAGATGACTAATGTCTTCCTCGAACATTGCACAAAAGACACATGAAGACTCATTTGAGATATGCAGCTTCTTAGCCCGCTTACCCGTAAGAATTATATCCCAAGCTACTTTCCACAAAAATACCTTGATCTTATTAGGAAGAATTTTTGCCCAGACTAGCTCTTTCCACCAAACCCTGCAACATCCATCATTCAACAGTTGAACAACAGACCCAACCGAAAACTGCCCATTAGAATTCCATTTCCACACTCTCTTGTCTCTATTCTCTGTAGAGAGACTAGCATTGTTAATCAGATTAATCAGAACCAACATTTCCTCAAATTCCACCTCCGTAAGATCCCTTCTCAACTGCAAATTGATGAATTCAATGCCATTAAGAGGCAGAATTTCTGCAACCGATGCTTTTTTATTATATGTAATGTTGAATAAATTGCTGAATACTGAAGAAAAAACTAGTCCAAAACACCACCTGTCTTTCCAAAAAGATGTTTCCCTGCCATTACCCACCTGAATGTTGAAAGAAATAGCCATAAAATCAGCAGACTTCACTATGTTCTTCCAGATGGGCGACAAATTATAGGTGGTAGAAGGGTAAACAGTCCACCTATTATCAGAAGAGTAATACAAATCCTTGACAATGACTGCCCAAAGGGCCTCCGAGCTATCCCCTCTTTTCCACAACCACTTCATTAACAAGGCTTTGTTAAAAGTAACAACTCCACAAAGACCAATACCACCCTGCTCCTTGCTTTTGCAAACATTCTTCCACTTAATCAAATGAACCCCTTTCTAGTCCTTTTTTCCTCATGACCAGAAAAAAAGAACTCCTTACTGATTCTAAAATCTTCTCCACGAACCTTGGAATCCTGAAAATTGAAGCATGATAAGTGGCCAAGGAAGATAAGACAGACTTAGATAAAATCAATCTCCCCCCTCCTGAGAGGAATCTGCCTTTCCATCCTTCCAGTCGGTTAACAAATTTCTTAATAAGATCATCCCAGTCCCTTACCCTAATCACTCCATCCGATAAGGGCAACCCAAGGTATTTGATAGGAAAGGAATTATCTCTGCATTCAAATAAATCTGCAATTACCATAAGTCTGTCCTGTTCCACATTAATCCCAACAATTTCTGATTTCTCATAGTTAATTCTCAAACCGGTAATGGCTTCCACTAGCATTAGTAGCTTTTTAATATTCTGAATTTCCGCATCATTTCCAGCAGTAAATAATAAAGTATCATCCGCAAACTGTAGGTGAGATAAGAGAATATTGCTCCTGCCAATCCTAAACCCATCAATCAGACCCTGCTGAGCTGCATTGTCCCACAGTGTACTTAAATCTGGCCAATTAACAAAAATAAAAGAGGTGACGTCGGATCCCTCTGTCGTAGACCTCTAGAACTCTTGAAATACCCACAAGGCTCCCCATTAACCAAGATAGAAAACGAAGAGGTTGATATACAACTCATTACCCAACTAATCCATCTCCCATTGAAGCCCATGAGCTCCAAAGATTTTTTAAGACAACTCCAGCTGACTCTGTCATAAGCTTTTTCAAAATCAATCTTCAATAAGACACCCATCTTTCTTCTAATCTTATAGTGGTGAATAGCCTCATATGCTGCCATGTAATTATCCAGTATGTTTCTACCTTGCACAAATGTTGATTGGTTGGCGCCCACAATCTTATGGATAACTTTCTTGAGCCTAGATGCCAACATCTTGGTAATAATCTTGTAACACCCTTTGAGTAAACTAATGGGGTGAAAATCATTCATTCTTTATGCTCCCTCTGATTCCCTCTGATTTTGGGATAAGGACTAAAAAGGTTGCATTAAGAACTTTAATCCTTTCCGGGTTATCATAAAATTCTTGGACAGCCTTAAGAAGATCCCCTTTGATAGTCTCCCAAAAAAATTGATAGAACCCTAAGGACATCCCATTAGGACCCGGAGCTTTATTTGGATCCATACTAAATATAGCCTCTTTGATTTCTTCCTCTGAAAAAGGTATCAACAATTCATCCGCTTCATAAACATGTAACTTAGGAAGCAAACCTTCTTCGAGATGTGGCCTCAAAGAAAAATCTTCCAAAAAGAGATTCTTGTAGAAATCAACAAACCTCATCTTGATCTCATTAGGTTCATCAATCTCAACCTCATTATCTCTAATATGATCAATGGATAGAAACCTCTTTTTGGCACTTGCCACAACGTGGAAGAAAGAAGTATTTTTGTCCCCTTTTTTTAACCAATGCTCTTTGGCTCTCTGTCTCCATCTGATTTCATCCTTCAGCAGCTCTTCATTTAACATGCTTTTAGCCTCTCTAAGTGCTTGCATTTCCTGTGTTGATAGAACCAAATTCTCGCTTTTCACCTCCAATTCTTCAATTTTATTCTTCAAACACTGTCTCTCTGCAAATGCTTTCCCAGATTTCTGTGCAGCCCATAATTTCAACCCTTTCTTGGTCCTCTTCAATTTGCCCTGAAAGTTAAGAATAGCTGAAACAGCCCCTGGAGCATCATTCCACCATTTGATAATCATTTCTTTAAAGCCTTCCTCCTTGTGCCATTTTAATTCATATCTGAAAACTCTGTATTTCTTTTTCTTGTCTTCCATCAAAAGTAGCAAAGGAATATGATCCGAAACAGTCCTACATAACCCTTTGATTTGTGTCATAGGAAGCCTATTGAACCATTCAGTAGATATCAAAACCCTGTCAATCCTTGACTGTTTACTCTCAGCCTGAAGATTAGACCAAGTAAACCTTCTGTTTGGAATTTCTAAATCAATAAGATTGACCTCCCGAATCCACTGATTAAATCTATGCATCTCCTTTCTCCATTTCTGCATACCCGACCTTTCCCAGGGGAACCTAACACAATTAAAATCTCCAACGACACTCCAAGCTCCACCAAAGAGAGAATGAAGCCTGTAGAGTTCTTGGAAAAACAGCTCCTTCTGTTGATCAAAATGTGGACCATAAACTGAGGAAATTACCCAACTGCTGCAATTAGATCTTCTACCCTTCCACTTGAAGGCAACCGAAATACTATAACACCCCACATCACAAACATAACCATCAAGTTTGTTCCCATTCCACAATATCAACTACCCACCTTTTAGTCCAACAGCCGGAAGAATTGCAACATGGTCTAATAATGGTCCCCCTAATCTTGCTAAGGTAAGGTTGTCACACTCTTTCATCTTTGTTTCTTGCAAACAAATATAGTCTAACTGAAGTGATAAAACAAAATCTTTCACAGCTCTAGCCTTTAAGTCCCCATTCAGTCCCCTAATGTTCTAGGATATCAGTTTCATAAAGGAACCATATGCAGCCCACCTTCCTTAACCTTCTTCCCTCTAAGACTATCAACAAGCACATTGTTCTTCACAAATTCAGCTTCTCTCTTGCCTATCTTCAAACCTCCTCCCGTGCCCTTCCTTTTGACTGAAAGTTGCAGGGCATCACTTCTTTTAAGTTTCTTCAGAAATCTCAGAACCATGCCTTCTCTGCCTTGGAAAGAAATACCTATACGCTGTCCAAAGTGAATAATCTCCTCTGCCCAAGCATCTTCATCTATAACCTGCTTCACAGCCAACGGCTCAGCACAGTCTTCATACGGAATAATCTGGCCCCTCATATTTGAATTATGTCCTATATCTGCCTCCACTGGATTGTTCATACAACAGCCAGATAGAACATGTTGATCCCCCATCGTATCAGAAGAGAGGACAACCTTCTGATGACCAACTAACCTTTTATCGTTTTGAAATCCAGCCACCGTATCAAACCTAGGGAGAAACCTTTGACCACTGACTAAAGGTGATAAGTCTTCCACAGCCCCTAACAAGTCTCTAGTCCTCTGACGAGACCCCTCCCCCTCATGGATTAGATTCTGAAAAGATTCACTCGCAGGGGCCAAACTCCCCCCAAAGGCATCTACGGCGCCCTGTTCACAGTAGCACGATTCGAGAACAAGCACGCAGGGAGGAAGACGACGGTTCGAGGCCGGTTCGTCAAAGGTGAACAGAGCCGGTCCCGATAAAACCTCTGCACTCTGAACCGGTACTGACGGCCTCCGGTCCAGTGTTAAGTCAAGATCCGATATGTCGGGGTCCAAAAGCAACGGATCACTACCCAGAATCGGATCCTCATAAGCCTCGACCCGAAACTGTTTATCTCCTTCGCCCGAACCACCCCTAACATCCCTCCCGCCTCCGCCACCGCTGCCAATTGACCTATTTTATTGCTATTTCCTTTTCTTATAAGATTACAAAGTCTATGAGCGTTGCCTCTTCAATAAGCCTTAACATCCTGACACGTGGAGCCTAAGTTCAGCTTGGACCTGGTAACAAGTGTTGTATGCAGTGATGTAAAAAGATACATATCGGGTCGAATAGTGGCTCTATTATTATCCTTATCCTTTAAGCAACGTGTGTATCCTTGTCCTTATCCATTAAAATTATCGGAAATAGTCAGAAATGGATACATAAAGGTTAAATTATTGAACAATATTATGTGTGAACATAAGCTTAATCTTCTGACACTTCTATAGGGAATGAAGAAATCTTACTTTCAAAATATGTATATATATAAGTTATTTATAATTAATTCTTATCAATTTAATTATAAATCACATGACATATGTTAGAACACACATTATAAACTAGTGAATGAAGGAGAGAAGGGGTTAAAAGAATGGTGTTGACAATAATATATATATATAATTATATAGGTACATGATTGGAGATTTCATTTAGAAGTGAGAGTTTTAAATAAGATAGATCAATAGATAAGATAAGCAAAAGAAAATGGACCAATACTCGGATAATCATACTCAAAAAAAGGTGTATCCTTATCCTTATCCTTTAACCTTTATCCTTTTATGACCTTTAAGCTTCGGAAACAGACGGATATAAGCGGATTTTCGGGTACCATTTACACCCCTAGCTGTATGGTTCTCAATCCCTCCCAAACGACCAAAGATAAATGTATTGTCCAATGTTTTATAGAAGTAATTGAATGCAACGGAAAAAAAATGTTATTGCTGATAAAATGGTACTCTTTGGATATGTAATATGACCGCAAGTGCAACTCTCTTTTTGGGGGGTACGGAGTGCACCTTTCAGTTTTGACGATATTTATCTTGTGCTTTGGCAACATTTATATTATTTAATGTCCATTAGAGCTTGCCAACTGGAAGTGTGATGCACTCAATCTTCTCTCCACTTTGTTTCTTCAAAAACTTAAATGTCATCTTTTGATGATTAAGAAGAATAACCAAAGTTAGGCGAAATGTGGACAGTGAGAGGTGAAAAGTCTTATGGCAATGGGGTTAAGCCGTTAAGGAATAAGGATCACCAATCGCCAATGTACATGTGCTTCGTTCAACTATTCCTACTCAGCAAGCAGTTGGCAGTATTGTCGATACTGATACGTATCGGTATCATTGGGTACCGATACCATACTGAGTGGAGCGACATTGGCCGATACTGGCCCAGTACTGGGCCAAAATGGACCCCATACTGGTTGATACAGCTGATACTGATACATATCGATATCGGTATCCTCCGAAACCAGTACTGCCATCCTTTCCCCCCAAGAGAAGGGCTCACCCCAAGATAGGGTGAGCCCTTCTCTTGGGCAAGGCTTATGGGGGTTGACGCCCACATGCACTTGAGAAATGGGGACTAATGATCCTATTTGCATCAAAAGAAGGAGAAATGGAAAGAAAATTTTATGAGTATGGCAGGTTGAGTCCATATTGGTAGTGACCTTTTCTTTTTTGAAGAGTGCTGTGACTATATCCTAAATGTTGGGTTTTATTCAAGGTTTGCCAGATGTGGGTGTTGGTGTTTTCACAGCTTAGAGTGTTTTGTTTTGTGGTGTTACTGTTTGGGATATCTTGCCTCAAATCCTTGGATGTACCACCTCTTTTTATTTTTTGGTAAAATTGGCAGCATATCCTGCCCTCTTACCAGGAAAAAAAAAAAGTGGCAAACTTGAAGAAGGCAATCCATCCAAAACCATTATGCATCGGTATGTAAAAGCATGTTTGATAGAACGAACATAAAAATAGTTCAGATATAGAACCTGATATCATATGCCATCTAGTTGAACAGTATCAGTTTGCTTTGCTCAAGATTTGACGCTGATGCATTGGAAGGGGATGCGGAAGATAAAGATATCAAGTAAACTCTCCTCTAATTCATTCATTTCTCATTTTTTCCCTGAAAGTGTATGATACCGCAAAATTCATTAAGTGGGAATTTACTAGTAGGGGGAGAGAGCTCTTAAAAATCACTCTATACAAAATACACTGACTTGGTGTTACCCTCACAATCTCCTCAAAAGGGACAGAAAAGGAGACTGGTCTCATTTACATCACTAAGAAGCATGGCCCATTCCCAAGCCCGATCCTAAGTGAAAGAGGCTGTCCTCTTAACATTCCTAATCTCCCTTTTGGAAGTCCTCTCATTTGTTTCACTCCAGATTGCCCATAGTATGGTTTGGAGAAACAGCCACCACACTTTATGGCCTTCCTTGATGTCCCATTCTCATTTCCAGCTCTAGAACAGGCTATCCATGGAATCATGCAGCTGGTGCACTCATTGCAACTTGTCAAAAATCAGGTCCTATGACTCTGTAGAGAAGGAACAGCTCAAGAAGAGGTGCTTGAAAGATTCCTCTCCTCTCCATAGAGGCAGTTTGTGCTGTTAATGCTCTCCGACAAATGGGCCAGCTAGACACATGGGTAATCTACCATGATGAATCCTCCAGAGGATTATCTATGCCTTTAGAGGGCTGTGTGAGTCCTAGCCAGCTTGGCAAATGGGAATCTAGTCCCCCCCCCCCCCCCCCCTCATCCATGAATGAGTAGGCTGTCTTGACTGACAACTTGCCACTGCTTCCCCCTCTCCACGTCCACCTATCCAATCTGTCTGGTACTAAACTCTGTTCCTGGATACGTTCCAATAGCTCACCAACTAATAGATTTCCTCTTTATGTAGATTCCTTCTAAAAGTAGGTGACGACTCTCCAAGGTATTTAAAATTGGATTGTGGAACCAGATCGGCCCTAGCTGGTTCTGATTCCAGTTCCAGCTCCAAGGCTGGTTCTTGTTGATTCTGGCTATTTAATCCCCCCCATTGAACCGGACCAGTTCTGGCCAGTCCTTATCCGGTCCGGCCAGCTTTCAGTATCATGCCACCCTTCCCCAACAGTCAGGTTAAGGTCTTGATTTGGAGGATCACTATTAGTAGGGCTTCCCACTACAGACAGGTTATCTCGTTTTGGGTGTGATGTGCCCTCCACTTGCTGCTTATGCGGAGAGGAAGATGAAAGTTTTGATCACTTGTTTGTGGGCTGTACTATGCAAGACATGTGTGGCTGGGACTGTTTGGAAAGCTTCATATGACAAAATCTTTGTAGCAAAATGTGAAGTCTTTTATTCCGAGTTGGTATAACCCCTTGGCCCTCAAAGGAGATCACATTATGTGGTGGCTGATTCTCCATGCCACACTTTGGGCCATTTGGATGGAATGCAACAAGCGCATCTTCAAGAGGGAGGCTTCTTCTTCGGGAAGAGTAGTTTCTTTTGTATGCAATAGGGTGAGGGAGTGGATGTGGATTTACTGTGAAGAGTCTATTGATGATTCCTACTTTTTTGTTATGTTCGAGGATACCATGTGAGTCACCATCTTGGTGCATTGTAGAGTGAGCTTTGAGAGCCTATGTCAACTTACAGTATATCTTTTCTATTTTAGTACAACTTAGTGGTACCATCCACTTTTAAAAAAAAAAAAAAATCATGCCGCCCTTCCCCAACAATCATATCATCAAAATTCTGACCCACCACTGCTAAGGGGTTAGAAGAAATCCTATGGAGAATTTGGAATCTCTCCTGTAATAGATAATGTGCATACTACTTTCCTTTCAAGAAGTAGCAGCTCTGTCCCCAAGAACAGCCTGAATATATGAGAAAATTAATTACTTGGCTTGCAAGATACCGCTCAAAACGTTGCAAGAAAGACATGGTACCCCAAATTATTTATGTAATTGTTTACATACATATGATTGTCTTCAAAAGGATAATATAATATCAATATAATTAAGTTGTGATGTTTGCATACACTTCTTATGTACAAAAATGTGTGGGATGTTACAATTTTCTTTCAACAGTCTATAGTTTCACTGAAGAAATCACCTTGCAATGATCATTTAGTTTCCATGGTACCTTTTTTCCCCATGAGCGTTGACTAATTCATGTTAATCATATATGCCACAGGGAATTGGTGGAGTAGGTAGTGTTGCTGCAGAGATGCTTACAAGGTGTGGTGTTGGGCGTCTTTTATTGTACGACTATGATACAGTGGAGTTGGCTAACATGAATAGGTTGTTCTTTCGTCCAGATCAGGCATGCTTATTTCTCATCATGTGCTATTGTATGTCTTTTTCTGTGTTTTTGCTTATGGAAAGCCTTTTAATTGAAATTATGGTCACTAGTTTTACATCACCACTTGTAAGTTGCAACTGATTATAACAAACATCAACAGCATTTGAATCTACAAGTCTATTTCCCAAAGTTGAAGTGTTATTTTCTGTTTGAAGGAGAGTCTCTTCATTCTTGCTGCTGGCTTCTTATTTCAGGTTGGTATGACTAAGACAGATGCAGCTGTGCAGACTCTTTCAGATATAAATCCAGATGTTGTTTTGGAGGTAATCAATTTTGTATTGTTTAATGCTGCCGTGGATGTTTGCTATTGTTCACTTTATTGAACTTGATCTTCCTTTAGATGATGAGGCTGACCACTTAGAACCTCATCTACCTTATCTTAAATATCTTGCTTGACATTGTTACATTAACAAGTGTCTGATGCTTCCCCCCTTTCCATCTATATAGAGCTATTCCTTGAACATCACGACCGTGAAAGGCTTTGAAACCTTCATGGAAAGCCTCAAAGGAAAAAGTTCACAGATGTCTGCAAATTATAGTGGAGTTGATCTTGTCTTGAGTTGCGTAGATAACTATGAAGCACGTATGGTTGTAAACCAGGTAAATATCTCTTGTAAAACAAGCTTAATCTCAGGTGTTTTGTCTGATCAGGCATTTCATGTTGTTGGTTACTTTTTGTCCATGACCAGTTTCTTTATTTCTGAATTCATGGAAAATTATATACATAGTGTAGGGAAGTTCATGTTGTATATCTGACAAAAAAAAATTGACCGCACAGGCATGCAATGAGCTAAACCAGCCATGGATGGAATCCGGTAAGAAGTTCTCTCTGCTTTTCTCTTGAATGCTGCAAATTATTCCTTTTCTCTGTTTCGAAAAAAATCTACTTCAACAGTATGATATTGTGTATTTCATCTCCTGTAAGAAGAGTACCTATTTAGTCAAAATCAAGCCTTGTTCTCTGCTACAATGTTTTCTTTCCCTTTTTTCTTTTTCTTTTTTTTTTTTTTGGGGGGGGGGGGGGGGACCCAAACCCCTCTTCACAACTTTGCTATGCCACACCCTATGGACATGTACTATCATTGAATGCAATCATGTGATGGAGGTGTTTCAATTCTCCAACCTTGTGGTTGCTTTGATGGAAATTGTTAACAGTCTATAATGTGATTAGTCAAACTATTTCCCTAAGCATGGGAATAAATGGTGGTAAACATAGGATAGAGCCTTCCTGTCATTTAGGATTCTTCTATTGTGCTAGAATCTGTCTTTCATTACAAGGATTCTGGTGGCAAATATACAGTTTCTATCTCGACCCATCTTTTTCTCTTTTCTTGTTTTTCCATAGCACCCTACTATAACATATATTAGTTCCTGGTAGTAAGGCTTTGCATAGCTCTCTATTATATCTTTTTTTACCACTCAAATAGAACCATTTTAGACAAGCTTGCAGTTTATTTTATAGCTGATCTATTTGGAACCGCATTGTACAAAGTAAAAAACATAAATAAGATTATTTGTTATGTGAGCTGCCTGTAATAGTCTCTCTTTATTTTGACCTTTGGTAGCTGCACAACCCGAACCAATGTAATAAAATACTAATGGGTAAAAGCTGAATGTAGATGTGTGCATGCCCATCGTATATGAATATAAGGAATAAACAAATTCATATCCCAATAAAAAAACACTGGGCCATACCTGAGAGAGAAATTCAAGTGGTTTGACTCTATCTTTTCTTTTCTGATGCTGATTTTAGGTCCTAAAAACATTTCAAACAAAATGGCATGGCCAACAATGACATTGAGCTCGAGAGGGTGGTACATGCCCTACCTCAACCCCCAATGTTGATAATTTGAAACTATTCTTCATTTCAAGATAAAAATGCTGAGGCATGCCATTTTTTTATAATGTAGGGTTTTAGTAGGATTTCTTTACCTCCCACTACAATGGTTACTAGTGGTTGTAGATTTTTTCTTTGAATTTTTTCTTTAAAAACAATGGAGTCAATTCTCAAAGTGGAAGCCAATAAAATGTAAGGATTTTTTTTCCACACATTTCATTATTTTATATCTAAAATTGTGTTTTTCATGCTCAAGCTTTACATCTTTTTTAAGCATACTCATTTCTATTTTTCAAGATTTCCCATTTTTTAAACATTTTCTAGCCTAGGAAGTAGGGCCAATCCTTGCCAACTTTGGGTTGGTTGGATTGGCCATCGGTTGGCCAGATTGATTCCGAATAAGCTGAGCTGGTCAACCAGGTCAATCTCGGTTGGGCAGTCCCATCCCATGCCCGATCCCTATCCTTTCTACCTTGCTGCTCGGTGAGATTTGCTTCTCCACCTTTGGAATGCTTAATATGAAAGTAATCTACTATTGCCATGGAAAATTTCGTGCCCATCAATCTTATGAATGGGTTTTAGTGTTTTGCTAATTGGACTGGTGCAATTTTTGCAAGCTGATCTCGGATGACTTTCTGTTAAACTGATACAATGAATGAATATGGCTTTTTTTATTTCTGTGCAACTTGGGTGTGAAGAAAGTTTGTCTTTGTGGGTACACATTTCAAATGGTAGGTGGCGAGTGATTTTAGTCCCGTTCTTCCCCTAAATTTTCCTTTCACTTGAAGACTTTTGACTTCGGTGGTTAGAGTCCTCGTTTAATGGACGACTTGTTTTCTTTCTTGCAAACTCAATCTCTAGCTGTGTTTCTCATCCATGATCAGTTTTGAGTGGAACTGTGCAGTTGTATTTTTTTAAGAAAAAATCAAAATTTAAATTATTGTATGATTTTTATGGGCTAGTATATTGTTGTGTTTAGAGATACATATGATAGGTTGACTCCTCTCCCCATCAAGATTTCTCAATTCCCCCTTCCCCCAATTTCCATAAACTTGTTGCTTTCTACCCTGAGAAAAAGAAAAAAACATCCTCTTCTCTGGTTTTCGTCCCTCTCCCTTATGTTGGTGAGCTGCTGCTGTTAGAGACGGCTTTTTCCCTTATCTTCTCTTCCTCTAATTCCCCTCCTCGTTGCCTGAAAATTGTCAGAATTACCAATACTAACTGGAACAGCCGATCTCTGGAGTAGATTGAAGCTGTAAGTGGGACTGCCTCTCGCTAGTTCTAGTTCAAAAAACAGCCTTTTAAATCATGCTCCATATTCACGTATCATCTATGTTGTTGTCAATATGGAGGTAGAAAGCTTGCTAACTTAAGCTGTGGTGAGACCCAATTGAACATGTTTACGCTCAGCCCTTGGCATGCTCTGGTCCATCCTCTGGTTTCATGCTAGCCATTCAGTTTGAGTTTCTGCTGAATGTGGCTCACCCTGCTCCTATCTAAGAGCCTTGTTCATGCACACAACTTGGGGATGTGTGTGTGTTGGGTTGTGGGAGAAGGGTACTTCGCATGAGAAGGGGGAGGGTACATGCATTCATATTTAATGGATGGTTAAGTATAATAACTTGAACAAACTGAAGAAAGAAAGGAGTGCTGATATATCCAGTCAGAATACATATATTGCAGCAAAATGATCATATGTAGTCATTCCTTTGGCTTGAACAACCCTCAAGCTGTTTAGTTCTAAGTAACAATTTTAGGCTCTTCCATGCCAACTGATTTTGTCTATTTATGTGTCTTCTTGGTGGCTGCTCGAATGAGAATTTTGGCAAATTGGATGAGGTGTGGTTTTCACGTTGCCATTTAAGAGGGTATATATGGATAGGAGGGAGCTAGGGAGCATATTTGCATGGGGGGTAGCACCCCCATTAGCTGGCAATGGACCTATATTCCAAGGTCCGTTCAAGAAGAAAGTTGTAGGGAAATCTATAGAGAAATTACCAGATCCAGAAAAAAGAAAATGAGGAAAAGAGGGAGAATAGTCCTTATGACGCAAACTTTTTCAAATGTTAAGAAGAAAAGGGGGACGGAAAAATATGGAGAATTAACTTACCTGTCTATGACAGAATGGGTACTGTTGCTGTCTGATCCTAGTGGCTACAGATGCTGCTGGCTATGCAGCTGATGGTTGCAGTCAACTGTTTGCAGGGACCTGTGATAGTGGTGGGCAGTTGAGTGCTGAGAGTGCTGACTAAAGGGAGATGGGGGAGATTCAAATGGTGGTTCATGAGCCATTAGGTCTTCAGGGTGGGGCAGTGGAGCTGAAGGTGATGAGAGAGGGAGAGAGATGGAGGGAGGAAGGTAGAGACCTTTGAAATCATTATAATAAATGATGACAAACTATTCACCAAGCTTAACATGAAGGTGCCTGAGCCAAGGATGGCAGTACCGGTACCGGTACCGGTATCGGTGGGTACCGGTACCGGTACGTACCGGTCCGGTACCGGCCGGTATCGGCCCGGTACCGGTCGGTACCGGCCCAAAACCAGTCCGGTACCGGCCGGTACCGGCCGGTACCGGCGGTACCGGTGCCGGCCGATACCGGTACATACCGGCCGGTACGTACCGGTATCGGCCGGTACTGCCATCCATGGCCTGAGCTTGACCTATTGGCAACAAGACTGATTTTGTTCAACCTTTTTTTATCTACTGATGGTTGATGTGTTATCATGGTCTTATGTGGCAATTCTTTGAGATTCAGGAGGAATAAATAAAACATATGCCTGACTATTTCAGTCTAGGATGAAGGAAGTGGATACTCACATGAGAGATTTTGTTGGCAGGTGTCTCTGAAGATGCTGTTTCAGGTCATATACAATTGCTAATCCCTGGGGAAACTGCTTGTTTTGCATGCGCTCCTCCTCTGGTGGGTGTTTTTCTCAGCTCTTCTGAATTAAATAAGTCTCATCGTTTTTCTTTATGGAAGTGCACCCTACCATTGGCTTAGTAGGAGAGGAAGAGAAAAGTACATTGTGATGTTGTCGAGTGTGATTTTTGTTATGCTTGTAAGCTGTAAGAAATGCTTTCCTAGCCATTTTATGTTAATTTGTGCATAGCTTTTATACTATTGGACATTGTATGAATAAACAATTGTTTGGAAGGTATTGCTGAACTACCTTGTATTTGTTGTCAAGAAGTTGGCGGATGGTAACATTGCATATTTAATAATTTTCTTGGTGTAATGTGTTAAAGTTGGGAACCTAAAAACAGGTTTATGACATCCTTTTGGGAAAACCGAAATTGTCTGCATTACCCTGGAAAGACCATTAGACCATGCAACTGAGGTGCTTGTATATTTACTTGATTTCTTTTCTTCTTGTGCACCACCGTATTGATCGACTAATATTCTTTGTTGGATATGTTGCTTTTGTAATGGTATTGTATATTTGATTATCTTGATGTCGGTCATGTTCTCTGCATAGTAGGGAATACAACAGATAATAGGTCCCTATATCAGAACTTGCCTTATTCCATGTTCATCAGAATCTCAAAGTTAGGATAATCTTTGAGGCTTGCTCCTTCGTTGGACAAATTTCAACTGCTTAATACAAAAAAGTTTCCATTTGGTTTTCCATCATGTCTTTCTCGTTACTGAACTGAAGCTACCCTTATAAAGAGTCAATGATATGTTGCAGCTGGTCAGGGAATATATCAAATCCTGTATCATTCATAGGATAACATTTTATACTTGCAAAACATCGAACTTGAATATTGTCTTATAGCGAAGAGAGTGTTCCATGAAGGATGGGAAATCTTTTGGGCATTTACACTATTGTGTTAGAAAGATTCAGTCTCAAGTCCTGGGCTCTCCTTCGTCACAGGGGTGCACAACATTGTTTACGTGTAGTGTATGTTCCACAGTTACACTTCAGTTGTGGTGTTGGGACTTCATAACCAGTGTCATTACTTTCTATTAATTTTTTAACAGTTTCCTCTATCATCTATCTTTGTGGTTGATCAATTACCTTTGTTAACAGAGAAAATTTGGTTACATGTCTTTATCTTCTACCTATGAATGTTGGCAGGTCGAGTGGAACCTCTTGCTGTTAGTCTGCATGGTGGATGTATCAATTGCTTCATGTATGCATTTTGTTTCATGTGGTTATACAAGCACATTGGGCATACAACTCTGTCAGCCCCAGTTGGATATAGAATCAGGGAAGGCTAAAATGATACTATAAGAACATCTCAGACTATCCCCTCTGGGGGCCAGCCCACCATGAGCGCAGCGAACGGGATAAGGGCTGCCCATTTAAGGTTTTTATTTTATTTTATTTTATTTGGGGGGGGGGGGGGGGTGTTGACCCCCTACTGATCATAAAAAAAAAAAATCAAACAAAAATTGACCAAAGCAATTTGATGGGTGTTTGACCCATCAAATTAAAATAAAGCTATTTTTGCTTAACCAATAAGCCCTCCCTGATTCTGTTCCGATCGAATCTCCAGTCAATAAAACTAAACTCATACCTAGAATACCGGTGTGGAGCCATCCTCGGTCACAAATCGGTAATTGATAACCCCGCCCTTGTAACACCTTGGCCATTTCCTACATGGTAATGGCGTAGAGCCCTTAAGTGGGGTTATCGAAAAGCCTAGGCATGCAAGTAAGGGGTCACCACTCCCTTACTTGCGAGACCCTAATCCAAGCAGGCGTTCCTTGGTCAATATCCCTGTTGGCAATAAACAATGGCATTCACCTTCAAGTCCCTCTGGAATTTGTGGACTAAAATGAAGGATATCAAGAGCATCCCGTCTGATATTCCTATTTCCATGGTTAGGGCTTGTTTTGAATAGCTTATGGAGGAGATTCCAATCATTGGAATCTGTGGCAAGCCATAAGCTGTTCCAAATGGCACAAGCGTGCATTGGTTTATGTGCAATGGGATTTTGGGAGGGATGAGAGAGATAGACAAATGAAGGAGAGAGGAGGAGAGATTATATCCAAAAGCTGGATTTTCTATGCTTTTGCACAGCTTTCCAGGGGGAAAATAGTTAATAAAATTAGAATGACATGAAAGGGCACTTTAATTACCTTTCTTTAATGAAAAGTGAAGGACATTAGAGCAAAATGCACTTCTACAATCTATCCCGCCATAAAAGACCCAAATGTGATTTTGATTTTGAAAAGTAATGTTGAAAAAAGTGTACTTCTAAAAGTTAATGAAACAGTGAGCTTTTTTTCAAAAGCTATAATCCGACCATAGTTCCAAACAGTGCCTTAGTCACAAAACAAGGGAACCAGGATCATAGGTTGCAGTTTTCATGCACACTAAATATCTCTTATTGTTTTTGCTGTTACCAAGTAATTCAGTTGTCTAAAAACTATCAGGCACACTCGCTCTGTCTACTGTGCCTAAGGAGGTCTAAAATTTTTGCGGTGCAGTGTCATGTTCATACGAAAGTTGTCCCATGAGATACAACATCACTCAGAAGGGTTCAATCAAATGTTTGCTGGGATTGAAACGTCATAGTGCTTGCATGGTTGGTTAGATCAACTCCTGTCTGTTCCTGTTCAGAATCACTTGAACAAGGGCACCAAATTCCAGTTTGAGACCGCCAGTTCTATGCTAGTTCAATCTTTTTTTTTCGTTGTGTTCTTCAGGGACTTCTGTGAATGTCATGATATGTTGTTTGTTTGTCTCTTGCAATTTATAGACTTATAGATTTGCACGGAATGTTGGGAAAACCATAATGTGTAACAAAATGCTCCTCCTTGCCCGGGGAGCACCAGACTCGGGGACCCTAACCTGGAGAACAACCGAGTCCGCAGCAGGCCCCGGAACTCCAACAGCAGGCCTTCCTAGAGGGGGCCTTCCAACTCTGGCGACTACCTCAGCGAAGGACCTAGGTTGCCTAGTCAGACAGGTTCTCCATACATGCCCAGAGATTCCACAGTCCCAACACCTCCTAGGAGGCCTAAAGGATGGACCCTGGCCAAGGAGAACTGTAATGACCCAGTCACGAGCCAGACAGGAAGAGAGGGCTACCAATGGCTACCCGTAGGAATGGGCTACCGCAAGTGAAGCAGTGTAGAGCCGTTGCAATATGGAGCTTCCATGATGTGGAGCTACCACTGCGTCTGGAGGCTGGGGTAGGAATGAATCGAATTAGTCATGTATCAAAAAACAAAAGAAAAATATTGGGCTGTATATGGGGGATTTGTATCTATAACTTGTGAGGCGCCTTTTGGGGACAAAAGTGTGTGGGCTTGGCCCAAAATAGACAATACCTCACAAGGGTTAGATCAAACTGTTACATAATGATATCAGAGTAGGACATGTGCAGTATGATATGGGTTGTTCGAGGATGAACCATGCGAAAGCTGGTGGGCCTGTAATGACCCAGTCACGAGTCGGGCAAGAGGAGAGGGTTACTCATAGGAAAGGGTTATTCACAAGCGAAGTAGTGCGGAGCTGCCATTGTGTTTGGGAACTGGGCCAGGAATGAACTAGATTAGTCCTATATTGGAAAATGGAAAAAAGTTATTAGGTTATATATGTGAGATTTGTATCCATAACTTGTGAGGTTCTTTTTGGGAACAAAACCGTGTGGGCTTGGCCCAAAGTGGATAATACCTCACAAGGGTTGAATCGGACTGTTACATAGTGCCAGTAGCCGGAGAGGCTTCTGCCCTATAGTGTTGTCCCCCTCAATCCATAGCTTCCCCACCTTCACAAGCTCTCTCATTCATGGAATGCAGAATCGGCCGATCCCGATCTGAATCGGGATCGGCAAGTCCCGATTCGGCCGATCCCAGCCGACTCTGGCTGATCCCAGCCGATTCTGGCCGATCTCCTCCAACCTGATCCCGATTCGGATCGGGATCGGCGGGTCTCGATTTGGGGACCTGGGCTGACCCGGAATTCCTTGCTCTCATTGCCCTCCTCTACACTTTTCTTCCATAGTAAGAGAGGCCTCAGACAGGGGGACCCTATGTCGCCTCTTCTATTCATTCTGGTGACTAATGTATTCAGTAGAGTTTGGGTTAGAGTTGAGGGCGTGAGACTTATCAGGGGTTTCCAGACTTCCTAATAGGGGCTGCATGTCACTCACCTCTGATATGCCAATGATACGATCATGTTCTTTTCTGCTGAGGAGGCCTAGCCATGGATGGCAATATCGGTATTGGTACCGGTTTCGGAAGGTACCGATAGCGGTACGTATCGGCCGATATCGGCTCAGTATCAGCCGATACCATTTACAGGTATAGTATCGGCCGATATTGTCAACCATGGGCCTAGCTGATTGCGGTGAGGCTCATAGTAGAGTTGATTAGAGAGGTGACAAGCCTTGCGATCAACTTCCATAAGAGTCAGATGATTGGCGTCAATGTAAGGGAGAAAAAATAAGTAAGGATGTCTTCATCATGGGGTGTTAGAGGGGAGAGTTTTTAGTTTCTACCTAGGTTGCCACTCACTCCTAGAGTGCTTCATTGTAGAGACTGGGAGAAGGTGGTGCAGAGATTTGAGAGCCGCCTAGCTAGATGGTAGGGAGGTTACTTTCTTTTGGAGGTAGGTTGACTTTGTGCATATCTGTCCTGGATTCCTTCCCATTTACTATGTTTCTATCTTCAAAGTCCCCGCTTTTGTGGCCAAGAGACTGGACTCTATTCGTGCCAGTTTCCTTCGGCATGGATCGGGGGATAGTAAGAGGGGTGGTTTTCATGTATCCTGGGCTTGGATATGTAGACCCAAGGAGAATGGTGGTTTGGGCTTGAAGAATATTAAGCTTTTCAACTTGGCGCTCCTCTCCAAGTGGTTGTGGAAGCTAGTTCATCATTATTCAAATATGTGGTCTGAGGTAATCTCTCAGAAGCACTATGCTCTTTATAGGGAGTGGGATGTATTTTTGCCTACACTCTATAATGTGTCTCTGGTGTGGAAGGGGGTTCTCTCTATTGCTGATGTGTTCGAGCTAGGATCAAGCATTGTAATTGGCAATGGAGGGAGCACTCTATTTTGAGAGCATGTTTGGTGCACTTTACAACCTTTGCGGAATATCCTCCCAAGGTTATTCGTCATCTCCTCACAGCAGACGGCCAGGGTTTCCCAAATGGTTGATGTAGCACGGGGACAGACTTCTAAGAGTCTGTTATTCAGAAGTAATTTAACAAGTAGAGTTGGGGGCAAGGATCGATGGGTACCGGTACTGGTATGTACCGGCCGGTACCGGCCCAGTACCGGTCCGGTACAGGCCGATACCCTTTAAATCAAGGGTACCGGTGCCGGCCGATACCGGTACGTACCGGTATCGGCCGGTACTGCCAACCATGGTTGGGGGGATCTACTTTTGATATTAGAATGCTTGCAGCTGCTTCAAGTCGAACTTGATAAGGAGGACCGTTGGATTTGGAGATGGGACAAGGACGGTATCCATTTGGCGAAGTCGACTTACTCTATCATCTCAGAGGGGGGATGCAGATTCCCCTCTCCTCTTCTGTTTGGCGGGTCAAATGCCCACCTAAGGTGCAATTCCTTCTGTGCAGAGCTTCTCTCAATAGGCTCCCTACATGTGATAGTTTGGCTCGGTTCCTACAAGACCTTCGCACTGAGTGTTGTCTTTTGGGGAGGATGAGGAATCTATGGATCACCTCTTTACTTCATGTTCCTCTGCTAGGGAGGTGTAGCAGTTGATTGGGGATCTTTTTCATGTGGACTGTTCTGGCTTTGAGTGTTTGGAGAGTCTGCTACTCTTGTGGGGGAGACCTTGGACATTGAAGCAGGGTTGGGTTCTTTGGTGGCTGATTCTTCATGCGACTATTTGGGCACTTTGGATGGAGAGGAATAGTAAGATTTTTAGGTAGAAAGCGGCAACGCTGCAGAAGATTTTCTCTTCTGTTTGTGATAAGGTTTCTAGATGGGCTAAATTTTCTTGTAACTTGGATGCTTGTAACTCTTCCTTGTTTTGCCTTTTGGAGGAGAGGTGAGCAGGGGCTGGCACCTTCTTGGTGTTTTGTATAAGGGGAAATTTCGTTGTTTTCCCTTCCTTTTGTAAATTTACATTTTTCTTCTTTTATAATACAAGTGGTAGCATCCACAATATTAAAAAAAGTATAGCAACATGCAAAATCTGTAGCTGACTGGCATTATGTTCATACAAGGACTTTGCCAAAATGCAAAATCCAGTGGTATTACTTCCGCATAATCTTTGCTAACATGCATTTTTCTTGGTCTGTTTAACCACTATTTGTCTAACTAGACATTTGACACAACATCATTTACTTTCTTAGGTTGTGGCATCTGGAGTGGATGAGCGCACACTCAAGAGAGAAGGGGTTTGTGCTGCTTCCTTGCCAACAACCATGGTGAGCTTTTTTTTTTTTGGCTGCTTTTGTGTGGTGTTTGTTTTTGTTGATAATATTGCGTAAGTCTTGATGATATTGATCTATATGATGATTCCATATGCATATAAACTAGTTACTTTGTATGGTTCTCATAAATGATACTTGTCCATTGTCCTTGGATAGTGGGATGGAGTTTCATTTTGGTGCAAACTATTGACTTGTACAGCCTTGTATCTCACCGTAAAACCTGGACTATCAAGCAGATTGTTGAATTTCCAAAAAGTCTGCATCTAAACCTTGGCCTCGAAATTGGTGTATCGGTAACTTGGGCACGGCGTAAGATTGAACTTTATCTAGGTTTTCACTGTCAAAAATATATCGGGAATAAATGCTGGGCAACCAACTGCTGAGCTTTAAGCTGGCAGTAGCTTTGTCCCTTCTGAATACAGTTGCCAGAAATCTCCTTGTTTTGGTGGTTCTGTTTGTCTGTTGAGAGAATTGGATGTCACTACCATTTATCAGTGAATGGATAAGGACATTTGTTAATGCTGCAGATTAGTAGAAAGGTAAAGCAAAAAAGCAGACCCAATTATGTCTAGAGTTGCATTGATCATCAGTCTTAAGATTCTTTTATTATGCTATTTCTGGCTACTGTGATGTCCCTCAGAAATCTGTTGGCGAGGACCATGTTGTAGATGAATGTATGTAAGACTCTTGGTTGTTAAGACTCTTTTATATTATATTCTTCTTATTTTTCCCATCCACAGTTGCAACCTCTTCCTTTCCTTCCAGTTTTAAGCAGGCATGAGCTGAATTGGGCCAGAGCATTTAAATTTAACAATGCATCTATTATAATTCTTTTGTAAAAGATAGATTTTTTCTTTTCATTCCAAAAGTTGATTTTGTATGCTTTCATGATGATAATTACTTTTGAAAATTGTATGTCGTTATGATGCCTAATTCTAAGTGGGAGGTTTTCTAAATATTGTTGATTATGTTTTCTTGTCTTTTCTTGTCTTTTATGATTTGGACAGATGATTGGTGATCATCTTGTTTAAAGGAGACCTATTTCTGCGTTGCTGCATGCCAATTATAACTTCCTTATACATCATTTTTTTTCTGAAAAAAACTGTTTCAATAACCTTCTAGGGGGTCGTGGCTGGACTGTTAGTCCAAAATGCGCTGAAGTTCTTACTGAAGTTTGGACATGTGTCTCCTTATTTGGTAAAGTTTCTCCTTTTGCACAGTTTTCCAATCTTTTGCTTCTCAATTTGTTCGATCTATGAATACATAAACTTGTGTAGTGGAGTCATTGTTATTGATTGAATGAAATTACCTATGGAATGCAGAATCGGCCCATCCCGATCCGGATCGGCCGATTCGGATTGGGATCGGCGGGTCCCGATCCGGCAGGAATCGGTCAATCCTGGCCAATTCCAGCCGATCCGATCCTGATTCGGATCGGGATTGGTGGGTACCGATCCGGCCTCCCGATTCGTGCCGGAACTCCATGATTATTGTTGTTTCTTAGACATTGTTTGATTTTCCATACAAAGGCTGTATTTTTTTTCCAATCATAGGTTGATATTATTTTTTTTAAGAAAAGTTGTGAAATGTACCACCAATTTTATTGAGATAAATAGAGGTAATACATCCAGGGTAGAAGGGAGGAGAGATTCTTCACCTTCAAAAAAGAGATCTACTTTATTGAGAATAAATAAAGAAAAAAACCTCTTACAGATCCCAAATAGCCTTAGACCAATCATCGACATAAAGACCAAGGATGAATCTACCCCAATGGTAAATGAAAGCTGCTGCTTGGAAACAAATGTTCTATCATAGGTTGTATATTCTTTTCCCGAAAGCCTAGTGTATCTTGGGAGACTTTAATTGTGTAAGGTTTCCATGGGAGAGGACTGGTAAATAGAAATGGAGCAATAGTATGGATATTTTTAATCAATGGATCAGAGATGTTCAGCTAATAGAGGTGGATGTTCTAAACAGAAATTATACCTGGTCTAATCTACAGCAGGTCAGTATTCAGTCAAAGATTGACAGAGTGTTGATCTCACCCGATTGGTTCAGGAGATTTCCCTTGTCACATGTGAAAGGGTTGTGCAGGTCTGTTTCTGATCATATACCTTTGCTTATTATGATGGATGACAAGAGGAGGAGCTCCAAAATTTTCAGATATGAACTGAAATGGCAAAGGGAAACTGGATTCAAGGAAATGGTTGGCAAATGGTGGCATCAAGCACCGATGGCAAATTCTGCAGTGTATAATTTTATGGGCAAACTGAAATGGATCAGGAAATGCTTGAGACAATGGGCTAAACAGAATTTCGGAAAGGAAAAGGAAAAAAGGCAGAAAATGAAGAGCAATATTGAAGAACTGGAAATGAAAAGTGAGGTTGCTGATCTTTCTAATCAAGAGTTGTATTCTTTGAAGGAGTTCCGGAAAATTTATAATGAAGAACTTTTGAAGGAGGAAATTGGTTGGAAACAAAGAGCTAAGGAGCATTGGTTAAAGGAAGGTGATAAAAACACTTCTTTCTTCCATGCGATGGCTAGTGCTAAAAGAAGATACCTATCTATTGACCATATGTTGGAACCATTTTTTTAAAAGCAAAAGGGAGGGGGAGAAGCCCCCCACCGGTTGGGGAACCCCCCCACCGGTTCCAAGAGGGAAACCGGTGGGGGGGGAGGAGGATCCCTCCCTTCTCTCCCATTTTAAAATTCAAAGAAAAATGGGGGGGGGGGGGATTAATTAGGATGGAGGGAGTTAATGGGGAGTCTTAACCCCATTCACACATGGGTTAAGAATCCCATGTGAACCCCATTTAATACTCATTCTTAAACCCCTTTCACATGAGGCCAAAACCTGAATTTATTGGGTCTAAACCCTTTTCACATTGGCCAAACCCTCCCAAAACCTGAAACCAAGGCATTAAAGAGCCCCAAAAAAGCAAAAAGTGGAGGAAATGGGGGAGGAGAACCCTCCCCCCACCGGTTCCCAAACCGGTGGGGGGGAACCAACCGGTGGCACCCCCCCCCACCGGTTGGGAACCGGTGGGGGGGGTGCCCATCGGATTCCCTCTCTCTCTCTCTCTCTCTTTTAATGCTCTCTCTCACCTCTCTCTCACTCATGTGATTAAAAAATTAAAAAGAGAGGGAGAGGAGGAAGAAGCCAACCGGTGGGTACCCCCCACCTCAAGCCAACCGGTGGGTACCCCCCACCTCAAACATTCCGGTGGGTATCCCCACCGGTTATGGCTTTGAAGCCTATAAATACCCCCCAAGGGGTAAGAAGAAGCCCCATGCTCATTTGGCCCAAAAATTCCTAGGGAAAATTCTGCCCATTTGAAGACCAAATCCGATGCTCTTGCCCGGGTTTGCTGCGTTTGGAGGAGATATTTTCTTGGAGGGTTCTCTTCCTAAGGTTTATTCCTAAGGGGAAGCTCTGCCAAATTTATGTTGTAAAGTCACTGTTCTATAAGACGGGATTATGCCGAAATAATGAATGAAATGCCCATGTTGTTCTTTGAGCATATGTGTGTGCATGTGTGTTTATGGATCTACTATTTAAGTAACATTATGTTACTATACTTTCACATGTATAATAATTAGTTTTATAACTAATTAAAATATATAAAACGTATAATTAAATATTCTAAAATACCTTTGGCCTCATCCCATACATAATTAAATCTAGACTCGTAATTAAAACTCAATAATAAAACTTAGACTCATAAAATAATATATTTAAGTTAAAAATGACTTAAATACCTCCATGCTTAATTAATTAATAAGATCTGCGAAAATTATTTAAAATCAGTAAAATGGATATAAAAATCAGAAGAATTCTGTAAAAATCAGTAATACTCAGTAAAAATCAGAAAACTAAATCCGGAAATTACATAAACCCAAAAATATGACTTAAATATTCTTCATATATCTAATTAATTAATAAAAATCAGCAAAATTAATAAAAAATCAGTAAAATTCAGTAAAAAAACCAGTAAAAAATAGAGAACCAAATCTGAAAACATATAAAATTCTGAAATGACTAAAATGCCCCTAGAACTTAATACAAATTACAAAAATACCCTCAAACATGATAAAAATCTGTAAAAGTCAGAAAATTCTTGAAAATATCAAAATCTCTCCTATGCCCAAAATACCCTCCAAACCTCAATAAAATGGATAAAATTACCAAAATACCCCTATAACTTAAATATGTCTAAAATGATCCTAAAATACATCCTAAGGGTTTTCAAGTCTCCCTAAAATGTGAAAAAACCTAAAGTGACAATAATACCCCTATACCCTCCAACTTTGCATAATTACAAAAATATCCTTATGGATCTAAAATACTTGGAGTCAATCCAATATACTTGGAATTAATTCAGATAACTTTGAATCAATCCAAAATCATATAAACTCATCCTAAACTTGGGTGAGGCCAAGAGTTTAACCTAAAATATACCTTCATATGCATCTGTTGCCTGTAGTAGTAGTGTTGCATGTTATAAGGGCATCAACGGACGGTTAATCAAGGGTTGTCGAGCGGTTGCTTGATGTAATTAACACTGACTGAGGTCAGTGGAGAGAGGTCATATACTCGGATCTTTGCCTGATCCGAAGTCCCGGACTCCCTGAGGGCTAATCCCAAGCTCTCATAGTCTAATAAATAAAATACATAAAACCGACCTATATTTCTCCAAATAAAAACAAAACAATATGGATTTTCTTAAATAATCCGAATAGGAGAGACATGCTAGGTTAGGTCCTAAACACCATATCAAAGAAGAAGAGAGGGTCATTGAAGATCCCGAGGAGATCAAGAGCAGATTTGTGGCTTTTTTCAAAAATCTTTTCTCAGAAGAATTTCAGATGAGACCCCACATACAAGATGGCTTACTCCCAAAGATAGAAGATTCAGATGCTGGGAAATTGAGTGAACCCTTTGTGGAAGAGGAAGTAAGATTGGCTGTTTTTAGTATGGATCCTAATAAAGCACCGGGACCCGATGGTTTTTCTCTTGGGTTCTATCAATTTTTTTGGGATGTTATTAAAGAAGATTTGGTTAACTTTGTGCAAGAGTTTTATGACAGGCCAGAAAGGATTCAATCGGTCAATTCTACATGTGTTGTTCTTATTCCAAAGTCAGAGGGAGAGGAAAGAGTGACAGATTTTCGTCCCATCAGTTTACTCAATGGATGTTATAAGATTATTGCCAAGATCTTAGCAACTCGGTTCAAGAAGGTGATTCATAAACTTGTGGGCATTAATCAATCAGCGTTTCTGTAAGGCAGATTCATCTTGGATAACTTTATGGCAGCTTATGAGGTTATACATCATTATAAGATCAGAAATAAGCAAGGAGTGTTATTAAAGCTCGACTTTGAGAAGGCTTATGATAGAATCAATTGGAATTGCCTCAAAAAAACAATGATCCTTATGAGATTCAATGAAAGATGGATAAGATGGGTCATGAGCTGTATTTCATCCTCTAAGTTCTCTGTGTTGATTAATAGAGAACCGTGTGGATACTTCAGCAGTTCAAGAGGTCTTAGGCAGGGAGACCCATTGTCTCCGTTTCTTTTTCTGCTTATTGGTCAGATTTTTAGCTCTCTTTGGGATAATGCAGTTCAACTTGGCTTAATTGAGGGGTTCAGAATAGGCAGGAGCAATATACACCTATCTCACCTTCAATTTGCAGATGATACGTTGTTGTTTTCTTCGGGAAGTAAAGAGGATATTCATAATATCAAAAGATTGCTTATTTTGGTAGAACTTATCACAGGGCTGAGGATCAATTATGAGAAATCAGAAATTGTGGGTTTGAATGTGCCACAGCCTAGTCTTCTGGAGATTGCGAGATCCTTAAAATGTAGAGTGAATAATTTCCCTATTAAATACTTGGGCTTGCCCTTATCAGATGGAGCCTTAAGGGTGAGAGATTGGGATGGATTAATTAAGAAATTTGAGAATAGATTGGAAGGGTGGAAAGGAAACTTTCTTTCAGGAGGAGGGAAAATGATATTTGTCAAAATCGGTCCTTTCGTCTTTGGCAATCTACTATGCTTCTATCTTTAAGATACCTCGGACTGTGGAAAAAATTATTGAAGCAATTCGACGTTCCTTTTTTTGGTCAGGAGGGAGAAGGGAGAAGAGAGATATTCATTTGATTAATTGGAGCAATGTTTGTAAAAGTAAGGAGCAAGGTGGAATTGGCCTCTGCGGAGTGGCTACTTTCAATAAAGCAATGTTAGCTAAATGGTTGTGGAGAAGGGGAGAGCATCCGGATGCTCTTTGGGCTGTGATTGTGAAGGATCTATACTTTCATGGTGAGAACAAATGGAATTTTTATTCCTCAACCAGCTACAACATGTCTTCAATCTGGAAGAATATTGTTAGATGTGCTGAATTTATGGATATTTCGAGTACTATTCAGGTGGGGAATGGCAGGGATACACAGTTTTGGAAAGATAAATGGTGTTCCAGTGTGGTCTTTTCTGAGCATTTCAGCAATCTATTCAATATTACCCTTTACCAAGAAGCTACAGTTGAGGATGTGTTATGTCATATAGATGCAGGTCAGATCACTTTACCTTTAAGAAGGGATCCCACGGATGTGGAAGCAAAAGAACTAGTATTGTTAATTACTAGCATTAGTGAAGTCAGAATTTCTGGTGAGGTGCAGGATAAAAGAATTTGGAGATGGACTAACAATGGGCAGTTTTCGGTAAAGTCCATGGTTCAAATGTTGAACGATGTGGTACTAGGGTGTGGTGGAAGGAGATAGTATGGTCTAACCAACTTTCAAATAAGATCAAGGTCTTCCTATGGAAGCTTGCTTGGTGTAGAATTCTTACGGGAAGGAGGGCTAAGAAACTACACATCTCTGGGAGTTTCTCTTGTGTTTTTTGTGCTCTTTTTGAGGAGGATCAAAAGCATTTATTCTGTGGTTGTGGTATTATTATCATTCAGTGGAAGATTATCTGTAGATTATTTGGACTCAATTGGGTAGAGCAATCTTCTGTGTTAGATCTCTTACACTGGTGGAGCACTATTTGTCCCTATAAAGATTTTAAACAACTGTGGTTCTTGACCTGTCCGGCCCTTTTGTGGGCCATCTGGTGTGAGAGAAATAGAAGGAAATTCAATGACCAATTCAGAAGTACTAATGAGCTGTTGAGAAGTACATTTAGATGGGTGGAAGAATGGGGAAGGGCTGCTGGTATCCTCAAGGAGGGGAGTTCTGATTTTTTTGACAAGGCCAGAAAATGGAGGGAATTGATTTCTTGATAGGTTGTTCTTAGTGTGTTTCTATTTTATTTGCTTGATAAAACATCCTTTGTAATTTTTTCATCCTTTCAGCTGTAGATGGGGACCAGGACGGGGCTTGTCCGATCCTGGCTGTGATGCCTTCTGGGCTATTCATTCTCTGTGTAACCCTCCCTTTTATTCAATGAAATTGTGACTTAATGTCACCTTCAAAAAAAACAAATGTTCTATCATTCTGGTTCCTCCATATGCTTCAGCAGACTGCATGCGGAATCATGAGCAGCTTGATTTTTACATTTGTGTTGCCATTCAGTAAACAGCTCTTGAAAAATGCCCGCATGCCGTCAATAGTATCAAAAGTGAAGCGAATGCTATAGAAGCAACAATCTTCCAAACCTCCCTGCTAATTACACATTGAATAAAGAGATGATCGGCATTCTCCTCATGAATCCCACAAAAAGGACATATGACATCTGTATGCAGGGACCATTACGTTGAAGTTAATTAATCGTATGAATGTTTGTTTGCCTTACCTCGGAGACTAACATTTCATGGTTGTCATCTACTTTACATGAGAGTACACATTATTGTTATAATTCAACATCTATGGGCCTGTGGGTGTACATTCAGGCATTCATCAGAGTCAAAGTAAATATTGCAATATGTACCTTCTTTTTAGAGAGTCAAAATTTCTAGTTTTATCAAGAAAAAATAAAACTTATATTTGTTACTTAATTTGCTGCGACTAACATATACATCTAAATAAAAGACTATTATAGTTAATATATATTTTCTACCTCAGCTGTTTTTCTGACGAAAGTTTTAGTATCCATTAAATGGAATTTGTTTAAAAGACTATCCTTTTTAAAAGGACTCTTCTGGTTGTTTAACTAGGATCTCTGTTTATTTGAAACTGAAATTTCAAGTTTGGGGCATCTAAAAAGATGTACAAAATTTACTAATGTTTGAACCTGCACCTAGCAATCTGTCCTGGGGATATTTCATCTCTTTTTGGTGTTTTGGTTTTATTCGGAGAAATATGTAGGTCGGTTTTAATTATTTTGTTTCTTAGACTATGAGAGCTTGGGATTTGCCCTTAGGAAGCACGGGACTTCAAATCAGGCGAATGTTCGAGTATGTGACCTCTCTCCACTGACCTCAGTCAGTGTTAATTATATCGAGCAAACGCTCGACAACCCTTAATTAACCGTCTGAATGATGTCCTTCAAACAATCTATACTACCACACAATGTGCATACGTATGAAGGCAGCTTTTAAGTTAAGTCCTTGGCTTCTCCTAAATCATTTAAGGTATTCGGATTAGTTCCGGGCTATTAGGATTGATTCTTAGGTATTTGGGTTGATTCCCACTTATTAGGCTCAACCCCAAGTACTTCATGATTGATTCCAAATGTTTTAGGATCGGTTCCAAGTGTTTTGGACCCATAAGGCATTTTGGTAATCATGCCATGTTAGAGGGTATAGGGGCATTATGGTCACTTTGGTGCGTGAGATGAGTTTTAATAGTTTAGGAAGATTTCAATACCTTAGGATGCATTTTAGGGTTGTTTTAAGTGTATTTGGATCATAGGGGTATTTTTGTAATTTTAGACCAAAATGGATTTTATGGCCATTTATCATATTTTAACATTTTTTATAATTTTCTATTTTTAATAATTTTTAGCATATTAAGGGTATTTTAGTAATTTTACTCACCTTTAGGGTGTTGGGGGCAATTAAGATATATTGGATGGTTTTTACATTTTTTTAGGATTTTTCTGAGTTTTATGGATTTTTATCATGAGAAGGGTATTTTCATCATTTTTTTAAGTTTTAGGGGTATTTAAGTCATATTGGGTATTTTTACATTTTTTTCTGAATTTTTTCTGGTTTTTATAGATTTATTAATTATCTATGGGTGGTGGGCATTTTAGTCATTTTAACAATTAAGTGTGTTATTTAGTATGTATATGGTTCATTAAGTCTTAGGTATTGACTTAGACTTAGTCATGTGTAGGGATGAAGCCAAGCCGCCAAGGGCACTTAGGTATTATTTAAGTACATGTTTTATTATTAAGTATAAGTTTAGTCATATGGGTATGAATGTTATTTATGTATAAGCTCAACCATATATACACACAAATATTTGGCACAATAGACAAATCGATATTTTATTGAAATTTCGACAGAATTTCATCTTATAAGAGACAATTTATGACAATTTCAGCAGAGCTTTCCCTAGGAGAATCTTAGGAAGAAAACTAAAAAATGAAGCTTCCTCATACGCGCTCGAACTTGTGTAAGGCGCAGTGCATTCTTCACTCTGGCAGCAGTTCACCTTCGGATTTTTGGACCTTGGTTGGCATTCCCTTTTGGCTTCCTTTTGGGGGGTATTTATAGGCCTTGAGGGCCTTAACCAATGGGGGGTGCCGTCGTAAAAATTTTAGGAGAGTGGAAGAGAGCCAAGAGAGAGATGAGAGAGAGAGGAGGGGGGGAGGTTTCCAGGGTTGTGCCACCGGTTGGAGGAACCGGTGGCCCCCCCCCTCATCTCCTCCTTTTTTCTTCTTCTTCTCTTTTTTTCTTAATAAATGAGGAGGCCCTCATTTAATTCTCCTCACTCTTCTCTTTTTAAACACATGGGAAAGAGATTTCCACTAATTAGGCCAAGGATTGACCATTTAATTTCATCTTTAGTAGAGACTCCACTAATATGGAGAGCCCAAATGTACATTAACCCCTATTGAAAGAGGCCTTAAAAGGCCATTTAATCCCCTTTCTCTCCCCATTTGAATTTTAAATGGGGGAGAAGAGAGAGGGGAACCCCCTCACCGAGGAACCGGTGGGACCCCCCCTCCCACCGGTTCCTCCTCCCCCCCCCCCCCCCCTATTTAAGGTGAAGAAGGTAGACCACTTGGGTTATTTTTTTCCTTCTTCTTGCTGCTGCTTGGGCTTGTCCTTTTCTCACTATTTGTAGGCCATTGGACTACATATTGGGCTCATTTTGGACTGCATATTTGGGCCTATTTTGGACTGCCCATTGGGCTGCATTTATAGGGCTTCCCCTAGCTTTATATTGACAGCATATTGGGCTGCATTTGGGCCTGCATGGGGGACATATTGGGCTGCAGCTTGGGCCCTATTTTGCAGTCCTCTAAGCCCATTTTCAGGGGCATATCGGGCTGCATAGCTGGCCCGTTTAAGAAGCTTATTTGGCTGTTTTGGGACAGCGTATTGGAGGCATTCCGGGGCTGTTTTGGACAGCATATCGGAGGCACACCAGGAATATCTTCATTAAGGTATAACCCCCACCTCTATCTTTTCTTATGCATGCATGCATATGCTCCATAATTGCACACATGTACATGCGTATTTTTTACATTGCATGACTACATGCATGTGCATGTTAAGTATTCTTGTCATGCTGGAAAATATTTTGGGCCAACAGCTAACAAAGAAATTTTTAAAGCTGTAAATTCAAGCAAGCAGATCAGATTTTACTAGAAGCTTATACAAGGTAGACTGTGGGTATGTTTGGCAAAGCTTTTAGGTGAAGGCTGTTTTTGACTTCCACTTTTAACATAAAAACTTTGAGGGAGGGTGGTTGTAACTGATTTTGGACAGTTAAATCAAACTTTCCCCAGCAACCTCCTCTTTTTCCCCAGTTTACAGAGCTCCAATTTTGGGCTTTTCTTTTTTGGAAGCCAAAAAAGCACGTAAATGTCTTCTAAAGTTGTGTCTTCTCCTCAAAATAACTGAGCTGAAACCTATAGAAGCCTGAAAGTGCTTCCAATCAAATACACCCCATTTCTACCATGTCATTTCAAATACTTACTTCAATGTGGTCAGAGTTTGATATCATCTTGAAAATTAGGTCACACTTTGTACCTTCTAGATGGCCTTCTTGAACCTAAGCTATGTAGATCACACTTTGTAACTTCTAGATGGCCTTCTTGAACCTAAAATATTTTCTTCCTTTTTATCTCTTGACAGCAAGGAGTACAGAATCAGATTGGCTGGCCAAATCAGTCACCAGAAATCCTGATCCAAATCGGATCAGATTCGCAGAATTCACTGGTTTGGAGAGAAATCTGTTGATATGAATAAAAAATAAAGAAGTGAGGAAAAAGAACTTGATTTTTGTTTTTTGAAAATGATCACATGAATATTCTGTAATTGGAATAAATGCACTCCTAGGTCTCATGGTGATAGGTGATTAAAGTAGAGCCCATGTTTATATTTTTCTTGACAAAACTTACCCATGGTGCATTTTATTTATTTAAGTCGGGATTAAAATTTATCTGTAAAATGAAGAATTTCATCCAATAAATGCAAAGTTTTCCCTATTTCTCCACTCCTTTCATTTATAGGTCATTTAGCTCACATCTATATTGGATGCCTTCAGTTACTTTATGAGTTTTCTGGTGATACTAGGGTCCAGCAAGAAACAATTTCTAGGATATCCTTGAACCTATGTCTTAGTTTTGATGGCAAATAGTTTTGATGTTCTTTAAATGCCGCAAAACAATTGATAGAAGTGGAAGTTGTGCATTGGCTTGTATCATTTTCATCCAAGAACAAGAGTTTTTTTAATGTCTCCAGATCTGTTTTAATGCCATCAAAAAAGGACTTTTTACACCATTAACTTTCTACATCAGCGGTACCGGTGACATCTCCCTTAGCAATACACTACTTATTTGGTACCTATGTCAACCTTTTGAAGTGCAGTCTTCTTGGTCCTGTTTCTCATAAAATAGGCATTTGCTTTTTCAAGACATTGAACTTGGTTGAAACTGTTGAAATTTGACTGAAACCTAATTCAGCTCTGGAGCAAAATATTAGGAGAAGGGATCCTCTAAGTGCAGGTTTGGACCATAGTCAGTGCAGAGAGGAGAGTTTTTCATAAAACCCCTTTAAGGTGAGCTTTTCCCATACCCAAGGAAGGGCTTTCTGGAAAAACTCGCTCCCCTCCTCTCTGCACTTACCGAGTCCCATCCAAACCTGCACTTACAGGAACCACACTCCAATATTAGTGCCAACTGGTAAGTTCAACCAATGACTATAGATTTCAGATAACATTCAATGCCATGCATTTGAGCAGGGACTAAATTAATTCTAGTTTATCGAATTTTCTCTTCGTTGGTTGATTGTTAATGGTCATCCTCATGGCTTTGAAAATGAGTTGCAGGGATATAATTCTCTTAAGGACTTCTTTCCAACGATGGAGATGAAACCAAATCCACAATGCTCAAACTCAGCATGTCTTGAAAGACAGGTAGTATTGCATGGGTGTAAATGTTCTCCTTTTTACTATTGTCTTCCTCCAATTACAGTGGCTGCAACTATTGTGCAGAGGGAGTATATTCTTGCAAAGCCTGTTAGAGATGCCGCGGCAAAGGCAAAAATGGAAGCTGAGACATCCTTGGAAACAGGAAGCCCCGTTCACATTGATAATGAGTGGAATATTAGGTATGGTTTCCTGTTTAGAAATTAACTTTCCTTGTTGATATCATGCAATAGAATTGTAAACTCGGCATCGACATCATGCTACCTTGGGAAACAAGTGAGAAAAGAAAGATAGGAAACAGAATTGTGAACATTGATGGCAAAATGATAATATATGAGGGAACTTAGGAGAAACTAAAGAAAATGTACAATGGCCTTATAGTTTTAGGTCTTTCCGGATCGATCTCTCTCTCTCTCTCTCTCTCTCTCTCTCTCTCTCTCTTTCTCTCTCTCTTCCCTGGGGAAGGCAGCCAGCCACCTCATTGTATAGGAGGCGGTAGGAGGTGGGGTGAGAATTCCAATGGGTTGGTGTTACTGGTTTTGGCCCATTGCAATGGGCTACAAGAAGGTGGTTTTGTGGTGAGGTGCGCTGCTGGCCCCACCTGATGTGTCAACTGTTAAGGGAACATGTATCAGGGATGAACAATCGACTGCCATGTTGCTTCACCAATCAGTGAGTGACACATGTCAAGCTTTTATAATCACTGGGTAACATCTTGTCTCAAGTCCACTGATTATTGTGTGAGTGGTCCGTCCTTTGACCAATAATTGAATGACACATGGTGTGCAATCTTGTTACTGATGAAATTGGATCAAAAAATTGGACCACCATTAAGTTTGACATTTCAAAATAAACCTTTTACTGTCTACTTGCCTTCCGCTAAACATTGAATAGAACTGCAGCTTATTAGAAGATCTATTTGGGAGACAATAGCGCATTGCAAACTTTGGAAGGGGGGGGGGGGGGGGGGGGGGGTGTTGTTGGTGGTTTGGTTTGTTCCTGGTCTAAACATGGCAATTTATACAGGGATCCTGAGGGACAAGCATTATGCTTGTATTTCTTTTATTTGTTTTTCCCACGTTACTGGAAGTGTGGTATCACCGACCTTCCAAAACAAAGTCAATTTATGTTTTTTATACTTTCCAAAGGTTCATTGTGTACATACTTTCAAGTAAAACTGTAGTTATCAACTGATTATTAATTTATTATAACTTTTTGTTAATGGGATGGAAGGATCAGACCAAGGTGCAATCACATTTTGTGCAACCACCGGCAATAAGACTTTTAACTCTATGTTGCTTGTTCGAGGATAATTATGATTCATCCTACTTCGCACACTGTTCTTGAGATCAACAAAGAAAGCTGAACCTTGACATGATTTTACAGCAATTTTCTTTTAATGGATGCTTCAACATATTTTGAATTTTTACTTCCAAAAAAAAAATTTGAATTTTTGAGGACCAACTGCATTTCTGCATGAAATTTTTGCTTCCCCAAACCCCTGTGAAATCATGACAATAATTGATGAATAAGATTATAGTTAACTTTCCATTTTTTCCACTTATAATACATTTTGTATTTTTCTTATTGCAGTGTTGTTGATGATAGCGAGAAGGGACAATGTAGTGGTGATAACTCAGGTGAATTTTTATTCCTCGGTAGCCCGTGTCTTGATTAGTGTTCGATTCGTAATTTGTATTCTCACACATGTTTGTGATGCTTTATTCCATGGGCATCACCTTGACCTCTTCATTCTCTGTTGTGATAGCATTTTTAATGCTTTTGCCTACATATGGATTGTTTCCTATACTACAAAGTTTAAAAGACCAATTTGACTCCTGGGGGGAGGGGATGTATGAGGAAGCGCCCCATGCTCAACTTGCCCTAGGCTGCCATCTGCTAGCCTCTATTCCTGTGCTGAGGGGCTCAGTGACCAGTCTTGCTATGGGTGTCCGAGGAGCATAATTCTTGCTATGGTTGTCCGACATGGTTGGCAGTACCGGCCGATACCGGTACAGGCTCAAATGCCCGATACCAGTTTAAAATAATAATAAATGTACTGGTTCTGTACCGGTCCAGTTTTGGGTGTACCCCCGAAACCGGACCAGTACCGAATCGGTACACGTGAAACGCCCCTTAAAAGGGTTTCACTTTCCCCCCTCACAGAAACAGATCTGTGAGAGGGGCTGCTGGCTGCTGCGGTTTTGGGAGGGGAAGGAGGAGAAGGTGCCGCCACCTGGGGCCGCCGCCGCCACCCGCCGCCGCTGCAGCCCGCTACCGGAGAGGTTTTGGTCCTTTTGGGTGGAAGAAAAAAAGAAATAGAAGAAGATATGATATATATTTTAAATCTTTATATTATTTTTGAGGAGTTAACTGTTATTAGATTATTTACATTTGTTTTCTTAGCAAAATAGACAACCTCCAATCTTAACCCACCTTTGTCACACTCAACACATATCTAATTAATTTTTTACATTTTTTCTTGATTTTTTTTTTATTTTTTCAGAAGTTTCTCTGAATTTTTCTAGCCATTTTTATCCGTACCGGCCGGTACGGCCGATATCGGTACCAGTACGTATCAGTATCAGTACCCCCCGATACCAGTACCGGTACTGCCATCCATGGTGTCCAAGGAGCATAGTTCTAAAACCTTCAGCAATGCCCCAACCTTGGGAGGCCACAATTGCTTGAGGTGTAGATGTTGGTGGGTGTTTATTCATGTCTACAAGCAGGATTATTCCTGCTGCCTTGTGGACAACCACAAGGTGTGGGGTGGACCGGCCCTTCGCATGCTCGCCTTGAAAGCAAATGCTTAGTGCAGACAGGAGAATGTCTGACAGCAAAGTGATGGCTAAAGAAGCATAAAGCAAAATCTGTATTCCTTCCTAACGCAGGCAGAATGTAATAGTGGAATTTCCAGAAGTCGGTTAGATGACAAAAATAATAATTTTTAAATAGTTTCTACTTATCTCATATACTTTAAAGCAATGATGAGAAGTGTAGAAGTTTCTGTAGGAGTATTAACACAAGTACTTGCTAGATGGTGAATCCCCCACCCTCCAGAATGTTTCTTCTTCTTTTCCTATGGTTGTTTCTTTTATGCTTTTGCTTAGTTTATCTCAGTGATTCATAGGTCATTTTGTTCTTTTGTTTATTTTACCTTTCATCTTATTCCGTGCCTGAATCCAAACACTTGCCACTTGTTTACATGCACTGAATTCATGGTGTTGTATGCCGGTATTAATTGCCGAGAGGGCTGCATTTTGCATCAAAAAACAAAGTTAAACTCTGGTAGCTTGAACTGTTTCTTGTGATGCTAATGGTTGTTATTTTGAACGGTAAAAAAGAACCATCTGACTTTGGATGTGTTTTTTCTTATTTGTTTTAGCGGCCCACTGCTTCTAGGGGTTAATAATAATGCAACAGCAGTGGAACCTAATTATGCTTTGATTGCTGCTATAGTAGTGTCACAATTTGTGGTCACAAATCTTTCCTTCCTGAATGTCTCTAGCTCTTGTTTCCTTCCTCTGCTTCCTAGGTGTGTTCATTTCCTCTTTTCCTCTTTTAAGTCTATACTTGCGCTTTATCTTTTCCTCCTTCCATGACAGATGCACTACCAGAAGGCCTTGTTCATGAGCTTCCAACAGCCGATGGTTATCAAAAGCCATCAAGCTCCGTGGAGCCAAGCACTGCTTTGGATGATCTTGAGGAACTCAGAAAGCAACTTGAAGCAATAAATGCATCATGGCCATAAGAACACAGCCATTTTCAGAAGATATTGGCAGATCAATCATGAGACGTTTCTCGATTCAAGTTTTGTAGTGTATCCAACAGAGTTGCAAATTAACATACTTTTCCGGATCATTTTTTTTCATCATCCTTCATTCAGGACGGGGAAGCACCATGGATGCTAGTTATGTTGCTAATATGCAAATGCTGCCATTCTTTTAGCTAAACTTATGGTATCAGTGAAAACTTGAATCAAGCAACTGGTCTAAGTAGGTTGGTATTTGAGTGTGGTCTAAGTAGCCTTGCCTACCATGCATAGAAGGATTTGCATATTTGCTCCTTCCATATATGTTGTCTCCTTAACTGTTAGCTGAAATATGCTTCCAATTTCATGTGGCCATCCATATATTCACAACACCCTGTGGGTGCACTGTAGTAATAAAAATAAAAAGCTTGATGTTAAGATTCTCATATTGACAAAATACCTGTGAAAGGATACGTAATACAGTGACAAAAAGATTATTAACGCACGTTATACATGTTGACACAGGATGCAGATCGTTTATATTTCTGTGTTTAAGCTCAAGTCATAACCATCACCAAGAATAACTTGCACAAGAAAATAATAATAATAATAATAATAACTCTGCATGCTAAACTCGATGTGGAGGAGTTTCTTTTGCAAAATCTCCATATGAATGGGGTTACAGCTCGGTCCGCGTTGATATCAACTGAATTTGGCCAACTTATGTCATCACATCCTATTGTATTGACTAATGTGAGGTATAACAATTGTGTACTGCCTCCTATTGATGTAAAGTAGCATGGTAAAGGAGGTCTCTCTTTTTTTTTTTTTTTTTTGTCTTTTTTTTTGGGTCAATAAGAAACAGATATTCACACTAAACATAAGTTGCAGTGCCACCAAACCTGCCATGACAATGGAAAAACTCGGATGAAGCATGCCATAGATGCTGACTTGTTGATGTGCAAAGACTGATGAGCAACTCAACCAGACCTTGATCTGGGCCATAATTAAGCAACCACAAACATGAGGCAAGGCGAAAGCTCCCATCTCAAAGGTGGATCGGGGGGTGGGGGGGAGCCTTTCGTTGAGAACTCCTCCCATGAGAAGCCTGGTCCCACACACCGCTGCCAGCAGCAGGCACTGATAGGGTGGGCCTGAACACATCAATTCTGCCTGGTCCCTGGTCAAGGAGGTTCAAGACCATGTTGCAGGCATATTCCTAAGTAAATAGAAGAACGCAAGATCAGATATGGTTTGTGCTACTAAAAGTGGGTTTAATTTTGCTATCTACTTGAAAAATCAGATGATGAAGACTATAAGGCTTGATACTACTAGGCTTGATCTTAGATTAGGTGATCGAGATGCTCATAAAGTCTTCTTATTGACCGCAGTTGAGATAAAATGAACTTGATTGACAATGCTAATGTTTGCAGTCGAGATAAAATGAACTTGATTGACATTGCTAATGTCAGCTAATACAAGTCCTACATAATGACAGTCTACAAGACTTCATGACCAAGATGATCCTTCTAAAATTGCTGCTCCTGTAACCTGTTGAACATGGAATAGGCTTTATATCATTGAATCCAGTGGAGGTGGTCTTCTTTTTATTTGAGAATGTTCTTTTTTTAATTAATACAATTTTTTTCTGGACAAATATGCCAGGGAGAACGACCTTTCCGCATGAAACTTCTAAACTTCTATGCCCATTGGTTTCAGTGTTGTTAAAGTTATTAGGTCATCCAACTCAAAAACTTAAGGCATTGAGTAGAGTAGGTACCATCTATTTAAGTTTTGATTTTTTTTGTCTATTTTTGATGTTGGACTATTCTAACCTGTCCCCTCTTACACCCCGGTTCATAATCATAGGTTCTGATACTATGTTAAAGTTATTGGACCATCCAATTCAAAATTTTAAGGCATTGAGTAGAATAAGCACCATCTATTTAAGTGTTGATTGTTTTGTCCTTTTTCGGTGTAAGACTATTCTAACAAGTGTCATCTTGGAAATCTTACCTACACAATCAAAGGGAGGCACTCATTATGGTCGACATCTGGACAACAACATCAGAAAGGAACAGCTGCATGCCGTCATGTCCAGTAAGTAATTGCCTGTTAGAGAATGATCCTAATTCAGCTAATTATAAGGGACCTTCAAATCAAATCGGCCTAAGCAATGTGAGCTGAAATATTAGTTTATTAGATGTACAATATAAAGATATGTTGAATTTTATTAGGATCAAGTTGGTCGTCCAAAAGCCTAAAACTGACCTGACTTGAGGAGACCTCAGGTTCAGCACTCAACCCCAACTAATGGGGAACCAACCCAACTTAATGTTCGATCAAGTTTAGGTTGACCCGTCAAGCTTGCAGCCCTAATCTCGTTCTAAACATGACTGTTCTTTGTCAATATTTAATATACCTCCTGACCATACATACACATGCCTTTGTGGGGTGATGTTAAGCTGTAACCTATGATGAGCTTGAAACATTATAGACTGAGCTCAGAGATTAAGCATTTGTTTTATCTCTTCTTGGCGGCCCAATGGCCGTGCTTATAAAATTCATGTACTCTCTAGGTTTTTTTTTCCTTATTTTTTCGAGTTCCGTTTGCTGCACCGCAGGCGCGATCTGCATAGCTGTCCGATCTCTTAGATCGGACGGCAGCAAGTGGTGCTGTAATTTTTTTTTAATTTGCCGAGTTCGGGGAGACCTCCAATTCGACATCCGTACAGTCCGATCTCCAATCGAACAGTTAGAAAAATTGAAAAAAAATGGACCAGGCACTCGCATGATCCAAGCCTTCGGATCGCGCGAGTGCATGATCCAACCCTGCGTCGCGCACGGCACAGCACGCCAAAAAGGTGGAGTTTGCTTTATCCTTTCCAGTGAATTAGTGACCCTTATGAACATGAGAAAACCTTGCTGCATCGTCTGGCGGTGCAAGCAAAATTTTTAAAAATATATATTTTTTTTTAAGACCTCTAACGTGCTCTAGATGCCCATAATTCGATTTTTATTGGATATCTCAAAAAAAAATATGAAAATTTAAAAATCAAGCCCTAATGAACAATATAAAAATCGAATTATATGGACATCTAGGATATGTTGCAGGCTTTTCAAAGAAAAATCAATAATTATTTTTTTATTATTTTGCTTGCACCGCCAGGCGGACCGCCTGGCAGCGCAGTAAGGTTTTCTCTATGAACATAGACTTGTCTGGGTTGACAACCATGCACTTTTGTTTGCCCATGCTGATTGTCCCAAGGCTACCTAAAGTTTACTCTTCTATAGTACACCTATGCTATGCACAGTACAAGGAAACCACAGTTTTGGTTTGGTAACACATCATATTTAGTTGATCCCTTTGCAACCTTTCTCCCATGATCCAGCCAATTCTACGTAAAGAGGAGATAACTCTTCCCACCAGCAGGCTTCAGTGCTTGGACAGCCCAATGGGGTGAGTGTCTGGTGGGTTTAGTTGGCTGCCTTCCTGTCTGAGAGATCACAATCAACCACTGTAATATCTCATCAAGCAGGGGCCACTCTGCTCCTCACTTTGGCAGGAACATAATGATGAGCCCCTTGACTGGGCATGAATCCTCTTCACACCACTTAGAGATGCAAGACTGGATCCCATAGGGACCGCCACTGTGGACCAGCTAGGTGTTGGGAGACCGATTAGTTTCTAGTCCTTCCAAGCATAATTGACTGCAAAAGTTTCTTCATAATTAGGACTCTAACATATAGCTGATTATGCCTTGTCCCTTGTCCTCATCATTTTTCTTCTTTGTACAGAACTGTTTAGAAGCATTTAGCATGCCAACTGTTACTAGTACTTCTTTGTACATAACTGTTTAGAAGCCTATGCAAACATTTCAAAATCCACTATTTTCAAGAATAGTAACACTAAATGCCCTTTATTTTTTAGTTGACCCAAGGCATCTGCACAGTGAGGACTTGTGGCAGTGCCTGAAGGGGGCTGCAGTGGCATGCCCCACATTGTGCTGGATGGTTGGACCCTCCCTAGACCTCTGATGAGTTTAGGACTTGGAAGGGCAAAAAACTAACTTGGGACTTGAGTGGGGCACCATGATATGTGACATCATGGAATGCCAGTGCACACTTGCCCCACAACAACTAAAGAGAGGAGGTCTTTTTTAAACCCCCCCCCCCCAAGTAATCTCATTGAGAATAAGCCCCTCAACCTTAATACTAATTTATAACTTCTCAAAATCTTAATTTGTGTGAAAAACACTCCAAAAACACTTTAAGAAATATTAACATTCTAAACATCCAAGAAAAAGGTCTTCTGTAGAAGTGAGATTATTAAAAGTTTTCGGTAAACAGACAAACTCCAGAGAGCTTTCTCCAACTTGACTGGAAAAGATTAAAAGTCATATTATATAAACACACCCCCTCCACCACCCAAAAAAAAGGACCCAATTGGGATCTAAAAGCATAAACCAAAAGCTACAGAAGATGGGGTGTTGGGCAAATGTGCAGCTTTCACATGCCTCCTGCCCCCAGAGCAAGCCACCTTTAATTGGACCCACCTTTTCTCATGGGCACCAGAGATGGATGGGCGTGGGAATCTCTCTCACCCATGGAATGTGCTGTACAAACTTGGAAGTGATAAAGAGAGGCACATGTTCTTCATGATTTGTTCACTAGTGCAGATAATATCTTGATGTGTCTAATGTTTCTCATGTCTCAATCTCTTCATATTACTATGACTTAATAGAATTTTATTCGTAAGAAGGTAAGTACTTGTTTATTTGCAAGAGGGTGGATACTTGTGTGCAAGGAAACAGGCACTTTGCAAACAACACCTGAGGGAATCCAGGTTACATGGAAGACACTTTGTAGAATTCAGATTTACATAACAACACCCACATGATTGTGGTATGTGCTGCTATCACCTTAGGGGTATTTCCACACGTATATGACTCACCATGTGTTTTATGGGAAAAAAAAAAAGGCTAACATAAGAACTATTGTGTATCTGAAAAACTAAGGTTCGACGAAAATTACCGTGACATAATGTAAAACACTGCACTTCTGTGGACACCAAATGCAGTACTGTTTTACAATATTTTATGTCAAACCAAATGTCTGCTGAAAGAAAGATAAGAAAAGAGGAACATTGAGAAATGTTAGTTCGACAGGATTTTTAGAATAGTTTTTGAAACAAATGTCTCCTAAAAGAAAGATGGGAAATGAGGTAGACGAGCAATGTTTCAAAGTACAAGATTTGTAAAGTAGTTCTTGGAACTAGAAGCAGTTTAGAACGAGGTAGCGTATCAAGTGGAGCAGATCAGTATAAACGGACTTTGAGGTTTGCTTCCCCTTGCTCAAGTTATTATTACCCACAGAAAAGCATGAGAAATGAGATGAGGAACGGGCATGACCACGATGAGACATTAAAGAGCAGGAAGCATGGAAATTTCTCACAAAAAGAATACGGTATCTTTTATTCTCTCAAGGAAGTTTTTTCAAGCAATTTACATGGCAATTCCACCTAAGAATGGAGCCAAGATCCAACCAATAAATTGGCATTTTTCATGTTCTAGCAAGCTTTCTTTTTTGCTCTGTTGCTTGTGACACATTTTTCATGAAGAGTAGTGTGAAGATGATCCACATTACACATTCACAGGCTCTGAAGATCAGTTTTGTTTTAAATTACTGTCAAATGAGAATTTGGGATAATTAGATAGGGAAGAAGAAATGACAAATAGAGGAATCAAAGAAAGTGAGAGACACGAAATGTTGATAAATGCATAAAGATATTTTTCATGTTCCCAAGCACTCCTATGATTTGTTTGCATAGTTATCATTGAAATCTTGGTATGCAGATATCACAAGCTCGCAAGTTTAATTTGCTTCTGCCTATTCGTAACTTAGAGAGAGGAGAGGGCATATCCATGATAGATAATGAGAGCCAATCAGAAGAAGAAAAAAAACGTGATGTTGCACACAAAAATATTGACATTCTCATGGTTCTTCAAAGATTCCAGCACAATCTGAATAACACATTTATCATTTAAAAAAATGAGTCAACGGCATTAGTATACACATTAACAGATTTATATGGTTACTTTGTTTTCTTCCCATTATTATCCAAACAGGAACAAAGGATACCAGGTACGAGGCCTCAACAAAAAATCAAAGAATTCGGCACAAAAAAAGATATCCATATTTTTCACAGTTTCTTAAGATCCTCTGCGTCATCCAAACACATTTATTGTTAAAAATGGTGCCATCACAATCCCTGGGCACACTTAAAACTTATTCCACCTTATTTTATTGTATTCTAAATTATTACCAAAGAGAAAAAGAGAGGAGGTAGGAGGTGATGCATAGAGGATCTTGACAAAGAATTGAAGGAATCAACTAAACATGAATGAAATTTCTCATTTAAAAGGTTGATATCTCCATTAGACACCCACAGGATCCTCCAGTTTTTTTTTTCCGCGTGTATCCCCATCAGTCTCACATTCATGTCTGTCAAAAGCAACACATATAACATGATTAAGACCATGGAAGATAAAAGATTTTTGAGAGTGCCGTTGGTGGGCCCCGCAGACAACCTTGACCTACCACATAACAACTTCCCTGGAGCAGGGAAAGGGAAGGTGGCGATCCCCAACACATGCTGAGGCAATTATTACAGCAAGCTCCTCCCACTCCACTGTACCTTCTGCATCGCCAACACAAAAGGGAAAGAGGGCAGCATCCACAGGATACACACAATTGATACGGGATTTGCTCATGTTTCCAACTTGGACACCATGCTATTGTCCACCCACTGAAATGGGCACTATGGTAACTCCACTGCAGAAACTATTCGTATATATCAGGGGGGCCAAAACCTGGCACTCAAAGTCCTCCATCACTTCACCAACCTTCTTCTACTTCCTCTCCACCTTCCAGTCTTCTCCCAACACAAGCAATGGAGGGAGGAGATTGTGAAAGAGAACTGCAGTTGCTCCCTAGGAACTCTGCCCACTTCCCACTCTGGACAAGCAGTCCCAGGAAGACACCAGACCCACCTGACCACCCACACCTCGATCTGAACTTGTCCATCGGCATACTGCAGCCGCCCAGGCCACCATCCGATGAAGAAAGCAAGAGCAGCATGAGACGCATCCAGGCTCTGAAATGGCATGCTGCTGAACAAATACGGCTAGCTGCCGTGGAGAAGGCTTATGCAGAGCAAGTAAGGGAGCTCACCAGGAGGGAGATGGAGTCAGCAGAAAAGGAATTCGCCCGTGCAAGGCTGGTGTGGGAGCGAGCTCGAGAAGAGGTGGATAAAGCTGAGAGAATGAAGGAGCTGGCCACCCGGAGGATTAATTCGACGTGCACAGAGGTTACTTGCCAGTCTTGTCGGCAACGGTTCAGGCCATAATACAGTTTGGCTGAAGAAAAACAGGTTCATCTGTAACCAGGCTGGGAGATATGGCTTCAATTAGATCCATTTGCCTTTCTTCTAGTGGTAGTCACAACCAAAGATAATTTGAATCAGTTAGTCTCCCCTGGAAAATTCGAAAATGCATTCTCTTCAAGAAAATAAAGGAGAAAGTGCAATAGTGTAACTTCATTCGTAAGTCAAGACACAATAGGATCTCTCTCTCTCTCTCTCTCTCTCTCTCTCTCTCTCTCTCTCTCTCTCTCTCTCTCTCTCTCTCTCTCTCTCTCTCTCTCTCTCTCTCTCTCTCATGTGAGTGCGCATGCAAAGGAATGCTGAATGACACTGAAAATATGCAATATTGCTGGTTGTAAAAAAAAATAAGGCTGTAGGTTTACACTATCACAATAAATCAACCTTATTATTCCAGAATTATGGATAAAGTTGATCAAAAAACTTGTCTGATGCTGATATTGATCCGCGAAGTTCGAATGTATTCCATGAAATTAAGATTGCCACCGCCAGATAGCTGTGATAAGAGAGAAGAAATATCTGCATTTTCTTCGTCTGTGAAAATCCGTGGAACCCCTGCACAATCAGAATGGAAGATCATCTGTAACTCAAGTGAATGCTGTTGGAGTCAGATTATGTGGCTCGATGAAAGTAACATAGTGAAAGTAAGACAGATCCTGCTAAAAAATACCGTTTCAACATTATAAAATCATAAAAAATTCTGCAATGTATAACATTTTTTTTCATGATAAATAGGTGTCATACTTTGGCTTTGAAACCCTTTCTTCACGCATGGTTCCCATTTTTAAATTTCTATTATTCACTGAACCGCTACTAAGCACAGTCTTATACTTCAATAAGAGTTGCTATGCTGTAAAGAGGCACAAAATTACATGATTTTTCCTCGTACTAATCATTTTTCCTTATATTTTTAATACATAAAGCAGGCTAACTTCCTAACCTGTCAAAAAGCATGCTACACCTCTTTTCTCAGACTTTCTGCTTTTAATATTCTACAGTAACAATGGTTTGTAGCTTCACGGGTCTTTATTGAAGAACAGAGGAAATTCATCCAGACCAGTGATAGAATCCCCACTCCACAGTCCTCTGCTCTTGATTGGGCATTGGTGCAGCAACCAAATCACCATAAAATATAGAGCTCCTGTACACAGTACACCTCTCTGTTTCTCTTGAGAAGAGTATCGCGACAAAGTCTATAATAGAAAAACCATTTTAGCTGATCTTGCAAGTCTGAAAATCTCTCAACAATGTTTCAAATTCTTCAGACCTCAGCTCAGTGAATTAAATATTATGTTTTACCACCATCAGATTCCAGCTGAACTAAAGTTCATCTTGACAAATTTTATGAACGTCAAAGAGTGATTTCAAATATCATGTTTCACCGCCATGAGATCACCCACTGAACTAGCTAATCTGCACACATTTTTACGATTATCAATGAGCTAATGAATAGGAGTTCATGACTTGATCAGCATAACAAAAGAAAAGATGTCAGGATTCTGGACAATTTAGGTTTTTTCAGTCTCAGTTCAGTCTTCATGCAGACAATCTGTCAAATTAACAAGGACAAAGTGGAAATGACATGTGACATGGTTAAGTGGAAATGATATCTGAAATATCTCTTTGGATCAAGGTCAGCCATCTCCTTAGCGAGAAATAATGGAAATTGTCCGCACAAGTGTTACTTTGTATATATATGTGTGTGTGGGTGTGTATATATATATGTGTGTGTGTATATGTGTATATATACATAATGTGTGTGCGTGTGTATATGTGTATATATATATATATAATGTGTGTGTGTATGTATGTGTATATATATATACATATAATATTATAATTGTGTCAAGTATATGTTTCTGAGTTTTGATTACCATGGGAGACCTATCATAAGCATCAGGTACTCTGAAGTTCCATATAACCTCAGGTACTAAAAATTTATGAGCACATCTATGATGAGGAAACAGATAAAATAGGTAATGTATGCATATCATAGTCCAATTCATTTAAGAGAGAAACCCAAAAAAAAAAAAAAGGGGTCTGCTTACAAACCATGAAAACATTCTCTTGCTTGCCCTGCCATAAGCACAATATCACCACTCCGTAAGAACATCGCTAGTGGCGAATCTTCCCTAGACTTTCCCCCTAGAAGAAAGATAGCCTTGCAACCAAGGCTATAAAAGGAAAAAAAAAATTATGAATGACATTACCCACATGCATGCAGAGAAATTAACAAAGCAAATGTTATCACGTGATGCTACCTGATGCTTACTATCGGCTTATTCCAATCTGCTTCCATGTCATCAAGATGGCCACTAAGCATGTCACCTAGGAAGAATACAATAAATGTCAACAACAATGACCTAGAACAGTAGTATAGATATGGTTATTCTTCTAAATATTAGCAATATAGGAATGTCCCAAATGCCAGGAGCAACATATTTAGCCAACATACTTGGACCAAAATAGTTAACAATAGCAGCTTCAGGCCGGAATTCTTTCCCCAGTGGCATAGCAGGTTTTGCCATTTCCTTGGCAAGCAAACAAAGTGAATCTGGAATTTTGTTGTGTGGAAGAGAAATGTCATAGTTACGCTGAAAAGATAGACAAAAGGAAAATCTATTTAGAGACAGATAAACTATGCAACGGCAAGCTTTTAATAGAATTGGCGATACAACCACTGTCTGTTAAAAAAAATACTATGCAACAACAAACAAGTGGGCACTAAAAAGATATAGGAGATAGAGTAAAGAAGGTCAAAATCTAGAAGACCTCATATTTATACTCCATTATAAAGTGAATTTGGAGATAAAGGAATGTCATTATTTTCAAGAGCTGCAGGGGTTATATTGAGAATATTTGCCTCAAAAAACCATCCTCATTCTATTCTTGGAGCAGATTCATTCTCAAGTTACCTGCAGATAAGTGGAAGAAAGCACTAGACAATAAATTGTAGTTTTATTATTAGGTTTTGTGTGTGTGTGTGTGTTTCAGAGGAACCTCTCCTCTTTGGTTGTACTGCCTTTTATTCTTAATAAATTGGTCCAACCACTATCACTTATTCAAAGAGAAAGGATTTTGGAGAGTTTAGTATACTTGTTCATTCCCTTCCTTTTGTGATATCAATGAAGTTGTGGTACCATCTACTTCAAAGAAAAGGTTAACCTTCACACCGAAGTCCTAGCTAGAGTCTAAAAACACATTGATCATTTTTATTTTTTATTTTTCCAACCTAGGAAAGAGGAATACATGGTAGGTTGTTTGAAGCCTGCCACGTGTTATGCAAGAAAAAGTACTGCCCCATTCAGCTGATCCCATTAGTCTTACATTTTCAGTTTATATAATTCACCTTGGAATGAAAATTTGACTCATTCACATTGGTATCAATTTCAGCAGATTCTGATCTAATCTAAGGTCCGGAGGTCCAATCACTGAAACTTGAGCATGTCGGCACACATATTATCAATGAAATGCAACGAAATAACTATGATATATGGATTGCTTGACCCTCTTACAGCATGATAAGGAAATCAGATGGTTTGTCAGACTTGTCCAATTAATTGACTTTGTCTTGTTCCAAACCAATCTAATTTCATTAGAAAGTTACCATTATAATACCTATATTAAGTATCTTGAAACACAGACAATAACGCAAAACTACTTATTCTTTCCCCCACTATCTTCATGGCATTGTTTGTGGGTTAATAAACAGGACTGCATTGTTTGGTGGCTGGTGGTGCATGCCACCATCTAGGCTCTTTGGAATGAGAGGAACACAAGGATCTTCAGACAGGAATCTAGAACATTGGAAAGAGTACTGTCTTTTATTTCTGATAGAGTTTGTGAATGGGCCAAAACTATTTGCAATCTGAACATTGTTTAAAAAGGCAGTGCCTCAAGGCACTGAGGCATACACCTCAAAGCAAGGCGCTAGGAAAATGCCTTAACGCTTGCGCCTCATGCTGTTTATGCGCCTCATGCTGTTTACTTGAGGCGTACGCCTTGATGCAGTAAGACAATGAGATGCTTTAAGGTAGATCTAAGGCTTACGCACCTTTATTGTTTTTAAAACATGATTCAATGATGACAATTCTATTAGATAAACAAAATAGGAGGATTTGAACTGAACCCAACTCTTCTACTTCAACACCAAAAGAGAGAACAATAACGGTGGCAGGGCATGCTTCAATGCCAACTAGTAGTCCATGGCTTTCACCCCATATTCATTTGTATAGGCTCTATTATTAAGTTGAGATAGTATTACCAATGAAAAGTCAGCATTATTTAATTTTCTTTGAGAGTTTTAACAACCTTTCCCCAAAATAGTAAGGCTTACGCCTCATTGCACCTCAAGGCTTATGCCTTGTAAGGCTTTTGAAAAGCACCTCACAGACGCCTCAAGCCCCTTTAAACTATGAATCTGAACAATGTGGACTCCTTCATTTTGTTTTCATTGGGGGGGGTTGTCAGACAGACCATCTTGGATTAGTCCTTTTACTTTTGTACAAGGGACTTTTGAGAGCAGTCACTCATACACATGTATATTCCCTTCTTTTTGTCAATGATGTCATGGTACCATCCACTTTCGACAACAAAAAAAAAAAATCAGGAAATCCTAGGCTACAATTAAGGAGATTGTGAATCTGGAAAATGTGAGATGCTTCAGATTGCCTTACCCTTCGCTTTCTTCTTTCCGCATGTATTATCCAGACATTATCCACATCGTTATTATAAAAATTGTGAGAAATTTAAGCCAATTTCCGTTGGAAACTATAATAACCATTCAAAGCGAAAATTTAAATTTTGCAATAATTGAAATTATAGACCTCCCTTTATCCATCCTGTAATTACTTTTTCTTAACATGCACTGAGATTTTTAACCTAAACTGGGATTCATAAAACTGTGTTGATGCTAATAAAAAGAGTACAGAACATTGCTTCTACCAAGTACATAATCCAAGCTTCAAAATGTGTAGTAAACCTTGAATAACAACTTGGTGCATTTTCAAATGAGTGAGGAATGAACAAAAGAACTCTGATGAACTTTAGATGATTTACAAAAGTTGAATTGCACAAGTACCTTAGACCAATCAAACTGAAGTCCAAGTGTGCTCCAGCGCAGCTTCCGCAATATGGCAGCTGCTGGGACAGATTTGCAAGACCCTCCTTCCTTAATATCAACAAAATGATATCGAGGAGCACGCACACCACTCGCATAGGAGTTTTCCATCTCAACCAACACTTTGTTTTTCCGAACTGCATCAAAAAGATCATGGATGGAGCCGTAAATTGCAGTGTGGTTGGTCCTGTTGGGGGCTTGAGGAAAGTCCATCAGACTCTCCCTAACCCAGCGGCACTGCTCCTCAACACTCAATGCCCCGGGAATGAAATAGAATCCTGTAAAGCATCCTTTCAGGTTAGACACCAAAGATGGGTTCAAGAGACAAATGTTAGTATGGCAAGCACAACCAATGCAATAAAATTGACAGCATTAAACGCGCCCCATGTTGTATTGATCTGCCTATTTCTCCCTAAAAAGGGATTTTTTGGTCAAAAATACACAAGAAGAAGGCATTAGACATCAAAAAAAAAAAAACACAATAAACACTTTTTTCATCTATTCTGGCAAGTGCAGACAAAACTACCGAATCAGACAAAACAAGGGGAAAAACATGGAACCTAATAAAAGGTTCCAATTTTTTTCTTTTACCCAAATGACTTGTCCTAAAGAACATAGGATCATGGAAACACACTGTTCCCATACCAGGGCGGTCCTGGAAGCCGAAGACGGTGAGGTCGAAGCCGGGGCACTCGAACCGGAAGATCCCCGCCGGGAGCTCCTCGCCGCGACGAGAACCGTCGAGCACGGCGGCGAAGTCGACGACGTCCGACAGGTCCGTCTGGCGGTGATGGCCGCCCTGTTTCTGCCTGCAAGTGGCGAAGAGGCGGCGGAGGTTAACAAACTAGGGTGTCCTGTTGGAGGTGGAGGGAAGGAGGGGGGAAGGGCGGAGCTTGCACCTGCTCCTAGCAGAGGGTTTGTGGGACGGCGAACACTTGTAGAGCTTGTAGACCTTCTCGGCCTTCCTGAAGGCGGTCCTCTCGGGGTCCCCTGCCCCGGGATCGGCGCGGCTGCCGTACATCGGACCTCCCGCCGCTGCCCGCCTGCTCCGGAGGGGTCGCGGGGGTGCTGGCTTGGAGGGACTCGCTGGTCGGCGGCGGCGGCGGCGCGGAGGACTCGGGAGGCCGAAGCGCCCAACTCAGTGCAGGCGGGGGCGGGGGAGTTGGGGCGGTTTTGGCGAGGCCGTGTGTCGACCAGGAGGAGATCCCCTGCGCCCGGGCGTACTGGACCCATACTTAGTTAAATACTTTAAATACACGTATAACTAGTTGTAATCTTGTGCAACGCACGGCCGGGTATCATATTTGAATAAAAAAATATAATTAATATAAGTAAAATTAATTTTTTACATTTTTTGAAGAAATGAATAAAATAATTATAAATATATATATATATATATATATATATATATATATATATATATATATATATATATATATTCAGAAATATTAACATTTTTTGTGAATATTAGATTAGTTGTTTGATAAACATTAAAACTTCAGGACCATTGTATTCAATTGAATATAGATTGAGAGAGAAAACTAAAAAGTGAACTAAAAGTTATTATTATTATCGCATGAGATTATCCTACTAAATGTTGTGTTGAAATATAGATTGGAAGAAAAATGAGAAAGAGACTGGTCTCGTTAATAACGAAATTAGTTATTATTATCTCATGAGATTATCTCAATAATGATAATAAATATCAAAATTTATTATTATTATCTCAAAAGATTGTCCCAGCATTATTAATAATATTAATAACAACAACAACAACAACAATGATAATAATAATACGAGTGACAAAAGTGAGAAAGAGATTGGTCTCATAAATAATAATAATAATATCAAATTTTATTATTATTATTTCATAAGACTACTATAATAACAATAACAATAATAATGATGATGATGATGTCAAAATTAGTTATTATTATCTCAAGATATTGCAACAATAACAATAACAACAACAACAACAATAATAATAATAGGGGATAGAAAATTGAAGATAAAAATATTAATAAAGAGAGAGAGAAATGTGAAAGAAGAGAAAGAGAGATGATGATAATAATAATACTATGAAAATTAATTATCATTATCCCATGAGACTATCATTTTGATATTAATTTTTTAATAATAATTATAATATCAAAATTAGTCATTATTATTTCATAAAAATATCATAATCATAATAATAATAATAATTTTAAAATTAGTTATTATTATCTCAATAAATTGCAACAAGAACAATAATAATAATAATAAAATTAATAAGTGATAAAAAATAGGAGAGAAATATTAATAGGGATAAAGAAAAATGTGAAAGAGGATAATAATAATAATAATACTTAGGCAAAGAGAGAGGAGAGGGAGAAAACTAATGAGAGAGAGAAGGGAGAGAGAGATAATTAACGAGAGAGAGGGGGAAAGAGAGATGGTGAGATAAATAATTAATGAGAAAGAGGAGGAAAGAAAGAATTCATGAGAGATGATTAATAGGGGACATAGACATTAATAGAAAAGTGGGAAAGAGAGAGAGATTATTTAAGAGGGAAATAAAGAATTTTGATTTTAACACGTGACATTAGAGAACTCTATTTTATATATATATATATATATATATATAAGACTATAAAGACAATATAGAACGAGATTTCTTTTCACTCGTTATTCAACAATCATTTCAAAAAAGAAAAATAGAAAATTTTTATGAACTCCATCAAGCTATAGTATGCGGACGAGTGGACCCCACATTCGAATCGGTCTGTCCATACATACAGATACAGAGACCCCTTTACACCTTTCCCGCATAGACCCACACAATGGTGAACGGATGGACTCCGCTATGTGGTGACATGTGGACTGCACTCAATAACAAGACAACGCGCTAACGCACCTCAAGACGAATGGCTTCTGTCCCCCTTTGCCTAATCTGTGATTGATGAGACAAAAGCAGACATGATCAGACATAATGTGGACGTAGACGGAGTACGAATAAATTCAATAAAACAGACAAGACGGCTATCGGCGCCGAGACGGATCAAGACAAAACCCTCCACCTCATAAAGAAAGATTCGTTCTTATCTCCTCAATAAAGACAGCAGAGAAGAAGACAGCGGCACCGAAAGCAAGATTCCTCCTCATCTCACAAGTTTCAATCATCTGAACAAGCCTTTGTAAATGTCGTTCTCATAAATACTGTACTCATGTATAAAGAGAATCTCCCATGTACATTTTGTCTTTTAGAAATACCAACATCTGTGAGCTGGCTCAACTTTTTTATTTTGGAAGCACCGAGAAGGCACCAGCATCTGGCTGAGCATCGCCTCTCTTAGTTTATAAAAAGCCTCCCTTCCGGACTGTGGAAGACATCGATCAATTTGAAGAGTAAAAATCTCATTTGGTTGATACATTTGTTATTCTCCACCCTTTTTCAAATCCACCACCTCATCCACGCTCAACTTCATCCCCTCTCTGCCCCCCGATCTTTAATGTACAAAAAATAAAATGAAAACCTAGCGTTAAGGCTCCAACCATCTGCTGACGACGGGCTTCCACACGTGTCCCCCCGTATCTGGTGACTTGAACGACGAACTGAGGCTTCTTTGGAAGGTCTGAAAAACCAAGACGAGGCCCCCCTGATCAACGTGAAAGTGGTATATATATATATATATATATATATATATATATATATATATATATATATATATATATATATATATATATATATATATATATATAAGTGAAGATATTTAATTGCAATCCCGTGCGATGCATGATCAATTAAGATATTTAAATAAAAAATTATATAAGTGAAGTTAATCTTTTATATTTTTTTGAAGGAATGAATAAAAAATTATATACTAATATTTTTCTTATAAATATTAGATTAGTTGTTTGGTAAACATTAAAAGTTTAAAACCATTGTATTCAATTAAAATATAGATTCAGAGAGAAAATTAAAAAGTGAACTACAGGTTATTATTATTATCGCATAAGATTATCTCAATAAATGTTGTGTTGAAATATAGATTGAGAGAAAAATGAGATAGAGATCAGTCTCGTTAATAACGAAATTAGTTATTATATCACATGAGACTATCCCAATAATGATAATAAATATCAAATTTTATTATTATTATCTTAAAAGATTATCCCAATGATAATAATAATAATAATAATAATAACAATAACAATAACAACAACATATTTAAATAATCTTAATAATAATAATAATATGAGTGATAAAAGTGAGAGAGAGACTGGTCTCATTAATAAAAAAAATAATAATAATAATAACGTCAAAATTAGTTATTATTATCTGAAGAGATGGCAACAACAACAACAACAATAATAATAGGGGATAGAAAAATTGGAGATAAAAATATTAATAGGAGTAGAGAGAAATGTGAAAGAGGAGAAAAAGAGAGATAATAATAATAATAATGATAATATCAAAATTAGTTATTATTACTCAATGAGATTATCATTTTGATATTAATTTTTAAATAATAATAATAATATCAACATTAGTTATCATTATCTCATGAAAATACCATAACAATAATAATAATAATTATTATTATTATTATTTTAAAATTAGTTATTATTATCTCAATAGATGGCAACAACTACAACAACAATAATAATAATACGGGACAAAAAAATAGGAGAGATAGAAATATTAATAGGGAGAGAGAAAAATATGAAAAAAATTAATAATAATAATACTTAGGGAGAGAGAGGGGATAGGGAGAGAATTAATGAGAGAGAGATAATTAACGAGAGAGATGGTGAGAAAGAGAATTAATGAGAAAGAGGAGGAGAGAGAGAAATAATAGGGGACATGGACATTAACACATAAGAAAGAGAGAAAAAGTATTTAGAAGGAAAACATAAAATTATAGTGTTGACACGTGGCACCAGAAAGCTCTGTTATATATATATATATATATATATTATAGATACATGTTTCCTTGATTTCTCGAATTAAACTCTAATACGCTGCACCATATCAAAAGAAAGCAAAAAATACTCATTTTTTTGACACCAACCGTTTTATTCACGTATAATAAAAAAATGTTTAATACTTCCCGTTTAATATACCATGTTATTAAATTAAAATAACACTTTTACTACTTAAATATCATTGAACATTATATTATCTCATAAAAAACTCACTTTTTATTGATAAAAATTCATAATTTGATTAATACTTATTTATTATATGATTATAATTTTTATTGTAATTTTTTTTGACAATTTTTATATAAAAGTATATATGTTTTATTGATTTTTTTAATCTTTTAATTATTTAACTGAATGTTTGATTATCTTATTCAAAATTTAAACCAAACTATATTCAAACGTATTTTTGTTGTATAATACCGTTACCATAGTTAACTAACTATGACTGCATATGACCAGTAGGGGACATTAATTATGTTTAACCACAATTTTATGGAATGAGATCGTCTAGACTTAGTTCGTCTGGACCGTCTAACGTCTCTAGACACATCAAAATGAGTCGTACATATATTGTGCATATCACTTCAAAGGTAAATGACTTATATATCTTCGTGTACGGCTCGTTTTGATGTGTCTGCAAGCGTTGGACGATTCAAACGAGTCAAGTTCATTTCATTAAATTTATACACTATGAATTAATAAGGGAGAATTCAAAGATACCTCATTAGGATGTACAATCCACATCATCAAATTTATATACTATGGTATACACAAAGTACTAGTTTACTAAGAATTTCTGATTGTTTATTATTTTAAAAATAATATTTACTATATTGTACATTGCCAATACAAAAAAAGTGACTCAGATTAAACTCACTGATGGCACACGGGTAATGACCTAGTGGTACATCCCCTGTTTAAGAGTAGAGAATCGTATGTATGAGTCAGATGTGGCTCTAGGAGTGACACTTGAGGAGTATTTTAGGAGATTTTTTGGAGGCCTTTAGTACTTTGGTATCCCAATATAGGATAATTCTAGTTGATTTTGATACTTGGTAGTTGGATATGGGACTTGTTCCTCATACCACTCTCTGAGGTAACCAATATATATATGAGGAGTCAAATTCAAAAAATAAAAAATAATTGTCTGTCAAATTGTTTTCCAAGAGTATGGACTATATCTCTTAGAAACATGAATAAAATTTCAGAGTATGTTCTAGAGCAACATGTTCTCAAGAGCGTGATCATACTATACTCTGACAACATCTATATGTTGTGAAATTTTTTTCATAATATCATGTTCGTAAGAGCGTCATCATGTTCTGGACAACTCGATAATATCTCCGAAAGTATAATTCATATTATTGAAAAGTAATTTAACAGATAAAATCTTTTTTTTTTTTTAATCTAATTATTCATGTGCGCTGATGTATAGATGACATCAAGATGTATTTAATGGAAGAAACAATATCATGTGGACACTCTAAGTAGTAAAATAGAACTAGGAGGCTCAGTCCAACTCACTTGTACAAATAGCAATTAAACAAACATCACTCTAATTTTAAAAAAGTATGATTTTTACTCATGATAATATAATATTCAAGTCCTCATTTGCTACGCTTGTACATTATAAATTATGAACGTATATTTTATTTTATTATCCTTTTTTTAACAAAGCACAAGTATTAAAATCTTTAATTATTTTTTTGTGAATTCCTCATTAGCCTATGTGAAAAAGTTATGTTAAACTCGTTTGAAAACACATATGGTATTTAAGAATAAGAATGAAAAAGATAATATTTTTGAATATAGACTTTTGGGAGGTGTACGATCTACATTAATAATGATAATCTAGTTTCAAGATCTTAAAAACTCGTAAGAGTGAGTTTCTTCTCACTCCTCCTTCTCTCCACTTTATTTTTTATTTCTTTCTAAAATTGACATGAGAAACAATCATTTTGGATTTGGAAAAAGGTGCATTCAACGCACATATTACCATTGTTCTTTTTTATATCTCATCAATCATTAAATTCCTTTTTTAAAAGAATGAGATCATTTGAACCTAATCTTTCTACTTTGTACTTGTAGATACATCAAAAGAGGGTGAAAAAGTTATTTACTTTTGAAATGATGGGACAATATAAATACAATCTTCTTTAATGTATTTTGGTGCACAAAGTGGTCCAGAAGTTTAAGTTCAAAGGATCTCGTTCTTTTTAAAAATTATGTTACCAAACAAGACGATAAAAAGTATATTCTGAATATTATAGATTAAAAGAATTGTGAGTCCTATAATGATAATCTCTTATAAAATTTTAAAAAATCATCTAAACTAAGCCTTTTCTCTATTATTTATCTCCTCCCTTTTTAGTTTATCTCTCTTCTCTCTTTGGTTAGTGGATTATGAATTAAATTTAAAAAATAAATAAATCAGGTTATCTATTTATTATCCCTCATCATTCTCTACTTTTTCACTTTCAATCGTTGTAATCTCTGTCGGTAAGTACTTTCTTTCATTCTTTGAGATAACTTTTAGAAATTATAGACTCTTCTCTCTTTTGTATCTTTATCTCTCATTCTCTATAGGATCTCTCTTTTACAAAAGTCAAGACATGTTAGTGTATTTTGATTTGAATATATCTTTTCGAAAAATTTCAATCATTGAAAAACTAAAATCCATAATCCTTCACATTTTAAAATATACTATTAGTCCCACTAGTCAAGTATGTATAACTTTTTTCTAATATAGAATAAATAAGATCTCTAAATTATTATGTATCCTCGTTTACAAAAGATAATAATGAGCTAGTCATTTGACTAAGAAAAGTAAATGAAGTATTAAATTCCCCCTTGGTTCGTGTAACTGGAGACACATGATGGCTTGCAAAATAAAGTTAAGAAGATTCTATGTTTAAATAAACAGAATTTAAATCTCAATAATGTCAGTATTATTATTTTGAATGGAGGTAATTTTTACATTAATAACTCTTTTGTATCTATATGAGTGACTATTTTTGTCTTAAGTGATCTAAAGCGAAGAAAAATATTATATCTATAGTTTTTTTTTTACGTACATTACACAATAGTCTCCTTTGAAACTATAAATGAATTTTCATATTCTTGCATATTGTGGGTGGTAAAAGTTGAATTTAAATTTTTATTTAAAATATATACATATTAAGTGTCACTAAACAATCGACTCATTGACCATTCTTGCAAAATTTCTAATTCATTGGAACATATTTTCTTGGACTTTACTTTTAGTAGATCATCTAATGTGTTCTCATATAATTTGAAGGTATTTTTATTATTCATTAAAATATAATATAATATAAAAATAAAAAAATAATTAAATTATGTGAAATGGCATTAAAAGATATAACAAAAAAAGTCGAGTTATTTTAACCGACATTAGTAAGATAATTTATCATTTATGTCAATTCTAAAAATTAAACTCTTATTTTTGTCCTCTTAACACATATTGTCCCTTTTTTTACACAATTACGTGTACTATATTTTACAATATTTTTTTTCTTTAAATATGTCATCAATTTAAGTCATTATCATTTTATTTAACACATATATGAAAATATTTGTGAAAATGTAATTTTTGTGTAAAAAATTGTTCAATAAATATATTTGATAATTACTAAAAATCTATTCATAAGATTGCTTCTTATGAAAAAGAGAACAATAAAGACCTCTTTTTGTTACTTCACTTTACATTAGCAAATTATATTTCAAAATAATTTCATGTTTTCACTATATTCAATGCATTATTAATTTTTGTTTACTTATATTTCTTGTCGAAATAGAGTAAATGCTAGGACTCCATTTCTTTTCAGTATTTTTAGATACCTCTTTCATAATTATTATCTTATATTATATATAATATTTTTTCTTCCTTATAAATGTTGGTTTGAATGTTAATAACAAAGTCTCTCCTCTTATATTATATTGATAAGTTTATGTAACTTTCTTTTTTAAAATAATAAATTAACATGATACTTTTTATAGGCAAATCAATAAAAATTCAAATTTTACAATGATCTATTATTGATGTACTAACAACAAATTAAAGATTTATGAATAAAAAAAAGTTTTGGAGAGAGAATGCACATTGAAAATAAAGAATATTTTTTTTGAACTTTTTATTATTTATTTTTAAAATATTTTTTGTTACAATTTTTCATATAACTCTTCTACTTGTAGTACAAAATAATATATTATTTTGACTTTTTAACCATCTTAACAAATCTGAACTATGATGGATCTAACTACAATTATGCAGACTTCTTAAATGCGTATGGGAATTCATATTTGCACATCATTATAAATTTAAAAATCTCTAAGCTAGATTAGACAAAAAGGAAAATACGTATTATTTAAAATATTAAAATATAAAATAAACATAAAAGTAATTAAAATATATATGAGATGAAGCATAAGAATTGTATTAGTGATTGAGACAAACATTACAACGGTTATTAAATAGCTCTTATTGATTAAAGTTTAGTAGAGTCGAACCAAATTGATGTCATTAAGATTCTCAATAATTATTTTTTTGTCATATCTAACTAAGATCAACATATTTGAACTATAATGGATAAGATGGTAATCTATCTTACTCATCTAACTTGATCTTGAATAAAAATAAAAATTAAATTAAAAAGCTAAATAGTAAAGAGCATGAGGCACACGATGACATAAAAGTAAAATATAAATTGAGATGATAAGTATATCTTTTATATCATATAAAAATGAGAATTTATTCATCAACAATAAATTGAAAAAAAGTGAATTTTGTCATCTAATAAGTGACATATCCTAATTATCTAATTTAATGTCCATGCTTAAGAATGTTTTATCAAGTTGTACATTTTGGAACTAAATTTAATTATAAAAATGAGTCAAATTTAAAATGACCATAGTCACCATTAGTTTCATATTGGATATTTGAATTATGTGAGTATGATAAATGATCAATGATTATTAAACATTCTTTTTAATTATGATCGAAGAGGAGAGAGATGAAAAATTAATGATGTAACATATAGTAGCTTGACACAAGAATAATCGACTAATATTAATAAAAGTTAGTAACAAAAAAATGTAAACTATTAACAACAGTGAACGGAGCATCAACGATATAAACATTGGCTAATTATAAATCTTAATTAGAAAGATCAATAGATAAACTTCGGTTATTTAAATTATAATTCTAAGAAGTGTCATATCTATTATACAACAACAAGATCTCTCCTATTAACCACTTTTTGTTGGATCTTTTATATATATTTTTATATATATATTCTATTTTAATATGTTTGACACACAATAACAAGAAAGTATTAAGAAAAGTAAGAAAAGATAATAAAGAAAAAAGTGTGCAAAGTATTTACAAAATGAAAATATACTTATGATGTTCTTTTGTAAATGAGATAAAAGATATTATGGAAATAGATGGTGTGAATCAATGCAATCTTACGTGAAAGATAAGATTATAATATTTTAAATCTACCAATATGTATTACTCATTTTATATTATGTAAAATTATATATATATACATATTATAATTTTCATCTAAAAAAAGTTTTATATCCATTATTGTCATAACTATGTCATAGTAATACTCTCAAATAATTATAAATTTATCTTTCAAAATAGATTTTATCTGAATAAAACACAATATATGAAACATATCTAATATATGATGGACACTAATATGATGTTATCCAACAATGTTGAGCCATTACTATCGCTTGAGAATGACAATTCAAATAAAAAAATGATGACGAATTTAGATCATGATACAAAAATTGATCCATAAATAGATTTCTCGATAACCCATATTAAAAATGTCATTCGACAACATATTAAATGCTATGAAACTATAATAATAATAATATAGTACGACTATATACAGTACCAACTACAGTATCAACTGTATTATAAAGTATCTATAACATCAACTATAGTGTCAAGTACTAATTATAAGCAGTTTCCTCAAAACTTTATAAGCAAATAACTTTCTTGAAACTTTCTAAGGGAATGATGGGTTGAGCAGTGTATATATATATATATATATAGAGAGAGAGAGAGAGAGAATTTTTCTGTTAACATTTTTAAAGTCATTGGATCAAGTGCCTTTAAGGTCAATGATTTGATTTGTGTTGTGGTGTCTTCGACGCTCAAAATTCACGGAAGAGGTAGTGGGTGGTAAAAAGGAAGTTGATGATTTTTTTTTAAAAAAAAGAGAGAGAGATATATAGAGTATTGTACCGTCTGACCAAGTATGACCCACTGATCAGATGGCCCCGACTATGATTAATGGGTTATCCCGCATTCACGTGCATCACGACGTGAATGTTGTGGGTCTCCTTTTTAAAAAAAAAAAAAAATCTAACCATTCAATCCTAGTCTAATGATTATCCAAAAATTAATAACAAGAAAATTTTCTGTTATTAGATTACATATTAGCTTTTCATATATATATATATATATATATATATATAGAGAGAGAGAGAGAGAGAGAGAAAGGGAGAGATTTTCTATATCATAATAACAGAAAAGTTACATATTAACACTTTCAACTATGACCGTTAAGAGTTAATCTTAACGTTTAGACATTCTAAAATAGATAATAGGTGTGGAAATTATGCCTACTCTCAATCAAATTTCATACCCACACTGAACATGTATCTCTCTGGATTTCTACTTGACTAAGAAATATCAGCACATAAGACATAACCGTTCTACATAATCTCCAACATATGTGAATGTTTTGATGGCTCGGATCTCACTTTCTTAGTTATTCTACCTAACGCCCATTATTTTCTGTTAATTTGATGGCTTAGATCATTCCAAAGGCCATATATTAAAATCTTATCTTAGGATACTCTTCTCCCACCTCATCACCCTTACTTACTTTCGTAAACCTTGTGCACTAAAGGCGCACCTCGCGTAAAAAATTTCCCTACGATTAGATAGAAGTTTTTTAAGATTTAATGGTTATAAATATGGTAACATGAAATTTTTTCTGTTACTTAATAACATAAAATCCATCTCTCTCTCTCTTTCTCTATATCTATTTATTTCTAAAAATGATGGGAAGTATAACAAAGAGTTAGAGATAAGAAAGGAAGACAAAAAGGTGTCTTTAAACTCACAAAAATCAAACTCTAACATGCCTAACGTATAAGAATTTAGGCTTGTATTAAATTTGACATGATAGTATACTTTAGTAGTAAAAATGACATAACATAATTAATTAATAGTAATATTAAAATGAATATTGATAGAGTTATTCTTTTGAAATGATAATTCAGTTAACCAACTATGTACAATGGTCTAAAGTAGAGATGATTCAAATCTTAACATACTTAATATTATTCTCTCATTTTGGAAATATATCGACGCAAATGACACTTTTATCTATTCGGGCGAATATTTCGAATTTGTAATTATCACTGAAGAAGAAATCCTATACACACCTAATAATCTTTGATCTAACGACTCATTATTTAGGAAAATCATTATTTAGCATCCAATATATATGTCGGTGAAGAATATTAATAAAACTATTTATTATAACAGCTAAACATTCTACGAAATCTTAAGCACTTATATAGTTTTTATTATAAGAGTAATGGTTGCTGTACTGTTGTTGGTATCAGAAGGCCGCGTGGAAAAGTCCTACTATTCCCTTTTGCCATCTGAAAAGTCCACATGGAACTTGTCCTCCTATTAAATGCACTCCGAAGTCATCCGCACATCAACACATGTAAAAGCTGAATATATAATATACGAATAAAATATAATTTTTAGTCTAGTTGATGTGACACTTTGATATTTTTTACCATAAAAAAAAAATTAAACAATTCTTAAGAGAAATCATTAATGACCATGACCCTATTATGATCAGTCCTTCCCTTTCTCATCCCACCATATTTCAAAACAATTCATTAATGACCACAATACTCTCTCTGGCATGTCCCGCTAATAATATTCATTTCTTTCCCCTTTCACCTATGCCTATTTCAAAACAATTCATTAATGGCCATAACACTATCTCTTTTTCTCCCCTTCTCACCTTCACCTATTTCAAAATAATAATAATCATTTCATTATTATTGTCATTATAACTTATGTCCTCATCTTAAATAATATCAAAGAAAACTATAACCATTAATTATAACTTACGTCCTCATCTTATATAATACCAAACAAAAATATAACCATTAATTATAACTTACGTCCTCATCTTATATAATATCAAACAAAAATATAACCATTAATTATTAGAATAATGATAATATTAATTAGCAATATCATGTCACTAAGAATAAGACTTCTATCACAAAATTTTACAAATATCAAGGTTGTATTATCAATTTTACTTAATCTTTTTCTTTGATATCTTATAAATCTTTGTCTACATCAACGTGAAATAGTAAAGTTTACATATTCTTTAGTTTTGATTTATAAGAGTGAAAGAATATATTGTATATTTATCAACTTTTGCACTTAGAAACTCATATTTTTTTTGTTACAAGCATAGGGTTTAAGATCCATGATTTCATTATATAATTACATAAAAATGAAAACAAAACACAAAAAATAAATAAAAAATATTGAACACTATTATTGTACATTTACTTTTGAAAATTAAAATTATCTTTTCCTTGGACACTATAGTTTCGTACTTTACAATATTTATTATCTTTTTTATAACTTATTTAAAAAATAACATTTGATCTATATCCATTTACAATATCATGTTCAATTCCTTACGTGTTGAAAGCAAAATATGATGGGTCAAAAAATTATTAATATGCAACATATGAATTTTTTAAAAAGATAAAAAAGATTTAACATTAAATTTTTATGAAACACTAATTTTTTATGGACAAAAAATATATATAAAAAAATTATACTCTTAACCTTATATGAATCCTTAAATTAAAAATTGTAAGGTCCCAATCCTTAAGCTAAAAATTGTAAGGATTTCCTTATAATCTCTACTATCTCTCTCACACACACATGCACACATTTTAAATATAATGAGTACAAAATAAGTTTATATAATTATCATATAAAAGTTAAATAAGAATTATAAAATTATTTATTTTTTAACTTTTATAAAAATACTCTCTACTCAATTACGCGTACATCACGTGGATTTTTAATATTTTAGTTTGATTTTTTAATTTCTTTCTCGACAGCATATTGCACAATTTTTTTACTAGTTAAAAAAATATTAAAAAATTATCAGTTAAATTACTTTCAAGAACATACTAATAAAACACTCCACATCAAAACAACTCGTTCTTTTTCCCGTTTAAAAAACCAGCCGCTGATTAGGCAAGCTCCACCGAGGCAACGGCTGTGATTTGCTAGAGTCCGAGCACTCGTGTGGTGCGGATGGCCTCCTAAGCCACGTGGGGCAACGAGAGAATCCTCTCACGCAAAGCAAAAAAAGACCAGGGAGAAGAAGAGAACAAGAAGAAGAAGAAGAAATATCGGAACCAGGCATGGCGTGCCGGACCGTCCTGCGCTCCGTGCTCCTCTCGGAGCCATGGCGCCCCGCCTCCTGCTCCGCCGCCGCGTCCTCCTCCGCCTCCCTGCGACCCTCGTCGAGACTGTCCCCGAGGTCTGGGCCCTCCCGGAGCCTCCTGGGGCACCACCTAAGGTGCTCCCATGGCGACGCCGCCCCCTCATCCTCGCCTTCCTCTCCCGGCGACCTGGATCCGCCCCAGGAGGCCGTGCTCAAGGCCATCTCTGGTGCGCCTCTCGTCTCCTCCGATGCCTCAGATAGAGGGGATCGATAACGCCCTTCTCGTTTGGGTTTTGTTTGAATTTTCCGCATTTTATTCGCCTTTTCTATTTGTTTGGTAATTTATTTTAGCTTCTTTGGGAATTTTTGTAGCAACCATTTTTTTCTTGGGTCTGCTTGTTAAAATAGGTCGCAAAAGAGTTATTTTTTTCCTCTTCTCCGGGATATAGTAGTAAATGGCATATACAGTTGGGTCATGTAATCGTGGTTATGTAAAAAATTTTCTTTACTCAAGGGTTGCAGCTCAGAGTATAAGAGGATTAAGTAAAAGCTAACCCTTTGTTGATAGATGCATAGTTGATGGGATTATGCGCAGTGTTGGGGTTACAAGTTCCTTTGCTGGCGAAGGTTAAATATTTAGTCGGGGTTGCAGAGGTTTGCACAGTCTGGTCTCTTTCGTTCCATTTTCAACAATTCTCTTAGTTTTGTGGAAAAAATGATTTGTTTTTTTTTGGATTTGAAGAAATCTCATGAGATAAGTAAGACGCAAGTAAGAGTAAGAACAAGTGCTTCGATTTAATTAGACATGGAGTCACATTTAGGGAAGATGTCCAATTGGTGTTAGGTTTCAAGTAAGACTAGGAACAAGCTCTTCGATTTAATTAGAGATGGAATCACATTTAGGGAAGATTTCCAATTTGTTGTAGTGTGCAAATCATGACTGTGATAAGAAACATGGTGATTGATAAGTACCTTTTTATTTTTAGAAAACGTGTCTTGCTTCTTGGGAAAAAATGTAGCATGACAATTTTTTTTTTTCCTGGCTATCCTAAGGCTGCCCCTTGCATCCCTCTTTATGATCCCTGATGTTTGATCCAGAAGTATCAAAGTCGGAAGGAAGAGTTTCGCAGACCACAAATGTTGTAATGGGAGGCACTGTGGCAGATGACTCTACTAATGAATGGCTTGTCCTAGATCAAAAGGTCAGTTGCTTGCTATGTCTTTTCCCTTTAACTTTGGGCTCTACATTTTATGTGCACATGCGTGTTTTGATTCTATTGGAAGTGAAAATTCATTGAAGGTGGTTGATAGTGCATATCTTATTAAATAAGAGTATGGAAAAATCCTTAAGTCACAAATTCTTTTTCCTTTTTTAAACTGATGATCAGGTCTAAAATGTCAATTGCAATTGCTCAAGGGGAAACGAAAGATAGAGCCATGATAGTTTGAGATCAAAAGTGAGAAAGAATGTATTCAGTAACTTCCAAGTCTTTAGTCTCTTTTCAACTAGGCACAGTGAACGGTTATCTGAACATAATGTTGGACAGTGGAGCACAATGACTTATTTGACAACGGAACAACATCTTTTTTATCCCAGGCGTGCTAAGACTCTTCGATGTGCTTTTAGCATTTATATGCATGGCAACTTGTATACTGTTATTAATTGGGATTTGTTCGGATTGCAGAAGGGACTTTTAGTCGGGGTCCCTATATTATAATAAAGGGCACATTTGAGAAGTCATGAAGAAGAAATGCAAGTAGGAAGAAGATGGGCAGCATGTGGGTGGAAGGAAATTTAAGCAGGGGTGCAAGCAAACTGAAGCACTTGATGAACAACTTGTGATCATCCTAAGTAAACAAGCCAAGTTCGAACAAAATTTTAGGTTCAGTTGATAAATGATACGATCTTAAACATACATATGGTGGCTTGTTTATGTTCCTGAACCGGCTTGATGAAGGCGTGATTATACTTCTTTGATAGTTCATCCATGTTCTTTTTGTAGCTCATGTAAAATTCATTTATATTCCATTTATAATAGGCGAATACCTCTTTTCCTTCATTTAGTAGCTCAAAAAGCTTCAAACCTTAAATGAGCTAGAATAATTTCATATCCAAAGCGATGTTTTTTCCAGCCCGGCCAGCCATCGAACTAGAGAGGCCTTTGATGTGGTCTATTTTGGACTGACTGCATAAAACTGGTGTTGGGACTTCACAGATAATATTTAAAATATGTATACTACATACGATTGTGTTTCTCTTTTGTATTTCATCCTTAAGTACTGGTCATGGGTTCAAATCAGACTAGTTTCAAATGGCATTTTGTATTTGACTCTGAACCATCCAGTTTTTGTATAAACTGGAGTAAACCAGCCAGTTTTCACTGGTTCCCTTAGTTTCCACGGGGATAGCTGTTTTTGATGAACTCGGCTAAAAAGTCTGGCTGTTTCATTTTTTTCCCTGGTCCAACCAGCTGATGTGGTCCAGTTACCAAACCATCAATTCAAAAAGCTCAAATTAGGCTTTGATTATTAGATTATCCAAACTTGAATGTAATAGAACTCAGCTCATTTGATATTCAAGTAACTTGAGTGTAAGAAAAGCTCACTTGATAGTAGACAAACCGAGCTTGACTATAGCAAAGGTCATCTTGGCTTGTTTGCAACACTAAATTTAAGTAGAAGGTATCATTTAGGAGCCTACACAGGAAAACCTAGATTTTTTACAAGAAAAGCCATCTTTACCAGCTCCAATTGATTCTTTGGATTTGTTGATATGGTTAAGCTCTAGTATAGAATCAGAAAGTTGGTTCCAAAGACTCCTTGGTTGCTGGAAAAAGAAGCAAGATGTTGTGTGACCCTTTTTTGGACGTGCTGTGACTACCCAATTAACAAACCAAAATCACTTCTTAGCATGGTTTGCTGATTTGGTGCGACTCGGTATGACTCGCACGAGTTGTATTGATTTTAGGGGTTTATGAGACACACGGGTCAGAGCTGAATCAGCCTGACTTGTATGAGTTGGACCAATATGACTTGGATTATAGAGAATCCTAGTTGTAGCGATACCCTGAGTCTGCCAACCTTGCTTCTTAGTTTGGCTATGCTTTTATACGTTTTCAGAAGCTCCCACAAAATCCATGACTCGATGAAGATTTCAGAACTATGTCATGAGATCACTGTACAACACATTTGTCAGCAGTATAATTATATGAGACCTTGAGTAGAGCACTCCAGCTGTCTGCTTCCCCACTGTGCAAAAAGAGGAAAAATAAAAAAGGGGAAATAAATAATGTTCTTTCATTACTTAACTATCTAATATTTCTTCTTCCCCACCTTCTTGTTTTCTTCTAACAATGCACATTTGCATGTAATAATACTGGTTGATATTAAATATACAAGCACAATCTTTACTTTATTGTATTTTCTAGAACCCTTTTTACGTCAGCTATTTGATAACACATTGTACTTTATTTATTTGCGTTTTCTTTGCTAAGAACTTAGACGAGCACACCCTTGTCAATTTTCATTGTTTTGGCAGGATCTTTACTCATCTATATTATAAAGAGGATATATGGGAATATCTCTCTTTATTCCATCTACTGAGGGAGAATATCAACCTTGGATTAACCTTTTGGCTCTTAGCCATCTACTTGTTTTCTCTATAATTTAGTATGAAATTTGTTTCATCTACAGTAAATCACCATTTATCGCAATAATGATCCCCAGTGTGGTAACAGCCCAACTTCAGCTCACGCCATCAGGAGAAAATTAACAGCTCTCTCTATGTAAATTGTAAGCTGTGGCTACTTTAATGTAATGTCCTCGATGGAAAAAATAAGCTTTCTATATGAGGCAATTACCAGATTCAATGGTTAAAATTTGAAGTAATCAATGTCTTTAGTGAGCTTAAATAGTAGTTACTACACAATAAAGATTGTACCAGCAATAAGAACCCAAGGAAATTATCTTTATGGAGCTTCATTAGTAATCACTAAAGGACTATAACGGCAATAAGAACCCATAAAAGAATGGATTGAGGTCTTCTGGTCTGCTTTCTCTACATCATTTGCACTCTGCTCAAGCTTATTGCTATAGGATCCCTAAACAATAGGAATGATCCTTTTTTTTTTTCATGTCCCGTTTCTCTCTTGCCATAATAGATGAGTCAATAGGATCAAATAGATTACAACTGATGTTGAAAAAGTGAAGTAGAAGATCTCAACCCCAAAACAAACCTTCAAGAGCAATAAGAAAATGAGTATATAAAGTTCATGACCCTCCATTACCACCTTCTATAATTATGCATCCAACTTCTAAATGGCTACTTTAATCGTCTTCATTGCCCTCACTTTCCATTTTTTAATTGTTGATTTGATACGTCTCATTCTGTCATGGATCCTTACATGTAAATTATGCTACTTTTATGCAAATTATTTTATAACGTTTTTAATTTTTATATGTAAACTGTCTCTGCTTTTTTTTTATCTTTGGTTTTCATGTGCCACATTCATCTATGCAATTATGCATCCTATGGAATCAGAGAGAAATACTTCATCACCTCTACATATTGATGCGGGACGGTGACCGAAGTTAGACCCGACTACTATTACTCAATCGAGATCAACAAATCACATCACACGAATAGCAAATAGGCACGATGACCACAATATTCTAAGAGATATACAACATGATGATAACAAGAACTGCAAGCTAAGCAATCCGTCCCTGGCAGCGAATAACGGGTCTATCGACGATAGTGGGGACTACCGTTAGTCTAGGGCATCAACAACGCATCCACAAGCCTCAAAACAGAGCCTCGGGACAGGGTACTCACAATCACGTTATCCGGCAATGATAAAATCAAATGAGCTAGGCAACCCTAAAATAAACCCACAAGCACAGGTGCAGAAGTGCCCAAATACTAGATAAGCAAATTGTGCAAGACGGGTCCGATCAAGTTACCTGCCCACTGTCAAGTGGGGCACCCGGACAAAGATTACTAAGCCTTATACTCCTGACAGTGGGGCACCCGGACAGAGATTACCGAGCCTTATACTCCTTATCGCTGTTCGTGCGAGAATAAGCCGAACTCTAATGGAGCTGCATTAAGATACCCGCAGGCTCGGGCACCAAGCACTGACTGGGCCGGCGCTTAAGCAAGAGAAAGAGGCCCATTTGGTGAGCGGTGGGTGGCCGGCTACGTTTGGCTTCACGCTCCCCTAGAAGGAGGAGAAATAAGCCGGGGGGGGGGGGGGGGAGTGTGCTTGGTGCCTCCGAGCGCCCCGCACTGGCACGAGCCGCGCGGAAAGGAGGCGGCTAGCTCGAGCGACGATGGTGGCCTCCCGCGAACCAGGACGGGCTCCACGTGGTGGCGGCGGGGTGGGAAGGAGTCCCGTGGTTGGCTCGTGACAGTGGAGTGATGATGATGAGCGGCGGTGGGGCGAAGAAGGTCTTGGCGTGGTCGGGGAGGAGGCCGACCCCGCTTGGCCCAAGCGATGATGCGGTCGGGGCGCGGGGGTCCCGAAAGGCACGGTCTGCAAGGTGTAGGGCGGGCCTTCCCTCCGTGTTCGCCGCGTGGGGGCGGCAATGATGAGAGGCGCGTGGCAGCGGCGGGTCCCTGGAAAAGAGGGGGTCGTGGCAGGCTCCGCTGGTTTGTGTGGAGCGCGAACGACGAAGACCGGGGGGTGGCTGGACGCTCCTGCTCGCCGTGTGGCCGAGCTGGCGGCGGCGGCGGCTTTCGAAGCCCACAGAGACGAACGAGAGAGAGAAACGAGGGGAAGAGGAAGAGGATAGAAGGGGCACTGTTGAAGAACAGTGCAGAATAGTGGAAGACAAAGGAGATGGAGAGGAAGGGGGGGAGGGGAGAATGGAAGGAGACAGAAATCAACAGGGCATCCCACCCTCTTTCACACCACAACCATAGCGGCGGCATATGCCTTGTCCCTTCATTTCTTAATTTTAGCATTCATTTCTTCAAGCATTCATTGCCTTCCCTTTTGGGAGTGGCTACATTTTATAGGGCTCTTTTAGGGCAGCCCTAGGTACAAGAAAGTCTAAAATGCCCTTAAGCTCTAAAAAGGGAAACAACTGCCAGAAATTACAGAAAATAAAAGAAAACGTACATGGCCCACTAATGGGCCTAAAGTCTAAAACAAAAGGAAAAATACATCCATGGGGGCATAACAAGGCCCAAATCATCAAAATAAACATAAAAAATGCGTCAGGTGGCATCTCCAAGCCACAATGCTGCTCGATCTGCTGCACGCATCCGGCGGCGATGGTAAACCTGGGTCGGGTCGAAGTGTGGAAGCGCACGGGTGTCCTCACCACATATAGTACATATGCAATTTATATAATAATGTACATTTATAAATCTTCAAATAGGTTTTGAAAAGCATAATTTCACTGTTTTCACTTTACACTTTGTTCCACTAAACTGTATTATCATATACTTATTTTTTGTTTAACGTGCATTTTATTAAACCTTACTATACTTATTTTTTGTTTGATGTGCATTGCACGTGCACTTTTACTAGTCTTAATATGTTTGCATTTAGAACTTTGTCAATCAACACCTGCAACAAGTCAATTCATCCAACATTTACATCCGTATCTTTTCATTGAGACAATGTGTCACATGTTTTGATGACTATACAGGTGAACTCATATCCAACAGTCAGAGGTTTCACTGCAATAGGAACTGGAGGTGATGATTTTGTCCATTCAATGGTTGTTGCAGTTGAGTCAGTACTACAACAACCAATTCCAGAGGTCAGTAATTTGTGTCGTTGTTATGGCACATTATCAACTATTGGGTTATGCACTGCATGACCAACTATTGGGTTATGCACTACATGACCAATATTTGACTCTTCTTTTCTTAAATGCCACAATAAATGACCCTTGTTTATTTGGATCACAACTGAATCAGCATGAACCGGGTCCTGTGAATGATATTGTTGGTTCTTCCCAAGTTTTTCTTGTGGTTCTTGCTTGTTTTGTCCACTTTTTGGTCATTGACATCAATACTCCCGATTTTTGCATCACCTTCTGAAAATGTAGTTGAAGGATTTTAATTTTGTGTTGTCATGCAATCAAGTTCTTGCCAGGAGCATAGGGTCTTACTTGAAATATTCATTTTCCTAAATGGTAGTTGAAGCAAATTATCCCTAGGAAGATACATGTAAGCCATGAGACATAAGTCAAAGGCATGTTAACACTTGCATCTATAAGCAGAGACGTATAAAAACAGGTAAAGGATGCCAAAATTTTAAATTAAAAACTTGATTTGCATCTGCATCTTTGATGAAATTTCATCTCTCCACCCAATTTGACAGATCTAACAGCGGTAAAAAGCACAAAATGTCATATTGGCTATGACTAGTTCTTTAAACAAGTTATTCAAATATATTAGAATGTCAAGCTTTTAGGCAATATGTCTCTTTAAATAATATTCTTTAACATGAACATACTCCAATACTTTTTACGTCTAATTATATACATGGGTTATAATTTTTGATATCAGTTTCCAAGGAGGGGAATTGTTTTATTGCAGATGTCCTCATTGTGGCGACACATATTGAACATGATCTCATGAGACATTAACTATGATCTCATACAGTGCACAAGTAAATAAAAAGATTCAAGGATAGCAATGTTGTTACAAAATCTATCCAACAGAAAGCTTTTATCATTGATAAAGCTTGTGAATTGTAGGTTGACACAATTGGATTTTAGCGAAAACATGCTAACAAGAAGATGAGTTTTTATTATTATTGTAATCTTGGTTAAAAAAAATGAAAAGTAAAGCTAGCATAATGCCATAAGTGCTGTATATTGAAGCCCATACACCAAGGAGATGGGAGGGAAAACATATGATTGTTTTTTTTTTTTTTGGGAAGACAACATATGATTGTTAATTCAATCATCTGTGGATGTTTTCCTAGAACTGTTAATGGGTGTAACTCTGGTGTGCATATGCCAAGCCCACAAAAGATGCCTTATATGTGAGTATACCCCCTGATACCATTGCAATAACCATAAACACTTCTTGCCCTTTTTTATTAACTTCTTGATGTGGACAACAAACATTCTGCTGGCAGACCTTTCATATTTCTGTGAAATCCCCATAAAAATTGTCATCCAAAGATCTTAGCAAAAAGATGGTGCCATAGAAGCTTTAGGAACCACATTGACAATGATATGCGAGTGGGAGTGAGTTAAATCTTGAGCTGACTTTACAGGACTTGTTTGGTAACAAAATCCCGAACCTATCTTTACAGGTGTTCAAGTGTTTTTTTACCTCAAGTTCCACCTTCCAAAAATAGTTTATGCCCCCCCAAAAAAAGGGACGTACCCAGTGCATGAGGCTCCCACCATTTGTGGGGTTTGGGGAAGGGTTGATGTACGCAGCCTTACCCCTGCTAAGCAGAGAGGCTGTTTCCTTGGTTCGAACCCTTGACTTCCAAGTCACAAATGGGGCAATTAACCGTTGCTCCAACATATCAAAAAATTCAGGGCTAGGCGAAAAAGACCAGTTGAAGAATGACCACATTGATATATGGAAAATGGATTCTCTAACTTCAAGGCAAATGAGAATAACTTGTGAAATGTCCAGCAAACTGTCTTTACTGTGATAGTCATCGGTCTCAGGTGGGGACCAAGGACCTAGGAGCTGAACAAGTTGTGTGGAGCACTCTGGAGGCCATCACTTGCATAGTTTAATTATTTTTATTTTTATTTTTATATTATGGGGGCATTCTCATACTTTGCCTAATTTTTAGGATCGTCAAGGATCTTAGGATTCAATCATTTCTGGAGGTTAAAAATAATTAGAAGCTCAAACAAGGGCCTTTGTGAAGGTGGATTTTGCAAAAGAACAGTATGTTCATGGCACAACTTCCTAGTTTATTTATCTCATGAGTGACTGTGCGAGATTGAGCACATGGAATTCCGGCATGGATCGGGAGGCCGGATCTGGACCCGCCGATCTCAATCCGAATCGGGAACAGATCGGCTGATTCTGACTGAAATCGGCCAGAACCGCCGAGGATCGGCTGATTCCGGCCGGATCAGGACCTACCGATCCTCTTGATCAGGATCGACCGATTCTGCTTTCCATGGTTGAGCATGAGGCCTAAGTCCCTCTTATGCATATGCATACATACATATATGTGATGGGGGACAAGGGGGGAAGAACGGGGTTGGATAGACGACCGGCGTCGCACCGATAGTGGGGAGGCCTCCGGCGTCGCACTGGCAGCTAGGGCATCTCATCTAGCCCCGTCACAGGGCAGATTCGACCCCGTCGCAGGGAGAAACACCAGAGGATTCAAGAAATTCGCACTAAAATTCATACATTAATTGAAAAATAGTGTTACAAGATTATTTAAAGAGAAAACAAATCCTAATGACTCCCTAAATTTTTCTTTGGACCAAAATACCCCTAACATGAAAAAGTAGTACAAAAATCGCACAAATTTTTTACAAAATAAAAAAGACCTAAATAAGTCTTAAATGGGCTGAACAAAATATCTACAGACTCATCTAATAATAAGCTACACATCAGACGTCTCTTTTGAGTTTTTGAGCCACAATGAAGTCGGAACGACTCTCCAACGGCGGTAGACGCATTCCATCATGTGTAACGCAGTGGTGCGCTGGTCTTGGATTCCCATCATTCTCCCATAGTTCAAAAAAACTTGTCCTCGAGTTTTGTAGTGTCAAAGGATCATGATAGTAACTGCAATAGGTGAGAACAACACTGCAAATCTAGAACTAATAACCACATCGAAGTGCGTAGAGTGTTGTTCTGCATGATTAGGAAATTTGGATCACACTTGATTGAAAATAGGCGGTCTAATGGTATGGTTCCTGTATGTGAGGATGGTTAGCTGAACATGCTTATCCATTGGCTTTGAGAATAGAGAATCCTCTAGTAAATGAAGATCGATAGCAACTATGATAGACTGATCCCATACAGGTGGGCCAGGTAGAGGCAGAGGGGCTACTACAATTGATGTGGCAAAGGGAGCATCAAGGTCTAACACATAGAAGATAAGGGTAGAGATAGTGATGATGCACTATTGATGGTATTCAAAGAACTTGAATTTGCTGGGATGGCCGTCGAGTCAACCTCACACTTCGTGACCTTGCTTAAATCTTTAGGTTGGGATGTTGTCACACTTGAAGGGTACTTGATTGGAAAAATAAACTTTCCTTTCAAGTGAGGTGGCTGGAGTGTGCACTTTTGTCGCTCGTGTTCCTCGGTGGCATGTTCTTCCGTCCAATCTCTGCCAACTCTGATATACAACGTTGGCTTGGGAAGGATGGTACACCATGCCCCATCAACGTGAGGAACACTCTTGAAAGGCTTATAGAATTCCACAAATGTTCGATCAACATCTAATAAAATTTCTTTGGTTTTGGAGAGTAAATCGACAAGTGTTTGTAAAATAAAATTCTCCTTCAGTCCACTATTAAACACAAGGGCGGCACATGCCGTGTTGAGCAACATAACCCCACTATAGAAGATTGAGGAAGTCATGGCTATGGACAATGCAAGAAGGTCGACGGCGCTGCCCATGAACGGAGAACACAAGCAGTGGCGTGGATAGGTCACTGACTAACGATGGCGTTGTTATCCACAAGTGATGGACACATGCAGTGGCGGGGATGGTCGCCGTTAGTGCACGTACGCTACATCAGCGATAGGAACAACGCCCTAGTAGCGACGACGATGATTGATGGCAGGTCGGCGGAGAAGTGGCGTGTTGATGGCATGTCGGCCATGCATACAACGTGCAAAATATAGTGAATGCGGCCGCTACAGTGTGTGCTACAATATTGTGATACTCATGCACCCGGGACAACCGTAGGGGGAAGAGAGAGAGAGAGAAGGAATAAGAGAGAGAAGGGCGGTGTGGCGGCAACCGGCAGTGGGGATTAGAATAAGGCTTTGATTCATAATTTGACAGGGGACAAGGTGGGAAGAAGGGGGTTGGAGAGTCTATCGGCGTCGCACCGACAGTGAGGAGGCCTTTGGTGTCGCACCGATGACTAGGGCGTCATACTTGACCCCGTTGCAAGGTAGATTCGACTCGGTCGTAGGGTCGTCTTCTCCGTGTAGAGAGAGATCAGAAAATAACTCAAAATTCATACAATAATTCATCCATTAATTGAAAACGAATGTTAAGGGCTATTTAAAGAGAAAGCAAACCCTAAGCTCCCTAAATATTACTATGGACTAAAATATCCCTACCACGAAAAAATAGTGCGAAAATTACACAGAAAATTTTTAAAAAATAGAAAAAGACATAAACCTGCCTCAAATGAGCTGAACAAAATATCTATGGACTCATCTTACAATAAGTTACATATCAGATGAGCTCTGTTGAGTTTTTGAATCATAATGAAGCTGGAACGACTCTCCGACAGGGGTAGACGCACTCCATCATGTGTAACGCAGTGGTGCGCTGGTCTTGGATTCCTATCAATATGTGTGTAAAAGAATACACACACCTGTTATATAGGACCGCATAAGAGGTGAATTTTTTTCAACCATCCTAAGACACTTTTTCTGAGTTTTTCTTCATGAAAATCCAACATATGATTTTTGTTGCTGGGATCTCAACCTGGATCATTTGAATGACTTATCTAATATATGTAGATTAATGGAAGAAAAATGCAGGCATTTGCAACCCTATGCTTTCCTTGCTGTTGCAAGTGTAGTCAAATGCCCTTAGATCTAATTCACTTATCTATCCTTGTTCCAAAACAGGGTCATATTACGCAGAAATTATCTTCAGGGGGCAAGTACGTCTCTGTCAATATTGGACCCATTCAAGTCTTCTCCAGTGAACAGGTACCTAAGCATAGAGTTCTTCATCTCCAATGGTCACATAATGATAATATAGCTCTATGCTCATCCAATTTGAACTGTCTTTTTTGTTTTTTTTTCAGGTTCAAGCTATATACAACGCCATGAGGAGAGATGATCGAATGAAATATTTTTTGTAGTTGTGTGCACTGTGTTCTTGGGTGTAAGCCAGCTGAATGGGTTTCAGGTATATGTATCAAAACATTGTGTAATAGCTGGTTAGCCAGTTTATGTAACAGTTAGGCCGAAAATTCATAGGTTGAAATGTGTTCCACAATAGAATCCCAGGCAGTCATCGTGTGTTTCCTGTGATTTGGTTGTCATATTCCCTTCAATTAATTGCCATCATGAGTAAAACCAGTCTGATCATCCATCAAGAATCTATCAAAAACCTCATCGACCAATCTTTGTGTAAATTTGCTGTGTTCTTCCCTGGTGAATGGACCTCTTACCCCTTTTTTTTCCTCGTGAAGGTGCCCGCAGGCTTCTACAATTAGTAGTGTCTATCTGCCATCCCTTGGGAACCAATAGCGATGGATTCAATAGGGTAAATGTCCGATGTAGTTACATTTTCCGTGGTGTTCGAATTATATCCGCCTTCTAGTTTTCTATCTTGATCTTTGTATTGATTTGATTTCTGGACTGACTAATATTAGCGGTAATGCCATGGGTGCTGCGGTCTGATCAAAGTGATCGGGTGGTGACACCTTGGGTGCACTTTTTTTGTTTTTAGAGAAAAAAAAGCCAACTTGAAGATAACTCGGTGCCTAATTATTGTTTGGATGGTAAATACTAATAATAATAAAAGATTGTGGCTGTCTGTGATTTAATGGGTGTGCAAGTGTATTGCAGCTGGAGTAACACTTGCTGCAATGTCTCCTGCTACTGCAGTGCTCAGGACATTATAGTAGGTAAAAAATATTTTTTATTTTTTACAATCTTTTATGGTTGGGGCCTATATAATCTATATGTCCGTGCAGTTCAATCTCCAATCAGAGGACACAAATTTTAAAAATAAAAAAATCAAGTTTTAATGAACAATAAAAAGAATATCCTTAATGGGTTGGGTTCACTAACGGTTTTTTATTTTTCTAATTTTTTTGCGTTATCCGATTGGAGATCGGTTGTACGGACATGTAAGACATGTGAGCCCGATCTTAATTATATATATATATATAAATCCACTACAATGGGTGGCACTGTTTGGGGCACTGCAGCAAGTGTTACCTGTATGCAGCCAGCATTACTCTTCTGGACTTGGATTGAGTTGGCCTGTGAGACTCAAAGGTGGTTCAGTGGTTTGGGTTCGATGTAAAATGCTGACTGCTTCACCCTCTAGGCTCAGACTCAGATGCTGTTTAGCAGTCTTATGTTGATCGATGAAGTCCTTTCATATGACATAAGTGGAGATAAATGAATTCACCTTCCATGTACCAGAAGAACGAACATAGATATTAATTAATTCCCAACTGTAATGAATCAAATATGGTCCGAACTTGTTTGATTACCCTTCGAATGAACTATGAACAAAATACTTTTATGTGCCTTCTGTGGTAGTGCGAAACCTTCTGTGTTGCTACCCAACGTGGAACTCCAGGATTATTTCCGCAAGGACAGGGCACAACTCAACTTCTTCCTTGATTTTGTCTTCATGCAACTTAGAATATAGGGCGTTTAATTTGCATGTATCCCTCTCAAAAATGTCTATGTACGAGAAGCACACTCTTCGTGTGTAGATCACTTCTACAAGAATGTTTGGTGCTGTGTTACACTCTATGAGGCTGCCACAACATAGGTCCTTAAACGACATGTAACGTTTGAGTGATTTTTGAAATCAATGGTGTTTCTCTTGTATACATCATGACTCAGGGGTTGTATGCAAAAAGCCAGGGAAATATGTATGTATATATATTTCCCTACATGGACACATTTTGACGTTGGAGGGCTAGTGTCTAAAGAATTTCATGGATGCAATGGAAAAAAAAGAGAGAGAGACAACCACCTTTCTTTGCTTTGAGAATCTGAGATTTGAAAAAACTTTTTGAGAGCCGTCTATCTCAACATGCGATTGCGGCCAATATTATTTTATTAAAGTAATTGAGCCCTCTCCATTCTGTTTTAAGATTTGAGTTGGATGACCAAATAGTTTAGAGAGAGAGAGGAACTTTTGTTGCATGAATCATGAGAGAAGAAGTGAGAGAAAAGAACAAGCGGAGGATGATGGTAAGTTTAATTGTTCTTCTACTGATTTTAGAAGTCTAAGACCCTCCTCACGCCCGGAGTCCATAAACATCCAAGTTGAGGCACTTTTGCCTCGCTCGAAACTGTGGCGGATATGTCAAATAAGGGTAATACTTGCTGTAATGTCGCATGCTGATGCAATACAGAGTATTACAGCAGGTTAAAAGAAATGTTTTTTTTTTCATTTTTTTTAAAAGTTAGGTCCTACATATCCGACATGTCCGTAGAGGTCAATTTTTGATCGGACGACCTAAAAAAATTTTAAAAATTAAAATTGAGTCTCGGGAAACAAGAAAAAAATGTCTTCAATAGATCTAGCCTAATAACAATTTTTTATTTTTTAGAACTTTTTAAATTATTCGATAGGAAATTGATCTATATAAATGTGTGGGTATGTGGGGTCCGACTTTAAAAAGGCTTTTTTTTTAAAAAAAAAATCTGCTGCAATGCCCCATACTGCAGGAGCAGGGGCATATTATTAGTCAAAAAGTGGTACTTGCTATGATGCCTCAATCACACGACAGCATCTAGAAAGCAGATTCTTTTCTAATCTTTCTCTTTTTATATTGTCAAATTAAAAAAATCATCTCGACTGGACGTTCATATCATCTGATCTTTCATTTGATGGTCGGAACAAGAGAAAAAGTTGCACCTTCCCGTTATCTGACAATTTACTAAAACACAATCGGACAGACACAGTGGCAACATGTATAACTCTACTGCTAATTATTGAAATCTTCCCAACAAATATTTCCCCACGATGCCCAACTCTACCCACTTTTGAACCCAACCGTGTGTCTGAGCATCGGGTTGCTCCTATTAGCCACTGAGCCATCTTGCCAGAGGATCTAGATTTCTAGTAACAACCCAACCATATAATACCACATTCCTATTATCACTGCCCTAAGTGTATGGATTTCAGCAAACACAAGATCCCAAGGCACGTTCAGCATGTGATCATGGGTCACACTGGCCCACAGCAAAAAGTGATTATGTACCTACTTACCATTGATGACTGATGAGTCAAGTGACAGAAAAGCCTATTGGATCAAGAGAGGAGATACTCTTAGTATACTTTTGGATCGGAGTCCAGCATAACTGAGAAGAAGAGGAAGAGCCAAACATTACCAAAAATATTTCAATGTGATCTCAAAATTTGACAAATATATGGATCCTCTTCTTCTCAGTACTGTTGGACTCCGGTCTAAACATATACTGATCAAACAAGAGATAGCTAGTGCGCTCATCATTAAACTTCTCCTCTACTTCCACTGTCCCCCTCACTGACAAGAAGGTGACTGGGAACTCCTCTAGTTCCCTGCGTTAATGGCGTCGGAGCAACACAAATCGAGTGGCCATGGAGGGACAGATCTGCCATCTTGGGGACAACATGTTGTCGGGGGGATGTTGTTGTGGTTATGGCAGAGCTCCGCCACGAAGTGGACTAGCTAGTTAATGCTGCAACGAGGAACCAGATCTTGGCAAACCATGCAGACTCGTGTTTCAGTCTATTACCATAAACTTACTGTGGAGTCCAGATCATCTGTTGATGAACTTGACCAAAGAGTTATTAGATAAAATGTTGTTTTAGAGTGTTCTCTTTTTGTACTTCAGGTGGCTCAAATTGTTGAGCCTCCTAATTGTATTTGCACAGTTTTGGGTTTTGATTTGCGGTCTAAAATTATTGGAAACAAAATCTGAGCCATTTATTTACAGTCATTCAAACAAAACATTCTCAACTTTAAGATTTGAGAAAAACTTTGCCATAATGCTTCTGAATAATTGTATTATAACTGTCATTCTATTGGTAGATTAGATAGGCTATAATCGCTGCACTATCTTCAGCACTAGGGGTTCAGGATGTTAGAATGTATGTGCCGTCCGATCTACCAATCGGACGGCGATAGCAGTGCAATGTCCAAAGGAATGGTGTAGCGAATAATATTTCTCTCAAAACTCGAATAATTCACCGGTTTTAATATTTGTGATCTGGTAATCTAAAAATTATGGTATTTTACAGTTTACAGCAACAGTACTTACAGATGGTACCATGGGGGAGAGCGAACGTAGTCTTCCTCTGTAAAGAAAAGCTCCCAAGCTAGATGAGATGTTTTGCGAACTTTCTTTTGTGATAAGAGGGTATGCTCCTCCGTGGGGCATCTTCAACGATAGAGAAGAAATCTTCTCAATATTGCATATTTGGACCGGAGTCCAACAATACTGAGAGAGAGAGAGTCCAGATATTTGCCAACTTTATGAATCATATGAGGAGTTTTTTGCAATCTTTCTCCCCCCTCCCCCTCTCGGTACTGTTAGGCTTCGGTCCAAATGTGTATTAAGAGGATCTCCTCTCCAACGAATAGTACTGACTAAATCCAGTTCGATGGAGGTCATAGACCATGGGGACTCCTCCCCTGTTGCGTTGTCTGAGATCAGCTGACCCCACCACCGGTTTAGTTCCTGCTCAATAATTGTTATAGTATAATTTACATTGGGAAGATGAAGGATTTATGTTCAGCATATGGATTGTTGTTTCAATAAAGACTCGATTCTTCTGTAATAACAGAACTTTGGTTGTGTCGTTCTACAAGCACTTTCTTGCTCACTGTTTCTGTCAAAAGAAGAGAAATTTGTTGAATAGTACAATTTTGCTTTGTTTAGAGTTAGGTTTTGAGTTGAAAGGTCGCACTTCTTCACCAGTGAAAGCTTTCTGAGCTTAGATTTTCTCTCCTTCCTATTCCTTTTTATTATACAAAGCCTTGAGTGGGGTTCCTCCAAGTACAGCTGCCGACTGAAGGGAAACTTTGTCTAGAAAGGAAAAAGATTCAAGTGGGAGATTTCTTTTTGAAAAAACTCTTCTCTTAACATTGACCGATTCCGGTGTAAATGTGTACTGAGAGGATACCAATTCTTAATTTTTATGTGCTGTTACATGCATGTGTCAAGTGGGAATAAGTGTACATCAAAATTAAAGAACTTAGAGGTTAAAAGGCTCCTCCCACATTTTTTACCCTTTCTGCATAAACTTGATTATCTATCAAAGTAGATCCAAGTTTGAGGTAGGAGATCAAATTCACTAGGTTATCCTAAGTCTATTTATGTAGACAATAACAATATCACGAGTAATCAATTAGGAGTACAAAGGCAGTCGCCTGTTCCTGGTGGGTGATGGCTCCCACTGAATTGGCAAATTTTAATCTGACCTGTCAACTCTAAAAAGGTAGCTTTGTGAAAGAACTTGAAGGATGGCTAGCTCTAGTAATTTAGATCCACATGAGTGCAAATAAGGATTGAGATCCTATGAATTCAAATTCTTCAAACTTTTTAGACCTTTGAACATTCATTAACCGGTAGATTAATTATTAGGCAGACAGTAAGAGAGAAATCAAGGTAAGAATGTAGAGTTTTTCTTAAGACTCATTTTTCATGCGTCGATAAATATCGTAAAATCTCAATTTCAAAGTCACCGGTTATAAAATCGATGAAAATAAATTCATTCATTTTAAAAATCATTCGATTTTAATTTACGATGATTTCAACCAAAAAACTAAAATTAACTAAAAGAAGGATTCTAAACATCAACCAATTTTGAAATACATATGGCAATTTACGTTACTTCAAACATAACAAAAAATGATGTAAAATGATTTACGACAAACCAAACATAAGAAAAACACTATTTTACAATTGTTTACAGCATTTTATCACGTACAAACGGCTCCTTAATGAGATTTAAAGGATTTAAGGGAATGAGTAGTCCAAGATCAGAGGATCTAATCCTCGAGAAAGGATCGAACACTTAAACTCGAAGTCAGGGTAATAGACTACTTTTGACTTGACCTACTTTGACCATCTTGATTTAAAGTTGGTAGAAGTCATGAAATTTTGAAAACTGAGGTTTTAGGTGCCTTCCAAGCCAACCCCCCCCCCCCCACCCCAAAACGCACAGACACACACACAAAAAAGTTAAAAAAAAAAAAAAAAAGTTTGAAGTCGTTTTTAAGGCAAACAACTTGTTGTATGACTTCATTGACTTGATTACCAAACATCATCAGAGATGTCGTTCAATTATATATCACATCTACCTAAACGTGATTTGAGCTTGACAAGTGGAGACCCAGCAAAAGCAGCTAGAGCAGATGCTTCTGATATGTATGTTCCCCACTTGAACACCAGCCCCACCATCAATAAAGTATGTCGGCTCCATGCACGTACTGCAAGAACTGCACTGGAATATTAAAACTCTCGTTATATCTCATCTCCTCGATCCAGGGCTGATCTCACCGAACCAAACTGTTGTTGTTCCTGTGCCACCACCATCTGTTGAAGCAGACCTACAACCAACCCAGCTGCTTCTTGTCTTGCGCTCTTTCCTCCCTCCGCGTACGCCTCTCGATCGGGGACACACAGAGATGAAGGTAAGATGGCAGTAATCAGGTCGACTACGTACGCTAGCATCCCTTTGTGGTTGGTATTATAAGTTTTTCTCATGGATCACATGCCTTGGTTTCCTCTGGTGATGCGTTTCTCTAGGGCTGCAATCCGGGTCGGGTTGGAGTCAACCCTACCTTAACCTATGTCAGAGGCCCTCAATCTTAATTCAACCCAACCCACCATCTAACCCAACCCGTCTAACAATGCCCCAACCCAATTCAATCCATGTAACCCAAACTTTATCGGGTTGAGTCAGGTTATAATTTTAATGGTCTATATTTTTAACTTGTTTTTCTTACTACCAAAATTTAATGTATAAAGATATGAGTAAATTTATGTATCTACCTTAACAAAGTAATAAAAAAGAATGTAGACACATTGTTACATAGTTATTATTTGAGAATATCCTTTTTTATATTATAAATTATATTTATATTTAATAATATAAAATTAAATAAAATATATTCTAAGTATCTATGTGTTATATATATTAACATCGATTTGAATTAGGTCGGGTTGGTCGAACCTCAACTCAACTTAACTCATGTAAAGTAGTAGGGTTGAAAAAACTCACGACCCTAACTCAATCCAACCTTAATTTGGTCGGATTAAACTCAACTTAACTATCTGGTTGACCCGTTCGGGTTCAGGTTGACCCATCCGAAGTTGCAGCCCTACGTTTCTCTCTGTGCCGAACAGTTGCTGGGTTGGGTGCACCGGAAGCTCCGGCGGGATCCGCACAGCGATGTCGTTGGCGCTCTCTCTCTCTCTCTCTCTCTCTCTCTCTACGTCTATCTCTCTGTCCTCTCTCTCTCTCTCTTTTCTTCGAAGTTCCCACACTGATACTTTAAGGTGGTGCCATGCAGGAAACTATCCGTGCAGCCGCCTCTCCCAGCAGCCATCGTCGGAGGACCTGCAGCCCCACCACCAGCACCATCCCAGGCCGCCGTCTCCACTCCATCGTCTCTTCTGCGAGGATGGCTGCCGCGAGGCTGAGCCTGAAGAGCCGCAGACCGCTCCAAGGGAGGACCTGCTGTTCCAAGGACTCCTCGCCATCCGCACCCTCGGTCTCGGCCCCGCCCTCGGGGGCCTCCCGCCGCCGCAGCTGCTGCGTCTCTTTAACTCCATCGTCGCCGAGAAGGAGAAGCCGGAGACATTAGAGAACGACGTGAAAGCCCCCGACTCGGAGCCGAAGAAGGCTCTCGCGCCGGAGACCGGCGACAAGAACGACCAACGCTCCTCTGCACGGGCCAGCTCTGCCGGTCTTTGTCGAGGGGAGCTGTTCTCGAGGAGCCAGACGGCGGAGGAGAGCGGTGGCAGCGGCGCCGGAGGGGGAGGAAAAAAGGGCGAGAAGAGGGAGAGGGTGGCGGCGGCAATGGTGAGGAAGATGTTGAAGCGGCGGGGCTCCAAGGCGGGCGCTGCCGCGTGCGGTGGGGATGTGGAGGCGCCTCCTGCTGGCGGGCGCCCGGGAGAGACCTCTACGGCGGAGACCAAATTCTACAAGGTGAGATCAGATCAGACGTTGGTAAATCACAATCTTTGCTTGGCCTACCCGTCTCCGTCGGATGTTGATCTGACGGTATAAGTATGGGGGATGGGGCCTACCTGTGGCCATCGCTCCTTGTTTGGGAAGATTGGAAGGTTTTTTTTTGCATAAATACCTCTGCAAAATATATAGTATTTACCTCTATACTCTAAACTTTCACATATTGCCATCAACACCCTGAAATCTTCAGAAAGGTTACATTTATACCCTCTATATAAAGAGCACCCTTACATTTATTAATATTTTGTATATATACCTCTCAAATTCACTAAAATTTTGCATATATATATCCTTGACACCCGATATTATCATGATTTATGCAACCTTTTTGAATATTTTGTTGAAACTCACTTAAGTTTGACGCAGAGGTATAAATGTAATATTTTAAAGATTTCAGAGGCATTGATGATAATATGTGAGAGTTAGAATTATAGACGAAAATATGATATTTTTCAGAGATATATATGCAAATAATCCAAGTTATAATAAAAGAGAAAAATTTGGAATAAGACCAGATGTAAATAAATAGGATTTGAGATAATGATTATACTTCCTGGCACAAACGAAAAGCGATATGCAGGATAGGTGGCACCTCCTCATTCCCTCTCATACTTTAACTTAGATTCCCCTACTATTTAATAAAAAGAAGATTTCAAAAAAAAACTGTTGACTTTTTCCGAAGGGACAGACGAAGTAACTGTAACATACTTGCTTATAAGGCGTCTAATTTGACATCTTTCCTCCCATTCGCTACCTTGGGGGCACGTATATTCCTGTGTTTTTAAAATAGGGATTTTTGCATGTACATTCTTATAAATTAACGAATTTGTATCTATATCCCTAACTCCCGTCGTCAACAAGTCATGAGATAATGATTATACGGGAGTTGGGTATAGATACAAATACGTTAGTTTCTAAGAGCATACATGCAAGTAATCCTTTTTAATATGGCGGTTAAGTTGACAGGATAAGATACATACCTAATATTTGCTGCAATTTCCATAAAGCTGTACTGTGAGACATTGCAACAAGTATAAGTTTTTTTTGTTAAATTTTTTCCTTAGATCGGACTATATATACTCTATGTGTACCTAGGGACAGTCTCCAGTCCAACAACCTAATCAATTCTAAAAAAAATGATAATGGCATTATTTTTACTGTTCATTGGAATTCAAATTTTTTATTTTGAAAACTTTTTTGAGTTATCCGGTCAGAGATGAACCTAGCATGTGAGACATGAAGTCCCTGACCTAAAAAAAGTTCGGGAAAAAAAATTATACTTGTTGCAATGCCCTATGGTGCATCTTCGCAGGGCATTGCTGCAAGTCCTACTTGAGACACATATATGAATAAAACTTGGTGCAATGTCCTATATGTTGCACACAAGGGCATTACAGTGGATAAAAATAATTATTTTTGATTTTTTTTTCAGGCTGGCCCCAAGGTGCCCTGGGCGCTCGTATAAGCCGATCACTGATCGGATGTCTCAAAAAAATCTCAAAATCAAACATTGAGCCCCAATGAACAGTAAAATACCCTTAATGGCCAAGCCCTAACAACAATTTGATTTTTCAAATTCTTTTGAGATTCCCAATGGTGATCGGATAGGACACCTCGAGGCTGACCTGGAGAAAAAAATTCAAAAACAAAAACATTTTTAACCCACTGCAATGCCTCTACGTGCATCATGCAAGGCATTGCAACAAATATTACTCCATATATATATAGGAACCTAAGGTATGATTTTTAACAAAGCTCAATTCTTTCTCTCAATAGGGAGATAGTTTCATGCAGCACCAACAATTTCACCTAATTAGGCAACAATTTCAAGTTTAAACTGACAGGCCTAAAAAAATAATCCCACCAGACACATTAGTGGATCAGTAAGAGCAACTTTTAGGTTCCCAATTGATTTAAACTCGAGACCTCCAAAAGGTACTATCCTGTTAGTTCTAATTCCTCATACTATCTATTCAATTAATCATCTGTCAATAAATATTAGAAGATAGAGAATTTGAGTACCCTATATCTTTCCTAAGGTCCGATCTAGAGGGATGAGGGAGGGCAGGACAAGGGTAGAGCCGAACCCTACGGCGTCTCCTCAGGCATCAGAGGGGGGGAGGGAGTGGATCTACTTGTGTGTGCATCTTTTAGGTGGACGAATGGGAGGCAACGTCCAATTAAACACCATCCCTTAAATAATGATGAAAAGATAAACTAAAATCAAAATCAGATTATTTAATCACCTTGTATGCATCCAAATGCTACCTAAATATCTATGGTTTGATATATTATCATATCATTCTAATTATCTATAAGATGATCAATAACTTTGATTTTTTTAATATTTTTATAAAACATTTAGAAGACCTAACATGACATGGGAAGAAGGTAACGTACGGTTGTGTACCCTTCCTTCCTGAACCTTTATTCAATTCTCCACATCCACAATTTGCCTCTTTCTGCGAGATTTTCATAAATGTTACCTAATTTGGATCTTATTTATGCACATTCTCGTGATCAAAATTTTTATTTTTGTGCATGCTATTCCTAGGGCACAAAAATATTTGTATATCAGTTTGATGTAAATCTTATATATTCACATTTTCTCCTTGCATGCTATGCAATATTCTAGAAGCAAGAAATTATTTTAGCTGATCAAAACTTTCTAAAAATGTTAAGGTAAAAACATTATGTGGACTTGTAGCATGACTTGATAATCTAACAATTCCTTTTTTATTATGGTACTACTAATGAAAGAAATAAGGATGAAGAAAATACTAAGAATAAGGCTTGAGGGGATTAATTGAGAAAAAGATCAATAAAGGGATAGACTCATTGTCTGGAACCTAAAAAATTGATGTTGCATTTTGATTTGGTTGATGGTAACCTGGGAAAAGATTATATCCCTTTACATCAAATCTATCCCTTTTCTTGATAATGTATAAAGGGTTTTAATCAAAAGCTTATACCAAACTATAGAAAATTGGCTTTGATTAGAAAGTTTCACTACAGTTTCATGGATCAATGTTTAAATCCTAGCCAATCCCAGATTGATGAGAAATGAAAATAGTTGTGAAGGGATGCCACTGTGCCACACAAAGAAAGATGTGGCATGCTACATTTTTCTTTAGATCAGATGACAGAGGTTAATCTCTTCTTTGAGGAGCGCATGCAAAGAAATTTATCCTTGCACCTTTAATATGGCATTCTTATCATCTGCAAACTTGCATTACCTCTCTTGATGCATTGCTCTCGGACATCATCTTTTGTCTGGTTGATTATGCACTGTTGTTGATGTGCCAATACTCTGTTGCTACAGATCTTGAAGATGTTTCACAAGAAGGTCCACCCCGAGGGTTCTATTGCTCAGAAGAAGGATGCATACACCAAGTCACCGGGGTGCAATACGCACGCCGGAGCCGCTGCCGGAGTACGCAGTGCTGGTGCCACAGCCATTGCATTTTCCACAAGAGCCCCTAAAAAGGATGACACTCCCTGCTGCTTCAGGTCCCGGCCCCATCTTCCAGTGCTGCCAGGACTCTCTTCTCTTTGTGGAGGCAGCTCCAATGGCAGCAACCGGGAGAAATGGATCAAGACAGACATGGACTGTAAGTACTCAAAAGCAATATGTTGTGGAATGACAAACAATTTTAGTGCATCCTGTACAATCTAAAATCTATTACATGTGCAGATTTTTCAAAAAAGATGTAAAAGTCAAAATTGAGAATTAAAGACAATCAATCAGCATGTTTTAGTTGTTTTGAAGTTCCCAAAGAAGCAAACAAGCCATTGGTTTACTTTTTTGAAAAATATATGCATGTAACAGATTTGATGCTGTACCAACATACTCTGTGAGAAATGTACAGACCAATAAGAACATGTCACACAATTGTGGTATTTTCACATGGGGACACTGCATCTCAGTACAGAAGATCTGTTCCATTCTGTTGTTATTGTGATTCTTATTAATCCAAGCTTTTAATTATTTATATATATATATATAAAGAATTTAATTGTGAGTTTTTGTTTCTAGAAAAATCATTGGCAAAAAAATCAAATTCACCATAATTAATTTATATGTTTATCTATATGGGGAATTTTTCTTCATTTTGCATTTGACTTTAAGTTTAGCTCAGGGACGGTTGGGTTGAGGTGATGAGAGGGTATAGGAAAGAGTAAGAAAAGTTATTAGACAGCTATATTCCTAAAAATAATGTTTATGCAATTTAATTCTTAAGAAAGGTTATATGCTTCACTCTTTTTTACCACTGGTTTCTGGTGCAGTACCTTTTATGATGCTTCTTTCTTAACCTTCGCTTCCCTCCTGACATCTCCCACTGCAGATCTGGTCCTGGAGTTATAGGAGCACCTGAGAAGAGTACCCCACACTTCTTCCCACCGCTGATGTGGCTTTTGCCTTGCAACTTATAGTAGCTTCCGAGGACTACACTATATGAGTACAGATGAATAAGAAAGGCAAGAAAGGACAGTACTTTTTTATTTCACAATTTGTGTGGCCTGTGTGACGCTTGGCTTGTTGTGTAATGTATAAGCATGTGAAGATCTTATAGAGATGTCTGCCCATGTTATCTCCACAGTGGGCATGGGCATTTATATTGATCCTCTTGGCTGAATGTTCATCAATAGGACCAGTGTGATTAACATCCGGTCATCATTCTATTGAGGAAAAAAAACCCACTGCAGACGCATTTGTGTGTACTTATAGAACAAGGAGAGCTTAAAATATTTGCTCAAGATTGATATACTGAAATAGTACTAATCTCTGAAGAGGTAAGAGGTCTGAGCATTCCAGTTCATTTGACAAATTGATTAGATGTTTATTACTTCAAATAAAATAAAAGAGAACCCACTTGTTCCCCCATGAAGTTAATCACTCAATGGCAAGACTTTAGCATTATCAAACAAACAAATGCTGTTCAGATGTAGAGAGGATATATATAAAGGTTATTCCTGAAATCTCTATATTGAGAAGGTAAGAAGCACACTCTTGAGCGAGCTCATGACACCACCACCAAGTAGATGGAAAATTGACAGGTGCCAGATGGGCAGCATGCCAAAGAGATGTAAAGGGTTTGAACACAGAACACATAGAAAGGGCACTGGATGATGCAATGGAGTTTTGATTCCCAAGTAAAGACATACTGTCCCTTCCAATGCTGCAAATAAAATAATTGAATTAACAATGTAACAGGAAGCTGATAACAAAGAGGTGGAATGTCCCTAGTGTGATCCTCCCCTAGAACCAATTTGAGTTTTATACATTTTGCGAAATACTATACTAATCTCTGAGATGTGGCCTCATTGTTTGAAGTGGACTAATTATCATTCCAAGTGAAGAGCTCGGCAGCCTTTGTAATTTACCCTGTTTATGCTGAGGATGCCCCTAATCAAACTGAAGCAAAACATGGAAGATACTTATTCAAAGAGAAGCAAAGCATACATATAAGCCAGAATCCTGTGTCAGAGATGTTCTACTAAGAATATTCCTAGTTTCATATTCGACATAGAAAACATTTGAAAGAAACTGATCTAAAGATCTTTCCTTAGACACTGACCAAATAGGAGAACTGGGACTTATATATCTGTCGTTGCTAGCTCCATGCAAACATCTTGTTCTACCAAGGTCTGTGATTCTCCATACCAGTCCTTTGCCACTTCCAATCACCAGGGTTCTGTCAAACACACTGAACCACAAAATTTTCAAACGTCAAAGTCTTGAATAGAGAAGAATTACTTCACACATTAAAAGAACAAACACCATGTCATTTTAGTCATGTATAAAGACATTCATTCAAGTATGATCTGTGCTTTAACATGAATATCAGAAGCACATGATATTTCATTCATGTAGATGCATGAATAACATGACACAAGCATTAAATGAAATTAAGGTCTCCTATTGATAAAAACAAATGACCACTTTTATATACCAGGAGAGAAAACGAAGTTGTGAATTCATGGAGTTTGGTCCAATGTAGTATGCCATCAGAACAAAGGAGGGGAAACTTGCCAAAGAGCTTATGGTTATGATCCTCATGTAATGTCCATCTGTGAATTCATAGAGTTTGGTCCAATGTAGTATGCCATCAGAACAAAGGAGGGGAAACTTGCCAAAGAGCTTATGGTTATGATCCTCATGTAATGTCCATCTGTGAATTCAGAGTTTGGTCCAATGTAGTATGCCATCAGAACAAAGGAGGGGAAACTTGCCAAAGAGCTTATGGTTATGCTCCTCATGTAATGTCCATCCATTTTTGCACCATCCATAAATTTACTCCATCCAATTATCATGAAGAAATAAAAATTTCAAGATGACTTGGTTAAAGAATTAAATATATAAATGCATAAGCATCACCAGTAATCCATACAAGAGCACTTTCCATCACAAAAATGATGGAATCTATTCCTATCTCTCACAACAATCTCCCTGTTGAAGACCTTGGATATGAACTTAGTAGCATCATGGCAGTCATGGCAAACACGAAGGTTCTTCACAATCCTGATTGTTACACCTTCCTGCAAGCTGATAAGCCCAAAGGCGATGGCCAACTTCTCACTGTGCCAACACAAGGCATCCTCCTTCTCCTCTTCCTCTATGTCAAAGAGCACTTGGTTAGTGGTGGCCACAAATCCTGCCAACCTCAACCTCCTTGAAATTTCTCCCAGCATCACCTCGATGTCTGCATACCTAGGATGAGATTTATCCCCTACAAAGAACTCATGCACCTCACCACCAACTTCTATGGCACTACATCCCGGTTCCTTCTTCACTCCCTTAGCCTTCATCAGCTGTCTCACATTATTGACCGCACCCCAGTTCCTGGAGTCAGCATAAATGTTAGACAAGAGCACATATGCACCATCATTCCTCGATTCTAGTTCCACAACCTTACTCAATGCATACTCACCCAATTGTGTGTTCTTGTAAATCCGGCATGCGTTAAGCAAAGCACCCCAGGCACCAACATGGGGTTCAATTGGCATTGCGTGAATAAAACTAATTGCATCATCCAACCGCCCAGCTCGACCATACAAGTCGACCATGCATCCATAATGCTCAGGCCAAGGTTCTATCCTGTAAATGCTTCCCATCATATCGAAGTACTCACAGCCCTTATCCACCAACCCAGCCACGCTACATCCACGGAGCACAGACACAAACGTGACTTCATTCGGTGACACCCCTGCTTCCTGCATAAGCCTGAAAAGCTCTAGGCAGCTTTCCCCGGCCCCATTCATTGTCAGCCCGTTCATCGCAGTACTCCATGTGTAGACATTCTTTTCCCTCATCCTCCAGAACACCTCCATAGCTCTCTTCACGTCACCACATTTTGCATACATGTCCACAAGTGCAGTGCCCAGTGTGACAGTCATGCAGAGCCTGTTCTTCTCTATGTAAACATGAGCCCATCTGCCCTGGTCCAAAGCACCCATGTGGGCACAAGCTGACAGCACCGAGACCATTGTTGCCTCACCCACTTTCATGCCCTCCAACTGCATCAGATGGAACATTCGCAGTGCCTCCCTCGCCCGACCCAGATGCTCATAACCCGCGATCATCGCATTCCAGGCGACCGAGTCCCTGCTGGGCATTCCGTTGAACAGCTCCCGCGCAAGGTCAATCTCCCGGCACCTCGCGCACGCCGCCACCATCGCCGTCTGGGACACCAAGTCAGGGTCTTTAACCTCCTCGTACACCCTCCGGAAGCACCCGGGCATGCCCAGCAAGGCGTACATGTGGATAAGCCCGCTCTGGACGTGGGCGTCCCCGGCGAACCCGCGTTTCAACGCGGCGCCATGAACGGCCGCGCCGGTCTCCACGGCCGTCATCTGCGCGCAGGAGCGCACCAGGAAGGTGAAGGTGTAGTTGTCTGGCGACAGGTGACCAGAGCGAAGGATACGGCGGTAGAACTGGAAGCCCAGATGCGGCGTGGGGCTCTTGGAGTAGACCCTGATGAGGGAGTTGAAGGCGAAGGTGGTGGGGTCATGGGGGGATCGGGAAAGGACCTGCTCGGCGTGGGCGAGGGCGCCGGGGGCGTCCCGGGAGAGCGCGAGCGCGGCGACGAGCTTGCCTAGGAGGCGGGGGTCGTCGAGGAGGCCGCCAACGAGGAGGTGAGCGTGGACCTGTTTAAGCTCCGCGAGGGTGGCGGAGGTGTCCAGGAAGGAGATGGGGTTAGAGGGTTTGGAAAGGATGGTCCGTAGCGAGGAAGAGCTCATGGAGCTGCGGCTATGGCGGGGAGCTCGCGGGGGGTCCTCCGCTCCCTGGTGTGAGCTCGAAGGGGCATCGTAGCAGGGTCGCTCACGCGCTGTGGCAATTTGATATGTTAAATTTCATATTAGCCACTCTTATATAGTAAATTTCAAAATGCTATACTAATTTATATATCGTCCTTCATATCTTCGTAGCATGTATAATATTACAAAATTATTGTAACGATGGCAGATTTGATGTACCACTGACATGTTATTTTGTAAGGGTATATATGATAATATGTAGTTAAACAATGATATTTTAAAAATCTAACATATAAGAGAGATAAAATTAAAATTATCCTACCCAAGTAAGATTATTCAATACTTAACCTTGAATTAAGCTCCCCAGTCAAATGACCCAAACTTTTTTTTTGTTCAGAAAAATGACCCAAACTTTTTTGAACGAGATAGAACTCAATTCGTTAAATACCAAGTAATCCAAATCCAAGAAAATTTTGACTTGTCAAGAAACGAACAAATAAGTCTGAACGGAGTTAAGCTTCGTCCTCTTCACTCTCTGATGCCTCTAAGGATGCAAATGGTTATCAATAATTCAATTATTTGACTGATTATTAGTTTATAAGTCAGTTAATGTAAAATCTTTTTGAATCGACATGTATAGTAGATAAAGTAACGGACATATATTTCTTCTAAAGAAACATGCATGGTATGCTAAGAATACGATTATTTGACTGTCTTTTAGTTTATAGTCTAGTTAATGAATAATTTTTCTAACAGATAACATAATGGACATGATTACAAATCTACCTTATGCCGAAGGTGGTGCCATACCAGTCATCCCTTCGAAATGGTGCCCATCCTCTCCTTTCTCCTCCTCTAATGGCAATAAGGAGAAAAGGCACCCTCACATGGATTGGAGGAGAGGCTCTAATGGTGCAAGCAAGGGGTAGGCTTCTAAGGGACGAGGAGAGAAGGGAGGGATGAGGAAGGGGAGATAGAGAATTTATGTTAATACTTAAAAATGAAGGATATCTTGCCATCTTTTATTAACATTGTTATAGAATATAAATCTTCTCACAACAATTCCCTAGAAGGTTACTCTCACAGTTTTCATTTACTTTAGAAATGCAGCACTTAATATGATAGTGTTGGACAGTAACGTAAGACACAAAGAGTTAGGACTCTATCGACCAATAAAAAACAGGAGTTTTTTTACATATATATTTTTATAAATTATTGTATTATTATGTATATTATTGACTCATATGTTATTATAAATACTCCCAACATGTTTATTGCAATTATACCTTTTCATCAAAATGTCTTGAACTCCAACTGATTCCCTTTGTTCTGGTGAAGTTAAGGTATATATGCAAAATTCCAGTGAAATAGATAGATAGATATATGTACATACCTGTATACATATATATGCAAAAATATTTCTTAAGCATATGTGAAAACTTTTTTTGAAGAAGTGAAGGTATTTGCAGCAACATGTGAGAGTCAGGACTATTATAGTTTAAAAGAGTATATCTACAAAAAATGCGGTGGCTCTCCTATATGACGTCATCAACATCAATTCCTACCAATAAGAAGGCGGGGTTAGCGAGCTCCTGTTTCAAAGGTCAGCCAAACCGGTCTTCTCCGCCAGTAGCACACCCCATCTCGCCGCGGCTGCGAACCCAAAAAAAGCGCGCTCGGGTACGACGGCGGTGGCGGGTAGAGAGAGAGAGAGAGAGAGAGAGAAGGGAGAGGATGAAGGCGACGTCGGCGCCGTCGTCTGCGCCAAGGCTAGGGCTGCCGACGTCACCGTCGCCGAAGCCCTGGCGCCTCCTCCCGCCCCCCCACCATGTCGGATTCCACCGGAAACCTCGCCCGGGAGCGGCGCCGCCGAGGGTTTCGTCCGAGCACTCCTGCTTCGAAGTAAGAGCACTTCGTTTCCTTCTCTTTTTTATGTTTTTTTACCCTTAAATAAGTGGCAACTTCATCTCCCAAGTAGCATTGCAACTTGTTAATCGTTGTTACCTTCAATTCTACATCGCGTCGGAAAACCCTGGGGAATGCGTTTGCGTTTTCTCTCCCGGAGGTTGTGGCAAATCTTTGACTAGTGGTTCATGTTTGAATGATAGAAGCTTGTGGGTTGTAGGTTTTTTTTTTTTGGAGGTTTGGGGGGGGGAGGGGTGTTGCTATAGTGATCAATATGCTGACCTAGGGCTTTAGGAAATCTTCGTATGGAATGAGTGGGGAATGTGATGCGGGTTGGAATACATTTTTGCCCTAGGTTATGTTTCCCCAGTTCTCCTTTTTGGCTTTTTTTTTGGCCTTTTCTTTGAGGGGCGTGATTCCATTTTTCACCATGGGAAAGAATGGTTTGGCCGGTGCGTGTCATTCATTTGTCCGGGAAGTTTTAGGTGTATGGTTGTGAAGATATGATGTGCATGATTTTTTTGTGAGAGACTATACTGGTTAAAATTGAACCGTACTGTTAATACAAGGGAGGATTTTAGTTTATATGCCTGGTCACTTTTTCTAACGATATGACTAAAATGTGGTTAGTCTTTTCCTCTCTAGGGAAACACTTGGAAGAAAGTTTGAAAAAGTTGATTCCTTATCAATTTTGACTGTACAATGTTTCTAGATGATTTTGAGAATCCCTGGAATCATTGGAGAAGAAAAACAGATTTTCTTTTGGTTCTTCTTTACGTGCACACGTTAACCCAGTTGCACGGACAAATAGCCGTTATAGATAAATGTTAGCATCAGAAGTATCTGCGGTCCTTTTAACGCAGCCATAATCCAGGTAGATTCCAGAAAATTCATCCTTTAATAGATTATGGGATCTTTCAAAGTTATGCTGTTATTATCAAAAGATTCTACAATTCAAAGCTAGACTTTAGATCATCTATCACAGTTAAATTGATGATGATTTGTCAAGATTCCAATCAGTGGACTTTTGACCCATAAAGAATTTCCAAATGCTGCCTAAAGGTGCTGTCTCCTTTCATCTATATCCTTGTCAAATTTGTTAAAACATTGCTCATTTTGTAACACTGCAGTTCATTTGTCTAAGGTGAGGAGGGTTACCTATCGCCCTCCTGGAATGGAGCACAGCCTTTTGAATGAAGTTACTTTTTCACTTCCTGAGAGAAGGTAAGAGTGGAGAGCCTTTTGATTTGCATCTATAGTTGGTCAAAAATTGTTTGCAATGTCTTCATTTTTTCCAGTTTGGCATCATCAAAGTAGAGTCAGCATCCATGGATAACCTTGGTCTTGTTCTTGCAGTTTTGGCGTAATATTTGGACAAAGCGGAAGTGGGAAAACGACCCTCTTACAGGTTGCTTCTAGACTGGCATTTAAATGGGTATCCAGGATAGGATAGTGCCACTTGCTTGATACATGTGTATCATGTTTATTTCAACAATTTTTGCAGCTTCTTGCTGGATTGTCCAAACCGACATCAGGATCCATTTCCGTCCAGAGATATGGAAATGATGGCAAGCCAATTCAACCACCTGAAGTGCTGTCTCCTGAAAGGGTTGGGATTGTGTTTCAGTTTCCTGAAAGGTGCAAAATGCTAGCTTTTGACATTTAAGAAAATTGGCTTATTAGTCGTCTCTTCATTGTATTTTAATGTGTAGAATGCATTTCTTTTTAATTTTATTGGAAGTTAAGTTGGGGTTTGATTTTTGTATATTTATCATGTCTACTTTCTTAGTTGCATTTGATTATGCACAACTATTTCCAAGTTCTTTTAATTTTATATCCCCCACCCCCAACTCATAAAGCAGTATTTATGGGATCTCAGTGGCAGGAGAAATCCTTGATTTGTATATGTTTAATGATGCTCTAAGAATAACAATGTACCACAAAGCTTAATCAACAAGAAAGGTAAACAAGAAGCGCGGTAAATATGAAAAAAAAATGTTCATGTGGATTGATGTGGCAATGGTGTGCAGTAAATACAAAAGAAATGTTCATGTGTGTTGATGTGGCAACGGCGCAGTAGCGTATGGAGGCACAGTGAAGTTTTTAGGTACAGCATGTATCACTTTTGCTTTTTAAAAAGGATTGATGTGATTCAAGTTGAACGAGGGTGTTTCTGTAAAATGCATAGATACCAAACATGACTGCCAGTAATAGCCCTCAGTCTAAAAGATGGCCTTAAGCCCCATTGATGTTAAACATTTAGTTTATCGGTTGCAGGAGCATCACCGTCGGCCCAGAAGCCTTATGCCCCTGTTGGGATATGGGAATTCCAATGGTGAGGTGGATGCACCACCATTGGGATTTTAGAATTCCAGTGGTGGGGTTAATGTGCCCATTGCTGGTGCATTTGTGTTTTCAATCATACTTCGCCACTGCAAATTGAACTTCCAACAGTGGGTTGAAGTATTCGTCATTTAATAGATTTTGGAGCTCCCTAGGGAGAAGCCTATCACTGACTTGGCTCCGTAGTGTTGCATTGCCAACAGTGGCCTAAGAAAGTTTTAGTGTCTGTCCATTCTTGGAATCCAACAGTGGCCTATATTTACTGGCATTCCTGGACAGAAAAATTTACTGTCTTCTGCTGCTCGACAGAGAGGCCTGATGATGGGCTCCTCTCCTCTCGCCACCATTGATGTACACTTCTTCAATGGTAGAGGAGTACCGTCTTTCGAGCTGGAAATGGGATTTGGATTAAAAAATGAAAGCAATCATGATGATATAACTTGCATGCTACAGCCTCTGGAAATTTGATAGTTGTTGTCACTTGTCACCTTGTTAACTTATTCAAATATCACAGTGGCTTCTTTTCTTTGTATATATGTCCATCATCCTTTGAGCATACTTTGGTTAGAATGTAAGGTTTTTTTTTTTAAGGTGACCATTAGTCACATTTCATTGATAAAGTAAAGAGATTACACATTGACCGAAGTCAATACGAACACTAACTCAATCTATGTTACAAAATCATCCTTTGAGCATAATTTGGTTAGAATTTAAGGTTATGGCCTCTTATTTTGTACTGTGATTCACTTTTTATTATTTCATTTCTCTATTTTGTCAGAAGACTCATATGCTATATGCTTGCTTTATGTTGTGCTTTAGGTACTTCTTGGCAGATACCGTGCTCGAGGAAGTCACATTTGGATGGCCAAGGCAGAAGGCAGACATTGCTCTGAGAGAAGATCTAGCCATGAGACTCCAAATGGCTTTTAATTCAGTATGTGAATTTCTCGTAATGCACTTGTGCTTATCGCCATTCATGATAAACCATGATAAACGATATTCATTATTGTTGTTTATCATTGGTTTCCCAATAATATGGTGAAATGACCTTTGAGATTTAGCTGGCATGTTATTTTTTTCCCACTAAAACACTTACAGTCATTGTTTGATGTGTGCAAATATTAACTCAGGTTGGATTAAACGGGATCTCTCTTGAAGAAGATCCACATGCCCTCAGTGGTGGTTTCAAGCGGCGTCTTGCACTTGCAATTCAATTAGTAAGATCCACTTTCAAAAGATTCACACGCTTTGCTTAATGTGCTTAGTACCAAAGCTTCATGGAACCTGCAATCTCTAAGTATTTGATCCTTGTATTTTTGAAAAGGTGCAAACACCAGACTTGTTGCTACTAGATGAGCCTCTTGCTGGTCTTGGTATGATATGATTCACCACAGTCCACATACTTTTCTTTTCTTTTTAAATAATTTCCAGTTCAAGAGTTTATTCATACTGCTTATCAATGTGCATATTGGATTTCAAATGGCTCGTTTCTCATATGCAAACTGTTTTTGGCTACAGATCAAGTACTCTGATTTTTTTTTCTTAGTTCTTAATCATGATTCTATTAAGAATCATGCTTCATTTCTTGTTCTTATTTTTGCAAAGTTTAGGATGTATTGTTTGATCACTTTCTTATACGTTTTTTTGATAATCACTGACTTTAGATTGGAAAGCCCGAGCTGACATCGCAAAGCTGCTAAAGCGTCTAAAGAATGAAGTTACCGTACTCGTTGTCAGCCATGACTTAAAGTAAGAAAACTTCCTCTAAGAAAAGAGGGAAGCATAGTTTGCTGTTCGTCTGTGTGTGTTCTCTTTCTGACAGTGCTTTGGATCATCATCTGTGTGTGTTGTCTTTCTAACAGTGCTTTAGATCATTTTGCATATACAATATTTCATCTTGATCACATTTTCAGGTAACCATATGAAGCTATTTATATTGGTCCCTGCATTCATTTTCTTCTCATGAATGGGAGGAAAGTCTCACACCTCTCTGGGAGATCCTGGCCACCCTTCCAGAAGCAGGTTGTAGCCTGTTTGTTACACTGGGATACATGTTACCTACTTTTTGTTTCCTTCTCATAATATTAGAAAAGATTCTATGAGATAGAAACAAATCTCCTTGATTCCTTCCTTGGCACTCTGATTTTTACCTCCAACCTTCCCCACCCATGGAACCCTTCCAACCCCCAACAACAACCCCCCCCTAACCCGTTAAAAAAAAAAAAAACCACAAAGAAAAGAGTGAATTGTTGACCATAAGTGGATCTGATGCTACTGCCGATCATGTGGGTATCAAAGCTGGAATCTTTTTGGAACAAGCATCGCAGATAACTGGAATCAAATCCGAATCAATGGTCAAAAAGATTTTGGCCAGAGTTGAACACTTATTGACATATCATTCGCATTTTCATGCTTGTATGCTATCTTATTTCACTTTGCAAGTGGATCTAATAGATGTCTCTTTGTTTCATCGGTGAATTATCCACTTTGGTCAATGCATCTTATACCAGCATGGTCTTCACATTTTCATGCTTGTATGCCATCTCTTATTCTATCCGCAGATGGATTTTAGTAAATGTATCATTGCTGTGTCAGGGAATTATCTACTTTGGTCGATAAATCTTGGAGGATGGAAATGGGAGGAATTCTGACGGAGGAGCCTTTACCAATCTGATGTCTGTTATTCCTTCGTCAACGTATGTTGGAGGATGGATTTGAGGTGAGTTAGATGTCCTCACAAATTCCTACATCAATTTAATATGAACTTGTCATCGGCACCTGAATTTTGAATTCTATTAGCGATTTTTCTCTCTTTGAATAAAATTCTTTTTGTCCCCACTCAATTGTCGCCCAAGAATTTAGCAGCCAGTGAGCCAGTGGATTTGGGGAAAGTTGAGATGGCTTTCATTGCCTCAGCTTTTTAATTGGTGTCCTTAGATTTGCTCTCTTTTTGCCTTTCTCTTTTTGCCTTTCTTTTCCCCGTTGAATCCACTTGCTAGCTGGATTAGCTTCTAGTTTTCTCTGATGATGCATTTCCAACATTCCCTCCTCCCTTCTAGATATTTTTGCACTTCACGCAAGAGTAATGCTTGCTGCACTGAGGGTGCCATTTGCACCGCCCCTCAGTGCAGTGGGTAAATAAAAAAATATATATTTTTCGATTTTTTTTTAGGTGGGACCCCGAGGTGCCCTACATGTACAGGCCGATCTCCGATTGAACGACCCAAAAAAAATCTGAAAAGTGAAAAACCGTTATTGGGCTCAGCACATTAAGGGCATTTTTTACTGTTCATTAGGGCTCAATTTTTTGTTTTTCAGATTTTTTGGGTCGTCCGATCACAGATCGGCTTGTATGGACATGGAGGGCACCTCGGGACCCACCTAAAAAATTCAAAAAATAATTTTTTTTAATTAACCCATTGCACTGAGGGCAGTGCAAATGGCACCCTTGGTGCAGCAAGCATTACTTTTCCAGCAATGATTCTGTCGATGAGGTATTAACTTCTAATTGTGTGTCCTTTGCCAGCTCATGAGATTGTTACGCGGACAGTGTTACTATTGCGTAGTGGACAGTGAATTCTTCCTTTTGTAGATTCACTGGCATGGGGGGGAAGGACGGAATGTACGGTTTTTCAACCTCGTTTGAGGATTTTTCGCTGCTTGTTGTCAGAGCAGTGCAGGAGAGATCAATATGACCGTAGAAATCTTTTGGGATCCTGGTGAAGCACCTCCCCCTGTATTTTGCAAATCCTCTCAGAAGATATCGATAGAATTCTGAATGAGCACCTGGTCTTCCTTTGAAGAATTCCTTTCCAACATGATCTATCTTCCTGTCTGTCTTTGCATGGCTTCATGGAAGATGGCACTTAGAATCTTATAAGCTTATTCATTAGGTCAATCCTGTCTTCAAGGGAAATTTGCCATTATCTTATTCTTTAGGAGCTTACTTTCGAAGAGAACTAAAGGACAAGGCTAATAAAAGGTTCTCATCTTTCTGATGGCCCGTAGTTGTCACGAGATCTTGATTTCATGACGATTGCTGTATGCAATGGATGGTGGAGACATAATAGTGCTTTTGGGAGTGCCTTGGGAAAAAAATAATATTGGATGTATTTTTTTTTATTTTCACCTAAAAACTATGAATTTGAACTTTCTGGATTGGGAGAAAAATGAGGCTGTTAGAGAGGGTTTAACGTTAGTAACTACTCAAAATTGATTATGATTACCCCTATTAATATTTTTCTTAAATTCGTACCTTAATTTTGTTTGTTTTTATTTTAGCTTCACACCAAGAGGCTCATTCATTTCAGAGATTCCAAGACTGTGTAGGAAAGGAAAATTCTGAGAATTGATTACATTATTGACGTAATAATTTTTGCAATAATTGATTAAATAGAAGACGGCCAAGTATGGTTTGAAAATCATCCCACTCAAAAGAAATGCATATGCAGAGTTCAGAGAAAGACATACACTAAGTGCATCCTCATTCAAATTTTGGTTCAGGCCTCTAGTTAAAAATGACAAAATAAGTTGGATAGCAATGCTTTGTGGATAAGTGGTTGAACAGAAACAGAGGCATCGTTGATCAAGCTAACCGCGAATAGCCTATGTCAATTTCCATACCTACATTTCAAATGAGTCAAGTTAATTTTCAAACACATTTGTCAATGCTACTATTTCATTATCTGTTGTGCTAAACATTTTATTTTTTATTTTTAAGTACTTTAGATTTTACTTGACGATAGTTTTAGATCAAAAATCAAAATCAAGTTAAAATAAATGATAAGCAAGTTAACGATATTTTGAAACTTCAAGTATTTACGGCACACAATATATGGATGTAAAACTTGATTTGTTCAAATGCTATGGCATGTCTATGTAGCAATGTATGACTATAACATTTTAAAAATGCAATATGTTAAAGTGTGAATTACTATTTTAGAATGTATAAACGTGTCTTTAGATGTATATAGTGTATATAGCTAACATCTTAAAAAATATACATCTTGAACTTTATTCTAACAATTTGCTAAATGTAGCAGTTAAAAGTGTGATGCTTCAAATGGTATGTGTGTACCATTGCATTGAATCTAATAGCTTAAGTGATATAATGTTACGATTTTTTCTAGCTTGGTTGATGATGTTAAGAGTAGTAGCCCATACGTCAGCTTTTTTTTTTTCTTCCAAAGAAGACCCACAATGCCAAATTAATGTAGGTAGGATGGGAGTGAATTCTTGCCTCTAAAAGATCAATCTGTTTTACTCGTCAATCTTGAGAAGTGCAGTTTTCTCAAAGACTGCACTTGCTTTTAAGAAAATAGGTCTCTGTAGTAGGAAGGTGGAGCCCTCTTTATAAACACATGATTTGTCTTTTCTGCAACTAATGAGAGACTGTCCAGAACCCTTATTTGCCTTCAACAAGATACTTAATAGGGTTTTTTTTAGCATATGTACTCCTGAAAAAATATTGTATTTGCATCTATACCTTTAACTCTCACATATTGTCATCAATACTCCTAAGATCTTTATAAAGAATACATTTATATCCTTCCATCTAAAGATTTTGTATAGAGACTCTTGAATTCACTAATATTTTGCATGTACATCCCTCAATTAGCTAAAATTATATATATGTACCCCCAACACCCCAATGTTATCATGATTTTTGAAATCTTTTTAGCATATTTCATTGCAATTCACCTTAGTTTGACGGAAGGGCATAAATTCAATATTTTGAAGATTTCAAGAGTATTGATGATAATATGTGAGAGTTGGAAGTATAAATGCAAATATGGTATTTTTTTAGGGATATATATGCAAAAAATCCTATGTAATAAGAGTCATCGGATTATTTAATCCAACAATTTCACGTAAGCGTAGTAACAAAAAAATGTCATATCATGGTTCCTCGGTTCAATTGGATCTGTTTCCTACCCATTGTTTTCCAAATAAAGGCCAAAGCTGGAGGCAACTCCCAAGATAAAAGTCTCACCAGAGTTGTCCCAACAGGCACAATAAGAAGTTAGCTATAAAACAAATGGGTAAGCGTACGAAGCATAGCGCCAATAAGTCTTAAGACCTTCCTTATCCCAAGTTGGCCGAGCATAGCCCTCGCAGCAAGAGCTTTGACAGAAAATTAGAAGGAAACATCATACCCAAAAGTCATATTAAGTGATCAGATTGAGAGATTAGTTCAACCATTAAGACCCTTGCTTAGTTGAGATGGCTTAAAAGTGTACCTCTTCTGACGTTATGAACATAAAATTATCACATCCTTCTTGTGCTAATAATTAGTTAAAGTTTCTAAAAGTTTGATAACTTAATCTGATCTCCTTAACACAAATTATAAGACCAGCGATTATTACTACTACAGGGTTTCCCGACAGCATCTGCTGCCATATTTGAAGTTTTCCTCTCAAGGCCACCACGGACAGCTCACCGGCTCCGACCCCGCGCCTGTTCGATAATACCCACAGCATTGTCGCTTAGTGACGAGCTGCACGTCTGAATGGCTAAGCGAGTGCGACCACTCGCTTAACGGTGCAGATGTAGACCGCGTAGATTTCTCAGCATTTTGTTTGATGCTCTCGACATGTTATCAAATGTTTTTAAAATTAGAACAGGCGCCAAACAGACGAGAGAAATATCTGTTACAACACTTTCCTTAGACATTAGTGGATGGAATGATGCAGAGAAGAGAATGCTTGCTGCACTATGGGACAGTTCAGTGACAATGCCATCAGATCAGAGGATTGTAAGTTATATCGGGTTGACTCGAGTTAAATGACATGCAAGACTTAATGCTTATCGTACTTCTTGTGAGACGGTGCGGTGTCGGCGAGCCGTCTGATCAGCCAACAGATAATCAAAGGCTGTAAGTTACACACGGGGAAGGGTCGAGTAAAGGTTAACCTTAGCACATCCTACTACAATGGGTTTCTAATCCGAACTCAACCCAACCCTCCTTAACCCTGCTCGACCCATGTACAAGCTTTTCTTCATCTAATTCAATCCTCTAATAGCTTATAGAATGCATCTCAACCTTAATTTGGGTAATGTGTGGTAAATATTAATATATTCTATATAATTCTTAATTTTTTTAAAAAAATATCTCTAGTTTCTTAAGGTTGGATTGTCCTAAGGAGAATGTGGGTCGTGGATGTTTGATCGAGCGCGAATGTTCGATTGAGTGCGAGCTTAACCTAAACTCAACCTAGTCTAAAGTTATTCATGTCCATCTGACTCGATCTTCCGATTTACCCCGATCGAATTCAAGTTGATCCATCCAAACTCCCAACCCTTATTATAAGACATTTGATTCTAGATTTTTCTGGTCTGAGAATAAAAAATGGCAAGTTTTTTATGAAACTAAGAATTAAAAGTTCGGAAAGATCTTCCATTCGGTTCTAGAACATGGATTTTATGGACGGACCGGATGTTTGTCTTACCGTGTCAGATATAAGTGCCCATTGAGTGCTATATCAGATAGCAACTTATCAAAATGCTGTATAAGCCTTAAGAAGGCAAAAGTTTATCCATTATGTTCTTCAATGTGGAATGATGCTAAAGCTAGCTTCAGGACTGGTTAGCTTCTGATCTATTGCCAGGTAATTTGATCACCCTATTGTAGGAACTCATATAGTTATTTAACAAACTAAGATAGCAGTTATATCTTTAACACACATTACATAGTTATGTCTTTACCTTTTAAGAAACTAAGATATCTTTTATTTCACCACATTGTTCTTACCCTTATCAAAATAAAGAAGAAGTCTAATTAGTTAATAACACAAGTTTACATAGGTTTTCATATTGCAGTTTCTAATACTTCCAGTCAATTACATACAGCTCCTATATACTTTGGCCATGTTGTATCCTACATCTTTTAGTTGAAAAGCAAGATTTGCAGTGTCCCTAAAATATTTAACTTATGTAGTATAGTATAGACAATATTTTTAGCAAATTAATATACAAAAAAATTCTACTTTTACAAATACATAACATACATGACGATAAATAATGTCTCGTATACCAAAGTTTCACGAAGGGAGAAAGGGTGTAAAGGTACAAGCAAGGGAGTTTTGGGTGTCACTTATGAAGTCTTTTTTTTATCAGATGACTGAATGGTCAAGTATTTATAGTACCTTCCAAGTGGGAGGAAGGTTTGAATCTCACAAGTGTGCCCCTCCATTGGAGATATTTCCATCTTGAACGTTATTATTCTTTTTAATTAAATGCCCTCATACATAAGGTGTATGCACCTAGTGAGAGTTGAATATGTAACCTCTCTAAGAGCATGTTTGGAAACACATTCTTACCCCTCGGTATAATGGTAAGCCACTTATCCTCTCTTTTTTTTCAAAAAAGGGACACGTTGTTCAGTCCTGAGTCTCTCTCTCCTCCTCCCTTTCATCTGTTTAACTCAAAAGCAGGGGTGTGTTAGAGCATTTGGGATAGATTAAATTCTTATATAGTTCATACGAACCCAAAGTCAAGGCGTGCTAGACTGTTTTGAAATGCTTATGTCTATTGAAAATTTTTTAATCATTAGAATTCCTCCAAAAAACGTTTCCAAATAGAACTTGTGAGAGGCATGCTAGACATTTTCATCCGTTCAACATTAGAATTCTTCCTCCCCTTTCATCCCTTCAACCCGAAAACGGAGATGTGTTGGAGCATTTGAGACAGATTAAAATCTAATATAATTCGTACGAATCCAAAGTCAAGACGTGCTAGACTGTTTAGAAATGCTTGTGTCTATTAAAAAAAAATTAATCATTAAAATTCCTCTAAAAAACGTTTCCAAACAGAGCTTGTAAGAAGGCCAAACTGATTACTGAACAAAAGCCCCCTTGATGGCACTTCAAAATCTTTAACACTCTCATGTTAAGGAGAAGGGTGATCCTACGTGAAGTAACCTGACAAACAATAGAAAGTGGGCCCATGGAGGTCTTCCTTGGGAGGCCATCCAAAGCAAAGCCATCACGAGGCCGGGTAAAGTTACGAGGAGAAAAAGGAGAACTAAGCTGTGTTTTAAGGTACATACATAGGACTACTATTTATGGCCTCGTAACTAGAGATTTAAAGTAGCATCTATCTACATGCAACTCATAAATACATTTAAGTTTTTCGTGATAAACTTAACTTAGAGGATAAAAAAATGGATTTACTATAAGCTCACTCCAATTTATCATACATGGAAAACCTCCTCATAAATACATTTCATGTCAGTTTATGTTAAAAGCTCTCACAAGTTCATCATAAACTCAAGTATGTTCACAGAGAAGAATCAAATATGAATTTACAGGAAATACATTTATGATATACAAATTTATCATAAATGCATTTATCACGACTCCATCACATTTCTAGAGAAATGATCGCCATGTGCTGGCTACTAGAAGATGAGATCGTCTAAATTCTTCCATTATGCATTACCAATCTTAACCACATCAGCATCAACAACCATTGATCATGAAGAGGCCATGTGATGCGGGACAGCAAGGGAGAAGACAGAAGAAGGAAGAAGAGAGGGAGAAAGGAGAGAAATAGGGACGGTGAGGCTTCACGCCCTTTTTTCACGGGATCTTCAAAGAGGAAGAAGAAGGCTAGGACTTTACACTCTCTCCCGGACCATCCCATCTCAGGAGAAACGCACACATTCATTTATTCTCAAAATCTTCATTGCCTTTCAAAAGAAGATTACAAGACAATATATAGAGACTTCCCAAAAGAAATCTTAACACTAAAGACCAAAATATCTTTTATTCAAAATAAAAAGACTAAAATAGAGTTAAATCTAAAAAAACGAAAATACATCTATTGGGCGGCCTCGAATGAGTCAAACAAAAATAAATAATGGGTCTTGAAATCTGTTTCATCAATTCCTAGATTCCAAGGAATTCAAAACTCTTGCATACAGATTACTCTTACCATAAGCTTCTTTAAGGGGGAAAAAAACATGTTACCAAAAAATTCTGATCATTTGTTTTTTGAAACCCCAACCTATGGGCATCTAAGTAACCTCAAAGTAATCTTATAGTTAAGTAGGAAATGGTGAGGTGTCCCTATGGCAGAGCTAACACTTTTGCCTTCCCTCATGAGCCCTAAAGCTAGTGGTGCAGCATGGTGGACCCTGCTCTGTTCCCCTCTACCCATGGGAATATCTTTCCCCAGCAAGAGAGAAGATGTCAGAGGGGGAGAAGAAGGGATCAAAATAATTCTACCAAGACAGTCACAGAGGACGATTCTCCGAGGACAAGCACAGAGCCTGCACGTGGTGCTGCTCCCCATGAGTAGTAATTCTCACACAAACAATCCCCCCCCCCCACATCTTAACATTTGAATCTGAGGAACCCATCAAACCTAGGAGGTTTGCCCTGATTATGATGAGCCACTGTTGAAAAATATCGACACAACTCGGTCCTAACCCGATCCGACTCGTAATGTATAACCAAATCAATTCGTACTATATTCAAATTTAAAATCTTAAAATGTCGACTCGACTCGGTCCGATTGACTCAGTTAAGCGAACAAAACGATTAGAAATAACGCGTTATCAGATAGCAAGTATGGTTCTTGACTGAGGGTAGACCCTATATTTAGACTCGAAGAATTTAAAATTCAATATAATTCATACAAGTCGGACCGAGTCGACGAATCATGACGAGAAATCCGAGTCGACAACCCATGAACAACAAACATAGGATCTGAGCAACCCATTGGAGGAGGAGAGGGAAAAGGGGAGGAAATCTAGACATAAGAATCTAGAGGAATCATCATCAAAACATTAATTTATTTACAAAGAGAAGGAGGGAGGCTGGTGAATGGTGGTGCTATTCTTCTTCTTCTCCTCCTCCTTGATATCCATATATACATATAAAAAGACATCATATTACACCTTCTTGGAGAAGAAGGTCTTCAAGTTGAAGTGGCTGCCATTGCTGTTGCCATTGCCATTGTTGATATTGGCAGAGGTCTGGTCACCGACCGTGGAGTCCTCCTTATTGTCACCGCCGCAGCTCGGCTCCTGCCCGTACCCGATGCAAGTGTTCACGTTCAGGTTGAGCACCCTGACTCCGCTGCCGCCGTTGCCCTTCCGGCTACCTCCACCGTCGCCGGTGGCGGCTACGTCGTCACTCTGGACGGCTCCCTTCTTGCTTCCCCTCCGCACTCGCCAGACGGGGCTGATCCGGCCGACGTGGAACCCACCGGCGGTGGGCAGCCCCGCCATACCGCCGCCGGGGGTCGCCGGCGGCTTAGAGCACGAGGACGAGGACTCGCCGAGGGAGTTGCTCCGGGAGACCGGTGCGCTGCTAACGCGCCGCCCGGGAGCGGCGGCGGCGGCGCCGCCCTTGGGCCGGGCGCCGCCGGTGCCGGCGGAGCGGCTGCGGGAGAAGGGCCAGATGTTGATGTTGAGCTCGGCGGCGCCGCCGGCGCTGCCCTTGCGCTCCTTCCGCCGCTCCCGCTCCTCCGCCGCCCTGACCCTCTCGCCCCCCGCCGCTCCCCGGAAGATGTCCCTCCACCGCTTCGAGGCGGAGGCGGTGGGCGCCGCCGGCGCTGCGGCGGTCGAGGCGGGCGGCGCCGCCTGGTCCTCCGGCTCCGGCAGCTGCTCCGGTTCCGGCGGCGGGGGGTCGGAGGTGGGCTGGTGGAGGAGGTGGAGGGGGAGGATGACGCCGTCGACGAAGAGTTCGTCGGCGGAGAGGAGGTGGGGCTGGGGGGAGGAGGGGTTGCGCACCATCCAGAACTCGAACTCGGGGGAGGACGAGTCGGAGCTCCGCCTGCCTGCTCCTCCTCCGCCGCCGCTGCCGGCGCAGGCGCCATGGGGAGGGGACATCACCTCCATGGCCCTCTCACTCCCACCAAGTCTAGAAGAAGAAGAAGGAGGGTGGGTGTGGTGATGGCTGAAATGTGTAGTGCTCTAGGAGGAGCTGGTGCTGGTAGTACTGGTTCTCTCTCTTCTCCTTTCTATGTCCACAGTTTAGAGAGAGAGGGTGGGAAGAAGGAAGAGGGAGAGGCAGTGGCCTTTTGAGGAGGAGCACATGGGGATAGCAGTGATTGAGAGAGGACCCACCCAAGTTAGAAGGGGGAGAATTGGGGGAGTTGAGGATATCAGGATAGCATGGCAGATGGGCATGTGGCATGTACACACACACCACAGCATGTGCTATCATACCATTATACTAGGTGATGGCAAGGTGTGCATGCTGGGAGCAGATTATTTATAAATTATAACTTAAGGTGGGTTGACTTGATAGTCACTCAGGTTTGCATAACTGATTTGATTTGCATGGAAGGATCAATGGTCAGTGGCTGTTTTTTTAATATTTCAATATTAACCTTGACACAGGAATTTTCTTTTACAGAAGAGACCCGATTCAATTGGCTCGATTTAATATTTTAATATTAACCTTCACACAGGAAGTTTCTTTTATAGGAGAGACCCGATTCAATTGGCTCCACCGCATCATGCGGTCGAGCGCCACAGTGAAGAGACTTCCTTAACTTTTTTCATTTTTTATGGAGAAGGATAAGTGAAAATAGTTCTCTGACTGTGGTGTTCGACCGCATGGTGCGGTTAAACTCACTAAATCACTTTTCTTAATTTACAGAATCGCTTGTACGAGAGGATCATGACTTGGACTTGGCTGCTCAGTAGAATGTTGACAATCTACTTTTGTTTGTGTTGGAGAGTACTGAGGATATTGTAGAATTGGATTTAATGTGGATATAGTATGTATTTGGTATAGAATTATATAAGAAAAGTTCTTATCTGTGATATGTTTGGTTCTAGTGAGATAGAACTGTAGATGTTTTTGTTGTTGTTGTCTTGTTTTCATTATTAATACTGTATAGAAATGTAAATCCTTTATGCTACGGTTTTGGCTGAACCAAACTCATGCATGGAGAATGCAAAAGTTTTTGTTAAATGCCTCTCTGCGTTCAATGTACCAGGCTTGTTGGTGATCTATTTTCAAAAGGATATGATGGGTTCGGAACCGGATCACGATCATCTTGATCTCTTTGCGCTCCTAAGACACACCAAAAGGTGGGTGAATGAGTTATTTACTCTTAAAATGATATGGCAGAATAAGTACACTCACCTTTAGGTCCAAACAATCTTGTTGTAATGGGTTCACATATGTTGACGAAGTAAGAATATGTAACAAGACTAATTATATTTATGTCATCAAAAGTTATTTTTTTGTCTTATAATATGTTTGAGTTTTCTTTTTTCCTTTCACAACATTACGAACAGAGGATGAAAAAGAAAGAGAGTTTAGATCTTTCAAACACTTAGACCAGACTCTAATAATGTCTAATCCATTTGTGTAATGTGCTCATTTGTAGAGGGCATCCAAAGCGACTCTATGCATGCTCCATTGCTTTTAGTGTCATAATGCTTCAACTACAAGACCCTTGTACAGCTAGATTTCCTAGAAGGATGAGGGCTCTTTAATAATAACAGAGACCTTCAGCTGCCTGGACCCCATGGGTTCTTAATGTCCTTCCAATGACTTTTCTTCCACACATCACAACAAGAATATGTAACCTAGGTTTGTAAAAGTCTTGCTATACATAGGGGGGAATATGAGGAGGTTGTGGGATCTCTTAAGTACCATATATCAAGTGCCCAATGAGTAAGGAAGGGTAGGATGTAGGGGTGATGTGTCAGACAAGAAGGTGCATACTATATATCCGATGTCGAATCTTGTAAGAAAATTTATTGAAATGTAAAATTTGATGCCATAGCATTATTAGTTGAAAAAGAAAAAGGAAAAAAAAGCATAGATTATTTAATTTAACTATGAATATGGCACAACGAACAGAGTAAAATTTCGAGATAAGAATCATATAGTTCCCTCTAATGATGATGCTAATGACGATTATGTCACATAGATGGTAGATCATTTGGTAACATTTTTATCATCCAGGTTGGTCAATCAATTTTAAATTGATGAGTAACAATAATACAAAGTAATATATAATCATCATATCTGTACATAATAATATTATATATCTTTAATGATGCCGGTAATCAGATAAAACTTTCAGTATCAGGTTTAAACTTATATTTGCCAGTTTGTCTCATGTCACTATCAGTCTAAGAATATTGCACCATCGAATCCATTTAAGAATCAGGTTGGAAAATTGTGTCTGATGTCTACCCCAATGTTTAGTCGTGTTGTCAATTATCTCAGTACCAGTCTGTCTACATTCCTATTGTAGACAAAGTTAACCGACATGTTGTCAAATCATTCAAATGTGGCACATCAGTGAGAAAACATTACTATTACACCCAATTGAGTAAAAATCTCCAAAGCTTGACTTCATATACATGTGTCTTTAACAATAAATTGTAAGTTCAGAACTCAATTCTGATAATGGACAAAGTAAGAGGAAGATTTTGAAGACTTTCTCTACATAAAGGTGAGCACACTGATGTAAGAAAAAAAGGACTTTTAGGTATCACTCCCCACAACCCATCTATTTAGTGATTAAGCCCTCCAATTCTGATATGTATTTATAAGGCTTCATGATTTCAGGTTGTTTATTGAACCTCTTAAAAAATTAGAAATAGCTCGTCCAATTTTTTGGAATATCCTCCTGAAAAAAGGGATATTTTCAAGATAAATATGTAACTTTAAAATAAATGATAAAATTAATAGGGTGAATTCCTAAGTATGATAGATTGTAGGGGGGATATCTAAAAGTCCCCAAAAGAAGAAAAGTTATGGTAGTACTTGCGTGCACAAGACTGACAGTATTAATGTACATAAGAAGTTGTCATCTTTCTCTTCTTCTGGGACCTTTATTTTGTCTTTGATGGTGTAATACCCTAGACTAAATCAATAGACTACCAACAATATCGGTTAATCATTTTTCGAAGTTCAAGTTAGAAAGAACTCCGAAATTAAACGTACTCGGTTAGAAGAAGTCTCAGGATGGATGACCTTCTTTGGAAGTTTATTAACTTGCATAGTTGTTAGGTCAGTTAACTGATTGAATCGTTACAAATGGTATCATGAATAGAAAATGGAAAGAAAGAGTGGATTTAGATCCTTTGAAACCTTAAACAATGATATTAATAGCACATAATCAACTTTGTGCAATGTGTTTGAAACCTTAAACAATGATATTAATAGCACATAATCAGCTCTGTGCAATGTGTTCACTACTTTGCAGAGGGCATCCAAAGTTCCTCTATGCTCCTAAAGCCACATAAAGTTGCTTTAAATGCATCTTGCCTATGTGGGGGTCATGGTGCTTGAACTACAACAGCATCATGTAACTACAGGGGATCCTAAAGGATCCAGGCCCTTTAATAACAGTAGGAATCTTCAAGGACCAAATAGGTCTGATTCTTTCCAACTAGCTTTCTATCCACACATCACTGGGTTTTAAATATCTTGTTATCAATTATTGTGATAGCTAATCAATCTAGGTGGAGTATGGGGAGTCTGTTGAGCCTACAACTGCCAAATATCCCAAATTCCCCATTAGGGGGTTGGTGTGGAGGGGGGTAGGATGTGGGGTTTCTAGTGATACATGTCAGGCTGGAAGGTGCTTCTCATCTTCAAATAAAAAGGGAGGTGGAGGTGTGTGCAGTTTCACTGTGGGTATGTGTGTGTAGATGTGTGGGTGAGTGTATGTGTGTGGTGTATGGGTGGATATGGGGGTGGCTGGGTGGGGGTAATGAGAGAGAGTTTGTGTATGTGGGTGGAGAGAGAGAGAGAGAGAGAGAGAGAGAGAGAGAGAGAGAGAGAGAGAAGTGTGAGATCTTCCCTACCGACTATAGCTTGAGAATCAAATTGGTTAGACTTCTACCAGAGATTAACTTGTTTAAGTTGTCCAACTCAAAGTCATAAGATAGGAATACCTTCATTTTGTTTTTTTCTAATGTACATCATGAAGATACATCACAAAGTTGAACTACTGTACAACATGACCTCTAGTTACCTAAATGCCATTTTCATAATTTTATCTACATAAACACATTTTTTAAGTTGTAATGTCATGAATATCTTCTTTAAAGAAAATACATTGTGATTATCATTTTCAATGTCATAAAACAAATTTACATATATACCCTTCAAGTAATATCAAAAAGAGTCATCCTGATGTTTTTCCTCCAAGAAAGGTAACCAGAATATTATCAGTGTTCTTACCTAGATGAAACTTTACCAACAAATATTGATGTAAAAGGTCTTAGCTAACTCTGTTTTTATCCTGTTCCTTCACCAGTATTGAACTATTTTGTTTGACAAAATCCAACAGTGATAAGGAGAAAGCCATCGATTTGACGTTTCTTGGAGATATGACAAGGTTTGGATTCATCTAACGAGAGGACAGCTCCAAAAAAGTTTGACTGAATATTTAAAAAAAAAAAAAAAAAAACTGCTAACACACTAATCATGGTTTGATGTTTATATCCTTTTCTTAACCAACTAATCTAAAACTTAGATGGTAAGATGTTTGGAAATATTAAACTTGAGTTCAACATTTTTATTTTTAAATTAAACAGAGGAAAGAGAATGTGACAAAACATATCACCTTAGCATTCTTCATACATCAACAGTCACTGACCTAAGTTGCCTTCCTTACATGCACCTTCGTTAAAACTGAGACTTTGATGAGATCTTCGTATGCACTATCTTACATGCAACATGGAGATGTCTTTGCAATTTACTAGAATACACCCACATTGTAATACTGTTGAAAACTAATTTTTTCTTCGTCTAAATACCCTTTAGGATATAAAAAAAACTTTCAGTTTGCATAAAGGGTATTTTGATCATTCTCAGCTTTGATCATCTTTGATCATATAAAGATTAGCTCGAACTGTTACTAAAAAGATGCTGAGCTACACATTGCCTTGTAATATGCACATATAAAATACAATTCTTGCAGTGAAATTTTCACATATTTGTATCTCTGATAAACTGGCTTAATCAATAGAGGCCCCCAACATGAGGCAACTTCCTCTGAACTGTCATCATCTTCCCCTGTTAGGCCTCCTTGTGTGAAGGTCCAGAGAACTAGGCCTTCTTGTTTTCTTATAATGTTATGCTTTCTGGTCCCCCCCCCCCCACCCACCAACGTTTAAGTAAAGATTGGGCAGACAAAACCAAGGTCGGCTGGACCTGGACTCGGCCAAAGAGAGAGACAGAACCAATGGGATCCTTAATCCGCTATGTCCAAGATCGGGCAACTGGTTCGTATACGCATGTGTCGCGTCACACTAACTTCCATGTTCTAGCAACTCTTTCACATATGGGCAGTCCTCTTCATGGGTCTCCATCTAAGAGCCCACTCTGCCTCTCTCTCTCTCTCTCTCTCTCTCTCTCTCTCTCTCTCTCTCTCTCCAGCTATCAAGACAGATGATATCTACGCTATCAAATTATTTATTCTATTACAGAAAAAAAAAGTATCTCCAGCGACTATAAAAAAGGAATCTCTCTCTTTCTCCTGCAACTATTAAAGCTAGACAGATGATACCCAATATTACAATTATTTTACACACAAAATCTCTCTCTCCACGCACACACCTGTGACAAAATACATGTACCCTTACTCAATGCATGTTAAAACATTATATTCAAGAAAAAATTGTATCCATTTGCAACAACAATTTTGGTTTATGTTTAAAAAACTGAGTCACGTTGACCTATCATGGAGTGGGCATGCGGCAGTCAAGTCAACCAATGAACTCATGTTTGTTCAACATACGCTTCCCCTGTCTAACGTCTTTGGGGATGATTGTGTACTAAAGTTCTGTGGAGGAACTGTAGGATACTCTTGGAAAAATGTGCCTGATGCAGTATCTAATCAGGTAACTTTATAAGCGTGTGTAAAGGATGGTGAATGGTGACTAGCTAAGTGAGATGAGCTTGGCAGGAGTGTGAGCTGAACGCTGCAACTCCTGCTTAACAAAGCTTTCTTCTTCCTTTTTTTTTTTTCTAACTATCTTAACGAAGCTTTCAATAAGAAATAATAGTACGAGTACTAATTAACCATAATCATAGCCTAACCCAAAAGGTAGCTCAGTTACCGGGAATGCCACATGTGTTGCCCCTCTCAATTTCACCGAGCCACCTGACGATGAGACCGTCCCATCCTCTTTCTGGACTTGCCTTATCATGTTGGTTCTTGCAACGGATTCTGGTTGTTCGAGTGCCTTCTTCTCTTCCAAGTTGGTTACCCATTCCCTTTTGCAGATAACCCACTAAAAAAGGAGTAACACTTGTTGCACTGACCTCAGCGTTGCACTGAAGGTCAGTGCAGTGAGTTTTACACAAACACACACGCATCACAATATATATTGATATCAATGCGACAAATGTTGCTCCTAAAAAAAGATCATATATGTAAAAAGCCATGTAAAATATATGTACAAAAAATCCTTGCATAATAATTGTACACCAAGGCATTCGAATCTACTATCACTCACATCACTTACATGAAAAATTTAAAAATAAGAAAGTGTCGTGTGCGCAAGCACACACATAATGCAGGTTTTTTCTTTTTTTGCCCCCCCCGGGGGGGGTGGGGGGTGGAGGGAGGGAGCACATCCTAGATGCTTTGAGAGATTATTTGCTAAAACTCCCAAAATTCTATCTGAAATTTTTGAATGACCAAACAACTCATCGATTAACTTCCCAAAATTCCGTTGTACCCAACGCACCCTAACTTTTAACTTTGGGCTGGTCCAATTTTGCTTAAACCCACCCAACTTGCATCCCAAAGATACGTGGTACCAGATTCTCCGATAAAGGGACTCAAAACGGATGGGTCAGAAAGGCTCGGGAGAGAGGGAAGAAGCAGATGTAGGATGTAGCTTCATGGTTTTCCCGACCTGCCACTGAAAAAAGGAAAAAAAAAAGACAAGCATGTAGCTCATGGAAATGGGGGTAACAATCACAAACAGCTTACTCTGTAAGGAGCTTGGAAAATTATCTAAAATTAACTCGATCTTACCATAATCATGCATCAAATTCAGTATCAAAATAATACAACATGTTGACGGTCAAATGATGTATACCACACGAGAGAATCTGCTGTGCTAGATTCAGTAAGGGTCCAGATTACTTGATTGTTCCCCTAAGATGATCAATGCTGATTCTTCTATTCAAACAACCTGATCAGTCCAAAGTCTTACCTTAAAGACAGGTTCTAGCCACGTCTGGTTCTGGCTTCTAATAAAGATGAATCTGTAATGAGATTCTGACAAGAGGTATCCTCTTAAGTCATGACAAAATGACTGGTGAACAGCTTAGACGTTCCACTACATGACTAATGTTAGAACCAAGTAGATACAGGATGCTTTTGGTTAGTACATACTACAGCATCAATGCCACAAAATAACCACTCTTGTTGGAGTACCAGCGATCATGTCATTTTGTTGGAGTCGCAGCAGCAATGTCCGCTATTATACCTCTCCCATCAATTGTGTCGAAGAAGAAGAAATTCTTGATTGGATCCCCTTTGCCAGATAGTCCTTTTATTACTTCCTAAATTTTAAAAATATTAATCAACTAAACTACAACAATAGCTGAAATGCCAAATGCATGTGAATGAAATTTAACAGATTGTAAGTTCAGCAAAGTCTCCACAAAGGTCCAAAATCTTACATATGTTCATGCAATTCTTTCCCAACAAATTACAAAAAAAAAATGCATTTAATTTTGATGATTCCATGGAGAGAGAGAGCAGGGTTGGGTACCTTGCACATCCTGACCGTGCCAGAAAACAGACATGCGGACATGCCTACCACGCATCCAACATCTTTTAGAATATGACCACATCTTTTAGAATACCTCATTAAATGTGGACAGATACGAACTTCATTGTAGAGACTACAAATTTAGCTGAAATTTGTTCCAAGTGTTCTCTACTCATGCTTTCTTGTGATTTGCAAATAGCTGTTGTGATTCGACTAGGTGTGGCAAAAGCCAACATCCCCACCCCTGAGATGGGTTAGCCTACACCATTGTTGTCAAGGCGGACGCCTAGGCGTCGCCTAGGTGTCGCCTAAGCGCATAGGCGCTGGTCACAGGACGAAGCGGCCCAGCGCCTGAACCGGGCTTCAAAAAGCGGCCCAGGCGGTTCGCTCAGCCCGCCTGGGCCGCCTAAGCGCCCGCTGGGTCAGCCCATTACCCGGACGGGCCGCGGCCCAAACTACCCACGACCCATTTACCCGGCCGGCTACCATCGTTAAATACCCCAAACCCGATACGATCATCTTCTTCCCCCTTTCGACCCCGGCACCCCCTTTCGCTTGCTCCGCTAGGGTTCACGGCGTTCGCCGCCCTCGCTCGTCGCGACGCCACCGCTGCTCGCCGCCGATTGCGTCCACCGCCGCCGGCGATCGCCTCTGTAACCGCCGTCGTCTCCTTTGCCTGTTGCAGCTGGAGCTGTCGTCGGCGAGGCCTTCTTAGCTGCCGTCATCTCCGATTCTCCGGTGAGGCTTCCATCCCCTCTCTATATCTCTCACTGTCTCTGTGTCTCACTCTCTATCTCCCTGTCTCTCTGTCTCCATCTCTTTGTCCCACTCTCTCCGTCTCACTCTCTATCTCCCTGTCTCTCTGTCTCCATCTCTTTGTCCCACTCTCTCTGTCTCACTCTCTCTCCGTCTCACTCTATCTCCCCGTCTCTCCGTCTCCGTCTCACTCTATCTCCCTGTCTCTCTGTCTCCCTCTCTCTGTCTCACACTCTCTCTGTCTCACTCTATCTCCCTGTCTCTCTGTCTCCATCTCTCTATCTCACTCTCTCCGTCTCACTCTATCTCCCTGTCTCTCCGTCTCCCTCTCTCTGTCTCCATCTCTCTATCTCACTCTCTCTGTCTCGGACCCCCACTCTCTGTCTCCATCTCTTTGTCCCACTCTCTCTATCTCCCTCTCTCTGTCTCACTCTCTCTCCGTCTCACTCTATCTCCCTGTCTCTCTATCTCCCTCTCTCTCTCTCACTCTCTCTCCGTCTCACTCTATCTCCCTGTCTCTCTATCTCCCTCTCTCTGTCTCACTCTATCTCCCTGTCTCTCCGTCTCCCTCTCTGTCCCACTCTCTCTGTCCCGGACCCCCACTCTCTGGCTCCCTCTCTCTCACACGCCCACGCTCTCTGTCTCTGTCTTACTCTCTCTCTCACACCCACACTTTATGTCTCACTCTCTCTCACACACCCACACTCTCTGTCTCTCTCTGTCTCACACACCCACACTCTTTGTCTCTCTCTATCTCTCCGTCCCACTCTCTCTATCTCCCTCTCTCTGTCTCACTCTCTCTATATCTCTCCGTCCCACTCTCTGTCTTACGCTCTCTATATCCCTCTCTCTGTCTCACTCTCTTATACCCACTCTCTTTCTGTCGTACCCTCTCTCTCAGACTCTGTCTCACTCTCTCTCACTCACACCCTCTTTCTTAGACCCACTCTCTCTTTGTCTCTCTCAGTCTCAGACTCTCTCTCTCTCTCTCAGACCCACTCTCTCTCTTTCGGGCCATATCTGTCTCTCTCTCACTCACACTGTCACACACCCTCTCTCTCTCTCATCCTGTCTCTCTCTGTCTCTCTGTCACAGACCCACCCCCTCTCTCTCTCACCTTATTTGTTTCTCTCACCATCTCATGTCACAGACCACCCACTCTCTTACTCCTTTTTATTTTTCTCATGCCAGATTTTTATCTTTAAAATTTAAATGGAAGAAGAGTCAGGGTCGCAGTCCGCATCCGTGCAAGGAATGTTAGAGAAGAAGAAGGCCAAGTCAAATGATCCGGGATGGAAGTATTCCTATTGGCCGGATGAAAATGATAAAAATAAAGTGAAGTGTGAACTTTGTGGTTTGGTGACAAATGGGGGGATCAAAAGACAAAAAGAACATTTAGTAGGAGGATTCAGTGATGTAAAAAAATGTCCAAAGACAACAAAAGATATTTCTGAAGAAATGTTGAGTTGGATGGCAAAAAACAAGAAAAGAAAAATTACAGTCCAAGAGTTTGTGTGTATAAATGAATCATCTGACGAGGAAATTCCTCCGAAATCGGATAAAGGTTCTTCATCGTTGAAGAAAAAGCCAAACAAGGGGCCAATGGATGCTTTTGCAAAGATGAGTGCAGAGGACTTTGTTGAAGCAAGGAGACATGGAAAGAGGGTTCAAACAACTTTGGAGAGTAAATGGAAGAAAGAAGAAAAATTGAAGCTTGATGAAGCTGTAGCCACCTGGTTTTATGAGGCTGGAATTCCTTTTAATGTTGCAAAGTTGAAGAGTTTTGAAGTGATGTTCGAACTTGCGGGGCGATTTGGACCGGGATACAAGCCTCCAAGTTATCACATGTTGAGAGTGCCTCTCTTAAAAAAAATGGTAGAGAGCACACATCAGTTGCATGATGAGTATAAGCAACATTGGAAGACTTATGGTTGCACCCTCATGTGTGATGGATGGAATGACAAAAGGCAGAGGAAGTTGATTAATTTCTTAGTGAATTGTCCAGAAGGGACTTATTTTATGGAGTCCGTTGATGTTTCAAATCGTAAAGAGGATGCATACCTCTTATATGAATTGTTGGATGCTATGATTGAAAAAATTGGAGAAGAATATGTGGTGCAAATTGTGACAGATAATGCTTCATATAATATTGCTGCAGGAAGAATATTGATGGAGAAGAGGAGAAGATTGTTTTGGACACCTTGTGTTGCACATTGCCTTGATCTCATGTTAGAAGATTTTGGCAAATTAAAGGCATATAAGTGTGTCATTTCAAAAGCCAAGAAGTTGACTTCATACATCTACACACATACACGTTTACTTGACTATATGAGAAAGGAGACAAAGGGAAAGGAACTTGTGAGATGTGGAGTTACAAGGTTTGCAACTGCTTTTCTTACATTAGAAAGGTTGCACGATGATGTTGTAAGGAGAGGCTTGCGTAGGTTGTTTGCTTCAGAAGCATGGCATAATAGTGCATGGGCAAAGACAACTATGGGAAAAAATGTTGCTTCTTTTGTCTTTCAGGTGAAGTTCTGGCATGGTATTGAAGATGTCTTAAGAGCCTCACAACCAATTTTGCAAGTTTTGAGATTAGTTGATGGAGATGAGAAGCCTGCCATGGGATACATGTATGTTGCCATGGAATATGCAAGGCAACAAATTATTGTAAATTTTGGTTCAAAGGAAAAAAAATATCAACCCATCTTGAAAATTGTAGATAAAAGATGGCAAGATCAAATGCATCGTCCACTACATGCAGCAGGATATTTTTTGAATCCCAAATTATACTTCGAGGCCAAATCAAAAGATATTGCTAATGGTAAAAAATTTGAGAGCAGTTTTTATGAATGTGTTGAAAAGATGGTGCCAGAAAGAGATATACAAGACAAAATAAGTGATCAAGTTGCAGACTATATTTGTGAAAAAGGCTTATTTGCAAAGCCAATGGCAGTTAGAGCTCGTGAAAGGAGGCTACCAAGTGAGTAAATTCTTGCAATCTCTCTTTATTGCTTGGTATTTTTTTGTTTTACAAGTTAAATGATTTTACATTATACTAGAGTTACCAGTTAAATTCTTTTTATAGTTGAGTGGTGGATGCAATTTGGTGGAGATGCACCGGAGCTCATGAAGATAGCCTTAAGGATCTTAGGACTTTGTTGTAGTTCCTCTGGTTGTGAGCGTAATTGGAGCACATTTGAGTTTGTAAGTATTTAACTTGAGATATATCCTTAGTATGTTTTTATTTTTTTCATTCAATTTTCAGATTTGAATTTCTCTAGTTGTCTTTGATTTGTCTTTTTTATTTATGTAGATTTATACAAAAAAGAGGAACAGGTTGGAGCATAAACGATTGAACGATTTAGTGTATGTTCAATACAATCGGCGCCTTCGTGAAAGATTCATAGAAAGAAAGAATCATCCAGAGAAGAGTGATCCTATATGCTTAGCAGATTTGGATTGGGGAAGTGAGTGGATGACTAAGGACGCAGAAGATTTGGTTCATGATGATGATAACGATCTCACATGGGCAGCTGTGGACATAGCCATGGGAGCATCTGAAGAAAGACTCAGGAGAGGCAAAATGCCACAAAGAGGAAGTACTTCGCAGCCCATGCCCATGGTTAGTGATGATGAAGAAGAGAACCATTCAGATCAGGAAGAAGAGGCAGAGGAAGAAGATGATGATGATAATGCATCTTGGGAGTCAGATGGTGAACATGATGATGAAGATGATGGGGACGAGGATGGGAACATGGCTCCTGAGCATGCACCATTTGGCTTTAAAATTTAGAGAACTTTAAACTTTATTTGAATTAGTTTTGTAACTTTTGTTAGACATTTGAACTAGTCTTATTTGTTTGCTTTCTTGAGTATTTAGTCTTAATGTGTTGCTTCTTCTTTATTTTATGCTTAGTGATGGATGTGATATTAGGACTTCATGAACTTTATTTAATGTAATGAAGTTATCTTCTTTTATTATGTGTTTACATTTTTGCATCATATATATATTGTTGTTATGAGTATTATGTTGCAGATTTTGGAAGAAGAACTCCATAAATATGAGGTTAGTATTTTATCTTTGAAATTTTATTTTTCTAATTATTGTTCAGTCACATATTTAACTTTGGTACTTTATTGTAATATTTGTTTTCATGTTAATGTGATATTATTGCTATTCTCTTCATATTTTTTATATTAATGTTAAGTTATTGTGATATAAAACATATTATTTTGAAGTGTACGCCTAGGCGACGCCTAGGCGGGCGCCTAAGCGCTTAGGCGGTCGGAGACCCCGAGCACGCCTTGGTCCGCCTTACCGCCTTGACAACTATGGCCTACACATTACACAGATACAGATTGGGACATGGGAATTCTCTTAGGTTGAAGATAACCCAGGATGAATCCCAGTAAACACTGGAGAGGACAGAGCATCCACAGCCGCCCATCACTGTTTCAGCTCCAAGCCAGTTCGAACACACTACCTCCACTTCCCGAAATGAGAGTGGCAAACCAGGTCACATGACACAGGCTCACGTCCAGACTTACTGAGACAAGCGGACTGGGTAAAGGATAGGCCCGAATGAGTTCTTAAACAGGGTACAAGAGTGTAGGCTGTGATGTCAGCCTCTCTTCTCAAGCTTCTTTTGGACTTAAAACTGATTTAAACAATTACACTTCATTAATAGTTTGTTTAATATCCTACTTCATTTACCTGAAACATTGCAAATTGAAAAGAAAAAAAAAGAGGAAGGTATAGCCAAACAAAAATCAAGACCTACTGACAGAAAATAAGCCTAGAGCCACGAATAATCACCTGATACCATCTGGTGCACGGTCAAATCATTCATAGGGCACCATTATATAACTATAGATTTCATAAAGTGAAGAAATAGCCATTAGATTTTTTGACCTTATCCTTTACATTGTCGCCCCGTGCTCATAGCCTTGTCCCATACATTTGAGGTTGTATACATGAATCATGTCGCTGTTTTATCCCACCAAGTGCCATATTCACAGTTAAACCTAGAAAAGACGTTTAAACCTACAAAAGATGTGCTCTTTATTACTAATTTACTATGCAAAACCATCTCACCTGGTCCCTCTCTGAGCCCTCCGCTTGAATTTGGTTGCACTTGCACCTTATAACTGGCACTCAACTTGGACCTTGTTGCAGATGCTCAAATCATCTGAGCAACATTTTCCCTCAACCTAACATCAATTCGAGCTACTCCCAAGTCCTCAGCTATACATTCATTCTGAACCTTACCTTCTTTTAGTCCACACATCCATCTACATCCTCACCACTTCCACACACATTTCCTTTGTGCTCCCTCATCACTGCCCATGACTCGGTACCATACCACATAGCAGATCTCCCAGTGGTTCTATAAAACATTCGTTGAGTTCTAATGTTATTTGATGACCATCATGGGATCCAGACATGCTTCTTCACTTGATCCAACCCACAATAACCTAATGTGCATAAACATGCGGCATCTCCCCACTCTCCCAAATAATAGAGCAGGATCGGTTTTCAGCCTTACTTCTGAGCCTCAAGTTGGCTGATACCACAAAATACAAATTTATTTCCCTTACTAATAATTTAAATTTGTAAAAAGACGTGTCCTTATGAGTTAGTCCAGGTTGCAATACAAATCAGACCAATATGTGTTGTATTTTCAGGGTTCTACATTATAATGTGATACTAATATGGCCAGCCTCAGATGCAACATTAAAATAATAAGCTACTTTCTAGATTAAGAAAGAGTGGCAATGGTTCTGTTAACATATTTGGCCAAGAATTCCACCCAATAAAATAATAAACCACTTTCTAAATCAAGAGCGGCAATGGTTCTGTGAACATACCTGGCCAAGAATTCCACCCAATATTGCACATACAGGAGGATATTCCCCTGTACCTGCCACAAGCAACCGTTCCAGAAGACTCGCCGGAATATAAGAATCACTAATGCACTGCCATTCACCAGATTAGTCTCAGAACAAGGAATAATGGGTCGATGAACAAATCAGTCCTGAACGAAAATACCTCTGTCTCACAAAGTTGCTTCTGCAAAGCCAAAACGTCGGGAAGATCCGAAAGGGATATTTCACCAGGTTTACGTCCAGCTGACTTTTCGAAATTTTCAATTACTGCAGTTAAGAAAAATTATCAAGTTAGATTACAAAGCCAAATTGGATGACACGCAAAGAGATTGTTCTAAGTAATATCTCACCACCCCCCCCCCCCCCCCCCGGTCTCTGCAGGTGGCAGTGAAATGCCAACCTCCAAGTAGAGGATGCCCAGTGGGTGCAAGTCAACTTTCTCCTCCCCACCCCCCTCTTTTCTCTTCATAAAAACACACACAGAAGACTATAGGAAGCGGTTTAATGGGCTGAAACACATTTTGGTGAGGACACCCGCACGCGGATCCGGTTCGACCCGACCCGCGTTTACAGACGGAGGAAGACGTCAGCAGCGATTCCGACATCTTTGTGGTTTGACGATGGTCTATTTGATGTTTGATGGTGTTTACATGCTTGAGGAGCATTTGGATCTCATGTACGGCCCATTATGAGGCCCATTTATCAGTTTTTTTTAGTTTTCAGCATTTATTTACTCAAATTTCTGTATTTATCTAGATTTAGGGGTATTATGGTCATTTGTTTCATTACGGCATCATTAGGGTTTTGGGTTCTCTATTTAAGCGTTGTAAACCTCATTTAGAGGCATTGATGATGACTATTGAATGAGAAAGAACATTGCAAGCCGCCGGTGTGCGTTTGTGTGTGTCCTAGGGCGTGAAGCCCCACCCACGTTCCCCTTGCCTTCTTCTTCGTTGCTCCCCTCTTCCCTCCCGCTCACTGTGCGCTGACGAGGCCCACGCCGCAGGTCCGTTCGCAAGCGAGCTCGGCATCATCGTTCGCGTCGTGCGGCGAAATCGCCCAAGCACGCCATGCACCCCACCGTCGCTGGCCTCTCCCCCCCCCCCCCCCCCCACGTGTTTTCCCGCCCATCTTCGGGCGCCCGAGACGTGCCTGCCCGCCTCGTCAACCGCGCGGAAGTGCCACGCAGCGGCCCCTGGCGGTTAACGCTCGCAAGAGCGAGCCTTGTCACCTACGCCCCCCCTTTTCCCGCCCATAGCCGCCGCATCAGAAAGGTTTCATCGCCCGTGCCCAGTTCCCGCTCATCGCGCCCACCACGAGATGCCGGCGCGTGCTCCCCACGCGTCTCTACGTAGCTCGAGCCCGGCTCCCGTCCCGCTAGCCCACGCAGCAGCGAGCCTGGGTCGTTCCAGACCGGGACCGGATCTTTCGTGCGAGTCCGGCCATTCGCGGCTACTACGCGGCGTTCGTTTGAGGTTCTAATTAGCGGGTCGCGATTATACACTACTTCGGTACGGCCCCACTCGACAGTGGGTTGGTTAGTATTGATTTGGCCCTTCCCTTCCCCAATTTGTCGTTCTTTATATGATTATATTTGCCCCCGTGCTTGTGCGATAGGAACCTTGCCACCCATTATTTATTGCTGCTGAATTGTGAGATTGAAGACCCGCCCGTGGTCCGGTTTGAGCGCGTTTGGACGCGTTACTGTTGCCCTAGCACTTTGGTAGTTCCCGCTATCGATGATCCCGTTTGTTTGATCATTTGCGAGGGAACGACTCCCGAGTTCGTGTGTGCTTGAATTACGTAGTTGTTTTCATGAAAACATAGAATATTTGGTGTTCGTTCGCTGTTCCCTTGTGGCGCTTTTGATGACCTCGGTTCGTTACATGTGTTCGGAGTCGATTCGGTAGTCGTCCTGCATCACATTTCCTCATTTAAGAAGATATAACTTAGCTTGTTTACCAAGAGTCAGTTACTAAGTGTATTTAAGACAAGGCTACTATTAACAACCAAATGTTGTAGCATGTCAAACTAAATCTACCAAACACTGTCTTAGTGCCCAATATGCCATGAAACATGACAAATGCATGAAAGTCCAAAAAGATAATATACAGCACATGCAATATACAAAGAGGGTAGGGTATTATAAAGCGCAGAGAGATCTTGTAGAGAACCAGCAAAGCTCTCTCCAACTTCGGAATGAAACGAAGTACCCTTATTATGATTATCATGAAATGAGAAGAATCATCCGACTTCAGACTCTTTCCACCACTTTTTTTTTTACTGTTCAAACAATTACAGATGACACAATTAAAGTCAGGCCAGAGCAAATAACTACAAACCTCGCATGGCGAAATAAAGTTTCGTTACTTTCCTAGGAAGGTTTCGCCAAGGTAGTGATATTGCTTCCTGAAACACAAGAAACAACAAAAGTTATTTTCACTCAAACCCAAAGTTGAAGAAAAATTGCAAAGTAACCTAGTCAAATAAATAAACACAGTTCCCCAGGCTCACTTTTATTAGATGAAGAATCTCAAAGTGAATGCTGCGACTTATCTAGGCATGTCAACCCTTTGTTCCTAAAAATATGATCTAAAAAGTTGTAGTGGAGTTGATTGGCCGATCTAAAATCAGTTTCTAGATGCCAAACCTGACGTTATCCAGCCTTATCATGTTTCCCAAAATGCATTTTTAACTTATATTCTTATACAGGGAGTTATATGACATTTTTGGATTAGATATAGATAGCATTGTTTTACTAACCATTACGATACCTCTCCAGAGGAGATAACCATCTTAGAGTATAAAGAAGAAACTTGCCAACTTTAGTTAACATCTCTTTACTAATCATCCATCACACAATGCAGGCACGCAGCCGTCACACCAACTGTAGCCAAGATCTTTGGGCGTCGCACAGGCTGCCCCACCTTAGGCAGCCATCATCATCATCATCATCAGCCGCAGCAGCAGCAGGTGGGAAGCAGACACAGCAGCTGAAAGGGTAGTGGCAGCAGTCAGCGACAGTTGCAGCTGCTCTAGTCGGCTATCAGCAATGGTCCAACAGTGTCTTAAGCTGACAAGCTTGGGCTTTTCTTATTGACTTCTCTCTTCATTGTCTCTTTGCTGATGGTGCTGCTGCGACCATGGGAAACATGCAACACAAACAGATTCACCATGCCCATTCGGTCCCAATTTCCAGACTCAGTGATCCAAACAGATTTTCCTATGGCATGGGGAACAGGATGGGGTGTTGGATAGGTCAGCTAAAAGCCTAAAAATTAACCCAGAATGGCCAAATCCCAACCCAACGTAGCCCATTTTTAAAACCTTGGTTAGCATCCATTTCAACAAGAAATGGGATTCAGTGGACAACAGAAAGGACTGCAATGCCATTTCTTCTCCTATCCAATGTCGGCATTAAGAATGTCAACAGTAACTGATGAGTAATATTCAACCAATTATTGGTGTTTTGGTCATGTTTTGAATAGATTTTTTAAAGTTTGTTATCGGTTTTGCAAATGGGTAGAGTAGGGACGCAAAAGGTCTCAAGCCAGAGTCGCTCTATCTTTTCGTTATCGTTTAGTAATTAGTCTGTCAACTCTGTCCTTTACTTTATCATTATCCTCATGACTCATGTGCCGTTATCTCCTTTTTTTCCTTTTTTTTTGGGAATGTGGATTGTACCACTTGTATTGTAAAGATAAAAGGTACAAGTAAAGAGAGGACAGCAACAAAAGTCTCCCCCATACAAAAAACACCAAGAAGGTGTGAAGCTCTAACCACCCTCCTCAAGAACAAAAAAGGGTAGTGTTACATTCATCCACATTACATGAGATTTGGGCCCCTTCTTTGACCGTATCACAAACAAAGGAGAAAACCCTATCCTCATGGCACATGTGCCATTATCTTTATCTTTAAAGATTATTAAAATTGAGAACTTATAGTTTAGGACATCAGATAATTATGCATCTTGTTAAATGTTTTTTCTCTTAATTTTCTCGGAAATTTTAATGAATAAAATACATTTTTACTTCCAAGTCCTACAACATGTTTAAACATAAACTAGGAAATAAGCTTCCCCCCATTCCGATGAGCAGAAACGAAGTTCAAACTGACATTTATGCAGACTCAGCAGAAAGAAGGGTGGAGAAAGAGAGTGTACTACAAGAGAAGATGGGGAAATGGGCTTAACTTTTTAGGCTTTAGGAGTTAGGACTTTCTTCTAACATTTTATAAGTAGGCTATTGACAAACCATGGATATTAACCATTGTTTTGCCAAAGTCAACACAGTACAATATTAATTTTAAAGAAATATCTAATAATTCATCAGATAATCAAGTTCCGAAATTAGTGGAACTTTTGTGCTTACCTGAATTAAGAAGACACAGATAATATCCTTATCTGACACCTAACCTGTTCAAGAAACCTTTTTCTTGTTGACAGATAATCTAATTTTTCGTTGCCATTTATAAAGTAGGTTAAGAGAGATCACTGATTACAACCAGATCAGAATTGCCTACTTATTGACTCGATTAGAAGGGTACAAAAATCATCTAGAGCGTTTGCGCTATACAAGTAGCCATATGATATACATTTATTTGGTAGGAATGAAAGAATAATATAATAGATGCTAACATAAAACAAGAGAAAAAGATTGTGGAGAAGGGGAGAGCATCCGGATGCACTTTGGGCTGTGATTGTGAAGGATCTTTACTTTCAAGGTGAGAACAAATGGAATTTTTATCCTGCAATCAGCTACAACATGTCCTCAATCTGGAAGAATATTGTTAGATGTGCTAAATTTATGGACATTTCGAGTATTATTCAGGTGGGAAATGGCAGGGATACACAGTTTTGGAAAGATAAATGGTGTTCCAGTGTGGTCTTCTCAGAGCATTTCAGCAAGATCTTCAATATAACCCTTCACCAAGAAGCTACAGTAGAGGATGTGTTATGCAATATAGATGCAGGGCAGATCAGTTTGCCTTTGACAAGGAATCCCACGGATGAGGAAGCAGAAGAACTAGTATTGCTAATTAAAACCATTAGTGAAGTCAGAATTTCTGGTGAGGTGCAGGACAAAAGAAATTGGAGATGGACCAACAATGGGCAGTTCTCGGTTAAATCCATGGCTCAAATGTTGAATGATGGTGGAACTAGGGTGTGGTGGAAAGAGTTAGTATGGTCTAATCATCTCCCAAATAAGATCAAAGTTTTCCTGTGGAAGCTTGCTTGGTGCAGAATTCTTACGGGAAGGAGGGCTAAGAAACTACACATCTCTGGGAGTTTCTCGTGTGTTTTTTGTGTTCTTTTTGAGGAGGACCAAAAGTATTTATTTTGCGGATGTGGTATTATTATCATACAGTGGAAGATTATGTGTAGACTATTCGGTATCAATTGGGTAGAGCAATCTTCTGTGTCGGATCTCCTACATTGGTGGAGTAGTAATTGTCCATATAAAGATCTTAAACAATTATGGTTCTTGACTTGCCCGGCCCTTTTGTGGGCCATCTAGTGTGAGAGAAATAGAAGGAAACTCAATGACCAATGCAGAAGTTCAAATGAGCTGCTGAGGAGTACATTTAGATGGGTGGAAGAGTGGGGAAGGGCTGCTGGTATCCTCAAGGAGGGGAGTTCTGATTTTTTTGAAAAGGCCAGGAATTGGAAGGAAATGATTTCCTGATAGGTCCCTGTGTTCTCTTGAGAGAGTTTTTGTTTTATTTGCTTGATAAAACATCCTTGTAATTTTCATCCTTTCTTATGTAGATGGGGACCAGGATGGGGGTTGTCCGATCCTGATGGTGATGGCCCCTGGGTCATTCATTTTCTTTGTAATCCTCCTTTTTATTCAATGAAATTGTGACTTAATGTCACCTTCAAAAAAAAAAACAAGAGAAAAAGATACCTAGGCTGAGCAATAAAGAGGTGGTGAACATGTTCATTGTAAGAGATTGATAGTATTCTAATGCAAACATGAAGCCAAAAATGGATGTAACTAAGGATGTTAAAGTTCTATAATTGTTGAAGGAACATGAGTTATGAAATAAATCTTCCTGTCAGAGAAAATACCTCCAAGCTTGGATACTTCATATGGCATTCAGTGGCACCTTCAGGCTTTTTCTGCCAAAAAAAAGTTAACAACGGTAACAATCTAACATTCAAAAAAAGGGTAACAATCTAAAATTATATCTACAAGAAACACAAGATGACGTATCAGAGAAAAGAAAAGACCAAGTTCCATCTAAAGCATAACCAATTTATACCTCATGAACTGACAGTACTGTTCGAGATTTCAAAATATTCCAGAACCTCTACTAAAAATAAGTAGGAAAGCTAGATAGAGAGATGTTTACATGAATAACCTCTCTTTTTTGGTGTGCATAAAAGGCATCTTAAAATGAAAACATCGTGAATACCCTCCTTACAGCACATAGCATGCAAAATAGTATCACAATTACCCTCACTGCTACTGTCCATCATTTCAACCCCGTCAAGCTTCACCAGTCTAGATTAACTACTGACTGACGCTGTGCAAATGACAAATTATTAAGCTTGTATCTTTACCCTACACTGCAATTATTAACAGACATCAGTGGAGAATAACCAGAAATTGTACTAAAGCCTTTTCAAGGATCCAGTCTGCAAAAAGGCTAGTCAATGAAAAAATCAATAGGGCATAAATGAGTTTTATATCTTTGTCAGTTGCCTGGGGATATTAACCAAGAATCAGAAACTAGAAATTTCCCCTAAAATGGGAAAGAGGCACAGCAAAATGCCAATGGTAAACTAAAAAGGCTTTATTTATCTCTTCTGTTTACTGAAAGATTCACAGCAAAAGCATGGCTATTGCATACTTATAAAAGTTCTCTGAATAGACCAAGCATGTATGGAATAATGAATACAGGTATGTGAATAATTTGTTATACATGTACATGCATAACTTGTTAGAGAAGTGCCGTCACCCCATTTACCACCCTTTTTTCCCACCTGATTTACAAATTGAACAACGGGAAGCGCAGAACTTAAGTTTGGTGATCCTGCTCGACCATATGTTAGTTGACATCTATGTATTGGTGACTCCTGCTTAAAGATCACCACTCAGAAGACCAGTTTCTGAAAATTGTAAATGAAAAGAAGAGAATTAGGATAACTATACTAACTTAAACCTTCCCAGATCTTTTAAAAAAAAATTCCATGGTCTCAACTCTCAAGAAAGAGTTACATAAAATTTGCAAGTACACAAAAGGAGAACTACCCGTGAAGGGGACAGGTCTCGCATTCCCTGAACCCGTAATCCCAAGAAAGCCTTTATGCAACATTTCTAAGTACTAAAAATGATAACTAGATGTGAAGGAGAGATATCTGGCATTCCCTCAGACTCACTAAGGCCATGAGTCTGCCCATCCCTTTGCAAAGGAAGCACATAAGAACGTAGGGCAAAGGAATTGCAGGTTTTAACCCTTACAGTGACCCTCAACCATTAGCCAGGAGCATCATTGCCAAGTGGACCCCTGCACATCAAGGTGCCTCTTAGGACCCTGGGTGCTTGAGTGCCTTGTTTTCTCCCAGAACGCACAAGCCGAGCACTTGTCTTGGCCAGCTATGCGATCCAAGGCACCTGCTTGGGTGCCTTGGGCTGCTTAGTTAGTGGCCCACTGACAGGACTCATTTCAGGAATGATCTTGTTAAGCCATTGAAAACCCCCTCTCTTCCACTTCCCACCAGCCTCCAGCCTCTGCTTACTCCTTTCCTCGCTCCATCCCTCCCTCTCTTTCCCCTACCACTCTTACTTCTGTTTCATTTTAATGCTAGTATGATGTTAGTGCTAATTCTTAGTACTTTTTGGATAAATCTCCAGTCAGTGAATTTATATACATTTTCTACTCTGTTGTTATGGTAGCGTCATTTATCTCTTGGTTTGTATAAAGGTGCATCCCCGGCACCAATTAAGCAGCCTCCTAAGCATTTAGGCATACAGGCACCACAAGGACACCTTGTCACCTTGTCAATGTGACATGGAGCTTAATCCAATCATTGCATCCAAATTAGATATACAAAAATTAACATTGTCACCCCATAAGGCCACTCACCAGATAACAATGGATCAAATGTACATAAAGTGGTAATTTTATCCACATACATAAACCCACTTTCCCATTTCTACAAATGCATTTAACAATTGTCAGCCTCAAGCAGGCTAAAGATATTAACTACTCCAGCTAACAAGATCATCTTAGAAAGTAGAAAGGACGAGAAGCACAATTTGATGGGCAATGAAGAAAAGGACCTGCACATATGCATAGTTTTGCAGATCAGCAAATATTTCCCCACAAGTGCCCCTACAGTCAACTGTGTAAAATGCAATTCGTTTTGGTCTCCTCCGACATTTGTTGTTAATTGATTTCTGTGAGGAAGATTTGTAACATAGGTCAACAAAGGATAATAAATGATGAGAGAGATGCAATGTAAGCAAATTGAGGTATGAAAGCTGATGCAGAAAACAAGGATCAATTACAATGCATTCAATCCATCAATAAAAGGAAAATCTCCCGTTTATCCCAAAAGACACTTGGAAAGAGAACGTTATAATGCACAATGCATGAGATTGAGTACAAAGAGACTAGTTCATACTTTGGTTGCAAGAGAGCAACAACTAACAACCACAGCATCGAACTTTTCAAAGAATTCGTCCTCAAAACTTGATAGATCACCTGCAAGAGAAAAGGTGGCGACATGATTGATCAAGACAAATGAAACATAATAGACAGCCATATAAATCAATAGCATTTACCATAAAAATTCAAACATAACTTACTCTATTTTGAAACTTCAGCCACACACAAAGGAAAAAAAACAGACCTTACTTCCCAATAAAACACAGACCCTTTTTTACATTCAACAAAGTGAACTCAATTGTTTTCTCCAGCTACAATAAAGACACAATCAACAAAATGAACTCAATTTTTTTCTCCAGCTACAATAAAGACACATTCAACAAAGTGAACTCAATTTTTTTTTTCTCCAGCTACAATAAAGAAAAAAATGCATAAGTGTTCCTTTCCATTATATCTTGGAGGGTTAATGGGCAAAAAGAAAGAGAAGAAAGCATTTCATTGTGCTGGATTGTGGAAGCATGAGTAGATGATCTGCAATTTCCTTTTTTCATACAACAAACAGATAAGGGCCTAAGGTATGATTTGATAGAGGGCCATCCCGAAGATAAACTGGGTTATTCAATTTTAATCTAAAATTTAGTTTGATAGGTGGAGCTAGCTGTCCTGGAATATTTAAAGCTAAATGGGAGTTACCCAACTTAACCCTGGGCTTCATGTTCGACGGTCCACCATGGAATATGTTTAACCCACACCTGCTCTTCTCTTTTGGCCCTTCCAAGGAGCAGAGCATTAGTCACATCATCACCTTCTCCCTTTTCTTCCCTTTGGTTCTTTTTTAATGTTTGGAATCATACTCAACAGCCTATGATAGGTTTTCAGAAAAGGATGGTAAATCTTCTGGTTTTGTTGCATTATTTCAATCTATATTTGCATGTGAAATATTTGATTCTTCCACATAAGGAAATAATAAAGCACATGCTCATCTGTCATGCATTAGATGTGCTGATACATGGTCAAATAGGTAAATTTTACTTAAGGCACGGTCAAGTAGGTCAACAAAATAGTTTGATTCATCAAAGAAAACAAAAGAAGTTTTGTAGAAGCAGGGAGAATGGTGGTTTGGGCTTCAAGAGTTTGAATGAGGTCAACATAGCTCTCCTTACCAAATGGCTTTGAAAGTTGGTGGCATAAAGGAACCCAATTTATGGGTGGATATCATTAGCCAGCGGTATTACTCCAGAGCGAAAGTATAGGATCTTTGGCCAACCTCCATGCATAACATGTCTCCAATATGGAAAAGAATCACACATAGCTGTTTGTTCTGGGCGGATAAGTGGTCTAAGGGCCTGCCTCTGTGTGACAGGTTCCCAAGATTGTATGTTATTTCGTTCCAACCTAATGTGGCCATGGCATAGGTGTATGACTTTAGAAAACCAGGCGGGGTATGGATCCCATTATTTAGAAGACAGCTTAAGAATGAGGAGATATAGGAATTTGGACAGCTCATCTCCCTGCTTCAAGAATTCTCACCCAATCCCTTGGCTCATATAGGTGGTCTTGGACTTGGGAAGCTAAGGGGACCTTCTGCCTACCAGATCATCTCTCATGGAGGTTTGAGGCATCCTTGTGCATCTATTATCTGGAAGCCCACATCCCCCTCGAATCATCTGATTCGTCGGAGACTTCCTACCTAGGAAAAATTGGCGTGTTTCTTGGCTGATATGGAGACTAGTGCCCCTTTCTGTGCGGATCAGAATGAGTCTTTGGATCATCTCTTCCTTGGGTGTCCTTTCTCCAGGGAGGTATGGTAGCTGATCTTGAGTAACGTGGGGAAGCAGCTCACCTTGGAGGACTCGACGGACCGTCTTCTCTTCTCATGGGGTAGTCGCCACCTCCCCAAAGAAGATTCTCAAATCTGGTGGATGATCCTGCATATGACAATTTGGCGATATGGAGTGAGAGGAAAAGGATTCCAAAAAGGAAGCTCTTATCCCAGAATGTGCTGTGAGATTCATTTGTAACAGAGTGAGAGAATGGGCTGATGTTTTTTGTAGATGTATCCTTGCAAATTCTTCCCTTTGTTTTGTTGAGGGAGGGGTAGGTTGGTACACCTTCTGGGTGTCTTTTGTATAAGGGGCTTTTGCATGTGGTCATGGCCCTCATGGCTATGCTTGTATATCCCCTTCTTTTTTATACTTAATACATTTGTGGTACCATCCACATTCCAAAAAAAAAGAAAAAGAAAACAGAAATAGTTGATATTGTGGTCAACACACTCAGTCAACTTATACATAATTAAATATATTAATTTTAAAGTCATTCTACAAAACTAAGAAGTAATCTAAGTGATGATAAAATAAGAAGGGCATTTATGGTAATTTACCTACAGGTTCCACTTCCTGTTCCATAATTAAACCAAGGTACATTCACCTGATCCTAGTTTAACTCAACCAATCCCATTAAGCTAACTCACTGGTTATTGAACAGATATCACAGTTATCATGTATTACTGTATTCCTCTAGAATAAATCAGGTTAACACTATCCCTCAATCATAGTGGTGCTAAAAGTCATAAACACATGAAAAATCAATATCACTTGCCTTTTTCAACTGAAACATGGACCATTGGGTTAAACTCTTTCAGAGAGTCACAACAAAGCTCGGCAATGGAACCCTCATTCCACTTGGTCTCGTCAGGAGGGATTAAGAAATTAGCTTGAATTGCATTTTCGGTTACTGGACGATCATCCATCAGGGTTAAACTTCCAACTCCAGCTAGAACAATATTCTTGCAGAACTACAATTGAACAAAAGAATTTATTAACTATCAGGTGAACTAAATGTTCATACCAAAACCTTACTTGTGAAACATATGTTTTTCTAAAGATTCTCAACATAACTGTAGCAAGAAAAGTACAGAATTTTCAAGTTAAGAAAAATACACAATATTCGAGTTACAGGCACTTTATAAATATACAACTCAATGTGTTTTCTTCAACAGTGAGAACAAATATCATTTTGGGAGAGAAAAATGCCAACTGAAAAGAGCATACGCTCCAATAGGTGTGTCCTATAGAGTATAAATGTTTGGGCTTCATGAAAGTCACAGCAACAACCAACATGGGATTGAAACCAGAATCAGGATGATTTTAAAATGTGGCTTGCATAATTCAGACTTTCAGAGTAAGGTAAAAATTCAGTATGCATGCAGTAAGGAAGTAAAATAGAGGAAGGTGACTAATTGGTTTTGGTTGATTTCTCACTCATAGATATTTCATTGTTTCATTGAGTAGTAGCCTTTGTTAATTTAAGCCATGTTTGGCATGGGGATAACAATGGAGACAAGGATAGAGAGCCCAATTATCTGTTTGGTAGCAATAAGAACAGGTATATTAGATTATGATACACTTGTCATAACTAATCGCAAAAAGAGTTGGATTAAACTGTTTAAGCCAGTGTTTAACAAGCTTTTGATCATCGGAGATCATGGTACATTAAAGTATACATGTATGATATAAAAACATGGCCTAGAGTTTTACCTTGAAGTGGAGCCCCTTCTCTCTGGGCCTTCCTCCAAGGCCAACTTGAGCCCAACGTGCTAGTTGGAAAGGCACCAAGGCAGCAGCAACAACTCCACAACAATGACAGCAGCGGCAAGAAGCAACAGAAGCAGCTAGCAGGTGGCAGCCACAACAACAGCAGCCAGCGGCAGCACCAATAGGAGCAGCAGTCAGCAACAACAAAAGCAGCAGCCGCAACAAACAACAACAAACTGTAGCAGCGACAGCGGAACAAGGGCTTGCGGTCCCCTGTTTTGGCAAAACAGGGTGACCGCAAGAGAGAGAGGCAGTGGGACGCTACAAAGAGAGAAGGGGCCAACGGGAGATAGAGAGAGAAGGGTGCGATGGAGAGAGAAGAGAGAGAGGGTGAAACTGGTGGGGGTCCCACCAGATCCCCTCCCCCACTGGTTTCCACTCAAAACCCCCACCAGCTGGTGGGTGGGGGTGTTTTAGGAAACAAGAGAGAGAGAGAGAGAGAGAGGGAGGAAGGAAAGAAATTAGAGCTGTAAACGGGTAGGATACAGATACAACCATTTTCCGATTTCGATAATGATAACTTCTTTCCGTTTCCGATTCCGATAAGATCGGAAAGTGTATTTTCTGTTTCCGTTTCCGATAAAATCGGAAAGTCCATTTTCCGTTTCCGATTTGTTTCCAATTCCGATATCGGAATTGGTCGGAATCGGATATTATTTTCAATAATTAGCGAAAACTGCTAATTTCTTGATTTATTTGTTTAAAATATATAGAATGAGACCTAAATATAACCAATACGCCTTAGTATATTAGATAATGATCAATAAGATTAAAACACAATGAGTGTAATCATGTATCCATAAAGTTACATTTAAAAATCTTTAATAATAATCGAAATCAGAAATCGGAATGCAGATACGGAAACAGGTGTTTCCATTTTCGATTCCAAAAGCTTATCGAAAATATCCGTTTCCGATTCCGATAACTATCGGGCGGATATTTTTTATCGAAATCGAATATTTTTTTTCAGTAACGGATCAAAAAATCGGATAATCGGGTTTCCGTTGACAGCCCTAAAAGAAATAAAGAAAGGAAGAGAGAGATGAGAGAGAGGAACCGGTGGGAGGCCCACCAATCCCCCCCCCCCAACCCCCCACCCGCCAACCGGAACCAAAACCCCCACCATCCGGTGGGGGTGTCATTGGGGAGAGAGAGAATAAAGAAGAGAGAGAGAGAGAGAGAGAAAGAAAGAACTAGTGGGGGTGGGTCCTTCCCCCCCCCCCCCCTATTGGAGGGGGTGGTTTTGTAAAATTAAAAAAAATAAAGAAAAAGAATAAAGAAGAAAAGTAAGAGGGGCGAGAGAGGCCGGTGGAGGGGGTGCCACTGGGTGGCATGGTTGGGAGTATTGGCCGATACTGATATATATCGGCCGGTGGGTATTCGATACAATACCAAGAGTAGTCCAATACCAGCATGGATGGCAGTACCGGTATCAGAGGGTACTGATACCGGTACGTATCAGCCGATACCGTTTACAGGTATAGTATCGGACCAGGCCGATACCGATACGTATCGGCCGATACTGCCAACCATGAATACCAGTCATTTGTATTTTAAAAAAAAAGTGTTGCCTGGTACTAGGCAAAATGGACCGATACCGGACTGACGGTGCATATCAGTATCGGTACCCCCCGCTATCGGTACTGCCATCCTTACCAGGTGGTTCCCCACCGGACAGCAAAAGAGAGGGCCGAGCCCTTCTATCTATCATTTTTGTCTCTCTCTCTATCTCTCTCCCATTAATTTTTCTCTCCAAACACAAAGAAAAAATTCAAAAAAAAAAAGATGGAGGGAAAGCCACCGATGGGGGGTGCCACCAGTCACATAGCCCCCATCAGATGCCTCCTCCTTGGCCCTATAAATACCCTAATTGGGGCTGCTGCAAGAGAATACTTTTGGAGAAGACCAAGTGGTGCTACTTCTTGAAAGAAAGGTTCAAGATCGCTTCAAAGGCGAGACCAAGCTCATGCTTTCTTGAGCTTAATGATTTATTTTAATCTAGGAAGACACTCATGCTTTCTTGAGTGATCTTTTTTGTGCAAGCTCATGCTTTCTTAAGCTATGCAAATTTATGTAACGACTCATACTTTCTTGAGTTTTACATCTTATAACTTTAATTAAGTGGTTAACACATTCCACTAATCAAATTGAATGATAGACTTTATTGGACATTATTTAAATCATAGTAATTTTGTCTAATCAAAGTGAATTTTTTAAATGAATCATGTTGGACCTTATTTAAGAAAACATTGTTCTTTGATGGGTCTCAAATGGATCTATTAGAACCCATTAAGATTTTGTTAACATTAGCCGTTAATAAATAGACCTATTGAAACTTATTGGGCCATTGTTATGGCATGGTTTACTTAATGGGCCATACTATCCTTGCTCTTTAATGGATCCTAAGTAGACTTATGAATATCCTTTGAGTTAGAGAACACTTAAAGGATTACTGGTATAGTTCATTATGGACTATTAAGAGAAAATCTCTTAAAAGATACTTATTAGATCTAGGGGGTCCTTAATGGTTCCTAAGTGGGCCTACCAATATTCTTTAAGTAAAATAGATGCTTAATGGGTTATTGGTATGGTTTATTAGATCTATCAAGGAACAACACATTAAAGGATACTTATTGGATGGCTGGCCATACTATCAAATGATCACAACCATACCCCCAAACCAATGACAGTTTTGACACTTAAAAAAAAAGAATTTGTACCTTTAAAGATTATCCTTTAAGGATTTCAAAAGCAATGCAATCAAACTTAATGTACATCCTTCAAGGATACAAAGGCACCTAAAAGGATGTAAATGAATTGTGTCAAAGTTCCTTTTTCACAACAAACCATGCCTCAATCAATTGATTTAGAATCGTGTTTTACATTATGTTACCACGCAATGTGGTTTAAAGAGCATCATACTACGACATTGATGGCAGACAATTGCATCATTTGGTATCCTCTAGCTACCCTCCCCCTAGAGACTCTGCCTCAACACTACTGATGGCAGACAATTGCCGGTCTACACATCTTCCATCCGCTCCCTTCAGCCATCAGCATCACCATCTCTGGCAGCTGCACTCTTTGTACAATCTCGTCTCATGGTCCATTCTTTCCTCTAAGAGGAGAAAGAAGGCTGTCACAGGTTTTTTTACTTTTTTCCTTTAATGCTTTTTGCTGATGATTTGGAGCTAATTGGTAGTGTGGGTGTCTGATGCCCTGCTCTCCACTATGTGTTTGCCATCGGAGTACTGAGTCTAGCCTTTTTTTTTCTGTTTGCTGTCAGATTACGGGATCTGAACTTTTCTACATTCAAAGATTATGATATGAGGCTCATTTGCAGAGAATGGTAGCTGTGATGATGAGTCTAATGACTGCAGTACTTCTTCTGTAAACACATCTGAATATATTTTTCTTTCTACCTTATACGTCTTTCCATGTGTAGGACAGGAAGTTGTAGTAAAATACAGATAAAAGGTCTTTGGCAATGTTGTAAACTAAATTGGGAAGCTTGTGTAGTGGTTTTCTGTGCTCAGACTATGGCTGTGTTTGGCACAGCTTCCAATTATAAGTGATTTTATATTTCCATCCAGTTATTTGTATGGAAAGAAATTAGGGCTTGAAAGTCCTTTATGTAGTATTTTAGTTTGGCTTCGAACAAAAACATATGCAAGAAAAGTGAGGTTTTGACTTTTGTAACCACTCAAAGCTAGTTATAACTACTCTCCCTCAACGTTTTCCACGTGAAAAGTGGAAGCTAGAAGTAGCTTCCAACTAAAAGTTTCACCAAACACGTCCTATGAATCTACGCTTGTAACATTGAGACCATAACATAATTTAGTAGAAGTTTCAGTGTAATGGTGACACTTGATACTGGATTAATCATCACTGTAGTTGGTGAAACTGTGTGCCAAATTGCCAATAAAAGCAATAGTTCAATCCAACAAACAGATATATACTAAAAATCCAACTGATGTGGGGGATTGCAACTACCCTCAAATGAACCTGGACAAATCTCTATCAAAACTGCCCTATTATCGACTTTCCCAAAAAGAAGAAACACTACTCTCAAACGAAGTAATTACCTCGACAGCGGTCCCCGTCATTCCGCTGACCAAAACGTGCGATTTGCTCAACCTTTAAAAAATCAAAGGAAAAAAGAAAATCAGAAGCACGAAAAGACGGTGGAGAAATCTGAACTGTGCAAAAGGCATCCAACACTCAGCAGTCACGTTACATGGCGTTAGAAGCAAATCTGAGGCCAAAACACACAAATGCACAGCATTAACAGCAAGCAGAGAGGAATAAACAGATAAGCTGACCTCCTCTGCGCGTCGACGCCCCAGACTCGGATCTGGCGGTCGTACAGCGCCGTCTCCTGCGCGGTCAACTCCTCGCCGCCGCCGCCGTCCATCTCTATGGCCAACCTGCGCCGAGGCAAACGCTGAGAGCGATGAAGCAGACGAGAGCGTGGTGGCGGTGGCGGTGAAGCCCTCGACGGAGCAGAGAAAGATGGCTCCTTCTCCGCGCGGGATCGCCGGGGAGGGCTCCGAAGGAATGAAGAAGGGGGGAAGAGGGGTTTTGGTTTTTGCCGTCCGGGCGGGGTCAAGAATCCGGTGGGGGCTTTCGGAAATGCCCTTTCCATACTTATGTATACGTTATAAACCTCTATAAAATAATTATTATGTGCAATGTCCCTCAAATGATTCCGGTACAACGTACGCCACGCACCTCTGCTTCTGGGATGTCAATAGTAACCTATTATCCGAGTGCGTGCACTCTTCGTTAGTTTAACGGATAATTTATGGACAATCTGTTACGACATATAAATAGACAAGATTTTCAAGTCCAATTTTTTAGTGGATACAAACATAAATAGTTTTATTTTCGAAACCGCTGTTTGTTATTATTTATAAATATATATTACTATATTTTAATATTGTTATACCTCTTATTTTTATTTTTCATTTTATGCGTCTTTTAAGAACAATGTGGACTTTTAACTAAAAAAAATTTATTTCAAGATGATTTAAAGAATGACTTGTGGGAGAGAGATTATAACTAATTTTTATTTATTACAAAAATTAATTTTTTCGTAACAACCTCATTTTTTCTTTAATCTTAAAAATATCACCTTATAATTTTTTGTTATAAACCAAAACACAAGTAAATTTTTACATAAGTGACTTTCAAGATTTAAGTACTTCCATTATAAATAACCAAATGAAGCTGCGCCAAACATGGCTTGGGAGTGAGTTAATTTTTCCATTATTAACAACTTAAAAATAATTTCGGGCCAAAAGCCTGCCGTGTGCATGCGTCCAATACATAAGTAATATATTTATATATATAGAGAGAGAGAAATGCCAAAATGCTGGATGTGCACAGTTGAATTTTGGAGGAAGTTTTTCCAAATTTAACTAAATTGAAAAAAAAATAGTTCGGCTCAATTTAACAAGCAGTTCTTTATTATATTCATATTAAATATGCATATATATTAAAAATTAAATTTAAATTATAAATATAATTATTTTATATATAAAATATACATAATATTAAAATATTAGAATGTTTACACATATATAGTTAATATAATATGTATTTTTGTTAAAAATCAATTTATTCATATTTTAGGTTTAGTTCGATTTCACAAAATTATGGAACCAAACCGAACCAAATCACTTGGTTTGATTTTTCAGTTTAAACTGAATTATGCATATCCCTAGCAGGAACAAAATGGGTCGTGGGTCACCATATATATATATATATATAGAGAGAGAGAGAGAGAGAGTAATAGTTCAATCATACTGCACAACTTTTTACGGTTGGACCACGTGGCCAACTTAGTCAACTGGGCAAGTTGATATGACCACCTTCGTAATATTTAAATTGACAAATACCGTTTTTGATTGACAAATAACAAATACAATTTTCAATTGACAAATATAATTTTTGATTTGTATCTGTCAATCGATAACTATATTTGTCAATCAAACATTATATTTGTCAATCGAAATAGATATTTATCAATAGAAATATGTATTTGTCAATCGAAAATTATATTTGTCAATCCAAATATTATGAGAGTGACCATGTCAACTCGTACAATTAATTAAATTAGCCACGTGATCTAATCACAAAGAATTGTACAATGTGACTGGACTTACTGCATAACTTAATTGTACAGTAAATATTACTCGTGTATATATATATACATATATGATAAGTTTTTGTGTTGTATAAAAAAATATAAAATTAGATTAGATGATGGGATGGCACTTGCGTGAGTGCAATATCAAACTAACATTCTATGCTTAAGGGATAATGCAGTGGAACTGAACTCGACCACTAAGACACAAAAGAAAAAAAAAAAAGTTGAACCTCAATTAACAGTAGAGATTTTTTTTTTCCCTACATTAGGATGGTGTTTGAATTTTTGGATTGTTTGGATTATCAATGGAAGATTGAATTAAAGTAAAGAACAAATAAAAAAATATGAGAACTTTTGAGCGCGGGAGGAGGTGCCTGCACCCTGCATGGCATGACGTACGAGTGTTCTAGTTATTTTATTCTTCGAAGCATTTGGCTGATGCATTTAAAAGTTATACGCTGACTAATTTTCTCCGGCCATTGGTAATCTGATCATAAATAATCTCTATAAAACGGCTGATATTGGTAAGGAACATAAATTATTTATATTTATCTTCTAGACTCGTTTGTTGTACTTTACATTATGTAAAATACTGCAAATAAAAAAAAAGTCAGACTCGCCTATCACACATTATTTCCTATCCTCGTCAACCTCTTGCAAATTATTCGGCTTCCACTTTTTGTCTCTTATTATTTTTCTCTTTCTTCGTCTAACTATTCATGGCTCACCGTCAAAAGTGTTAGATAATAATATGAAAAATTAATGTTCTTATTTTACATTTTTGTCACTCTATTTACAACATTCATTAGGAATTGTTTGATCACTTTAGCAAAGAGTTTTTATTAACTGCAGTTAATTACACAAAAAATAGTGTCAAAAGTAATTTTTTGGGAATTATCGAGATCAAACAAATCTTAACGAGTGTAACAAAAATGGTGATAAGAATATAGTATAATAGGATTCCTCTAATAATATTATACTAAGTGGCATACTTGTGTGGTAATATATTCGTTGTAATATATTACATAGTATTCGGTTGTTGTAATAACACTATCAACATCAATTTTGATCTTGTTGTTAATAGTAGATGTTTGAGTATGTGATATCAATTTCGCCTTGCATTAAAAGTATTATAACTTAGTTTTGTAACAATAGAATTAAATGAATTATATAATTTATTTTTAATAAAAATTATATTTTGAAATTGCCACAGTTAAAAAAATAAAGAAAACCAAATGTCTAATTAAGCTCATCGAAATCGAGTCAAAGGTGGGGACATTCACAGGTTTCCACTAACACTCAACCTCTTTTTCGTCCTTTATGCGTCATTTTCTCTGCCATAAAAGTATGGTAGAAGATCATCAAATATTATAGATCACTATCTACCTTATATTTAGATTATCATAAATTATTTCATAATATTTTCTTTGAAGTTGCTGGATTTTAAAATTGTTTGACTTATGCAGTATGTTTTTCAGCTGATTTCGATTTTTAGTTCACTAGTTGTAAAATACATGATTTTTAAATTTGATGGGAAAAAACCCAACTAGGCTCGACAATTGAGTCCAATCCTAATTCTTACATGGGCCGGACAACCATCATCCGCTCTCGGCAGCCCATGTTTGTATTGGGCCGAGATGGACTCGGCCCACTCACCAAATCTGACAACTCATTCAGCCTTGGAACCCATTGGGCCGAGGTGGATCTGGCCCACTCGGCAAGGCGAGTATGGGTTATCCTGCAGCGGCCCTGACGCTGATTGGGCCGAGGTGGGTCCTACCTGCTTAACTATTCAGATAAGTGCCGACAGCCCACAAAGCGTAGGGTATTCCTGACATTTCATTTCAAATAGCTAAGGATACTTCTACATTGCCTGTCACAAGAAATAAACCCTCGTCTTTGACTATAAAAGGAGCGCTATTTATTGAAGAAAAGGTACACAAACTATTAAGTCTTCATCTCTCTCTCTAAATGTAAAAAGTCTCTCATTAAACTTAATAACTGATTTAACCATTGGAAGATTCCCCCGAGCCGTGACCTAGGAGCCTGCTGACGGCTTCTTCTATGCAGTAGGCAGACCTTTCGTCTCCGACTCCCTCTCGGCTTCGGATCCTCTCGGCGCTCGGTCATCGGCTGACATTCGGATTTCGCGTCCAAAATTCGACAATGATTACTTCGGCAACATCAAAATTAAATATTTTAAAATATTATATTTTTATATCATACAAAAAAAATATTTTACACTGTTTTGCCTAGTTTGCCGTCAAACCAAACAAAACGCTCGCATTTTTTTTTATCACCGCGAAAGGGCGGGAAAAGCGTTTTCCCGCCACATTGCCTATCCTCCTTCCGCTCCCTCTCTCTCTCTCTCTCTCTCTCGTGTTCTTGCCTTCTCTCTCTCTCTCTCCCCCCCTGTGTGTTGTTGGTCATCGGAGGAATGGAGATCGTGCGATCTCACAGGAAGACCACTGCAGCAGCCGCGGACGCGGCCCCCGCGCTCTCCCTCTACCGCTCCGCTCCCTCCCTGGAAGTCCGCCTCGAAGACTTCGAGCTCTACGCCATCGACCGCCTTCGAGGCACGATATGATCACCATTTTCCTTTGATTCATCTCCAAATCTCCGGAAATTTGGTTTTCCTGGTCGAATTAGGGTTCTAGTTCCGATATTTCAATTGGATCGCATTTTTGTTCTCTATAGCTTTTAACGATCATGCTGTTTTGGATTTGCGTTGTTCGGTTCAGTTCTCAAAGGGATCTCTGATGGGCTGTCGCGTGGGAAGAAGCCAGAAGAAATGGAAAAGTTGGTAATTAAGTTATTTGTGTATCTGTCGCTGCGGGGGGGGGGGGGGGTATTTCCATTTTCGGTTTTTGTGGTCTTATTAGGGTTTATTGCAGGTAAGTGAGCTCTGGCGGGCGAACATGAGGCATCAAGATGCCACTGAAGTGATCAACAAGGACATAATTTCGCATTTCGTGCTTCGGCTCGTGTATTGTAGGACGTACGTTTCTTGTTGACCCGAGCGTTTTTTTTTTCTTCAGTTGTTTGCCATTCCTTTTGGATCTCTCCGGGGTTTGTGTTGACTTTGGAATTTCAGCGAAGATCTGAGGAAATGGTTTCTTTCCATGGAAACCACACTTTTCCGCTACCGCTTTCGTCTTGAAACTGCCGAATCACAAGTACGGCACTACTATCTTACGAGAAAAAGATTTCATGATTTTTTTTTTCATATTTGTTTCTTATGATTTATTTATTTGATCTCCAGAGGATGCTTATGAGTGATTTCAATCTTCCATACAAGGCACTCGGTCATGCAGAATACGAGGTTTGTTAAGTCTCGAAAAATTGTGATCCCTTGCATGTTTGTGGTGCAAAATTCAAACCTTGGGTGTTCATAAGCTTCCAGTTATATGTTTACATAATCTTTGTTTTTCCATTTATATTGGACAGGGTGTGAAGGATAAACTGATTCAGGTTGCACGCTCTATGGGTCGGCCTCACAATGGTATTTAGAACATGTTTCTCATGACTACAGCAATTTTCTTTTATTTCTAGGTATCCATTCACAGTGTATGAAGATTTTCCGTAGCAGTATGAATGCTGAAGTATGTATACGCCTCGGAACATTGTATGGACATCAACTATGAAATTGCCTTGTCAAGTGTGCTAGAGAGTAAATGAGCACTCATATTCCATGGCCTAGACTTCAATGGCTCAAAAGTAAATAGATCAAGCCCTCAATGGTGATGCCAAAAAAGGACGAGGGAGAGAAAAATGATGATGGCAACATGGGCCAGATCACAGTGGTGGCAAGGAGGGTGATGAGGAGACCTGATAATGATAGAGGAAATGACGGGCAATGATGGGGGAGCCAACAAAGATGTTGCAATTTTGACAGAAGGGTCTTCCTGTATTGGTGGTGACAGGGTAGCGGGAGGGCCAGGCAAGGCTCCGGGGACATGGTGGGAATTGGAAGTCATAGCCGTGTCATTACAGTGGTTGATATGTGGGGGTGGAGTGTCACATGGGGCAGAAGATGTTCCTCTTTATCAATTGAAAATGAAGTGACTTTGTTCAAGAGCTGGCCAATTAAACCATCAGACAAAATGATGGCCACCCAATATCTATGATATTTTAGTTTTTACTTTAATTGTTTGGGGTTAAATTGTCACAGCCTTATAGTGGTGGCCCATGCATGTAGGGATCAGCCAAATACCAACTTCAATTACCTCTATCTAAATAACAACCTGGAAATCAAATAAACATGAGAACATCTCTTTGAAATTCAGATTCAGGTGAAGCTGAGTACTTTTTTTTGAAAAGTGGATGGTACCACCAAGTATGTTGAAAAAAAATATGTACAAGTATCAATCAAAAAGCTCTAAAAAAGGCCTACACGAAGACACCAAGAAGGTGAACGACCCCCTAGCCCCTGGGACCAGCCAAAAAGTGTGAAGAAAGGATGTTAGCATTACATAAAACCTTGCCCCATTCCAAAACATTGGAACAAATAAAAGAGACCAGGCTATCCTCGGACCTAGACTCTTGCTCGAAGATCTTGGCATTACATTCACCCCAAATGGACCAAAGGGTGGTGTGAAGCACCAGCCACCAAAGTTTGCAGTCATCCTTGGTCATCCAAATTCTCCTACACCGAAGCAAAAGGTCTTCAATACATGCTGGAAAAAAATGCAAACAGCCTACATTAACAAAGAGCATCTTCCAAATCCCCACTGAGAAGGGACAAGAAAGAAAAAGGTGCTTTAAGTCTTCTTCTTGCTGATCACAAAATGGGGAAGCAGTGGAGATCCCTTCCATGAAAGAAGCAAGCTTAACACGAGTCGGAAGTCTCCCGAGCAAAACTCTCCAAACCAAAAACTGAACCTTAGATGGGTTGTTAGTCCTCCAAACATCATTAAACAAAGGGAAAAGGACTCCACTCTCATGAATCTGCCTATAAGCGGATCTCGCTGAGAACTTCTTAGACTTATCCCATCTCCAAAGACCAGAATCCTCAATAGACAGATCAGGAACAAAAGGTTGGAGAAGAAGAAGAAGTTCAGCCAGCTGAATGATCTCTTCATCTTTAAGATTCATTTGGAAGTTAATGCACCACCCCTCAGACTGCCAGCAATCAGCAACCGCCACTTCTTGGGTAGGAAATATGATGAAAAGAAGAGGGAATCTCTCTCTCTGAGTGATAACCCTTCACACCATTTGTCCATCTAGAACTGTTAGGTCTGTCTGTTGCCTAGGTGATGGAGGGTCCCGCCAGAACAAAATCAGGTGCATGAAGAATGCAACTTCCACAATGGAGAAACAGCATTAGTGGACAGGCGAATAAGGTCCCATGGTCTCCCATTCCTACAATACTTATGAGTAATCACTTCCTTCCAAAGGGAACTTCCTGGAGACGTCATAAATCAGATTCATAGTGGTGAGGACACCCGCGCATGGACCCGGTTCGACCCGACTCGCGTGTACCGTCGGAGGAGGACGACTGCAGCCTACCCAGCTTCTCTGTGGCTCGACGATGGGCCTCCCTAGTGTTGGCATGTACTTATTGTATTGGGGAGCAGCTAGGACTGATGTAAGGCCCATTATGAGGCCCAGTTGTCTCCTTTTTTTTATTTATTTAGCATTTTCTGCATTATGTTAGGGCTAATTACGTCATTTGTGGTTATTAGGGTTTTTTATTCTATTTAAGGCACTGTAGCCTCTTTTGGAGGGGATCGAAGAATTTGAATAGAAAATTTGCAGCCGCCGCCTCGTGCATGTGCGATTGGCCATCGGTTTCTCTGTGTTTCTTCTCCCTTCCCCTTGTCTTCTTCCTCCTCTCTCTCTCTCTGCGTGTGTTTCGCTCTCCCCTGCGCCGCATTCGTCAACTTCTTCCCTGCCATCGCCAACTCCAGCGAACCCGCCGTCAGCTGCCCCCCTGCGAGTTCCTCCACCCTGCGGCACGCCAAGCCACCGCAAGCGAGGCCGGACGGCCCTCCTGGACGGTTCACGCTGTCCGCCGGCATCCCCGCACACAGGCCCGAGGCGGAATACTCCGCACGCCTCAGACCCACGAGTGCCCTCAGCCACCGCCACCGCAGGTTCGGGAAGACGATCCCATCCCGACGAGCCCCTCTTCCCGGCGGTTCGCAGGTCCAAGTCGACCCAACCGCAGGGGTCGGTCGGTCCTCCCCGCCTCCCCGCCAGGACGAGCCCCGCCGTCCCCGTCCTCGCGCCGGGTCGGTTCCCGACGCCTGCAACTCCACTCCCCTGTTCGCGACACACGCGTACCGGGCGGTCACCGAGGATTCCCGCCGAGATACGCCGGGGACGACTCCTGCGGGCTCCCGATCCCGCGGCACGCGAGCCCGCCGCTCGCAAGCCAAGCCGGGACGTCCGCGGCTTCCATTCCCGCTGCACGCCTGCGCCGGAAGAGCCCGTCCCCTGCGAGCTTTCCCTCCCGGCGGCCTCGGTAGTCGCTTCCGCCGGCATCAGTCAACGCCGCCCATCGGCCTGCAGTCCCAGGACCTTCGCCTGGCGGGGCACGGCACGTTCGTGGCCTCACTCCCCCGCGGGCACCCTCACACGCGGCCCCACAACACCCAGCACCGTGGTAGTCGGCTCCCGACTTGCCCTCTGCGGCCACACACACCGCCGCTCGCAGCAGCAGCAGACGGTGTTATAACCGCGCACAGAGAGGGTTCGCCATTCCTCGGGGTTGGTTCGACGCTGATCGCAGGAAGTCGAGGTGTTTGAGCAGACTCTGTCTGTCTGGGTATTACCCCACTCTACAGTGGGTCGGTTAGTGCCTTTGTACCCATATTCTCTTGCTGACTTGGTCGTACTTTATATGGTTAAATCTTGTTTCCGTGCCTGTGAGTTAGGGACCCTAGCTACTTGAATTTAATATTCACTGCCGGATTGTGAGTGTGAGGTCCATCCCTTGTCATTAAATTGAGCATATTGATTGCGTTTGATGTTGTCCTAGCCTAGCGGTAGTCCTTACTACGCCGGTCCTGTTATTTTATCACTGTGAGCGGACGATATTCGAGTTGCGTGTGACTTGCGTTGCGTGATTATCTTCATGAAAACATGGACTCTCGATGAGTATTGGCCGTATCTGTACGCTACATTTGCTGGTTTCGGATCGTGACACTAGTTCGGACCCGTTTCGGTAGTCGTCCCGCGTCAGTTTTGGTATCAGAGCCGTAGGTTGTGGCTAGGGCGTCTTTGTTGCATTTTTATCCATTTATTTTGTTCATCTTGTTAGTTTTAGCGTGTCTCACTATGTTTAGTTGATCTATATCATGCATATTAGTCGTTTAGGTGTCAGTTGATGCACGTGGTCACTCTGCCTGCCTTGCATGCCCACCCGTAGTAGTGCGATTTTTCACATGTCTGCACCTGCGTCAGGTTCGCAGGCGGGGTCCCCGGATGTTTCCGATTTAGCCGCGACAGTTAGTCGGCTCGTGCAGCGCATGGATTTGTGGGACCAGCGCCAGGCAAATGGGGGAGGTTCGAACCGCTCTGGTGAGAACCGAGTTGATGATTCGGAGCGTACGATTCAGGACCTAGCAGGTCACGTGGGTGCTCCAGGGGTTCTTGCCCATGCCCCAGTTCCCCGTCACCCGGGACATCCTGTTCCGGCCGTCCATGTTCCTCTTGATGAGGCCCTTCCGAGGGCTGATCCTATTGACGATCGGCGTCTTGCCGATGACGGGGTTGATTATGATCCGCGTGATGAGTTGATAGACCAGGTTGCTGCGCGTAGACACTTGAGGCATCATAGGCAGCGTGAGAGGTTTGAGGGCGCCGATCAGAGACGCGCGAGGCGTCAGGTGGATGGGATTGATCGTTATGATCATTAGGATCTTCGTGACCGTGATGATCGGTTAGAGCGACGTGGTCAGGACGTGCGATTCGATCGACACGATCGAGAGGATCGACACGACCGTCGCGATCGAGCTGACCGAGCTGAGCGATATGATCGAGGTGATCGGTATGATCGGTACGCCCGAGGGGTTCAACCTGAGTTTGGTGAGGCGCCTAGACGCCATCGACGTCCGAGAGATCGGGATGATCTGGACGATCGGGATGATTTTGAGGAAGAGCAGAGGCCCCATCACGTCCCGAGGGACCTGGATGACCGTCGGGCCGCTCGTGCAGATGCTCCCACTTTTGACGGGTCCTTGGACCCGAAGGTTTATCTTGATTGGGAGGCCAGCATGAACCGCTACTTCGATTGGATGGGTATGACTGACGCTCGGCGAGCTCGGTTCGCCATGATGAAGCTGACAGGCCAGGCTCAGACCTATTGGTCGAATGTCGAGGACCTTCTTGAGCAGCGTCGGCATGATCCCATTGAGTCATGGGAAGACATGAAGGTTAAGCTGAGAGAGAAATACCTTCCCCTGACTTACCGCCACCGCCTCATTGATAGGTGGCAGAGCATCTCGCAGGGTACTCGCACTGTTTCTGAGTACATTGCCGAGTTTGATGAGTACCTGATGAGATGTGGGGCTCGAGAGGAGAGCGCGTTGACTCTTTCCTGCTTTCGGAAGGGTCTACGTCGTGTGTATCAGTAGGAACTGTTCCGTTAGCATGTGACGACCATTGAGCACGCCTATCAGGTCGCGAGAGAGATGGAGCAGTTTGAGCTTGAGGCGGATTCACCCCCGCGTACTCGGCCGCCCTACCAGCGTCCCATTGATCAGCGCGCCACCCCGGGGTTACCTCAGAGAGCTCCCGCCTTCAGGCCTGCTGACCCCAGTCGTCAGGACCCTCTCTCTCGCCCTCGTTTCCCCCAGAGAGACCCGGTGCCCGCCTTACCGGCCCCCCCTGTCCGTCCCCCTGTGGGAACCCCGCCACCTAGGCGGGAGGATAAGGGGAAGGCCCCGATTAGAGGAGAGTCCTCCCAGGAGGGCGGATCCCGTATTCGGTGTTACAATTGTCAGGGATTTGGGCATTTCAAGTCTCAGTGTCCGACTAGGGCCATGGTCATGGGAGAGGTGGACCCGGAGGAGTACCAGCCCGCATTGCAGCCTTTGAGCTATGAGGCTGGAGATGAGATGGCGGATGATTTTCACTCAGAGGGTGAGATCGTGGGTTGCATCCAGGCTCAGTTTCTGTGGGATGGCGATACTGAGGAGCGTCTTAGTGAGGAGAGGATCGGTGTGGTTAGATGCATCTTGACCCAGCCGAAGGTGTGTGATGATTGGCGCCGCACTACTATCTTTCACACCTACTACCGTGTTGATGGCAAGGTGTGCAAGGTGATCATTGATAGTGGTAGTTGCATCAACGCAATCTCCACTAATGCCGTCGCACGCCTTGGGTTGACTACTGTTGGTCACCCTCGTCCTTACCGAGTTTCTTGGGTGGATTCTACTTCTATTCCCATCCAGACGAGGTGCCTTGTTCCCATTCACTTCCCACCATACGAGGACGAGATCTGGTGTGACATTCTTCCTATGGAGGTCGGGAGTCTTATTCTTGGCAGGCCGTGGTTGTATGATATGGACGCGACCCTTGAGGGCCGGTCCAACACTTGCATATTCCAGTACGGCGACCTGCTCATCACTTTACAGCCCTCCCGACCTAGGGCATCCTCTCAGCAGGGTACTTCTCAGGGGAGTTCTTCAGCATCCCCGAGTACTCCTTCACCTCCATCAGGTGGTGCTACCCCTTCTAACACCACACCTGTTACCTCAGCTACTACTCTCAGCACGGCTCTAGCGAGCACATGTTCCAGTTCCCGTCCGACCAGATCGGGCATTACAGGCACTCGGGAGCCTTCCCTCCTTGGCACACCTCCTACTGTAGCTTTACAGCTTATCTCTGCCAGGGAGTTTGAGCATGATTTGACTGAGAGTGATCCTGTGTTTCTTCTAGCGGTTAGAGAGGTTACTGCCGAGACCCTGAGTGAGCACCCTCCCGAGGTCACCTCTCTTCTCCAGGAGTTTCAGGATATCTTTCCTGAGGATCTTCCGGAAGGTCTTCCACCTATGCGTGACATCCAGCACGCCATCGACCTGATTCCGGGAGCCACCCTACCCAACCTGCCGCACTATCGCATGAATCCTAAGGAGCATTATGAGCTCCAGAGGCAGGTTGAGGAACTCCTGGCGAGGGGCTCCATTCGCGAGAGCATGAGCCCCTGCGCCGTTCCCGCACTTCTTGCTCCAAAGAAAGATGGCACTTGGAGAATGTGCGTGGATAGTCGCGCGATCAACCGCATCACGGTGAGGTATCGTTTTCCCATTCCCCGCCTCGATGACATGCTTGATATGATGGCGGGAGCCACTGTATTTTCCAAGATCGATCTGAAGAGTGGCTATCACCAGGTTCGGATTAGACCTGGGGATGAGTGGAAGATAGCTTTCAAGACGAAGGATGGACTTTATGAGTGGTTGGTCATGCCCTTCGGCCTGTCCAACGCCCCTAGTACCTTCATGCGGCTCATGACTCAGGTATTACGACCGTTCATTGGCACATTTTTGGTCGTATACTTCGATGATATACTTATATATAGCCGTTCTAGGGAGGACCACTTGGAGCACCTTCGGCAGGTGTGCATTACTCTTCGTCGAGAGAGCTTGTATGGGAACCTTAAGAAGTGCGCATTTATGACAGATCGAGTGATCTTCTTAGGGTTCATCGTGTCATCTGATGGCGTCTCCGCTGATCCCGAAAAGATCAGAGCGGTGGTAGAATGGCCTGAGCCGCAGTCTATCCATGATGTGCGGAGTTTTCACGGCTTGGCGACGTTCTACCGTCGATTTATTCGCGGATTCAGCTCCATTACGGCTCCGATCACTGATTGCATTAGGAAGGGAGCCTTTCTGTGGACGAAGGCTGCTGCTTCAGCCTTTCGTGACATCAAGGAGCGCATGACCCAAGCACCTGTCCTTCGCTTGCCTGATTTTTTGAGGGTGTTTGAGGTCTCTTGCGACACTTCTGGTGTCGGCATAGGTGGGGTTTTGAGCCAGGAGGGCCATCCCATAGCATACTTCAGCGAGAAATTGAATGATGCTAAGCTGAAGTACTCCACCTATGACAAGGAGTTCTATGCGGTAGTGCAGGCTTTGAGGTATTGGAGACACTATCTGCTACCGCAGGAGTTCGTATTATACTCTGACCATGAGGCGCTACGGTTTCTCCATGCCCAGAAGAAGCTAAACCCGAGACACAGTCGATGGGTTGAGTTTCTTCAAGCTTATACATTCGTCCTGACTCACAAGGCGGGTGTGGAGAACCGCGTGGCTGACGCACTGAGCAGACGATCTTCCCTTCTATCAGTTGTCAGTGTGGAAGTCACGGGATTTGAGAGGTTGCGGGACGAGTACCCTACTTGCCCCGACTTTGGTCTGATCCACTCGGCCCTGCAGTCCGGGCCCTCTAGAGAGCACAGTGAGTACGTCCTCCAGGAGGGCTATCTGTTTCGTGGATCCAGGTTGTGCATTCCCCGGACCTCGGTCCGCGATTTCTTGATGTGGGAGGTTCACGCTGGGGGTCTAGCCGGTCACTTTGGCCGGAATAAGACCATTGAGCTTGTTGAGTACAGATTCTTCTGGCCGAGCCTGAAGCGCGACGTTGCTCGCATTGTTGCTCAGTGCCGCATATGCGCTACGGCAAAGCAGAAGAAGCAGAATACTGGTCTTTACACCCCTCTTCCCGTGCCGGATTGTCCGTGGCAGGACATTAGTATGGATTTTGTCTTGGGCCTGCCACGAACGATTCGAAAGCACGACTCTATCATGGTCGTCGTCGATCGGTTTTCCAAAATGGCACACTTTATCCCCTGTTCGAAGACATCTGATGCGTCTCGAGTGGCCCAGTTATTCCATGAGAGTGTGGTTCGTCTGCATGGGCTGCCCAAGACCATCGTCTCGGATCGGGATGTTCGATTTGTCAGCTATTTTTGGAAGACCCTTTGGCACTTGATGGGCACCAAGCTGAAATTCTCCACCGCCTATCACCCTCAGACCGATGGACAGACCGAGGTCGTCAATCGGAGTCTGGATGACCTGCTGCGGTGTCTTGTGGGTGAGCGTACGCGAGGGTGGGATCAGATGCTTTGGCAGGCTGAGTTTGCATATAATAGTTCGGTCAATAGGTCTACAGGCATGTGTCTATTTGAGATTGTTACAGGTTATAGGCCTAGGGGATCCGTTGACCTTGTTCCTTTACCCATCCAGTCCCGTACGTCCGAGTCTGCACAGTCCCTGGCTGATCATATTAGGAGTCTGCATGAGGACATCCGTCGTCACATTGAAATCAGCAATGAGCGTTACAAGCAACTGGCAGATGCACATCGACGACCCCAGGAGTTTCATGAGGGAGATTACGTGATGATCAGGGTTCGATCTGAGCGGTTCCCTTCCGGGACCGTCAAGAAGCTGCAAGCTCGGGGAGCCGGCCCCTTCAGAGTGATAAAACGGATTGGACCGAACGCGTATGTGGTGGATCTACCATCCGACTATGGCATCAGCAACACATTCAATATCTCAGATTTGGTGGCCTATCGGGACCCGGCAGTGATACCCAGTGATCCGTTTGAGCCTTCTACCCCCCTTGCGAGTGACCCCACCCCAGAGTGTCCACTTCCAGCCTCCTTACCAGCACGGAGAGAGCAGATTGATCATATACTGGACGAGCAGGTTGTTACTTCTAGGGATGGGGCCTATCAGCGCTATCTGGTCCACTGGAGAGGACGGCCGTCTACAGACGACACGTGGATCACACGCGAGGAGCTGCAGCAGATCGACCCGGACCTTCTGGAGCGATATCAGAGTGGGCGAGACCCATACTCGACAGGGTCGAGTTCTTCCCAGCCGGGGAGAATTGGTGAGGACACCCGCGCATGGACCCGGTTCGACCCGACTCGCGTGTACCGTCGGAGGAGGACGACTGCAGCCTACCCAGCTTCTCTGTGGCTCGACGATGGGCCTCCCTAGTGTTGGCATGTACTTATTGTATTGGGGAGCAGCTAGGACTGATGTAAGGCCCATTATGAGGCCCAATTGTCTCCTTTTTTTTATTTATTTAGCATTTTCTGCATTATGTTAGGGCTAATTACGTCATTTGTGGTTATTAGGGTTTTTTATTCTATTTAAGGCACTGTAGCCTCTTTTGGAGGGGATCGAAGAATTTGAATAGAAAATTTGCAGCCGCCGCCTCGTGCATGTGCGATTGGCCATCGGTTTCTCTGTGTTTCTTCTCCCTTCCCCTTGTCTTCTTCCTCCTCTCTCTCTCTCTGCGTGTGTTTCGCTCTCCCTTGCGCCGCATTCGTCAACTTCTTCCCTGCCATCGCCAACTCCAGCGAACCCGCCGTCAGCTGCCCCCCTGCGAGTTCCTCCACCCTGCGGCACGCCAAGCCACCGCAAGCGAGGCCGGACGGCCCTCCTGGACGGTTCACGCTGTCCGCCGGCATCCCCGCACACAGGCCCGAGGCGGAATACTCCGTACGCCTCAGACCCACGAGCGCCCTCAGCCACCGCCACCGCAGGTTCGGGAAGATGATCCCATCCCGACGAGCCCCTTTTCCCGGCGGTTCGCAGGTCCAAGTCGACCCAACCGCAGGGGTCGGTCGGTCCTCCCCGCCTCCCCGCCAGGACGAGCCCCGCCGTCCCCGTCCTCGCGCCGGGTCGGTTCCCGACGTCTGCAACTCCACTCCCCTGTTCGCGACACACGCGTACCGGGCGGTCACCGAGGATTCCCGCCGAGATACGTCGGGGACGACTCCTGCGGGCTTCCGATCCCGCGGCACGCGAGCCCGCCGCTCGCAAGCCAAGCCGGGACGTCCGCGGCTTCCATTCCCGCTGCACGCCTGTGCCGGAAGAGCCCGTCCCCTGCGAGCTTTCCCTCCCGGCGGCCTCGGTAGTCGCTTCCGCCGGCATCAGTCAACGCCGCCCATCGGCCTGCAGTCCCAGGACCTTCGCCTGGCGGGGCACGGCACGTTCGTGGCCTCACTCCCCCGCGGGCACCCTTACACGCGGCCCCACAACACCCAGCACCGTGGTAGTCGGCTCCCGACTTGCCCTCTGCGGCCACACACACCGCCGCTCGCAGCAGCAGCAGACGGTGTTATAACTGCGCACAGAGAGGGTTCGCCATTCCTCGGGGTTGGTTCGACGCTGATCGCAGGAAGTCGAGGTGTTTGAGCAGACTCTGTCTGTCTGGGTATTACCCCACTCTACAGTGGGTCGGTTAGTGCCTTTGTACCCATATTCTCTTGCCGACTTGGTCGTACTTTATATGGTTAAATCTTGTTTCCGTGCCTGTGAGTTAGGGACCCTAGCTACTTGAATTTAATATTCACTGCCGGATTGTGAGTGTGAGGTCCATCCCTTGTCATTAAATTGAGCATATTGATTGCGTTTGATGTTGTCCTAGCCTAGCGGTAGTCCTTACTACGCCGGTCCTGTTATTTTATCACTGTGAGCGGACGATACTCGAGTTGCGTGTGACTTGCGTTGCGTGATTATCTTCATGAAAACATGGACTCTCGATGAGTATTGGCCGTATCTGTACGCTACATTTGCTGGTTTCGGATCGTGACACTAGTTCGGACCCGTTTCGGTAGTCGTCCCGCGTCACATAGCCATTTACCCAACAAAGGCAAGTTAAAATATCTGAGATGCTTGAGACCAAGGCCTCCCCCTTTTTTTATCCATACATATCTTTGACCAACTAACATCATGCCATCCCCTAGTCTTCTCTTGATTCCCATGCCAAAAAAGTCTGCATCTAGTAGCATCAAGTTTCTTGCCATAGAACTCGGAATCCGAAAGAGAGGAAGGTAGTAAGTAGGGAGACTGTCCAAAACTGACCGGCACAACAACTATCCTCCTCCATAGGAAAGTAGTCTACCTTTCCACCCAGCCAGTCTGAGCACCTTGTAGCTGAGGGAGATAAAGGAAGGCCAAGATGGGTGATGGGAAATTGGCCAACCTTACACCCCAAGAAAGAATCTGCCCTACGTAAAGACCCTTGCTATACATTAATCCTCAGAAGTTGGCTCTTCTTAAAATTGACCTTCAAACCATTGACATCATCCAGGATCTGCAACATCTGCCTAACCACCGCTGCTGAAGGGAGTCCGGCATAAGAAGAATGGTGTCGTCTGCACATTGTAAGTGGGAAATCTGACTACCAGAAGGATGCATCCTCAAACCGAGAATGAGACACAGTTCTTTAGCTTTCAGCCACATGGTGCTCAGAAGTTGGACCACCAAAACAAAGAGGAGAGGAGATAGAGGGTCCCCTTGTCTAAGCCCACAACTCCCATGAAAATAAGAGGACGGCTCTCCCTTGACCAAAACAGCAAAAGAAGCAGACAAGATTTAAGCAGAGATCCACCTAATACACCTCTTGCTAAAACCCATAAGAGATAAAATGTTCAGTAGACATCTCCAGCTAACACGATCATAAGCCTTAAGGAAGTCAAGCTTAGAACAAAGCCTTTCCTTCTTTGAGCGTTCAAAGCATGTAGACATTCACATGCTACCAGAAAATTATCCTGTGTATGCCTTCCTTTGATGAAAGCCCCTTGGTGATTGCCCACCAATCTTTCCACTGTTTTCTCAAGCCTCAAGGTCAGCATTTTGGTAATGATCTTGTAAACTCCATTCAGGAGGTTGATAGATCTGTAATCCTGAATTTTATCAACCCCTTCCAACTCAGGGATGAGGACTAGGAAAGTCTTGTTGAAAAGTGAGCTTTCCCCTCTTGGAACTCCGTAACTGCCTGAATTATGTCCACCTTGACAATGTCCCAAAAGTGCTGATAGAAAAAACATAGGAAACCATGTGGCCTTGGGGCTTAATTCCCTGCAAGCTGTGTACTTATGCTGAGCCTTCTCAGCTTTCAATCTAGGGTGCCCCTTCAGAATCTTACCCGGAACACTACTGATCCTGTTTCTAAATGGAGAGTGTGTATTTGGCAGTAGTTCGTCCTACAAGGATACATATTCCCTGATCCAGAGTATTTATTGTGATTGTTCTGCCCCTGCTCAAATTTCTATTTATTTAATGCCTGTTCAGAGTAGGTTCTCCCTCCTCCCCTCTCTCTCATCAATCTCCTTCTTAACGTTTCTTGAATTTTTAAGGAGTGTCTAATTTTGGTTGTTTTTGTTTTACTAAACCTGTTTTAAGTCCATAAATATATTCTGAAGTTGCTTGTAGTAGGAAGAAGCTGAAAACTGGAGTTCATCAAATTCTGCCCCTTTATCCTGTACATAAGTTCATTTCTTGCAACTTCTGTAAGAGAACTCCACTATTTGAATTTCATCTCCCGTCAGATTTCTGTGAAATCTGGGTTGCCATTATGCCATGTTATGACTTTGTTGTGCACCCATATGTTATTGGAGATGCTGCAATCCCGCTTCAGAGATGAGGAAAACAACTCCAAGCAGTCCCTTAAAAGGGACATTTGGAGTCTCCAACCTGGTTTCAGCCCAAACAGCATAAGATTTAGTGCAGTCCCATGACTTTTGTGGCCTTCCTAAATTCCCTTTCCATGCAGGTGAGGTTTTGCTTTCTTCTTTAGATCTGACTTGGTGAGTGGAAGTATCCCTTTAATATTTGAACTGAATAAATTCTTTCCATACTGCCTGATTTTCTTTCAAGCCTTCAGATCTTTCTTCTCCAGCGATGCCTTGTTGAAAACTCTGTTTGACACCCTGTCCACCTTCCTCTTTTCAAGCTTTATTCCAATTCATTGATGTGCAAGGGACTAAATGTGATGGCAATTACTCCAGGACTGTGATCCGTCATAGTTTATCAAATTTTATATCAGACTACAAACAACATAGTAGGGGCAAGATGTATTCTCTTGGTGTATTATGGATAAAGGGTGTGAAATGTGTTTGACTGTCAAAAGTTGTGGAGGATTTTACCAAAAAATTAGACAGGAGATTTGGGATGGGATTTGAGGCTGTTCTCCTAAGACAGGCAAATATGAGGTTTGGAAAGTGGTGCTCTCCCTCATTTCTTTCTTATATTGATTATTGTGTTACTTCACAGGTTGAGGGATTGGATATGAAATTGATGGATCAGTTTGAAGGGGAATGTGAGCTTGTGGAGGGTTTTATTGCTTAAATAGGCCGCTTAACTGCAATTTGAGATCGAGCTGTCATGGCCATTAAGGTTTGGATGATTTGCTATGTTTGGCCACATAGAGCTCCTCTATCCCAGGACACCCAAGGAAGATTCAGTGGGTGCACAGTTTGTGATAAGGGAGTGCTGTCGGTACCGAATAACAGGCATGCATTTTCAAGAATTCAAATGATTGTAGGGTTGTGTTGCTGGCATTGGGGTTTTGCACTAATTATTTACATGTAAACATGGAGCACTGAAACTAAAATGCTCAGCTTAAGAGAGACAAGGGAAAAAATGGTATCTATGATCTATCATAAGCTGAAGCATCAAAAGAAAAATTAACGTGATGTCAGTTAGCTCTTTTGATTACCGGTTGATAAAGAAATCATGTACAATGCTGCACTACAGTGCTCGCCTACATAAATCATTAGTTAGAGAGGCCTAACAATCATCATTGTGGAATGAAAAGTCAGCTCTGGAATCAAAGTGGCATTTATTTCCTTGGTGATTTGGAAAAAAAAAATCTCACGACCTTTTCAATAAAAAATGCTAACTCACCATCACGGCAAACAGAAGCCTGACCCCTTTCTCGGTCCCTTAGGATGCCAGGTGTTTCACTTTGATTTGCTTAAGCTGTTGATGCGCACACTAGTTGGGGGTCAAATTGTCATGTGAATCTACAAGAAGTCATTTCTGCTCAACTGAGTTTCATGATTGGCTTGTGCAAAGTAAGAGAAAGTGGCTAAACTGTTTTTCTTTGGTAGAACTTTAAGTTCCAACCAACACGTAGGATAATTGATGTTAGTGATGTTTCATGCTGCATAAATTAAAGAAAAAATGATTAAACTATTGTTGGCACCAGTAACCGCCGTAAGGTCCATGGTGATTATAAAATGCCAGAGTACCTCAGGGAGTTCATACTGCATGGGAGAAGGTATTGGCTTGACACCTTTACTCATACTCAAAATTCTCGTCTCTTTAATCCACAGGAATTTCACAGGACTGATGTATGAAAATTTCTTGCAGTTTGAGAATAGACTGTAGTAGGAGAAAATGTTTTATATACTGAAACACTCTAGTACAACTGTTTTCCTTTTTTAATACTAATGCAATACTCTGATGTGTGTATTCTCCTTTTTTTTCTTTGGCAGCTGATACCATGTTTTTCAAGGTTAGTTGTTCGTTGTTTTTCTTTCCCCCTTTTGCTCCATAACACTTTCTTCATAGCTTGTCTAAGACAATGGTCTTGTAATTGATCTTTAGTTTCTTCCTTCTGAAGGTACATTTTGAGGAGGTTCCTGAGCTTGTTGCTAATCGAAAAGTATTCATGCTTAAGGGTTATGCTTATGTAGCTATGAACCAGGTAGACACTTTAGCTCCTTTGTTGTTGCTGAAGCTGTTAGCTTTTTCTTTTTTCTTTTCCTTTTCAACAACTTCATTCTTCTTGCTTGATAACCTTTTCATACTTTACCTCCATAGGTTACATCCCTCGTTGTCACACACTTTCGCAGCCATCTCTCAAAAGCTCTTGTGCTAACAAACAGGTCTGTAGAAATTCTTTCATTTGTTATTTATTTTCTATCTTCTCTTCTAAGTCTTCTCTGCTTGGCTTGAAGTAAGATCTGTGTTAGCTGCTTAAAATGTGTTGCTATGTCAAGTGTTGCTTATGGAACAAAGTATGATGCAGTATTAGATGCCACCTTATATTTGCAAAGTCATATCAATGTTACCTATGGAGGTACTGCATCATATCGGAGTATTTATTACCACTTGGATACTAATAAGGCTGTTGGGTTTAAGTTTAGAGAATATGAACCTATGGTGCCAGTGGATTTCCATATTAGTTGGTGTTCGCATGTTGCCTTGAAGATATATTTATAGGATCTGTCACTCAGGATTTTTCCTCCAAGTGAGTGATAGTTTGGTTTGTTCATTAAATAGCAGAGACGGGACCAAGCATTACCACTAGGCTTTGGTTAATTATGGAATATTTGCATACATGGAGGGGCTAAGCTTGTGAAAAAAAAGATTTAGAAGGATGTCAAAAGTTGAAGAACAGAGGAGTAAAATGCAATCATGTTTGCATCAGTAGAATGTAAAAGAAAGGAGAAACAAGAGAAAGATAGACATTTGCAGTCTTGTAGACTATAGCATCGATCTGTCTACGTGATGGAGGGTGAAGAAGAAAGTAAGAAGAGAAATGGGAGAAATAGAGAAGAGAAAGGAAGGTGAAATGATTTATGTAGAAAGGAAGATCAAACATCCAAGAGTAGATTGTATACCTCTCAAAAGGTGAGAAAGGAAAGAGGTGAGAGAGATGGAAAGGATTGCAATTTCAATCATGCAAGCTCAATTCTACCAGTGTCATTCTTTCTTGGGCCTTCCACTCATGGTTGGCAGTACCGGCCGATACCGGTACGTACTGGTATCGGCCGGCACCGGTGCCATATCTGTATAGGGTATTGGCCGATACCTGTCGATACTGGGTACCCATCGAGACCGGTACCGGTACCGGTACTGCCATCCATGCTTCCACTGGATCACGTGGACTCAGACCTGTGTCCCTTATGAATTGTTTACACAGTCTAAGAGAGTACATCTACTTCACATGATTCTACATCCTAATGTATTTTGATTTATTTTCTGAGGAATAGGTACCGTAGGGTTTGTTTGGTGAATGGACTTTTGTTGGGTATACGGTAGATATGGTGAGGACTTGATAATCGGGATTAGACTTAGTGGTTGAGGAAACAATCTTGATCGTGATGCAAGAGGATCCATCATTTTTATTATGAGATTTTCTTTGCTATTGATGTTGATGTACCCTCTCTAAGGGGAATTTAAGCCTCAGGGTTGCTGAGAGGCAGCAGGCTAGAATGGACTATGCATATCAAATGGATACACTGGTCAAGTGAGGGTGGTGTCAGAATGGAAATCGCCATCATGCCAGTAGCCACACAATGCTGTTATGAGCAATTGGTCTTGCCTTGTTTTTGAAGTTAAACAGATCTGCCAACTGTATGACCATCTTTATGCAGCTCATGAATTCAAGCATATTGGTGTGCTTCTATGGTAAAGTGAAAATTTGTGTGCGAAAAACATTACAAAGGTCACAGCTCTGAGTAAAGTGAAAATTCAGGTGATAAAAACACTAGAACAAACAAGATATGAAGCTACTGTTTAAGTGTACAAGTGACGTGATGGTCACTAAACTGATTGTGGAGGTGGGCCACATTACTCAGGAAGGCCAGCTCTCGTTTGGGTGGATTTTGGTATTTAAGCAGAATTTCTGATTGCAATGGGGTTTGAAATGATCGAAGTTAATTATGTTCATGACTGGAGAACACTCAATGAAACCATGATGAGTAGTTTGCATTGTGAATGAGGAAAGAAAGTGTTGATGAACTTTTCTTGAGGCTCATGCATGAGAACACTTCATACCCAAACTTGACAGTCATTCTGGTTAACTGTTGTCAATGACATAATGTTGAAATGCACCAAAATGCCTGGACTGCATGTTAAGAAAGGAAAACTTGGAGGTAGGGCTGTAAAAGGGTAAGAGATGGAAATGGAAATAGGTGTTGCTTCCCTCTCCAACATAGTATATCAGAAATGAAAGTGGAAAAGAAAATTCCATTTCTGCATGCATTTCCTTCACACCCAAGCTTGACATATAGTCATTCTGGTTGCTATCGTTAATGGCATACTGTTAAAATGCACCAAGATGTCTGGATTGCGTGTTAAAAAGGGAAAACTTGGCACTAGGGTTGTAAATGGGTTAGAGACTTAAATGGAAGTAGGTGTCTTCATTTCCCTTTCCTATGTGAAATATCAGAAACAGAAGTGGAAATGGAAATGCATACCTTTGCTTCTGCGTCCATCTCTTATTTGGAAGTGAAAAACGGAAGTATTCATTCTGTTTTCCTCCCTCGTGCATATTGACACTTGCAAGTTGCTGGCAAGGTGAGGTGAAGCCCATGCCAGTCATACGTGTTGTTGTCCATCATGCATCCTATAATTCATGCACTGTGATGTCTGTTGAACTGAGATGTGATTCACACATCTTGGTAGGGTAGTGTCCTTGTTGTTTTGTATCAGATTGGACAGAGGTAGAAGGAAGATCAGACCCCTAGCCCCCTTTATAAAAGTGTACCCTCCATCTAACCAAAGCATTGGTAGCTGAGCGACTTAGTTAAAGTTGAATTTTTAGTTGGCTCCTATGAAAAGGATACATATAATTAATACATAAATATTATAATAATATGTTATCAGAATATGTATTGGAAGGTCGATGCGGAAATGAGTGTTTCAAATTCCGGATCCAATTTGTTGCTGGAAGGTTCCAACTTAGAAACTCTTGTATACTGAAAGAGATGAACTATTTTTCTGCATATCCATATCCATTTTTGAAATTTCAGAAATGGATCAGAAACCAGAAAGTCAGAGTGCCACTTACACCCCTACCTGGTGCAAGAGACTTCTGACGATGGTATATCTGTTGAAAGGCCATCATTGTCCAAACATACATATGATGTTCGAAAGGGTTGATTGTATACCATGTAAGAGCCAGACGGAAAAAGGATTCCCATATATTTGCCCTTTTGTCCAAGAAGATACTTGTCCATTGAGCCCATACATACAAATACAATGTGCCTGCATGTAGTAAATTATATTACAACATGCAGACCAGTGTGAGATAAGCAACCTCAGAGGTCTATGTTTATATATTTCATGTTAGAATATCCATGACATTTAACTGCTTGCAGGAAATGGATGTCGACCATCAGAGAGCAAGAGAAGGATCGCTTGACTCCTGTGAGTACAACTTATCTGATATAGTCCTTCTGCACAAAATTTAGGTGCTGACCTGTAATTGTGTGGTTTATAATTTTCAATGATCAGATTGTAGAGGCATTGAGCACAAGTTACCTGGGTCCTGACTATTCTCAGGTATTTTGGTTAGGTTTGCCAAGACCCTGATTTTTTTTTAAAAATATCAAATAGAGATTAGTCTGCTTAACAATCATTCATCGCTTACCACAGCCTAAGGAATTTGCTGAGATATCACTCAAGGACATTGATCAGTTGGCTAATGGTTCCTTTCCTTTATGCATGCGACACCTCTTTGAGAAGGTAAGAGTGCAATTAGTAAATAATATGACCATCTCTTCCCCATCTTTCTCAAGTTGACTAGCTGCTTTCTAGATATTATTTTCTGAATTCTCCTTTATCTGGTTCTATACTTGCAGCTGAGAGAGAACCATCACTTGAAGCATGGAGGGAGGATGCAACTGGGCCTTTTCCTTAAGGCACTTTCACTCTTTTGTACACTTTTCTTGCCTTCACTCCCAAGAAATATAATGTACTATACATGTATTATGATCTTTCTATAGCTTGGTTGTCCATGTCTTATAGCTACACCAACAGGTGTTGTGGTGGGAGCTTATCCTTCATAGTAGAGCTGTTAATGGATACCCGAGTTCTGATTATCTGCTCCGTTTCCGTTTTTATTAATGGATACGGAACTCCGTTAAAGACCACCCGTTAAGTTATAGGAAACGAAAATGGATCTCCGATAATTATAGCAGTCGGAAACGGAAACACTCATTTCCGCATTCGCTAACCCGTTTCCGTTTCCGAATGATCATGTACCTTATATATCCATCCATACACACACACACACACACACACATATATATATATATATATATATTTATTTATATATATATGTATGTATATATCTATCTAACAGTGAGAATATCTCTTGACAATTTTATAAAAGTAAGACCACAGTAAGAAGTTGGAAATTTTTAAAGTTTTAATATGATTTTATGGCACATGTTTGGATATATTCATATGTAAATTTAGATCGATAGATAAAGTAGATTTCAAAATTCAAAATTCATAGATTGTTAATTTTTACATATATTAAAACTTTGTACCCCACTTTGTATGCAGAATTAGAGAAGAATAAGGCCCCTTATTCTTAGAATAAGGCTAATTCTAGTTTGATGGGCGGAATGGCTTATACCGCGTTAGAATTGCTTATACTAGAATAAGGAGAATAAGCAATTCAACCCTAGACCCAAGAATTGCTTATCCTTCCTATTCCGCCAGTGGGTCCCACATAACTATCAAAACTAAACGCCCTTTATTCCAATATACGCTATTCTGGATAAGTAATTCCAGATAACCTATTCTGCAAACAAATTGGGGTTGGAGGTTTAAATTTTTTAATTATTAGAAGAAAATTTATCAAAAAGTGAATACTAACAATGATTTTAAATAGCTTCTTAATATAGCGATGATGATCCATTTACTTCTGTTTTTGTTTCCGATTTCCAATTTAAAAGCGTAAATGGAAGCACTCACTTCCGTCTCTGTTTTCGTCTTCGATAAACCTTATTGGAAACAGAAGCGGAAGGTGCCATTTCCGTTTCCGTCTCCAACCCGTTGACAACCCTACTTCATAGTTTATCATTTAAATTTCCCTTGGGAGTAGGAGTGGGAACAGGGAGCATGAGCACTTTTGGGAGTGAATCCTGTTACTAAGCAGTAATCTTTTGGCAGTTCAGGGCCTCAAAGGATATATTGAAGGATTAGGAGTGAGGTTGGGAAGTGATTGACCCTCTTGTGGTTCATGGGTTGAATGGTGTTGTCCCCTGCATTGAGAAGCTTTGTGTATATAATACTGGTAGATTTGGATTCTGCTTTAGTTTTGGCAGTGGTTGCCTGAAACTGTACATACATTTTCCACAAGTGTGCCTGTATGATACTATACAGTGCAGTGTGCATTCTTTTACTTTGATCATGCTATCATGTATATCATGACGTTTTTTTAGATGACTAAACATGTTGTTGTGTCATTTTCTTCTAGTGGTGAGAAATCAAATTAGAATCATTCTTTACTAAAATTTCTAGTAGCTGTCCTGAGTGATGGCTGGTTAATTGGATCTTTTTGTTAAATGATGAACCTTTTCTTCTATAAAGCTTGTTTGCCTGTCTTTTCTGCGGTAACAGTTTTTTTAACAGGTAATAGAACCGACTAGGAGCATTGATGAATTTTGTGATTAGGATGGATGAGTTCCCATCTGTAGCATTAATCAGAAGAATGAACTCGCACGTATCATCTCAAGACATGGTATCTTCTTTTTTGTGACGCTTCTGTCCTCTGCAGGGTGTCGGCTTGAGTCTGGATGATGCTCTTGCATTTTGGAGAGCAGAGTTCACACAGAAGGTATGTTTGTTACATTATTGAGAATCCATTATGTCTTTTATATAAATGCTTTTACCATCATAAGTGTGAGCAATCTTGATCATCTACATTGTCAGTGCTGACCAGCTTCCAAGAAATATCTCAACCTTCAGTTAGTCTTTGTCTCCAAGTAGCAAAGCTGTGCTCTAATTTACTTTTCATCCCACCAACAGTATATGCATACATATACTTTGTTTATACCATATGTAGGTCACATCAAAACAAATTTATAGAATTTGTTGTATCAGTGCCCATGATATGAAGTTTTTTCCGCCTTTTTTAAAAATGCACAGAAAATCTAAGAAAATCTTGGTGGGTCATTCCCTGTTGCCTAAACTTACAATTTTGTAATTTATAAGTAGGTTTTCCTTCTGATCCTTCTACTTATATGTCATGGCAAGGCCATCCCCTGCCGACTGTTTCTGAGGTAGAAATCCTTTTTTGCATTAGAAGAGCAAAAGAGGAGAGTCCTGGGAAAGTGGGATGCAAATTGGGCGGGTTTGGTTGGGTTGATGTGAAAACGAGCCAGCCCAAGTTTAGTTTTTGGCTGGCCCAAATTTGACCCAAACCACGTTAGAGTCAGCATACCCCAATCTGGGTTCAACCTAAAGTCATTTGAGTGCATTTGGGTTGAATTCATGGTTTGTAGGATTGGTTGATCCAGATCTGGATTGGGATCAGCCAATGCTGATCTGATTTCAGTAGGGCAAGTCGGATCCCTATTTAAATATAAAAAAGGAACAAAAACTATTCACCTTGGATTGGTTGTTACAAAAATGGGCAAACCCAAGCTGATCTGGATCAGATCGGCCGGGATCCCTGAATTTGATCCAATTCTATAATCCTTGGTTGCGCCAGGTAGTTGACCCAAAAATCATTGTTCAGTGACCAGTTGTCTAATTTATAATGGTCAATTTGAAGTGTAAAATAAAAAAAAGGGAACTATTGAAAAGAGGCATAAATTCTTTTAAACATGTGTTGACATTATCTTCAGAATGTACTCATATAAGACTAATATAGAACATGTAAGTGGTACATGTATCTTGTTGGAGGAGGATGTCAATGCTGGACGTGAGACTTGTGCAAGTGGGCACCAGGATCACCAGATTCACCACTAGAGAATGTGGCAGTTGGGAATTGGGATTTGGGAGAAAGGGTTGTTAGGAGGGGTTAGACCTGGGTTGGGATCAAAGACTTCAAGTCTTCAAGTTGAATTCAGCCCAACTGATGAAACTCCCACTGGGCACACTCAAACTGGGCTGCATTGAGTTGTGTTGTGGGTTGGTTAAACCAAATTTGCATTTTTATCATAAAGATTAAAGACTGTCCATCAGCAGGGCATCTCCATGTAGCATGAGGTAATTTGTTGTCTGCTTTGCACAGCCATATTCGGCAATATCCGGCCTTACTGTTGGTGGGAGTAAATTATGGAATGGGCAATGCTGGTCACTATATGAAGATATACTGTGGATATAGCATCATTCTTTCATATCGAACTTTTTAACTTAAAAAAAACCGTGGTATTGACAACCTTAAACAAAGTTTTTTTTCATTCCTAGATGCTTTCATTTAGAGTTATCTGTCATATCGGTGTCTTTCTTTTGCTGTGTCCCACTGTGTCAACTTGGAAAAGAGTCTGTTTTACTTTGTTCATTACTTCATTGATTGGGCTGTATTATCTTGTATTGAAGGATTATGATTCTACATCTCTCGCTCTCTCTCTCTCTCTCTCACACACACACACACACACACATCTATCTATATATACATATATGTAAACACATACACATCATGTTGGAGGTTGACAGCAGGAGATATTGAGTATACATTGAAGCATGAGTGTATTAATCTTTTTCTGGATTAAAAAATGTCTTACCATTGACTTGGACCATTGTCTCTTTATTAGCCACTTATAAGAAAATGTTCAATTGTCTTCATATTAGATTGGTACCGAGAGGTTTGACAAAGAATATGCATACAGCATACGCCATAATTATGGAAAAGAAGGAAAGAGGACGGTAAGCATCTATCTCAACATGTCCTACTGTTTTTTACAATTACTAGGAAATCTTATTTTACATATTGCTCTTTCAGGATTACACACCCTATTCCTGTCAAAGGATAATCTCATCTACTCCAGGTGTTGGTGATTATCATGGTTGCCCTTACCGACATTTCAGGTTCATTCGATTATCCCAGCTAGTTTGTGTCATTTATTTTCAGTGTCAGGCTGGAATACCATGCGGGATATGAGTCATATCATACCAGTACATTTGATTTCTTCAGAACTGAAAGGGTCCTTGGCCTTTGCAAAAGGTTATTTTGCTTGTTCAGTTTGTCGTTATTACATATTCACCTCAAATTACTGCCATTTATAAAAAAAAATATTCTGATATGACCGTTCGTGTGAACATAGGTGCATTTGGTGACTGAGCTCTAAACTCTTTCTATTCTTCCTTTTGTATGTGCCAAATATAGCATCCATCATTATGTGCCTTTTATAGGCTCCCAGATCGACTTTGCTTATGTTTGAACCATTAAGTTAATGAAATCCGACTCCTGTTTCTGTATCCCTCTCTGGTTGGCAAATCATATTGAAAATACCCATCTGATGTTTTACTTTGGTAACCAAGTAAAAGCCATCTCACTTGGCAACAATCATGGTGGTTCAATATCCTCATTTTGTCTAAGGAGTGGCATCCATTGGAATTAGCATGTCATTTCCTGCAACATTCCTTACCAGGTGTTGAGGAATTAGGTGAGGTCATTGAATTTAAGACAATTAATTGTGGTGCTTTTGGGAACATTGAGTTGGAAATTGTTTCTTGATGAGCTGCCTTTATCAGAAAAATGGAAATGAGGTGCACGCCAAATGAGTCCACATGGCAGTTAAGAGGAATACGTACAGGTTGACCAATACGAACTGTCGCCGCTCCTAGTTTCCTTTCTCTTTGGATACTTAATTACTTAAGTAATATCTCTATTTTGGTTTGCACCGAAAGTGGTCAGTTGCATGGTAGCTGCGAGCAGTCATGTTTAAGGTTTTATACATGCACCATAATGGCTCACTTCTAGAGTCCAGTAAGGAAATTATACAGCAACAATAATATTCTAGTGAACTCGGATTGTAACAAAGCATTTGAATGTTACTAGAATTATTACTTAGAAGGAGAGGGCATGATGTGCCTTTATGTCCCATACATCCCCATGTCCAGTTGATCATGGGCACTTGTTGATATAGCCCTCTTCTATCCCCTGTTGAAATGCAGGGTTTTAGGCTTTTAGCAATGCAGGCTCACCTCTTGTTTTATTAAAGGTTTCCTCTTCCTTATCTCTTCTATATGTATATTGTCGTTTTGTAGTGAGGAGAACTTAAGAGCCGCTCTTAGTAAAATGGGTGTAGGAGGTCGCTCAGTTGATGACATAATGGATAAAGTTCGGAATCGGCATTATCAGGTATTGCATATCCATCCTTTTCTTTGAACATCTGTTTGTATGGTTTACTTGTTTTCTCCTTGAATTGTGCTAAGAATTATATGGAAATGTTCAGCTGGCATGCACGTTAACTTTTGAAGCTATACATGCCTCTTCATGTGACAATGGGATCAACCACCCCAACCAGTATTTCAGTTTTAGCCAGAAGATCTTGCAGGTGAAGGTAATGTGCTAGACAAACCAAAATTCCCATATCGACGACATCCTATAATTTTGGTGGTGGGTCGATGATCAAATTTGTACAACTTACACTGAGGGAACCACCACCATGGGTCCTGCATTTCGCTGAATTCAATTTCCGTTTTGCAGAACGGCCAGTCTACAACTTAACGTCACTACAGACTCTGATGGATAACATATGTCCATGTGCTTCGAACGAGGTCCAGGTTTGAATCCATGGACCTAACATGCTTCCTATACCCTTTGATTTGTTAGATTACCTATTCCTAGTCCAGTTTTAGCTCACCGCAAAACATCTGTAGATGAAGTGCACAATTCAGCCCATGCAAATATTCACACATTCGGCAAAACACCTAGGGCTTGTTGCTTTTTTCCTTTCCGGTGGTTCATAACTGCAAAAACACAGTTTAGTGTGGAAGCTGGAAAACTAGATAACCCCGTCCAGTGCAGACACTACTTCCTGTGGGCGGCAGCCCCCCAAACAACCCTTACATGTCCGACAATCTAAAGAGGGAGCCAACAGACTTGTCCTGTCATGAGTCCACTTGAGCATAATTTTCGGCCTCTCCTTTCAAGGTTCACCATCTAACTCTTGTTCCCGAGTGTTCAATGTAAAGGTGAGCATCATCACTGTCCAAGTCACAGCATCTTGCTGTCAGTTGTCACAAACTATTTCCACTGTTATGACTTGAATGCTCTGCCCTAGTTGGTTGGATGTCGCCATCTATGATCTTTGATAACTGCATTTGTTATGTTGGCAGCTGCACCCCGACAGCCTCACTAGTCACCCCACAAGCTGGACCACTCTAAAAATCTTCTTTTGCAGAAAGCAATTGCACGTTTGCCGTTGCAAGGAATGCATATTCCCTTGAATTTACTGTCCTTTATCACTTGATGACTAAAGGTTGGAAACAAACAAAATACTTCTATACGCTATAACTGGGTCATTCGTCTTCCACGCTTTAAGGTGGTATCACTAAAAAGTTTGCTATTAATTGAAGAGGATATTCTTGAGTAATATTTCAACAGATGTGCAGTACTCGTACATATTGTCATACTAAAATCTATACGTGCAAATGCACTTTTTTTGCAATGGTAATCAGGATAATTTTAATTTTAGTTTTGAATTAAGGCCGTATATGTGAAGAAAAGCAACTTGCTGTTTGATGGGCCTGCGAGTTTTATGGGCCATCGTTAGCTGAGTGTTCTACCCTGTCAGCTGAGTCTGATGGGCCCACGCCTTGAAGTTTGTGGGGAGCCTGCGAGTTAATTTGCTGGTTTCAGAAGGGGTTTCTAAGCTTGTCACTGTCCCCTATGCGTAGTGCAGTGGTGGGCCCTCCATTGCGACGCAGGTTCCTAGGTTCAAGCACTGGTAGGTAGTCATGCTCCTGGTTTTTTTCTGCTTTTCGGATTGAATCTTGCTCGTCCTGTAAATAGTATGTAAAGGAATGTCATCTGCAACTTAAGAGAAGGGGTTGGTAGCGAACTAGCCGTATATTGTGATAAATAAAGATTGCAGTCATAGGGGTCTTGGGATTGCTTGGATCCAAAACCCATCGAGACATGGATGGTATCTTCTCAGGACCAGTAGGAGAGGAGCTCAAGCCCATTAGTTTGTTTTCCTTTCTTTTTAAAGATTGAAGGAATGATCAGATTTTCCTTGTTGGGCTTGAATCAGCTGATGATTTCAGTTATGGAAACCAGATGGAAGGTTTATCAACCTGCAATAAGTTGTGGCCGTATCTCCTATCTGTGAAAACACCGAGTCGACCACTAATGGATTTTTTTTTTTTTTTTTTGTCTTTTTTGTGAATGAACGTTGTAAGGATGCAGTGTTTTGATTGGAGAATCCTCGGAATTCTGAGAGGATCTTGATCTTAGAAGATTCGACCAAATACACTAGTTGATGAAAAGATCAATGAAGGAGTTAGGATCTTGATCTTAGAAGAGATTCGACCAAATACACTAGTGGAAGAAAAGATCAATTAGGGAGTTATGAAAGCCTTTTAGGATTATTTGCAAGTATTACGTTGTTAGATGTAAGATTGTATAGTTGTCATATAGATATAGACATAGATGGAGTGATAGTATACTACATTTTGTCACCCTACTTTATTATCCGCAAAAGGTAAGCGTTATATTGGCACCCTTCAGCGTTGTCTTCACATGGAAGATTAATAATAGTTTTATGTGGTATTTGTCTTTTGTGAATGATGAAATGGAATGGTAAAAAAGTGTGATATTGATGGAGTGTGTTACTTATTTCACCCAGCCAGATGTAAGCTTGCAAGTTTTACATGCTAAATCAAGATCACGTCTCCTTGGGCGTGGCTGGAATTGGGTCTGGTTGGTTTTGAGTTGAGTATGAACTCATCCCAGCCCCTATGAGACTTGAGTTTTGTTAAAATATCGGGCAAGATAAATGATGTAAACAATATATTTTTGTAGGAGGCATATCAGGTTGTATTTTAGGCGAGGTTAGATTGGAAAAACATTTAGATAAGTTGGCTTTAGAGAGTCGAGGATTTAGGGTTTAAGTTCAGTTTGGTTACGCAAGGGAACTCTTCTACGATTTGTTGGGTTAGGGTTTATCTCAACTCAACCCAACCCAACTAGTGTTAGGAGTGAATTTATTTTGTCCTAAAATAGTGTAATGCAAAAAAAATTATTCTACGGTAGCTTTGAATGTTTGGTATGGCATAAAATAATGTATAACAAAATTTTGTCTACACCTTATCTATCCATTTGGTAAGTCCATTTCTTTATTTTGGTTTTAAGGGAAGGCTCATATTCATTATAAATCAAAATAATAAGATTTAAGTATTCTCTTATTTTGTTTTACAAACAACTAAACAAATGCACTCTAACTTCAAAATCATAACATTTTCATTTATTTTAAAACTGTTGATTTTGACATCAGTTAATTGTAGGGTTTTACATTCAAACGAACAACCCATTAGAGGCCCAGCTGGATGCTTTGGTCCGACGTATCTGGGGTGAATAGGTTCTGGTGTCAAGTTGGCTTTGCAAATTGCAGCTGCCCATGCCCTTCACTGTGGAGAACTTAAATTTATTTTGGAAAATGTTTGCTGTTAGGGAGCCTCATCATGTGACAATTTATGGAGACTTGGCCCACTTCTGAACTGTCACCGACCAAACTGCATGCTTCTGTACTTAGGATGGCTTCATAGATTTGAGTGCGTGTTTCTCATAAATTCTGTACTTTTAACTAGTAATTCTAGGTTATATCTAGTTACATCGCCATCGTCATGCTTATCATAGTTGGCATCTGCAGTGTTTTGAAAACTAGAGGTACGTCGGACGATTTTGATTTTTTGGCCAGTTCAAAAAAAAAAAAAGAAGAAAAGAGATAGGCAAACCATTCAAAACTGGGAACTAGATCGGTGCTTGATTCTGAATCTTTCAGTTTAGGGCCATGTTTAGGATAATTTTCAGTTGGCAGTACTTTCAGATTTTCACCTAGTTACTTTCAGAGAAAGAGATTAGTTCTTAGAAGCTATTTTATGTAGTGTTTTATTTATTCTTTTTAACTCAAGAAAAATTATAAATTAGAAATGTTATTAAAAAATGTAAAACGCATGTACTTCTAAGTACCTATAAACTTAAGAAAACTTTTTTTTCCGGAAAAATCCATCCATACACCAAGAACACTAGCTTGTCTCCGAAAAGTCACACACTTGTACGCATTCTCATTAAATTTGAACTATATGTGTCTGTATAATTACAGGTGTAACGAAAATAACAGATGCTAATTAACAAACATGCACGTAATCAGAACATCTTCTAGGTTATGCTTATTCTGCTTATTAAAGCCCTCTCTTCACTTGCTGAGGCCTTGCTTGTACTACATAACAACGAGCTGTGAGGATCTCATTTCTATCTAAATAGACTTTTATTTACTGGACCACCAGGTGCACCTGCATCTCAAAAAAACAAAAAAAAAAATCGAATTTTACGTAGGGGAGGCCTCATATGTTGCATATGTCTGTACAGCTTGATCGTTGATCCAATGATGTTAATTTTTTTTTAAAAAAAATTAAAAGCTGTATTGGGCTTGGCCCAATAAGAATAATTTTTATCGTTGTTTAGAGCTCAGTCTTTTTTATTTTTGTAGCATTTTTTAGTTATTCAATTAAAAATCGAATTATAAGGACATAATATATGGGGTCTGATCTTAAAAAATCTATTTTTTTGGTCGTGTTGCTTACTCATCTGAATATGATGATAAACTAACGACACCTATACCCAGCATTATGATATCTTACTAAACAAACGTGATGCAGAAATTCTATGAAGAAATCCTATGACAAACAAACATTTGATCCTCTGGGATTGGGCATAATGTATGTAGATCAATGTGTATTTATAAGGATTTGTCCTCCATGTGGGATTCACAGCTAGTTTCTAACCTGATTTTTCATGTTGTGCTTTTAAAGTTGTATTATCGATCCGAGTCCTCAAGTCATTTCTGGATAAGAAAAGATGGGAATAAGCTTAAATCATTCCTAGATAAATTATCCATATCCCTATTCTTATATGTGTTTGGTATCAAAGGGGATGAGAAATAGTCGTAACTCATTCCTCGTTTGGTATGAACATTAATGAGAGGGATAAGCTTAAAAAAAAGATCAGTAGTCCTCTTTATCTCAGATTAAGGGGTATCTACTAATCTTTGTTTCGCAGGAACGAAGGGACTTAAAAACATTTTGAAACCCATCAACACAAGATTGATGATTTTAGATTTAAAAGAAATTTTAAATACACCAATACGTATTGCAATAAATTGATAATAATTGCATGCTTAGCTTTTCATAAATTAATAATGCCGATTAAGTGTTAATAATTTTTTAATATGTATAACAGAGCCGACTAAATGTTAACAATGTATAAAGTTGAAAGCATATCTTACTAATGATGTTGAGTGTCAATAATAATCACATATATTCTACCTACTTTGCATAGATTGACAATATTAAGTGTTAATAGTGAATATTAGTATTATCATTACAATTGTAAAGGCACATTTTACTAATGACATAAATGTCAATAATAATAACTTATATTATATCTACTTTGCATAAATTAACAGTGTTGATTAACTATTAATAATCATGTAATATAAAATAATCATAATAATTTATAGATAATTATCATTTTAAATGCACATTTGCATACATTGGCATTTATTTAATATTCGGTACAAGGCGCATCAGTTAGTAGGAAAGGGGGAAGGCCACGTTGGGCACAGGTTTGTAAAATGGGTATAAAAAAAAGAGGTTAGAAAGTGGAGATAAATCATTTCATGCTTAACCTAGAAATTAGAGATATCTCCAGAAGTCCTAACCCCCCTTATCCTTGTACGGAAATACTATACTAAACTAAAAATGGGGATAAAATGAGTTTAATTCATCCCTACCCAATACCAAACACAACCAAAAAGAGAAAAAAAAAATCCTGTGAGTTGGTTTTAGATGGATCCCAAGTGAAAATGACTCTCCTTACTGAAAACTGACCTGTTAAGGTTGCTGAAACGGGTTGGATTTTAGATCTACTTAATGTTTAGCTAAACTATAAATCTCAAATACACCTGAACATAATCTGTCTAAAACTTATGTACCCCTTATGTCCGGCTAACTTTAGTTTTATAGAAACTTCATCAAGGTTTCATTTGACATGAAAGATAACGAGTCGGCTATCAGATAAATAAATACACTTGGAACTTAAAAACAACAGAATCAGGTAAGTCTGAGATTATATCCTAGATGTATTCTAATGGCTTTGTGTGTTAAATTTCAAAAGTGCCATACTTTTATGTTATGCTGCATACTTTACAAAATGATGTATCTATTAAATATGTTAGTTCAGTGGCATATATGAAATGTTAATACATATCAGGTGTGCTATCATCACGACAATTGTTAAACATTATACATATTTGGATGAATGCACAATAATATGCAAATAAGCAATGTCATTTGTGAAATTTAATATACAAGAGTGCTTAATATGGTGTTATCCTTATAATGGCCCTCCTTCCCTCTTAGTGTGGATCAGTATAGTGCAGAGTCTGGAGGGCTTCTCGCAGTTTCTAATTTTCAAACATCAGTTGTACATCGGTGGATTCGATATCAGTGGCAGATAAAAATTTTATTCAGTAGGGTCACTTGGGGCCAGTGAGTTCATTCTATTGAATTAAAATCAGTGAGTCAGTGACGTCAATCTAATAGACTGGGATCAATGGATCTTCATGAGTTTTGTAAGAGTCAGTCACTAAAGTAGGCCAAATTAGTGGGTCTTTTGGTTTTCATAAATTTTACAAAATTCGGTAGAGTCATGAGACCATATTGACAATAATTAGATCTGCCACTATTTGGGACAAGCAAGTAATTAAATTGGGTGGTGCAGATGTCGATGCTGAGTTTAAATAATTCCTTAATTTAGTAGTTATGTCAAAAAAAAGTCTGGTCATAATAGTCTGATCTTGAAGATTAGACAAGATAGAATTGTCAATGTTATTCGATCTAATCATAGATGCAACAAGAAGGGAGAGGAACTCGCTGACGCTCTTTTTCCTAGACCCACCGCATGCACGTCACATCCATAAATTGAAGATCATGAGTTTTCTCCAATCTTGCACTAAGGCTCTATTTTGTAATGATTCTACCTCAGATTCGTAGTCTTCAAGTTCGGCGGGAATATGGAAGTGTAACTTTGTTTATAAAAAAAGGTAAATATATTCTCTAAGAATTTAGAATTTGTTTCATGTTAAAAAAGAGTATATTTTCAATTCTTGGCGAATCTTTTGAAAAGTGGATAGGAGAGGAATTGAGGATTCTAAAAAGTAACACCATATTTTTTTAAAAAAAAATCCTAAAAAAGAGTAATATGTGATGTGTTTTCAAATTTGAGTTTTCACAGTCTTTTCAAATAAGATTCTAAAAAATAAATTTATCTTAAAATTTGAATTCAAAAGATGATGATGTAATTCTTTTCAGAATTTAAGTTCTTCTAAAATTTAAAGACCTAAAATTATTGTCAAACATAGTCTATACAGCATCTCCTTCTATGGCTTTTGGCCATGCCAAGATTTTTACAAGCAATCTCTCTCTCTCTCTCTAAAATGGGGACAACTCGCACCTGCTTGCCCTCGTGCATGCGTACCCTGACAGTCTTTTACGTTCGCCATCTGCAAAAAGCGTGTTGGATATAATGGATGCAAGTAGATCCCCGTTACGGCGCTGCAGTTCATGTCCGCCGGAGCCCACGCGTCTTCTGCCCGTGATCTTGTCGGAACCCGATTCTATTTTAATTTCTGTTGACGTTTCAAAGAAACCTAATGACAGATAGGGGCACTAGCTTCCATTATATATCACCTAGCTCTATATATATGTATCTCTAAACCACTCACTAATTTCATCATCTCCTTTTTTCTTCTTCTTCTTTTAACCCCATTCAAGAATCCGACAGTGAACATCTAGGTAGGTCTCACCGGTATCCTGACTTGATAATTAATAGGGTTTTTTCAGTTTTTAATATCTCTAATTCACTCAAAAACCTTATAACCTCTATATTTAGGAAAGGCTTCACGTAAATCTCACTTCTATTCAGAAATAATTCCTTCCCAGGGAGTTTTTTTTTCAAAATATTCCAAAATTTTCAAGAACTTTTTTGAATTTTCTGAACTGTTTTCCAAATAAGAGTGAAATAGTATAATAAGTTTTTATTAGGTAGAAAGTTTACAGAGAGTTTTCCCTGAGTTAAGTAAATTAGAGGGAATAAAAACTAAAAGACCCCGATTAATATTGGTATCTGACTTAAGTGGATATGCATTACCCCATGCCCAAACAAGCAAGAACTACAATCAGATCAAGGGGGATCACAAAGATTCTATTATTTTTTTAATGTCCTTCACATCGTGCAAGCCTGCTACTTCCTTTTTCTGTACCGCAGAGTGCAGACAGACTCTGGGAACGGAGTCTTATTAATGGGCCATACATACATGTATTGTGGGCTCTCATGTGATCCTGTCGGGCCCAACAAGATTTGGCCCGGGTACCCCACAGCACGCTGAACACGGAGACATGATTTGTGCAAATATCTACGTCAACAGCGTGCCACTGTACACAGTTCCACAGTTCGTTTGGTTAGCTTGTACACATCACTTGATTTAGCACAAAATACTTTTGCATACTGCATTTTATGTCTTAAAAAATACCGTGTTTTATAGTGTTTTACGGTGTTTTACCCTAGGGTGCAAACAAACTGAGCTGATTCGGGTTTTAACTTAGTTCGAGTATACTCGAGCTTAAACTCAAGTTCGAGCTCATTTTTCAGGTTTGATCTCGGCTCGAGATAAAACTCATGTAATTCAAGCTTGGCTCAGCTCAACAAAGACTTTGTAGAATATGGGCTGGGGATGAAAAATTGTATTGCGTTGTAATATGGACCAGGCTAAACAATTGGGTCGAATTTTCTCTTTTATTTTATTAAAATTTATTAAAGATAAATAAAATATTAACTATTTATTTCATTTTGAGCTTGTTCGCGAGGTTTTGAGCAGAGTTTCGTAGTGCTCGAGCTCGGCTCGTTTGATCAAACAAATTTATATTCGAGTTTGAATTCAGCTCGTTTAATCAAATGAGTCGAGCTTGAAGCGAGTTTGACTCGAGTCAGGCTTGAATAGCTCGAGCACAACTCGATTTGTTTGCACCCCTATTTTACACTACTAAACCAAACAACACTTTAACACATGTAAATACTTCTTGTATGTCTTGTCCAAAAAATCTTAAAGCAGTGCAACTCGTCAAAAATTTGACCAATTACAATAGCACATGCAGTGATGATCGTCCTTCCATATTGCACAAACTCTTATAAGATATTTTCATGAATGTGAGATCATTTGTACTTATAAGATATTTTTTTATTTCATATATTTGTTTGCTTATAAAAGAATTTTCGCATTACAATTTTTTTAATATAGACATGGCAGAGCTAAAAGATTTTTTTTTATATTTTTCTGAACTGAGAGAATATCCCAACTCTACATTGATTGGATAATTCAAATAAAGAAGGCAATATCTTCACATGATCAAAGTTCGAACCACAACATTAAAGGGTATTTTTTTCTTTTTAATTTTCAGCTTGGGGTACATTTAGTCTGATTCTACATAAAATATATTCGACCGAGAATAAAATTAATTTACAAGGAAGATAAAAACATAATCTACCATTTGGTACTTTTGAAAATATTTTCATTTATTTATTTTCCTGGAAAAAATGCAATCAATATTTTTCTAACAATCTTTTCACTTGTTTGTTTTCCTGTAAAAAAATTTGAACTGTTTGATCAGACACTTATGAGTAACATAGATAACATAGTCATTGACTTTTTTTTTTTTTTTGAGTTGAGAGAACATCCAACTCGGCCTTTGATCATACATTTCAAATAAAAAAAGACAATGTCTTCACACCATCAAAGTTTGTAAAATCAGTATATATTTTTTTTTTTTTTTGAATTTGGAGAACATTCTAATTCGACATTAGATTACACAATTCAAATAAAAAAATCATGTTTCCGCACTATCAAAGTTCAAATGGCAAAGTCAAAAGATATTTTTATTTTTCTTCTATTTTTCTGGTTGCAAGAATGCCATAACTGGACATCTAATTAGATGTTTCAAATAAAAAAATATCACATCCCTACATGTTACACATTATATATTTGATTGTATTTAAAATATAATTAGAAGGAAAATAATTTTAAAAATAAGTTTTATTATAAAAAGATATTTTTAAAAAACATATTTTTATTTATTTTTCCCATAAAAGTGAAACTTTAGTAAGTTTCAAGAGTATCATATTGTTTTAAAGATATAAGTGTAAAATTATAATATCTTAAGTTTAAAGAGTATAAATATAAGTAATTCTAAAAGAAGAATAACTTACTGCACCCTTAGGAGTTATTACGTCGCCTCATGATACAGTCAAACTAAGTTTCTTTTTTGAAAATTTCTTTGAAGCCCAACAATGTCTTATGTATCCACATAATTGGATTTTCGATCAGACATCTTAAGAAATAATAAAAATTCAAAAATCAAGGGTAGATGAACAACTATTCATTGAAGATCGGTTTTTTAATTTTCATAATTTTTTTTGAAGGCTTCTAACACGACCTACATGCTCATCTAATTCGATTTTCGATCGGACATCTCGAAAAAAGATGAAAATTCAAAAACTAAGCCCCAATGAACAGTAGTGCACTATTCATTGAAGCTCGATTTTTTTTATTTTTTTAATATTTTTGACTTTTTTTAAAAGTCTCCTGACATGTCTTACATGCCTATCTAATTCTATTTTAGATCGAACATCCCAAAAAAGATAAAAATTATTTTAATGGCAATCTCTTTTATTTTTAACTGACAGCACCCACAATCATGCTTATCATAAGTTTGAAGTTTTCCCGGAAAACTGCATACGGATCTTCTCCTCCGATGCCAAAATCTTGATTTAGATAGAGTCAACATATTATCTTTTCTGTTGACTAAAATTTTCTGGGCTACCAAATGAATCTTTATATCAGATTTTCTTGAAAATATTTTTCTAACTGTCATTTTACCGGTTACCAAATGGACCCTAAGTAGAAAGTTTACATAGAGTTTTCCCCAAGTTAAGTAGATTAGAGGGAATAAAAACTAAAAGACCCCAATTAATATTGGCATCTGACTTAAGTGGATAATGGATTACCCCATGCCAAAACAAGCAAGAACTACAATCAGATCAAGGGGGATCACAAAGAGTCTTTTTTTGTTTTATGTCCTTCACATCGTGGAAGGCTGGCTGCTACTTCCTTTTTCTGTACTGCAGACAGACTCTGGGAACGGAGTCTTATTGATGGGCCATACGTACATATATCGTGGGCTCTCTGGCAATCCTGTCGGGCCCAACAAGATTGGCCCGGGTACCCCACAGCACGCTACTATACACAGTTCCACAGTTCGTTTGGTTAGCTTGCACACACGCAGAGAACTAGGGCTTTTAGGATGAAACCTTTTAGTTTTAGGGATCCTTTGACGTAGAGGAAACTACTATAAAATGTCTTAAAAAATACTGTGTTTTACGGTGTTTTACACTGTGGTGCAAATGAATCGAGATTGATTCGAGTTTTAACTTGTTCGAGTTCGATTTAAATGCATATACTCGAGCTCGAACTCAAGTTCGAGCTCTAGTTCGAGTTCATTTTTCAGGTTTGATCTTGGCTCAAAATAAAACTCGTGTAATTCAAACTCGGCTCGAGCTCAGCTCGCCAGAGACTTTGTGGAATGTGGGCAGTGGCTGAACAATTGTATTGCGTTGTAATATGGACCAGGCTAAACAATTGGGTTGAACTTTCTCTTTTATTTTATTAAAAGTTATTAAAGATAAATAAAACATTAACTATTTATTTCATTTTGAGCTTGTTCCGCGAGCTTTCGAACAGAGCTTCATGGTACTCGAGCTCGGCTCGTTTGATCAAACGAGCTTATATTTGAGTTTGAATACGGCTCGTTTAATCAAATGAGTTGAGCTCGAATCGAGTTTGACTCGAGCCAGGCTTTGCAACTCAATTCGTTTGCACCCCTATTTTACACTACTAAACCAAACAGCACTTTAACATATGTAAAGACTTCTTGAATGTCTTGCACAAAATATCTTAAAGCAGTGCAACTCGTCAAAAAATTGACCAACAATAATAAGAAGCCAATAACACATGCAATGATGATCGTCCTTCCATATTGCACAAATTCTTATTATAAGATATTTTCAGGAATGTAAGATTTATGAAGCATATTTATAGTAAGCCCAAAATTGTGCACGACCATACACTTCAAGCCTTGACCTTAGTAATTTAAATCAAGTACTTGATCGAAGTTCAAACCCTAAATTATGTTACTGGTAACAAAATAAAAAAAAAGGGGAAACCCACAATCTTTTGAATTGCAAAGCGGATTGCCTGTGTCAGATGTTGCAGAAATTTTGATCTCCCAACTTCTCCAAGCTGATAGCTCGGCATATCTCATATGAGGTGTCAAAAATATTGCAAAAAAATTCTTGAGTTAGATTGCAAATATAGTTGGATAGAGGAGGAAGTTTGTATTTTTTTTAAAAATATACTGAGCTCTCCAAGTGAGAAACCGAACCCTCCCCAATGTGTAGATGATATACTTCCCTTGGCTTAAGGCAATCCCATAGTTACTTATAAGATTACAAAAGAAAGGTGTTCAAGGTGGTGGGAGATAACAAAGCAGTTCCTTTGAAGTAGCCTTTTCAGTATTCACCTGGGAACAATGAGATCTCACTTTTATGCCAGCAATCTTACTTGTATGCCAGCTTTTCCTACCAAGGCAGGGGTACCACTGACAGAAAAGGGATGCCATGGTTTGGGATGGTGCTCCTTCACACTTTTCCACTTTTCCCTCCATCTTTTCAGATCTTATCTAATCTTTCTAGGAAAAATGGATGTAGGTTAGATCATGTCTATGTATGGTCTCCCCTTTCTTTTCTCCTTTTATTTGCCTTTTTCTTGTGCTGTTATTTTTGGGAGGGTGAGAAGTGGCTAGTTACAATGAATGCTGTTCTTCTCCCACAACTAGCCAACCTGAGGAAAAAGGGTGCAGATTGTTAATGGGTGATTGGAGGAGACTCCTGTGGTTTCTAATTCTCTAGTGTTTTCTGCATTTTATAATCAGTTTCCCAACCTTTCTTATCTACTTTTCTGTTTTTAATCATCTTATAGATGTTGAGTTTGGGTGATCCTTAAACTTAATAATTTCTTTTTTAAAATGCCCATATCGACTATATGATCTTGAGATCAGACGATAGATACTAACTCAATCAGTCACTCATGCGACGAGTAAAGAGGAGAATCAATTGTCTCCTTAGTCCTAGTCCCACTAATCACAAGTGACATTGACACATTGGAGACTGAAAGTCTCTTCTCTAATCACCCACTAAGGCAACTCTCACAAAAAAGGGGAAAATGTTGGACTTATTTTTTGCTTCTTATTTATATTACACTTTCTTTTTTTTACAGACTCAATGAATCATGTCTAACCAGTAAACATGTCTACTGATGCTATTTCCAATCAATAGAATTTCCCGCGGCTAGAACCAACGACAGATTTGGAAATCAACACAAGGTTGTGTTCAAAGCTGACAGGTGTTCTCAAATGAGATTTTTAGAGGCGTCTCAAATGGAACAGAAAGATGCGATTAAAAGTTTTGAAATGCTATTCGTTCTTTGAATCTGAAGGAAAATAATTTTGCCCGACCCAATAATTCATAGGCCGGCCCTGCCCTACCTTCTTGGGCATAGGCCAGAAAGCCTTGGCGGACAGAGCAACATCCAAAAAGGCAGCAACCCTCTCAGAGGCTTTAATCTAGTTCTGATCCCGAAAGGAATCCCTAGCGGCACTTCTAGATCTAGTACAAACTTGACTCTTAGATCATGACCACTCTGCCCAAGATTCCAATTTCTTCAGTTATGGATCTGATCACAACCAAGAACCTTATCAAGAAAGGTAATCAAGAGCCCGCATGGATACGGACTCCCCCCGCGGCACAAGCCTTTTCCGTTCAAAACTCGACTAGTAGATCTTTTAGGATCTCATTTTCTTGATCAGAATTGACCTTTAACGGGATGTCTATCACTATATATGGACCCATAGTCCAACCTATACATGTACGCTTTCCACGACCCAAGTTTTTCTTCTCTCCTGCATCTCAGCTTTTTGACTTAAGCATTAGAGGGGGCTCTCCGGATCATTTCCGGGGGCCTTTAACAGTCCTCTTTTGCAAGTTCACACGGTTCAGCCGACAAATGACTCTAACCATGGTGGACGAGATTTTGATCCATCAGAACCATTATCTATTCCTTTTTTCTTTTAAACTAATTATGTCTCCTCCCTAGCGGCAGTGGGAAAAGCCTAACACCAAACTACTTTACCCACTTTCTTTTCTTCCCTCATTCATTTTGTTCCTTTTTCTTATGATACGACTGTGAATTGAAGCTGATTAATTTGACTTCGAAAGAGTCGATTCAAAAATTCAATCGGTCAACATTAGCCTATATAGGTTGAGTTGAGTTTGAACAAATCATGTAGAGCGGTTTTCTTTATCCCTTGACTTCCTTTTAGGAGGTTTCAAGTCTAAGTTAGTCAGGAACCTAAAAGTTCTCCTCACCGTTTGGCCTTGGTGTGCTGCATGATTATTTCTTCTTGTTTGTGAGATTACCTCGTCGGAGATCATATTAGGTTCAAAATGATTACCTTATTAAGCAAAATTATTATATATATATCTGGACAACTGAGTCATCCTTTAAAAAAAGTAGCGTTGAATTTGAGTTGAGTACTAGTTCGGGTTAAAATGGTCCTTCCGACTGACCCAACAATAATAAAATTTGAAAGATTTACTAAAATAATTTATCTCTGCAGTTTGGACGGTCATTATTTTAACTTGGGTTACACTAGACGAGTGTGTAATCGGATCAACTCAGAGTTGGAAGGCTAGATTGAGGTTAGAGATTGGACTATGCTTATGATAGGTTAATTAAGTTTGAATTCATCTGATCAATTCGAACCACCTCGACTCAAATTAGTCTCATTGCCCAAGAACTCAACTAGGTTGTGCGTGAACATGGAATATTCTCTTTCATTTTTTTTTTTTTTCGTGGAGAGAGTACAAATATGAACGCTTACACTAATTTTTCTTTTCAGTAGGAGACTTTTTTTTTTCTTCAATACGACAGTGACAAATCTTCCCTTTTCTACAATGGCCGAAGGTAAGATTCGAACCCATGACCTCCTCCATAAAAAAAAAAAAAAAAAAAAAAAAAAAAAATCTTGTTCCACTGAACCATATAACATAACATATTCTTTGCTCGGGCAGATCTATGGATGGGCTGCATCTACCCATGATGACTTGAATGCCATGGAGTGATGGGGAGATCTACCTATGAACTCTTGTTACCAACTCTGCGGTGGTGTGAATGGCAACAGCGACACAGCTGAGAGGGAGAAGCCACAGAGCAGTTCATGGAGGACGAGGGAGGACCATCCTGTGGGGGTGGCCTTCCTCCTCTTCACTGATGAATGAAAGCCGCATAGGTTGGTTTTGGATCCTTGGATGTAGTGAATATATTCCCAACAGTATTAATGACACATGAAAATCGTACGTATAAGTTTACCAGTTTCACTCACCATTCAATAGCCCATGGCCTTTTCAAAAGCAAGATCATAAGTTTGATGCTCATTAAAAATATTTTGGATTTTTACATATAAGTTACTATAATCTTTTGATATTATAAATAAGTCTTCATAATCTGACTGTTTACAAATAAATTTTCACAGTCTATCGTGAATAGGTGAAAGCTCCGTAAAACTTACAAATAAGCTTATGCGAGTGTTACAAATAAGTCCCTAAAAAGACTTATTTATAAGTATTTATAAACAGTCAGATTATGAAGATTTATTTGTAATATCATAAGATTATAGAAACTTATATGTAAAAAATCCAAATATTTTTGCATTTACATGAAAGAACATGGTTCAATAAGGTTCCAATGGTAGGATCGATCTGAAGTAATCCCTCAAAGACAGTAAAATGGTAACTTAGTGAGGAAAAAAATAATCTTAGTATGGGAGAATTGTGAAGTCTTATGATTTGATCCCTCTCTTTTTAGTAGATCTCATTAATAATTACTTGACGGTTAGGGATACAAATGATAACCGATAACTTAATTATACGACGGATTATTAATGTAAGTAAGATAACGGAACTGTCCCTTTAAACCGATATAAATAACTAAATGCGTATGATACACTGATAATTCAATTATCCGACTGGTGGGTTAATCAGTAGTTATTCTCATTGACAGCATAATGGATAAGACCATATACATATTTGCCTTACATCTTCACCAAATCCGACTCATTTGCATCCTTATTAATGGCTGGATCACATTGTCAAAAAAATTTAATACTAAAAAACTGAGTGTTGACACTGATGTCTACCACTCTTGTTGTTCAAATTTTGTAGTGGTGACCTCCATTTCAAAAATACAAAGGATACATATCAATCACATATTAACAAGTCCAAAATGTGTAGACCATTGTGAAAGAACTTATATTTTACAAGTGAGATTCTTTCTCTTTTCCCACAAAAAGAAGTTTATGTTTATATACAATATCATCTAATAGTTTAATTTTAAAGGATAAGGATACATGCGGATAAAAATAAAAATGAATTTGTATTTTTCAAACGACAAGAATAGACATAAAACTATCATTCAGCCTATAAGTGCCCTTTTCTATTCTCATGGAAGTGCTTCCTTGGAGGCCACGTCACCGCCGCGATCGGAGTGGGCCACCTTGGGATGCCGTTCGATGTGGATCAGATGGTCGTGGATCATCGGATCCCCATGCTGATTTTTGACACGTGCAAGCAACTACCAAAGATTAAAAAGTAAAATTCCTCTGGTAACCCTGAAGTCTCTGCCACGCTTTGTTGGAGGATAGGGACTTTTTGGGCAAACCAATGAAATTTATGACTACACAGGATCTATACTTCAAACTTCTAAAGTCACAGCGCGTTGGAGATGAGGCGTTTTACACATTTGAGCTCATCTACCGGTCTCCATCCACGAATTACCAGATGAGACATACATATGACAATGCCATCTAACTTATCTAACTAGGGATGCAGACAGAGAAGGATAACCCTATTATACCCATCTTGATTCGTAGATTATAGGACACATGATCAAACAAATTTAAAGATAAGGATACTATCTTTATCCTTTGTTTTTAGGATAAGGAAAAGAAAACAGTTATTTTTGTATCTTATAACTCGATTATCCGTCCTTTTACAATTTATATTATACTATTATAATACAACATATTTATAAAAAATAAAAAAACTTTTTACTTTTAATCACTATAATCTTTAAATATTCTTTATAGGTCCTTATAATCTTTATATTTCTTTAAAACTCCTCACAATCTTTGAATCATCCTTAAAAAATCCATCTAGAAGGGCTTTTTTGGAAAGGTTGAAGGGCTTTTTAGGGATGTTGTAAGCAACTGTAAGAACTAACAAGGAGTATAAAGATTACAAAGATTTATAAGAAATATTGAAAGATTATAAAGACTGAAAAAGTAAAAATTTTAAAGTAAAATATTTAGAAAATTTGAAAAATATCGAAGTTAAAACATGGCTCTTTAATATATACTTATATATGGCATAGTGTTTACCTTATAGATTTTCTTTTGTGTAATTAGTTAGTAAACTTGTCAATTTACTTTCTTCCTAGGTATGAGTTTATTATGTTATATGTTTATTCACATAATAAATTTGAAGTTAAAAGTAAATCGCATTTCATTCATAAGAAGAAAATTTTATAATTCAAAATTTTGTGTCAACAAGTGTAGAATTATGTGCCATCCAATAATTTAACCTTTGTTATCATTTTTGTTAACTTTTAAGGATAAGGAGAAAAAAAAAGGTGTACAAGGATAAGGATAAGGATGAATAAAGGTGTATAAGGATAAGGATGAAGTTAAAAATATATTTTTATTCTAAAGATAAGGATAATAATATAACTATTATCCTCGTCATTAAATAACCTTCTTCATCCTTACTTCTACGCACCGTATGTAGTACAACCATTTGATCGACTTAATCGGACAATTTATGATTACTGCACTATTCTACGGGAAGTGCAGTGCACCTAAAATAACACATGCAGTCCAATCGACTTAATCAAATGACAATTGTACTATAACATCCAGAAAGAATTGTAGGAAGTATTTCTCTTATCAGGTTACACTGTTCCACTTGAACGAACGGTGGATCCATTCGCATGCAAAGCTAGCAACATGTTTTACAATGTTCTAAAGTTGTCACTATCTCAATTCATCTCATTAATCTATCTTTTCATATGAAGTCAAGTTAAACTACAGGTACAGGGTTTTATCTTTCACCACTGAAGACGTCTTATTAGTAGACTTGTAGGTGTAATTGGTCTCTACGCTTGCCTATTGACAAAAGAGTTGAAGCGGCATTACTTCCGTGATTAACATGTTAACCTCTGTTTAAGACCAACACACCCCTGAGGCATATACTAAACTTTGACATGTGGGGTCAACTGTATCCACATAGGAGTGCAACCATGTACTCTTCCATATTTCCAAACTTTGAACTCCACCTGAGGCATAAGAAGAGATATCAATCGCACCTTCATATAGTGGTGAACGCATAAATCTTGTCCGGTAAGGTCACTCGGATATTAGGTTAGAAGTATGGTTGGGTCGGTGAGATCTTGGAGCTAGATGATATGGAATCTTAGGTTGGACCAGTAGAGTTTTGAGCTGGATCAGTGAGATCTTAACTTGACTGTTTTGAATTAGACTAATAGATTTGACAAAATCCAGTAAAATTCTAAAATCCCACTAGATGAATGCTGGATCCGCCATATAATAAGTGCACGTGCTTAACATGTTAACCTCTGTTTAAGACCAACACACCCCTTAGAAAGGGAAGCACTCCACACGCAACAATAGTACGCAATAATCGTGCATGTGCTCCTCATTGCCACATATATGTATATCTATTTATGTATGTATCTATCTATATTAGATTATTATAAGTAAGGGATCCATAATAGTACACCATGTCGCCTTTAGTGACATAGTAATCCTTCAAAAAAGAAATATAACTTTTCCATTTATCATATAATAATCCCACAAACTTATGTTGAGTAAGACAACTCTTGTTTGTGGAGCTTTGGTTGTTTATGCTGTTATGTAGGGATGCCTATGCAAGTGTCCAGTGCTAGGGGTACCTCTTGACCCCAAAAAAGAAGAAAATAAAAACACAGAGTGTTAGTGTTACCAGATAATTCAACTCTTCTTTCCACAAGTGGGCTCTATTTATTGTCAAATCACCTCTGATTTAAATTAGAAGAAATTATTAGATTAAACGTCGTTGTCAAGTCTTAGTTCTCTGAATTTCGCCAAAGAAATTCTGGCATCATTTAATTAATCTGGCCTTGTAAAATATGATGAGAAGATGTCGTGGCCCAACTTTTTTACTTTTTTATTGGAGGAGTTTGCAAATAACTTTTTAAAAGATTTCATATTTGCAAATAACCTCATGTATGCAATGTATTTGTACAGAACCCATTTAACTTAAAAAACGGCAAATAACACCCTAAAAGAGTTTATATTTACAAATAACCCCTCATATGATATATATTCGCATGTAGCTCTTTAAGTATGATATGTACGGCATTATTCAAACACCTCACAAGAAAAATCAATAGATATCCACCCAAAAATATGTTGTAATTGAGTTAGACGGATGCATTTAGAGCCCAACAAGAACGTTTCTATTTACAAATGCATCTGTTCTAAATGTATTTGTATTTTAATTGAAGGTATTATTAGCATTCTTATTTATTAGTCTTCACATATTCTATGTAATATGTAATGTAACAATATTTTAATTCAAGTGAAATTTAAAATAACACCATCACTAGGAGGATTATATGTGAATACAAATCATACAAGAGGCCATCTATAAATATGAAAAAATTTGTAAGAACTACTTTTTTTGTTTTTTGGAACGAGGTGAATTGATCAAATTTTACCCTTGTGGTGAACGGAAAAGAACTTACCCTTCACATTCGTGAACACTTATGTCTTTGTACTTTCTGTAAAATATTCAGCCACAAAAAACAAAATAAGCACACAGCTGTGCAAGAATTTCTTAGAAGAGAACTCTTGTGAAAATTGAGACTCTTAACTCTTTTTACTATAGAAGATATATACGTATTTGGTTAACTTCACCATCCATTAAAAAAAAAAACGTAAAAAGGATCTTGCGGGTTCATAAGGAGCCATGCCTCATTCTATTATGTGGGATCTTATTAGTTATTACAGCTTTACAAACAGTGGCAGATCCGGCGTTTACTCAGTAGGGTCTTTAGACCTACTGGATTTTGTCAAATTTATGGGCTCGTTCTAAAGTAGTCTAGCTTGGGACTGTACTGATCCAGCCTAGGATCCTATTGGCCCAACTTAAAATCCCATATAACTTAGTCCAAGACCCCACTGACTTAATCATTCTTATGACCTAATGTTCGATGACCCCATTGGACAAAAAAATTTCTACATCCACTACTACTTACAAATCTGATTGATACGTACTTACAAGTCATTTTCAAGAGAAAGGTGATGGTTCAAGTTGTTGTCAGAAAAATGGTTGTGTTAACTGCATTGCTGGGTTGTCCATGAAGGGGAGCAATCACTGACTGCAGTAATGTCGAGTTGTCCTCTCTGTTGCTTCTTCATTAAGGTGCTAGTTAGTTTGCCTAAAATATCGTAATTTTTTTTAAAAGATGACATTTATGTTTTTAAAAAATATAATATTTTACAATATTTTGCATGATACTAAACCTTAGTAGGAAAGATGATGGAAGTGAACTACTCCGGCAAGGAAGAAGTGGAGTGTTTCAAATTTTCCTTGATTGAAAATAAATAAATTAAACTTTGTGTTGGAAAATTCTCCCTCCCCAACAGTGGCATGGTCACTGTTTATCTAATCTATCTATATTAATAAATCAAGAAAGTTATTGTTCATGATAAGTGAAAGAGAAAAAGTGAGAGACTTAAAAAAGGTGGAAGACATAAAACGAGGGATCATATGTGAGTAGGTATTATAATGTGTGAGAGAGAATGTTTTGAAGAATATAGATCTTTGGAGGTAGAGAGTTATGTGCGTGCATGAGTGGGCATCGGAGTAATATAGTGTTTTGAAAAAATATAGACATTGTAGGGAGAGAGAGGGAGAGGCAAGATCAGACGGTTGAGAGTGAAATATTGTATCACATATCCCAGAGTGGGGTATGTAAACTCTTCTAATATTGCTGATTAGTCTCTACAATCGTTCAAAACATTTATAAAAGTAGGGCCGTAAACCGGTAGGATACGGATACGGAAATATATGTTTTTGTTTTCTAATTTCAAGAAGGATAACTTGTTTCTGTTTCTAATTCCGATAAGATTGGAAAGTACATTTTTCGTTTTCATTTCTGATAAAATCGGAAAGTCTATTTTCTATTTTCGATTTGTTTCCGATTCCGATATCGGAATCGGATATTATTTCCGATAATTACTGAAAACTGTTAATTTCTTGATTTATTTGTTTAAAAAATATAGAATGAGACCTAAATATAACCAATATGCCTTAGTATATTAGATAATGATCAATAAGATTAAAACACAATGAATGTAACCATGTATCCATAAAGTTACATTTAAAGATCTTTAATAATAATCGGAATCGAAAATCGGAAAGCGGATACGAAAACAAGTGTTTCCGTTTCCGATTCCGATGGTTTATCGAAAATATCTATTTTCGATTCCGATAACTATCGGGCGGATATTTTTTATTGAAAATGAATACTTTTTTTGGGTAACGGATCAAAAAATCAGATAATCGGGTTTCCGTTGACAACCCTATCTAAAAGGTCTTTCTATCCTTCCTAAATAGTCCCTTTGAAGAGACACTTTAAATATGATTCAAAGATTGTGGGGTATTTTTAAAAAAATATAAATATTATAAAAAATTATAAGAAATATGAAAAGATTATAAAGACCGAAAAATAAAAATCTCAATTTTATATATATCTATGAATTTGGTGTCAATTGAATCAAGATCTTAGGTATTAAAAAAAGTTTATTGATTTGTACCAACTACCCACGAACCCCCTGTACCACCTCCTAGGCATAATGGTATATGGTATGAATGACAACTACAAAGATATCCGATTGGCATCTATAGAGATGGAGGAGAGAGAGATCTCAAGACCTATAGACCAAGGACCACTGCATGGGGCGGCGCCGACGGCCGCCCCATTGGATGGTCTGTTGGATTTCTTCCTTGTTCAAGATCTCTATGTTGTTTTCCAACATGATCTTCCTCCTCTTATGCCTCAATTTTAGCAACCACTTAGGACGTGTTCGGCAAAACTTCTACTTGAAAGTTACTTTTAACTTCTATTTTTTAGATACAATGAGTTGAGGGAGAGATATTATAACTAATTTTGGGATGTTATAAAAGTCAACTCTTTCATTACAATCTTTCTTTTTCTCCGATCTTAGAAGCTCTCCTCTTGTAACTTTTGGTTGGAAGCTAAAATACAAGTAAAATATTACATAAATGACTTCCAAAATCCAATGACCACCATAAAAAATGACTAAATGGAGATGTAAAAATGCTTCCAATTGAAAGCTATGCCAAACACGGCCTTAGTTCATGATGGTGAAGAGCTACCCAACGCCCCTCCTCACCAACCATATTAGGTGTGCTGTGCATGGTATGAATGACAACAGGGACACACTTGAGAGGGAGGAGGGGGAGGGGGAGAGTAGCTCATGGAGCATAATGGAGGGCTACCCAGTGGATGGTGTGGGTGATCTTCCTCCTCTACAGTGAATGAAAGGTGGTTGAGTTGGTTTGGATGTAGTTGGTGTCTCTAATGTTAATAAGTCATAATACCTAGGAATTGTACATAGAAGTTAACAATGTGCATCTGAGCTTCTCAAAGAGGATGTCCTTTAGGTACTAGGGATGTTAATGGGTCGATACTCTACAAATAGAAGAGTATCCTTTTCAGTGTCTACCCAGGGGATTTAAGCTATCTATTAACTATCGGAAAAGGGTGTATCCGAAGCTGGTTTTCAATATCTAGAAGCAGTTATCAGTATATTATCGGATAGTTAAAGATCAAACTTATATAGAGTATGAAAGTCATATTTGGCGTATAAATTTACCTATAAATTGCTCATTTAAAATAACATATAAATAGAAAAAGTAAATATTCCTTAAAAGAGGTAAAACCTCTCAAATTAAACTTCCCTCATCAACAATAAAAATAATAGTTTAACTAAATCACATTAAAATAAATTTCTCTCATTTAAAAGTTTACAGTTTACACTATCTTTAGAAGACAAATAAAACAAGAAAAATGATAAGATACACTTTTAAGATAAAATTATATATATATATATATAGTAGTTTCTGGAAACAAGTTATTCGTTTTCATATCCGTTAAGAAAATGGATTTAAAAATTATATCTATATCTGTGAACTAATCAGAGATAAGAAAAAAATATGAACAAATCCTTTGTTAAGCTAACAGATAATCGGATTATCGGTTATCATTGACATCTCTACTAGGTACCTTTATGCGTACTGGATCCGATAACATGACCTAATGATCATTCGTCAAGAGGCTTCATTAGCTCTAAGTGGGATTCCCTTGAGCTAGCTAATGGAATCGAACTCATTAAAATTATCTGTTTTTTTTTTTTACGTCAATGGACTTTTTTTTAGTAATGGAGAATGTGACGTATCTTAATCATGTAATCTAATTTCCTTTCATGCCCTCATGTAAAAGTGCAGTTGAGTAAATTTCCTCTTCTAATGACATAATCAATTCGAAATAATGTCTCAAAGATATAAAATGGTAATTGATGCCAAAAAAATGAATTTATCAATACTGGAGAACTCTCAAGATTTGATCCCTCTCTTTTAGTAGGTCCTGTGATTACTAGAATACTAGACCATTGAACTATATCATAAAAAAAAATAAGAATATCTGAGTTCAAAACTTTTTCTTACCATAATGGAGACCGTGTTTTTAAGGGAGGGTTGAAGGACTTTTTAAGAATGTTTGAAATAATTGTTGAAACTAATAAGATATATAAAATTTGTAGGAATTTGTGAAGAATATTAGAAGATTATAAGGACGGAGAAATAAAAGTCCCATAATATTCTTCCAAATTGCAGTGAGATGGAGCCCATGATGACGCTCACTCACTGGAGAGCCGAGACGTCGTTCTCATGGAGCAAGCTGGAAGTCCATCCATCACACGGTCACCATCTCCACCAATCTGGCTCACCCATGTGCAGGAGATCAGAAGCCAGTGTCCCCCTAAAAGGGGATGAGCCATCACCAACCCCATTATCACTTGGAAGAAGGCAGTGCATGTACTTGGTTTGGGGTCATGTCATTTCAGCTGGACACCATATATCTAATCAAGTTGAATTATAATTTCTTAAAATTCTTGACGTACATATCTAAAGGTGTAAGCCATTTCATCTCTTACCATCTGAAATAAATTTATTAATTGACCTAAGGAGATTATTGATATCTATGCCCACCTATCACCAGGAGTTGAGTGGAATTGGGTTAGCTGATTGAGTATTTGATATTAACCTTCCATGATTGTGTTAATGAAAAAAATATAGTTGTAGACTCATGTCCATATGTGGGGTAAGTGTACTAGCATATGAGAGAGAGAGAGAGAGAGAGAGAGAGAGAGAGAGAGAGGACCAAGTCTTAAACTTCAGTTTGCACAGTAAGTACATGTGCTCAACATGCATGTTAAGCTCGTTTCATAATTAGCTCCCTGTTGAGGATTAAGTACTTCATTATTCCAAATTTTAAACTTCAGTTGAAATGAGAACAAGTGTACTTTCAAATAGCAAGTATATGTGTTGTGCTCAACATGTTAAGCTTTGTTTAAGTCTTCAACAATTCCAAATTTTAAACTACAGCTGAGATAAGAACAATCGTACTTTCAAACATAATAAGTACATGTGCTTAACATGTTAAGCTCTGTTTAAGGCCAACCCACCCACCTAGAAAGGAAAGCATACCACCCACCATCATCCCTTGTCACCATCTCACATATTAAAACCATTGGTGTGTCATGATCTCCATTATTAATCACAACGTATCTATCTGTCTATTTATTTCCATAGACTAGTATAGATTAATTTGTTGTAGGTAAGAGGGCAATAATATTAATACCTCATGATGGCACCTTTAGTGACATAATACTCCTTTAAGAGAGAAAAGAATAACATAATAGAACAAATCCATTCCATCATAAAACAATCCAACAAGCTAGCTTATGCTGAATACGACAAGTCTTATTTGATCTGCTGTTGTGCTTTGTTTGTGTGTGCTTTTATGTGGGCATGCCCATTTAGATGTCAAGTCATAGTGGTCCTCCGGCTCTTATCTTTAAGTTCACAAGTTTACCCCATAATCCATGTCTCAAAGTAGACTCATTCCATAAGTGAGATTTATTGTAACAAAAGAAAGATGATTAGATGACTTTGATATATTCTCTAGAACTAAGATTCTAGAGTCGTTTGATTTGGCGCAAGATATTTTAAAATATTATATATCAGGGACTCGTAAAAATATAAATATTTTACATCAAAATAAACAACACTTGTGTCTTCCACTAATTTGAAGAAATTGTGGGAGCAAACATCGACAAACCTTAATTTGTTACAAATCTCACACAATTATTAATAAGCGAGAGGGCTAAGCTGTAGGCAGAGATAATTATATGTTGGAATTATTTAGTGTGGCTCATGAAATGATGGGATGTGGTAGCTTGGAGGTATTTGTATCTTTCTTTTCAAGAGGAGGTCAAAATATCAAATCTCACTTTTAGTATGAACCGAAGAAGATGTACATAATTTTGTGGGGCACCTACGTTGTTATACTTTCTACAAAAGGTGGGGCATGAGAGATCTCCTCTGATGATGATATCTTTGAGTCTAAAATAACTAACTTAAAATAGAATAATTGTAGTTGTAAGGGAAAAAAAAAATCTGTTAAAGAAGAGGAGATGCCAACTGTTTTCACTATGGATGAAATATAAATACTTGAAAAAGAAACAAAAAGAAAAGATGTTGCCAGCTCATAAGAATCATGCCTCATTTTATTCTGTGGATCTTTCTTATGCACATTCATCCAAGTCTGATTCACAGAGTGTTTCTCAAAAAGAAAAAACAGATGAACAGAGTTGTGAGAAAAAAATAGTTATAATCTGTCAAACTAGATCTTTTGAACTCACTTTTACAATATTCTATCCATCTCCTTTATTTTATTAACAAAGACAAGTGCTAGACACCAAAATGTCCTCCTGCCCATTACAAGACATCAAATATTCTATACTATGCACCCAATGAAAGGAAAGAAACTTTTAAAAGATTACATAATCAGATCCAAACGATCCACTTTTATGAGTTAGTACTGCATGTATTGGGTGGTCCACGGAAGAGAGCAGTCACTCAGGTCTTGTTTGGTACCGGGATAGAAAAAAGGAAGAATAGGGATAAATTAACTTAGATTAATTTATCTCTATCCTTATTCTGTGATGTGTTTGGTATGTGAGGGGATAAGAAAAAAGTTAATCATATTCTGTATTTGGTGAAAATGAGCACAGTATAGAAGATAAGTTGTGAAAAAGACATTGCTACCCTTCTAATCTAAAGTAACATAGGTATTATATTATTTTATGTAATATAACTATATATTCAATATATATGTAGTATATTAAGTGTAAATATTTTTTTATTTTTTATTACTCGTATCATGATACACTAAACATACTTAATTCAAGTTATTTAATTTAATTATATTTTAAAGGCACTCAATTTATACTACACATAATTAACATATAATTAGAATATAATAATATATTAAATATACTTAATAGTATTATTCAATATAGTAAATGAACCATTATTAAAGTTAATTATATTATTATTTTATAAATCCGATGTAATACTAATGTTTATTAGTACTAACACTAGTACGTAAGTACTAATACTAATCTAAGATAATAATATATGTATTATATTATATAATAATCTATTAAAATATTTATTAGTGTTATTTAAAATAATAATGTATATTATTATATTACATATAAAATATATTAAATATGCTTATAGATTTATTTAAGTATTATATATATTATTTTAAGTATTATTGAATTTAAGTATATATTAAAGTACACATTATGTCATTAGCTAGTAATGAAGCCGTTATTGAATTTAAGTATATTATTTTATAAATCCAATGTAGTACTAATGCTTATTAATACTAATATTATTATGTAAGTACTAATATTACTAATATAAGTACTAATATTAATTTAAGATAATAATATATGTTATTTTATAATATATAATAATATATTAAAAAACTTATTAATACTATCTAAGATAATAATATATATTATTATATTATGTATAATAATATATTAAAGATGCTTATTACTATTATTTAGTATAATAATATATTCCATCCGTATTGGTTTGATTCATATTTCTATTTAATGACATAATATCATTAACTAGAAATAAAGTTGTTATTAGAGTTAATTATATTACTATTTTAAGAATACGATGTAATACTAATACTTATTAGTACTAATACTAATAATTTAAGTACAAATACTAATTTAAGATAATAATATATGATATTATATTATATATAATAATATATTAAAATACTTATTAGCACTATTTAAAGATAATGATATATAAGATAAATATAATAATATATTCTATAGGTGGTATCGATTTGATTAAGAATTTTATTTAATAATATATTTAACGTCATTATATAGTAATAAAATAATTATTAGAGTTAAATATATTATTATTTTATGAACCAAGAGAAGGGGCAAATGAGGATAACAATGAAGTTAAGGGACGAGGATAAGTCATTCCATCTTTTTGGTGGAATAAGTTATCCTCATATCTAACCCCAAAAATAGAGTTAAGTTCCCTTATCCCTATCTCCCTTAACCCCTCTTATCTTCGTGACTTTTTATAATGCCAAACGAGGAACGAGGATATTCCTGGCTTATCGGATATTCCTAGCTTATCCCGATACCAAACGGGAACTCAGGGTTTATTTGGTTGTATGTAAAATGTGTTGCATGAAAATAATTTTCCGAAACCTTCATTTGGCAATCAGTAAAATCGTAGTCAACGAAAATAGTTTTTTGTTGACCCACCAAACAGCCCACTTTTTCTGATTTTGGCATCCGGGGACGTGAGCCCGATGCCATTTTCCGCATTGCATGGGTCCTCCTAGAAGCAGGGAATACAATATTGTGACTCTTTTGTTTTTTGCAAGTATAAGAGAAAAAAATTTAATTTTTTTTTGAAGGCTTCCAACATTGTCTGCATCTTCATATAATTAGATTTTTCACAGTGCAACTTAAAAAAAATTATGAAAATTCAAAAACGTTAGCTCCATGAATAGTACACTACTCTCAGCTAAATTTTTAATTTTTAATTTTTTTTTCGGATGTTCAATTTAAAATCAAATTAGATAGGCACGTAGGACATGTCATGGACTTTCACAAAAAAACTAAAAAATATGAAAAAATAAAAAATCGATCCCCAATGAATAGTACACTACTGTTCATTGGAGCTCAATTTTTGAATTTTCATCTTCTTTTAAGATGTCCGATCGAAAATCGAATTATATGAGCATGTAGGTCATGTTAGAAGCCTTCAAAAAAATTTTATGAAAATTTAAAAACCGATCCCCAATGAATAGTACATTACTGTTCATTGAGCCTTGGTTTTTGAATTTTTATTATTTTCTAGGATGTCCGATCTAAAATCCAATTATGTGGACATGTAGGATATGTTGGGAGCTTCAAAAAAAAAATTAATTAAATTTTTTTTTTTTAGTTTGACTGTACCATCAAGCGACGTAATAACTCCTAAGAGTGTAGTAAGTTATTCTCTCTTTGAAATTACTTATATTTATACCCTTAAAACTAAAGATATTATAATTTTAAGGAGAACCAGAGCAAACTTATTCCAAGCTGAAAATTAAAAAGAAAAAATATATCTTTCAATGTTGATGTTCGAATTTTGATCATGCGAAGATATGACCTCTTTCATTTGAATTGTCCAATCAAATGTAGAGTTTGGGTATTCTCTCAGTTCAGAAAAATATAAAAAGAGTCCTTTATATCCATGTCAAAAATTTTGTAATGTTAAAATTTTTTTATAAGCAAACAAATGTACGAAATTATTTTCAGAAAAAAAATTTATGGGCAAACAAACAAATGAATTTTTTTTCAAAAGTACCAAATGGTCAATTACGTTTTCATTTTTTCTCGTAAATTAATTTTCTTAAAAAATCTTTTCCATCCAATTATGTTTTACCTACAACCAAACATACATTAACTTCGGAAGAAAATAAAAACTGCTCCCACTAGATCGTAACATGCTTGCCTTAATAAAATCCAAAAACTTAACAAAGTTTATACAGTTGTATTGTTTAAAAGAGAGAGAGAACAGTGGGGCGACTTGTCAGCATCATAGAAAAGAGAGAGAACAGTGACAAAAGGCAAAAGGGCACGTTGTATTGTTTGTAGGGTTTCAACTCGAGTAGAGTTACCCTATTGTTTACGAGGGAGTGATGAAACAAACTACCCATAACTTCCTCTTGTACCAACACCCAGGTGTATGGTATGAATGGCAGCTACAAAGACACTTTAACACTTTTTTTTTTTTTTGATCACTAGCCTAGTGGTTCTGAGACAAGGTACCCAACTCAGACGAGTTGGGATCGAGCCGACCCAAGTTCAAATAAATCCCTCCGAAAGGAGAGTAATTTTCTGCACTCGAAAGAGAAGCGTCTACGAAAATTGTAAGAAATCCTCCTATAAAGGAGAGGGTTCTGACGGGATCGATCTCACGATCTGCTCCCCGAGTGGGAGCGGTGAGCGGTGAGCGGCGCCCAGCGCTACTGCGCTATGAACCCGTATTCAAGACACTTTAACACTTGAACTAAATCCATACGACTTCATCAATGTGTGTTTGGTGGGGGACGAGCCTCGGACGGAGGAGGAGGAAGATATCTCATGGACCATAGAGGGGAGACCACTGCGTGGGACGGTTGTGATGGTGCTTTCAAAGCCCGCCAACGCCTTGCGGGCGGTCCTCCACCTCCCACACCATTTTAAATAGTCACTTACTTCATGAGATCGATTGGCCGCCATTGTATAACTTAAAATCACATGTTTGCTTATGCTTTTGTCTTTCTTTCCTGTCTCCGCCATTCCATTCTCATAAATAGAGATAAGATCTTTTGCATCATAGTGCATTCCGCTTATAGACAGCACAATCTTGTGCCAAGAAGATATGTAAGATCATCAAGACCATAGTAGCTTTTCATTGATGAGACATAAAGCACCATATATCAAGAGAGATACTGTTATTTTTAGGAGACTTTTTATGTCAAAGTTTATCATCAAAATGTTAGACAAGTCATTCAAGGTTACGATAGTGTAATGTGTCTATCATTCTGGCTATCCTTTCAATAAAAAAAGAAAAAAAAATCGTTCTCGCTATCCTGTATAGCCATTGTTCTTGTTGATCTACTACAAGGATATAATTCTACTTACTCCTTGGAGTTTTCTACAAGGTCTCCACGAAGGAAAACCAGAAGAAATGTCAAGGGGTATGAGAAAAAGACCCAAAACCCCCTTATCCCTTTGTAAAGTCCTTTTCCCGAAGGGCTTTGTTAGCTTTACTTGATCCCTGGAAAAGGACTTCTTGTAACCTTAGAAGTGCTTACGTGGGAGCTGTTGTCAGTTGTCAACCACAACAATCCAAGCTATGGACAACATCAGGGTGATGCCGACCTGAAAGCTGAGACGTCATACTCATAGAACCTACTGGAGTCCATCCATCACACGGTTCCTATCCATCAATTGCCATACAACACCCACCCTTCACATTTAGTCTTTATGTGTGATGGACCCATCCATATGTGGAGACCAGATGGCCCTCAGCCAGCAACCCCTCCCTCGTTGGGACTCGTTTAGCAACACAAATTCCAAAAGCAAGGTCAACAAAATAAATAAATAAATAAATATATATATATATATATATATAGAGTGAGAGAGATTAAAAAACTTAAATTGTGAAAGAATCTAGAATGATTTTGCTCGAGATAATTTCTACATGCATCATACGAAGACCAAGATTCAACAATGATTGAAGTAGAAAAAAGTATAAAAGTAGTGTCGAATTTAGACTTTTATTTATACTTTATGGGGGTTTTAGCAAATAATTCTTTAAATAATTTCATATATGCAAATAACTCCTTGTAATATATGTATATAATTTCCTAAAATTTCTTCTTATTGTAAGAAGTTATAATTTATAAGCCATGCGAGCGACGGTAGACTTGATCATTGGGATTTTCTGATTGTATGGAAATTTTTTTTTTTTACATAACTGAAAATTTTGCCACATGCGATGCTCTTAAAAAAATATTTATTAAAAATACTATTTTTATATTTAAATCATTTGATGCAACCTTAATTTACCTCTGGCTCAGTGGAACACCCTCACGGGCAAGGGGAGCCTTAAGCTGATGTCAGCTTGATACAGCCGACATCGGTCCTTTAGATGTGTGTAGACTCATGTTGGCGTGTGGGGTCCATTACGCTGACACAAGGCCGTCATAATGGCACAGGATGCTGTACCCGGCTCAGATCAACCGAAATTTTCACACCCGTTAACCCATTAGTAGATCCGTTAATTACTGGGAATTCTTCGCGTGCGTGTCTAATAATTTGATCTATTAAAACATGTTCAATTTCTTTCCCATCTTTTATCGCACAAAAAATAGCGGACTTAAATTGGATCCATTAGCATTTTACCCGACATTTTTTACGGACTTTCTAATGGGTTCGAGGTCTCCAAATTCTTGGTCAGCCGGAGTAAGATCCTTTGGACTTAATTTATATAATTTTTTTTTGTATGCCTCACTTCCATAACTCAATGACACTATTGTCATTGTCATAATCTTTCAAGATCGCTCTGAGTTGTGTGAATGGTGCATGTAGAGGCCCACCTAGGTGTCATGGGGATCTAGTTCCATTGAGACCAGACATATTCACACCCTTGGACTGACATATGAGGTCACCTAAGTCATGTCACTGTTCCTCATCTGCAATGTGGGACAAAAGGAGGATGCTAATCGTACTTTAGGGCACAATAAGTACATGCCTAAATATGTTAGTTAATGTTAATTAAACTCTACTTTAGGGCCAATCCCTCAAAGAGGAAAGCAGCCACACGCCACACAAGTCCACCCACCACCATCCACCGTCATAATCGCACCACATCGGTCCATATGTGGGTGTGCTGGTCCCCAGCTCCCTGGTTGCACTAATATATACATTGATATAGTTATTAGTTTATTGCATGCAGATGGGCAATAATAGTACACCATGATGCCTCCACTGACATAACAGAACCTTCCATTATCTCATAATGTAACATAAACTGACTTAATATACGATGGATGGGACAAATGTTATTTGTTCGGGGTGTCCTTGTTAGGTGCATATATATATATATATATATATATATGTGTGTGTGATGGTTCATGTTTTTTTTCTTTTTTTCATCAATAGCCCAGTTGGTTGGACATTGGTTCCATCGTTCAGATGAACAAGGATCGATTTGCACACTAGTGAGAATATTTCATAGGGTAAAATGCACATAATCACCATGCGTAAGTGTTTCACGCTCATTAGACGTGAAAAATTCGCAACTGATCCTACTGAGACTCCAGTTATGACCGTCCTGTTAAGACGGAGGAAGGTGTCCACTAGACCACGCGTTGGAGACAATATGTGTTGGTCTATATGGATGTGTGGTGCTGTGGTCCACCGGATTAAGTTCCCAAGGTTGCCCATAAACCAATGCTCAGGATAGACTCACCTCATAAGTAGGATCGAGGTACTTATTCAAAGAGCACACTGGGAGTTAGGTAACTTTGGGACTTGCAATCGGCTGTGTTTAACTTCCTTAGTAGAGGGTGGTAGATTTTAAAGCGTTAAGAGGGAAGCACCCAGCGATCGAGCTTGGATGGGAGGGTCATTCTTGTTTATGTGAATTGTGTGCCTTATCCCATGGCAAGAACCACAAAAAAACTTTGGTGCTTATAAGTTAAGAGTAATACTTAGAGCAAAACTGATATAGATTGCAACATTTGACCTTATTACATCACTGGTCTATCTTTCTATCATCTTTTTGACTAGAGAAAAGAGAATGGATAACTTCTTTGATGACATTTGTTGTCCGTTCCATTGTCTTACCTATCTTTGAAGATGACATCTTTTCATCTCAAAAATATTATTTCTCACGTCAGCTTTGCATTTATCACTTGATCATTTCTTACGTAATTTTATTACTTCATACTCATTTTTATCATTTTGAACATAATTTTGTTACTTTTTACGTAGTTTTATCACTTCTTATATAGTTTTATTACTTCATGTGATAAAATTATATAGGAACTAATAAAATTATATTCAAATTGATAAAAATGAATATAAAGTAATAAAATTACGTAAGAAGTGATAAAATTATATACGAAATGATAAAAATAAATAAAAAGTGATAAAACTGTATAAAAAGTGATAAAACTGTGCATGAAGTGATAAAAATAAAAGGAATTAGGAAGTGATAAAATTATGTACAAAGTGACAAAAATGAATTGAAAGTGATAAAATTGCATATGAAGTGATAAAGTGATAGGTGTAGGGATATGCTGGAAAAGGATATCTTTGGGATTAAAAGATACCATCTTCAAAGAGAGGTGAGAGGACCGGACGGACGATAAATGTTGTCAAAAGAACCGCACATTCTCTTTACTCCAGTAAAAAAGATAGACAAAAGGTAGACATGTAACACAATCTAGTTAAATATTGCAATCCATGTCAATTTTGCTGCACTACATGCCACATGCAGTGTTTCACGTATCATTCTACAAGTTAAGGCTTTGCTTCCTATTAACTGGAAACACTATGAGGATGTACATAATTAAACACCAACTCACTGTCCATAATCTAACCTCAACTCATTATATAATGACAATCAATAAGAGAGTGAAGTTCTTGGTTGAGAACAATTTTGGGAATCATCTAATCTGACCTCATAAAGATTACTTATTCATGAGTGTACCCAGACTCTTTCTATATAATGTACAATTGTTTTGGCATATACATGTCATTTGCCTAATCGTGTCCTATTTATAGTTATTATCTATTAAATCATATTGTTTTGGGTATCCTATCAGTTACACCAGCTTCGGTTATGTATGCAACATCTCATCTTATATTATTATCAATTCAAATACGTTTTCTATTACAACATCCATTACAACCTTGGTCAAGACCATTTTTGCGTTCGCTGATATGTTATCATTTACATCTCCATCTTAAAGGAAAATAAAAGTGTTCCCACCAAATATTTATCTCCCATCATGGTTGGTGTTGGGTAGATCAAATTAAGTGACCGGTAATTAGGTGGTAAATAGAATTTATATACTCTAAGTTAGTGTAAAACCTACCCCAGGTCTCTTAGTGTAAAACCTACCCCAGGTTTCCAACATTAACAAGGTTATTTTTGTCTCTTGTCAATCAATTATGCAGCTATCATCACAATCAAATTAATTTAATCTAACTTGGTCACCTAATCTAGTCCCTCCCAAGCATGGGGCAATTAGCAGTGATGAAGCTAACCAATCATCACCAGTAGGGGAATTATAAATATATACAGAAGCCAAATGTATGGTGCATAAAGCTAATTAAGGTTAATAAACACCAAAATGGAAAAACACAGGCACATGTCAACATAAGATAGCTTTCATTATGGAGGAGTGTGAGATTATTTTTGCAAGGGAAGAGGAGTCCTTTAAATTTCTAATGGAACAGCTAGGACACACCACAACAAGTTGAACAATAGAGAATGAAACCATGCAACAAGAACTACACAATGTACTTAACTTTCTGTTTTTTCCCTGCACAATGTACTTGAAATCGCCTTGGTTCTTTTAACCTTTGTACCCTCTTGATCTCTGCGAACTACAGCATCTTTAGCAGTCTGCCTTTATTTTTTCCCTGTAGTGTCCAGCCAGAACAGGCAGGCCTAACTTAAGTTTGTACAATAAAATAAGGATTAGTAGGTGTTTTGGTTGTACCATCTAGTTATGCTCCAACAAATTCGGGTGCTTCCTTTCAAGATGTCAAGTGCTCTTTAATTTCCAAAAGTGGTTAGGGTAGAAGACATTGAAGAGACTGCACGAAGGGTCTGTATAATAAAAAAGCTAACTGTTGTACCATCCTATTTCACATCAATAACCACTGTCTGTAATCTTTCCACATCCCCACAGCTACCAAAACAGGGTTTTAAATAGTAAATGATGTAAGGAATTGTGCACCCATTAAGGTGGAGAATCTGGAGGTACCACCTTCTCTCTCTCTCTCTCTCAACCTTCTTGAGGTTGGCTATACTGATTCATCATCATTGTTATCATTGTAATTTATGATTCAAATAGGTGACAAGATAGAGACTTTTTTTTCTCTTTGACATCAACAGTTTACAAGACAGTAATCAGTTTCTTTTCCCTTTCTGGAAGGGAGAAGGTCAAATCATGTAATGGCCAAATATTGGCATGTGCTCTATGATATGGAGAGTTTAATTTGAGCACTCTCAATAAGTCTCTTTTAGTTGGAGATGTTTTCACATTAGCTTTCATGTTTATGCAGGTGAAGAGTTTTGAATTTTGCTCACTCCGAAGTAATTCCACCAACTGCTCATAGTTGATAAGAGAATAGTTTTAAGTATTCAAAAATCTTCTAACATGTATTCTTTTCATTAAGAAGGGTATGAGAAAACAAGAGTTATTCGCTCGATAGTAGTGTAACATAAATTGTCATTTTTTTGAAAAATCATGATTCAATCACAAGTTTTTTATCTTAATCATGAATACATTATGATTTATTGAAAGAATCTTTAAAATCTTCATAAATCTAAAAATTAACAACTTAATCACGACCTAATTACACATTTTTCAAGAAAAGTATAACCTTCTAAGTAAGACTCACTCATTTTTACATCATGTTTTATATATTAAAATTAACGTCTCTTTCACGACTTTTTTGCAAAGTTTTCAAATTGTTTGCCGACTTGAGATTTTCTCACAGATTGTTTTTTTTTTTCTAAATCCCAACTTGGTGTTATTGCTTAATAGAGGATGATACTAAATATATCATTGTTAAAGTTTTGGACCAAAAAATTAAGTACAAAGTCCAGAAAGTCACATGGAAGATGAAAAAAGAACTTCTGTACGACTCATAGGCGTACAACTTAAAGCAGCTTGGAGAGAGAGAGAGAGAGAGAGAGAATTCTATGTTAGTAGAAGGACATGTTACCACATACGGCATAACAACACCCCTAAAGAATGAATTAATATGGACATTCAGATCAAACTCAAATACCCAATTAAAAGCACGTAGTGAAAGCCCTTCGGAAAAGTGTGAAAATTATGCCCAAAGTTACACTTGAAACCAAGACGGTGTTTAGAAATCCAAATGAGACCTATTTAAATTTTAGCTCAAGTAAAAAAAAAATATATAAACTTCACATAGAGTTCACCATTTGTTATCCTAGAGTACAATAATTGGTGGTTTCAAGGAGTTTTACACAGTAAACGTGCACAAAGAAATTGCAGAATCAATTTTTTATTTAAAATAATTCTATACGTCCCTTTTTTGCCAATGAACAAAAAATGCGTACGTTCAAAACATTACTAGACTCATGTATGAAATCACGACAAATATTAATGAATCTTAAAATCATCGTCATTGTCAGCCGTATCTCACTAACTTTTGCTTGGTATATGGATTTGGTCCCTTCACTTTATTCTATTAGTACTATACTGAAAGCTAAATATGGAAAAATTATTCATAGTTATATAAAATATAACATAATTTATAAAAAAGTCAGAATGAATGTTATATAAGAAAGATTAAGAAGAGGAAAAAGAAAAATAAAGAAGAGAGAAGATGGAGAAAACATACATGTCAGCAAAGGAAAGATACAGTCCTACTGGACTACTCTCCACTTATCCCCATCCATCCCCTTCTCATATCACCTCTCCCTCCCATCCCCCCACTCCCTCACATTCCCATCTCCCCCCACCCCCCCTTGTACTTCCCCCAAAAAGTTGAAAGCAACAACACCACCTGTCCCTTTCCCTGCCACTCGTCTCCCCCTCATCCCCCTTTACCCCCTCCTCCCCTCCAATTTTTTATTCCCACCCTCATCAAATTGTTGCAGCAAACCCTAAAAAGAAAGACCAGATCAGCACCCACCTAAGTAGAAGGAAGGAGAGGAAGATTAAAACCAACCCAGGTCTAACTCTGGTGGACCTGCAGTCCCCTAACCCCCCCCCCCCACAATCTCCCTCTCCCTAGCATATAATACATTAATCTCCCAAAGACTCCAACTTTAGGCCTCTAGCTACACCCCCAACCCCTCCCTATGCCCTATTGTGTGCAAAATTTTATGCAAGGTTGTTAATGTGTGCGGCCAGTGGATGGTGGTGCAGTGATGGTTCTTGGCCTGCACAGCAACAGTGGGCACTGCTGGTGTTGTCGGTATTGTTCTGCTCCCCTTGTATTTATTGGCCCCCCAATGGGATCCATGTCAGGGATTGAATGGTGGGAAAGACCCAAATAAGTCTCCACCTTGCTGGTGCTGTAGCTGTCTCTAAGGAACTGGCTGGTCACCAGTTCCTAGCTTCTTGGCTTGTTTTTATTAATGCCACACCCCTTTCCGCCTTCCCCCCTCTAACCCTGTCTGTTGTGTGCCTCTTCCTCGCTCTTGTTTCCCAGCTGTAGAGCCTGTATTATTGGCAAAGCTTGCAGCTTTTCTTGCCAAGGTGAGAGCTTTCTTCTTCTGGGTTTGTTTGTCCGGTTGCTGTGCTTCTGACGGGTACTCTGCCTCTACTTTCTCTTGGGTTTTGCTTTCTTTCCTCTTCCTAATCTTTTCTAGACCTCCCATCTGTTTCCTGATCTGTTTCTCTCTTTTAGAGACTTTGTTTGTGCTGGATTTTCAGTGTAGAAGTCAACTTGTCTGCTTCTTAAACTGGTCTTTTGGTACTCTTTCTGGTTCTTCCACTTCTTCTTGTTCACTACCTTGGTTTCCATGCATCTGGGTTTTATTTGTTTAATGGTCTGCTTCTCTGTGGTAAATCTCTAGGTGGGCTCTTTCTAGTAGTGGGAAGCTTCAAGTGGTTGTGCTGGATGTTCATGGTGATAACAGCACTGGAACAAGATTGATTGGAAGAAGGGAGCTTGGGTGTAATTGTGTAAAGAGAGAGAGAGAGAGAGAAGAGGGACAGTGAAGAGGAGCAGGAACAGAGGGTTGAGTGGAAGAGTGTTAGCATATATGGACTGGGACCTGAAGATGCCCCCTTGGGACATGACCGAATTGTCGCGAGACTCCGAGCCCAGCCTCGGATCTCTGGTCACTTCCGGCGGCGGCCTGGCACGGCAGACGAGTGCATTGGATTGTTCTGTTGATCTGAAACTTGGGGGGTTGGGGGACTTTGGGTTGTCAAGCAAGTGGAAGGATCAGTCGAGGGTCTCACTGTCCATGGTGTCTCCGTCGAGCTCATCGGCGATGGTGTCCCCGTCGAGCTCGTCTAAGAGGGCCCGTGCCCCAGGCAACGGTGTTCATAATGTCTCGTGCCTGGTCGATGGGTGCACGTCCGATCTGAGCAACTGCAGGGACTACCACCGCCGGCATAAGGTGTGCGAGGTCCATTCCAAGACACCCATAGTGATGGTGAACGGCCAGGAGCAGCGCTTTTGCCAACAGTGCAGCAGGTAATGGAATAGGGGTGAGTGGGAGATCATTTAGCAAGCCTCTTTGCAAATTGAAGTATCATATGCTGATGTTCCTTCGATTCCTCTTGTTTTGGCAAGTGGAATTTTTATAGATGCTTGTTGCTGGGGCATGTAATTATTTTAAGCTCTTGGCCTGGTCATGGGTTGAGATTTTAATCTACTTGGAATCGGTTATAGCGCACTGTGCTTTCATTTAAGTCATCTCGAGTATCTGTTGATTGATTTTGAACTATAGTTGTGGTTGCCGTACTGTTGGTTTTTTATCATATTATGCCCTCTATTTGTTTTTTGGTTTTTCTGTCTCTCTACCATTTGACTTGATTCTTCTTGATTATGTGGTAATTATTTCACTTCCTTCTCAACTGGATATCCATGCCTGTAGAAGCATTCCTATGTTCCTTAGAAGAAAATGTCTAGATAAGTGTGTTCTGGCACTTAAGCAATATGTGTTAGCAATATGGGGCCATTGAGCACCCACCTCCCAAAAAGTAAAGCAGGCAGTCACAGGTTGATTTTCATGGTGTATTCTGAAACATGATCGATATCTCTCGATGCTCATATTCCTTGAATCTTCAGTGAGAAATGTGTTTCCGCAATTTGATTATTTTCTATCTTTCTTCAAATGACATTTGATGATTCTGGTCAAAGTTTGCATGCTAGCTCATTTTTCGGTAGTATCAAGTTTTTTTCCCCATTGAACCAGCTGCCTAGTGCAGTTGGTTCACCTCTTACCTCCCAATTGGGAGGTCTCAAGTTCTATTCCTGGTTGGGGCCTAAAAACTCCCCTGGGATACTTATCCCCGGTCCATAGGATTACTTCCTCGGACAATCAGGTGGACCTGGATTTCTCGCCTAATTAGGTGGAATTATCGACCAGTTCGGAATTATCTAGAACTCTGGGGGATCTCTCAGGCTTTGCCCCTGGTCACTTGTAAATATTTGTACCAGTTCCAAAAAAAAAAGATATATATTTTTTTTCCCACTGGAGAAGGCTTCCAAACATTCTTTTCCTAGGTTCACTGTGGCATTATTTGTGTTTGTTTTGTGAACTACACACTCTTTTTCCATGTTGTTTGTTCTGTTATATGTTGCACTCACACTAGTGCATGAACAGAAAGACAAAAGATAGTCATTACATCAGCCTTATTTTTCTTCATTCATGTTTGTGCACAAATGGTGAACACAGAAAAATGGAAATGGCCTTCTGTACTGTCTTGGCTATGTACACAGTATCTGTTACAGTAGGTCTTTTTCTTTTACCACCTCAGCATTTATTCTTTGCATCAATACAAAACCTATAAAGCCTTTATGTAGGTTTACCTGTGAAAGGATGTTTTCTTCCTTTATGGCCCAGAAATTTCCATTTTAAGCTTGTATTTCCTTTTGCCCTTTAAGATACTTATTTAATTCCTTTTACTTCCTTCTGCATGCACTTGCTGTTGTAAGCCATATCCCTGGTTTCTCTCATCTGTTTTGCAGCATTCTTAACTTGCACTGCATGTGTATTGCCCCCTCGTTACTCTGTCATCTTTTTTTCTAATACCATAGATATGTTTCTAATACTGTTTTATATAAGTATCTTTTTATTTATTTATTTATAAATATACTTTGCTTTTGCATTTTTATCGTGGCAGGAACGGAACAAGAGGGAAAGACCCACCCAGGGCTTGAGGGTGAGCCATGTAGGAGTGAGTCAGAAGGCTTCCCTTTTCCGTTCTTGGTTTTGTTCAGGCCCCTCTCGATCTTTTTTGTATAAGGGGGAAGGAGTCTAAATCAATTGAAATTAATGAACCATCATTGATGGACGTTGCACAGGACACAATCAATTCGACTCGATGGTCTGGTGCTAATAGAAGTTGCTTACTCTCATAGTAGCGAAGGTACCAGGGCAGGGCTTTTTGTAAGTTTAGTGGGCGGGGTCCCATGAGATCTATGCCGGCTGTCGGAATCAAACGAAGGTCGAAGGACCATTCGATTCATTAAGGGGCATAGATCTAGGCCTATTTGTTCAGTCAATCACCAAAAAGGGGGGGATCATTTTGGACAACCAAAACTCGATTTTTTTTGCATAGTCCAGGGGCCGGCCACTGCAGGGCCTGGCTGTTTACCTTTGGAATCTGGATCAGCCAATTTGAGCGTCCCTATCCAAATCCAGATCAGGATTGGGCAATACCCAATCTAGGTGTCTGATCTTATTTGGAGTTCCGTGATTAATAGAAATCTTGGACAAATGTATTATGACTTTGTCCTGTGATCTTACCGCTGAAAATGCGAGACGCTATGCTTTTCCTTTTTAGTTTGTTAGAAAATAAATCAATAGTTGAACTTGTTCTTCTAAGGTTAGTTAGAGTCTTGAAGTTCTTCATAAAGTGATATATTACTGAAGTTGGATTCTTGAGAACTTCATAACTGAAATCCTCTTCTTTCTGCTGGGCCTTTGTGTGATTGTTATCACATTTCTTTATTCAAATTTTATATTATATTAGTTATCTCTTTTAAGGCATGAAAGAATATCAAAGTTCATCTCTCTCTCTCTCTCTCTCTCTCTCTCTCACACACACACACACACACACACACACACCCCATAGGTACACATTCACATCTCATCATGACTTAATTACAATTCAAAGTGTCATGAGATAAAAGCACTTCATGCTTTCTCTCTCTCTCTTTCTTTCCTGCTTTCTGCTTCCTGATTCTGGTAGCTACAATCTAGACTTCTGCCTTCGATGACTAGGCTGATAAAACTTAGAAAAGCTTGATCTTAATGTGTGAGATGATAAGTTCAGCATAGCAATGGATCAGATCTTATATACTCCTAAGGAGATAATTGATTTTATTGATTGAGGAAAGTTTCTGGTCTTGATAACACTACGCTTTTGGTGCATTCAATTGATGTTACTGGTTTGGCGTCTAAGTAATCTTTTGGTCCTACAATCCTAAAACTGTGTCCCACTCCAAATACTTTGGTTCGTCATACGTTTAACATACTCATACGGCAAGGCCTGCATGTTACTTCGACATCCACTTAATGATTGTCCAACTTGTGAATGCTCTCTAAAGTTTCAGTCTTCTGTCTTTTCTTAATTGTAATTTTTTTTTATGCCTTGAAAATAGGGTACGTGGATGGCTCATTTTCTTCTTGTTGTGTATACATGTATGCATCCTATCACTGTATTGGCCCATCATGTTACAATGTAATGATCCATTTTTCCTTGTAGTTCACTCCAGAAAAGAAATTACTCCTACATATTTAATTTCACTTTCATTTTCATGTATGATTGTATCATAATTCTGATTTCATCTTTTTTCTCACCTGTTATTCCTTGGAAATTATTGCTCATCTTACATTGTTAGCTACTAGTGACGCTAAAATCTGTGTCTGGCAAGATGGTATGTTTTTTGGCAATTGCTCATATTTGTATTATCCACAGTAAACTTGGCAGTAGAATGATCCCTCGAGTAGATCTGGATCTTATGCAGTATAATGATCCCTTGATAGATCAGGATTTTATGCCTATGTGCCTAGTTTTTTTGGCAATTTGTTAAGAGTGTCAAAAGTTAGGAATACAATTATGGTTGAGGCCACTTCTTTTGTCCTCGCAACACATGCTCGGTCAGTCGTTCAGGTTATGGGGCACCTGAATCCTCCACTGGAAGCAGTTCAGCTCGTCTCTTCAGAGATGTAGCAGAAGTCACTTCTCAACCATGAAAAAGGAAAAGCAGGTTGTAGAACTAACAAACTAGACATGTTGAGAAGTTGACAAAAGAGGGGAGACCTTGGATCCTGTAATTGCATGGCTTCCAAGTGTGCTGCTTGCTCATGAGCCACACAAAGAATGCTGCAAAAACTTGGGCAGGGGTTATAAGGACTTTCTTCTGACTTGGAAAAGGGAGGGAGAGCTTTATTTTTTCTGTTTTCCCGACATGTCCTCATTTTTTTGAAATCCCCAGATTCTTTGGTAGAATATAGTTAAACAAGCATCACTATCATCCATGACATTTCATCTTATTTGCATTTTACCTTTTTTTTTGTGCATTTCACAAGGGTATGTGACCGTATAAGTAAGATGCATGCAATATCAACCTGTTTCGTTTATCCCAGCCCCAGGATAATCTATTCCAGGGTGCTTGGTTACATGCACAGCAAGGCTGGGAATTGATCCTTGAATTTTCGTAGTGTGCATGCATTAGTTCAATTGCTGTATGGTCTGCAACATATGCACATGTCTATGCACTGTCTTTTCTTTCTCGAAGATTGTATGCCTTTGGCATTATTTTATTTTAGTCCCTCGCCTTTTTAGCTGATAATACAGAGGAGCATATGAATGTCACTTCGTCCTTAATTTCATCTGCCAACATAGCCAGTTTTTTCCTCGCCCAGGCATAATTTACGGTGGTTCTAGGAAAATCCTAACCATTACAATTGTCAAGTTAGGCTGAATCCTTTACAATTATCAAGTTGGAGTACCACAGTGCAAGTTTTAAAAATGTTCATAAAACGACTAGTAGTTATTTCTCTGATAATAATTCCAAGGTTTCTAAATAAATCCATGCTTGGCTTGATGTTGACTTGGATTTTCTGCATGGATTGCTTGTAAGCTGGTGATTAGGTTAAGCCGTTTTGCTTGTATGAGCAATGAGCCTTTGGGTTAGTCTTTGATGTACAAGGGAGGGTTTGTATTAAGTCTTACGAGACCAATTAGTGAACAGAAAATTACCTTTATTGGACTTTAAGCTCATACAACCATGGGAGCGACCTTCAAAGGCTCCAACTTTCAGAGTAGTTTGGACGAAGAGGTAAATAGGCAAGCTTGATATAGGGATATGTGCTCGTCAAGGGCAACCACTAGTAGGAACAGGGTGTGATCCACCAGCTTGGGTACAGGGTGCATCCGATCCTCTTAGACTGATAAAGACCCAGTCGAGCCATATCCTTCCTGATACCTATAAGAGATATGACTATCCCTTACTGCAATCTCATCTGATAGCATTATTGATATTGGATAAAATATCTGATGCTTGATTTATTATTTCATCCCTTAACATCAGTGAAAAATAATACTTAGTAGATAATATTTATATTTAATGTTGTGTTAATTTATTTATTTTGAATATAGTATCACTTATCAGTTCCATTATACATGTATCTGTTACCTTATCCAACACGATGACCGGTTTAAATATAACATCCATCACTCTATCCATTGAGAATTCAGTTTTCACTACCATGTCCAGTAGCCAATCAAAATATAGATAATCAGGTCGGTTGTTGGGTTATCAGTTATCATTTGCATCTCTATAAATACATTTTCACCTGAAAAATGTCATGAGATATTGATCCCATTTCCTTTGAATGTTCGAGAAATGCATCATAGAATATGATTACAGAAAGCACGTCTAATACCATGCATATGTATTATACTTAGTAAAATTTAATGGTGGTTGATGGTGTGATAAAATGATGGTGTGATAAATATTTTACATAGGTTTTGGATAGTCAGAGTTCAAGTTTTAACGGGTAAATGATTTTATTTAATGGAAAAGTGTAGGATAATATCAGCTTCCTTTTTTTACAGTAAAAGAATATCTTGTAGTTGTTTCTGGAAGCCTCGGAAGAGGACAGGTAAACCAATTATTGATCACCATTGGCACTCCTAAGCACATGTATAGTTCGTGCATCTCATCAGGTAGTTCGGGGTACCGTTTTACTTGTTTATTTGGTTAAAGACTCACCCTTTTTTGCTGCTAATTTCTTAATTTCTTTTAACACGGAGGCCTATTTCTTTCATGCTGCCTTATTTTTTTCCACTTTGGTTTTAGTGAGAATGTAGTCAAGTAGATGCGTTGAAATTCCATCTTTCCAATTTGTTTAAGGTAGAAATTCCAATGGTAATCATGGCAGGCACCAAAATATCTTCATGCAAAATATTGTATGCATTTCTCACGGTAAAAAGTTGATAAATCTTCTATTAGAAATGAAACTACCATGAGAATTCATGTTGTGGTCTCATATAACACTAGAAATTCAAAATGTCAACTAAACACAGTGCTGTGTGAATAATGAAGTTGGTAAATTTAGATATTACATGGTTTACAGGGATGAAGTTCGTTTGATTAGTCTGCAGGGTATTCTTTATTTTTATTTCTTGTTTTGAGCAGGTATCAAATTCTGAATAAGTGGCAGAAGACAAAAAATGTTCAGGCTTCATGAACCACCAGGTTTACCCATGACCAGTGATAGAAAACTAAATTAACAGATAGAATAATAGTGATTTGGATTTTTTATGATACTTTGATTTTTTTTCTCTAATTTACTCATTTTTATTCATATCCAGTTATCTTTTTCCCATTATCAAATACAGTAGTGATTTCTTCATTGTAGCTGCTGTTACTATTTATAGTTTTTACCCTCTTTTCATTTTAACTTTAGTTTGGCGTACTGTCATGTTGTTTCTGTAAGTGTTATGATTTCATCGGCAGATTCCACAAATGTTGAGTGCACTTCGTTTACCATTAAGACAACAAATCTTTGACTTTATTATGCTAAATGATTGCAATGACTGGCTTTGTCTTGACCACTTTTAGAATGCTCTTAAATTTACGGTCTTGAGAGGCTTTCAGGATCCGGTTATATTGGCCAGATGTCTTATTTTCAGTTCTACTAGATGTAAGACATTACTGCTCGTAGCTTTGTTGACGATTCAATCTGTTGACCTAGCCTCTTCTTGTCCTTTCTTTTTGACCTTTTAGGAAGAAGGCCTACATTTTTGCTCATTTTTGGTTGTATCACCTGAAGGAGTTTGACCTTTCACATTTCTTGACCCAACTCAAATCTTGATTAGATTTCAGAAGAAATAATTTCTGAATATCAATTCCAATACATCCAGTAGAATCTTGGATCTAGTGTTTATAGAACCAAAGATCGAGACTTGTGAAAGTTGGAAGAGCTGTATGGTTGACCATGTTACATGGAGTCAGGAAACAGGTGCTGGTCTATAAAGAGCAAATCAGAAGAAGATAGGAGCTGAAACTACCCCAAGCTTGTGAAAGTTGGAAGAGTTGTATGGTTGACTATGTTATATGGAGCCAGGTGACAGGTGCTGGTCTATAAAGAACAAATCAGAAGAAGATAGGAGCTGAAACTACCCCAAGGTGCCAGGTGCCAGGTTCTGGGCTATTTAGGCAATTCAAGCACAAGATATATGAGTCACCAAAATTAGAGTGCTAAGATGAATACAGGTGACGGGTGCTGGTCTATAAAGAACAAATCAGAAGAAGATAGGAGCTGAAACTACCCCATGGTGGCTGGTGCCAGGTTCTGGGCTATTTAGGCAATTCAAGCACAAGATATAGGAGTCACCAAAATTAGAGTGCTAAGGTGGATAATACAGGTACACAAACGTTACCGATTGACTGCTGGTTTACAAGGAATGCATAAGTGGTGTCCTGTCCCCTTGCTTGCTTGCCTAGGCGATGAGGGAAGCATGACCTTATCTTCATCAAACTCAAAGCTGAATTGTGACAACGAGATATGACTTGTAAGGTAGATATTGGCTGATCATCGGAGGGAGTAAAAGATAACATCAGTAGGTGTCCAAGTGGGATACCCATGAGAGGGAGACAATATAACACTGAATAAGGCGTTATGAACATGCAATCTTGCCCTGCCATAGCCCATCTTAAGGGTTGACATACAATTTGAGTATGCCAATAGAAGTGGGAGGCTGGGAAAGCAGGTGGATTGTGGAATTAAGGTGGACTTGGACAATCTAGATTTATTAGCTGACATATCAAGAGAGAGGAACATTTAGTGGAGTATAATAAAAGCAAATGAACCTATAATCTCAAATCAGGACAAGTCTCCGTGCACTTGTATACTTTCTTTTGTAGCTAGTTCTTGGGATTGCTTGCTTTACGATGTAATTAGCTAATCCTCCGATCTCTGTGCATCTTCAACCATGCATTTCTCAAGCAGACCATGTTACCAACAAGCTAACTATTTTCTTAAAGGCAGTGTTCTTCTACTTGCCTATGAGCTAGCAATTAGGTTTGAACTTTACCTGGCCCAGGTGCTTGTCGGTTGTTGATGGAGCATATATTTGGCTAAAACTACACCATGTTAACAGCTGGTCGCCATTCTTGTTTAATCTTTCTGGGTATACAATCCTGCCAACATAGATTGATCAGATAAAGCTTATGATTAATGGATCAGTAGCAAATTACTGCCTTAATCTCTTGAAATCAACTTTCTTGAATCATTATGATCCTTCCCCTTGGGGATTCTTGTTTCTGACTTCATTTTAGTAATGATATAGGCCACATTATTTAAGCTTCCTTTAATTGTTATGTGATAACATGTCCTCTATAAAGTCTTGACTTTATGTTGTTGCTTTTCGTAATTTCTTTCTGAAGGTTTCATTCGTTAGTGGAGTTTGATGAGGTTAAACGAAGCTGTAGGAAGCGCCTGGATGGACATAATAGGCGTCGAAGGAAACCTCAGCCAGATACCGTGAATGTGGGGAGTTTATTTGCCAATCATCAAGGTCTGCATCAACCTTGAATTCTGTTTTTTTTGTTAACACATCAATTCATGTTTATTTATTAAAGTGGGAGCAAATCCAAGGGTCTGCCGCTGCTATTTCTGTGTGTCACCAACGATTGGTTCCACTTTTCTGTTGTCCTTGTTGACTACCAAGGTACTGTGGTTTCCAATTTACAGGATCCAGGTTTTCAACATATTCTCAAATATTTCCTACCGCTACTCCAGAGCCCAACTGGGCAGCAGTCGTGAAAACTGAGGAAGATGCCCTTTATGGCCAAAACTCATTGTGTTTCATTGAGAGGCAAGAACATTTTCCTGGATCATTCTCTCACGGCTACAAGGAGGGGAAACAATTTTCTTTCCTGCAAGGGAGTGGTTCTGCATTCAGCAACAGAACAGTTGAAACTTCTGTCCGCCCTCCACTTCTGCATGCCGTCGCTTCATCAGAAAGCAGCAACAGCAAGATCTTTTCCAATGGGTTAACCCAAGTTCCTGACTCTGATTGTGCTCTCTCTCTTCTGTCATCACCAACTCAGACTTCAGGCATCAACCTTGACCACATGCTACCAGCTGACCGAATTCCAGTGGGTCAGCCTCTGGTGCCGAGCCTGCAACCATATGGAGGTCTGAGTCGCTATTCTCGCCCTCATGCTTCAAACAATGTTTCACCAACTGGGTTTTCTTGTTCGGGAATGGAAGATGCGCAGGCAGGTGCAGTTATGGTTTCTGATGCTAGTGATGCTGGTCTTCATTACCAGGGTATTTTTCATGTGGGGGCAGGCGGAACCTCGGATGGAACTTCCCAGGCGATTCCTTTCTCGTGGCAGTAACAGGTTTACTGCTCCGGTGATCTTGTCCATCTACTTTTAATTTGCTCATCTCTAATTCCCTGTTCTGTACTCCTAGATGTCTGAATAATTAAAAGATTCTTTGTATTTGTTTTCACCCAGTTCCTCTCTGCAATTTAGCGTGAACAGCTATGTTATGGTTGCATGAATACATTCAACTTCATGCTCCCTAGTGTTACTTGTTCCCCTACGTTCACTATCTGGGTCAGGCGCATCACATGTGACATCACTGTGTTGTTTCATTTCCCTCCCGAGTGTGATGGGTGCATCCTGCAGTTCTTGGATGCTATACCTTGTCCTGACCCAGGCATGCTTCATGCTATGTTTATAACTGTTGTAAAGGAGTCCATGTTCTGCAGGTGGGTGCCTGACAACTGTTTTTTCTGTTCCTTTCTGATGCTTCAGCAGGATAAAAGGTAACCGTATGTCTTAACTGAGAAAAATGATACCCATCTAAACCAGAGTGTCCGACCATCCAGCTTTCTAGGGTGCACATAAGATATTATATCAAACGTTGAAATATCATCTGTTTTACTCGATGTTTCTGCCAAGTATATGTTGCCTGTTTCACTATGCCAAAGTGGGAGCAATACCATTTGTAAAACAAGGTCAATTTCTAACAAAAGAACTATTTTCAGATGTAAGTTATCCAGGGTGTTAATTTCTTAAAGGTTTATGCAAAGGCAGCACTCTTCTTCTATCTTGTAAGAATCACGAGAACGTTAAAATACCCTACTTTTGGATATGGGAATAATAGGGTTGCTAACTTGCTCTTGAAAGGGCAAGTCATATTTATTACATAAAGGAAAGCCCTTTCGTATTGCGTACGAATAAATTATGTAAAGGGCAGTTTTGTCTCCCAAGACCTCCACGTCGAAGGCCTTTGTGATTTCAGCCAGTTTACGTAAGAAAAAAGCGATTAAGCTCTTCCTATCACCATCATAGCAGATTCCCATCCAGGAGCAGATTATGGAGGGTTCCTCACTTCCTTGGAAAGGAAATTATAACCAAAAAAATTGCCTTTGTCAATGCATAGATAGCTTTTTTTTCTGTGTTTGATCCGCATAGATCCCAATTTATAATTAGAACAAAACATCTAAAATCTACATTACGATCCTTGTGGTTTCTGCCTTTGATTGTGACATTTTTTGCAATCATCTTTTAATATACCTGGGCTTTACCACGAAACTAAAAACAGGCTTGCGCTATTATCACCTCAGAAGTTCAAAAAACAGAACAGAAAATCTTATGGTGTGGTACCGACACCACACTAACATGTTAGTGGCTCAAATTTGTAATTAATTCTTTATGTAAATCATGTATTTTTTAAGATTTTGAAAAAAATAAAAACAAACACACTAAAATATGCCCGACCTGAGGGTGGATCAGGACCCAGAGGCCCTACATTCATGCACGTATTAAGCTCAAAAATATTGAAACGTCGCATTGATAGGATAAAAACGAAAACGGAGCATAAGTGGCTCCGGTGTACACAATCGCTAGATCCTAAAGCTTTCAAAGATCAATGGAGTAACCACAATGTATACTCCACATTCTTGCCAAGAGAGGATAAAGGGTCCTTGAAAACAAAATCTGTCATGCAGTTCTGGGTTGCTTATTTCTTCCAGAGCAACCATCTTGGGTTGATGTACATTTCAAAGGGGAATAGATAGAGATTTCTTCATTTTCTCAACCTCCAAGTAAACTGTGGAATATGGGAGGAACTCAGAAAAATGGCTCTGCATGAGATCATTGATGGCCACTGCCAGCTTTGGAATCTCCAAAATTTCTTCATGGGTCAGCTTTCTGACAAACCTTGCAGGATTCCCAGCCCAAAGCTCTCCAGTTGGTATGCGACGACCAGGAGGAAGCACAGAACCAGCTTCTACGATTGAGTTTGTCTCAACAAGTGAACCCTCCATGAGGATGGAATGCTGTCCGATGATGCACTCGGGTTCGATTGTACAGGAACGAAGAAGACTGTAGGCGCCAATAGTCACATAGCGTTCAATTGCTGTTTCTGCTGGAAGTCCTGAGGCCAGAAAATGGGGGATAGAAAACTAAACTTATTGACATTATTCCTGAAAAAGTATAATGACAGTACTCTCTTTATATGTTGATTTTCATTAAAAGGGAAAGTTAAAGAGCATTACCCACAAGGACACCAACTAAAATTGCATGAGAACGATGATTCAACAGCATAGTAATGACATTCTCTTCATATGTTGATTTTCATTAAACAGATACAAAAAATGGAGAACATATCGACTTAAATTGCATGTGAGAACAACGATAGCAAGCACCTTTTCAAACCAAAGGATGGCCCGAGGTAGGAACAAGACTTGACTTAACAACTACCAACCCCCACCTATGAATAGCCTAAACATCTGAGAGAAAAAAGGGAGGTCCAAAGTAACTACTGTAGGGGCCAGAGTGAAGACTATAATATATGAGTCCCTAGAAAACTATGAAGAGCCATGAGAAATTAAGATTTGCGTCTTGTCCATGAAGACCCATCATCAGTTGAGATTTGCACCCTGTTCTCCCACCCCTGTCCCCAGCACCCCCTCCAAAAAAATGGAAAAAGAGCATGTGGTTACAATGGTGGTTGTCCAGAAATGTCTCTTACTATTCAAGGTTAAGTGAGTAAAACTGCTCATTCAGTTTTAGATGTATAAGTAGCATTTTAAAGCCTAATCCATACACAGCATTCAAAACCTAAGAAAGTAAACCACTGCATATGCTCAAGTGGGCCAAGCATTCATAAGCCTTATGTAAAGGAGCCCAAAACAACCAGAAAATTGAAGATAGATAGAGTTCCTTTCTACTGTTCAGGATGGGATGTATAGATGGGAACCCTAAGTAACTTTTTTAACAGAAGAGAACCTTAACACTACTAGTTACAGGGGAGAAAATCTGAAAACAGCAGGCCTACTTTCAGACAAACCACCCCAGAATTGGAACCAGAGAGTACTGTAAGACAACATCCACCCGTTCAATGATTTGCTTGTCAAAGAAAATAACAAGATCTGGACCATGAGTAGTTCAATAAGATCAAGTTATTGAACGTGGCCAATAGTGCCACACTCTTCATTCAGAATAGGAGGAAGAATAAACAAGAATGAGCATAGGCCTGGCAAAACTTAACCCAACCCATCAACCCAACCATTAGAAAAGTGAGTCAAGGTCGTAAGTCTTGAAGTCTGGTCAAGTTCGGGTCAAGGCATTTTTGCCTGGACTCTCCACTGGTCAGGTTAGGGTCAGAAAACTTCACCCAAGTCTGCCTCAACCCGGTTCATGTCGTTTTTTTTACCCTAACTCACTCTGACCCACCTTGATCCAGGTTAAGTATGGATGACAGTTTTGATCCGAGGCTGGATCATGTCAGGATTGGGTTCAGATCTAGCAACATTTATTGGACTCCATTCATGACCTGGTCCAACCCATTTCACCTCTACATATAGCTCCATACAACAGACAAATTGAGGGTTTCCCTTCCTTGCTATAACCTCGCTACTCCTTACATAAAATAATGGGACTCTTCACAGAGAAGCACAAAATGAGTCTTTGATCCCCCCAATAGTATGAAAAACACTGCCATGAGGGGGCTCCATTAGTAATGAAACAACCTTTAACCTAGTATCTTCTTGAGACAGACTCCCATATTCATTTTGATTGCTGGTGCTCCTAAATCATATAAAATTCCCTTTTCTTCCCATTGCTAATAGAGCATAACTTGGCATGCAGGATGGACCACCCTCTCTTCCCATTGCTAATAGTCCATAACTTGGGATGCAGGATGGACCACCACACTTTCCTACAGCTAATAGATGCCAGTACCAGCTCCATTACCCCCACTAAATAATGGTTTCCATATGCTTCAGTTGGCACCAAAATGCCCCAGCATAGAGCTATCAAAACAGGTCCACTCGCAGACCCATTTGGGCCCATTAAACTTGGATCTGGGTATTTATCCGTTTAACCAATAAGAACCATGTTGTTTATATAGCACAGATTTATCATCAGATTTTTATGATTTTGTGCCTGAAATCAAGCCCATTTAAGTGGTATGATCTTGTTTAAGATAAATTAGTTCATTCTTTGGGCCACTTATCCTTTTAAAATCCAAAAAATAAAAAGCAGACTGAGACCCAACCCATCTGCCCATTTAGCCATTGATGTTATTGGGTCTATAACAGGTACAGGTCTACTTGATTCGGGCACAGGTCTACCCATTGCTGCCCTACCAGCACATAGAACATATGGCCCTCAAAGATTCGCCCTGTGAATGAGCATTACAAGTGCAGATGACATATAATCCCCTCGCCATAGCAGTAACACTAGGCTGAATAGTATGAAAGCCTCTAGCCTCAGCAGTGGGAAATCTTCTCATAAACAATCACTGTGTAAGGATCTTTACTTAAAAGTTCTTAGATGCCAAGTCACCTTAACAAATGGTCATGTGACTCTGAAATCTGTTTTAGACAAATGATAGTAGGATCCATGCGTGTCCCATCTCCATGCCCGTCTTTATGTGATCCTGGTGAAGGGACAATACCTTCTGGGCGCCAAGCAACTCAATCCACCACAGTAAACACAGAAGTCTGCAATACATGCCTGCTAATCCTCAGCTGCCCAACTCCTCCTCCTTCTGTCTTTTGGGAGAGAGTTGATGGGTTTCTCACCTGCTTGGTGATGATGTATAGGAAGATTTTGTTTCTATATCTTCCTCTTTGTAACTCTTCTTTTTGTTTATAATACATGTGGTACTATCCACTTCCCAAAAAAAAATTCTCAGATACCACAGAGATCAAGGAAGCTGCAAAGATGCAGTGAGCAAGGACGTCTTTCAGACCCACACATCAGTTGAAACCTCATCTTCTAGTTGTGACCATTAACATAGATGCTGCTCACCCTGACAAAATCAACAGCCCTTCAGATGCCTGTCTTAACATGAAACAAGTTGGATGTTATAGTACTGCCTCCAATAGTATTTTTCCCAGCTCACAAACTGAAAACACCCCTCATTCTTAACAAGCACAACAACTTACTGAACACTACCAACATACTGTATGGCATTGGACAGCATGAAGGCATCTCTCTTGTTTGCTATCCCCCACCACATAAACCTGCTCCATCTCACATTCAACTTGTGATATGCCAGCTTAGGTAAAGAGGGACGAGAAATAAGTTGCAAACTCAGAAGCTATGCCTTACAAAAAACCTGTCGTCCTTCGTATGAGAGGTCACCTCTCACCCAGCCAACTTTTACTCAAACTCAGGAAGATCATATGCATCAATCCTGCCAACAAATGGCCTACCAAATAGGGGAAGCTCAATCAATAATTGGAAGTAAAGAAACTCTACATCCCAAAGTAAACATCATCCTACGTATCCCCTCTTCCATCTCTAACCTCCCCCAGATGTATTCTAGGAGTTCAATAAGCCCCATCATCTCCTCAACTGGTATCAATAAGAACTTAGTCATAAATTGCAAAGTAGACAGACACAACCTGCACAGCGACCCACAAAATTAGCTCATAGAATGTAAAGTGGATGTGACCACATTGTTTGGAAAGTGGGGACAGATGACAAAGACAAAATGCTTTTTTTGGGAAGTGTATAGTACCACATTTCGATTGAAAGTAAAACATCTAAATACAGTAGGACAATGACATAAATACGTCCCTTGAATCTCCTACATGCAGCCTGTAAACCCTGCGAAAAATACAGTAGGACAACAAAGTAAACACTAAGAAGTTTAGTTTCTGAATTTGCTGAGAATAAGCATTAACATGGGCATAATAGAATGCTAATTCAGTTTGATCAACAGAGGAAACTGAATTCAAGGGGAAAAAATTATAGACAGCCCATAACTAGGGTAGCACACATATTTGGCAAAATGTACCATGACATCTCCCCCTGAACAACTTTTACCACTACTCTCCACATGAATGCAACAGATTCAGAGCCACCCACATTTAAAACATTTGAGTGGATAGGATCTCATACCACCTTTGTGTATTAGGATTTTTTTTTTTTCTTGGTTTTTGAGGAATTTGTTTTGAAAGCAAAAAAATTGTGTCCTTGTACATCTCACACCTTTTTCCCTCAATCAAACATGGTACCATCCACTTTGATTACTGCATCCTTGGTCACAAAGCCATCTATTATCCATTGATCACAAAACCATCAATAATCCATTTGGTTGGCCATTGGTCAGAGCATTTACCAGTGTTCAATCAAATATTAGCCAGACTGATAAAAGTGATGGAGGGTGTAGTGGATAAGCATCCACATTGGAGTCCTATTCCAAGGTAGAAAAGGACTTGGAGGTTTGAGTCCCATTACGTGGGGACTCTTGAGGAGTCTTTTCTTATATATATGAGAGCATGTAGAGAAGAGAAGCCCACCTACGTGAGCCCTCCTCCTCCTCTCCCAAAACTCCTCCCTCTCCTCTCTCTCCCTCTCTCTCCCTTGGAAGAATCACTGAGGCTTCCGGGACTTGGCGCGTGGACTCTGCGAGCAACTCTAGTAGTTGCTCTGCACCGACGAGAGGACGCTTCTGCTCCACGCCGCTGCGACGCCGTACACACTACGAAGGTAAACTTTCCAACACAAACAATCAATACTAAAGACTAGACTCACCTTCCAGCCTGATATCTTCTTTTGAAACATCCTAGTCATGGGACCTTGATGTGCTGTTCAATGACACTCATGTCTTAAATCTGTTATACATGAACTGTTTCATACTGGCATGCTGGCATCTGAACTCAGGACAGTTTTTCAATTTTACACTTCAAACAAAGATATCAAAAAGCTTCCATCCACCATTATCACTTTCATGGTCAAGCACACAACTACCAGCTCGCACAAGCTGCATGACCTCATCCTCATTGGATAACAAAGCACCACTCACAATAGTTCCTATCTGAGACAGTTGGAAAGTATGATCGAGTGGAACAAGTGGCCAGGGCAGGATGGTGTTGTCAAAGCATAGGCTGACGTCAAAGCAAGCGGGAAATGTAAAGCAGGGGATGGGAAGGCTGGACCAAGTGGGGAGTGACTAGAGAGGGAGGGGAAGTGGCATTGGGCATGTGAGGATGGCTGGAAGGGGAAGGGGATTTCCGATGTCAGAGCAGGGGAGGGATTGGCTGGAGGTTGGAATGGTCAGGGGATGCAAGAGAAGGGAGGCCAGAGACTGGATGAGGGATCACCTTATCTGTAGGGTCTTTTTTTCATCCCCAAAGATCCACATGGAAACAAGAGAATGTCTGAAAATTTTAGTTTCTTTGCTAGTTTACATTTTAAGAGATTTTTAAGAGAAAATCACATTTCAGCCCAGAATAAGATTGTTTACCGATACCAATAGTCCAAATTAGATATTATTTTAGCACTACTGAGATCAGAATCGCTAGATATGAAAATAGGTGATTTGAGTATGGATCCAATGTGGATCCATGACCTTATCTTTTATGCATATAGGTAGGGCTGTAAACGTGTAGAGGACAGATACGGAAACATGTGTTTCCATTTTCCGACTCCGATAACGATAACCTGTATCCGTTTCCGATTCCGATAAGATCGAAAAGTACATTTTTCGTTTCCGTTTCCGATAAAATCGAAAAGTCCATTTTCCGTTTTCGATTTGTTTCCGATTCCAATATCGGAATCGGATATTATTTTCGATAATTATCAAAAATTGTTAATTTCTTTATTTATTTGTTTAAAATATATAAAATGAGACCTAAATGTAACTAATACGCCTTAGTATATTAGATAATGATTAATAAGATTAAAACACAATGAATGTAACCATGTATCTATAAAGTTACATTTAAAAATCTTTAATAATAAGCAAAATCGAAAATCGGAAAGCGGATACGAAAACAGGTGTTTCCGTTTCCGATTCCGATAGCTTATCGGAAATATCTGATTCCGATTCCGATAACTATTGGGCGGATATTTTTTATCGAAAACGGATATTTTTTTCGGTAACGGATCGAAAAATCGGATAATCGGATTTCCATTGACAGCCCTACATATAGGATTAGGAAGATTGTCCGTTAGTTGACCTATAAGCTAATTGTTCGTCGGATAATCGGGTGAATGGTTATCACATGCATTCAGTTTAGAAGAGATTCAGATGAGGGATTTGAGGTTTGTATCTGTATGAGGGATTTGAGGTATGTATATGTTACCTTGTCCATGAAACATATCAGTTCAGAAAGATTGTCTATTAACCAACCCATAAGCTAAATAGATAATAATTGGTAGGATAATAGGTTACCCGTAAACATTTGCATCCCTAATCATCGTCACCAGAGCCTTATCGTGTCACCTAAGACTCACAAACAAAAGAAGTATTCAATTCCTTCCACAAAGATCTATTGTTGATAGTAATTCATATAGAACACTTCTTAGTTGACGTAAAATTTATAGAATCTATAGATCTATAGACTATAGGTGTAATTTAAATACCCTCCATCACATGATGACACATTGATTCTTGCTGCTGCCTCTACCTTTACTGAAACCCATTGCCATTGCCACTAAGTATCCCCCGTCCTTGGCCTCCATTTTGATTCAGATAGTGTGATGGGAATAAGGATCATGGTGGGCCAATGCCCACAATATTCTTAATATCTAAAGCCTTGCTTTGTGGCTTTATATGAGCAGAATTACCTTTGCCTTAAAATTTTACCCTTGCCAAAATATAAAAACCTTAAATTGGAAAAAGGATCATATGGTTAATTTCATGAATGAAATTGCAAGATAAAGTTTGATAGTTAATAGCATCACACTTGGCTCTTTATGTCTTCCCTTGTATGAAATATTAGCCCTCACCTACTCCACTGCAATTTGTTATCTCACAATTATAATATTTATCCTTATCTTCTTACATTTCTGTGTTACTCACCACTTGTTCTCTATTCTATCACAACAGTATCCATATAGGAAGCAAGAGCAAACATGATTCAAGCAATCCCACTGCCTTCCATAACATGAGGCTTTCACTAACAAAGCTGTCTAATGCTTCTTTAAAACACCACTTGCTACTTCCATTTTATATGAGAACAACAAATATCTGCATTCTACCATACTTATGGCCCTTGTCCTAACATGGTGTGGTGAGGGTCACAGGTGCCCTGCTCTCCATGGAGTTTACCAGGCAACAGACAAGGTTATCCATCCTCAACATCATGGGTGGAGCCTTACTTTGAAGGCTGCTCCACCACTTACGTCAAAAGGCTCAACACCAAAAACATCTGGCTGATCTTAGATGTCTCAACTTTTCCCACCCAAGGTCTTCTATTTTCTCATTACCCCCCTTGTTCACTTTACAGGGCTCTGCCATACAGTCAATGAGATCCTAATGCACACCTGTACCCCAACGAAGAAGAAAAGTACTGTTCTGCGCACAACCGAGTTCCTATGCCTAGAGAAATATTTTCTCTATACTGTAAGGGAACCTCAATCTTGAAAGAAGAAGCCAGTTTTGCCATCCCAGAGGATGACCACCCCTTTATCAGTCATCTTCGCCATTCAAACCGTCTTTTCTGACGATTAGTTAAGGATCAGATGAGAAATCCGACACCTGGACACTGCCAATGCAAGGCCTCATCCCTGGACTACGTGAACAAACATTCAAAACCTATCCCTCCCAAGGGCTCTTTTGAGGACCTACCAAGGCCCATCCACTTACTGGTGGACATCCCCAAAACGAGCAGTGCAGAAATTCTCATGACTACCTGTGAGAAAGATCAAACCTACTTATTCCTGCACACATTCTCCCCTCAATTCTTCCTGGGCTTAAAAAACTCACTAACTAGGCAACGCGTCCACCCGCATCAAACACTTGCCAGCTAAAAAGCCCTAATCGAGGCTTTCTTATGAATAAAAAGATCCCACGCAAAAGAGAGCTACAATTTCCAATAACCCTCATCGGAATCGATCGAAAGAAAACATAAAGGAACAAAATGAAAACGAGAAGCCTAGGATCACGGGGGTCGTCGGAAACCTGTCGGGGAGGACCACGCGGCGTGGAGGACGCACCGCTCCTGGACGTTGGAGCAGAAGCCGACCGTGATCTTGTTGAGGTCGCCACGGAGGACCGATCCGTTCCACACGGACGCGCCGTCATAGACGGTGACCTGCCCGGCGAGCACGACGTTGGGGGCGACGTAGGCGTCGACGGCGATCTTAGGCAGCCACTGCCCCAGGGGAATGATCCGCCGCTGCCCCCGGTAGTCCCAGCTCACCCGATCGGCGGAGGTGGCCGGCGCCGCCGAGACCGAGGCCGAGGCCGGGGCCGATTCCTCCGCCGAAGCGGCCGCCGCGGCGGAGAGGCCGCGGTGATGGGGGAGGAGGCGCGAGGGGGGAAGGAAGAAGGGTTTCAGGGTTCGCCTAGACAGCCGGAGCAGAGGGGCCGCCATTTTCTCCTTCTTCCGCTTCCGCTGCTGCTTCGCCGGAGGGAAGCGGGAGGTCGAAGGCAAAGCTCAGATGTGTTGTGCGCGGCACGGGACTGGGAGGGCGGGGCCTCTGGGCGAGTGCGCGGTGGCGCTCGTGCGAATACATGCGTGGGTGGGGGAAGTGGGCGGGCTTCGCACGTGCACCACGTTGGAGATAAGACGGGGTGAGAGCAATCGGAGTGGTGCAAACGATTCGAGCTGTGCTCGAGCTCGGCTCGATTCGAGTTTGATGAGCTTAAATATATGTTTGTTTGATCAAATGAGTCAAGTTCAAGGTTACGAAGTTTGATTCGAAAGCTCGTGAACAAATTTGAAATGAAAGACAGTTAATATTTTATTTATTTTTAATGTTTTTTTAACAAAATAGAAGACAAAATTTAATCCAATCGATCAGCCCAATTTATATTTCATCCCAATCCAATTGTCTAACCCTAACCTATATTCTACAACGCCTTTTGGCGAGCTGAACTCAACCTATACGAGTTTTATTAGGAGCCGAACTCAAATCTAAAAAGAGAGGTAGAAGTGGAGCTTGAGTTCGAGTTCAAATTCGAGTATATGTATTCAAATCAAACTCGAACAAGTTAAGACTCGATGGTTCACTTACACCCTTGGGTGAGATGATGTCATGTGAACCTCATTCAGTCATTCTCCGGACTTCTGTGTGCTCTCACTCACAAGAGTGAGAGGTGAATCATTCATTGTATGCACAATTAGAAGAGCATAGAGAACAATTCACTTGTAACTCTTGTGAGTAAAGATACTTGAGATAGGAAGGAGGTTCAGATGATCTCAGTTCCCACTAGGTACAGTAAAGGAGATCAGACTTAGGGAGGATTCCTAGTTTCAACGGAAGTACCATTCACCCGTGCGGTCGAATACATCGGCACGATGGCACCCTCTCTCATGTTCTTGTCATCCCCAAATGGGAATCACCTTCCCAAAAACTCATCCTTTCTAGTGTCCAAGGGAGTTCCCGAGTGTAACGGCGGATACAAAATGGAATTTTTTTATCCTATTCATTTAAAATGTGCGTCCATTGATTGACCTTGAATTAATAATTAATAATTGATCAAAAAATCAACTTGTCAATATATCATATATATTTGATCTAGATAAAAGAATATTTTTTACCCTTTTTTTTCGTTCAGTAGCTTAATGGTTGAGGCCTCAATGCTCAGAATCGATAGCCACGGTGCGGTGCATATTACTTTAGAAAGACTGTCTATTAACTCACATTTGGTATGAGAATAGGGATGGGTTAAACCCATTTTAACCCCATTCTGCGTTTGATATGTCATCTCTGTACGGGGATAAGGGGGTTAAGACTTTTGGGGTTATCCCCAATTTTGGCGTCAGCAATGGGGATAACTCACTCTAATTTTTTTGTTGGAATGACTTATCCATGTTTACCATTTTTCCACCTTTTTCCAAGCCCGATGCCACCATGGCCCTTCACTTTTTCCTGCACATCTCTTCCTCTTTCTACTGGGACGAACCTTGGTCCACCCATTCCTCCTCCTCCAACCTCTCTTCTCCAAACGGCGGTGACCTCAGGTGGCGTTGCTCCTCTCGCGGCGGCTCCTCCTCCTCTTTGTGGTGACCCGATCTCACCTCCCCCTTTCGCCCCCCTTTCCCATGGGTCTATCCCCGTGCTCTTCTCGCGGCAGCGACCCCCAGCTGTGGTTGCTCCTCTCGCGGCTATGACCATAGTGCTCTTCTCTCTTGGTGGGGAGTAGCGACCCCGATGTCTATCATCAACTATCCTGGCGGCGGCAACCACACTGCAACCTAATCTCCTCCTTCTCGAGGCGGCGACCCTAGCTGGCATTGCTCCTCTTGCGACAGTGACTCCTCCTCCTTGCGACGACTCGATCTCACCTCCCCCTCCCCCATTCCTGTGGGCCGAACCCTAGCCTGACGATCCATCCTCCTCCTCCTCTCTTAGCAACAGTGACGTTAGGGTGGAGCAGCCTGCCACCCGAATCTTCTCCTCTCTCTGTCCAAGTGGCTCGGTTTGTATCTCCTGACCTTCGTCCCTTCTCTTTTGTTCCATGTTTTGTGCATGAGAAGGCATACTTCCTTCCCTGTTTCTTCCTCTTTGCTGGTTATTGATAGCATCTTATCCTTCCCTGCAATATATATGTTGCATATTTAGTAAAGATGTACTATGATTTGATCATTTGGTTTTGTTCCTTGTTCTGTACATGAGAAGGCATACTTCCTTCTCTGTTTTAGTATGTTTGCTGGTTATAGATAACATCTTATCCTTCCTGGGAATATATATGTTTCATATTTAGCAGAGATGCACTGTGATTTGATCCTTCTCTCCAATCTATCTTGGTTTTGCTGATTAAACCTGCATACACTGTGACTTTGATCCTTCCCCGCAATATAAACTTGGTTACATCTATTGTGATTCTGAGATAAATGTAGATACATTGTGAATTTTAACTATGAATTCACTGTGATTTGCTCGTTCGCGGCAAGATATATCGCTTGAATGGGTTAAAAATTAATTATATAATTGTATCGACCAAATTTTGTCTTGTAGTCTTGTGTTTTTCTGAATTTTATAACTAGTTTTGTTTGATTTTATACATGCTTAAAATCATGTAAAGTGATTCTGTTTTTTACATATGTTTAAAGTTTTGTTGTCATGCATTGTTGACAATACTAACATAGTACCCACGAGAAAAGTAATCAATTTTCAAGATTAAGAGAGTCATTTTGGTTAATGAATCTCCTTAGCTGGATATTTTTCGGAGCCTTTTCCTTTCTTTAGACTTGCATTACACTTTATTGACAGTTGAAACATGCCATTTTAACATCTTTTTTCTTGACATTTGGAGCTGTTGGCAGTTTTCTTTAACACCATTTTATCTCCTTAGCTGTTGGTATTTTTCGTTAACACCTATTTTCTTAGCACTTGAACCTGAATTCTCTAGTGGAACACTTATTTTGTGGACTGAAAATCATAATTTTTGTAGCACTGTTGTGAGCTTGTGTTATTTAGGACTACCAATTGCCTAATGAAATTTGCTGCCACCTTTGTTATTCATTAGCATCGATAACATGTTACATACTTGCACCTGTTATAGGAAGATCTTTATTGTTAAATTTGTAGTAAGCATGTTTATCATTTGATTAAATATAGATAATTCTGAAATTATGGCCTCCAATAGTGTGAATAAGGCTGGAGTTGTCAACTGAAGCTATGAAGCCGATCGCACATTGCTAGACCTATTAGTTGAACACAAGGTTAACAAGGATGGCTTTGCCAATGGGAATTTCACTAAACAGGCATAGAGAACAACCGTGTGAAATTCAATGAGGTCTCTAAGTTAGGTTATTCACTCCAAAATTTGAAAAATAGATTCAAGAATTTGAAGAAATTATATGGCCTATATAATAGTCTAAAGAATCAATTGGGTGGGGATGGGATGATGAGAAGCAAGTGCCCATTCCTAGTCCAGACGAGACTTGGGATGACTTGTCGACAATATATAACTAGGTGTTCTTAGTTATTTTTTTATAAGCCCATTAATGAATTTATAATAACATGCACCACTCATCATTTTTTTCAGATTGATAAAGGATACAAACAAATCCAGGACAAGTTATTCCCTTTCATGGAACAAATGGACCTGATTTGTGTCAGTTCATTGGCCAGGGGGGGCATTGTTGTGCCTAATATTGGTAATTCTTATTTGGACGTCCGTGATGATGTTGTAGAGGAGGAGGAGGACACAGACGTAGGCATAGGTTTAGATTTCAATTTAAATGGACTGAACATAGATAGTAGTACACCTGAGTCTAATGTCTGACAATTAGCCATCCGAACTCCCACTAATGACTAGAATGAGAATTCACTTGCAGGAGGCTCTTCCACTTTACTAAGTACTAGTAGTGGTAATCGGAAGAGGAAGCGAGCTACGCAACATAATAATGATACACTTGAAAGGCTTGTTGTATTGGGTAAGGAGAGGCTAAGTGTGTTGAAGGAAATGCTGCAACAACATAAACAAGTTGCTCCCCATCCATTCATATAGCACTAGAACAATTGATGCTAGTGGAGGAGATTCCTGACAATTGCTTTTACAAGGTTGTCACTCTATTGAATCATCCTGAGAATCGATGCATGTTCTTGTCTCTGCCAACAAACTTGAGGCTTGGATGGATCATGAACCGGCTAAGTTTTTATGATTCATATGATATCCTTTTTTTCATTTATGTTCTCACACATTTTATGTTGTGATTGATATTCATGTGGATCATTATTTCTTTTTATTATGTCACCTAAGCTTATATTTCTCTTGTATGATTTTATGTATATGTTTTTGAAATATAGGCTACATTTTATGAATAAATACACTACTATTACTTCACATTCTTTTGATCTTATGAACTTGATGATGGAAGACGAAGAATATGGGGAAGTAGAACAAGTATTAGTGATTCATTGGACTACATTCGTTACTACTTCTCCTAGGAGACCAATCCCAATGCCAATGCATATCATTGTTGGTCGTTGACATAGACGTGTGAAAGAGTTGATGGCTGGTTGCACTAGTAGAACATACTCCAGTTTTAGAATACACCATAGTTTATTTCTTACTCTGAGGAGTAAGTTGTTAGAAAGGAGTCTTTTAGAAGACACAAAAAATGTGTCCGCCACTGAACAATTGGCTATTTTTCTTCTTGAGATTGGACATGATGTAGGAAATAGATTACTTCAAGAGTTGTTCTAACATTTGGGTGAAACAATAAGCTGTCGTTTTAACAATATCCTCATGGCAATCCTTGCCTTATGGCATGATTACATTAAATTACTTAATGGAGATGAACCCATGCATCAAAAGATACGCAATGATCTAAAATTTTATCCATTTTTCAAGGTTTCATGCTATCTCTTCATGTGTACTCAACTGTTAAGTGTAGAAGTGATGTCATACTTACATGTCTTGATTATTTTATATTATAATGCATTGGGAGCAATTGATGGCACACATATCTTTGCAAAAGTGCCTAATGTTGATGTACCTCGTTATCAGAGCCGAAAGGGTGAAACTTCTTAGAATATCATGGACTGTGTAAATTTTGATCTTTAGTTTACATATGTTGCTGTGGGTTGGGAGGGATCAACTATGGATATGAAAATTCTTAAATGGGCCGTTGATAAGGGAGGGTTCATTGTTCCCCATGGTGATAGATAGTATGTACATTACTTAGTGTAGCGATTATTATGAAATTGCTTAGCAATATATTTTTTTGCCATAGGGAAATATTATTTGGTGATGTTGGCTGTGCCAACACCTCTTGATTCCTAGCACCATACCGTGGCACAAGATATCACTTATCATAATACAATAATTCAAGGCATACCAGGATTACATATAAGGAGAAAAAAGATTTGTTTAACCATAGACACGCTCAACCACGCAATGTTATCGAGTGTGCCTTTGGTGTGTTGAAAGCTCATTTCACAATCCTGGTAAAACGTCGAAACTATTCGATTAAGACATAAGCAAAACTTGCCATGGCTTGTTGTGTGCTCTACAACTTCATAAGAATGGAGCAAGGGCTTGATTATATTTTCAAATGTGGAGAATATGACTTAATGATGGAGGGGGATGAGGATGTTCAAGAACAGGATAATGTGACCCGTACAGAGGCTGCTAGAGGTGAGAGGTTCAAAAATCACATGGCCACTCGTCTTTGGGCCCAACACATTAGGCGAGGGTATTAATTACATTTTACGCCGTGCTTTCTTAAACTAGTCATTAATATATGTATACGGTATTCTAGTTTATAACATATCAAGTATTCTCAGTTGCAGGAATATGGCTTAGGAAGGGGAAAATGAGGAATGACATTTCCAAATATAGATTTACTACTAATGATGTGGTGTCTATCATTTAAATTCTCATTGAGTTGTAAACTACTATTAGTCATCACCGACATTGTGATTTGTCCTTACGCTCCCTTCATTTTTCTTAACACTTCCATAGATATAACATGTGGACTGCAACTTTTGAGATGTTTTGTTGGACACCATGTTGGACTGTGGCTATTTGGGATGACATTCTCATATTCCTATCTAGGCACAATTGCTAACATGGTGACTTTGGAATTTGGATAGGACTTGCTTAGGAATTGCTTACATTGACTTATAGTGACTTTTGATATGAAGTTATGAACTACTTAGGAATTGCTTATGATGACTTATGGGGACTTTGGTGACTTTGTTAAACTTTAGACCTTGCTTTGGACTTGTTTAAACTTGTTAACTTAAATTTGTTGCAGGCTTGCAGCATTGACTTGATTGTTCCTTTATGAACATATATTTCATTTAAACACGTTGTAGATGTGTATATTTCATTGTTTGTGTTGGCTATGATGATGCGAAGGAGAGCTCATGAGATTAGCATGCTTGGAGGGTCTCGCTAAACATTCTTTACACCAAAATCTCACTAATAGTAGGTTGGGTGGCCTAATGGCAGCCCCTACTAAAAGTAGGTTGGACAGTCTAATGGTAACCCCTACTAATAATAGGTTGGATGGCCTAATAGCAACCCTTACTATTATGTGTTGTGATTTAGTGTACGATATATGGGTGGTGGTGGAACACATGCATATCTATGAATCTTCGCACACGAACTTAGACTATCTGAGCCTAATGTATTATATTCTCTTTATTTCAGTTGATTCGACTAAAAGTCGTACGTATGTAGGTTCTGGTTTGTTTAGACTTGATTGGTATTTTTATGCAAGATATGATTTGGAAGTTATGCATGCAAGTTCAGATAATTCATCGGCTTGGTACTTGTATTCAGGTTATAGTTTACTTATTGTGCATTTTGTCTTTTGCTTCAGACATATGTTATGGCTGCATATGAATTGTGATTTTGTGGACTGTAAATATAAACTTGTGCACAAGTTTATATTTATAGCCTAAAAGTAGTATTCTATAATATGTATAGGACTGTAAATTTAAACTTGTGCACAAGTTTATATGCTCAAAAGTAACATTCTATAATGTGTATAGGGCTGTAAATATAAGCTTGTCATGCAGGTTATGGTTTGTTTGGACTTGGTTGATTTTTGTAAGTAAGTTATGATTTGTCTAGAATTGGTTGATATGGTTTGGAAGTTGCTCATCTTATCCTTTGTTTAGAATATGGTTCGGAAGTTGTGCAGGTTGTGTGCATTTTTTATGATATGCAAGGTCCTCTTTGGACATATTTCATGGCTATAGTTTGAATTAGCATAAATGGGCTATGATGGTCGGGATGAAAGTTGACTTCCTCAATCATGATAGGATGGTCTCACATATGAGCTGTGTTAACTTAATCCGGTCTGGTGTAGGTGAAAGGTCTATATTGGCAATCCCTCCAACCAGACATGACAATTAGTATAACATGGTTAGTTGTTGTGATGGCAACCTATGCATGAGTATGATCAAATAACATCATGCGTGACTTACTGAGTCTTTTATTTTAGAAGTATTACTTCATATTATTTCTTCATGTGTACTTACCAATGCTTCTTATCGTTGGTGTACCATAGATATGAGCTGTGAATGTGGTGCAGGAGTTTGTGCTATTTGGATTTCCCGTAGTAGTAAAAATCCGAATCGGCCATATTATCCCCTTGGAGTAAGAGCATCACTCTCAACCATTTGATTCATATGTTTCACATTATTATTCATAATTTCATTATATTATTTATGCATCTTTTGGTATGTGGGTGGGTAGACGAATTAGTAATGTGTCCTTGTGGAAAAAGACAGTATAAAAGGACATCTAATGCTAATAATTCCAAGGGAAGGGTTTTCTATGTTTGTCTAGATTCTAAGGCAAGATCACTGAAACTTATGCACATTTGGATTATTCTATTTGCATACTTTCTATCTCATTAGTATAAAAATTCCTCTCTATAGCTTGAAGAGATAAATGCAGGGTGTGGCTTTTTTAAAGTGGGCTGAAATTGAGGAGAATACAAAGAAGACATGACCTCATATTCAAGAGAAGGATGATCACCTAATATTAGAAGATGTGAAGCAAACAATTGGATAGGAGAAATTCACAGCTGAACAAATGACGACACTGTGTGAAGGATTATTATCGAAGTTGGAGAATATTCAACTAAGTACTACTTTGTTTAATTTTGTAATGAACCTGGTCGGCCTATTTTGAATGAGTGTTGGTCCCTGCAATATTTCTTGTTTTTAACTTTACCTATTCTCAACTAAGTTGAATTGATTAAGTATGTGTGCACTATTGATGATTGAGTTGAACATTACAATAAAAAAATAATACAAATAATTTATGAAAAATAATAATTATCAAGTGCGATTAATGGTGGCCTTCGCGTATTATCAATTGCGATTAATATTAGAGTCTATGTAGTATTGGTACATTTGGAAATATTTTTAAGCCTATTATTATATTGTTAACACATAATTTATGCATATTTTACTTGATTTTTATAAATTTTCAGAGTTTATGCAGTGTTGGTGTGTTTGGAAATGTTTCTAAATCCCCTTATTAATATGTTGATGCCAAGTCTTTATATTATGAAAATAAGTTAATAACAAGTGAGTAATATTTCATTGTCAATACCAAGTCTTTACAATATGGGGAATAGACTAACATAATAAAAAAATATGAAAATTAATTAACCAAGTCTTTACATTATGGGGAATAGACTAATATAATGAAAAAATATGAAAAATAGTTAACACCTAATACCAATATTTTAGTAATATTAAGTAGAAAAAATATTGTTAACACATAATTTATCTATAATTTACTTAATTTTTTAAAAATTTCAGAGTCTATGTATTTATCTTTTTCCTATACCTTATCCTCATTATTATCCCTGTTCATACCAAACGAAGAATAAATTATACTACACACATAAGAATAGGGATATAGATAACTTATCTACAGATGACTTAGGTTTATTCTTGTCTCCGCTTAGCTGGATATCGAATGGGACTTAAATGCCCTAAATAATTAGATTAGCGGTCAACATTTGCACTCCTACGCGCTGAGAGCTCCCTCCTCTTCTTCATTCCTTTTAGCAAGAGGGAGCATTCATCATCACGTGGTGCTCAATGCCCTCCTTAATATATATATATATATATATATATATATATATATATATATATATATATATATATATATATTATTTTTATTTTTATTTTTTATTTTTTTGAAGGGTGACTGAAAAGCCACGAGTACAAGTATTTACAAGTGACCAGAACTCCAATTAAGTGGAATCCGAGATATCCTTTAAATATTTGGAGCTAATTCTGAAACAGTCGAAAATTCTGCCTAATTAGGCAAGAGTTCTAGGTCAAACTAATTTTTTAGGAAAATGATCTCATAGATCAGGAGATAAATATTCCAACAGCACTTAAAACTGTATGCCTAGAGAAGTGTTAAACTCCAACCAGATTCGAACATACCATCTCCCAAATAAGAGGTAGATGGTGAACTAACTCCCCTAGAGGACCGGAGGACAGCTCATCTAATATCAGTGTGGCACCAAGGACATGCATTTCTTTATGTTTACATACATATAGGGAGTTGATATTATGCATTCTCCTATTTAGATCTACTGACAGTAAAACTCTATTTTTTAGGCCTCTTTCGACGTCTCAATTTCACGAGGAAAGGCCTATTGAGGAACAAAAGAAATAAAAAAAAGTAATGAAAAAATATATCATTCGATCAAGAGATTGGACGGTGCGCAATGTGTGGGTCGTTGGGGTGCCTCGTGGGCTCGCGTGAAATGACAGATCAATCTTCCTCTTTCTTTTAAGATGGCTGTCAAATCGACATTTGGCGATGGATAAGCCCACTGTTAGTGGATGGAATCGGGCAGCGAATTGTATCACTTTTCTCGTACATGTGTTACATGATTTTAAATAATTATATTTTATTATTTATTTATATTTCTTTAAATTTTCTGTTATTTGACATTGTACCTTTGAAGTCATCATATTTGTCACCATATTTTTACTTCCATATCCTTACCATGGATATCTATTCGTTTAACTCAATGATAGTTGGGTTAGTGTTTAACCTAACTATAAAATAATAACCCTATCCAAAAACAAAGAAAAGGGGAGAATTATAAAATTGGGTTTTTTGCATATATATACTCATGAAAAATATAATATTGACATCTATATCTCCAACTCTCACATGTTATCATCAATACCCCTAAAATTTTCGGCGATGTTACATTTACGTTCCTCCATTTAAAGATTTTGCATAGATGCCCCCATTCGTTAATATTTTGCATGTATACTCTTCAATTCACTAAAATTGTATATATGTACCCTTAGCACCCTCGATGTTATCATGATTTATGGAATTTTTTTGACATATTTTGTTAAAATTCACCTTAGTTTGATAGAGGGGTATAAATATAATATTTTGAATATTTCAGGGATATTGATGATAATATGTGAGAGTTAAGAGTAGATACGCAAATACGTGTTATTCAGGGTATGCAAAAAATTTAGCAAATTTCGTTGTTAACAGTAACAGCCTAACAGAGCCTTAGAAAGATAAAAATTTACAACTTTACTATTTCTGTTTAGATTATTCCCCACCCTCCAAACGCGAACAAGTTCCCGGGAATTCTCCGTTTTCTTCCCCTCCGGTCTCGCGCGCCCTCCCCTCTCCTCTTCTCTGCTCTCCGCCTCCCTCGCCGGAGACCTCTCCGGCGCCATCCCAGCCCCCGAAACCCTCCCCTTCTCGCCAAAGATGAGGGGGCAGGACCAGCACTCCCGCCTCCTCTGCGACCTCTGCGTCCTCGCCCACTCCATCCTGCGCTCTCCGGGCACCGCGGCGCCTTCGCGGCCGCCGGCGGGCCGGCCGCTGCGCGCTTCGCCGGCGGGGTTTGTCTCGATGCTGCTGGGGGTGTCGACGGCGCTGCTGGTGAGCGGGTCGGTGGTGTTCGCGATCGGCATCGTTCTGATGCCGTGGGTGATCGGGATGGCGATGGTCTTGTATGTTTTGGGCGTCGTCTCGGACCTCTCCCTGCTTGGGAAGACAATCCTGCGATCCGGGTCCCGCGTCGCCGACCTCGCCTCGGGAGGTTGTGCCGGGTAAGACCTTGTTATGATTCGATTATTTTCTCATCCTTTCTTTTGCTTTTTCTTAAAAGCTTCGTTTTTCTGTTTTGGCGGGCTCTAAGCTGGAAATTCTGGTTATTTTGGGTAGTGTAAGTCTGATATTCTTATGGTGATGACGGGAGTTCTTGTTTGGAATGATTGGAATGGTTTTTATTTGTTTTTAAATTTTTGTGAGTTTTTGTTTTCTGTTGGTGATTTGGAGGTGTTCGTCTTTAATTAGGGTTTGGATTTGTACAACGTGATGGTCTTTACGGGTATATGGATTAGGGGGAGAACTTTTGAATGGAATTCACGTCAAAAGGAATGAGAAAGGCGTATGCTCTGACTAGTTGATCTACTTTGTGCATCTCCCATGTAATTGGAAATGGAATATGATGGCAAATTGGCTTCATACTATCTCGTTGTGGATCGCATTCCTGAACAATTAATTAAGATAAGTCCTTCCAGGGTTCTGTTTGCACTAGTCTAAATTCTAAAATGTGTTGTTCTTGGTGTATCCTTTTTTATTTCATTTAGTATCCATGTTCTGATGTGTTACCTAGTATACTGTTTATCTATGCAATGTTGCGGTTAAATTCTTAGCTTTTAGCATCGAGTTGATGTCTGCTTTAGAAGATTTCTATTAAAGAGACACTGCTACAAATATTTGTCTTTGACATCGTCCTTACAATTCCTTTCGATCTCTCTATCATTGTGGTTTTCCCCCTTTCTTTCTTTCAAGAATAGTGAAACTTATCATTCGGGGAATTAAACTTCACTTGTGTTTCTTTCAGGGATTGTGAAATCGCATCATGTCCTGGGATTTGCCAGGCCCAATGTGATCTTGGATTGGGATCACGGTTGGCTCAAAATCGGCTTGGGACCAGCCAATTTCAGATGGATTCCAGCTGAACCAAGCTAAAACAGTTTTCCTTCTTTTTTTAAAAAAATAATTATAGATAATATAGGGATCATACTTCCCATCAAAATCGGATTGACTTTGGCCAATCCCAATCAGAATAGGTCAATCCAGATTGGGGATTGGCCGATCCTGCAAACCATAGTATCTTGGTCATTTCCAAGGCAGGGTGTACCTATTTAGTTTCTGAGATTACATGCTGCCTTTCGAAGTATCATCTTCTTTTGCTCATCTTCTTTGGAGATGATGTACATGAAGAATATATGCCTGATCTAAGATCCATAACTTGGTGCTAAAAGTATGCTCTTTGCATTTATTTGGCAATTTATCCTATTGGTGAAAATATCACTTAAGGTGAAATGCACTTCGGGACCATAAAATTTTCTGAAGCCCCAATATTTCTCCTCATGTCTCTAGGATCTCAGTTTCCTATCCCAACATAGAAATAGGTGTTTTTTTGCATAGCTCCCATCCCTTTGATATGAAGAGTATCAACTACAAAATCCACATCCCTAGCATATGACTGAAATAGTGATTGTTATCTCTTTAGTCCTAGGAAATCTACCATCCATGAGTAGAGCCGTCTGTTTTAGGATCTACAGCAGGGAATTGTTCTACGCCCTATCGAGAATTTCATATTTCTTGAAGAGCTCTCAAATTTCAGAAAATTGGAAAATAATTAACAATACACTCTTGAATCAATCTTTTAAATGTGCTACACATCCTCTCCAAAATCTAAAGCGCAAAAAAGGATACAACTGCCATTGTTTAGCAGTCAAGTAATCAGTCCTTAAACAATTCTAATTCTAAGCTTTTCCAACCGTCCTTGTCGTAGCTGGTAGCTGGATGACGTCTGGAGGACAAATCAATCAGTTGAGTTTAGAGTGGTGCATATGGTTGACTTCTTGCCTTCTCCGATAATGCTGTGCTTTACTGTCCATTTCTTTGAAGGCCAGCAATTGCATCTTTTATTTTCGTGGCAATAGTTCCTTATGGTGGGCGGCATCAATCAGTTATCCTCTTGCACTCTGATGGTCTTGTGAGTAACCGTCTCATTACATCAATCAGCAAGATCAATCGTTTGCGTCTAGTTGGGGCCTTGTTTGCATGAATTTGTGGAGCTTGTTGAAGAATGGGACTTGTACAATAAATATATAATATTGTTATATCTGACACATTCGTGGTGTGTCAGATGCCACATCTTCTTTTTTTTTTTTAGGGTTTTCGATCAAATTCAGTGTTTTAACACCAAGTTTATGTTTGTAAAACAAGGTGAAAATTGGCCTTGCAATCGCCGTTCTCACAAGGTGCTATTTTTATTATCGTTTATTAATTTGAAAAGCATCGCTACAAGCACCCTTTTTTGATATGCCATGCTTGCATCTCCTGTAACTAAGATGCAAATATTTTATATTTGCCTGTGTCATGTTCTTTTGGGTACTTACCTCTTGAGAGAGAGCCTTTATACAATTTTCTGATCTATACTAGCTAATTTCCTACAGAGCGTTGACAAGGGAAAAATACAAAACAAACTTGATTCCTGCTTTACTTCTGTGCGGACCTGCCCTCGATCGGCTTGTGAAAGCTAGGCAGGGATTGGCAGATTGTTTCTTTCGGACCGGGGATCCGACCTCGAGATTGCGAAGTTCGCATTCCACATATTTGAAGCTGAATTTTCCTAAAAGTGATTGTTCAACAGGATGTTAAACAACCCCTGAGACTCCATTGATCTTTTGCTACAAAAGCATCTTTTTATCTTCTTTGTTTGACCGTGTGTGCATGGTAACATGATTTGCTGTACCAGATTGACTTGCATCGACTTGGATGACTCGTCTTATATCAGGATGAACTCAAGTTGATGCGACTCGACCGATTATGTACGATTTAGAAGAACTTTTCCATGCAGCTTGTACGAATTGACCCGACTTAATATCGGATCATGGAAGATCCGAGTTGGTCCAAGAGTCGACTAACCTTGCTTTGTACACATCTTTGCATCTTCGCATCATCCCATTTGATGGCCTTGTGGAAGCCTGTTCCCACAGAAGCCAGTTTTTCTTGTAGATTTAGAGGATGACCATGACGTCCTCATCAGTGAGCTCCGGGCAGTGCAGCCATATCGCAGCACATGGACCACCCTGAAGCCCCTCCACCATTTCAGCCTCAGTCTGGCTCGAACGTACAAGTTATGTTTCCCGAAGAGGGATTTGTGGTTAAGGGGTTGTTTGGTGTGCCGTAAATACTGCCGTATAGCACTGTAAAAACATTGTTTTGCAATTTTTCGTATGCTTGAAATGCTGTTTGTTAATCACCGGGTTTCAAGTCTGTCGAACCACCTGGCATTCTTTTCTCTGGGTTTCAGTTTTCAGCCCAAAATGCCTAGAGATACAAATGTCGTATATTTGCTTATGCCCATATGTCAATGTCAAACGAAAGACTATAAGAATGTACATTCTTCTATGTTGAATAGTTGATGAGAAAATCTTGGTACAATGGTAAGATTTTTTGTTGTTGTTGCGACTTGATTCGTGAATTCGATGTTGAAAACAATATCGGTAGAAGTTGGGAGTAAAAGAGAGCACAATTAACCTTCCTTATGAATTCACGTATGATAACGAATCAATCACCTTATGGGATTTCAACAATAAACCAACGTTTACCATTAATTTTAGGAATCAATGATGTCAGAATCCGGAAGAGTTCGAATTTTACGACGAGTTTATCGTTATTCTTCACACAGCATGTCACAAGCTTCGGTATTTGTTGATGCCCTGTCTGGTAGGAGTAATAATTTTGGTGTCGATACTTTGAGATCCACAATGTTAATACAGAAGACCAAACAAACACCCAATATTTTTTTAATCTATATTTCCAAATATTTAACTTTAAGATTACAATTCAAGTTAAGTCGGTTCAAAATGCAAACTTAGCCGATTCCCAACCGCAATCCTAAGTTGATCCTTGAATTCCCTCATGGTCTTAGTTCCACCATCAATCTTTACATGTTTGCAAACTATAAAAATGATAGACGATTAATTATTTCTCATATGCTCAAAACATCTCAAAACTTTTCATATTCCATCTTCTCCTCACCAGAGAAAACTAAAATCCACAAATCTCACCCATTTTCTCTAACCCCACCATTTTTCTTCACATCATGGTAGTGAAAATTAACATCAATCAATCCTCTAATAACAAAGAACAAGAAGAAGAAGAAGAAATTGGACTTCCAGAGCAAGAGATGTTGAAAAAGGAAAATTTTAGATCAATCAATCCTTGTTCTAACAAGGGGATAAGCAGCAGAAGCTAATCAGCAACAACAACATTCCAATCCAAGCAAAGTTGGTAGTAACCAGCAGAACATAACAACCCCACAACACCTATAAACTAGAACCTGTCCCTGATTGCAGTGGGTGCTATACAAATAATAGCAAAAAAAAATGGAACACCTTTTGCATAACCTCGGCGTTCCAGAGGTGATGGGGGAAGGAAGGGGGGGCGGGTTCGATCTCAGCCGGTGGAGATGTGGACGCCGATGGCGATGAGGAAGATGGTGATGAGGCCGAAGAAGATGACAGTGTGGACGAGGATGGAGATGCCGCTGGTCTGGAAGTTGCCAAACTCCACCACGCGGCTCCTCCCCGGCAGCTGGAACAGCAACCCCGGCGACAGCACCACGAACAGCACCACCGCTATCACCACCGGCCCCCAGTCCGCCATCTCTCTCTCTCTCTCCTGTACTCTACACCCTCTCTCTCTAAACTCTCTCTTTCTCTCTCTAGAATCTCTCTGTAGTTTTGGGAATGGTAGGAGGATTGGAGGGGAGATCTAAGAAGACGTGGGGAGGGCCTCCGGTGGAAGTAACGCGGAGACGGCGACGTGGAGATGTGCGCGTGTCGACGCGAGAGCGACGCACGCGGCAGTGGTGTGGGTGCTTGTCGGCTCCTCCACGCTTTCGAGCAACCAAAAAAGACAAAAAAAGGCTTCTTTTTGGGCATTCTGCACCGCATCTTTAATGGCGCCAAGAGGAACCCGACGCCGGAGGAGGTGGTGCTGGCTTTGACGGGGGAGGTGCTTTCCACGAGTGTTGGCCGTTGGTGGGGTGGGTGGGAAGGGGTCCTACTAGTTGGATAGGGCCATCGCATTTGGTGGAGATTTGTAATCAAAGTTAGACGTATAATTGCTACAATTAACTTTAACATATTTCGCAATCAAAGGATCCACCATAATATGGAGGAAGATCATAAATTCAAATCTCATTTACACAGAAAGAGAGATTTATCCAACGAATTTTTATGAAAAAAATATTCTTGCCTACGGTGAGGTTTTTGAGCTCGAAATGACAATTCTAAGAAGGCGGAACAATCATGGCAGTGCAAAAAAAAGATCTCATACTTAGGGAACATATTAGTTTAAATGTCAAATTATATACTCTATCTATTATGGATGTTTTTGTTGGGTTTTAATCTAATTAGTGGTCCACTTGTGTTTACTGGGCTGCACACTTGCACACCATTAGACATCTAATTAATGGAATATGATTGGGCTTAACCCATTAGGCGCCTAATAAGGATCCTGTAATAGGTAGGATCCTGTTAGAAGTAAGAACGGGACTAGTCCCTCCTCTCTATAAAAGAAGCATGTGACTCCCCATTAGGTCATATGCATTAAGACGAATAGAGAGAGGAAACCAGTGGAGACAGTGCATGGGTTTACACCGTCTTCATGTCCGGGGTTCGTGCATTCTTGTTCGAGATCCGCTGCGCGTGGGGATCGACTCCGGCATCGTCTTCCTCTGCGTTAGGGATGGCTTCCGCTCCAGGTCTTCCGAAAATCCCTAACAAGTGGTATCATAGCCCGTGTCGGAATTTTGGGGCTCCGATCTACGGGATTATTCCCGGTTTGTTTAAAAAAAAAAAAAAAAATTCTGGACGGCCAAACGGCCGGCGTGCCGCCGCGGCCGAGCGCGGCAGCGCCGGCCGCCGCTGGCGTGCCGCCACAGCCGAGCGCGGCACGCCCCGCCGCGGCGAGCGGCCGCGGCCCGCGCGTGGCCACGCCGTGGCGGGCAGCCGCAGCCTGCGCGCGGCCGCGCTGGCCGCGCAGGCTCGCGCGGGGCCGCGCGCGGGCGCGGCCTGCGCGCGGCGCCCGCGGTCACGCAGGCTCGCGCAGGGCCGCGCGCGGGTGCGGCCTGCGCGCGGCGCCTGCAGCCACACAGGCCCGCGCGGCGCTGCGCAGGGCCCGTATGGCACTGCGCGGTGCCGCCCCTCGCCGCCGCGCTGGCGTGCCGCGCGGCCGCGCGTCGCCGCGGCCGCGCAGGCCAGCGCGGCGCTGCGCGGGGCCGCGCGCGGCGGCACGGCGGCGCTGGCCGCGCGGGGGCGGGTTCCGGCGGGCCGATTTCCGGCGGCTTCCGACGGGGATTTCGGGTTCCAGCGGCGGTTTCCTAAATTTGAATTTTCTAAAATTTGGATTTCCTAAAATGGAGTTTCTAAACCCTAACTTTTCTTTTTGGGAGGTTAAAGATAATGAGTTTAAGAAACTATTGGGTTTAGGAAACTTTGTATTTATGAAACCATTGGGTCTAATTTGGGTTAGATTTTAAATCCGTAACGGATCTTGGTTAAAGATCATTTGGGTCATATTTTAGGTATTAGATCCGTTAGGGTCTTATTAAGACCCAAATTCGGATCCATTTTATAATTCCTTAACGGATATTAGTTAACGGGTCTTGGATTCGAATTCTGTGTACGATATCCGTTTGGATATCATTAAGACCCGAATTCGGATCCAATTAAGTATCCAATCCGAATCCGTTAATCTAACCCAAATCAAATCCGTTAATCCGTTAAGAACCGGATCCGCACCCGTTTATATCCGTTTGTGTAGATTTATCCTAAAAAAAAAGTTTAAATTAAATGATTTTAAATCTTAAAGGATACATCTGCAATTTCTGATAATCTGTTTGTAATTTTGGTTATTTCTGCAAACAGAAACGGATATTTTTTTTGCGATTTAAGTTGTTTCTGCAAATTAAAAACAGATATGTTTGCAATTTCTGATTGTTCTTGCAAACTGCAAAGTATGTTTACAATTCATGACTTTTCTGTAAACTGTTCAGGCTATGTTTGCAATTCAGTTTTCTCTCTGCAAACAGAAAAAAGACATATATGTAACAGCATGCTATAAACTTGTTAAGTAGCCATTTTAATGTAGTTTTAAGCATGATTAATGTTGATTAAGAATCAATAATTATTGCTGTAAGTTTAGGAGATATTTCTTGTGATTATTTGTCCTCTTTACAGTTTTAATCATGTATGAATATCTCCACTTAAGATTGCATTAATTATTGTGTTTATGTCCTTTTTGCTCATGTTATGTGTTTATTAATGCTATTATGTAGTTTCGTGGTAAATTTTGATTTCTAAATGATTAGTTTGACCACCAAAGTGGCACTAATCACGAGGATTGATAAAATCTTATCATATTAAGTTTTAAATAGCATTATTGATGAGCATTTAGATATTTGTTATCATTTTAATTAGGGGATGATGTTTTAGTATTCAAAGTGTGTAAGTAGATCACCAAAATGACCTTATGCATGGAGAATAATAAAATATACTCGTTAAGAAATTAAAATGATTTCAAATACTTGTGTTTTTGACTTGATTGTAAATTTAACTCCCAAAGGAGTGTTTATTTTCATGTCATGAGCAAGATAAAATAAAATTTATCTACATGGCGATTCTTGAGAGTTATATACCTAAAGGTACTCTCTCTTGATATCAAAATGTTTATAAGTTTTAGTTTTATCACTTAAGTTAATTCGGGGAGTTCGTCCATGAAGCTATCGGACGACCTGATAAAGTAGTTCGCTTTATGTTGTTGAATTACTTTGCATATCTGTTTGCCTCATTACTTACAATATTTTAGTTCCATTGCCTTATATGTGAGCATGTGTTTGTTTATTTCAGCTGCTTCTCCTTTGTTTCCACTCAGTGAAATTAGTGTCATTCAGGTACGGCACACTACCATTAAATGGTGCAAACAAAGGGTACAATTTGCTTTAGGCTGCATGGACTTAGATTTAGCATTACGTGAGGTTATGCCGGCTCCACTTACTCCAGAAAGCTCGTTGGAACAGCAGACTCATTATGAAAAATGGGAACAGTTCAATCGTCTATGTCTTCTGTTCCTTCAGGTACACATTGGACAGAACATTAAGGGATCTATCCCAGATCAGACTACTGCTAGTGGATTTCTTAAAGCTATTGAGGAACAGTTCATTAGTTCTGATAAGGCCAAAGCCAGTACTCTAATGGCTAAACTGTCATCAATGAAATACACTAGTGGTAGTGTTCGAGAGCATATAATGATCATGAGAGATATTTCTGCTCAACTGAATGCCTTGGAGATTACTATTTCAGACATTTTCCTAGTCCATTTTATTCTCAACTCTTTGCCTAGCGAATATGAGGCATTTAAGATCTCCTACAACACACATCAGGCTAAATGGTCAGTCAATGAATTGATGACCATGTGTGTCCAGGAGGAAGAGAGGTTGAGAGGGGAGAGAAACAATGTTACTTTGTTTACCTCTCATAAAGTGAAAAGTGGACCAGGAAGAAGAAGGGTGTCCAGAAGAAGGGCAAGAAGAAGGACAAGTCAAAAGGTAAAAATGACAAGTGCTTCTTCTGCAAGTTACCTGGACACGTTAAGAAAGATTGTCTGAAAAGGAAGGCATGGTTTGAAAAGAAAGGTAATCTCTCATCTTATGTTTGCTATGAGTCTAATTTAGTTAATGTTCCTAAGAGTACATGGTGGATTGACTCAGGTTCTACTGTGCATGTTGCCACTTCTATGCAGGGATTCCTCTTCCAAAGGCCTCCGAATGAGGGTGAGCGGAACATCTTTTCAGGAAATAAGACCCGCTCACAAGTCAAGGCCGTAAGAATTTATAGGATAGTTATGGAATCAGGATTTGTTCTAGATTTAGAAGACACTTTTTATGTACCATCTTTTAGTAGAAATTTGGTTTCAGTATCAAGACTTGATTCAAAAGGTTTTCAAGTCAAACTTGAAAACTCTTCAGTTGAATTAATAAAGAATTCTATTGTTATTGGTACTGGTTCTATATCTGATGGTTTGTATAAATTGTGTCTTAGTAATGTGATTGAACAATCTTATAACACCCTGCATACTTCGGTCCTTACTGGCAACAAGCGTGGTAGAGTTAATGAAAATTCATCCATGTTGTGGCATAGGAGATTATGACACATCTCCATTAAGAGGCTCAAAAGGTTAGTGGGAGAAGGAGTGTTACACACTATGGATTTCACTGACTTCGAGACATGTGTTGATTGTATTAAAGGAAAGCAAACACACACGCCTAATAAAGATGCCACAAGGAGTTCTGGAATTTTAGAATTAATTCACATTGATATCTATGGTCCTTTTTCACCCTGTCTGACTGGTGAGAGGTACTTTGTCATCTTTATAGATGACTATTCTAGATTCATGTATCTCTATTTACTTCTTGGAAAGGCAGATGTTTTTAATGTCTTTAAGGATTTCAAGAAGGAAGTAGAGAAACAATCAGGGAAAGTAATCAAGATAGTCAGGTCTGATAGAGGTGGCGAGTACTATGGTAGGTATACTGAGATGGGACAAAGGCCTGGTCCATCAGCTAAATTCCTTAAAGAAGAGGGTATTGTACCTCAGTACACTACTCCTGGCAGCCCATACCAGAATGGGGTTGCAGAAAGAAGGAATTGAACGCTTAAAGAAATGGTCAGGGCAATGTTGAGTCATTCTACCCTTCCTTTATCCTTGTGGGGCGAAGCCGTTAAGACAGCTGCTCACATTGTGAATAAGATTCCTACGAAGGATGCGCCTAAGACTCCCTATGAGTTATGGTGTGGTAGGAAACCTTCTGTGAGCTATATGCGCACGTGGGGGTGTGGAGCTGAGGCTAGACCATACAGTCCACAGGAAAAGGCTTTTGATCTCAGAACAACCAGTGGATTCTTCATTGGTTATCCAGCGAGATCAAAAGGGTATAGATTCTATTGCCCATCCCATGTTCCCATCATTATAGAAACAGATAAGGCAAGGTTCCTTGAAGATGGCGGAGTTAGTGGGAGTGGACCTTCTCGAGAGATTTCTTTTGAGGAGTTACAGGATCAGGTTGAAATACCTGTAACAACTGACAACGTTGTTCCCATATTCATTTCTCGGAATGAAATCCTAGGAGAGCAAATAGTTGCAGTTGGTCTACCTTATAGACACGCTAATTTTAACATCATTTCGAGTAAATTTCATATCATATAATAATGCCTCAGAATGGTCTGATATTTAATCATTGATTAATTTTTATTGATCTTTTTGAGTGTCGGGTTTAACAGACATGTTTAAGTTAATAAATTGAATTGATTTTAGCTCAAATTTCAGTTAAGATATGAAGAGGTCTAAAAGACGTCGACCTGTGTGGACGCTATTTAGAGTTTATTCCTATTTTGACGTCTAAATTTGAATTTTAATCAATTGATTAATTAGCTAAAAGGCGTCTGTAAGGCATGACGCGTTTTATCTTTCCTAAGCTATTTCTACTTTTCTTCCGGATGTTTATCTTTATCTTATTAGTGTAAAAGACGTCTTCACATGTAGACGCGTTTTAGCTAATACAGATAAAGATAAGTTTTTCCGGGTGTTTATCCTTATCTTAATTAATCTGAAAGGCGTCAGTCTAGGTAGACGCGTTTTAGATAATTACAGATAAAGATGAATTAATCAATATTTATCTGTTGGTTAAGGTGGATAAATCCGAAGTTTTTCTATGTAAATCCGCAGACGCAGAAGAAGTCTATAAATACCTTACATGTTGAAGAGTAAAAAAGTTAAGCGTAATCTTGAGATAATTGAGCAATAGCGAGTTGAAGATCGAAGTAGCAACGTCGGAACGCCGAAGCGCTGCTGTCTCCAGAAGTCGGCGTCTCTTCTTCATCCAATTCAAGGCTTCATCCAGTCGGCATAAGTGTTTCATTTCTGTATTTTCATTTTTACATCTTCATTAATCTTGCATTCTTCATCATTCACTTCATGCAACACACACAACATCATTTTTTTCAAAAACTTATTTGATCAAGGGGTTTCAAAAGCCATCCCAACAAGTAAGTTCTATGTTTAGTTGCATGTTTAAAACTATGATTAGAATGGATATTGTTTTTGCTTAAGTTCTCATCATCTCTTTATTTCTCTTTCTATACTTTCTGCAAGTTGCAAAAGGAGAATCAAGGAAGGAAATAAAGCACAAAATCACCAAGAACTCTGGACGATCCTCAAATCCTCAACCTCAAACTCCAAATTCAACAGCAAGAACAAAGAACAAAGAAAGGGCTCTCTTTCTTCAGCCGGCTGAAGGAGGGGAATCAAGGACTCAATATCTTCCGCGTTTGAACAGGTAGGCGATCAAAACTTCTTTTGAAACTTTTAAGTCAAAAGTTTCTGGCTATCACTTCACGTAGTTTCTGTTTTTAATAGGTTTATTTTGCACCTAAACAACATAGATTTTTCATGTTAATCACACATTCATTTTAAGCACTCACAGCTTTTTTGGCGATCACGATGGGACTTGGTCTCACCATCTTTTAGTTTTTTGTTCTTGCTATCATCAATCGGGCACCCACGGTGCACCACTTGTGTCTCTCGACACGTCCTCACCAATTGGTGAGTGTTTTAGTTTAGTTAATTTCCCTCGTGCACCACGTGCACACCCCAGCGGCAAGATCTTGCCCTCCCCTTGATTAGTTTAAAAAGCTGTTTTTGTGATGAAAATGATGTGTGATTGATTGATTTTCTAGTTGTTTAGTTAGTAAATCATCCTGTTAAAATCTGGAACTAAAAAAAAATCTGCATGAGTTGATTATTTACTGCTTTTACCCTGTTTGAGGAGGATTCAACCCAGAAAATCCTCCTGCAAAACTGTTTCTGCGAACTGAAAAGCGTCTAGGAGCACTGACGCTTTTCAAACCGCGTCAACACACCCAGACGCCTTTCAGTCTTCATATTTTCTCTGCTGTCTGCATCTGTTTCTGCGAAAAAATTAAGGTTCTGTTTTGAATAACGTCGACTACCATCGACGCGATTCAGACAGTTTCTTAGTTATTTTTCAACTTTCAGATTTTTGTGGCTCGAGTGCTAACTACCCATTATTATTAAGCATTAGAGGCCATCCAGGCCGCAGGACATACGCATTGAGGCGAATACCCTCCTTTTCTTAGGAACACACTACTTGACGTCAGCAACTCTCTCTGATTGAGTTGGTCCCTTGATCAGACTAGAGAAGTTGACGTTAAGACCTCCATAAGTCCCCAAAATCAAGGTATTCCTCCTTGATCATCGGGCTGGTTGTACCAATTGAAGTCCCGGCTAGATTCTAAAAACGTTGTGAGAGAAAGCCCTAGAGTATAACGGTGGAAATTGAACTGAAACTAGGATCCTTTTCCTGAGCGAATTTGTGGTTTAATCCAATTCAAATAACTCAACAAGGAACCTTAAAATCACGTTAAGCATCCACTTGATTGATTAATCTCTGTGCAACTTGTTTGTCAAATCTTTGAAAAAAGAATCTAACATCATGCTGCTGCGATCAGGCAGGGACTTGAGTGTGGCTCCAGACGCCATGGTCAATTACGAGGGAGTTGCTAATGCCCCTCGGGTTTCTGATTACAACTATGAGAGCGGGAGAGATGTTGATGCCTCCCGTAATTCTGCCCCCATTCCCTATCGACATGATGGGAATGTCCGGACACCTCTCTTTCATCCCCATGATCTATATCCTGATCTTCCCCCGCATGAATATGCGATTCCCAATCCCAATCTTAAGGGGACATGAATCAGAATGATCCCTCATCCTCTGATCCTGTGGATCTCGTCAACACTTTGGGAGTTCTTGCCTCCCGTCTGGACCCTCAGCAGTTCGAGGCGATCGAGTCTATTCTGAAGAGGAAGGCACCCGTACAGCCTGCTGAGCCGAACCCTGTGGCTCCCCCTGTTGTTACTCAACAACCTCCTCTTCACCCTCCTTACATCCATCAGGCCATGGAAGGCCTTCATGTCACTTCTCGGCCAGCTGGGCCGCAGCTTTCATCATCTAGGCAATCGGCTAGACCGCAAACGCCTGCTTATCAAAATGCCCTCGGGCATGGCGGAAGCTCTGCCGGACCTCCCCTTTATTATTCCCCATGTCTAACGTACTCTAGGCAGCAGGCCTATCAAGTACCTCCACCTCCTCCTCCTCCCCAGGCAGATCTGACCACGCAAGCGTTGCTGGCCAAAATGGAGCGTATGGATGAGCAATTTAATAACCTCCAGAAGATGATGGGGGTTAAAGCTGCGCCAAAAATCAATTTGCCAAGCCTGCCGGTATTCCACCTACCACCCTCTGAGATGCCAGTGTAGCGGAAGTACAACGGTACTGGTAACCCCTTCACACATATGAAGGAGTTTATGTACGAATCGTCTTTCTGGCAGAACGACAAGAGGTCGTTGGCCTTTTTGTTCAGGAGGTCTCTAGAAGGACCAGCCCTCGAGTGGTTCTTTTCTCTGGAACCCTCCGAAGTAGAGGATTACAGTATCGTCTCACGCAAATTTATCCAACGATACCAGGACAGAGTTGCACCCTCCTTGTCCATCACTGACCTCATTGCAGAAAAGATGAAACATGATGAGGAGTTTGTCAGTTTTGCTGACAGGTGGCGGGGCCTGGCCGAAAAGGTGAAGGATCACTTGTCCGAATCTGAGCAAGTGAAGATGTTAATTTCCAACGCCACGCCCCAGTTCAAGCTAGTCCTCTCCTTGAACAATTTAACCAACATGGCAGAGCTCTATGAAAGAGCACGGTACTGCCAAAATGCCTTCAAGGATGCTACGTTCTCTAGTGTCAGTGTGTGTAGTAATGTATTTGAAGTTAAGTTATCCAGACTAACAAAGAAATTCGAGTTTATAAACTTTCTGATTCCACTGGTCTTTGTACCATACTGATCGACTCTTTAACCTAAGGGTAGTATTTCTTAAGATGTAAGCCATTCCATGGATGATTTAGCCCTTCTCCTTTTGGGCATTGAAATCACTAGAGATAGACTCTCAGGCACTCTTGGTCTCTCTCAGAAGGCTTACATCTCAAAGGTTTTGGAAAGGTTCAACATGCAGTCCTTTTACGATGACAGCTGAGTTTATTGCTTGTTTTGAGGCTAGTGCACATGCCATCTAGTTGCGGAATCTGCTCACAGGTCTATCATTCATTGACTTCGTCTCCAGACCTATCAAGATATATTGTGACAATTCCGCTGCGGTCTTCTTCTCTAAGAACAATAAGGCGTCCAAAGGTGGTAGAACCTTAAACATTAAGTATTTTGCTCTTAGAGACAGAGTGAAGAATTAAGAAGTGTCTATAGAACATATCGGAACGGATCTTATGGTTGCTGACCCACTCACGAAAGGACTACTTGCTAGCACTTTTTGTAGTCATGTAATTCGGATGGGTCTTGTCAGTTCACTCGATATGTTGTGATTCTTCCATTACTTTCTGCCTTTTCCATTTATTTTGTATACATGTTGGTTATGGATTATGGATGGCAGATTGTATATTTAAGTGGTGACCAATAGATAAACATTATGTTTGAATTTATCTACAGTTCCATATTTGATATTCAATTATAGTAAGTTGGTGGCATTGTGGTACATGGAAGGTGGTGTGTAATTGAATGCATTTACCGCCATGACTAATGTCATTTGATTTACTGTTCTTGAACCTTTAAGATTCCGTGAATTGGAATGGTGTGTAGTTTTGTTTTATCGTGTGCGCGCATACCGTGGTTTTCTCTTCACGTGTATACCCATGATGTCAAATCTTCAGGAGTCCTTTTGAAACTATATATATTTATACTATAAGTATGTTTTCAAATGAAGATTTGATGTGCTTAAGACAAGTTGGACAAAGTGGGAGAATGTTGAGTTTTAATCCAATTAGTGGTCCACTTGTGTTTACTGGGCTTCACACTTGCACACCATTAGGCATCCAATTAATGAAATATGATTGGGCTTAACCCATTAGGCGCCAATAAGGATCCTGTAATAGGTAGGATCCTGTTAGAAGTAAGAACGGGACTAGTCCCTCCTTTCTATAAAAGAAGCCTGTGACTCCCCATTAGGTCATACGCATTAAGACGAATAGAGAGAGGAAACCAGTGGAGACAGTGCGTGCGTTTACACCGTCTTTCTGCCCAGAATTCGTTCATTCTTGTTCGAGATCCGCTGCGCGTGGGGATCGACTCCGGCATCGTCTTCCTCTGCGTTAGGGATGACTTCCGTTCCAGGTATTCCGAAAATCCCTAACAGTTTTTTGTAGATATTTCTAACGGAAAAAGAAAACTTTCACATATTCTTATAATTATGTGAAAATGTTAGTTTAAAAAAATATTTTTTGCATATTTAAAATACAAATTTTCCATTGAATTTTATTCCCTCGTCTTCCTCTTCCTCCATGAGGAAATAGAGTCTGAAAAATATTTTATACCCACTCGTGGCTACTCCGTTATCTCTCTCTACTCACTTTCAACTTTTCATTTCTCTTTCTCTCTATCTTCCTACGTAAGAGCTACTTTCCACTTATTTTTCTACAAAATTTATCTACGTCTGTTTTTTAACAAATTATTTTATTTTTAATTTTTTAAAAAATATTTTTCATGATATTACACTTTTTTTAGACGAGTTGGCATCAGATTTTTTTGATCATGGTATTACTCAATTTTTGAGTCGATCATCGTAACCCTTAAAAAAAAAAAAGAAAAAAAAGTGAAATCCATTAATAAATTACGTTGGATTTCATCAGGTCTATTGCTCTCCTCGCTTTCACGCATACGCACATTTTCTTTCCCTGATTTCATTGCGGGATGTGGGAGGGAAGAGTGAGAACCACGACAGCTCGGGGTAGCGGTAGTGTGTGGCTAGGTGCAGTACCACTGCTCCCTTGGTCCACTTGTGTACGTTGTAACATTTTGTTTTTTTAAAGGGCCCAGAGGCCGATTATGTACAGTTATTTACAAGCGACCAGAGTTTTAATCGGGAATCCGAGATAATCTTCCAAAGTTGGAGATAATTCCGGCTCGATCGATGGATCCGCCTAATTAGACGACAGTTCCAGATCCGTCTGATTTCTGGGGAAATAATCCCACAGACCAGAGAATAAATATCCCAACAACACTAGGGAGCTGCATGGTTGAGAGTTTTTAGGTCCAACCAGAATCGAACCTGAAGGAGGTGGGTGAACCAACTGTCCTAGGTAGCTGGTTCTGTACGTTGTAACATTACCAGTCAGGAAATGCTAAGAAGAATGGAATTCTTCCTCACTTTTCTTCTCCATTTTGTGGTTGAATGAGATTGACTTCTCTTTTGAGTTTTACATTAATTGGCGCCAGTAAATTTGTAAAAACATTCTTGATTTAAATCCTTCCTTTACCGGGAGGAAAAAAAATGAGGAAAAAATCCTGTCATCCTAGCATTCCTCTTACCAGCCTGCGTGTTGGGTACTTGATGTGAGGTATCATAAGTAGGCAGCCAGTGCTCCATGGAGGAAGCAACCGCCGAAGAAACCTGAGCTTGAGTTTGCCTAGGTTTTGCTTAATGTTTGATAATCCAATTTATTCATTAAGGTGTCGTTTGGTACATCCTAAACAGTCATAAAATAATATTTTTCTTGTGTTCTGAGTGTTGTAAATCATTTTACAGTATTTTTTTCGTCGTTTGATGCATGTCAATAGTCATATTTTAAAGCTGGTTGACTTTTAAAATCTTCTTTTTATCCGATTTTGGTTTACAGTCCACAATCGCCATAAACCAAAATCGGTGATTTTAAAATCAAAATTTTATTTTCGTTGATTTTAAAACTGGTGATTTTAAAATCAAGATTTTACAGTATTTTATGACGCACCAAACAACATGACAGGAGACAAATAGGAAGCATTTGTCTTTGGATGTAGGACAAAACATGGTGCCTCAAATCCATCACCACACAGGACCTTAATCCATTTGTTGGACCACGAGACCCGGCCATTGGCTGATCCGAATCCGAACTTTTGGGCTCTTTTAGGCTGGCCTCTGTGCCCTCGGTGCATGGCCCAGTCAGTAATGGGCCTTGGGTCAATCCATCCACGTTGTTTGACGATATTTTACAATGTTTTGTTTGGTGTGACGTAAAATGTTGTAAAGCATCATAAATGGCTGCGAAACAGTATTTTCCTTGTATCTGGATTATTGTAAATTATTTTTTGCACATTCGAAGAATTGCAAATTGTCGTATTCTAAATCACTTGATTTCAATTTTCAGTCTAAAATTACCATGAAACAAAATCGAAGCCTTTAAAACTGGTTATTCTAAAATCAAATATTTTTACTAATTTTAAAACTGTTAATTTCAACATCAAAATTTTAAGAAATCTTACGATACACCAAACGAACCTCAAGTCAAATAGCACCCCGAGGGCAGCAGTATAGATGGAAACACATAAGGTTGGACTTCTAATGGGTGGACAGTGGGCTGAGAAGATTGGATTCTAAATTGGGCCAGCCCAAGTTTTAGCCCAGCTGATCAAATAAACTTGGGTTAGCCCAAAGTCAGCATGTCCCTGCCTTTTTGGTCGTGGCTTAATGCTTTATCTTTCCTAATTTGATAAGATAGGTCATCTAATAATTTTTTATATTACATCAGAAATAACTTATAGTTAAAAAATTTGCCAAACATATCTTAACTGCCGCTTACTGAACTTGTGTACCATTAGGGGTTGTTTGTTTTAATGTAAAACTTTGTAAAATACCAGTTTCAAAATCACCAGTTTTAAAACAAGTCAAATTTTCTTGTTTTAGAATCAAGGAATATTTGTTTGGTTGTTTGTAGAACAAAACAAGAGGGATGCTTTCAAGGAGTCCTTCGCATGGTAGAACTGACATCGAGCCGTCTGACACCTTTCGGCGAGCTTCACGGTTACCCACGTGCCATTGCCTCCTCTGACTTGCCACCGTCTCACTGTCTACGCCACCGAGCCGTCGGTGCCATCGCCGTTGTCGCCGCCCCCGTCGTTTATGCGTCGGCTGCTACAAGGGAGGAGAGGGAAGATGGGTGGTGGGGGAAGGTGGTGAGAGGGAGTGGGAGCTTCGAGGGGAAGAGGATGGAGGAGGAGAAAGAGAGGGTGGAAGAGAAAGAATAGAGAAATGAGGGAGAGAGAGAGGAAAAAAGGGGAAGAGCGTGAAGTATACTTCCCCTCGGTGCCTGTGCGGTGGCATGCGCACAGGTAGAGGAGTGCCACGAGAAGGAAAAATGTCATGCATAGACAATTGAATCGCGTCACATCGAATTGACGCCTTTCACGAGATGCATCCAGACGTAGTGACGTGAATTAGAAGGCCTAATGGGGTTTAACAACACGGCTCATATGCATGCACTCTAAATAGCATCCATCCAAACAGATGCATATCATTGGTCCATGTCAGGTCAAGCTGACACCAATTAGACTCATACTGGCTACCCCAAGGGACCCACTAAAGCACATCTGAAACCCAATAACTAATTCTAAAAACCTAGCTTATAACATTTTATTTGGTCTTTCTTTTGTCAGTGACTAGCTTAAAACCTAGCCAATTATATAATTCTTCTTAAGTGAAGGGAGTTCATATCTCAATAACATCATAAAATTTTCCTTAAATTTAGATATTTTTGCACAAGTGACTCCTCCGTGGTTGTACAAATATAACTATTATTTTTCTCTTCGCTGTTATTATGAATTGCTTATTTCAAAATAAAACATGATTTGATAACATGACGGAATACAAGATGGAATGTCATATTCTTAGTTGTATGGAAGAATGACGTATTCAGCTTCTTTAAGAATACGCCATTCTAGGTTGGAATAACGGATCACGCCTGTTGAACTAGAGTTTGACTTGTTCCATGAATAACTCCTCCTTATTCTGTCTTGTTCTACTATCAAAATGAAGCATTCCACTTTATTTGCAGAATTAAGGAAGAATAAAGCCTTGTGTTCTTAGATTAAAGTTAATTCTGATTTGATTAGAAGGATTGGTTATTTCACACCAGAATTGTTATTTATCATAATTAAGTGAATAAGCAATTCAGCCTAACACCAAAATTTTGGCACTTCACCTTAGATTCCTCTCGCTATCAAAATGAAATACTCCTTATTTTGGAAATAAGTAATCTAGAATAACTAATCACTTCGTAACCCATTCGGCTATCAAATAGGAGATCGTTATTTATGTTATCACTTATTAAGGTCGTTCTTTCCGTTAACACTTATTCACAGGTCAAGATAACTTGTCTCATTGGTCGACAAGCAAGGTCGGTCATGACAGTCTAGAGGTATTAGAAATCTAAGGAACTGGCTACAGAGTTTTACTTGCTACACCGCGAGCACGCAGTCGTCTGATCGGTTAAATCAGACGGCTGCAGCAGCAGCATTTTTTTATTTCTTGAAATTTTTTTAAGATCGGTCCGATCATGACCGACACGTCTTATACAGGCCGATCTCCGACCGGACGTCTTTTATAGGTCAGCCTTTTTATTTTTTAGATTTTTTTGGACCATTTGATCGGAGATCAGACTATACAGTTTTGTGTCGACCTTGATGGGACTGGTCTTAAAAAATTTTAAAAATAAAAAAATTAGGCCACACCACTCACTGCAGTGCACACGCGTTGCAGCGAGTAAAACTCACTGGCTATATGATGTAGAAGTTGTGGGCCTGTGGATAATGAATATGCAAAACCCAATTCTCCTAATCCACATAAATTCAATCATATGTTGAAGGAGTTGACTAAAATTGTATCCAGCTCTGGGAACCCCCTGATCCGGGATCACTAAAATTAAATTTTGATACAGCTACTTCTTAGTTTGGAGGTGCCATTGGACTAAAAACCCAGTTCTCCTACTTCTTAGGGATTGTACTGGCCAACCTCTTCTTTGCAAGTCCAAGTCCAAGCTGATCTTCTCCAATGATATCCCTCATCCTCCCAAGCCTACAGTTCAACAATGTTATCATTGAAGGTGATGCGCAGGTGGTGATCATCCTTGACTGGAAAAACCATTGTCGAGAATTGCCAATTAGCTCAAGGCTCCAACCGGATTAAATTTGCTCCTAGAATTAGTAACAATGCTGTCCATGTTATTGCTAAATTCTCACTTAATTCTGCCAGGAAGCCACTTGGCTCACGCCATATGCTTCCTAGTTGTATCAGGTCTGCCATTAGCGCAAACGCCTCTGTTATCCAAGTTCCTTAATGAATGATTCCAATGCTTTTAAGTGTCAAAAAAAAAAAAAAACACCTTTCAAGCACAGTTAATCTCGCTGCACGTCAATTTTACTGACAGATATGTTTGGCAAAACTTTTAACTTAAAGTCGGCTTTTGGGCATGATGTAGCCGAAACTATCACGACCGGATTCCGAAGCTGGAATCCGAAGCAATGGATCCGGAGCTGGGTCGGATCGGTGTTTTAAAAGCCCGACGGGGATCCGGAAGGCGAAGGAGGCAGAGGCGAAGCCGAAGGTCCGAGGCCGAAACTGGCTCGGTCAGCGGTTGGCTTGTCTTCGGGATGTTGGGGGGCAAAGATCCTTCGGCAGACGAAGGGGAGGTGCGGAACCGAGTCTCCTTCGGCCGCGGGGCAGCCGGCGCACGGCGTCGAGACCTGGGAGAGGAGTCCGAGATCGGCGGCCGAGACCGATTCGGGAAGGTCGGCGATGATTCGAACCGAGCTCCTGCAGGAGGGAAAGAAGAAGAAACCGGCCCTTAGGAACCCCCTCCGACGGTCAAGTTAGCTCCTGAAGATGATTCGATTCAGAAGGCAAAGAGTAGCTTTAATGCTATTTGGACTGTAGTCCTTGAGGGTCTCGGAGGCATAGGAGTGCATGCCTTTGACAATAAATAGCGGTGTATTTATAGCAGATGATAGAGGATGGTTAACGGTGATAGCCGATATAGGACTATGTCCGGGCTTACTGGTAAACCGCCATAGCGCCTAGTCTTCCACCGGAGTGGGCCGGATTCGGCTATCGGGCCGAAGGGGATTGGGCCGCTGATGGGCCGAAGCCTGCTGGGCCTAGGGCTGCCGTGCTGCTCCCGGGCCGTAGACTGGTGGGCCGCTGACGGGCTGAAGCCTGTTGGGTCGGGAGCATCGGTGCCGCTTACGGGCCGAGGGCTGTTGGGCCGCTGATGGGCCGAAGGCTCTCTGAAGGCCTTCTACTGCTGCTGCTGGGCTGAACGGAGTTTGGGCTTGTTTTAATGGGCCGAATCGGATTATGCCTCATCAGGGCCTTTGGCTGTTATTTTTAGTATGAAAAATATTAAGTGAGCATGGTTATGACTAATTTTGGGTAATTATGTAGGTCAAAATTTTCTTAACAAAATTTCATTTTTATCTTATTTTAGAAATGTTAATTTATTTTTTATGGACAGTAAAAAAAACAATAAATTATATCAAGCTTCCAAGGTCTAGTCTTTTCTCCTTGAAATAATTAGATTGGACTTTATAAGAATTCAAAAGTACTCACGAGTCGTGCATTTTAAAACGTTGCGTTTCATGTCTTACAAAAAAAAATTAAAAAACTTATTAATCTTTATTATCATAATGCATCATTTTTTATGTAATCAAATTGAAGTACAATTTATCACAACCGTTAGGCATCAAAAGATGCGTTTAAGAATACAACTGATTTCATCGTCGTAGAGGACATAATGATGGTTGGAATCTAAATAGGGGTGCGTTTGGGTGCACTTTTCAACTGGGATTATCTGTACATAATCTCTTATGTTTGGAAAGTGTTTTCGTATGACCTTGTCCTTCTTAGGTTTTGGCGAAGAAGAGATTATTAGAGGAAAGAGATAGAGAGAAGGGATCCGGTACAACAATTTTTTTGAAAAGCAACAAAAATGTGTTTTTAGACATTTGTATAGATTATAAGGGAGGTGACAGGTCTCTACAGTGCATCCGAACTTAGCCTAGAAAGATCTTTGGAGGAGTGGAGCTTTGTAGAGCTTGTTCCCTAGTTTATATTTCTCTTCTGTCAAATTGTCTTAGATTATTTATATTTAAAGTGTGCAATGTTAGGGATTTTCGGAATACCTGGAGCGGAAGCCATCCCTAACGCAGAGGAAGACGATGTCGGAGTCAATCCCCACGCGCAGCGGACCTCGAACAAGAACGCACGAACCCCGGACAGGAAGACGGTGTAAACCCACGCACTGTCTCCACTGGTTTCCTCTCTCTATTCGTCTTAATGCGTATGACCTAATGGGGAGTCACAGGCTTCTTTTATAGAGAGGAGGGACCAGTCCCGTTCTTACTTCTAACAGGATCCTACCCATTACAGGATCCTTATTGGGCGCCTAATGGGTTAAGCCCAATCATATTCCATTAATTGGATGCCTAATGGTGTGCAAGTGTGCAGCCCAGTAAACACAAGTGGACCACTAATTGGATTAAAACCCAACATTCTCCCACTTGGTCCAACTTGTCTTAAGCACATCAAATCTTTCTTTGAAAACATACTTATAGTATAGATATATATAGTTTCAAAAAGGACTCTTGAAGATTTGACATCCTGGGTATACACCTGAAGAGAAAATCACGGTATGCGCGCGCACGATAAAACAAAACTACACACCATTCCAATTAACGGAATCTTAAAGGTTCAAGAACAGTAAATCAAATGACATGAGTCATGGCGGCAAATGCATTCAATTACACACCACCTTCCATGTACCACAATGCCACCAACTTACTACAATTGAACATCAAATATGGAACTGTAGACAAACTCAAACATAATGTTTATCTATTGGTCACCACTTAAATATACAATCTGCCAACCAAAATCCATAACCAACATGTATACAATGGAAAAAGCAGAAAGTGATAGAAGAATCACAACATATCGAGAGAACTGACAAGACCCATCCGAATCACATGACTACAAAAAGTGCTAGCAGGTAGTCCTTTCGTGAGTGGGTCAGCAACCATAAGATCCGTTCCGATATGTTCTATAGACACTTCTTGATTCTTCACTCTGTCTCTAAGAGCAAAATACTTAATGTCTAAGGCCCTACCACCTTTGGACGCCTTATTGTTCTTAGAGAAGAATACCGCAGCGGAATTGTCACAATATATCCTGATAGGTCTGGAGACGAAGTCAATAAATGATAGACCTGTAAACAGATTCCGCAACTGGATGGCCTGTGCACTAGCCTCAAAACAAGCAATGAACTCAGCTGCCATCGTGGAAGCCACTGTAATACTCTGCTTCTCACTGCACCAAGTGATAGCTCCTCCTGCTAGGAGAAAGATGTATCCTGTAGTGGACTTCCTCGAATCAAGGCAGCCGCCAAAATCAGCATCAGAATAGGCAACGACCTCTAGCTGATCTAACCTTCTATAAGTGAGCATGAAATCTAATGTGCCCTTAAGATACCGCATGACTTTCTTGGCAGCTTTCCAATGATCCATGCCTGGGTTGCTCTGGTACCTGCTGAGCATACCCACGGCAAAAGCTATATCTGGACGTGTACAAGTCTGAAGGTACATCAAGCTCCCAACGGCTGAAGCATATGGGATAGACTCCATCTGCTTCCTTTCCAAGTCGTTCCTAGGACACTGTAATTCACTGAGTTTATCACCTTTTACAATGGGTACTTTATCGGGTGCGCAGGATGCATGTTGAACCTTTCCAAGACCTTTGAGATGTAAGCCTTCTGAGAGAGACCAAGAGTGCCTGAGGGTCTATCTCTAGTGATTTCAATGCCCAAAACATAGTGGGCATCACCCATATCTTTCATCTCAAAGTTCTTAGAAAGAAAAGCTTTGGTTTCGTGCAACAAACCAAGATCACTGCTGGCAAGCAAGATGTCATCCACATACAAAAGCAAGACAATGAAACTACTCCCACTGATCTTTAGGTACAAACATTCATCAATAATGTTTTCCTTAAACCCAAAAGACAGTATGATTTCATTAAACTTTATAAACCATTGGCGGGAGGCTTGCTTAAGTCCGTAAATGGATTTCCTTAATTTGCATACCAAGTGTTCTTTACCTTCAGCACGAAACCCTAGAGGTTGCTCCATGTACACTTCTTTATCTAGGTCCCCATTGAGAAAAGCCGTTTTCACATCCATCTGATGTAACTCAAGGTCAAAATGAGCTACCAAGGCCATGACTATTCTGAATGAGAGTTTCTTGGAAACTGGAGAGAACGTCTCATCATAGTCAATGCCTTCCCTTTGAGTGAAACCCTTAGCTACCAATCTGGCCTTATATCGTTCAACTTTGCCTTTAGCGTCCACCTTAGTTTTGAATATCCATTTACATCCAACAAGTTTGGACCCTTTAGGCAAGTTAATGAGATCCCAGACTTGGTTTTTAGCCATAGAGTCAAGCTCTTCTTTCATGGCTTCAAACCAATAGGCAGATTTTTCACTCTTCATGGCTTGTGAAAACGTCACTGGATCATCAATGTCACCCCTGTCTACACTATCCTCCTGTAGGTATACTATGAACTCATCAGATATGGCAGGTCTCCTGACTCTTTCAGATCGACGCAATGTTGGCCCCTGATCCACCTGAGGAGGTGGTTGGTCAACAACAGCGACATCTTCTGGCTCTGGAGCAACCTGGGGTGGACCAACTGCAACTATTTGCTCCTCTAGGATTTCATTCCGAGGAATGAATATGGGAACAAGGTTGTCAGTTGTTACAGGTATTTCAACCTGATCCTGTAACTCCTCAAAAGAAATCTCTCGAGAAGGTCCACTCCCACTAACTCCGCCATCTTCAAGGAACCTTGCCTTATCTGTTTCTATAATGATGGGAACATGGGATGGGCAATAGAATCTATACCCTTTCGATCTCGCTGGATAACCAATGAAGAATCCACTGGTTGTTCTGAGATCAAAAGCCTTTTCCTGTGGACTGTATGGTCTAGCCTCAGCTGCACACCCCCACGTGCGCATATAGCTCACAGAAGGTTTCCTACCACACCATAACTCATAAGGAGTCTTAGGCGCAGCCTTCGTAGGAACCTTATTCACAATGTGAGCAGCTGTCTTAACGGCTTCGCCCCACAAGGATAAAGGAAGGGTAGAATGACTTAACATTGCCCTGACCATTTCTTTAAGCGTTCGATTCCTTCTTTCTGCAACCCCATTCTGGTATGGGCTGCCAGGAGTAGTGTACTGAGGTACAATACCCTCTTCTTTAAGGAATTTAGCTAATGGACCAGGCCTTTGTCCCATCTCAGTATACCTACCATAGTACTCGCCACCTCTATCAGACCTGACTATCTTGATTACTTTCCCTGATTGTTTCGCTACTTCCTTCTTGAAATCCTTAAAGACATTAAAAACATCTGCCTTTTCAAGAAGTAAATAGAGATACATGAATCTAGAATAGTCATCTATAAAGGTGACAAAGTACCTCTCACCAGTCAGACAGGGTGGAAAATGACCACAGATATCAGTGTGAATTATTTCTAAAATTCCAGAACTCCTTGTGGCATCTTTATTAGGCGTGTGTGTTTGCTTTCCTTTAATGCAATCAACACATGTCTCGAAGTCAGTGAAATCCAGAGTGTGTAACACTCCTTCTCCCACTAACCTTTTGAGCCTCTTAATGGAGATGTGTCCTAATCTCCTATGCCACAACATGGATGAATTTTCATTAACTCTACCACGCTTGTTGCCAATAAGGACCGAAGTATGCAGGGTGTTATGAGATTGTTCAATCGCATTGCTAAGACACAATTTATACAAACCATCAGATATAGAACCAGTACCAATAACAATAGAATCCTTTATTAATTCAACTGAAGAGTTTCCAAGTTTGACTTGAAAACCTTTTGAATCAAGTCTTGATACTGAAACCAAATTTCTACTAAAAGATGGTACATAAAAAGTGTCTTCTAAATCTAGAACAAATCCTGATTCCATAACTATCCTATAAATTCTTACGGCCTTGACTTGTGAGCGCGTCTTATTTCCTGAAAAGATGCTCCGCTCACCCTCATTCGGAGGCCTTTGGAAAAGGAATCCCTGCATAGAAGTGACAACATGCACAGTAGAACCTGAGTCAATCCACCATGTACTCTTTGGAACATTAACTAAATTAGACTCATAGCAAACATAAGATGAGAGATTACCTTTCTTTTCAAACCATGCCTTCCTTTTCAGACAATCTTTCTTAACGTGTCCAGGTAACTTGCAGAAGAAGCACTTGTCATTTTTACCTTTTGACTTGTCCTTCTTCTTGCCCTTCTTCTGGACACCCTTCTTCTTCTTTCCTGGCCCACTTTTCACTTTATGAGAGGTAAACAAAGCAACATTGTTCCTCTCTCCTCTCAACCTCTCTTCCTCCTGGACACACATGGTCATCAATTCATTGACTGACCATTTAGCCTGATGTGTGTTGTAGGAGATCTTAAATGCCTCATATTCGCTAGGCAAAGAGTTGAGAATGAAATGGACTAGGAAAGTGTCTGAAATAGTAACCTCCATGGCATTCAGTTGAGCAGAAATATCTCTCATGATCATTATATGCTCTCGAACACTACCACTAGTGTATTTCATTGAGGACAGTTTAGCCATTAGAGTACTGGCTTTGGCCTTATCAGAACTAATGAACTGTTCCTCAATAGCCTTAAGAAATCCACTAGCAATAGTCTGATCTGGGATAGATCCCTTAATGTTCTGTCCAACGTGTCCCTGAAGGAACAAAAGGCAGAGACGATTGGACTTTTCCCATTTTTCATAATGAGTCTGCTGTTCCAATGAGCTTTCTGGAGTAAGTGGAGCCGGCATAACCTCACGTAATGCTAAGTCTAAGTCCATGCAGCCTAGAGCAAATTGTACCCTTTGTTTCCACTCAGTGAAATTAGTGCCATTCAAGTACGGCACACTAGCATTAAATGGTGCAAACAAAAGAGAAGCAGCTGAAGTAAACAAACACATGCTCACATATAAGGCAATGGAACTAAAATATTGCAAGTAATGAGGCAAACAAATATGCAAAGTAATTCAACAACATAAAGAGAACTACTTTATCAAGTCGTCCGATAACTTCATGGACGAACCCCCCCGAATTAACTTAAGTGATAAAACTAAAACTTATAAACATTTTGATATCAAGAGAGAGTATCTTTGGGTACATAACTCTCAAGAATCGCCATGTAAATAAATTTTATTTTATCCTGCTCATGACATGAAAATAAATACTCCTTTGGGAGTTAAATTTACAACCAAGTCATGAACACAAGTATTTGAAATCATTTTAATTTCTTAACGAGTTTATTTTATTATTCTCCATGCATAAGGTCACTTTGGTGATCTACTTACACACTTTGAATACTAAAACATCCTCCCCCAATTAAAATGATAACAAATATCTAAATGCTCATCAATAATGCTATTTAAAACTTAATATGGTAAGATTTTATCAATCCTCGTGATTAGTGCCACTTTGGTGGTCAAACTAATCATTTAGAAATCAAAATTTACCACGAAACTACATAATAGCATTAATAAACACATAACATGAGCAAAAAGGACATAAACACAATAATTAATGCAATCTTAAGTGGAGATATTCATACATGATTAAAAACTGTAAAGAAGACAAATAATCACAAGAATATCTCCTAACCTTACAGCAATAATTATTGATTCTTAAATAATATTAATCATGCTTAAAACTACATTAAAATGACTACTTAACAAGTTTATAGCATGCTGTTACATATATGTCCTTTTTCTGTTTGCAGAAAGAAAACTGAATTGCAAACATAGTCTGAACAGTTTACAGAAAAATCCTGACTTGTAAACATACTTTGCAGTTTGCATGAATAATCATAAATTGCAAACATATCCGTTTTTAATTTGCAGAAACAACTTAAATTGCAAATATATCCGTTTCTGTTTGCAGAAATAACAAAAATTACAAACAGATTATCAAAATTGTGTATGTATCCAAACAGATTTAAAATATGATCTTTTATCCTTTAAAGATCACTAATGGGCCTAAAATGGGCCCAGAAATATGGGCCAAAGATCCAGAACTTAATAGATCAATTAAATGACTATTAGTGAATTTTAAAAGATAAAAAATAACTAAAGGAGTTTAAATTAAATGATTTTAAATCTTTTTAACTTAAAGGATACATATACACAAACGGATATAAACGGATGCGGATCCGGTTCTTAATGGATTAACGGATTCGATTTGGGTTAGAATAACGGATTCGGGTTGAATACTTAATCGGATCCGAATTCGGGTCTTAATGACATCCAAACGGATATCGTACCCAGAATTCGAATCCAAAATCCGTTAACTAATATCCGTTAAGGAATGATCAAATAGATCCGTATTTGGGTCTTAATAAGATCCTAACGGATCTAATACCCAAAATAGGACCCAAATGATCTTTAACCAAGATCCGTTACGGATTTAAAATCCAACCCAAATAAAATCCAATAATTTCATAAATACAAAGTTTCCTAAACTTAATGGTTTCTTAAACCCATCATCTTCAACCTCCCAAAAAGGAAGGTTAGAGTTTAGAAATCCCAATTTAAGGAAACCCAAATTTTTAGAAAATCTAAATTTTAGGAAACTGACCAAAATTTCCTCGCCGGAACCCACGGCGGCCGCCGCCCCCGAGAACCGCCGCTCGGAACGCCGGCGGCACCTGGCCGCCCGGAAAACCCCGCCGGAGACGGCCGCCCCCGCAGGCGGCCCGCGGCACGCCGCCGCGCGGGGCACGCCCGCCGCGGCACTTCTCTGCGCGGGGCCGCGGCGGCCCGCCCTAGCGCGGCACCCCGCGCGGGGCCGCGCAGGGGCCCGCCCGCGCGGGGCCGCGGCGGGCCGCGCGGCACCCCGCGCAGGGCCCCGCTGGGCCGCGCAGGGGCCCGCCGGCGCGGGGCCGCGGCAGCCAGCCCCGCACCCTGCGCGGTGCCGGGCGGCACGCCGCACCGGCGCGGCCGCGGCAGCCCGTTGCGGCGACGCCGCCCGGCCGTACGGCCGCCTGATTTTTTTTTTTTTTAAACAAAATCGGGAAGAATCCCGTAAATCGGAGTCCCAAAAATTCCGACACGGACTCTGATACCACTTGTTAGGGATTTTCGGAATACTTGGAGCGGAAGCCATCCCTAACGCAGAGGAAGACGATGTCGGAGTCAATCCCCACGCGCAGCGGACCTCGAACAAGAACGCACGAACCCCGGACAGGAAGACGGTGTAAACCCACGCACTGTCTCCACTGGTTTCCTCTCTCTATTCGTCTTAATGCGTATGACCTAATGGGGAGTCACAGACTTCTTTTATAGAGAGGAGGGACCAGTCCCGTTCTTACTTCTAACATGATCCTACCCATTACAGGATCCTTATTGGGCGCCTAATGGGTTAAGCCCAATCATATTCCATTAATTGGATGCCTAATGGTGTGCAAGTGTGCAGCCCAGTAAACACAAGTGGACCACTAATTGGATTAAAACCTAACGTGCAAGTCATCTCTCGTACGTGTAGCTCTCGAAAAAAATGAAAATTGGTATGACTATGGACGTAGGTAAAGTCTTCTCAAATCATGTAAAAAATTAAAATTTATGCATTGTTGTGTGTTTGATCTCTTTCTTCTCCATTTTCTCTTGTTTCTTCATCCTGAAGGGGCCTTTGGATTCTTTACAGTGTTTCACATATTTTAAAATGTGGCATTTCATATCTCAAGAAAAGTGATATTTTATAGTGTCTTATATTATTTCAAGCCAAACAACTTCTGAATTTCTTGTCATAGAACATTATTTACAATAATTTGTCAATTTATCACAACTCCTAAGGATAAAAAAAATTGACGTTTAAGTGGACGCGTGATTTCATCTCAGGATTTTTGCACGTACACCTCTTGAAGCTAGTATATGCGTATTTGTATCTCTAATTTTCGTATATTATATAAAATAACTATTCGAAATCTTAGAATTTTTGTGATTATATCTCTTCTATCAAAATATCGTGAACTCTAATTAAATATGCTAGAAAGATTTTAAATATTTTTACATCACTAAAATTTTACATATATGCCCTTGACTTTACCAGAATTTACAGAATGGTTCAACATTTTGACGGAAGAATAAAATCGTAACACTTCACAAGTTCTCAGAGAAATTTTATATAATATATGAAAGTCGGGTGTAAAAGTATAAATACGTTATTTTCTAAGAGTTTATATTATAAAAAACCCTTTCACATCCATGGACGACATCATGATGGGCGAGTTCCCTTCTCGCTTTCCCCGTGCGTTTTTCTGTGGACCCAAACGGGGCGCACGTCTCCCGAATCAGGATCCTCTAAGTGCAGGTGAGGATAGGCTCCGTAAGTGCAGAGAGAATTTCTTTTCAAAATAACACCTCTTACAAAATTCTTTTTATTTTTTACGAGGGGCTTTTTTGGAAAGCATGACCTCCTCCTTCCCACTCACCCAATCCCATCATCACCTGCACTTACAGGAATCCAAACCCACGTCTCACGTTCAACCTCGTGGAATTCTTTTTCCGGACCGGCTGGCCACCTAACCCGGTCGGCCTCGTGGGCGACGACCATCACTCCGAGTGTTCTCCACTCCTTATTCTAAAATCCAAAGTTGGTATGCGCCATTTTTTTAAATTTATCAAATCCCCCAAGAATTTCATAAAATATGTGAAACAATCTAGTGTACAAATAATGTGGGCCTATTAAAATTCTCTTATAAACCAAAGTGTTTTATCCCCGTCATCATCTTCCAAGGTTTTGAAGAACATGTAGGTACAGATTGATAAATTATTAGTTAACAGAAATGAGAATGTGCGTGTCCTAGTGTCGGTGGGGATCCGTTCATGTGAATCAAGGATTAATTAGTCATTTGCTAAGTTAAGATAAGAGAATAATGATCATTTCATTCTCAGTTCTTGTAAGTCGGTGCTTACCAACAAAAATGTCGTCATTAATTTTAAAATTGGTGATTTAAGAGATTTTGTGATGCGTATGGGATGTTTGTTTTAGTATAAAACATTGAAATGTGAAAGAATTTTATTTCATAATATTTTTTGATGTTTAATTCAATGTAAAACAATGTAAAATAAAATCTATCAAGTTATTGTCTACTCACTTGGAGATCCATTCCCTTATTAAAAAAGTCTTGTCTCTTTTCTTGTGACCTGATGGACAAGTCAATTTTGTCGATGAGGTCAATCTCCAACCAGCTAGGGGCGGACCCAGGCCCATTAAAACTTTTATTATGTACATATGAACAAAATGCTCTTTGATTTTAAAACCGTCAAAATTCATTAATTTTAAAATCAACGATTTTAAGAGTAATAAAGTATAAAATTTTAAATAATCTTCTTATATTGAAGTACTTTGATCTTAAAATCAAATCAAATTAAAAGATTTTTATGTTTCAATTCCTATCATCTTCTAATATTTCTTATAAGCCCCTGCAATCTCTATATTCTTAAGTATTCCTTATAATCATTTAAAAGGCCCTTCAACTCTCTTGGAAAGGTCCTTCAGGAGGGATCTTTTAAGGATAATTTAAAGATTGTTGAGGGTTTACTCTATCCAAAAGGTCCGTCGGGAGGGATTTTCTAAGGATGATTTAAAGATTGTGGAGGGTTTTGAAGAAATGTGAAGATTACATCAGTTTGTAAAGAATACTGGAAGATTATAGTAATTTTTTAATTAATCAGTTCAGTTGGATCTAATTTTTCTATTTAAACTAGATAGTGAAAATCTTTAAAATTGTTCATATTTTCTTTCAGCATTGCTCGAGCTGTCGGTTGCCCAACCTGCCCTACTTGAAGAGATCAAATTCCTGACATGAATGATGAATCATCCCACAAGTCTTCACCATGAGGAAGAAGACAAAGTTAAAACTTTTATTAATTCAAATGCACGATCACAGATCTATAGACTACCACATGATTGGTTGCCAATAGAGTCTAGAAAAATGCCTGGAAGTCTCCATTCCAACGTGCGTTTTAGTACTGCTCATGGTCGGCCAACAAAACTTGAAATGTTTGCCTACGCCAACAATACTTTTTAGATTCTTTACTTTTAGATCCTTGTAGTCTTTCAATATTCTGTCTTATTTCTTATAATCTTCATATTTACTTTAAATTCTTTACAATTTTTGAACCCTCTCTGAAAGACCCTTCTAATTAGAAATCGTTAGAAAAAAGAATATCCTAAGAATATTCACAAAATAATCTTAACATATTATGTTAGAATAAGAATATTATGTGATTATTCATCATTCCAAGGATTGTAATCAGAGGGACCTTTTAAGAAATGTTCAAGAATCGTGGGATTTTAAACTAAACATGAAGATTGTAGAGATTAATATAAAATAATAAAATATTGTAAAGACCGAAAAACAAAAAGATCTTATTATTTTTTTTGATCTACCTCAATAATACTGTCATCTGCTCCCTAAACCAGGAAGATCCTGCAAGTCCTGATACAAGTGATCTAGGTATGACTGCCAGTAGTGTGGGGCTGCATCATGTCCAGACCTGTGTAGACTCAATAAGGCTGATGGATAAACATGGAAACGAGTTGGATTTTAGGTCCACCCTTAATTTCTTCAATGTTAAAAGATAAATAGGTTTTAGAAAGAATCTAGTTGTTTTATACTCTTACATACTTGATAAATGGGTCCAATTCTAGGCACAAATAGACAGAAATATTCTGATTACAAATTTACGTGAGAAAATAATGACACAATTATTAATGGGCAAACATGTATACCCAATCCTGAAATTAAGGGGTCCAAGAAGTTCCTTTAACGGGTCAGGGTTTATTTTGGCAGCCCTAATTCTAGGACCACCCATAGGCTGGATGGTATCACCACTCCAGAATAGGAAGTGGCAGGGTCAAGGACTGTTGGATGTGTAAAAACATTTCTTCACATAGTGTGCGTGGTCCATGGGATTTCTTCCTCGGTGATGGCTCGGGACTCGGAATATTAGCTCGAATAAGGCGGATGGATCGCCAGTATAGGCAGAAATGTCACCGTGCGAATTTATCCTCAACTGGGCCTACACTTCTTCGAAAAAAAAAATCTAAGGCCAATGCATTTCTTAATTGAGATTTTTATAAATATACTCTAACATATTCTGATGTACATTCTTATGGCGTCATTTTGATTGGAGAATAGGAGAAGAATAAGGACGAATAAGGGGAGAATAAGCGTAATTTTGCTTTGACAAGCGGAATGATTTATACCGGTACAGAATAGCGTATTCGGAGAATAAAAAAAATAAGTCATCTCACTCTAGACCCAAGAATTGCTTATTCTTGTTATTCTGTCAGCGAACCCCATAAAACTATTAAAACAAAATACACCATATTCTAGTATACGTTATTCCGTCAGTAGACCCCACGCAATAACTTATTCTGCAAACAAAGTAGGACATAATCTACATGTTCCTCCGATATAGAGTTGGGACATCCATCTATTCTCTAACTCACTGCCACCCTCCACCCTCCACCCTCCACTTCTTCCTCTACATTCTCATCCTTTTCACTGCTTCGCCTCTTTGAGTAACTTTCCACTTTTACTTCTATATCCATGTCATATTTTTTTGGATATAATTATGTTTTAACTCTTAAAAATATAATATATTTATAAATATCCTACTAATATGATTGTTTATTGATGAGCCCTCACAACGCCATAAATTCCCCGTAAATTGATGCCATATCTCAAAATGTTACAAAAAAGTTTTAAAAATATTACAAAAAAGCTCCTATAAAAGACTTTATGTAAGAAAGTGGTAACTGCGGGAGCTTATTGATAAATAGATGGCTTAAGGGGAGTTCTTTGTAATATCAAAAGTTTATGAAAGTTTAAAAACCAAAACTTCTCTTTTTTAATGTAAAATATTTTGCATTAACTAGTGAAGGTTGTAACAGAGTACAAGAAAAAAGAAGTACAAGGGTACATAAGAGACATGAAAGAAGGAGAGGAGAGCATGTCACAATCAAATGAGAACACATCACAACAAAGAACAGTGAGGGGTACGAAGATCACTGGAGCAATCTGAGCCGCACAAACCAACAAGGTTCAAAATAATCTCTACAGGAGTTTTAGAGAGGGAGGAAGGTTCCAGTAACTCGTCTAGGTGAGAGGATCGGCCACTGCTCATGGGACCACACATATGGTCGCACAACCTGGAGATACTTCTGGAAAAGGGACCGGAACACCAATCAAACTGAGCACGTCGGAAAATCGAGGCCCTGCTCACTTTGTTAGCGGAATAGGACCCGAGAAATAATCGGTATAAGGGTTTAAATTAGATTTGTTTACGAAAATTTCTAATTTCTCAAATTGTATTTGAAATGACTAAGTCTTATAGTTTTACTTTTTATTTCACTGCTTATTTTATTCTTTTCTTTTAAATCACTTAGAATAGCACAGTATAATTCTCCTTATTTTTGGTGGAATACCAACAACTTATCAAATCAATTATTATGAGATAAACAATTTTACAAACAAAGTGAGCCTAGAATAAGAGGAATAAGTTATTACGTGGAACTCACATACGGAATAACTTATAGTAGAATAAGAGGTGTTTCGATTTGATAGTCTCGTGGGGGTTGCTGACGGAATAAGAACTGAATAGGTTATTTTGCATCAGCATAAGTCATTCCGTTTAACAAAGTTAAATTAAACTTATTCTCCTCTTATTCTTCAATTAAAGTGGCACTAAAAGAAGTGGTCAAGTTAGATGTCATCATAGGTCCTTTTTCTTTTTCTAAATGAGATCCTGGACCTCTTCCCCCTGTACATTTCGGGGTATAACCCTACCACATCGGGAGCAAATGACTTATGCCTGTGTCTTGGATATAGCGAAGGTACAGGAGGAGGCCAAGAAGATTCCGTTTCTTCCTTTTCACTTCTTCAATATGTAGCAATTTCCCATCGCGTATAAAATAATTTGAAGAATTAGATTCAAGTGAAAAGTTTGTACAAGTTTTATAGGGTCTTTATTAGATTCACCGGATAAGCCCTGAATACGACCATGTATCCATTTTGTTTAGGCTTACTTATTAAAGTTGCGCTTCGGATGAGAACAAATTATTTTGAAGTAAAAGAGAACAAATAATATCGTCAAAACTTTCGAATTACTTATTTTAATTAGAATAAACATTAATGATATGTATTTTATTTTGTGTGTATACCCTTCTTTTATTAAGGTCAGAATAGTAATTCTGTTTCAAACCAAAAGATGTCTTACTCTGACATCTTGTAATCATGTGTATAATATAAGTAATTCTAGCTTACTTATGTTAGGATAAAGTGTAATACTTGCTGGGGTACAGTCTGATTTTTTATTTATCTTTTATTTTTTTTAGTGTCAGGTCCATCATGTCCGTATAAATCGGTTTTCGATCAGATGACGAAAAAATATAAAAAATAAAAAACTGGATCCCCTTTTATTGAGTTTGGGCCATTAATCCTTTTTCATTGTTCATTGGTACTCGATTTTTAATTTTTAAATTTTTTTTGGAACATCGATTAGAAATCAAATTATATGAACATAGTAGTCCAACATTAAAAGAATAAAAAATAAAAAATGAGACTGCATTTCAAGATAAATAGATATTCTAACCTTCTACCTTTAATCTGAAAGTTGAAAAATCTAACTATGGCTCAATCATGTTATAATGAGTGAGAGCAAGCATAGAATCGGCCACAGTCCAATAAATTGGATTGTGAGAGAAGTCAGTGTCAACTGTCAAGTGTCTACAGTCTAATGGTTAACGACATGTCTCTCCCCTGGTCCTACAATTCCAATCAAATATTGGAAAATCCTACTATGCAGACTGCTACCTTCTACCCTGAAGGTGAAAAAAAATATATATGACCTTTTTATATCTTCTTTCTCCTCCTCCTTCCACTAAACTAGCTAGACAGTAATCTTTAGTTGCAAGTGTTCACCCACCTGATAAAGAAAAGGGATTTTGTGCTATAAATTATATGTACATATACTCTTAACTCTCACATATTATTATAAGTATTTTTGAAATTTTCAAAAATATTGTAATTATACTCTTCCATCAAAATACCCTGAAATCAATCCAAAAGATTTTGCACACGTACCTTTAAATTCATTAATATTTTTCATATACATATCTCTCTCTCTAAATTTACTACAACTCTATCAGAATTTACAAAATCTTTTTTCGTACATTTAATTAAACTTTATAGTATTTTGACGAAGGAATATAACTATAACTTTTCTGAGAATACTTATAACAACATGTAAGTGTTAGGAGTGCATATACATATAGACTAGTTGGTAAGAATATATATATAAAAAAAGTCCTAAAGAAAATAAAATTTTGCGGGCACAAATAGAGGCCTAACACGTCAAACGAGAGGGAACCTGAAAGGTGTTGTGCCTAAAAGGTGCACAACAGAACAAGGCCACTCTTCCAATTAGGGAAGTTTCGGGGCGAAAGAAGTGAAGTAAAATATAAGCACCGTGTGTGCCGTGACCGGCGTCTACTCGGGGTTTGACTGTTGGTCTTCAATTATTTAAAAATATTACAATTCGGGGGCTACTTGGGGTTTGACTTTGGTATTTAATGATTTAAGAATATTATAATTTTATAGATTAAGGTTTTATATATACTTGTAATTTGTAGATAACTGTATTTGGCTTTGACTCTCCCATATTTTTATAAATACTTTTATCAACTTCGAAAAGATTGTAGTTATATTTTTTCATCAAAATGTCATAAATTCTAGTCAAATATGTCAAAAAGATTTTAAATTATGATGAAGTCAGAGATATATGTCAGATAAATTTAGGAGTATATACGTAAAATTATCCGAATCTTTTCCATGTTAATGGTAAATATATAAATGTAATTTTTTCAAGAATGAAGAGAAAATTTATAACAACATGTGGGAATTAGGGATACATATATATACTTGGAAGTTTACAAAGAAATAAATACAAAAGTCCCTATAAATTAAGTATACTAGTAAAATAGCATATAAAATCATTTTTATGATTTACTCTGTAATATCTATTTTTTAGAGCATCATGAGTTTTTAGATTTTTACCATTGCTATCTTTTGGTCTGACTCTAGCTTTTGGTTAAAAAAAAGATATTGAAGTTTATGATTTTAAAACCAGTGATTTTAGAGTTAATATTTTATGGTGTGGTATTGTTTACGGGCACCATAAAAAATTGTAAATACAAGATGGAAAATACAAATTTTTACATTAAATCAAACCCAGTTATTTTAAATTAAAGTAAGAAATTATAAAATAATGTGAGACACCATAAAATATGATATGAAACCAAACAAATCTTGATAATAATGATATGTCTTATTTTTAACACAAATAAAACAATCTATGATCTATCAATCATGCAAAAATCTGAAAAAGGAAGTCTTCCAGGTTCCTGGAAGCAGAACTCGAAACCGGGTTGAGGAGAGAAAAGCTGGCCTGTGCGCCACCTACCCCACCTGTAATTTTCTTCTTCTTCTTCCATCGTGGTCGCCCTGTTCTTCCTCCTTCCCACTGTTTAATTTAATCCAAACCAAACCTCGCTGCGCACTTTGGCGTTGCTGCTCTGCGACGGCACAGCACGTTGCAATTGCGGCCCGTCAAGGTTGCAAACCCCCCCCCCCCCCGGATCGCCGCTGCTTGCTCTCTCTCTCTCTAACTCGGGAAGGGGGTTTGCTTTGATGGGTCGGTGGAATACCTGTGAAATTTACGTGTATGCGGTTGTCTTGTAGCCGGAGTTGCTGGATGTGTGTCTGAAGAGGGGAAGAAGATGCAGCCCGGTAAGAGATGGTTCCTTACCCTTTTGTTCTTTAGCCTTTTTGTTCAATGTGGCCGTTAAAAGGTTGGATTTTTTTGCTGGGTTTTGTTTCTGCTCGGTCGTGTTCCTCTTCTTACATGTTGGGTCGGGGTCGATTTCGCTCTTTGGTTTTTGTTTCCTTTGAGGGTTTCTGGGAGGAGGAGCTCGGACTTGCAACTGTGGCATGGGTTTTGCCGTTCTTCCTGGTCATAATCGAATCGAAAGTGAGATCACAGGGGGTTCACAATACTTGGAGTGCCCTTTTTGGGATCACACCAACACGATATAGAAATGGGTATTTTAGCAACTCGTAAATGATAAAATCAGAGGCTGCTTGAAACTTGATTGTTGTGGTCTTCACTAGAGCTTGGCAGTTGATGGGCTTTATTAGTTATTCATATTTGGTATTTGTGTATTTCTTGGGGATGTCTGTGAGCTGGCAATTTTGGACCAACTTTCTTTTAGCTGGCAGGCAGCCTTAGAGAGCTCATGGTTCCATCTTTTGGAGGTGCACGAGACATAGATTTTATCTGCATTTAATATTCTTTTTTCATTTGGCTTGCGGATGGTTTACTTTTTCATCCAATTTCAGGGTTTGATATCAGGAAGCTATATTCAGAAGCTCAGCGTCGTTGGCTTAAGCCCTCAGAAGTGCAATTTATTCTGCAGAACCATGAGAAATGTCTAATCACCCCAGAGCCTCCTAACAAGCCACCTAGTAATCAACATGCTCTTCCAATGATCACTTTCTTATTTCCATTGTGGTGGAACCATCTTCTGGTCATCAATAGTCCTCTGACTGTTTAATTTGCCAATAATAGGTGGATCCCTATTCCTTTTCAACCGACGGGTTTTGCGGTTTTTCCGTAACGATGGTCATGTTTGGCGGAGAAAGAAGGATGGAAGAGCAGTAGGAGAAGCACATGAGCGGTTAAAGGTTTGTTAACCCGACTTCCTTGCACTTCTGGTTACTCTGTTTTAGGTTTCAACTACCCCCTTCTTTCTCTTTTTCCGTCTCAAAGTGAGATAAACAATGATCAAATGAAGTGTAGAACTATGTTCTCTGTTAGGGGCAAATCCAGCCCGAATATTATTATTGTTTTGAAGCTGCCTTTGGATCTGTTGATGTTTTATCTTAGTCACCAGGCCATACCCATGCGGGGGGAAGAAAACCTGTTGTTTTGTTCACTGGCTTGGCAAACCCTAGTTTCTTTTTTGCTAATCTATGTCTCAGGAAAAAAATCTTGTCAGTGTTATTTGTTCTTTTAACAGGCTATTTTGAAATTAATTTCTAAGACCTTTTCTGTTCATAAGACATCTATTCATCATGCTATATGAGATAATACAGATTTTTTTTTTCCTGCATACAGTGCTATACATACAACCTCACAATTCGTTTGAGGCTTTGATCTGTGGTTTCCCATCAATGTTTTTAAGTCTAAGACTTCATGATTAGAATCAGGACATAAGTACTCTTAGGTTCGTATGAAGAGCAGGCCTACCTAGGATACATTGTGTACCATTTAGATATTAAGTGAGAAGTTGGTTAAAATCTAGCATGACCACAGATAAATAAAAGGAAAAGGGCACTGAGTTTGCTTAAGCCTAAAGATGCATGTGTTTGCCTTGTTATGAAGAAAAAAAGTTTAAAAATTGAGGTCATCTTGCAACTCCTGAAGTCTTTGACTTATTGCAGTATGCACATGTATGTTTCTGTATGAGATACTGCATTTGATTTGAAGTAATCTGTAAATGGCTTGTTTTCATCTCAAACATCAAAAGAAATGAATACTTCTTCATTGATGAACTGTCCTTTGTAGATCAGTTATCTGTAAATGGCTTGTTTTCATCTCAAACATCAAAAGAAATGAATACTTCTTCATTGATGAACTGTCCATTGTAGATCCTTGCTTCTAGCATACAAAATTGGGCATCCATAAACATAATGTATCTGTTGTTCGACTTTCCTAAATCTACTTTTCTCTGGAAACGAAACCTGTTAACTGTAACTCCATTTTATGCTCAATTGGTTATTATTATTATTTTCTCATCACTATCTTCTGCTGTTAGTAAAAGAAAATTCTATTAATCACTTGATTGTGAAGTTACCCACTGCATGGTCAGATCTTTGTTACTCTTCAATGTTTGTGAGATGCTAACAGAAAGGAAAAAGGAAAGGAAAAAGAGGCACAACGGCAAATTTGCCGTGTCATTGTCCTAGCTATCTGTGCATGTTAACAAGCATAAGAAGGGAAAGGAAAGCACAGTTGCAAAGTCATCTTCAGTCATTGTTGTAACTTGTAACTATGCATGTCCACAGCCTATTTACACTTTGTAGGGGGCCATAAGGGCTAATTGATTGAAAGTTGCAATCTTTCTGCAGAATACTATTGGTGGTCTGCAGCTTTAAACCTGCAGTTTCGAGGGTCGTTAAGGGTTGTTTGATTGAAAGCTGCAATTGTTCTCCAGAATATGGTTGGCATTATGTAGCTTTAAATCTGCAGGTAATTCATAGTCTGCAGAGAAAAGGTTGGAGTAGCTAAATCATTTGTTTGCTAGGGTGCTTGCGGTGTGGTGGTGGTTGGATGCCAGTGGCTGGCAAAGGGGGTTAGGGTGGTACGTGAAGAGGAGCACAGGAGAAGGGCAACGGTAAACAGGGGGAGAGGGGTCCAGAAGCAGATGCTGTGGCAGCTGGGAGGTGGTTCTGGGGGAAGAAGCCAAGGAGGGGAAGAAGGGGAAGGGAGAGGTGGAGAGAGGGATCTGGCAGTGATTGGTTCGGGGGTCTGTGGCTGATGGCAGTTTGGGTGTCTTAGGGAAGAATAGGATGAGTGGGGAAGGGAAGGTAAAGGAGGGACAGAGGGTGTTAAATAGTGGCTGCTATGAAGTCATTGTGGCCTGCTGTGAGACAGGTGCCTTCAGATGGCAGCTGTTCTGGGACTATCATTTTTGGTTGGCTAGCAAGGCTTGTAAGAGAAGACAAGTATTGTTGGGGAGAAGAGAGGAGAGAAAGGCAAACCGGGAGAGAGGGGTTTGGTGGGAGGTGCTATGTGTTATCTTTTTGGCAAGCTCCATATATATATGTATGCATGTGCACGCGTGTGCACACGCATACATACATACAGACACATATATAAATGGAGAGAGAGAGAGAGAGAGAGAGAGAGGGATGCTACTATGCGATTTGTGGGAAAAGCGCACGGCACGTTTGGTGGGGGGGGGGTTAAACCCCTTAATTAGTGATCAAAATTAAAATCCCTAGGAATGGGAACAATCCTAGCTACTAATTAGAGTAATTTTCTATTTTTGATGATTTCTAAAATTTTTTACACTGTCTAATCATAAAGCTCAACCGTAATCATCTGATCAAGTGCTATGATTGAGTTTCATGATTGGACAGTGTAAAAATAAAAAAAGTTATCAAAAAATAAGAAATCACTCTAATTACCCTTAGGGTTGTTCCATCTCATGGGGTTTTAAATTTGATCACCAATTAAGGGGAATGAGAATGGTGCCACCTACTCCAAAAATACTTTACTCGAATTCTAATCTCTAATTGAAACCTTTAAATTTTATATACAATATGAAAACTATAGACATAGCAAAAATCATTACGTTCTAATTTTCTGAAAGTCATAGATTAGATAGTATCAAATATAACACTCTCTAGACCATCCATTTTGTACACCCTTGATGCATAAGAAATAATCATTGGATGGATCTGATTTTTGGTTTACAGATAGTTTTTTAGTAGCAGAGAATCATAGATTAGGTAGTACTAAATATAACACTATCTAGATTAGTAGTATAGAATCATAGATTAGGTAGTACTAAATATAACACTATCTAGATTAGTAGTATAGAATCATAGATTAGGTAGTACTAAATATAACACTATCTAGATTCTAGACTGTCCGTTTTGTACACCCTTGGTGCATAAGTAATAATCATTGGATGTATCTGAGTTGCAGTTTGTAGATAATTTTTTAGCAGTAGAGAAGATCTAATGGTTTGGATTAGAGTTCGAATAAGGTGTTCTTGGAGTAGGGTGCACCATTGTTATAAACGCATGCACGCATACACAAAAGGCAAGCTCCAATGCCACTGGTGGCATGGTGTTATGCTGCCACCTAACTGGAGTCCTTTGATCTCCCAGATCCAATGGCTCGCATCCATCCGAGAGATAAAGAGAGGGCGCATATTAAAAGCTCGAGTCTGACTTTCATGCTTACTGACTCCACTTCTTCCCAGCCGGTGAAAAGTGGGCAAGCCAAAAATGTAACTCCTATTCACCCCATGTTCTCACTACATTCTATATCACTCTGGTCCTCAGCAGTCAGTACTCATGTCTACCAGAGGTCTCTCACCATCACCTTGGGGAACAACCGACCACTTGCTGTTGGAGCATATTTTTTGCCGCATCCCTGTAAGTGATGATCATGGAAAGTGATTGTTGTTATGAGGTTAAGTGCTTTTCTACTTGCCTGGAAGTGCATCCCATCCCATTTCCTGTTTTCAGCCATCATGTGCTATTATTACTTCAAGTTCATGGATTCCTAAAAACCTGACGTTAGAAGAGAAGCAGTGGGGTGTTCCGGGGGGGGGGGGGGGGTGTTGGATGACTGCTTTCCCAGTTTCCACTGGTTAGAAGAGAAGCAGAAGTCAGGGAATCGTATTGAGACTCTCGCACTGCCTGCCACCTGTTCATTTTGTTTCAGATAAACGGCCACCAATGGGTCTAGGAGATCCAAGGACTCCAATTAGGTGACAGATCACGAAACTTAACTGTAGCCATCCGATTGGATGCTACGATTGTTCATGATTGGACGATGTAAGAATTTTAAAAAAATATATCAAAAAATATAAAATTACTCCAATGACCCCTAGGGTTGTTCATTTGCCTTGGAGTTTTAAATTTGACCACCAATTAAGGGGTTTAAACCCTGTGTAGTCTGGCCACAGGACTACGCAGTAGCACTCCTGTGTGTGTGTGTGTGTAACACATTGTTTGAACCTAACCTAGCTGTCTCTCCTATCGGATTATTTAAAAATCCTGTCGTTTTGGGTCTTTTTTTTTTTTTATCTGGAGAAATATAGGTCAGTTTTATTTATTTTATTTCTTGGACTATGAGAGCTTGGGATTAGCCCTCAGGGAGTCCGGGACTTCGGATCAGGCGAAGATCCGAGTATATGACCTCTCTCCACTGACCTCAGTCAGTATTAATTACGTCAAGCAACCGCTCGACAACCCTTGATTAACCGTCCGTTGATGCCCTTATGACATGCAACACTACTACTACATGCAACACATATATATGAAGATATGTCTTAGGTTAAGCCCTTGGCCTCACCCAAGTTTAGGATGTGTTTATAATTGATTGAGACTTTTTAAAAGATTTTGGATTGACTCCAAGTTATCTGGATTGATTCTAAGTATTTTAGACCTATAAGGTTATTTTTGTAATTATGCCAAGTTGGAGGGTATAGGGGTATTATGGTCACTTTAAGTTTTTTTAGCATTTTAGGAAAACTTGAAAACCCTTAGGATGTATTTTAGGATCATTTTAGACATATTTAAGTTATAGAGGTATTTTGGTAATTTTACCTTAAATCGGGTTTATTAGACTTAGAGTCTATTTTTATATTTTTCTGAGATTTTTATTTATTTTTATCATACTGAGGGTATTTTGGTAATTTTACCCATCTTATTAAGGTTTGGAGGGTATTTTGGGCATTGGAGAGATTTTGATATTTTTTAAGAATTTTCTGTGATTTTTACAGATTTTTATCATGGGTGAGGGTATTTTTGTAATTTAATTAAGTTCTAGGGGGCATTTTGGTCATTTCGATAATTTTATATGTTTTCAGATTTGGTTTTCTGTTTTTTGCTGATTTTTACTGATTTTTTATTAATTTTACTGATTTTTATTAATTAATTGGATATATGAAAGATATTTAAGTCATATTTTTGGGTTTATGTAATTTTCAGATTTGGTTTTCTGATTTTTACTGAGTATTACTTATTTTTACAGAATTTTTCTGATTTTTATATTCATTTTACTGATTTTAAATAATTTTCGCATATTTTATTAATTAATTAAGCATGGAGGGTATTTAAGTCATTTTTTTAACTTAAGTATATTGTTTTATGTCTCAATTTTTCATTATTGAGTTTTGATTATGAGTCTAGGTTTAATTATGTATGAGGTGAGGCCAAGGATATTTTAGAACATTTAATTATGTACTTATGCATTTTAATTAGTTATTAAACTAATTAATTATGTATATGAAAATATAATAACATAGTGTTACTTAAGTAATAGATTTATGAACACACATGCACACATATATGCTCAAAGAACAATATTAGTATTTCATTCATCATTTCGGCATAATCCCGTCTTATAGAACGGTGATTTTACAATATAAATTCGGCAGAGCTTCCTTTTAGGAATAAACCTTAGGAAGAGAGCTCTTCGGGACGAAAAATATCCTCCAAACGCAGCAAATCCGGGCTAGAGCACCGGATTTGGTCTTCAAATGGACAGAGTTTCTCCTAGGAATTTTTGGGCCAAGATGGACATGGAGTTCTTCTTACCTCTTGGGAGGTATTTATAGGCCATGGGGGCCTCAACCGGTGGGGGTACCCACCGTGGGACTTTGAGGTGGGGGGTACCACCGTTTGTTTTGGAGGTGGGGGGTACCCACCGGTTGTCCAAGTGAGAGAGAGAGTGAAAGAGAGATTAGAGAGGAGGGGGGGGTCCGGTGGGCACCCCCACCGGTTCCCAACTGGTGGGGGGTGCCACCGGTTGGACCCCACCGGTTTGGGAACCGGTGGGGGGGCTTCTCCTCCCCCCTTTTCTTTAAAAAAAGAGCCCAACACACATACATACACATTTGTTTGTATGTATGTATGTATATGGAGCTGACACAATGCGCTCGCCTATTTATTTCCAATGGGAGTGGATGCTTTCTTTTTTCCAGGTTGCTGCAGTTCCCGCAGTGCCTAAAAATTCTTTTTTTTTTTTCTGTGGGGGGGGTTAAGGCCTGGCAAAAAGAAGATTGTTACAGAAAAAAAAACAGGTGATTGGATGGCCCAGGGAAGTGATCAAGTGGCCCAGGGCACTTGTTGCCAACCTACATGAAACATGGAACCTTCCACATTTCACACAGGTGGGACATGTAAGACAGTTTTCGCCTCCGCGTGCCTCCACATGTCCACCTCTTTCTTTCTTGTTTGTTTGTTTGTTTTTTTTTTTGATTTTTTTGATTTTTTAAAGTGGCCAGAAGATCAAGATCCGGCCTCCCTTGGGGACGGTAGTGAGAAGGTCCCGGCCTTCGGCAGATTAAATTTCTGCAGGTCGCGGGTTCGAGCCCCATACTTCCCCGAAGTAGTAACCTGGTGTGTTGTCTTCCATCATGCTCTGGGCAGTTTACCCGGTATACTTGGGTGTTTGGCCCGGGAGCTGCCCTAGCCTCTGCTGGCTTGGTCTGGTATACTTGTGTGTTTGGTCTGGGAGCTGCCCCCAGCCTCTTCCGGGGTTTCCCGTGGGTACTGCCCTATCTCAAAAAAAAGATCTGGCCTCCCTTGTATCACTTTGCTATAGGGGACCCCTATTTCATTTGGTGTCATTGATTGGAGGAAGGGGGGAGGTTGGGGGAGAGTGAGAGTGGAGGAATGGAAGACGGAAAAAGGTTTTGCTTGGGGGTCAGGTGGATATGTTAAACAAGATTCCATTGATTTCTGTTTAACTGGGTGAACTGGGCTCAATGCGCCTGGGTGCATTCCGTGGGCCACCTAGGCCACCTGCTGAGTGCATCTGTGCGGCAAGCTGAGAAGATGCCCAAGTGCCTGGCAGGTTTGGACCTGTGATGCAGAATACGAAGCAAAGAATCCCTCTCCCATTCTCTTTTGCTTTTATTAGGCCAATTTATGGCCCATTATGTCTTTATTAATTTTAGGAGTTATAAAAATATGAATAAGGGTAGTCCTAGAGACGGATGGGGATCTCCAAGAGTCAGGGGTTACAAACCCACTCCCTATATATGTATGCGTTTTTTTAGAAGAAGGATGATGGAGGAAATTGAAAAGAAAAAAAAAAACCTGTGAGTGCGAATAGGCCTCTGCGAGAGAGACTTCACCCCCCTAGCTCCGGTGCGATGCCGGAGCCTGTCCGTCGGTGTGACGCCGATCGGTAACCCCCCTCCCTGTCCCTGGTGCGACGCCGGAGAATTTCCTTATCCTCTGGCGCGAGGCCGAGGATCCCTATCCCATTCCCCCCCTCTTTCCCTTCATCCCGCATCAACCTGCCTGGGCACCTGGGCATGCTCCTTGACGTCTTTGGTTTCAGGCAGCTGTGGCAAAGAGCAGATCACCTTTGTGGCAAGCTGAAAAGGTCCCTGAGTGGCTGGCGGTTTTGAACCTGCCTGGGTGCCTAGGGAGGCTGCTTCTGACATCTATGGTTTCAGGTAGCTGTGGCAAAGAGCAGCTTATCTTGCTTTCTGCACTGTACTTTTAACTGTACTCATTTTCTCTTTCCCGCTATTGGCAATTTGGCTTCAGTGATTGAGTCTGATGTTTTCTTTCAGGCTTTTCAGTTTCTTATGAATCAATGTAATGTCACAAATGTTGATCTTTCTACTTACATTCACTCTTCTTTATGTGACTTAGGTTGGAAATGTTGATGCTTTGAACTGTTATTATGCTCATGGAGAACAAAATCCTTATTTTCAGAGACGTAGCTATTGGATGCTGGATCCGTAAGCTTTGTATTTCTTAGTTAGGTTCTAATTGATCTTTATTTGCTAATCTTTTTATGTCATGATCATCATTATCCTTTTATGTTCTTCTTTCACCTGTAAGCATTGTATTCCTTACTTTCAAAAAAAGCATTGTATTCCTTAGTTTGGTTCTAATTGATCTTTATTTGCTAATCCGTTTGTGGCATTACCTTCATTATCATTTTATTTTCTTTCACTTGTATATTTTTGGTCTGTTACATACTTTTGCACTACTCTCATAACGTTGTTAACATTAACCCATGTTCCATCACTTGGTTCACCACAATGCCCCCTAGGAAATAGAAATTGAATGTTCATGCCAGCAAGGTTCTAAAAACCGGATCGGCTAGGGCCAATTCCGATCCTGGTTCTGGTTCCAAGGCTGGTTCAGGCCCGTTTTGAGCCGGACCAGTTTTGGCCGGTTCCGATCTGGTTCAGCTGGTTCCAATCCAGTTCGGCTGGTTTTTAGTACCATGCATGCCAGCATGGGGCTTGAAATGGTAAGGAGTGGGCTGCAGTGCCCTCCATTCTCCAGGGTTTACTGTACACTCCCCAGCGTGGGGGTGAAACAGTAAGGAGTGGACTGGACTGCCTTGCACTCCCCAGGGTTTACCCTGCAGTGGCAAGGGGTTATTATAAACATTCAAATAAAACATTATCATTAAAACCAGAAGCAATATCTCATAAAATTTGGATGGCATAAGGTTCTAGATGAGGCCAGAAGAGACTGAAGCAGCTTCCGTCAGCAAAATGGTCACCAGGTTTCAAAGGTTCATGCCACAGATACACATTGCCATTTTTGGCATGTTTGTGCAGACACATGTGAATGATACGATCATTCAGTGTTAACTCATTTTCATCTGTTGTATTCATGTACGTGCATGCATTTGTTCATTGTATGCGCATGTGTCACTGTATGGATCTGCACTTGCTTAGTTGCAAGTGTGTCTTATACAACTGAAACTTGCTTAGTTGTGTAGCATATATTTGAGTAAGGAAGGAGGATCTAGGATCGGGCACGGATCAGTTGGGGTCTGAGGGCTTGGCCAATCGGATCAACCAATCTGATCCTCCCTTGTTCAGGATCGACCCTTGTTGTGGCTCAGGAAAATTAAAAAAATCTAAAATTGTCAAAGAAATATATAAAGTGTATTACAACATAAGAAGGCAAATTGGGACCAAAGAAATAAGATGATTATGAATTGAGACATGTAGGCTTACATTTTATTGTAGACTTGCATTATTCGGATTATTTAAGGGTTCCTCCCCTCTTCCAATAGTCCTTTATGTTCGTCTTTGCTCTCTAGCAGCGACATCTTCGTGATTTTATTCCCCTTTTGTAATTCTCCTTCTTCATTAATACATGTGGTACCAACCATAAAAAAAATCAGCACCAGCAAATATCAATCAATATAACTGCAAACATCATACATAATCATAGAATGACAAAAACTGTAAGGCACTAATAAGATGATATAATAACAAATAAATATTATTTTAAAGTTCTACTGTGAATACATCCATTCTAAATGAAGAAAGTATTCTGAAATTTTCTAATTCAAAATTTTCGAATAATGTTTGTTCAAGAGCAAGGGTCTTTATACAAATGTGGAACTATCCACTTTCAGAAAAAAAGAAAAAGAAAAGGAGCAAGGGTCTTTGAAGCTGCATCATCATGTCATTGCCATCGTCTTCATCACCTCCTTCTTTGCCACATGATTGCCAATGAGCATCATCGTGTGTCTCCTCTTATTCTTCCCTTCTTCCTCCTCCTTTTGACCATTCATCTTCCTCTCGATGTCAGTTTTCATCTTCATAATTTTTATTCCTGATGAAATGTGAGTCATTGCCTCTTGGTTGTGCTTTATATCTTGTTTGCCTTTCATATTATGCCCCTACATGTCTACAATGATCTTAGTGTCTACCCAGGATTGTCATCATTGTGAACCGAATCTAGAGTTTTCTTAGTCACCTACTCACTTGCTCAATCCATGCTTGCTAAGCAATTGGGATCATATTTCTTTGATGACCTTTTCTTTTTAAAATCATTCATAAAGGTGACGACTAAAGCGAACAAATGTAAAATGATCCAGTCTTTTATGTTCCAAATGATTCCTTTCTTAGTATTAGTGTTAAATGAATAAGATAAATAGAGAATGACAATTAAACGATCATTCAAATAATAAGGAATGAATTTCTTTAATGATGTATATAAATTTAATGTTCTCCAATTTCATTTGCACTTAGAAGGGCCACAACAGAACCCAAATGTTGGTAAGGACACCCGAGTTACCATCCAATTTCACCCGGATTACGTCTACCATCGTCGAAGAGTTGTTCTGGCGTCCCTTTGGCTTGGAGACGACGCATGGCCATTTGATGCATGGAGATACATTTTATTAGGCCCATTTATGGCCCAATATTTTCTATTTTTTAGGATTTTTAGGTGCGATTTTTACACTAATTAAGGGCTAGTGGATAGAGACCGGTTTAGGGATAGGATTAGATGGCTTGTTAGAGTTGGGGTAGGAGTCCAAAGAAGGAGTCTATATATATTATTGTCAGTTTATTTCAGAAAATTTAATGGATGAATATTTGAGAATTTTTTTTTTACCTGAGTTGTGTGTTTGCTTCTGCAACGACGCCCTTCTTCCTCGATGAGACGCAGAGGAAGCCTGTCCCCAGTGCGACGCCAGGGAATACCCCAACCTGCTGGTGTGCCGCCAACAGGTCCTTCTCCCTAAATCCCCTCTCTCTTTCTCCTTCGGTTCGAGCCCCAGCGGCATCGGAACATAAGAAGAAGAAGAGGAGGAAGAAAAGGATGGCGGAGAGGAGTCGGCGGCCTACCGTAGTTGTCGCCGGTGCCCGCCGGCGCTATCGCCGTTGCTGCCGGCCCTCGCCGGTGCCTGCCCCAACTGCCTCTATTGCCACCGCCGCCTTTGTCTGCTGCAGTTGCTGCCGCTGTCACCGCCCTCCATCGGTACCACTGGAGCTGACGCTGTCGTTGCCTCCGACCGTCTGCCCCGCCCCCGCCTTCGCTGCCGACCGCCTCCCCCATAGCCTTCGTCGCCCCGCCTCCCCTCTGGTTCGGTTTGGGGTTAGAGAGAGAGAGGGAGAAGAGGAACAGAAGGGGGGGGGACCCAAGCCTTATAAGTTGATCTGGTCAAACCGGGTTTGACCCAGTCCACCCGAGTCTATTGTGAATCTGAGTCAGATAAGGACCCAGTGGGTCCATTCTTATTAAACCAAGCCAATCCCTCTTACTTGGTTCGACTAGGGCCCGATGGTCCGAACCACGTGCTGTCAGGTTTGAGTCAGGGTCCTGTTGGGTTCGAGCCAGGGTCCTATCTAGGTCAGTTGCTGGGTGTCAGGCGGTGCAACAAGAGCCGTTAGCACACCGCCCCCATTTCGAGCTCTTCCGGGCTCCGATTCGCGCACCATTTGCGCCGTCGGGTTCATCTCGACGAGGTCAACTTAGATCCAACGTGGTGCGTCTCCAACTTTGCCTCGTTTTGCATGTCACCTCTGCACGCATATCGAGGTCACACGTTCGCACATCCTGAGGCTCGTATCAACCAAGGTTAAGAAACCCGGGATCGGGTCTCGGATCGGCCGAGGCTCGTATCAACCAAGGTTAAGAAACCCGGGATCGGGTCTCGGATCGGCCGGTCCCAGACCGATCGGATCGGCCGATTCCGATCCGAGTCAGTCCGATCCCGGCTGATCCTGGCTGAGTCAGGTTCGGCTGGTTCGGATAGCAGAAAAAAATAGAAAAAAATATGAAAAAATGTGGAAAAAATATAAAACACAAGTCTAATGCATAATTGTGTTGAAATACATTGATTTGAAGTACATAAGATGTTGTTGGACAAAAAAACTTTGAATAAACTTACATATATGATTATGAACTTACATTTATTCCAAACGTACATTATACTGAATGAACATATGGCTAACATACTCAGCCCATGACATATAGCTCTGGTAGTATTGTTCATACTGCATCACATACCGGTTATAGTCATCCGTATTGGTATAAATGACTGAAAATTGTGGATATTCTAGACAACCCCTTGAATAGTCGGATGTATCAGAATGTTGAGGAGGGTAAACTACATATCCAGTAGGCTGACTATATGATGATGCATCTGATAGTTGCTCCTGATATTCTTGAGGAGCTTTACCTTTGTCCTTCCTCCTTGATCTGCTGAATGTTTGAATGGAAGATTCTTCACGTCCTCCTCTGCTACCATGATGTTCATCTTGGGTAGCATGTGTGAATTCTTCTTCTCCAGTGAATTGAATTGGTGGAGCTGGGGCTGGGGCACTAGTAGCATCTCCGCCATCCTCAGAACTGTCGGAGCTCGTCTTTGATGTCGAGTCATTTGAGATTTGATATTGGACCTCATCACTTGGTTCTGGCGTTTCATCATCTTCCTCGATAGTCTCCAGATCAGCAATTTGAATTCCAGTACCACTTTTCCTTTTGCTTGGTACTTGTTTTTTGCTATTCTTCTGACGTTTTGGAGAAGGAGGTTGAAAATCAGTAAGTAATGGAATATTATCTAACTCACCTTCCGCCCATTCCCGATCATTTGGGTTGAATTCAGGCTCATTTGAGGTGCTTGCATCAACCCATGCATTTAGTGGATGTTGCTCTTCGAACAGCTCATCCAAGTCTATGGGTTCTTCTGCATGTGTCGTCTCTGTGGCTTGTCCGGAAATTCTCTCTTTCTCCTGCCTTTGAAGGTTCCTTATGAGCTCCAGATTCTTTAGCTTCAACCTCATGTTATAATGACAGAATACTAGCTTCTCTAGACGGCTCGACTTCAATCTATTCCTTTGCTTGGTGTGAATCAAGCCAAAGGTGCTCCAGTTTCTCTCACAGCCTGATGAAGAGGTTGTTTGACTTAAGACCCGAATTGCAACATAGGCTAGATCTTCATACCCATATGTTTTTCCATGATCTAGCCACCAGTCAGCTGTAAATAGAAAATTGGCCATGTCAACAATGTGCAAGCTATAATTAAAATTTAAGTAGAACATCTAGTTAATAATTTTCAAACCTGGACTCAAAATTTTGGCAGCTCTTTGAGCAGTACTTGTCCCAAAGTGGTATAACATCATTCTGTAATCATGCATTTGCTTACATGCCAATATTGCTCTGTCCTCATCTGCAAGCATACGCTTAATAACAGACTTAGCCCCCATCAACACTTCCGAACAACTATCATAGCTATCCTTCTTCCCATCAGTTCTAAACATGTACTGAGGGTTGAAAAAATAACCTAAATAAATAAGTCGAAGTTAGTTATTACTTAAGAAAAATGTGTATACAAATAATACATATAGAAAGTTAGTAGCTTACTAGCTGCATGAAGATCGTGATGTAAAGTGTGTTCCCAACGTCTGTCTATTATGTCCCACCACTTCACAAAGGTTGTTGGGTTGTTCAGTTGAATGAGCTCCTTAGCTCTGTCCATAGCTTCATATAAAAAACCCATATCCGATCTTCTTTCTCCATCACAAGATCGTAAGACACGGACAAACGGTTCTACAACATTTAACACCGCTTGCACCCCCCTCCAGAAGGGTCTAGACTGAATTAGATCAGCCACTTTCTTACCTTTCTCTCTGACCTTAGTTGGTACATGCCGCAATATGTGATTCTCCCAATCTTCCGATGCCACCATCCTAATCAAGTTGTTCTTTTGTTGACTTAAACTATCTAGAGAGATATATTGAGATGCAAACCTGGTGGCTCCCGGACGAAGCAACTCTCTTCCATGAGTATGTGTGCGCATGATATCCAGAATGTTGTTGTGATTGTAGATGAATGTGGTGATAAATCGACCACTCTTGACCACTCCATCTACCATCGGATCAGAGCAAATGTCTTCCAACATCAAGTCAATACAATGAGCAGAACATGGAACCCAGTATAAATGTTCTCTCTTCTGCATCAACATTTGTCCAGCTAACTTGAACGCCGCTGCATTGTCCGTAACCACTTGGACAATCCTTTTTTCGTCCACTTCTTCCACCATTTGATCCATTAATTCACACAGGTACTGGGCATTCTTTATTTTTCCAGATGCATCAATGGACTTCCAAAATACGGTTCCAGCTTTACAGTAAATTAAGAAGTTGATCATACTTCTTCTTGTTATCCCTGTAAAATTTCAAACGTGATAAGAAATCAGAAAGAGACCCATTCTGATTAAGAAAAAATGAAGATAAGATAAGAAACTGAATATAAGATTTATGTACCTGTCCATCTATCGCACATTAAAGTGCATCCATACTCATCCCAGATCCTTTCAAATGATTTAATGTATGTTCGGATGTCATCAACTTCCATATCCAAGTACTTGTTGTATATCTCGTATGGAGAAGGTCCTTCAACCCCTTTGCCAACTTCTTGTATGGTCTCGATCATGGACTCATAATATGGCCCCTTGGCCGCATTAACAGGGATACTGTTATAGAAAAACCACCTAGATGTAGCTCTCCCTATCTTCTCCTTACAAAGTTTTAAGTTCTTGAATGCAGCACTAATAGAAGGTTGTTTATCCCTCTTCTTGGTGAGCAAGGGATCTATTGGACCTACTCTAGGATCTCCAGCTCTAGTGAACTCCTGAGGCAGCTCCTCACATACATTAGTGCTCATGCCGGCGCTAGTGCTCCCTTGTGCAGAAGGTGTGGAGCCACTTCCTTGTCCTCCATATCTTCCAGTGTGCCGAAATAAGTCCTCATCTGCAAAGGACCGCCGGCTTGCTTCCATTGCACGTCGCAATTTAGCTTTAAATGTAAAAGAAAAAAATTTAATCTACTATAACTATTTGTCTGAAAACGTTAAATGAAGAACATGAAAATAAGTTAAATAAGAAACTTACTTGTATCCCAATCATCAACATTTATAGGTTTATTACTTCCACCAAGCCGGACTCCAGCATCAGACTTTCGCGCTGGTTCTGACAATTCCTCTCGAATTTCTTGTCTTCTTCTGGCAGTACTTGCTTTGCTTGATTCCTTCTCCTTCATGTAAGTTCGAAATTGGATCCTAACCTCTGAAGGAACTCGAGTACATGCTGCAACTTCACCTTTTATTCTAGCAAGATGTTGTTTGAATCGGTAAACCCCGCCAGAGACAACCCGGTTGCAATATTTGCATTGTACCTTTCTTTGGCCCATGCCCACCGGTGTGCAATGACCCCAAGCAGGATTAGCGCTAGGAGGATTCCCAGATGACCGCTCAGCAGCACCTTGAGATGCCATTCCTTCACAGCACAAGAAGATGAGAGATCGCGGAGCTTGTAGTAGACTAGAAGTGACCTCGTGGGAGAGATGGAGAGAGAATTCTATGAGGGAGAGAGAGCAAGAATGTTAGGAGGCTCAAAGGGCAATTGTGGAGCCTTAGGAGGGCCTTGGGGGGGTTTAAATAGACCCCCAAGGCCCAAACTAGCCGTTGCTGGCCGTTTGGGAACGGCCAGCAACAGCTAGTTTGACCCCCAACGGCTAGTCAAACTAGCCGTTGGGGGCCGATCCGAGCCGACCCGGCCCGATCTGGTCCCGGATCGTCCGATCCGGGTCGGACCGGCCGATCCGAGTCCTGGACTCGGCCAGGTTACTCGGGATCGGCACGGTCGGCCTAAAACCTGTCCGACTCGGCCGATCCGTGTCAATCCGAGCCGAGTTTTTGAACCTTGGTATCTTCCCAGCAATGTACGCGCCATCGATGACCCGTTAGCTGCCGTGTTTACCATCCCAAATTATTTTTATTGCTTAATTGTAGTCTTTTACCTCCCTGCGAGGAGTGGGCCTATATTTTATTGTACTTGGAGGGTGGTACACGTGCACCGGGTGGTCTTCTCCCACGCACCAGCATGGAGGTACGTGCATTCCCTCTCTCCACATCTTTGCTTGCCTAGTGTTCGCTTTCATCTGCCGCTGACTCGTGAGATAGGATACCTAGTCCGTGATACATCATCATTGCTGGCTTGTGAGCGCATTATACCTATCACGAGTTCCCTCAGGGCTTTGGGTAGTTCTAATTCCCTAGACTTGTGGTAGTTCCTCAACTATTAATGGTCCCACGTTTTCTCGTCGCGAGAGGGACAGTTACTCAGCTACTTCTGTTATCTGGCGTGGTTATCCAATTCGATAATTGGGCGATTAGGTTGCGTCTGCTTATTATTATATTGCTTGCTGCTGATCTCTACTACTGCTAGTGAGTTCGTTAGTTCCATTAGCCGTCCCGCATCAAATGTCCTTAAAGCAAGTTGCCTCAACTACGTTGCCTCCCCATCATATTTAACATGCCACAATGTTTTTACTTAAAAAAATATATTAGAAATAGTAAATGAGTGAACTTAACTTGGCAATCTCCTCTGGCTATGTCACAATATAAATTTAATGTGCTCCAATTTCATTTGTATCTGGAAGGGCCACAACAGAACCCAAATGTCCTTAAATCAAGTTGCCACAACTATGTTGTCTCCCCATCATATTTTACCTACTACTCAATTATTAAAACATATTTAGCATGTCACAGTGTTTTTACTTGAAACGATCTATTAGAAATAATAAATGATTGAACTTGGCAATCTCCTCTGGCTATGTCACAATGTCATTTTCTCTTGTATGCCCCTTTCATTCATGTATGATACAAGTTGACCATTTAGCTTATCCTACATCACTGTCACCATCCTTAAGACAAATAAAAGAAATATGCTCCCGAAATTTCTAATTGAAGATGCATCATTTAACGTAATATCGAAGTATAATTTGGGACTTAAGGACTTCCAAAAATCTTGCTGCACACAACGAGCAGTGGATTTGATTCTTCTGTGTCATCAACAATTTTTAGGATAGGTTGAAGTTTGTTTCTGTGGAGTTTGAAGTCAAAATTTTGAATAATTTGTCCTCTTGCATATTCAATGGCAACATATATGTATCCCATGGTAAGGTTTTTTTTGTCTCTATCAACCAACCTTAAGGGTTATAAATTTACCTTGGAAGACCTTAATATCTTCGACTCCATACCGGAACCTTACTTGAAAGACAACTGGAGACATTCTTCTCTGCATCTATTGATTCCCAAACACTCCTATGATAATCATTTGAAGAAAACAACATATGAAGAGCCCTCTTCATGACATCATCATTCAACCTCCTAAGTGTAAGAAATGCAGTGCCAAATTTAGTAACCCTACATCTGATCAATTCTCTATTATTGATTTCCTCTCTTGTGTTGAAGCAGATGGGTGGGTGTAATTGCAAATGTCAACTTCTTTGCGTTTGAAATTGCACCGTTTTTACCTTCAACTTGCCAATACCCTCAAACATGAGATCTAGATAATGTGCAGCACAAGGAGTCCATTTTTTTTTTATTCTCCATTATCAGTTACCTTGTGCAACATTATATAATGCAAATCAGTTACAATCTGCACCATCTTATTACCTTGTGCAACATTATATAATACAAATCAGTTACAATTTGCACCATATTATCTTCTTGTGAGACTTCGTTTTCTTAATTATTCTTGATAAATAATTTGATTTGAAAGAATTTTTGATTTAAAAGGATTTTTGGAGTTTTGAAAAAACATGGTCTTCTCTTTTTTTAATGTAGACTTTGAGGACTTGAAGTTAGCCCTCAGGTCTAAGATTTTGGATCAAATGTGGATCCATGTGCTTGACCTCTCCCCACTGACCTCGGTCAGTATTGGTTACGCCAGTCATTGACTGGCAACCCTTGATTAACCGTCCAGTAAGGCCCATTAAGACAACAAGAATGAAACAAATGAGTTGCTTTGGTACTATGCATGAAAGATAGATTCTTTTTCTTTGGGGATCCTACAAGGGTCCTTAAAGGATACTTAATAGATTTTTAAGTTCCCATGGAGACATGAGGACTTAGGGTCTTCAAATGGTGCTAAGAAGATAGGTCTTTTGGACCTAATCTTCATTAGAACCCCTTAAAAGATATCGAATGACTCAAATATATCCTTTAAGTATCCTTTAAAGGACAGAATCTTTGGACAACATATCTCATTTTCTAGGTTCATTTAGAAGGATTTAGTAAATATATCCGACTTGGTTCATACATTCATCATTTGAACAAAGGAGATTAAGCATGTATCAAATAAAGGAAATTGGACATGCATCAACTATGTATAATCTTTATTCAAATTCATTTTGGCCCATATCAAATTACATCGCTTTTGACCATTCCGTCGATAGGAATGAATCATTGAAGATCTGCTCACTCTACCAATAAGAGTGAACTACAACTTTATGGCCAATCCATCAATAGAAAAGAGCTACACAATTCAATGGCCATCCCACCATAGGAATGAACCAAGAAAATTAGATATTGGTCATTCTACCAATAAGAGTGAACCATAAATATAATGGTCAATCCACCAGTAGGAAAGACCCACAAAAGTGAATGACCACTCCACCAATAGGAATGAACCGAGAACCATGGTTATTGGTCACTCTACCAATAAGAATGAACTACAACTTCATGGCCAGTCCACCAATAGGAAAGAACTACAAAAGTTAATGGTCACCCCATCAGTAGGAATGAACCAAGAACCATAACTATTGGTCACTCTACCAATAAGAGTGAACTACAAATATAATGGTCAATCCACCAGTAGGAAAGAACCACATAAGTTTAATGGCCACTCCACCAATAAAAATGAACCAAGAAGTATGATTATTGGTCACTCTACCAATAAGAGTGAACCACAACTTCATGGCTAGTCCACCAATAAGAAAGAACCACAAAAGTTAATGGTCACTCCACCAATATGAATGAACCAAGAACCATAATTATTGGTCACTTTACCAATAAGAGTGAACAACAAACATAGTGGTTAATCTACTAATAGGAAAGAACCACATAATTAATTAATTAAAATTCTGGCAATTCAACCAATATGAATGAACCACACATTAATTAACAAGAAATTTTGGCCATTCAACCAATATGAATGAACCACATGTACATTAACATCATTACAAAAAATAATAATAAGTGGGTCCTTGCTATTGTTCTTTTTCAGCACAGAAAACTTCACAAAGTTCCTTCTTTGTTCTTCCTTTTGTTTCAAGAAAAGGCCTTCAAAAAATCTCCAGAGCCTCCCCTTTTTTTCTCACTCCCATTCCCTCTATGAACATGGTAAGGGTCATGTGATCCAAGTTACATGCACATGAATACTTGGTCATCCAAGCAATATGGATGCACAAAAAATTAGACAACTATGGTCACTCAAGCAGTATGTGCACCACACAAAACCTGCACAAAAACCCTTGAAGGCCTTGCACTGTTGAGTAGAACGCAACAAAGGTTTCCTTTGGCCTTTTGATGACCTCTCCGTATTCTGCTCCCTTCGGTCGTGTCCTTGCAAGCTGAGCCCCTTGGGGGTATTTATAGGGGGTAGGGACCCCTTCACCGGTGGTGGATCAAGAGCTTGGTTGGGGGTGCCATCGACAACTTTCAGCCAATTAAAAGAAGGTTATGAGAGGGAGTGAGAGTGGAGTGAGAGAGTAGACCCCCCACAGGTGTCAACCGGTAAGGGGTGGGGGGAGGTGGCATGTGCCACCGGTGGGCACTCCACCAGCTGTAGGTGAGGGTGCCACCGGTGGCATCCCACTCATTCTCCGTCCTCCTCCTTAATTTGTTGGGAAGACCCCTTCTAGTGTCTATTAATGGTGCAATCATTGGCTCCAATTATTGAGGCTTTTAATTTCCCTCAACTTCATTTAGTGGGAGAAGCTCACACTAATGGGAAGCATTTAGCTTTCACCCGTTATTCAATGACATTAATAGGGGAGCATTAACACTCATACTCTCTCACTAAATCCTTCATTTCTCAAGACCATTAATGGCCATTGGAGTCTTAAATCCCTTTCCCCCTCTTCTCTCATTTTTTTGCTTTTTCTAGGGGAGGAGAACCCCCCACCAGTGGCTCCCTCTCATGGGACCGTTGGGGGGGGAGAGGAGGAACTGGTGGACCCCCCACCGGTCCTCTCTTCTCTCCCTCTCATTTTTTTTTTCTCTTCTTCTTTTCTTTTCTTCTTCTTCTTTTTTCTTTGCTTTGGGGAGGGAGAAACCCCCCCACCGGTGGGCCCTTTAATGGGCACGGGTGGGGGAGAGGTGGACCGGTGGACCCCCCACCGGTATTCCCCTCTTATAAAAAGAGGGGGACCACCGGTGGGGGGCCACCTGCCCCCCTGCTGCTGCGCTGCTGCCTCTGCCGTGCTGCTGCTCTTGCTATACTGCAGCTGCCATAGAGGTAAGCCACTATACTTATGAGGTAAGCCAAGACTTACTCTATTTAATCCTACACCCTTCACTTATGAGTGCATGCATAATTTTGCCTAGGATAGTCCTAGCTTTCTTTTGTATGTTTTGCATGCTATGTACCCATTATACTTATGTATTTAAAGAGATGTCAACATGAACGCACGCACACACACAAATAGTTCTTCTTTCATTAATCAACCAACAATGATTCTCCTACAAGTGATACAAGAATATGTATAAAGAAACCCTAAAATCCTCATGAAGCCCTAATAACAAAATGACTAAAATGACCCTAGGCTAAGAAAATACAGGAACATCGTACTAAAAATGCAACGAAAATAGAAAAAAAATCTGAAAATGGGCCTCTAATGGGCCAAATACAATCTCAAAAAAGGCATATGCGACTTTGAAACACCTCAAGCAGCTAAAAAGTCCTTGTCAAGTCAGATCGAACTTTGAGTAGCTGCTGGGGCCCTCCGACAACGGTAAACGTGGGCCGGGTTGAAACGAACTCGTGAGCGTGTGTCCTCACCATCAAGTTTCACCTTTTCGTTTCTTTCATCCATTTTCCAATGTGTTCCATAGTTTTCTTCCCCTTTCTTCTTGCACTGGTGAAGTCATTTACACTCATTATTGTATAAGTCATTAGAACCTTGTTTTGAGTACGAAGCTTAAGTTTCTCTGTCTTTGAACTCTTAAATTTTACTATCGAACATGAACCCTTCCTTAACGTATCAATGGGCTCCTCTTGTGCACTCTCACCATCAACAGAGGATCCTCCTTTGCTGGGGGCTTGGGGTTTGGCTTTCTCTTTGACTGGGAGTAGTCTTAACGAGCACGAAAACGAGATGGAAGTTTGAGGTTTGAGGTTTGAGGTTGGGGAAGTGGGGCTGCTTGGAGTTGTGCCAACCAACTAAAGGGCCTCCATAGTCTAGGTGAATCCTGATTGGCCAAGATAGCTTTTAGTCCTTTTCTCACATATGACATGGGAGTCCATGAACTGCCATGTGGGCTCCGTCAATGAGGTGTCATCATCTCATCATGTGGGCTCCACATGAAAGTCAACAAGACTATTGTGGATGGAGTAATACTTGCTGCAATGCCTTACAAGACTATTGTTGATGGAGTAATACTTGGTGCAATGACTTAACAACTGCTGTCCGATTGCACTAGTGGACAGCACGTGGTCACTGCACCTCTAGGCAGGGGGTGCAGTAAAACTTAAAACACCATGCACTAACCGATCGCGTGATCGGATGGTGGTTGCAGCGGCAATGCACTTGGGGCATTGCAGCAAGTATTACTCTTGTTGATGATGTATCAGTCCAACCACCATTAACCAGTCAATAGTCATAGTGCGACACCCTGTCAAACTCCAGCCGTCACTCTCTCCTTTGACCCTCACCCTAATCCCAAATTAGAACTAATTAATCTTAGTTATTAGTGTAACTAGGGCAAACATGGAAGCTCCCGACCATTTGAAGTTGGGAGTATCTTCTTCTGCTTTATTGAGTTGATAAAGCAGCTCTTTATATTTTCTTTATTGGGTTGTGATTCTTGGCTTTATGCCTGGGTTATGCTATTGTGTTGTTGCTGGGGGAGGGGGGTTGTTCTCCTACCCCGGAGGTGTGTTTCGTTTCTTTCACCCTTCGTAAGCCTCTTTGATCCTTAATGAATTGTGGCATACTTTTGTCACCTTCAAAAAAACTAGGGCCATTCTTTTTTTGCATACAAAACCCTAAGAAGTTCAACAATTAATGAAATATCCTAGGTTTTCAAAAATGTTTAAATAAATTTCAAATTTACACCAGAATAACCAAAGCAAAATTAGGGGATATTACAGCACTTCTGCCAGGTAATTATGAAACAAAAATATGGAATATTACAACCACTTTTCCAAGGTAATTGCATCATGATTAGTACTTGCTATACTGCTTAAAAGTTTTGCATGGTTGGCATAGGAAATTTAAAGTGTGTTTAAGATTTTATCACCTTAATGTTTCCTTAACATGTTTTATGCAACATAATGTGAGTTGCTTATTTTCATAACTTTTCTCTTGTTTCAGGGCTTATGATCATATTGTCCTTGTCCATTACAGAGAAGTGGCAGAGGTTTGTTGCTGCCATCTTGGCTATCTGTGTAGACACTAGCCTTTTATTCAAGTGTTCATATGTTTTTCCCTTTGGTGTCATTTGTTTTCCTTTTCTTTTGTTATCTTCTCAATGAGTTTGTAAAACAAAATTATTCAAACAATTTGCTATGTATACCTTCAAATTGAGTCACTAAAACTTATACTGATAGGTTCATGCCCTTCTAAATGTAAGTTTGAGTCAGTTTCTGATTCTTAATTATGGCACTCAGGTTGTCATCAACTAAAGTCACTTTCTTGGTGGACAATTGTGCATGTTTTGTTGGTAGATAATTTTGGATCTTTCATGTCATTCAATGTTTAGATGATTGATCTCTATGTTAAAACTAATTACAAAGATTTTTTGTTTCCTTAGACTGAGCTTAATTTGAATAAAACATTTCCATGTCTTATGGCAAATTGAGCTCAGTGAGAACTGGAGATTTTGGTTCTAGGGTGTTTTCCCAACTCTATGGGAGTTAGGCATGGAGGTCACTGGGTGATAAAATATTTTTTTTGTTAAATGAAAAAGAAAGAGCTCGCAATGTTTCAAAATGTCCAGCTCATATGAGGTGATGGACTCCTATTGTTTAGGTGGCTTAGCTCAGCTGTTTACCTACCCAGCAGTGTCCGGAATTTTTTTTCTGCCAAGTTTTTGTTTCCATTTTAGTCTTCACACAGGCCTAACTTAACCAAATGGCACTTTTTCTAAAAGAACTGATCATTTGTGTATCATAAATAGTGTGAAGAAGACCATATGTCATTGCTATTGTTCAGTTAGAGGTTGCAGGTGCCTGGATTTTTCTCCATTATACTGTGAAACATTCGAGTCACAGTGACATGGCAGTGGTGCGCAGGGGGGGGATGGGCTGCATGGCTAGTGCATGCTGCTGCTTCTTTCTATTCAAGCTTATGTTTTTCTTTTATAAAAATTACAATCTAACGTCAGTCACTGGTTGGTACAACTTCTTGTTCCATTTTACATGTGTTTGTTTGAATGTAAAACTCTAGGTTTTTTTTTCTTGACATTGATCCCTGAAAACATAACGAATTTGAACTAAGTCCTTGTATCTTACGTATTTAGTTATTAGTCCCTAAAAAGTTTACTTATATTCTTAATAAGTCCCTATGGTTAACATCTGTCTAAAAAAAGAATATTCTCTGAATATTCTCTAAACTGGTGTTAACTTTAACGGAAAAATACTAAAAGACCCCTTTATCCCTATCTTTCACGGGAAGAGAAGATCTCCTCCGGCACCGAGGAAAGGGATTGCGCCGGACCTCCGGTGCTTTTCCAGGATCTGATCATGATCAATCGAGAGAGAGAGAGAGAGAGAGAGAGAGAGAGAGAGAGAGAGAGAGAGAGAGAGAGAGAGAGTCGAGTTCCACAAGGTGCCATGATCATCGTCGAGTTTTGAAGAGCACGTTGGGTTCTGCCACATTCTAGGATCGGTGTCAGGTTTCGCCAGGTTCACCGAGAGAGAGAGAGAGAGAGAGAGAGAGGTCCTAGTGGCTAAGGTGGATGGGTGGACGGTACCCACCAAGCTCCTAACCTTTGCGCTGCCCTGCAACCATGGCCACCGACCCCTCCGCCTCTGCCACCTTCTCCCCCAATGGAGCCACTTACGTAGTAGTGGTATGGCCCCTTCTACTTCCAATTCCCGTGCATGGCCCTGTGGGTGACCTCAGATTACGTCAGTGACAACCAAGTGTTCTTCCATTTGTTCTCATGCAACCCTTTGATCGCCTCGCCTCGCCTCGCCAAGCTTAAGCTCTCCTTCCTCAACAACGGCGACGGCAAAGTCTCCTGCCTACTGCTGGGCCTTAGCCTGGGTAGGCGAAGCCACTGGCCCCGAGGGCCTCCCTTCGGAGGGCCGTAGTCGACACCCCCGTGCTGAGTGACGCAGAGGTCGCCTACCTCGGCAATGCCAACGGACACCGACGGTGCGCTGTTCGCTACTGCACTTGATGCGGCGTCACGATGGTCATCCTTTGCCTCCTCGTGCTCATCCTCACCCTCAATGCGTTCAAGGTGAAGAACCCCATCATCACCATGAACTACATCTCAGTGGATAGCATAGAGAGAGAGAGAGAGAGAGAGAGAGAGAGAGAGAGAGAGAGAGAGAGAGAGAGAGAGAGAGAGAGAGCCCACTTTGGGTCCTTGAGCAGTCCGGTGATGAGCACCAACACCTTGAAGTACGACCATGTCTCCAGGGTCCAAGCACAACATCACTACTGACAACCTCCTCAAGAACTCCCCCAACCGTGAAGGCTTGCTCCATGAACTTTCTCCATGTCTGCTTGCACCGCTCGTTGGTGACGATATATGCGAGCTGGGCATCCACCAGGGCCATCACCACCAATCACGGCAGGCTCAGCACCAGTGATGCGTCTAGTAGGCCCATGATCGACCTGTACACCGCCACGCAGTTGAGCACTAGGTGCAACCCCAAGGTGGCAGTGGAGATGACCATGCTGGGTGCCACGATGCCTTGCACCTATAGGAACTTCTGGATAAGGAAGTTGCCGGCATAAGCGAACAATTGTTGGATGAGACCGTACATGGACACCGCTGTGCCAACACCATTTCCTGGAGCTCCCCAGCAACAGCTGCAACAGTTTGGAGAAGGCGTAGGTCACCGTGAGCGGGGCGACTGTCACCATGAGCAGGACCATTGGATTCCCTCCTGTTAGGCAAAGAGAGAGAGAGAGAGAGAGAGAGAGAGAGAGAGAGAGAGAGAGAGAGAGACCATTGGGTTCCCACAGAGAGAACTCCTTCTTCGGCGCCGATTTGGGGGTGATGGGTAAAGAGAGAGAGAGAATTAATCATAGTAAATGTAACTTTAACTCTACATGTTAACCATGGCAAAGTTTAGAAAATTGATGGAAGTAAATGGCCGGGATTAAAGATGAAAAATGTCAAATATATAAGGTCTAATATACAAATACATGGGACTTATTTCGAAATACACAAGTTTATAAGGACTAATATCAAAATTGCCCAAAACTCTATAGTTCACCAGTTTCAAAACAAGTAAAAATTTCTGCTTTAAAAAACAAGGAGCATTTGTTTGGTTGTTTGTAAAACAAAATGAGAGAATGCTTCGATCTTCTTATTTGGTTTACAGTGTGCTTTCCTTGTATGCCAAAACAAGAAAATTGGGCTGCCAAGTGGGCAGACAAGGCCCATACATGATTTTATTTTACATTATTTTACATCATTCCAAACATTCGAAAACACTGTAAAATACAACAATTGTTTTAGATTACGCTGTTTTACGTTCAAACAAACAACCCCTAAATGTCACATGTTATAACCTCTAGCCTACTGCTTTTCTTGTTGCTTTTATAACCTGGTGATTTTAATTATGGTTAAACCATTTATTGCCTTGTCTAGCTCTCATGTTGTTGTGCAGATGGATGTCTTATTGAAAGTGTTTTGCTAGTTATCTTCTTTCGATGTATATTTGTAGTTATTAATGCTGGGATTTGTGTAGTGACCCAGTTACGAGCCAGGTAGAAGGAAAGGGCTACCTGTGAGACGGTGATATGTAACGTCACGGTGTGGAGCCACTACTATGTCCTAGGGCTGGGGAATTGTAGTCATCGGTAATTTAGTCTAGTGGTTAAGTTATTTTTTATTCTCTCTTTTTCTTCTTTATGTGTGGGTTTATGGGGCTTATTATGTGTTTATTGAAGCAAGGGGTATTTTTGTCCTTACCCACTATTATGTAACCTCATAACCCATGATATAAAAGAGAGAGAGGTGCGGCCTGTGTTGCTGTTGCCGCAACTTCCTATTCTGCTTCATCTGTCTTCTATTTCCTCTCCCCTATTTTTCTATATGGTATCAAAGTAGGCCGATCCTGCCTAGGGCTTCCTATGCCTTGTTCGGTCTTCTTTGGGTCATCTTAGAGCAGGCCGGCCTCTCCTCTGCTTTGCTCGGTGGATCTAGGGACTTTAAGAGCAGGTCGGTCCCCTTCCCTGCCCTGTCCAGTGATCTTAGGGCACCCAAGCTCAGGCCGGTCCTCTCCTATGCCCTGTTTGGTGATCCTAAAGCACCAAAGATCTGGCCGGTCCTCTCCTCTGCTCTGTCTGGTGGTTCTAGGGCTTATAAGAGAAGGCCGGTCCCCTTTCCTACCTTGTTTGGTGGTTCTAGGGCTTCCTAGACCAGGCCAGTGCTCTGTTCTTCCCCTTGGGTGCCCTGCTTAAAGCCTGAGAAGGGGTCGTCCCCCTCCTACAGTTGGTCCGATCCATCTTGTGCAGATAGGGGCTGGCCGGTGCTCTGTTTTTCTCCCCAGGTGCTCTGTTTAGAGCCTGAAAAGGGGCCGTCCCCTTCCTACAGCTAGTCCAGTCAACCCTGTACATATAGGGGCTGGGCCGGGCTCTTGTTTCTAGTGTAGGGGGCCTGACCGCACCTTTCCACAGTGCATTGTGCTCCTATTTTGCCCTAGGAGTAGGCCAATGCCTTGGTGGAGATCCTGCTAGGTCTTTGGGAGTCACCTACACCTTTATATACCTTATGTACGGCTGTCATGGAGTCCTCTACGATCAGCGGTGTTGAGCATCAGGAAGTTAATTCCTCTATGATGCGTCCTTCTAGTTCTTCATCTATTGAGCATCACTTGCTTGCTGTGTAAATGACTACAATGAAACTTACGGAGACCAATTACCGACTATGGTCTGTCTCTGCCCGTGTTTTCCTTGGAGGCCGAGGAAAGACATGTTATATTGATGATAGAACCAAGGAACCAGCATATGATGATCCCACCTATGTCCGGTGGGAGTAGGAAAACAATTTAGTTATGGGATCGATTCTCAACTCTGTAAGTCCAGAGATCCAACAGCTGATTATGATGAATAGGACATCAAGGGAGATGTGGGATATTTTGCATTTGATGTATAGCCAAAAACAAGATGTTTCTCTCATATCATATATCAGTTGGCAACTGATATACATGAGTTGAAACATGGTAGTACTGGTGTTACCACTTACTTTGGGTTGTTAAAAAGTAAGTGGAAAGAGTTGGACTACTACTTTGCATACAATTGGACTTGTACTGAAGATTAGAGGGTCTATTTGTAACATGTGGAGCGGAACCGCATTTTCAAGTTTCTTGTTGGTCTCACCTCAGAATATGAGAGCTTAAGAGCTCACATACTCAGTATTGACCCCCTGCCATCCCTTGAACAAGTGTATCACAAGGTGCTGCGAGAGGAAGGGCGAAAGAAGGCAATAAGTAGAGGTACTGTTACAGCCGGTAACCGATATGTAGTGGAGTCGTCAGCACTAGCTAGTACTTATTCTAATCTTGTAAAGAGTGATAGTGGTCAGGGAAAGGAGAAAGGAAAGACATGGAGACACTGCTCACACTGTAGGAAGGATAACCACAATGTGGACAATTGTTGGGACCTTTACCCCTGATAAGAAGTCACTGAAATTTAGAAATTCAAAGAGTGGACAGCAGCCAAAGAGTAATGTAGCCTTCAATCAAGGGCCGGATGACCCTTTTAAACCCTCTTTAGATGGTGGGTTCACTACTCCTCAGGTGTCTGCTCTCTCCTCTGGTGATATTCTACACCTTCAGCGGATCCTATCTCAGCTTGGCACGTCTTCATCCACTACTTCCACATCAGGTACTATTGGGGCAGCCTTAAGTGTGACTCACTATGCTTCCCCTAATAGCCCTTGTGTCATTGACTTAGGTGATACATATCACATGACTAGTACTTATTCTCTCTTTACTTTATATTCCTTGAGTTTTGGATAGGAAAAGGTCACCATTGCAGATGGTACTAGTGACACATTGGCGAGTAAAGGTTCAATAAGTCTTAGTGATGACTTGCCTCTGTCCTCGGTGCTTCATGTTCTTGCCCTAACTATTAATCTTTTATATGTTAGTAGTTTAATTAAATCACTTCAATGTTCAGTAACCTTTTTTCCTACACATTATATTTTCATGACGTGAAACACAAGCAGACGATTAGGACTGGTCGTGAAGTGGGAGGCCTATACATTTGGAGCCTAGCGGTAGAGTTATATTTCAATCCATTATTAGTGGTGGCATGGAAAAGAAACATGAAGTGATCTATTTGTGGCACAGTCGTTTAGGGCACTTGTCTTTTAGGTCTCTAAAGGTCTTACTTCCTTAATTGTTCAAGTCAATAAAGTTGACATTTTTCAGTCTTAAGTATGTCAACTTGCCAAATATTATAGAACCAATTTTCAAATCTCCATGAGTTCTTTCCTTCCAACTTGTTCACTATGATGTTTGGGGCCCATCTCATGTTCCCTCTATGGATGGCCACCGTTACTTCATTAGTTTTATTGATGTTTTTTTCTATTGTTGCTGGGTATATCTTATCAAATCTCGTGAAGAAGTACCCTGGATTATTTAGGTGTTCTGCAAAATGGTTGAGAACCAATTTAAAAGGTAGGTTAAAGTGTTCATATCTGATTATGCAAAGGAGTACTTCAAGAGGACTCTCAATATCTTTATGGAAAGTAAGGGTATCATTCATGAATCCTCTTGTGCTTACTCACCCCAACAAAATGGGATGACTGAAAGGAAAAATAGACATTTACTTGAGACCTCTCGAGTTTTCCTTTTGCAATGTTAGTTGCCCAACAAATTTTAGACAAAAGTTGTCCTAACTGCCTCATATGTTATCAACCGTATGCCTTCTCGGGCATTTGACTTCATGTCCCCTATCCGGGTACTCTGTCCTAACCATCCTTTATTTGTTATGGAGTCTCGGGTCTTTGGCTGTGTGTGCTTTATTTACTCTTTGACTCCAGGTTCAACAAAATTGGATCCTCGTGCTATCTGTAGCATCCTTTTGGGTTATTCTCCCACTCAGAAAGGATATAAATATTTTGACCAAAAAAGAGAGAAAAGTATGCCCTCAAAGATGTCACCTTTTTTGAATCAGAATCTTATTTTGCCCCTCAGACTTTTGGTAAGGGAGAGGATGCCTCTAGTTGGTTCCTTCTCTACCTTTTATTACTAATACGACTAATGCTGCATCTGGATCACCTGACAAGCCCCTATTGGATACTCTCACTTACTCCAAGTATACATGGCACAAGCATAGGCCTCCTATAGATCCACCATCTAAAGAAGCTGCTGAAATTTCAGGTCATTCTTTGACACCCTCACTTACAGCTCCTGCAGATTCGAACTCACCTATTGCTGTCCGGGAAGGGACGAAGACGTGTACCAAGCATCATATTTCTCACTATATTTCCTATTCTCGTCTCTCACCATCCTATTGTTCTTTTTTGTCTGCTATTTCTACCTATCATATTCCTAACTCCTTTGTAGAAGCTGTTAAGGACCCAAAGTGGGTGCAAGTCATGGAGGAAGAGTTGCAAGCTCTTGAAAAAAATAACACATGGGAGTTGGTGACTTTGTCTCCACAGAAGAGTTTGATTGGATCCAGATGAGTGTACACTATTAAATATCATTCTGATGGTATTGTATTCAAAAGTATAAAGGTAGACTTGTTGCCAAGAGCTTTACTCAGACTTTTTGTGTGGATTATCTAGAGACATTCACTCATGTGGCCAAGCTGAAATATGTTAGAGTTTTGTTCTCTCTTGCTGTCCAATTTTCTTGGGAACTTCACCAGTTAGATGTTAAGAATGCTTTTCTTAATGGTGATCTGCAAGAGGAAGTGTATATGCAACCCCCTTTTGGACTGGATGCTGGGGAGAGAGTATGTCGGCTCAAAAAGGCATTTTATGGGTTGAAACAATCCCCAAGGGCTTGGTTTGACAGGTTCAGATCCGCCATGGTTCAATTTGGCTACCAACAGAGCAACTCTGATCATACTTTCTTTATCAAATGAGTGGATGACCGTCTGGTAGTACTTTTTGTGTATGTGGATGATATGATTATCGCTGGAGATTATACCACAGAGATACATAAACTTAAAGACAGCTTGACACATGTTGACATTAAGGATCTTGGGAGTTGAAGTATTTTCTTGGCATTGAGGAGGCTAAGTCTCAGCAAGGTCTCTATGTTTGTCAACGAAAATATGCTCTTGATCTGCTTCAAAAAATTGGGAAACTAGGGTGTAAACCAGCCCATACCCCTATAGAGACTGATCATGGATTCGAGTTAGTGGGGAAACTCCTGTTTGAGTCGGATAAAGGTTCCTACCAACGCCTTGTTAGGAAACTCTTGTACTTATCTTTCAGTCGACCAGACAATGCCTATATTATTGTCAGTTAGTTTATGCATGCCCCTCGATAGTGGCGGACGCAGAAACTTTGTCCAGTGGGGTCACTCGGATCATTATTAAATATATCAATATTTTATTTTTGTTATATTAAAAATATTAAAATAAAAAATAAAAATAAATATATTTTAATCATTAGAAAATTGATATACTTCAATAAAAATGATACACTTCGTTATGAAGAATTTTTTATTCCAAATATATTCAATGAATTTTTTATTAAATCATAATACTATGTAAAAAATTCAGTGGAATTGAGCTTCGAGTGAAACTGGGGTCCTATAAGTCATCTAAAAAATTTAATGGGGTCACCTTATACCTAAATTTGAAATTTACCTTATTAAATTAAGGCTCTTCTAATAAAATTTCAAAATTTCAGTGTGGTCCTAGGACCCTACTGAAATGAGTTGCGTCCGCCACTGCTCCTCGGTCTCCACATATGTGAGATGTGGAGAGAATTCTGCATTGCATCAAGTCTTGTCCAGGTAGAGGCTTGTTGTACACTCAGGCCCACATGTGAACGTTGATGCTTATACTGATGCGGATTGGGCAAGTTCTCGTGATGATAGGAGGTCAACCACTGGTTATTATTTGTTTCTAGGTGGAAGCCTTGTTACTTGGCGCAACAAGAAACAAACTGTTTGTGCTCGTTTCAGTGCAGAAGCTGAATATCGGGTTATGGCACATGGTGTTATAGAGATGTTGTGGCTTAAGCTCTTTCTTCAAGATCTTGGTGTTCAAGTTCACACACCCATGCACCTGTATTGTGGTAACAAAGCTACCATCAACATTGCTAATAATCCAGTTCAACATGATCGCACCAAGCATATTGAGATTGACCGTCATTTCATTCGCGATAAGTTAGATAATTGGGAGATATATCTCTCTTGTGTTCGCTCAGCTGATCAACTGCATGATGTTTGCTATAGGAATGAATGAACCGGATGAGTCCTACATCAGAAAATGAGATTTTTTTTAGGCCTCTGCCGCAATGGTAGGGACTGTTCAAACAAAAGAAAGAAAACTAACCCCTCCTAGGTTCGAACTTGGGAAGCCCACACTAAACCCCTTCTACCCGGGACCACTGGGCCACAATCCGTTGGTAATGGAAAAAGTTATTGGGCCATATATATGAGATTTGAATCCATAACTTGTAAGGTACCTTTTGGGGACAAAATTGTGAGGTCTTGGCCCAATGCGGACAATTCCTCACAAGGGTTGGATTGGGTCATTACAGAATGGTATTATAGCGGGCCTCATATAGGACGATATTGGCTAGTTCAGGGACGAACCATGAGGAAGCTGGTGGGCCTATAGTGACCTAGTCAAGAGTTGGGTAGGAGAAAAGGGCTACCTGCGGGATGGTGATACATAATGTCATGGTGTGGAGCCACCGCTATGTCTGAGGTTAGGGCATGAATGAACCAGATTAGTCTAAAATTGAAAAACGGAAAAAGTTACTGGGCCATATATGTGGGATTTAGATCCATAACTTGTGAGACGCCTTTTGGAGACAAAACCGTGCGACTTGGTTCAAAGCGGACAATATCTCACAAGGGTTGGATCAGACTATTATAATTTGTGTCGAGTACAATGGTGGTTGGTGTTTGGGGTGTTTCCCTAAAGAGGTGTGCATCGGTAAATAACGCCCACTATACCAGTATTGATCATCAAAGGGGTGCAAACAATGCTCGTATTTTAGGGAACATGATGTTCTACCCTTGAAAATAACCATTTTTCTCTTTCACCTGTTATAGTGTCCTTATTGATAAGGAGTTTGCAATTCCTCTCTTCTTCCTGGCTGTAGACTCTTAAGTCTTCTTCAATTGTGTTTCTACTGCATTTATTTCGCAGTTGCATATGCGCCATTTTTTCCATTTACCTTCTATTTTAACTTGAGCTCATTCCAGTCAGAATGGCTGCTTGCATCATGAATTCCACGACTGCTTTTTATGTCTTGCAGGGAAGATATGTGTCTGGATCAATGTCTGGCTTGTCCTCAATTTCTTCTTTAACCTGCAATCAGAGCCCTAGCCATGGTAGTTCCAAGAACCAGGGAACTAATGACTTTTCTTCGCGCAGCCCAGTATCTGCAGAAGTGACTTCTGAGTCTGTTGTACGAAATAGTAGCAGAGACTCGGATGCATATGATGGGCCGGAGAGCAGTGGTATATCTTCAAGGCCACAGGTCAATCAAGCACTTAGAATGCTAGAACTGCAGTTAAGTTTGGATGATGATGATAACCTCTTCCCTGTTGAAGAAAAGCTTCCTTCCTACTCCACACAGGATGTTTTGCAGCCTTCTAGTCATATTGATTATAAAAGTGGGAACCTCACATTAGATATATATGGAAATATACCCCATGGGTCAGAGTACATGGAACCTCATTACTATTCTAATAGAGACATTGGAGAGTCTGATAACTCTGATAGCTCAACATTGCACCAAACAGGTTTGTTTGATTTCTGATTGAGCATTTGTTGTGAATGAAACATGCAATTCTGGTTCTACTATCCTGGATACTTCTTTCAGTTCTGCTGCTCTGCAATCTGAAAAATGGCCTTGCATGTTGTTACACCTGCAAAGGTTGTGGTTGGTTTGTCTTTAATGGATCAGTTTTTCATGGGTGTTTTGTGTTTTATGCTGCCTTTTTCTTGCCCTTGGAATTAAACGGAGTACGAGAAGTCACATGAATTGACTAAATCTTATCTGCTTTGTTAGTAATGATGAAAAGTCTAAAGACCTTAGCCTGAGCCTGCACAAGTCATTGCTCTCCTTCATCCTATAGATTGGCGTATTATTATTTCTTTTGTGATTTTTCATGTCTTTGCTCTCCCTTGTCTCTTTGCCTTTTGTATTACTTTGCAAGTGAATTTCACCTCTCAATGGGACGAACAATGGGGATTGATCCCCTCTAGTTTGGTAACCCTCTATTTGTAATTTTCTATAAGATAAAAAAAAATCAAATCAGTGTTGCATGCACCCAGAATGAAACAACTTATTCTATAGTTTGCATTTTACAGTCAATTTAGAAATGACATCCTCAGCACCCATATGACCTTTTTGGATCACAGCTGAAGAAAGTTTGTTTTGCTGTTGCCCATGCTTGTTGCTACGTTCTCCTTTCTTTTTGAACATTCTCAACTACTGTGAAATTCGTGTTTCTGATTTCCACAATTTAATAACTGACAAGTGTTTTTCTGTTCAATATCCGAACTGATTTGGGTACCATACATGCCTAGGCAACAATTGGCAGCAGCAATTGCAACCATCAGGCTCAGAATATATGGCTGAAAGGAAATCATTGCTCTCCTGGAAAGATATGCTGACTTCCTCCAGTTCAACTGAAGTCGAGACACAGGAGAGTACTTTGAACACTTTGCCTTCAGAAGGTGTCCCTTATTCCTCCACAGGAAGGAGGCAGGCAATGCAAAAAGATTTTCGTGCCAAAGAAATGAGACTTCATGGAAACGTGAGGAGCTGACGATCTCTGTAAATTCTAATGTTTACCTTTTTGGTTCTCACCTAGCACTACTTGTTGCCTTCCAAATCTATGCTCTACTTTATCCTGTTTTCTCATCATCATCAAGCATTACTCCATCACTTTGGGCCTATCTTTGGCACTGGATGACAAGAGGCTCCAAAGTCTTCTAGCCACCTTCCAACCTGATACCAATCTCCTATTCCAAAGCCGCAGCCATCGGTTGTTGGGCATGGGGAGGTATAACGGTGCCTCTAAAAGGTGCCAAAATTTTAGCTGATTCTATTGATTGGTGGATCCAAAAAATTATTGGTTAGTAAGAATTAAGCATGGAAGAAGCAAAAGTGACGAGAACAAATAACATTGCCAACCTTTGTCTAAATAAAGGAATAGTTGCGTCTTCCACTAGAAAACTAAGGAAAAAGAAGGATTGGGTGAAAAAAAAAAGCAGGGAAAAAGAAAAGGAAGAAGGAGAACAATCAAAGGTATGCACATAATTAGGAACAATAATGAGGTCAATCTCGAGCCTTTTGGTCAGCAAGTCTAATCCTTTACACACTGGTCATTTCTACTAAGAGCTAACTATTCTCATCTTAGAGAGTCTTTTGAGGTATGCTTTCACCACCTCCATCCAAGTCCTTGAAGGCCGTCCCTTCTTCCTGGCACCTTTCACATTGACATTTCTCTGTCAACTGTTACCACCTATGGTCAAAGTTGAATATGGCTGAACATCTCAAACATAGTTCGCTTTGCTTTAACTCTTGTGGCATCTGGTCTTCTAATATCTTCATTTATGATCTTGTCTCTTAAATTCTTATCACTGCTCCACCTTAGCATATTCTATGTCAATTGCAGCCTGTAAAAATGGGCCTCTTTGTCGGCCTGACATTTTGCTTCATACAACATTGTTGATCATATATCCATCTGATAGATTTGTCCAACACACTTGGGGGTGGGGGGTGGGGAGCAACATCTTGCTCTCTATCATCCAGCCTACCTTGATTCTATTGTTTAACATCTCTATCAATTTCTCCATCTCTATGTACAAATGAAGCAAGATACTGAAAATTGGTGGATGTAGGTAACCGCTCACCATTGATGGTGATTTACTCCTCACCTACATTATCTTCTTAAAAATTCACATCTGATGTTCTGTTTAAATTCTACTGGTCCTTAAGCCTTTGCCTTATGTAGATTCCTTCAAGTGTGATTTTGTGTCTTAACCAGCTCTTTCTTCCATCAATCAAAACTCTATCTTTGGCTGATGGTCTGCACCAAAGCATATTGTTTCATTTGTTTATTGCATGGAAGGAGACTTCGCAAGATCTTGGCAATTGGTACATTCCTGAGAAAGGAATCTGCTGAGACAGGGGTCTTTGGACCCTGCTGAGATATACAGGAACAAGAAAGAACAGGAGACTGCATCATTGCAGTCCAATTGCATGGCATATGTTGGTGGACCTTGGAGTGCAATCACACAATAGACCTTGACGCATGCTATTTTTCCCAAGGTACAATATGTCCATCATGTTATAGGGGATGGATGGTATGTTTGCTTTTGTCCTTCTGCCTGTAAAATAAATCAGACTTTTGTATACCTTCTTGTTTTACATATAGATCATCTGAAAATAAATGTTTGTCTTTTGCATTATTCATTAGAGAAATTGCAATGTGCATGAATGATATTATGCATCTCTATTGCTCATTACAGGGGTTAAGCTCTTATGAACATTTAACGCTCTTGCCTCTCATTGCTGCTTGGATCACTAAAAGTAAAGTTTTGCAGGACGAACACCTGTGTTCTTTGGAGACAGGGAACTTATCTGTCAATTCATGTGGATCATCAGAAAAGTCGATTTCACAACAGACAAACTATGAAGGAATTAACGGTGACAGTTCTTACCAAGGTCCTGAGAGTAATGTGGAGATGCATCTTTCAGCTGCCAGAAGATTTCTTTTAGGCTCTGATGATCCCATCGAATCACCAACATCAGCTAAACAATTTCAGGAAAAAGATGCTATACCCTATAAAACTGAAAGAAATATTGGTGTGGGTAAGGCAACATTTCTCAGAGAAGAAGGTACTGTTGATTGGATGGGTAATGTGCATTCAGTGGTCAACAATGCAATGTATCTCTCAAACTATCCAGAGATACTATTTAATCAGAGTCAATTCGTAACTCCTCTTGGAGCAGATTTAAGTTTGACTGTCGCACAAAAACAGCTGTTTAGCATTCGTGAAGTTTCTCCAGAATGGGCATTTTCCTCCGAAAGCACAAAGGTACAAATCTAAGACTATCTAAGCCACTATACTAATTTATATTTCTGCAAGTATGATATGTTGGACAATCACAATAAAGCTATACTTTCCAAGGTTCTTAAGGTTAACTTTTTCCCTGCAGAGAGTGGCTTCCATGTATCATTACATAACTAGGACTGCAAAATGTATTTAAATTAAATAATTCAAGTCCCCTTTGAGTTAGGATTTGCCTTAGGGTTGAATAGGGCTTGTTGTATTTTTATTTGGAGTTTAACTTATGTAATTTAGGATACACTTGGGCTATGTATATGCATGATTTGTTCACAACCTGGATTGTTGGGGTGGTGTGAAGGTTTATAGAATTGGCTCAGCTGCCTGGATTGGTCAGTCGCATCTTCTTCAAGCTTCACCTTTTCACCCCTTCCTGCCTATGCAGGTGTAGGTGTGCAGCTGCTTGTGTCTGCTGGACTGGCCCATGGATTGGGAAGCCAAGAGAGCCAAGCCCTTCTGTCTTCTCATTGACAGGAGGGGAACCATCTAACCACCAATGCCAGGGTGCCCGTTAAGCATATGCTGCATGTGTCAGATCCTGCAGCACCAAGGGGAGAAAATCGGAGGCAGATTCCAACAACACGTGCTCCCTCCCTCCCCCCCCAAAAAAAGAAAAAAAAAAAACCCAAAAAAGGAAGGTCAGATCAGGGACCCCCATCTCCAATCTGGATCGGCATTGGAATCACTCGATCCTATGTACCAAGATTTCTACCTCTCACAGCAGGGGAAGCCCTTGACTGTGCAACCTCCCTGCTCTCTCCACAAGAGTAAAAGGGAGGAAAGGCCGCTGCCCAATGTCAAAGGGGGGATAGAGAAAAATTAAAAGGAGTCGAAAAAAAAGAGGAATATATCAGCTTGTGCAGATGCAGTGCAAAACTTTATTTTTATCTCTTTGAATCAGCAACTGACATGATAGCTTCCTACTATGAACTTAACAACAGAGACGAAGATGGGAGAAGGAAAAGAAATGAAAGAGATAGAGATTCATTTAAGATTCTTGATCAGCAATGATTACCGTTGCAAAAAGTGGTAACATGTATAGGGCTTCTTTGTGGGTTATCCTCTCTCTCTCTCTCTCTCTCTCCCCGTCCAACACAAACGCAAGCCAAGCAATCCACTCACCTGCGCCAATCCCTTTCTTCCCTACCAGACAATTTGATCTCAGATAGCTGTAGGGTGAGTTTGGCAGCAGCGACCCAATAAACTGTGCATGTGTGTAATGTGGATTCTGTTATTATTCAAGGAAAAGTTTTTTTTTACTTTTCTATTTCTACCAATGTGATAATGCTTGTCTTTATCTATTTTTCTCTAATGGTGCATACATTTTTGACTCAAATATGATTTCAGGTTATTATTACGGGTGACTTTTTTTGCAATCATTTGGAATATGACTGGAAAGTAATGTTTAGTGACATTGAAGTCCCAGCTGAAATCATTCAGGGAGGTGTGCTTCGTTGCCAGGCTCCTCAACATGCTGCAGGGAGGGTCACTCTATCTGTGACATGTGGCAATAGGGAATCTTGCAGTGAAGTTAGGGAATTTGAGTACCGTGTGAAACCGGAAATATCTAGTTTAGAATGTAATCAGCATAGAACTTCAGAAAAGAGTATGGAGGAATTGCTGTTACTTGTTAGATTTGGACAGATACTCCTTTGTGGACATGATTCTTTGCCTATTCAAAGTGGTGAAAATGATGCACTACAAACTGATCCTTTGCAGAAGCTGAAAGCAACTAACAGCCAATGGATTCGAATAATTGAGTCACTCTGGGTTGGTAGTGATAACAGATCAGATACTATGGATTGGCTTTTGCAAGAACTTCTGAAGGATAAATTCAAGCAGTGGTTATCTTCCAAAAGCAAGGAATATGGACCCACAGTTTGCTTCTTGTCTAAGCACGAGCAAAGCATCATGCACATAATCTCCAGTTTGGGCTATGATTGGGCTCTAAGTCCCATTCTTAATGCTGGTGTTGGTGTAAATTTTCGTGATTTAAATGGCTGGACTGCTCTTCATTGGGCTGCACATTTTGGAAGGTAATGAGATCTTTGCTTTTCATTTTGTGTTATTCAATTTGATTTGAACCTTGCTATCATCCTTTTTTCTCCATCTTTAAATCACTGAAGAAGCAAAATGTGTTGCCATTTGATGCTAATCACTCGAGTCATTTTATAGATAAAAATACGAGAATCATCTTTTGGTTCTTTTTTCAATCTCTTTTGCCAAAAGGAAGTCACAAGTGTTTAACTTCTTAGTCCCCTACCCGAGTCTTTCCACTGTACATGGTAGTTTTTTGGCATCATCAGATGTCTTATATTTGTCATTCATAGTTATATTGTCGTTTTTAGATGTGCAGAACAAAGTATTAGCATCCTGGTGTAACATTCTGAATTTTATATTATTTTCTAGCCATGCAAAAAACTTGTAATACACAGAATATATTGACCTGGTGGCAGGGAGAAAATGGTTGCTGCACTTCTAGCTGCTGGTGCATCAGCTGGGGCAGTAACGGACCCAACTGCTCAAGATCCTGTTGGGAAAAGCCCTGCTTCCCTAGCTGCTGCAAGTGGCCACAAAGGTCTTGCAGGATATCTTTCTGAAGTTGCTCTTACAAGCCACCTTACTTCTCTTACAATGGAAGAATCAGAGGTCTCCAGAGGATCTGCGGAGCTGGCATCAGAAAGAGCAGTTGAGAGCATCTCTGAAAAGAGTATGCAGGTACATGAAGGTGCAACAGAGGATCAACTTTCACTCAAAGATTCATTAGCAGCAGTTAGAAATGCAGCTCAGGCCGCAGCACGCATACAATCCGCTTTTCGGGCCCATTCTTTTAGAAAGAAGGGACTGAATGCTGCTCAATGTCATGATGAATATTACCTGACCCCACAAGAAATTCACAATCTTTCAGCTGCATCAAAGTTTCTTCATGGACATCGTGATCAGAAGTTCCACACAGCCGCACTCTGTATTCAGAGGAAGTATCGCGGTTGGAAAGGACGTAAGAACTTCCTGACCTTGCGCCAGCATGTAGTGAAAATACAGGTACTTGAACTTCAATCCTTTATCATCCCCCCTCTTGACCTTGCAGTCCTATCAAAGGCAGTTTGACATGCTTACTCTACAGTCTGAAATGTTCAATTTCATGTATTTGTGCACCAGTCAACACTGCATCTTAGGGGTTAAACTATTCAACTATGAATTTTTGGTTGATATTCATAGCCTACGACAAAACCATAATTTTGACCTTATGTTGAGAATGATAAACTGGCTATTATGTTATCTTATCAAGAACATGGAATACTTGTCTAGAGATATCTCTGACATTGGCCATTATGTTGAGGATGATCAATTGCCTACGTTATCTGTCTTTGCTCTAGATCCGTTTGAGCAAAATATTGGCTTTTATGAAGGTTTTTAAAGTGTTTCATCATTGCATATGGGTATTATTTGGTAAATCCACTTCTCCATGTTAAAATTATGGATTTACCCCTTGAACAATCTCAATCATCTATTTCACATACCATGTTCTCTAACGGTGGATTTAACCCTTTGAACAATATCCATCCTCTATTTCACATCCCATGTTCTCCATCCAGCAATATTCCCTATCTATTGAACCTACATCTCCACTGTGTGCATCATCGGCAACCAACTTGTAGAACCTGCATCTCCACTGTGTGCATCATCTGCAACCAACTTGAGGTGGGTTTCTTTTGTTCATGGACCACATCCCAATCTTTCTGTGGAATAGGAAGATTCCGTCAAGCATGGTGTGCCGGATCGGCATGGATCAGATCGGATCGGCCGATCCAATTGGTTTCGGCCAGTCTGATCCGATCCTGTGCCCCGATCCTTTGGTCCTGGGCTGGATCAGGTGGGATTGAGTCAGATCACCCGAACCCCGATCCGGATTGGGCCGATCCAAGCCCAACAACTAGCCTCAAACTAGCCGTTGGCAACTGCTAGTCTGAAACCTAGCCATTGGGAATGTTCCCAACGGCTAGTTTGGGCCTTGGGGGTTCTATATGAACCCCCCAGGCTACTCTCCATCTCATCCACCAGTTGTCCTCCTCTCTCTCTCTTTTCCCCCTCTCTCTTCCCTTTTTCTCCATTTTTTTTCTCCTTTGTCCAAGTTTTATTTATTTAGTTAATATTTCTCTCATCTCTCTATGTTTTTTCTATCTAATTCATATTTCTCATGTCTTTTCTCTCTTCAATAATGAATATTTCTCCCTCTCTTTAAATTTTTTCTATGTTAGTTAATATTTATCTCCCTATCGCATCCCTAAGTTTTTTCTATCTCTTTAATATTTCTTCCTCTTTCATTGTTTTTTCTGTCTTTAAAATTTCTCTCATCTCCCTAAGTTTTTCTATGGGAAATGGCATTCTACAATGATCGGATGGACTCTTCAAGGTGCTTTTTTTTTGTATGTTATCTTTCTATAACATACACGCACACACACACTCTCTCTCTCTCTCTCTCTCTCTCTAACAATCTTTCTAAAATTTTCTCTTTCTTGCTCTTTTTTTTTCTTCCTTTGGATGCATTAGTGTTAACAGTCTATTTGGACCTCGGCCTAGATCTCTCCTATCAGATTCTTTATTTTTCCTTTTATTTGTTTTATTTTGGAGAAATATAGGTCGATTTTATTTATTTATTTCTTGGACTATGAGAGTTTCGGATTAGCCCTTAGGGAGTCTAGGACTTCGGATCAAGCGAAGATGCGAGTATATGACCTCTCTCCACTGACCTCGGTCAGTGTTAATTACATCGAGTAACCGCTCAACAACCTTTGATTAACCGTCTGTTGATGTTCTTGTAACATATAACACTACTACTACATGCAACACATGCATATGAAGATATGTTTTAGGTTAAACCCTTAGCCTTGCCAGAGTTTAGGATGGGTTGGGAGACTTTTAAAAGGTTTGAATTGACTCCGAGTTATCTGGATTGATTCCAAGTATTTTAGACCCATAAGTGTATTTTCGTAATTATGCCAAGTTGGAGGGCATATGGATATTATGGTCACTTTAGTGTGTAAGATGAGTTTTAATGATTTAGGAAGGTTTCAAAATCTTAAGAGGTATTTTAGAGTTATTTTAAGTGTGTTTGGATTGTAGGAGTATTTTGATAATTTTAGGTTAGCGTGTGTTTCATGGGTATTTATTATGTTTTAAGTGAATTGACATTTTTTTATGATTTGTTTTAGAATTTTTAATGATTTTTAGTATTTTAAGGGTATTTTTGTAATTTTGCTCATTTTTAGGGTTTTGAGGGCACTTAGGGCATATTGAGTGATATATATATATATTTTAGAATTTTATGTGATTTTACAGATTTTTGTCATGAGGAGGGCATTTTGGTCATTTTTAATGTCAAGGGGGTATTAAGGTCATTTCTAGGGTTTTGGAGGTATTTAAGGCATGCTGGGAATTTTTTATATTCTTTAGGATTTTTCTCTGATTTTACTGATTTTTATAGTTTGAGGGGCATTTTAGTCATTTAGGATCAATTCCGTAATTAGATGAGTTATTAAAGGATTATGATGTGTTTTAAACATGTTAAGCATATGATATTTAAGTTATAGTTTATAAGAGTATGTTTCTATTTTATTAATTAGGCTTTAGTTATGTTTTAGGACTTAGTTAGATTTAGGGGAAAGGCCAAGGGTATTTATGTCATTAGGTATACAACTAATTAAGTATATAGTTAATTAATTATGGCTAATTACATGCATGCATGATTAATTAGATATGAGATTAAGCTTACACATACAAAAAACATACATATATAGATTAAGTATGAAAGCAACATAGGCAATATTTTATTTCATAAGCAACATAGGGAATATTTTATTTCATTAAAATTTCGACAGAGTAACAACTTATGTTATGCCGGATTTACAACAAAATTTCGGCAGAGTATCCCTTTAAGAGAACCTTAAAAGGGTATCCAAAAGAGACTCCTCCTGGCGCACGATGAACTTACGCAGAGTACCAAGTTCGTGTCTTCAAAAGGACAGAGTTTCCCCTTAGAAATTTTGGGCCAAATGGGCATGCTTTCTTCCTCCCCGTTGGGGGGTATTTATAGGCCTCGAGGGCCTTAGCCGGTAGGGATAACCCACCTTAAAAAAATTTGAGGTGGGGGTGCCACCGTAGAGCTTCTTTGGGAGAGGAAAGAGAGGAGATAGAGAGGGGATAGAGAGAGGAGGGAGGCCCGGTGGGGACCCCCACCGGTTGGGAACTAGTGGGGGGTGCCACCGGTTTACCCCCCCACCGGTTGAAGAACCGGTGGGGGGTGCCCTTCCCTTCTTTTATTTTATTTTTTTCTCCTCCTCCTCCTTTTAATAAATGAGGAGGGCTTCATTTAATTCTCTTCATTCTCTCTTCTCCTTTGAATATGTGTGAAAAGGGGCTTTCAATGATTGGGTCCCCTTTTAATATTGAGTTAGTGGAGGCTCCATTAACATGGGGCAGAATAAGACTTTAAAACCCCCCATTTTAATGGTGTTTAAATCCATTAATTCCCCTCTTTCTCTCCTTCTTTTTCTGTATTTAATAGAAAGAAGAGCCCCCCCACCGGTTGGGGGGTTTTCTTTTTATTTAATGGGGCAAGATCCCCTACCGGTGGGGGGTTCCAATGGAACCGGTGGGAGGGTCTAGCCTCCCTTCTTCTTCCTTTCTTTATTCCCCCATTAAAGGCCATCAATGGGCCTTTGTTGATTTTTTTTCTTGCTCCTCCTCCATCTCTGTTTTTCTTTTGTACCCTTCATAAAAAAGGGCTTCAACACAGTCCTTAATAGTAAATAAAATCTATAAGTTTACCAAGTTATGTTTTGGAATAAAATTAAGAAATGTGTGTCATTCCTTTTTTTGTTGAGGATTATCCAGTCTTAGATACAAATGACAATAAGGGTACCGAAAATTATTAAAAGTTTTTGTCAATGATTGGAATCCATACCTCCTTTAGGGTTAGGGCTACATTTTCATGTATATATTTTTATCAATGTATGATATTATCTTGTACTATGAGAATGTGGTCCTAGCCCCAAAAGGAGTATGTAATCCAGTCATTGATAAAAAGTTTGACTAAATGTTGTGTACCTTATTGTTGCTTGTATCTAAAATTGGGTCATTTTTAGAAAAAAAAAATGAGTGGTGTATATTTCTTAATATTTTTTCGAAAGTACAACATAATAAATTCATTGGTTTTATTTACTGTTGAGAACAATTATACTAATGTACATAAGAGGAAAAAAAAATGAGTAAGAGAGAGAAAAGTTTAGAGATGAAAGATAGAGAGAGAGTGTGTTATGAGAGACCAGTTACAGGAAACAAAATAGAGATTAGACAGAAAACTCAATAGAAGAAACCAAGGTTCGAACAAAGGTAATCATTTTCCTCTCTTTTTAATTTTTTACATATTTTTTTAATTTTTTTTTACATATTTTAAAAAAAATAACATATTTTCTGCAAGGGAGAAGGGGATCTGACCTAGATAAGTTTCAGGCACTGGAAACCTGTTTTCCAAATGTTCATAATTTTCCAGCATTTTTTGGAAATTTTTAACCTTTTTTTCCTAAGAAAGTGGGGGACTGGACCCAAGCAGCCTGGATTGGATCTGATCGGCCGATCCAATCAGTCCAGGACCTGACGATCCATGTCCGATCTCCAATTATGCCTACCATGCCAAGCTATCTCATATCTCTCAAGTATGGAGGGATCTGTTTGATAACTTTGATTTAGTCCATGTGCAATTGACCTTGTTCATGGATGAGCTAGAACCAATTTTCAGAGCCAAATAGGAGAGTCTACATCTGTAGTTGGTGGATCATTTGGAAATCTACAAACAGAAAGTCTTATGGAAAGGAATGCCCGCTTCTAAATCTTCATGTTTTATGCAATGAATAGGAAGAATGGATGCTCTGTCCAGCTTGTGTATAACCCCCTTTACTTTTTTAAATAATTCTATGTATGGCTTTCGGAATCCTTTATGGTTGTTGGATGCTCTTAAAGCTTAGAGAGAGAAGTTTACAAAACCACTGTGAGGCCTCCTATGTTGTTCGGGACTGATGTGTAGGATGGTGAGGGAGGCACACATAAGGAAAATGTGTAGAGTGGGTATGAGGATACTGAGATGGACATGTGGAAAGACTAAATAAGATACAGTTCAGAATGAACATACATGTGAAGGCTCAGGAATAGTCCTGATTGATATTAATTGAAGGAAAATAGGCTGATGATTTGAGCATATGCATTCTTGTCAAAGCTTGATGCCAGTTAGAGGGTGCAATCAAGTTAAAGTGAAAGATGGTAAAAAGGGGTTGTGGAAGGCCTAAAAGGAGGTGGTTTGATGTAGCAGGAAAAAAGATATGACTTCCCTAGATTTAACTCTAGATATGGTAGTGGACAGAATAAAGTGGTGGCTGAGGATTCATGTTGTTGAAGTTGAACCCAAATAAATGGGATAAGACTCTTTTGATTTCTCTGTGTAGCTTCTTTTATATAAACTAGTTTTGGCATAGGATATGTGATTTGGAGAGACTTGAATGAACAATCAGATAAAACAAACTTGAATGAAGTGTTCTAGATTCCAAAATTTGTTGGAAATATAATTGAATGCAGAAGTATCTTTTTCCATTTCCATCCTATGGCACAAATTGCACTAGCATTTTTTGAGTGCTGGCCGAAAGTTTAGGTCATCCCACAATCAAGTTACATCAAAGTAATAGTAAGGTTGGCCACAATTTGGGCCAACTCACCAAGGGAACTAAGAGGGATTGAGGTGGGAAAATGCCTAGTAGGTGGTTCATTTACTGTGTAGGCAGGTTACCTAATTGGTAAGGGAATCATTAAACAAGATGGTTGTTTTTGTTTCTTTTAACTTTTCTAGGTACAGTTCTGCACACCATGGAATTATGTGAGCAAGGATGTCACTGTTTGTGTGCAATTGATGGAGCTTGATTACTTTGTAGAGCGTGATTGCATATGCTCATGCAAAACCTATAATATGGGAAAAGTTACGTATCACTATCAGTCAGTTCCGATACTGATTTTTTTTTTTCTTTTTGTTGGGGGGGGGGGGGGGGGTTAACCCTGATACAGGTCATTAAATTTTTAAAAAAGAAAAAAATATTGTATTGGCTGTTACCAGGCTGAAATGGGCTAATAGTGGGCCGGAACGTCTGATACCGCTACTGGTACATATCAGTATCGGTACCCACCGGTACTGGTAACGATACTGATACTGCCATCCTTGGTTCAAACATGACCATAAATCCAATAAGTATCAAGTAAAGGCTAAAATACTCGGAAAAGGTTGTAGTTTCATTATGATTCCTATCGTCCTATTTATGTCAAAACCCATAGTATGTAAAGGGGTCAAGCATGACCATAGATCTGATAGGTAGCAACTAAATGCTGAACTACTCAGGAAAAAGGTTGTACTTTACTGAGTTACTCATTTACGTATTTTTTGATTATTTCCTCCTGCCAGGACACAACCCCGTAAATGGACAGACATTACTCCCCACTCACAAATTGTGAGTTGCCGCATGTATACCTCCACACACCTGGCCCTGAATTATCGTCAATACTGCTTGTACCCAAATACTCTTTACAGACTGCCTCCTTTTGGGGCACTTTTAAAATTGTCAAAATGATTAAAAATGGGACCCGGGGGGTGGGGTGGGCTGAGTTGCATCTCTAAGTTAAATGTACCCTGGACATATTCGATCCAACACCTTCAAGCATACATGTATTATATATATATATGTGTGTGTGTGTGTGTGTGTGTGTGTGTGCAGACTTGAGCTTAGTCAAGTATGTTTAGGCATCAGCTGCTAATTAGTTATTTGTCCGCGAAGTGTATTTTCAAAGTGCTTGTTTTGGTGGCATACATATTTACCTTTATAAGCATAAACATTTATCCCCTTCTTTAGATCGGTAAATCAGAACCATGTGTGATCAATTTTGCTGCACGTTTCCCTTGTACAAGAGTAAGGCATTCGTTTATATGCCACTGGGTATTATTTGCAGCATTGCTTGTGTTTCAAGAATATGGGTATTGTTCTTCAATATGTTCACACTGTTGTCTCTGCATTTTTTTTATTTTGCACTGGGACAATATTTCTGACAAAAAGGAGAAATAATAGTGTTCATTTATGCTGCTGCTATTTGCATGTTTTTCCCTGACAGGCTCATGTTAGAGGTCATCAAGTCAGAAAGAAATACAGGGAATTCCTGTGGACAGTGAGTGTTGTAGAAAAGGTCATTTTGCGATGGCGTAGGAGAGGAGTCGGTCTGAGAGGATTCAAGGTTGAATCAGAGCCCATTGATGAAATAGATGGTGACGACATCCTCAAGGTTTTCCGTAAGCAGAAAGTGGATGCGGCCCTTGACGAAGCTGTCTCAAGAGTACTTTCTGTTGTAGAATCCCCCGAGGCAAGGCAGCAGTACCGCCGCATGCTTGAGAGTTACCAGGTAGCTAAGGTAAAACCTTTATGGGTGTTACACCTTTTGAATAAGTACAGTAGGTACCTACCACACAATTTTTTGTTGGTATTACACCTTTTCGAATAAGTACCTAGCATAGAATTTCATGTTGTTGGTAAAGTGTATGCTTTGGGATGCTCGTGATAGAAAGCAATGTGAACTACTCCAGATTCCATTCTTCTGTCCTTACTGATAGAGTTGATTGGCACCGTATCATAAACATTTGATACAAAAACTGTTGTGGGTTCCCTTGCAGGTACAAACGGTGGGGAGGAGTAAAATATCTTTCTTTAGACATCAAGATTCCATAGTTTCTTTTCATGTTTAGTGTTGTTCGGTACTGAATTTGAGTGTTTTTACAAATACCTATCTTATCGTATATCCGGCCATGTAAAGAGCATTCCATGTATGTAAGGACTTTTTTGAGTTCATTCAGATGCAGCCTTTTTTGTTTTTCCACTAGGTGTTTTTGGAATTCTAAATGTTGCATGGTCTTTTATCTGTGCCACTCCTGTTTCAGATGGTCACAGCAATATATCCTTCACTCAAATAGTTAAACACTAAACAATTCAACTAGAGTGATCGTTTCATTTGTGTAAAAATGTGTGTCAATCTACAAAATAACTGGTGCCGTACTGGAGGTCTTGTGTCTAAGCAATTAGGGGATGACCATAGGCTCTAGACAATTTCAATATCTTTAACTTTCTTTATTTGCAGGCTGAAATGGAGACTGCTGGTGAAGCCACGTCAAGTGCTCGAGGCGATCATGATAGCACAGACACCAACAACGGCGTGTTTGATTTGACCCTGGATGACACATGGGCTCATTTTAATTCAGCCCCAGCTGGTTGATAAGGCAATTAAGTTTGTTCTTTGCTGGATGATTCATTATAGATATTAGAAATGTAAATAGCTTCCTCAAGAAATTTACAACCAACTAGGCAACATAGGTTTATGGTGGTGGCCTTGTAGCTTTGTGTATACATGATTCTGGTTGTATCACCAAAACAGGTATGTAAGTAGTTCTCTGGTTTGAAACTGATCCTGGGAGCCATCTATTCTATTCAATGTAATGCTACATTTGTTAATGGTTTTTACACCCATGCGAAGCAACATGCAGATAGTTTTTCTTTTCCCAAGCTTTTCCACCCTATGTTGAGAAAAGAACTTAATGATGATGGTGTTCAACTTTAAACAGTTTGTCATCAGAAGTTAGGTGCATTTTATTCGGTCACCTTTACCGTTGAATCTGATTTATCTAAATTTCTGAATTTGATGGGGTTCATAGAGAACACTCAGAGCACATTATTTTGGTTATACATTTCTAATGTAGGGGATTCATATGGTAGCTCATTCTGTTTTTGAATCCCCTAGGCCATTAATTTGTTAATGTTAAATGCTTACGCGACATTGACATGTCTGTGTCACTTTCCTCAATAGGATGCTCTGGACAATAAAATTCCCAAACTTCCATTTCCTACCTAGTGCATCATCAGCTTAGTTCCTTGGTTATGAATGTGAGATGTTTGCCTTCTCTTCAAACTGCCTGGGGATCCTATGGGGTTAAATGTATTGAAGGATCGAGGATGCCCTTGACTACTGTCCATTATTTATGTATGCTTTTGGGACTCAGTTGCCAATCAGAAAAGGGTTCTAAAGTACCCATTAGAGAGGTGTGGAGTGTTTTCAAAGTCGAGAATTTTTGGGGGTGCTTCTTGTTGAACCTACACTGGTACGGTTAGACTTGTTGCCAATGTAGCGACCTGACCTTACTCCCAACATTGGAGAAGTGCCCTTCTGCAAACTACAACATAAGAACGTCTACATTCAAACCTGAGGGTGAAATCCTCTTGGGAGACAGTGTTATTGAAGTTCAGTTTCCTATGTAGCAAGGTTGATAGACATGTAGCCTTGTTAGGTGGTTGTTTGAACTTTGACCTACAAGTCGTACATGAAAGAACTGCTGATGAGAATCTTGTGCAGGGCTTACCACTTGTATCATTGGAGTCGGGAAGATATCTGTACTTTCTATGATTTCTGATTGCCTGTTTGGCAATGGGATAAGTGCATGTAATAGGAGGTTATTAGGTTATGTGGTGCTGGGTATTTGACAATTGGAACATTCCGAAGGTCTCCTTTTGAAGAAGAGAAAAAGAGTTAGATATCCCATCCTCATGTTAACAAAAATTCTTGTCATCTTTTGTCGAACAAGAAATTAATAAATGACAGAATAATTTGACCATAAAAGAATATTTCTTTCTCATGTTTGCTCCGTTGCCAAATGGGGGCTAAGGGATCGTACGTGTCTTATTCTTAGGTTGATGGTTGCCCTAGAGAAAAGTGGATGAACATCTCTCTTTAAATATGATTAGTTCTGTATCAAACTCACCCCCGCCCTTCCATCGGGACTCTTTCCAAAGCACAAGAAAATCTTCGAGGGTTTTACCCTGATTAAAGTTATCAACTGTGTAATCAAAGGATGTAGTCTTCTACCTCACACTCATCTCCATGAGATCTTTGGTAGACAACTATCCAAATTACCTAGGCCAGCTATGATAAAGAATCCGGATCTGCCGCCGCGTTCCATGTATGGGCGTCTACGAAGGCCCAACGGTCCATAGTCTGTTGGTAGCATCATTCCACGTTCTCTCGTAGAAACTACCTTACAGATGCTTTAGGTTTTTGTCCTCCATTACATAAATATAAAGTTGCCAGAAAGAAGCATAGAGAAAAAGACCTTGGGGTTTTCTTCTCCCCCATCACATTACAATAAATCAGTATATAAGAACTTACTGTGCTCCAAAAATATGATAACCTACTTGAAGTAGAAAAATATAGAGAGCACATTGGACTTTCCCACTTTGTCCACCTTATACAAAATAACAACATTTTACTGTCATAAACAAAATAAAAAAAGGAAAAAAATCTTACTTCTCTGAAATTGAAATAATTCAGAAAATTTGTGGTCTCTCAAATCATACAAGCAGTCATTTTTAAACTGCTTCATAAGAGGTGACAATCTTTCTTGGGAGTTTACTTGCTCAAAATGGAATACAACACAACATTCAGCACGAAGCTAATCAGCACCAAGGGAAAGCAAACTGATCTGCAGCTAGTTAGATGTAACCCACATAACAAGACCAGCTCTCGAACACATGTTGCTGAGGGAGCAACACTTCAAGGGACTCCATCGTCTTCCCTACAAGCATCCTTGGAATACAAATGCGTTCACGATTGGGGAGCACTTCCTGGATAGAAGCCTGCAACATACATGTCAAAAAAGTTCCATCATCTGCTTGACAAAAGTTGCATATTGGTGTGAATGTTTCTTAAGCTAACTGCATTTTTAATATTTTTTTTGGATGTGCAGGTGTTGGGAAAACAAATAACTTCAGCCATGCATGAAAATTAAAAATTTTAAGCTTTGTATTTTTTTTTTTCTTCCTTTCATTGCACATTCTTCACTTACTATAAAAAGCAATCAGATTTGATGCATCCACCATTTTGAGTTCCAAAAGAATCAACAAGTATCTTTACCCCTAACAGGACTAAAACAGTAGATGAATTGATCTAAATTTAAAAGGATAAAAATTGGAGGACTACCTATACCAGGGACATTTCCTGCTGCATGCCTGCAGCTGTCATCGATGATGGGCTTCATGCTCCTCAGACTTGGATCAGAATCCCACCAAATACTGAGCTCTGAAGCTCTCTCAAGGCCCTTGGATTGTACAGTCCATTCAAGACCCAACTGTGATCTTTCAGTGTGGACTCAAAGACTCTAAAATAGATACTCTTTCCTGAATAGACGCAAGTCCACAATAGCAGTGAGAATATCAAAACTAACTGAAAACGGCAAGTCCAACAATAGCAGTGAGTTTATCAAAACTAACTGAGAACAGCAAGTCCAACAATAGCAGTGAGTTTATCATATTGCTCATTGAGTCTTCATGCTTGTCAAGAATTATTTTCTCCAGCTAGTGCCTAATAATATTAAAACACCATAAAGTAAATTCCTCTGATGTGAGAGTACCACTTATTCCTCATCAGTCAAGGGACTCTTAGAAGTAGTAGTTAATTCCTCTGATGTGAGATATCATTGTAAGAAGGGCAGACATGGGAGCAACACAGTTTGGTTGCTTCGTTTGTGCCTTGAAGGTCACAGCCTCACGAGTTCGAACCAAGAAAACAATCATACAGGTTTAAAGTAAGAATAAGGCTGCATATATCGACTCTTCCTAGACCCCGCAAATGACAAGAGCCTCATGAATTAGGTATACCGTTTTCTTGGAGATATCTTTTGTAGGAGACGACCCCTTCTATATAAGACCTCGAGAACAAAACGAGTCTTGCTGCATATAAATTTGTAGGATCAACTCTCAACTATAATAGAATGACATCGTCTATGAGAATTTCTTTTTGGTCGTACATAGGTTCCTCGATTGGGAGCCTATGCCTATAGTGATATAAGTTTGATGTCGAGGCATACTTTGGAAGGAAAAAAAAAAAAAAAAACTGTAAACTTCTAGACTAAAATAAACAGTACCTTACATGAGCCACATGCCCCACTCTCAACTGCAACAGACGGTTGTAAGCTTGCATGCAGAGGATCAGCAGGTTGCCTTTCGTAGGAAAAAATCCATGAAGCCTCCAAATCAAAGCAGCAGTACCTCACATAAGACAAGATCATCTCTTAACCATAATAGCTACTAAACAAAGCTCAAAAATTCTATAAGCAAGAATCATTTGATCATATCATTGTTTGATGAATGGATAATGACTTGACGATATCCACAGCTGAATTAATTTTACTTCAGTTTTTTAAAGAAAAAAGGACTCTTTTCCCTAATCCGGTCCCAAAGTTCATAAAGGAGGTGTGGGTCACAGTTCAAACATTTCTTTCCTAGATCTTAGTCGATATGTTCTGTGCTAGCTCCAGAACTAGAATAGAAACAAACATACGGTGAGATAGAATCATCTGTAGCTATCAAGATGACAAATCCATTTTTTGTGTGCCAGCAAGAACATTCACACACATCTGGGGATATTAACAGACGGAACTCCGTGGTCGAACAAATAATATCTGCAGGATGCAAAGTGCTTAGTATTGAAATATTGAAGTCGAGTTGTAACCATGAGGAAATGCCAAAAATGAAGGTTTTCACCATTTCAGAATAGTCTCAACTAGGCAATAAATTCACACCCATATCTGACCCATCATACTGAAATCCGTATCAACTCTAAATAAATCCTTTTCATAGCGTTTGATAGAAGAAAGATGATCTCCTAGAAGAAGGTGTTGTTTGGTGTGCCGTAAAATGACGTCAAACATCAAAAAAATACCACTCTTTGATATTTTTTAACATTTTATGTACTGGAAATATTTGAATTTTACAATATGGTTAATTCACATATTCAGTTTTTTCTATGTTTTTTGGCTTTTAATCCAAAAAACCGCCGTAAACTAAAACCTAAGAAATTTTAAAACAGAAAGTTTGTGATATTTACTGCACACCAAACAACACCTAAACATGAAACAAAAACCTCTCTAAGGACAGACGATAATCTACTAGCTTCTATTCTGACCGATGATAGCTACAATCAACACATAATTTTGCTCCCAAAAGAAAAAAAATTGTAACATCACAAACAGAGCTACAACAGTTCAATTCCAAAAGACAATGATGCTATGAGATCTATAAAAGAATACTGTCTCCCCATTTGTCTCCCAACAACTCTTTCCCCTCATGCTGCTGCAAGAAAAGAGTTGAAGCTTTTGGTGCCAAGTTACAATTGCCTCAAATAACCCCCAAAGAAAAATATTTTCCCCTATTCATCAATCCCAGTCATCACTGAGAAATGTGGAGCCCCTTGATCACACTGAAAAGACCAATAAAATGCTAGAACATGCCTTCTTTTAATTGACAACAATGGTTGATGATGTATCTGACACAATCCCTAGTTCAGGTACTGATGGTTGTTCTGCAGAGATGATGCATGTGACATAAACCCTACTTCAAGTAACTGATGGCTGCTCTACATTCTCTCTCACCTCTTCCACAATTCCTGTCATTACCTGAAGCAACTCCAAAGGAGGGGCTGCTGGATCCAGCTTCTGGCAAACTAATAGATCTTTATGGATGGGTGCACACACTGCTCAGGTCTGACACCTATCTGCTACCACCCTGATGATGCTCCATTGCTTCACAACAGCCATGCATGGAATCCGGGCCTTCCTGTAGATGCCACGACTTACACAGCCCCCAGGGAGAGGGAGGGCATGGATGCCGCGATATATTAAGGTGTTGTTTGATGTGCTGTAAACTGTCATAATCTTTTATTTTTAAAATCTTTCGATAGTGATTACAGTGGCTTGGAGTGGACTAAAATCGGAGAAAAAAGAGTGCCATGAGGAGTGACCATAATCTAAAATCCAAGTGTTTGTAGCACACCAAACGTAGTGAAAATAACAAAAAATGATATTCCACAACATTTTATACTACTTTGAAGCCAACACCTGTGTCTCGTCCTTTGATCTAAAAATTATCCTCTCCTCACCCACTACCTAGCATGGATAGATCCCTTTCTTGAGCCCTCCAACCTCGCGAGCCCGTCATCAGTGACCAACACATAAATTTTGTTCAGTAGGGTCACTCGGACATTAAGTCATATGCATGACTGAGTCAGTGGGGTATTGGGCTGGACCATATAAAATCTTAGGTTAGAACATTTAAGGTCCTGAGCTAGGTCAGTAAGATCCCGAACTAAACTGCATTAGACTGGACCAATGAACTTGGCAAAATTCAGTGGAATCCTAGGACTCTACTTGGTTAACACTGGATCTGCCATTACCCACCACAACCCTTCATCCCTCTCTCCCTAGCTCACTCTCATCATCATCATCATCATCTTCCTTGTTCACTCTTCTGCCACAGATTCCAACCTCATGCTTACTGTCACCAATGTCACAAGTGGCGTGTTCCTGTTTTCTTGGACGTTTTGGGATCATGGAGCCTGCAAGGGTGACTTGGCCGATGCCTTGGCAATGTTGAAAAAATTAAAAAATAATTTTTGCCAAAGTAGATCACTTTTGAAGACCATATCAAAGATTTAAATGAATTCATTGTTGAGGCTAAAGTGAAGTTTACGCACGTAAGTCGTGTTTCATGGTTCTTTTTAAATTATTGTAAGTATTTAACGTGATTTAAAGATCTTTAGAAACAAATACAGGTCCCTAAGAACTTCAAAAAGTTGAGGGAACAAAGGGGCACTTGGGGCCCTGTGGCCCTACATTCACCGTATCTATTGCCATTGTGCACTTCCCACAGGCCTGCATGTCCATCATACCTGGCTTGGCTGTTTGTGTGTGTGCCTTTTAAGGAGGGGGAACGGCTGTTTATCTTTTCTCTACATGCTATTCTTATTGTGACTTATCAAACCATTTCCTAGTGTTGCCCTACTAATGACCTTTAACTAATAGGATGTTGTCAATACTGTCCCAAGCACTTATGAGTTGGGCAATATGAGTTCTGTGTCTCAGTAGCGTTCACAAAAATTCTGCCCAGTGAGGTCACTCGGACATTAGATCATAAGTATGATTGGGTCCGTGAGGTCTTGGACTAGATTATATAAGGTTTCGGACTGGGCAGTAAGGTCTTGGGTTGGGTAAGTGTAATTCCGGATTAAACTGTTTTAAATTGGGTCAATAAATTTGACAAAATCCAGTGGAGTCTCAGGACCCCACTGGATCCGCTACTGATGTGTCCCTCTCTTTCTTTAGAGGGAGAATAAGATAGAAAGAGAGAGTAGTGGTGAGACATGATCTGAACAGCATGGAGTGCGGCCGAATCCTACTTTTCTTTCTTTATCATTACTTATCCAACGATATTGATATGAAGTAAAGTATTGGATAATCCGATAGCATTTGATTTGGTTTACCATAATTTATCCGACCCCTATAGGTATCAAATATAATATTGAATAATCCAGTATGATCAGATCTACTGGTTTTTTAATCTTTGTATAGTAGTTAATTTGTTTATGTACATCATTAATTTTACATATATCCGATATCATTGTCGGTTCAAATATGCCATTCATTACCATTGCATTATCACATCTTCTTTGGTTGAAGGTGGTTATTTAAGGAGTAGTACATAACATCCAAGTCAGTCGTATCTCTCGCCCATCCACACGCAGCTGGGTGTAGTGGAAAGGTTCTCTAGGTAATAAACATGTATGAAGAAATGCCAAGGGTGCAGCTATAATTATCCCTTTGGTCCGGCAGATCATGGTTTGCCGGATCAGTCCGGCAAATTGGATCGGATTGGCCATTTCGTTAGCATCTTGGCTGGCAGGATCCGATCCCAATCCACAAATCCTGGATCGATCTTAGCAGGGAACAGGCCGGATCTGGGGATAAACCATCTATTGGTCGATCCGAGCCGATGTGGGACTAGACGATTAGTTTCCCCTTTTTTTGGAAATTGGGTTGGATCGATCCAGATGGATTTGAATTGGAACTGATCCGAGCCACTCTGAAACGAATAGTTAGCCTCCAATGCCTATTGTACCCTTCTTTTGAACGATGGGGGATCGGGTCAGACCAAAGAAGGTAGGATTGGCACAGATTGGATCGGTTTCAACTTGAACCGATCCGATTTTGTGTCCCAATCCATTAGTCTAAGTTGGGATTGGTCAAGATCAGACAAGATCAGTCTAGGAGCGGATTGGAATCAAAACCATTTTTTTTTAGAAAAATAAATAGAAGACCGGTTTGAATCGGCTCAAAATCGTTTCAAATCAGATCGGATCAGCCTATCCAATTGTTTTGGATTGGGCCAATCCGTGCCTGATCTCTGATTCTTCTTACTTCGGGTCAAACTGATCTAGATCAAATTGGATCGACCAATCCAATTGGCTAGACTTGGACCATGCCTTATCACGGTAATTAGTCACATGCATCTTAACTTCAATCCTATACTTAGGATAAGATAACTCGGAATTAACTAAGAAAATATTCTACTGAGTGCAGTCAAAGTTGCTTGATCATGATGCTCGAGCGGCCGTAATCGTGCATGTGTATGAACAGACGGCCATGCCGGAATGCCATTAGGCTGCGCTAGAGCCTAGAGGGCTTGGCTAGGATGCATTATATCCTCTAAATTGGAGCTGCTTATATAAGGTAGGATAAGATTATAGTAGAGCTGCAACTTTGGGTGGGCTAATCCAAATCCGAACAGACCAACCTGTTGGTTGAGCTGGATTAAACCCGATCAAGTGTAGGTTGGGTTGGGTTAGGGTTGGTGAGTCTTTCAATCTGACTTTAGATGAGTTGGGTTGGATTGAGGGTCGGCTAATCCAATTCAGCCTGAGTCCGACATGAATACATATACATGATAAATTAAATCACTAAAATATATTTCATTTATATTATATTTTTGAACAAAAAATTGGCTTATAATATGAACAAAGATGTTTTCGTAATTATGCTTGTACTTTCTTTTTTTAGTTATTTTGTTAAGATAGATAGGTAAGTTTCTTCATCTCTTTGTGCATGAAATTTCAGTAGTAAGAAAGAAAATCTAAAAATATAAACTATTAAGAATATAACTCGACCCAACCCAATGGAGGTTGGATTATATGAGTTGGGTTGGGTTGGGACATTATTAGATGGGTTGAGGAGGATGGGCTGAAGGTCAGGTTCGATAGGGTTAGGATTAAGGAATTTTTGATGTGGATTAGACTAGGATAGACCCTAATGCGACTTAACCTGACTCGAGTTGAAGGTCTAGGTCATAGGAAAGTGATTGACTGGTCGAACTACATTTTCATGTAAGTGGTGAAAGTCAAAAGTGGCCTTTGAAGAAAGGTTTTACCAAACATATCAAGTTTTTGAAGTTCATGAACGCTTGCACTTGGAAGTGGTTCCAAACACACCATAAATGACAATACCGTTCCATGTAGCTGATCTAGTTTTGCCATTGTCAGAGGTTTACCTGACCTTATGTAGCTAAGCTTCCACATCGTAGAACAGATGGACTGCCTTGTCTGTGGATCTAGTTGGATTGAGGAAGACCATCTACGATCCCAAATTCCCATTTGCTATGCCCATTTCACCTCATGGAGTGGATGAATGTTATAAGCCTCCTTGAACCCATTGCTATACACATGCACATATGAGCCTTCCCTCATGCATGGCCACCTTCTGTTAGAAATCACTAAATCCTCTTGTTTCTTGTGAGTAGTTATGCACAAGTAACATTTCAAACATTCCTCTATACTTTTTTTCAATGCAATGAAGATTAATTTCCCCCTAAAATGCATAAGATTGTCATTTGCTAAATGATAATTGACATAACATAAGTACAAACTATCAATTCTTTTTCTAGATTGGAATCCTTAGAAGATGTTTATGAACGTATATGACTCTTTGTCCCCATTTTTATCATGATATTTAGAATTATAATAAATGTATTAGTAATTGTGTGGTTAGAAAAAGAGATATCTACAGAGATACAACAATGCATTGGATCAGAATATGCTGATCCGTTAGGAATTCTTCAAGCTTTAGCAAATAGTATCAAGTTACTTTTTAAGGAGTATCTCCTACCGGTCTAGAGGGGATAGTTGTTTGTTCAATGCCGAGCGAACAATAGCGGCCATATCTATTTTACCAAGTTATTTAGTAATTCCTTTTAAGTATCACCTTGTTCTAACTAATCTCAGTAATTCCTTTTGAATCTAAGTTGATGGCTGCAGAGCCAATGTGAAGGTCCCTTGCATGCAACATCACTGAACTTGACAAACTTGATGCTGACCAACAATAAGGATGATCTTAAGGATTCAATGTAGGTAAACTCTCTTGTACCTTTCTTGTTTCAGGAAGGAGGATGTTTATCACTCCAAGTTCGGTTGCCTTGATAACTAGTAACAGGCTCCAAATAAGCAAGGTAGAAAGGGATAACTCACAAGAAGAATTTCTTATTGGATGGCAAAATTACTGAAAATGTCGGATAGTTTGAGGCTGGCTAACTTGGTCGGTTCATGGGCTCTCACCCTCTAGTGGAACAATTGGTGTCTCATTGGCATGTCAAGGACAAAGCACTGTACTAAGGAGCTTGGGTTGGAGAAGCATTGGTAGGTTGTAGCAATCCATCAACTGTGATGTGTGTGCTTGAATTGGGAAGATTATGACACACACGTGCTCTATATCTGGCACCCTATATAAGCCCAAGAATGATGTTAAATACCCCTCCAATAATCCTCACACAATCCTGGGCAGATTATGTGTGGATACACTCTGAATGTCTACTAGTTTTGAGTACCCATTCATCCTTGAGAGAAAACCAACATGCAATAACATGAACTCTAATGCATGCACCAACATTGACTATCAACTCATATCATTCCTTTGAACCAAGTGGACGGTAGGATGCTTTGGATAGGTGCTCCTACTTCCGATATATCATGATCTATCTTCCTAAATGAATAGTAAACCAATGTGCTATGGCCTTGCTATGCCAAAGCCAAGCAAGGACACTCTTTTGTTTTATTAATAAATGACACCCATTTAGTGCTTTAGCAACAATATATGTTCACATAGATAGAAATATAAGAATGTATGTATATACATTATACATACATTTAATTTATTTTTTTCAATCGTCAACTACGTAGAGAATGTATTGTGCTTATGCACTTTTTGCAATTCATCATTATTAAATAGCTAGGTGGAAAAATTATGGCATAGATATATAGGGTGTCATGTGGAGGGTTCTAGAAGCAAGCAAAGTGGGTCCCATTGTCACACGAAAAGGCACCTAGGGTTAGAGATCTTTTGGGTGGCCCATGTAAGTTCTCTCCCCCCTCACCCTTGCCCAACGATGGTTGCTACAACCTTACCATGGTTTGTAACGTACTTAACCTAACCTCCCTCATGGGTTAAGAATATTCCCACCAACATTATTCCACCTCCTCTACACATTTGAATATTCGTTAATTTCATTATATCATACATAAGTATACAATACATGCATAAGAACTACTCACAAAAACTTAAACATCATTTTAAGATATGAGTACCATCTCGATCACCATAATCTTTTATCGGTCTCAATTAAGTGAGACTCATATTAAATCGATGTCATCTAATTCAATGAAATTATTTTTTTCGCTCTCTTAGAACCAATGAGAGAGCACTTAAATCGAACTCAACAGTTATAATATTCACTTTACGAAATATACATACGCGAAAAAATTAAAAAGTGCACACCAAGGGAAGTAATTATAATGGGTCAAAAGGCAACCCAACCCTAGGGTTAAAAGTTAACCCTGGTTATGGGACCCACCCAATGAGAAAAGTGGATTGTTTATTGGAAATTTTCTCATTATAAATAAGGGGTGCCCTCCCCCTGTGTGGGTTTTAATTTTCTAATCTCCCTCTTTTTTATTCAGAGGTATTTCATCAGTAGTTTGGGAAGAAAAATTCGTAGATCTGAGGAGAGGTTGGTCTTCTCCTCTTTCTTCCCACCGGGGTCCCCTTTTTTTCCCCTTTTTTTCGGATTTTTTTGGTGGGAAAATGGAGAAGATGCCCTCTCATGGAGGCTGATCGATTCAAAATTCGCCGGTCCACAGGCATCCTCTCCAAGCGGGTAAGCCCTCTTCTCCTCCGCCTCTCCGCGAGCTTTCCGTCGAATCTGCTCTTGCCTGTCGCCGTCGCCGGTGGTCGGAGATCGGTGTTTTCTGCTCCGGAATCCGGGTTTTCTAGGGTTTTTCGATTGGCAGTGGGCGTTTCTGTTGTTCTCGATCGGTTCGAGCTCGTCGAGGTTTGGGTTGGTGTGGATCGATCGCTTCCGGTTTTGTCGGATGGGTTTCTCGGGGTGTTTTGGAGCATTGTTGCTTCGGCTGTCAGTGGTGTTGTGCGTTTCGGGCTGGTCTAGGGTTTTCTGTGACATGCAAGGAGCTTGGTGGTGTTCGAGATCTGTTTCTTGGGTGGCTAGATCGGTTTCAGTAGGGTTTTGGGGTGTACGGATTGGAGCAGGTGAGTAGAGGACCCCGCCGGGCCACCTGCTGCCTCGACGCGCTGCGTCTGTGAACTTCTGCTAAGGAAAGAGGGGTCCTTAATGGTGACGAGCAGCGGGGAAAGTCTCCAAGCTGGGAGCTTTCCAGCGACCCGGCTGGCCCTCTGGTCTGCTTAGTCCACCATCGCCGCGTATCGCATTGGCGAAGGAAGAGGCCACTGTGATTTCTAGCAGGGGCTGACCAGTGTTGCCCACTGTGGGTCTATGGTGGCATTGGGTCCAAAATGGCTGGTTCGGCATGCAAGTTGGTGATCCCCGTGGGTTATGTAGTGTTTCAGGCTCTTCGCGAAGGCAGAGGTGGGGGAAAATGTGAGTTTGGTGCGTGTGAGGGGTGGAGCAGAAGAGTCGAAGGGGATGTCAAGGCAGACGAGGTCGGTTAATGGGAAAGGGGAGATTGTAGTCAAGTGTTGTACATGATGGAGCAAGCTTTAGAGTGGCAAGCATATTGGGTACCTGGTGGTGTCCCTTGAGGGTGGTGATAGAAGCAGTCATGTTTGGGAGTTATCCCATCCAGAAAGGGGATCTCCTTGAAGATGAGGTGGACTATGCAGCATTTTGTTTGCAGGAGAGGGGGGATGCAGTGTCGAGTAATTGAGGGGGTTCTGGTTTGTGGCATTTTGGGTCAGAATCTTTTGAAGATTAGAGTTTGCAGGTTCTGACATGGGCGTACATTCAGGTCCAGAAGGTAGAGGAGGAAGGATATGAAGAACAAGCTTGGGTGGTGAGGAAAAGAAGGAAATAGAGCAGCAGGCACTGTGCCAGCCTACTCCATGCTGACGTCTTTCTTTTCTCTAGCCTTCTAGTAGGAATGTATGGGAGAAATGCAGTAAAAAGGCAAGGAGCAGAGAGGGAACATTTACCATCCAGATTCCAGTCGGGTTCTTTTGGTGATCCTGGAGAGAAAAAGGAGAAGTGGTGTGGTTTTGTACTGTTTGATGCCAATTGTTGATTAATATATGCTGTTTATTTGTTTTGATAAAGACTTCCTCGTTCATGTATATGAGCTTTAGCGTGACAACTTGGACTAGCGTTAATTTTTTGCTTATTTTTGTGACAAGCATTGTTTGTGGGTGTCCTACGCACGGCTGACTTTATTTCTTTAGTTTTTTTAACCTTTGACGTGTAGAGATTCAGTTCCTCCTCCTAATTGTTTTTTCCTTTGTTCTCATGGTGTTTGTGGATTAGGTTTCTGAGGAACATAGCACTCCCATTGTATTGTAGTCCTCTAGAAACCAGATTCGCTGGTAAATTAGCAGATTTTCTTACACTCAAGGAAGTCAAGCATGGAATGCAATCGTGACGAGGCCCTTAGGGCAAAAGAGCTTGCTGAGAGCAAGTTCATGGCAAAAGATGTTGAAGCTGCCAAAAGGCTTGTATTGAAGGCTGAGAATCTTTATCCTGGGTTAGATGGTATTTCCAATATGATAGCAACTTTTGATGTTTATCTCTCTGCACAGGCCCTAGTTAATGGGCAGAAGGATTGGTATTCAATCCTTGGTGTCAATGTGTCGGCTGATGATGAGACAGTGAAGAAACAGTACAGGAAGTTGGCTCTGTTGCTTCATCCTGATAAGAACAAATCAATAGGTGCAGAAGGGGCTTTCAAGCTTATTTCAGAGGCTTGGAGTGTATTGTCTGATAAAAGTAGGAGGATGGCATATGACAGGAAGAGGAATGTAAAAGGGAATCAGCAGAGGGCTCCACACCCCAAAAAAGATACTTCTTCACATACTACGAATGGCTTCTATCATTTTACAAACAGTACAACATCTGGTTCAAGAACTCAGAAGGCCACCTCTTGTGCAGCTCCCCCTGTTGTCCCACATCCCAATACATTTTGGACTGTATGCAACAGGTGCAAAATGCAATATGAGTACCTCAGAGTTTACCTCAATCACAATCTTCTTTGTCCCAACTGCCATGAGCCCTTTTTGGCTACCGAGATCCCAGTTCCAACAAATGGACCTAGTTCTTCAAATCCTTGGGCTGCACAGCAATGTCAACAGAATTTCACAAGCAAGAATGCTTATGGCCCTGGAAAGGGTACATCCACCATTCCAGGCATGAGACCAAATGGATTTCAGCATGGGTCTAATGGTGACTTGTATAATAACTCAAACTTCCAGTGGGGCACCTACTCCAAAACAGCTGGTGCTGCTAGTGCAGCTGCATCGTTTTCTGCCACAGGACAGAATGTCAACACGGTTCATCAGGCATATGAGAAAGTGAGAAGGGAACGTAAGGTGACAGAAGCAGCTGAAAGAAGGGAGGAAGGTCTTCAGAGGAGGAATCACATTTCAAACAAGCATACAGGTGCTGAATTCCCGGGAAATTCTAATGCTTATTTCAACCATGTCCCCAATTGGGAGTATTCTAATATCCCTAAGGCTGATAGGCCCGCAAAGAAAAGGAAGAATATGGGGGATGATGGTGGAAGTGAGTATATAAGAGATGACGCTGAGGGGAAAACAGTTGTTGACAATGCTAATAAGAGCTTCAATAATAATGCTGGCCTTTTTGACACAGAAAGGGTGAATACTGTTGGAGCGGATCCTGGCAAGGTTAGACTGAGCACCAGGCAAAGCAGTGGCTTGGGCAGGGAATTTTCACACATGGATATGCGGAATATGTTAATTCAGAAGGGTAAAGGGGCAGTTCAGAAGAAATTAGAAGAACTGAATTCAGCAGCAGAAAAAGAAAAGGCAAAAGAGAAACAGAAATCAAAAGATGGTGAAAAAGAAATTGCTGGCGTGCGTTTGGACAGATTTAATGTTAAGAAGTTGGCGGCAACCAAGAATAAACGAGTACATGACAAGATGGCTCCTTCCAATAATGTTTGTGTTGAGGCAGAGGGTGCAGTTCAGGAACCTATTTCAATTACTGTTCCTGATCCAGACTTTCATGACTTTGACATGGATCGTTCAGAAAGATCCTTTGCAGCAGACCAGGTATGGGCTACATACGATGATGAAGATGGGATGCCGCGACTCTATGTCTTGGTCCAGAAAGTTCTTTCTTTGAAGCCATTTAAACTTCGCCTGAGCTTTCTCAACTCCAAAAGCACCAGTGAATTTGGCCAGTTAAATTGGGTCGGCTCTGGTTTTGTGAAGACATGTGGGGATTTCAGAGTAGGGAGATATGAGATCCGTGACACAGTCAATATTTTCTCTCACCGGGTAAGGTGGGAGAAGGGCTCACGTGGAGCAATCAGAGTTCTTCCACAGAAAGGTGACATTTGGGCCCTTTATAGAAACTGGTCGTCAGATTGGAATGAGCTTACTCCGGATGATGTTATCTACAAATATGACATGGTGGAAGTACTCGAGGATTATACTGAAGAAGGTGTGCATGTCACCCCCTTGGTGAAGGTTGCTGGTTTTAAAACAGTCTTCCACCGACATCTTGACCCAAAGGAAGCTAGGAGAATTCCGAGAGAGGAAATGTTCCGTTTTTCACATCAGGTCCCTTGCTATATGCTCACAGGTGAAGAAGCTGAGAATGCCCCAAAGGGTTGTTGTGAGCTGGATCCAGCAGCTACTCCTTCGGAGCTGCTTCAGGTAATGACGGAGGCAGCAGAGGAGGTGACGGAGACTGCACAACAACCATTGGCTACATGAAGTAGCATTTATGTCCATGACATCATCACTGGAGAACAAGCATCGGAGTTACCTGAGCTGGGGACCATGTCGATACATCATCAAGCATTGTTATTAATTCAAAGCAGACATTCCAACATTTGTAATGTTTTCAGTGTTATGCCTCAGTGATGATTGAGATTTATGATTAGAGGAAAATATTTTTCTTTGAGGTTAATTGAGACAGTTGTAACCTGGCAACCTCTTAACTCCAATTCTTTTCTTACAGCAACATGAAGATGTTAAGTTTTTATAGCTGTTAGGAGACAATTGGGGAGACAATAGTCTGATACAGATCTCAGTGTCATCGTCTCTTAGAATTGGAATTGTTGTAGACTTGTTTGTGTTTTTTTTTTTTTTTCACAGTGTTTTCTTTGGGAACAAGATTATATGTTGATTGCACCTATTCATTGGTCAAAATAGAAGCTATTGAAGTATCGTGTGTCCTTGAGAATTCTTTTCTCCTTATTTTGTTTCATGATTATCCATCTAAGATAGTATTTCTTCTATGAAGCTCGTGAAACGGATTGATGTTGATGAAGATTTATCAGCATGATGGGTTCCAGTATGGATGTAATTTAATTTATTTCCCAATTGAGCTGTGTGTAAAGCCCTTTCTTTTGCATTTCCTCATGGTTACAAGTAAGCTTCAACATTTTGGTACCGCAGTTCGCACTTTGAATTAGGTTCTGCAGGTATTATTTGTTCGACCTCAAAATTCCTCTGTTTCAGTGTCTCTAGATTTGTGACTTGTTCCTCCCGAACTAACAAACAGTGGTTTTCTCTCGATAGAGATGGTTCTATCCCATCGGATATTTGCATTTATTCTGGTTCTAGAGCACAGAATACTTGGAACAAAACAAGAGAAGAAACATTTGAACTGTGATCAACGCCTCCTTTAACCGGATTAGGGAAAAGAAAGGTCTACTTCTATTCCTAAATATAGAAGTTGCTTATTTCAAAACTGTGTTCAAAGTAAAGTACAGCCATTTCTTTGATTTTGTTTACTCATTATGTATTCAGTAAAATGATGGAATGGTTCCTACTTATAGAATCTCTGAGCTTCCTTTGGTGGAAGGTCAAGAGCTCAGGGTTGTATCCTTTGGAAAGGCACCTTAAATGGAAGGGTTGACACTATAAAAGAGTATTCATGGATGGTGCCTTTCTATGCAGTCCTAGTTGTTCCTCCCGACGGTCACTTATGTAAGAGTGTATTTCTTTCATGTAAGCTAGAGAGAATCCTCGGACTCGGACTCATAACTCATGTAGGAACTATAACACCTAGATTCCTACAACATTGGTTGCGTACACCCATGACATTGTCATTGATGAATTAACATTGCTCTAGCTCTTGTTGCCATCAATAAGCTTTGCGCTTTGTTATTAGAGTGTAAAATGAGCATTTTTGTACTTGATTGTGTAGACATTGTCATTTTTTGAATATATAACTATTAAATGATTAGAAAGCAATGAATTAGAAAACATCAATTAAAGCTGCAAATTTAGTAAGGATGCTCAAGCCATCATTGGTTTTTATACCCTAGCCACATACTCATATTAGAGTAATATTTGTTGCAATGCCTATGTTGCAGTACTACAATGTTGCGGGTCAACATCCGTCTGATTAGTTTTGATCAGATAGTTACTGCAGAAAATGCCTTTTTTTTTTTTTTTTTCTAAAAACCAAACCATGGGAAGGGAGCAATCCTAAGGGCTGATTTGTACCATCCGATCTTTGAATGGATGGTTGAAAAATGAAAAATAAAAAATATAGCACAAAATATCATCTATTTTTTAGTTTTTTATTTTTATTTTTATTGGACAATATATTTGGACTCTTAGGGTTGCTCCCTCCCCAATTTTTAATTATTTAGAAAAATTAAAAAAAGGGCACTTGTTGCAGCAACCATCCGATCAAAGTTGATTAGACGACTGTTAGCCCTACTGTAAATGTTGGTATTGCAGCAAGTATTACTCTTCATATTATGATACAAGATTGTTCCCTCAAGTGGGAATTTGGATGCACGGGGGTGCTTCAAAGGCCCTCCACCCTACTAGTATACACTATCCTTATCTCACCAACTAAACTAGGTGTAGAGGTCGCCTTTTAAGCAACCTAAGCTATAGGGGTGGTCTTAAACACCTACTTGACCTACCAAAACAAACTTGGTTGTTCAAGGATGAACTTTCATCACATCATACTTCCTATAGATTATATTACTGCATTTCTCTTTCTCATTTGATGTATTACCTGCTTTGAAATAGAATCTCTCCCATAATTGAAGAAGCCATAGAAGGGGTTAAAATTACAATGGCTCACTATGTAGATCAAAGCAAACACCAGAACTATCACCAATAACCATCCCATAATGACTCCACATTTTGAGAAAAAGAGAAAACAATCCTAGATCCACATTAACCATTTCACAATGATTTCGCAGTAGGAGGAAAAAGAGCAAGTAAACCCTAGTCCCACTTATCAATTTCATAATGATTCCACATTAGAAGGAAAATAGAAAATAAATCCTAGATCCGCTTACCAACCTGACGATGATTCCAAATTAGGAGGAAAATGGAGAAAATAAACCTAGATCCACATTAACCATGTCACAATGATTTTACAGTAGAAGGGGAAAAGGGAAAATAAACCCTAGATCCACTTACCAATCTTATAATGATTCCACATTAGGAGGAAAAAGAAGGAATATACCCTAGATCTATATTTACACAATATAATCATACTGCATAAGAAGGAAAAAAAGGAAAGAAACCCTACATCTGCATTAGTCATCTAGTAATTGAACGACTTACCTTGTGAACGTTAACATGCTTGGACTAGCCCATGAGGATGGGAGGAAAGGGGAGCCAAATCGAATGTTGAGTTGATGCATACTTGCGACATTGTCGACATCATCCTCACCATTCCCCATCCCCGTTATTGTCGCTAGAAGGAGAGGAAGAAGCTCGTCCTTTTACGCCTCCCCTTAGTGCTTCTTATAGTAGTTGGAGGTAAGGAAGGCGACGCATTATGGAGAAGGAAAAAGAAGGGCACATACACAACCATCCGATAAGTGAGTTTGATTGGTATTATCTTATTTTACGCAAGGGCACAATGGTCATAAAATTATGAATTCAACGTAACGATTTGTTTCTCTTATATCTAAATAGAAGCATAAGTTATAAACATAAGTTAGAGTAGGAAGCTAGGATAAGAAATTACTTAAATTCCTATTCTAGACTTCTATTGTACTTCCAAGATGAACCTTCAAGGTTGAATTAGGTGTCTATTGTTTATTTCCTATTGAGTAATACTTATATTATTCTCTTAGGGATAATTCATATTAACCACTCTTATATCTTAAATTTCAAAAAGGACACGGATCGTAGTATATTATCTTATGTTATACCATCCTAATATGTATATGTCCATTGTTTATACATACCAAATATGTATATGTCCATTGTTTATACATATTAGGATGGTATTATATAAGATAATATACAACTAAGCATGTCATTTTTTAAACTTAAGATATAAGAATGGTTAATATGAAATTATCCTCTTTTTACTATCTTTTTTTTTTTGCTACACTTATTGGTAACTATCTGATCAAATACTCATATAGTTCTCTTAAACTTTTAGTAGATCTTATTATGCAAGTGATACATATAGCAAGAACGGATAAGATGATTTCCGACAAATGTGATAAAGAAAGTGACAAAAACATATTACGACATTCTAATTCCCATATAAGATTGGATGCCCATCTATTTGGCCATTGTTGTAATTTATTTTCTTTGGGGGTTTTTGCAAATGACCACTAAAAGATTTCGCATTTGCATATACTGTCTGTTTGATTTGTATTTGCACCCCTTTAACTATGGTCTCTACTTTGAATTTTGACCTAAATTAAAATATTAAATAGAAATATTTATTGTGCTAAATATACTAATAAAGTTAACTTACAATAAGCTTTCGGGTGGATGGCTATGTGACTTTTCCTGTGAGGTGTTTGAATAATGTAACACATACATATCATAGTTAAGGAGTCATATGTAAACAAATATCATAGATGGGCTCATTTGAAAATATAGGATTTTTAAGAGGTTATTTGCTAAAGTACTTTTAAATTAAAGGAATTATATGCAAGATGAATCATATAGAGATTATACTTAGGTATAGAATTTTGTAAGAGGTTATTTGCAAAAACTCCTTTTTTTAGCCCCTGTAGTATCTTTTCCTCCATATTTTTTAATAATATTAGGCGGACATAGACCTCCCGACACCAATAAGTCTTATGGGAAAAAATAAACATTCTCCTTCCTACTTGTTTATAAAAATTCTTATTCTGTGCCTTCACCAAGAATAGTTGCTTGTCACCAATCTTGTCATTTACTTTGTTGGAGACCTGGATGGTGCCACATTCCATTGTTGTGGAGTATAGACGACGCTCAACTCCAAATTATTATCCTTTATAATCTTTTACATTTAGATATTTTATATTATTTTTTAAAATTAACACGACTTTGAAACAAACTCCATCCCATTAAAAAAAAAAAAAATTCTCTATACCAACTGGGGTTCAATTCAGGTGACAGCCACCAAGTTTTTCTGTTGACTCCAAATCTCCTAGTGAGGAGGAAGCAACAATTCAAAATGAATTGTGTCTAATTGGAACCAAGTTAGTGATCATGATAATCAACCAATTTGACCACCTCTTTCAAACATCTTAGGTTAACAATGCCATAGTTGAGATTAACTTTTTGAATCCCCCACACTAGGGATGTGAGAGGATAGAGAAGGGAGAGGGTTGTTTCGGAGGATGCCCTCGGTCCAATAGTCATATCCGTCGGAAGGTTGACACACATGTAACATGGGTCCAATTCTTCCTGCACATGCGAGGAAGAAGAAAAGAAGGAACCGTTTATATCATCTAAGTTTATCTACATGCATGTCGACTGTAGAATGTCTTTCAGTTGCTTATTCTGCTCCTAAAGAGAAGAGGCAGGCTGAGTGCACATTTATGGACAATCACAAGTGTCCATGTCCCTCTTTCACCCGCCGGACTTTGGTGCAAACGAGCAGGGGATGGGTATGGGTTGTCACTGAGCAACGGCCACCGGCAGCCCCCGCCTTGCTCGCGCGACGGCTGCCAGGTGGAGCTGCGGCTATGGCAGCCCCCGGCTACCATAACACCGCCAGGCTGCGCACTATCCCCGAGGGAGGGCTGGGCTGCGCCAGGTGGTGGCAGCACAGCTCCATGCGGCGTTGCTATCGCTAGAGCAGGCGTTACAAGGAGGAGACGTTACAGGACCAGGATGTTCTAACCCATGCATGGCATATTCTTTGAAGTGATTTTGAGAATCTACTTTTTGGCTGTAAATTTGTAGATGAGAACAAAAAATATTAGCTTTTGCTTTTACTTTTTGTAAGATTTTTAATGAGGATGGTAACGGAAAGGGAAATACTTTTTTTTTTAAAAAACTTTTGAAACGGAAGCTTTTGCTTTTATTTACTTCTAATTAATGAGCAAGAAAGAAAGAGAGGATTGGATGGTTCAAGCGGAGGGAGGCCAGCATACTAAGATTTGAATCTTTTTATCCATTAATGGTCAATTATTGCTCATTGTTGAATGTTGGATAGTCTTGGTCTAATCATTTATGAGCTATATATTTGTTTGATTTGAATCTTTTTATCCATTAATGGTCAATTATTACTCAAAGTTGTTACTTACTGTTGAATCTTGGTCTAATTATTTATGAGTTATTTATTTGATATGAATCTTATCATCCATTAATGATCATTTATTGCTCATTGTTGAATCTTGGATAATCTCATTGTTGAATCTTGGATAATCTTGGTCGAATCGTTTATATATTACTTATTTGATATGAATCGTCTTTTCCATTAATGGTCAATTATTGCTCATTGTTGAATCTTACATAATCTTGGTCTAATAATTTATGAGTTATTTTGTTTGATATGAATCTTTTCATTCATTAATGATCATTTATTGTTCATTGTTGAATCTTAGATAATCTTGACCGAATCATTTATAAGTTATTTATTTGATATGAATCTTTTTTTCAATTAATGGTCAATTATTGCTCATTGTTGAATCTTGCATAATCTTGGTATAATCATTTATAAGTTATTTATTTGATATGAATCTTTTTTTCCATTAATGGTCAATTATTGCTCATTGTTGAATCTTGCATAATCTTGGTATAATCATTTATAAGTTATTTATTGTTATCTATCCGTATTAATGAGTCAAAGAATTCGTTATCCATTGTTGGCACATGTCAAGTAAAAAAGAGAGAGTGAAAGATTTGAGAGAGAGAGAGAGAGAGAGGTGAAAAGGAGTATATCTAATCAGTACTACAAGGAATTCAGGATATGTCAACAGTTAGGAGCCGCTGACTAAAGTATATGTCAACGGCTAGAGGACCGTTGACAAAACCGTGGACAAAAGTCTCGTTGGCAAATATTTGTCAACGACTAATGCGCAGTCGTTGACATATGTAGCATATGTCCATGGCTAGAAGTCGTGGACAAAGGCGACACATATCAACGGTTGCGCCTGTGAACATATGAAATTATATGTCAATGGTTGTAAGCCGTGGACATATAGATCATATGTCAACGGCTTGAACCATTGACATATGTGGCTAATGTCAACAACTCTAGCCGCTGACAAATATCACATTTGTCAATAACTAGAACTATTGACATATGTTGCTAATGTAAACAGCTCTAGCCATTCACAAATATCTTATTTGTCAACGGCTTGAACCGTTGACATATGGAGAAAATGTCAACAACTTGAGCCGCTGACAAATGGGATATTTGTCCACGGCTATAGCCGTTGACATATGTTATACATATGTTAACGGCTGCAGCTGTTGACAAACATTGTATGTCCACGGTTGCTTAGCCATTGACATATGCTAACATAAGCTTTTGTCAGCGATTTCAGTCCTTGACAATGATTATTAATTAAAAAAATATTTTAAAATATTAAATGGTACACAAAAACATGTAGATACACAAACATGTACATAGCATTAATAGATATTTCCATGTAAGCACATTCATATACAAATAAACACATTCACACTTTTAAAATAAGCATACTACATCTACAAATAAACATTCACATAAAATTAATAAATACATCTACGAAAAATTAACATTACACATCCACAAATAAATATATTAATTATCCTCCACTCACTCCTCGTCATCACCATCAAAATCATCTCCCTAGTCATCTGATTCGCCTTCGGCGTCGCCCTTATCCACAACAACTATCTAAGGCTGAGTAGGACTCTGTATTATCTGAAATAGGCTCATAAATGTGCTAATCTCTATCATTTGTCTGCGTATCCACTCCATCTCCTCCCCTCGTTCTTGGAGTTTCTCTTTCACGGTCTGCAGCTCTACAACTTGCTCCTCAACTTTCCGCTGATATATGAAAGAACAAGACCCTTCTCCTGGTCTATATCATGTACGTAGCGTCTCTCGACTGCCCGCACAACGAACACGGCCAGATCGGTCTTTTCCCATAACTGAAATAAATGCCTCCTCATCAGAAATGGGGGTACTCCCAACATCACTCTTCAAAGAAGGAGTGGTCAATTAAGTCATCTTTTCCTACAAAAAAAATAAAGAAATAAAGTTCTTATTAGTGATATAAATTAATTTTAATAACAATTATTGAAAAAATAATTCAAAGGATAAAAAGATTTACATATCGACTCATACTCTCCTCATCTACCCATTGCTCACTGTCTTCTGGAAGATCCTTATATCTACCCATCTTGAACATCTTAAGACGCTCGAGATCACGTTGATGAACACGATACTGTTCAAATTATGTTAAAAAAAATAAGTAATAAAAACTTAATAATATAGAAAGACCAATAATAAAATGAAAATCTTATGAAGTCATCCTTCAATTGATAATGACTCATCCGGCCTCACCTATATGGCATAGACTGATGGGAGCGATTTTGCCTATTACGATTAGCAATTTTCTATAGAAAAAATATTAGTTGTCAAATTTGTATCGAATAAATTAACATAAATTATTAAGTTTTATTATTATTACCTACTCATCTGACGTGTTCCATTTCTCGCACATCGTCTGTCAATCAAATGGATCAACACCGGTCGACACGAAAGCAATTGCATCCGCCAAAGTCTTTCCCGTATAAAACTATAAAATGATTTGAGTTTGACTTCATTATATATGAATATAAGAAAAATTAATACAAAAATATATTATACATTAACATAAGAAAATATTAATTTACTCTTTTCTTCAAAACGTTACGTCAGCTGCGATGCATTGAGGTCATGTGTATAAACATCTCCCTATTTGTCTCAGGAATTCGGTCTTACTGATACATCAGTTGCACATTATCGTTAACTTAATTAGTCATGCAATATTTCACAAATATATAGTTAATTTTAAATATTTTTACCTCAAGATTTCTAAAAATTGCAGCTTTCTTCGCTGCAGGAAAAGTAACAAAATTTTTCTGCCATATCTTGCAATAAAGCTTTGCAACACTGCTCATGTGAGATACAAAATTGCTTCCCTTCTCGTCAACGCCGTAACCGCTGATCATCCATGTAGACACGCTAATTTTGACGTCATTTTGAGTAAATTTCATATCATATAATAATGCCTCAGAATGGTCTGATATTTAATCATTGATTGATTTTTATTGATCTTTTTGAGTGTCGGGTTTAACAGACATGTTTAAGTTAATTAATTAAATTGATTTTAGCTCAAATTTCAGTTAAAAATATGAAGAATTCTAAAAGACGTCGACCTGTGTAGACGCCATTTAAAGTTTATTCTTATTTTAACGTTTAAATTTGAATTTTAATCAATTGATTAATTAGCTAAAAGGCGTATGTGAGAACTGACGCGTTTTACGTTTCCTAAGCTATTTTAACTTCTCTTCCGGATGTTTATCCTTATCTTAATTAGTGTAAAAGACGTCTACACATATGGACGCGTTTTACCTGATAAAGATAAAGATAAGTTTTTCCGGATATTTATCCTTATCTTAATTAATCTGAAAGGCGTCAGCCATGGTGGACGCGTTTTAGATAATTACAGATAAAGATGAATTAATCAGTATTTATCTGTTGGTTAAGATAGATAAATCCGAAGTTTTTCTATGTTAATCACGAACGCAGAAGAAGCCTATAAATACCTTACATGTTGAAGAGTAAAAAAGTTAAGCGTGATCTTGAGAGAAGCATAATCTTTAGCGAGTTGAAGATCAAAGCAACAACGTCGGAACGTTGAAGCACTGCTGTTTCCAGAAGTCGGCGTCCTTTCAAGTCTTCATCCATTCAAAAATTCAACAATTGGGCATAAGTTTTTCATATATGCAATTTCATTTTAGTTTTCATTCTTCAGCATTCACTTCATGCAAACACACACAACACATTCATCATCTTCAAAACCTACTTGATTAAGGGGTTTCAAAAGCCATTAAAACAAGTAAGTTTGCTGTTTAATTGCATGCTAAGCATCATGATTAGAATGGATACTGCTTTTACTTAAAATTCTCATAATTGTTTCTTTATCTCCTTTTCTTTCTATACTTTCTGCTGCACTCAACAACAACGAGAGAATCAAGAGGAGCAAATCAAGCACTCAGCAAAAGGGATTTCTGGACGATCCTCAACCTCAACCTCAACCTCAACCTCAACCTCAAATTTCAAATTCAACAGCAAGAACAAAAAGCAAAGAAGGGTTCTCTTTCTTCAGCCGGCTGAGGAAGGGGAACCAAGGACTCCATATCTTCCGCGTTTAAAAAGGTAGGCGATCATACTTCTTTTGGAACTTTTTAGTTAAAAGTTTCTGGCGATCACTGCACTTAGTTGCTGTTTTTAATAGGTTTATTTTACACTAAATAACCTAGATTTTTCATGTTAATCACACGGTCATTATAAGCACTCACAGCTTTTTTGGCGATCACGGTGGGACTTGGTCTCGCCATCTTTTAAGTTTTTTTGTTCTTGCTATCATCAACCGGGCACCCACAGTGCACCACTTGTGTCTTTCAACACGTCCTCACCAATTGGTGAGTGTTTTAGTTTAATTAATTTCCCTCGTGCACCACGTGCACACCCCAGTGGCAAGATCTTGCCCTCCCCTTGATTAGTTTAAAAAGCTGTTTTTGTGATGAAAATGATGTGTGATTGATTGATTTTCTAGTTATTTAGTTGGTAAATTATCCTGTTAAAAATTTGGAACTAAAAAAAATCTACATGAGCTGATTATTTCCTTCTTTTAACCTGTTTGAGGAGGATTCAACTCAGAAAATCCTCCTGGAAAACTGTTTCTGCGAACTGAAAAGCGTCCAGGAGCACTGACGCGTTTCAAACCGCGTCAACACACCCAGACGCCTTTCAGTCTTCATATCTTCTTTGCTGTCTGCATCTGTTTCTGTGAAAAATTAAGTTCTGTTTTGAATAGCGTCGACTACACTCGACGCGATTCAGACTGTTTCTTAGTTATTTTTCAGTTTTCAGATTTTTGTGGCTTGAGTGCTAGTTACCCTTTATTATTAAGCATTAGAGGCCATTCAGGCCGTAGGACATACGCATTGAGGCGAATACCCTCCTTTTCTTAGGAACACATTACTTGACGTCAGCAACTCTCTCTGATTAGGTTGGTCCCTTGATCAGACTAGAGAAGTTGACGTTGAGACCTCCATAAGTCCCCAAAATCAAGGTATTTCTCCTTGATCATCGGGCTGGTTGTACCAATTGAAGTCCCGGTTAGATTCTGAAAGCGTTGTGAGAGAAAGCCCTAGAGAATAACGGTGGAAACTGAACTGAAACTAGGATCTTTCCCCTGAGCGAATTTGTGGTTTAATCCAATTCAAATAACTCAAAAAGGAATCTTAAAATCACGTTAAGCATCCACTTGATTGATTAATCTCTGTGCAACTTGTTTGTCAAATCTTTGAAAAAAAATATAACATCATGCTGCTACGATCAGGCAGGGACTTGAGTATGGCTCAAGACGCCATCATCAACTACGAGGGAGATGCTAATGCCCCTCGGGATTCTGACTACAACTATGAGAACGGGAGAGATGCTGATGCCTCCCGTAATTCTGCCCCCATTCCATATCGACATGATGGGAACGTCCGGACCCCTCTCTTTCATCCCCATGATCGATATCCTGATCCTCCCCCGCATGAATATGCGATTCCTAATCCCGATCCTGAGGGGGACATGAATCAGAATGATCCCTCATCCTCTGATCCTGTGGATCTCGTCAACGCTTTGGGAGTTCTTGCCTCCCGACTGGACCCTCAGCAGTTCGAGGCGATCCAATCGATTCTGAAGGGGAAGGCACCCATGCAGCCTGCCGAGCCGAACCCTGTGGCTCCCCCTGCTATTCCTCAGCAACCTTCTTTTCCTCCTCCTTATATCCATCAGGCCGTGGAGGGCTTTCATATTACTTCTCGGCCAGCTGGGCCGCAGCTTTCATCCTCTAGGCAACCGGCTAGACCGCAAACGCCTACTTATCAAAATGCCCTCGGGCATGGCGGAAGCTCTGCCGGACCTCCCCTTTATTGTCCCCCCTGTCCAACGTACTCTAGGCAGCAGGCCTATCAAGTACCTCCACCTCCTCCTCCTCCCCAGGTAGATCTGACCACACAAGCATTGCTGGCCAAAATGGAGCGTATGGATGAGCAATTTAACAACCTCCAGAAGATGATGGGGGTCAAAGCTGTACCAGAAATCAACTTACCGAGCCTGCCGGTATTCCACCTACCACCCTCTGAAATGCCAGTGTACCGGAAGTACAACGGTACTGGTAACCCCTTCACACATCTGAAGGAGTTTATGTATGAATCCTCTTTCTGGCAGAACGACAAGAGGTCGTTGGCCTTTTTGTTCAAGAGATCTCTAGAGGGACCAGCCCTCGAGTGGTTCTTTTCCTTGGAACCCTCAGAAGTAGAGGACTACGGTATCGTTTCACGCAAATTTATTCAACGATACCAGGACAGAGTTGCACCCTCCTTGTCCATCACTGACCTCATTGCCGAAAAGATGAAACCTGATGAGGAGTTTGTCAGTTTTGCTGACAGGTGGCGGGGCCTGGCCGAAAAGGTGAAAGACCACTTGTCCGAGTCCGAACAAGTGAAAATGTTGATTTCTAACGCCACGCCCCAATTCAAGCTAGTCCTCTCCTTGAACAACATGGCAGAGCTCTATGAAAGAGCACGGTACTGCCAGAATGCTTTTAAGGACGCTACATTCTCTAGCGTCTTTGATCCTCACAGACCTAGCAGGCCTCCACCTCGGAAGCCTGCAGTGCCAAATTCTCCCAGCACAGGTCCGACTACTGAGGGCACGCTCTCTCATGAGCAAGTCAGTAGCATGAACAATAACTCGCCCCAGTTTGTGAGGAGTCTGCAGCAGTACCAGAGGCCACAGCAGCCGAACCAGCAAGGGTACAGGCAGCAGCAGAGCCCCCATTATCAGCAACAGTATCAACGACCCCAGCAGCCGAATCAGAACCAGAACCAGCATTAGCCACAGCAGCCGCCACAAAGGCAATTGCAGTACCAGCAGCCCCAGCAACAGCAATATCCCCAACAGCAGCAATATCAGCCGCGCGCACCGCCGGCATACCACAATGTCCCTCCTCCTGGTGATTATAACCAGCCGAGAAGACCTCCAGGCCCGAAGAGGGCGGAATACCCTGCCCTCCCAGAATCCTTGGCCGATATCTTCAGTGCTCTAATGGCAGCTAATGCCTTAGTCTTACCAAGGGAAAAGGCCGTCTGGCCTCAAAATGCCGACACATCCAGGTATTGCTATTTCCATAGGCAACCTGGGCATACCATTGACACCTGCTTCCAATTCAGAGATTATATTCATGATCTCAATGAGCAGGGCGGCATAGACTGGGAGGAGATGAAAAAGTATATATCAGCCCTGAAGGCGAGAAGACCGCAACAGCAGCAGCAAGTAAGACCACCAGCACAGGCAGCACCGCCACCAAATATGGGCATAGTGCAGAACCCGCTCCCGGAGCACCAGAACCAAAACCAAGTTGCTCCCATTCTGACGAACAGCCAGTCTGAGGCTAGTCGTGGGCAACAGTGGAGGATAGAAGATTCTTCTTCTCTTTATTCAACGGGTCACGTTCAGAATACCGCAGAACAACCACCACGCCGCACCATCCGCATACCTAGGCCACAACCCATTACCATCACCCCTCTACCGACACCCACATATCACTCGCCCGCACCCAATAACCCAGTACCGCCACCCGCTTTCCTTAAGCCCATCATGCCCCATACCACTACGCCTCCACCATATAATCCACCACAAACCAACTACGCACCCCTTTTACCATCTAGGCCATTACTCCGCGTACCATTCCCTACTTCGCCCATTACTACCACCACCTACCCAGATATGCCCTTACCATCCAAAACGCTATTACGCGTCCCATTCCCCACTTCACCAACCACTTACCCATCCACCATCCAACCATCTAGGCCTTTAATCTGCACCATGCCACCACCACCTAACCCTACCCCATCACCTACATATCAACCCTCCGCACCGCTTACGCCACCCGACTCTGCGGTACTAAAGGTGTCACCGGGATCCTCCACGGTTGAGGAACATGCGCTCCGAAGTGGAAGGATTTTCAACAAAGTCTTCCCTCAGTCCACAGTCAGAGACGGCCCATCACGGCCGACTGAGGAAGCCCATAATGAAGAGAGTGCACCAGGCACTCAATATGACTTGTTGAAACATCTGGACAGAACACCGGCACGGATCACTGTACTTGAATTGATCAAAAGGTCCAAGATTCACCAAGAAGCCTTAATGGAATACCTACAGAAGGTGATGGTCAATGAAGACGTGCCGGTAGAGAAAATTGCAGCACTACTAGTTCCTCAGGGGGATCAGCCCTCTATTACATTCCACACATCGGAACTAGCACCGCCAGCCGCCAGAAGCATGGCTCTAAGCATCACGGTCAATATCTGCAAGAAGGCCGTGGACGCGTGCCTGGTTGACACGGGGGCTTCAATCAATGTTCTACCCCCGAAGACCCTAGAGCTGTGCGGTGTGCCCAAGGAGAAGTGGCTGCCTAGCCCCATTTCAGTTACAGCATATGACAACTCTACCCGTTCCCCTCTGGGAATAGTTTATTTAAAAGTGGAGCTAGGTCCCGTAAGTCATGCAGAGGTTGAATTTCACATTCTCGAAATTGACCCTTCTATAAATGCCATTCTAGGACGTCCTTACATTAAAACTCTTGAGGCGATTCCTTCTACGAATCACCAATGCCTCAAATTCCCTTTCAAAGGACGAATTATTAAAGTGACGAGCATGCCGATCCTTGCTGCTGCTCATACATTGAATGTTAAATCTGCTGTTTTACCTGGCCGACAACCTTTTCTGTCGGTATTACAGGTCTACCGTCCAGTGGCTGATCCTTTGAAAGCCGCCATCATTTCTCCTTACCCATTAAATGCTATCAAAAGGGGGAAGTGCATGAGTACCCCAGGATGGAGAATCATGATGAAGAACGGCTATCAGCCTGGAAGAGGTCTGGGCACACAATTGCAAGGCAGGACCACTCCAGTCAAAGATCATCGAGCAGCACCTGGAAGTGGTCTGGGCTATAGGCCAAGAAGGCTGAAGCAAGATCTGGTTCAGCAAGCAGAGATTGAAGAAGGTCGAAAAATCCTGGAGACAATGTCTACACCACCTAAGGAAGGCCGAGATCCCCTAACATGGACCCTGTATACACACTTTGTAAAAGGGCCCATACTTAGTCACGACAACACGGTGGTCATTACTTCATGTTTTGACCTCCATGACATATATGAGAGAGACTTGGCCAGACATTGTTCTGAACTACTTACGTACCAATCCTTGGAGGCTCTGCGGCCTATGAAAAGGAGGAAATTCCATGATCCTGAATGTGAATGGTACAGATGGTTCGATCTAAGGGACCTCTACATAGCACTGAACAGATTATTCCTAGATCCTGCAGAACCCAAGTGGCCGCCGCAGATCGACGAGCTGATTGAAGGTCCTGGTGCCATCTTTGATAAGCGGATACTGCTATCGGAAGAAACCGATGAAGGGGAGCCAGATGACCCCTATGAAGCTGGTTATACAACAGATCTGCTCTGGAGAGGGACATATCCTTCACATATCTTTATGCTCCATACTTTATTCCGCACACTGCTCTTGACCCCGACTTGGTCGCGGGTCATCACTGAAGATATTCCACGGGCTCCGCCCGTTATGATCACTCTGTCTCCTCGGGACCTCATTCTATCCCCTCCTCTCGACCTAGAGAGGATGTATGATCTGATCTGGGACATATTGCTATATGATCCCCCTAATCCTTTGACCTTGGTGCCGCTTCCTCCGTCTGATCCTCCTTCCATTTGCATCCATTCTTGCTTTATGTTTAACTCCTCGATGGTCCAAAAAAAAACGCCAATTTGGCAACAAATTCTTCCCAAATCCTCATCGAGGAAACATCTTACTTGTCCGATTGCCCCCTATCGCGCGGGTCCGTCGGTCAAGATTCTCTCTTAGATCTACTATGTCCCTCCCTACGGGAGGATTCCCCTGTATTTCCACTTGTATCCCAGGATTTTCATCCTGCTTCATCTTCATTAGGTTATGATAGGCAGTTTAGTGAAGTTAGGCAGTCCAGTTTTAAGCAGGTTAGTCAGGTTAGGAAGTCTAGGAAGCCTAAGGGTAGGCAAATTCCAGATAGATACCTCCAGGACTTAGCTGATAAGTGTTCTTCTTGATCTTTAATCCCTCAGCTTTTAGAAGATCCAATTCAGATGCCAGAAGATTGTACGGACGATGAGTCAGTTAATGATGGGTATGGGGTATATGAGTTAGTGCATGGAAAAGACCCCATTATTGAAGATGAGGAAGATGATGAGGACGCGGCTGAGGCGTATGCCAATGGAGTGAAGAGATTTGATGAACCCTCAGCTGCCGTAGAAGAGCCCACCAAAGAAATAAACTTAGGGACTGAAGACGAACCTAAGGTTGTCCTCGTCAGCAAAAATCTTTCTACAGAGGATGAGAAGACAATGGTACAAGTACTTAAGGACTATAAGGACACTTTCGCCTGGAGTTATGAAGATATGTCGGGATTAGACTCATCTTTAGTTGAACACAGGTTAACATTAAAAGATGGAGCTAGTCCGGTCAAGCAGAAATTAAGGCGATTCCACCCACAAATGGCTCTAAAGATGAAGGAAGAGGTCGATAAATTGCACAAAGCCAAATTTATTAGAGTTGTCTTTTATCCACAATGGGTGGCCAATATAGTCCCGGTTATGAAAAAGGACGGGAAGGTCAAGATTTGCATTGACTTCCGCGATTTGAACCGGGCATGTCCTAAAGACGATTTTCCATTGCCTCATATTGATGTACTCATCGATAACACTGCTGGCTATGAAACGTTATCGTTTATGGATGGATTTTCAGGATACAACCAGATTAAGCTGGCAGAAGAGGATCAAGAAAAGACCTCATTCACTACACCTTGGGGAACATACTGTTATGTTGTCATGCCATTTGGATTGAAGAATGCTGGAGCCACTTATCAGAGGGCTATGATGGCAATATTTCATGACATGATGCATATAGATCTGGAAGTGTATGTGGATGATTTATTGGTTAAGTCTAAAACAAAGGCTGAGCACGCCAAAGTTTTGGCAAGGGTATTAGAGAGATCGAGAGAGTATCAGTTAAAGATGAACCTCAAGAAATGTGTATTCGGGATATCTTCAGGAAAATTGCTTGGATTCATTGTCAGCAAACGGGGAATTGAGATCGATCCCAATAAGGCAAAGGCTATCAGAGAAATGCCACCTCCCAAAAACTTGAAAGAATTGAGAGGATTAATTGAGAGGTTGCAATTTATTCGCCGCTTTGTCTCCCAGCACTCACAAAGGTGTAAGCCGTTCTACGAACTTACCAAGCCATGAGTCAAATTCAATTGGGACGATAAGTGTCAGGAGGCATTTGACGGATTAAAGGACTATTTGGCAAGTCCTCCTATTTTGAGACCACCATCTCCAGGCAAACCATTGATACTTTATATTTCAGTCCTGGATGATGCAGTGGGGGCTGTCCTAGCACAAGAGGATGAAGAAGGAAAGGAGAGGGCAGCCTACTATCTCTCTAAACTTCTCAACCCCGCTGAACAGAGATACACGGCGATGGAGAAAACATGTGCAGCATTGGTTTGGGTTGTTCAGAAATTGAAGCATTATTTTCTGGCCCATGAAGTCCACCTCATCGCTAGGATGAATCCGATCAAATTCCTTCTGGAGAAATCTGTTCTTACTGATAGGTTAGCGCGATGGCAAAGCTTTCTATCTCAATTCGATATCATTTACATTCAGCAGAAAGCGATCAAGGGCTATGCCATAGCAGAACATCTCGCTCATCATCCCCTTCCTCGATTTGATCCAGTGCGATCAGAGTTTCCGGATGAGGAACTGATGTCCGTAAATCAAATCAGAGATGATATGTGGACTCTGCATTTTGACGGAGCTCTGAATTCTCATGGAAAGGGTATTGGAATCGTTCTGTTATCACCTGAAGGTATCACCATTCCACAAGCCTTTCAGCTTGATTTTTCAGTCACCAACAACATAGCTGAATACGAAGCACTTCTTGCTGGCCTCGAGGCTGCTCATGTTCATGGTGCCACTAAACTCAGGATTGTGGGTGATAGCCAACTAATTCTTCGCCAAGTGCTGACCAAGTATCGAACTCTTGATCCTAAGCTCAAGTCTTATCAAGAACTTACTTCTGCTTACTCAAAGCTTTTCACAAAATTGATCTTTGTCTATGTCCCTAGAAATCAAAACATCCTAGCTGACGCTCTAGCTTCACTTGCATCTTCCCTTGATTTTCCGATCAGCAAGCAATCCGAATCAATCATAGTTCATAGGCGTCTTTCACCTGCCGTGAAAGACCCTTCATTTCTTAGAACTAAGGAGAAATTGCTGAAGAAATTCAGAGATGGGAGTATTGTGGAGAAAAGAGAAATCATGTTGATGGAGCTGTTAGAAGAGATGGATGAGGAACAGAAGCCATGGTATTATGAAATTGCAAAATATTGTGAAGATCAATCGTATCCTGAGGAAGCTACAACTGAGGAGAAAAGGGCTATCAGGAGAGTTGCTCAACGATACACCTTAGTTGGAGGAGCATTATATAAGAGAAGTTTTGATGGAGTTCTTTTGAGATGTCTAGACGAGGATGAGCTTTGGAAGGTTATGGAAGGAGCTCATAGTGGAGTTTGTGGTGGCCATGTTAATGGACAGATGCTAGCAAAGAAAATCTTTAGACAAGGATTTTATTGGCCAACCATGGAAGAAGATTGCGTAGGATATGTCCGTAGGTGTGCTAAGTGTCAACTTCAAGCCGACAAAATTCATTCTCCTGCATCTTCACTCCATCCTGTTTCTTCCCCATGGCCTTTCTCTATGTGGGCTTTCGACATTATTGGACCTCTTGGTAACCCAGATTCCGGCATCAAGCAAAAATCTTTCATTCTCACGGCAACGGAATACTTCACCAAGTGGGCAGAAGCTGAAGCGTACACGGAAGTCAAAGCATCAACCGTCTGTAAGTTCATCCTGAAGAACATCATCACAAGATTCGGAATTCCAAGCACCATCGTCACCGACAACGGACCGCAGTTCGGGTCACAAGAATTGAAAGATCTCTGCAACAGGTATAGAATTGCATTGCATCATTCATCTCCTTATTATCCGCAAGGCAATAGCCAAGCAGAGGCAACAAATAAGACTTTGATAAAAATCATCAAAAAGACGTGTAAATCTAACAAATTCGCAGATTGGCCAGAAAAGTTAGTTGAGGCTCTATGGGCCTACCGAACTTCAATCCGCACACCCACCGGGCAAACTCCTTATTCCTTAACATTTGGAATGGAGACGGTAGTTCCATACGAGATCCTTATACCGTCGCTAAGAGTACAATTGAATAAGGAATTTTCCATTGATGAACATCGTTCAGCACTTCTTGTTCAATTGGAACTTTTAGACGAGAAAAGGTGGTCAGCTGCTAATCATGCAAAAGTTTATCAAAATAGACTAGCACGTTTTTATCAAAAGAAAGTCATTGAACGTAAGTTCAAAGTCGGTGAAATGGTCGTTAAAAGGATTTTTGTAAAACATGGTGGTCCGCGTTCTAAGCTCCAACCCAACTGGAAAGGACCTTATGTTGTATCGCACGCTTTTCCTGGTAATGCTTATCGTCTAGTTAATGCAGAAGGAGAAGAGCTAAATCATCCATGGAATGGTTTACATCTTAAGAAATACTACCCTTAGGTTAAAGAGTCGATCAGTATGGTACAAAGACCAGTGGAATCAGAAAGTTTATAAATTCAAATTTCCCAGTTAGTCTGGATAACTTAATTTCAAACCCATTACTACACACACTGACACGTTTGGTTCGTGAGTAACAAGAGATGCCAAGTCCTGAAAAATATCAAAAGCTTGACTAAAAGTGTAAAGTACAAATCATTCATTTTAAAAACAAAATTCTGTTTTAAATTCGGCCCATGATGTTGGAACGATGCTTAGAATAGACTACCAAGAATACCCGCCATCTTAGTAGGAGGCCGTCATAAAAAAAAGGGGGAGATCCGTTCCGGAAAAAAAAAAAAAAAAAAAGGCAAATGTCAAATCAAAAAGGCCATTACATTACAAACGTTACATCAAGGCTATGAAATGAAACGAAAAGGAACGCAAGGTCGATAAATACCCCGGAAGGAAAATGACCGAACCCCAACGGATATCAGGGTAGGAAAAGGACATCTTTTTAAGTCTCCGGAACCTTCTCATGGGCTTTCTAAACTTATTCTTCTTTTCCTTCTAAAGAGGCGTACTCCAAACTTAAGGAATGGTTTAGATTGACTAAGGGTCAAATCATCAAATGGGATCACGAATGGAAACACAAGTTCAAACACGATGGGTTTAAGTTAAATTGTCAAAAAAACAATTTAGAAATTAAGTTAATAAATGAATATGATCTTTTGATCTAAGTACCATGCTGATCTTTTAGTCAAAAATTCCAAAATAATACATACGTCAAAAATCCAAAAAAAATACATATGTCAAAAATTCAAAAAAAAATACATATGTCAAAAATTCAAAAAAATACATACGTCAAAAATCCAAAAAAAATACGTATGTCAAAAATTCAAAAAAATACATATGTCAAAAAATTCAGAAAAATATATATATGTCAAAATTCAAAAAAAAGCATATATTTCAAAACCCAAATAAAAATGAATATTTCAAAACATCAAAAAAATATTTCAATTAGCATTTGCTTGTGGCATTTAGTGTGTTTCATTCCTTTTATTTTCAGTGAGCATCTGTTTGCTTGTATGTTACATTTTTGCTTAAGTTTGATTATTCTCATTACCTTTGTTAATAAAAGCTATGCCCCTTGACCATTTATTGAAGGAAAAGATTGATCGACCATTTATTTGGTCAGGCAAGGGACTAAGCCTAAATAGATACTTGACCTGTTTGTTAAGTAATGGACAGGATGCAAGACAAATACATGAGACACGAGGTTGGAGGCCAAAAGTTTCATGTATATATGATCAAAAGGTGTTTTGTACATGATACAATATAAAAAAAAGAAAGGTACAAAAGCCCTCAAGGCTGGCTCTCTCCTGCCCCCTCATCCATCTGACTCTGGGCCTCATCCTGAGCATCTGGCGGTGGAGCTCTAGGAGGTGGAGGCGGTCCCATCGCACTTGGCCCTGCCTGGCCAGATGATATGGCTATGCTGGCGGTAAAGGCACTCGCTTGACCTCGGTCGATAGCCCGCTGGCGGGCTCGCTGGTATCTCTCCTCCACCGTACGGCGCTCATGCTCTGCAACCGAAAGACGGCCCTGGAGGCTCTCCATCCGAAGACGGTCGCGGTCCCTCTCCTCCGTCAGGATCTCCAGGCGAACCTGGAGTCGTGCCAGATCTCCAGTGGAGAGGCGCGCCACCTGAGCCTCCAACTCGGCAATGCGAGCAGCCGAAGTCCGTGCTTATGCCAGCTCTGCATCCCTCTGTCGAAGGGCCTCCTGAAGCTCAGCAACCTGCAGAAGAAGATTTTATTAGTCCAAGGCAATTAAGCAATGAGAATCAAATTTGGAAAAGAAAGCCAAAGGGAAGGAACTTACTCGAGTAGCACGGTCCTCCTCCGCGAGAGAAGCCCGGTGGATGGCAGAGGTGAGCTGACTCTGAAGATCAGCCAGAGCAGCGTCATGGGCGGAAGAGGATGAGGATGCTCCATAAGAAGGGGGAGCCGCCTGGGTGTAGACAGCTCGCTGCATCAAAAGATAACTGTCAGTGTCAATCGCCAAAACAGTTAATTAATTAAAACATGCACTCATATTCATGCATACATACCAGATCGAACAATTCTGTCTGGACTTGTTCTAGCTGGGCCTCCGCATCATGTAGGCGGGCCCGGAGGTCGATGATGACCGCATCACGTGCATCCTGCAAGTCACGCATTCATACATTCATTCACCAAATATAAATCAAGATAATAATAAATTAAAGACGCATAAATGCATACTTACATCGAGTGGTCGGAGGAGCCGAAGTTGATCAGTGTAGTGGGCCCGGTAATGCTGGAGGTAGCCCTCGCTACTCTCCGCACGGGACTCCACCCGTACGCCGCGGCGGTGCCAATCCTCATATTGCTCCGGGAATTTCGCACGCCAATCTGTGAGGGCTTGCTTGCCCCTCATGCTCCTTCCCACGTCCTCTGGGACCTCCTCATCGATCCATTCCTGGTGGAGGCCCAGGGTCCTCATCACGAGCCGGAGGCGGAGGGGCTCAATTTCGTTGAGGCAATGTAGCCACATTTGCCTCCCGAACCTCCTCCTGCCAGCCGTCATCCACGGCTGACCCTCCTCGCCCATACCAAGGTACGGGCGCCAGATCACCTGCATATAGATTAGATGCATTCATATCAATAATTTGCATTTAAACAATACAAGATTGCATTGAATAAAATTAAAAAAAAAAAAAAAAAACTTACCAGAAGCTCTGGATAGTCCAAGAACTGACGGCGGAGGGCCGTCAACTGGTGGTGCTGTGGAGCCGTGTCCACTATTGGCTGCCAACGGCAGGCCAATGGGACGACACTGGGTCTCGCAATCCGCGCTCTGCCGAGCGGGAAGTAATAGTAACTCCACACCTGCATTCATGAACATATAGGTTAGAAAAAAGCATCATCATATCATATTGCATGTCATGAACAAATAATGAAATAACTTAATACCTGAAGAAACGGCGAGAAGCCGCTGACAGTGGTCTCACGGTCCGGCGTGATCGCGGACAGATCGGCGAAAAGGTGAGCCAGAAGGGCCGCACCCCAGGCGTACTCTCCTAGGCTATCTAAATCATCTAGCAAATAAAGGAATCTACAGTGGATATGGTCGCCCTTCGTACCGAAGAGCAACCGACCAAAGAAGAAAACTAGAAAGACTCTAAGCTGTCTATCTACCTCCTCCCCCTGACTCGGGTCGCTACAGTAGACAAGGGAGGATGACTCTGCTAGCCTATCCCTAAACTCTTCCCGGGTCTCGTCGGACCGACGCCGGGGCTCCTCTAGTCCTAAAGCAGCCTCTACTTCTACCCTAGGAACCATCCTAGACTCCCTGCCTAGGCTAGACACCTCTATTCCTAGCAGAGCCTCCGCCAATCCCTGATAGTTGGGGTAAGTAACCCCACTCACAGGTCGGCCCTCTACCCGGAGACCAGTGATCCTGGTCACATCCTCTAGGGTGGGGACCATATGCCCCCACGGCATTAAGAAAGCCCGGCTTTCCGCATGCCACTTCTCCCGCAATGCCTGCAGGAGGACCAGATCGAGCCAAAATGGCTCGATGTCTAGAACCTCACCGAATCCCATCCGGCGCAGGCGCGCCCTCTGGAAATCCGGGAGACCCCTATAGGCACCTATCACTAGGTCCCATGAGATCCTGGCCCTCATCACTCCCTGCAAATAAAAAAAAAACATAAAAACAAAGGTCAATAATGAATAAAAACAGGAAAATCAGTTCTGTTTTGAAAGGCGTCAGCCCATATGGACGTCTTTTAAAACACGTCAACCTTTCTTGACGCAATTTGAAATATTTATTCATAATTAAAAAATTCGGAATTTATCTTGAAAGACGTCAGCCCATGGTGACGCCTTTTGAATGGCGTCACCTGGTCTGGACGCCTTTCAAGCCCATATTCCGGGTTCTTTGAAGAACCCCGTTTTTCCCCTCTTCTCTTCATCTATTCACACCATAGGGATCTTACCGTGTGGAGGTCGTCCTCCTCTTCTTCTTCCACCGCCATGGGTGCCGGTGAAGGGAGTTCTTCCTCCAAGAGAGCCTCGGCTTCGGCTAACATCGCCGGAACCTCCTCGGGAGATTCTTCTTCTTGCCTTCGCCGTCTCTTGGCTATGATCTTCATCTTCCTGGATCCTTCACCACGTTCCATAGCTCGAGTAGAGGGAGTTTTGAGGGAGAGATCGCCGGAGTTCGGTCGCCGGAGAGAGAGGAGAAAGAGAAGATTTTTGTGAAAAGTGAGGAAGAAAGGGGGCCTTCGCGGGTCTGTAACGAAAAGGTTTAAAGGCGTCGACTCAGACAGACGCGTTTTAGAGCGCAAAAGTTGAGGCGGCAAGGACAGCTGTTTGAAATTGATTGAAAGACGTCCACCCATGCTGACGCGTTTCAGATTACCGCAAGTTCTGGTCAGAGCCGTACAGAGAAAAATGATTAAAGGCGTCTGTGTGTCTTGACGCGTTTCAGGGAATTAATCATGGAATTAATGACAGAATCCTGGAGGAAGTAGGAGAGAGAGTTGAAAGGTGTCAACTGTAGAAGACGCTATTTAAGCTTTAATCAGGTTTTGAGGATTAAATTGAATTTCTGGAAAAGGAATTACTGTTGAAAGACGTCTTTCTGAGTGGACGCGTTTTACATTTTACAGAACCCGAATTGTTGAATTTTCAGGAAAAATCAAGTCTTTACTAAAGGAAAAATTATGTGCACATCACAGAAAGTTGGGGAAAGATTCCAAGGAATGAAAAATCAATCTTTATTCAATGAAATCCTTTATTACATCAAGAAAAAAAAGAAGAGAAAGAGGACATTTAAGGGAGAATATCATGAAGACCTTTAAGGTAAGGAAATTTCAGTCCTCTATCTCTATCTTTAGAGGATCTTACACGATAGCTAAAGCCAAGGTTCCACAGAGTAGTAATGATTTGTATAGCTTCATAATCTTCGTCGGATTCCAAGTCGCGCTTCTTGATTGGGAGTGTGGGAGAAAACTCAGGGAATTCACGACGGCCCAAGCTAAGTTGAGTAAGACACCGATGTGGGTTGTATAGCACGAACTCGGTGGTTCCAATCAACTTGAGGTCTGCTCCCGTTGTACGGCGCACCCAAACTGGTTTTCCAACAAGAGCGAGTGGAGACGAGTCAAATATGTCGGATGTCATGAGCTTCAAATACTCTCTCCAGTCGGCCCGGGTCTTGAGTTTTGGAACTTTGTTGACCATGTACTCATTGAACTTTACAACATTAGCAATGCAATGAATTGGACTATTCAAGAAGATCTGAGATGGATTCAGAGGCCTTTTCTTGCTATGCTCAAACTTGAAGTGAAGTTCAACCCACAAGGCAAAGAGTAACATGCACCCATATGGAGGACGACCCACAGAGGCCGCAGAAAGCCCGCTATAAAGATATGCCAAGAGTGCAGTGCTAATGGATTTACCTTCGAAGATTGCGCAAATAGCACTAACTTGATCATCTTCTAAGATGTTATCCTGCGCAGGAAAGAACAAGGCACCGGCAAGGCATGTGATTAAAGATTTTGTTACATCCTCTGCTTCATCCTCCTTTAGATCATCAATTTCATATAAAGTCCACTCAGCTAGCTTTGCGAGATTGATCCCCTTTTTGGTAAGGCATCCTTTAGCTTCTGAAGGATCCTTCATGATCGATGTCAACAATTGTTGACCGGTGATTTTCTCTCTTGTCAAGGCTATCTTATTTTTGTTGTCTTTGGTCTTTGGGAGACCTAATAGAAGTTCCGCTTCTTCTAGAAGGATCGTGCACTCGAAGTCTTGGAAGAAGAACGTATGAGTTTGGGGATGCCACCACTCGATCAAGGCACCCATAGCCGCCCAATCTACGTTCGCGCTCTTGTAATTCTTGGCAAGCACTACAAGTCCTTGAAGATTCCATTTGGATATGAACACTTGCATGGAAAGCTTAACACTTTTTGCAAGTTTACGAATTCAAGGGAGAGACGTAAATTTTCTTGGTCCAGGAAACATGGGATAATTCTGAAAATAAAAAGAGAGTTTGATGAAGAACATGAAGGAAAATTGAAAAGGAAGTTGATTGAGCTTACTTGAAGATTGGGATTTCTTCCATTAAGGTGATTCTCTACGTCGGCAAACTTCTCTAGAGACATCTTCATCTTCTTGTTTGAAGAATCCATCCCTCTTTTTCGGAGTTCCTCCTTCTTGAAGCTTGGGAAGCTTGGAAACCTTGAAGAAACCTTGAAAGCTTGGAAGAAAACTCAACTTTGGATCTTTGGATTATGGTAGGATTGCTTGGGAACAACCTAGGGGTGTTTATATAGAAGGAATTGCGATCCTAGGTAGACCTTTTCCGGATTGAAAAAGGGATGTGCATTGGTAGAGTTGGAATTCGAGTAGAGAACAACCAGAAACCTGTTTCTGTGAGTAAAAGACGTCGAGGAGCACTGACGCGTTTCAAGGTTGAATGGCGTCTTCGCGACATGACGCGTTTTAGTAATTCTGCTATTTTCCCGAAATTCTTGGATTTTGATTGAATATTTGTTTGGGAATTTTAACGATTTTGATTGCAGAAAATTCTGAGCAAAGTTGGAAATATCGAGAAGATCTCACTATGAAATTTATGAAGTCCCGACCGTGGCTAAAAGGACGGTTATTTCTATCATTGTGCTCTTTCATGTAAAGCATTTGCATTACTATATGATAAGTATTTATTAGATCATATCAAGGACCTTATGGTTTTGATGAAATTGGAATTTGAGTTCCTCTACACCAAAAACAGTGATAATTCCAGAGAATTCTTAATCGCACGGATAGGCCGCTGGATTGTTAATTAGTGAGGACGATGGTTCCACTTTTGTGAAACGGTGCGTGGATAAACGAGCTTCGGCTTAGCATTGGATTACAAGAATTAGTGTCTTGACTCATTAATGACAATTTAACAATATTATCCTTGATTAATTTATATTTTATTTGACTTTAAATTTTTCTTTTAGCCCAGCATGCATCATATAGGACTTTGAAATCACTGTAATAAGAATTAATTATTGATTAAGTTTCAGAGCATAAATCAAATAACTTCAACATGATATGAAATATTCCATTCCGAATTGAGTATCTTGATTATCTTTGAGGTTCGCTTGAAGATATCATTGGAATTCTATCCTTGATTGGATTCTTTATCCAATATTTCTTGTTTTTTCTTTTAAGATCCATCATGGCTGCAGCACGTCCACATTGGCTGGGAAACGCTCCCCATGATGAAACCTACAGTGTCTATGACCTGGGGTACTTCCCACTCCGAGGAGGTTGATCGACCTTATTTTATTTCCTTGTCTACCTCATCCAGACAGGATTGATTCCATTGATTTCCTTGAGCTATCTTCATTGATGATTTTGAGAAAAATTCCAATCATGTGATGTTAAGAGCGTGTCTCATCACACCTTGGCATCAGCTTTTCAGTACATTCCATTCCATTTCACTCCCTTGCAAAGATGATGCCAAGGTGAGGCAGTTGTAGACACGCTAATTTTGACGTCATTTTGAGTAAATTTCATATCATATAATAATGCCTCAGAATGGTCTGATATTTAATCATTGATTGATTTTTATTGATCTTTTTGAGTGTCGGGTTTAACAGACATGTTTAAGTTAATCAATTAAATTGATTTTAGCTCAAATTTCAGTTAAAAATATGAAGAATTCTAAAAGACGTCGACCTGTGTAGACGCCATTTAGAGTTTATTCTTATTTTAACGTTTAAATTTGAATTTTAATCAATTGATTAATTAGCTAAAAGGCGTCTGTGAGAACTGACGCGTTTTACGTTTCCTAAGCTATTTTAACTTCTCTTCCGGATGTTTATCCTTATCTTAATTAGTGTAAAAGACGTCTACACATATGGACGCGTTTTACCTGATAAAGATAAAGATAAGTTTTTCCGGATATTTATCCTTATCTTAATTAATCTGAAAGGCGTCAGCCATGGTGGACGCGTTTTAGATAATTACAGATAAAGATGAATTAATCAGTATTTATCTGTTGGTTAAGATAGATAAATCCGAAGTTTTTCTATGTTAATCACGAACGCAGAAGAAGCCTATAAATACCTTACATGTTGAAGAGTAAAAAAGTTAAGCGTGATCTTGAGAGAAACATAATCTTTAGCGAGTTGAAGATCAAAGCAACAACGTCGGAACGCTAAAGCGTTGCTGTTTCCAGAAGTCGGCGTCCTTTCAAGTCTTCATCCATTCAAAAATTCAACAATTGGGCATAAGTTTTTCATATCTGCAATTTCATTTTAGTTTTCATTCTTCAGCATTCACTTCATGCAAACACACACAACACATTCATCCTCTTCAAAACCTACTTGATTAAGGGGTTTCAAAAGCCATTAAAACAAGTAAGTTTGCTGTTTAATTGCATGCTTAGCATCATGATTAGAATAGATACTGCTTTTACTTAAAATTCTCATAATTGTTTCTTTATCTCCTTTTCTTTCTATACTTTCTGCTGCACTCAACAACAACGAGAGAATCAAGAGGAGCAAATCAAGCACACAGCAAAAAGAATTTCTGGACGATCCTCAACCTCAACCTCAACCTCAACCTCAAATTTCAAATTCAACAGCAAGAACAAAAAGCAAAGAAGGGCTCTCTTTCTTCAGCCGGCTGAGGAAGGGGAACCAAGGACTCCATATCTTCCGCGTTTAAAAAGGTAGGCGATCATACTTCTTTTGGAACTTTTTAGTTAAAAGTTTCTGGCGATCACTGCACTTAGTTGCTGTTTTTAATAGGTTTATTTTACACTAAATAACCTAGATTTTTCATGTTAATCACACGGTCATTCTAAGCACTCACAATCCGCACATTCCATCGTTGACCTTGCTCCAATCTCCCATCGGTGACATCTCTGGTTGGGCCCCGACGGTCATGTCCCCGACCCTAAGGCTGCGTAGAAGATGGACCTATTTAAATATACATGATAAAGACATTTATGTTAGATTATAAACATAAAAATATCAATTCATTGAACGACTAAAATTAAAATTCATACCTATTGTAGATGAGGATGTGGATACATATGTAGATGCCTCAGCCGCAACGGCCTGAGTGGCAACAAGCTGAGAGACAAGGGCCTGAGAGTGGGAAGCTCAGGGATAAGTTGCTTAGAGGCAATGGCCTGAGAGGTCGGACGCTCAAGGATAGAGTGCTGAGAGGCATTTTACCTCTTTCGGAGTGTGAAGCCACCACCTAACGCACGAAAGCCACTACCTGAAGCCATATATTCAAAGTTACAATATCATATTAAAGTTAGAAGTAAAAATAGATAAAAAATAAATCTCGTTGAAAGTTACCCTCACCTAAATCTCAAGGTATTTGCCTACTCTTACGCTAATTCCTTCACTAATATCCACATCAATTATTTTTCTCCCAACAAGAATATCAATTAAGTTTACTTGATAAGCTTCTTCAATATTAATACATCATCTTCAGCTGCTTCACCCTACATGTTATAATAATCTCGAGATCGTGCTCTAACATAAATGATCCACCCTACTGTTGTATTATCATTTATATAGAATATATGTTCTACTTGATTTGCAAGAGTAACTGACTCATTTGTGTTGAGTTTAAAACAAGTGTTCAAATTGACAATTCCATGCTTATCGATGTTAAATCCCCTAATATTTTTATAAACATCCCACCAATCACACTTGAACAGTACAACATGACTTTCATGATCGAAAGATATTTCGAAGATATCAATCAGACGTCTATAATATCCATCACATTCAGATTCAAGTTCTATGTTAACAATAACTCCAGACAATTGAGTCAACTTAGTATCATCAATGTCTTTTATAGGAAATCTAAAACCATTTACTATATAACCCGAATGTGAATATGCAAGTCTTGAAGGTCTTTGTGACAAAACTTCGATCTTATGAGTGCAACGAGGATCATTTTATAAACTTGTAGCAAGAGGTAACATGAGTGCTCTTCATTAACGTCATTTACTACCATTAGATAACATTAAACAGAGTCAACAAGAGGTTAACATCGCATATGTAACATGATATATTAAAAAATAAATAAAATCAAAATACATTTAATAGATGATACCTACTTCACTCAATGTCCTAAGGATTTAAGTTGGATAGTCCAATAACTTCAATATGGCATTAAAATCTATATATGATTTACGAAGCAAGTCACACACCCCATATTTGTGGTTCATACGACTGTGTCTAAATCGCCTGCACATGTAGGGATGTATTAGAATAGTTCCATAAAAAAAGGAACAAAATTCTACTCAATGTCTTAAAGTCTTGAATTGGATGGTCTAATAATTTCAACATTGAAAATCACACAAAATACATAATGCATAAGCAAAGCCACCAACAAGAAAGAAGTGTAGTCTTAGGCGAGAATGCTGGCCATCTAATCAATCTCTCCCAGCTCCAGTAAGACTAGTATGTAAAGTATGTTTTTACTTTTATTTATCTCATCTACCCCATGCGTTATTTCTTATCTCCCTATAAATTTAGGGCATAGAAGGTGTACAATTGATGCAGATTGGACAATAATGACTTAAGCATTGTGATGGGACAAGATTAAGCGTGGGTATGAAGATAGGAGTCATTTACTCATCCTCTACTAAAATGAATATAATTGCGTACACTAAATTCAGAATTACTATTATGACCTTAATTCAAAAAGAATGTATAAAGACCTACGTGACTGGCCACTACTACCCGTCGTCACCATTTTTCGACTGCAAATTCTATCATTTTTCCTTCCATCTATCTCTAAGAAGATTTTATTTATTATATTAAAAAAGCAGTCGATTAGCTTGTGCACTAAGGTAGAAGCGCAATTAAAAGTTTTGCCAATTAAAAAATTACTTGGATTTAATACCTTTGCAAGTTTAGGCAACAAATTATCATTCTTATTTTGACAATTATTCTTTAATTTTCTTCTCTCTCCTACATACATAAGGATGGATGTAAATGAAGTGTTCGATGAAATTATGAATGCTTGAGTTTCTACTATGAAGAGGCTTCTTCTAACAATTTCTTTTGCTCCTACTTCAATTTTGTTCTTTTCTTCTATTGATTTTTCCTATTGTTGTTGGTCATTAAAGAAGTATCACTATTGGTCTACAATAGTAATCTATCAAAGTTAACCCTTTGATGATTATTTGTAGGGTCGAATGGCTAAAAATGTAATAGAAATTTTTTTGTTACTTAACAAATAGGAAATATGTCATGTCTATTTGAATTGGTCAAAATCTCGTCCACCACGATCAAAGTCCTCCGCCCGTGATCAGAAGACCGGGAATAAGTTGTTCTTACAAAAGAGAATACCGTTAAGGGCCCCCAGTAGTAATCTAGAAGATCCCTCTCCAATGTCTAAGTCAGAAGACTAGGGGTCTAGAAGAAAGCAGAGAGAGCTTGGGCCGATCAGAGCATACCTTAACCCGTGGGGCTAGAGTCTTTATATAATGGTTCGAAGGCTGCTTCTGATCCTATTCCAATTAGAAATAGTAATTTGCCTAAATCCCCTTTCGAGGGGCAGTTGCTGAGGAAGAGAGTTTACTTTGGGAATGTCATATTTGAGCTAGATCCTTTGGCCCATCATGATCCGTTGAGGATCAGGAAGAATGCTCTGCAACATAGATTTGTATTCGGGCTGATTTCCAGATTTATCCTGATCTGCCTCCAATCGAGGTCGGATTAGGTCGATAAAGTCAAATTCTGCCCAAGGGGAAGAGTCCCACTTGATCCATCCCAGGGGTTCTATTAGAGGAAGGACTAGGATGCCCCTCTAGTGGGCCGACTGAGCGTTGTTGATAGCAAGGCTCCTCTACTGGGCTTAGTCGTGAGCCTTACCTTAGGTTCACGTTATTGCGCTGGCCCACAGGCCATTTGGGCCGGTGAGACTCTCATCCATCACTTGCCCCCCACTCCTAGCATACTCCATGCGGCAAGGAGTAGTTTAGACGGCTACAATCTCGTTGCGGCCATGCTCGAATCCCTTAAAAGGGAGTATATGTGTATATGACATACAACGGTCGAATTTGAAGGGGCAGAAAAGGGGTTGCAACCTGACTTACAACATTTGAAATGATGGGGTGTCTTTCCCGCTGAGGAAAATGTAGGATCTTTCCAGCTACCATGAGCAGATGTGATTCCATATGTCGCGTCTGCTCGGCCTTCCCGTGTTGCTTCGAGTAATCATGCTCCCCTAGTGCGGCCCATCATTCTGTCTTCCGAGAGGAGCCCTCTCGGGAAGCGTCAAACCGCCATTGCCAGGGCAGCCTCTTCAATAAGAGACAGGACGGAGGCCCTCAGGGAGGAACCTATCGTTTCTCTCTTCTTCAAGTGAGAGCCTTTCACAGATTCATCTCTCCTTTCCTCATAAGCCAGAGTGCTACAGGGCCTTCCCTCCTCGACTTTCTTCCTCACACCCCTGTCACAATGGCACGCCGACAGACATGCGCTATGCCGCGGCGGTGGAGGAAGACTGGGTGGTGTTGGAGGCCACACAAGCCACAACGGGGCTCCTAGCATACCTCTGAGATTCTTATCAAATTCGTGCTAAGTACACCCTCATCCTACCGTTGGAGGGGGAGCAAAATTTTTCGCAGCGGTTCCGTTCCTTCATGGCGTACGAGGCCATGTTCAAGGTAGGCTTCAGACTGTTGATTCACCCTTTCGTGGAGGAACTATTGAACTACCTCTGGGTCGCCCCCGCTCAGCTAGTGTTGAATGCTTGGAGGCTCACCCTAGGGTTCCTTGTCTTGGCTTGAAAGAAGGGGCATCATGCACCGAGCGTAGAAATGTTCTTCAACCTCTACCAGGTCAAGCGGTGCAACGCGAGAGGGAGTCAAGGCTTTGTCCAATTTGAGGTGAGAAAAGAGGCACCACTGGCACTGGGGACCAGATATTCCAACGTTCATGGTTGGAAGGAGACCTTCTTCTGGGTCGAAGACCGACACCGAAGGTGGTAGATGTTTCTGGTCATTTTTTAGGATCTATCTATTGGTGGCAAGCTTGACCCCGCGGTTCCATTGCTGCCTCCTAAAGATCCCGGCATTGTCGACCAGATCAGGGGTAGCCCCCTAGTGGATGCCGGCCTTTAGGTGGTCAAGACAGTCCTGTAGGCAGAAAGTTTATCTGGCTTGCCTCTTCCGAGTGAGCGTCTTCTTATCATGTTGTTTTGACCTCTGAATTCCTACGTCATGACCATAATTCATCTCTTTCATCGTTCCGTCAGCTGTTACTGCCCTCCCCGGTCGTGCGGGGGGCAGGGACATCGCAATGGGCGTCGTTTTAGGGCACATCCTTACGTCGGAGCTACAACAGGTGCTAGACGTTACCATCGCTTCTGGTGGTGCATCGGCCTGCCATTTCAATCGGCTTAATGATAAGTTCACAATTTTACATAAATAACAGATGAAATTTACACACTTTGCTATCAATTTAATGAACAAAATCACATAGAATGATAGATAAATTAATTATGCTTTCAAACATATCAATTCTGTAAAATTCGAATTTCAAATATCATCACTCTATGGATTGAATAAGGATAGCAATTTTATTCTCAAATAAGACTTTCTCGACAATTATTTAATGTGAATTTGGATGATTTATTGATTGCCGCATGAACTTAACTGTTATTTTATGTAAATGCAGGACATGAACAAGTAGATGGCATAGTGGTTGGACTACCTGGATTTCAAAGAAGTGACCAGGGTTTGAATCCTTGAAGGAACAAGATTCTATTCATTTTTGTCTTAAAAAGAGAACCACAAGCCAACTAAGAAAGAGAAGAGGGAATTTCGAAATTCAAATTTCAAAAATATTTAAATTTGAATTTTAAATTTTCAAAATCTCAAAAATAACATTTATTCTCCAATTCAAAATTTGAAATATCCCTCACTAAATTTAAATTTCAAATGTACATTCATGGAGAATCCTCTAATCAAGGGGGAGCTTAATGTAAGCAATTAAGGTCCCATTTATTAGAGGATTTGAAATTCAAAATTTGAATTAAGAATTATCTTCTATAAAAACCAAGAGAGTGGGAGAAAAAGAGGACTTGAATCTTGTTTTTGAAATTCTTGCTCTCAATTCCTAAAAATTCTGAACTTTTGAAAATTTTAAACTCTCTCACCCCTTCCATACAAATCTCTCTCTCTCTCTCTCCCAATTTCTCTCTCTCACTTTCTCCCTCTCTTTGCTACAGTACCCGCGGGTACTGTAGAAGCCTCCTCTCTCTCTAGCTTTTGTTCTCTCTCTCACTCTCTCTCTACATCTCTCTCAAACCAGCAACTGTCAGGGCAAGAGGTGGACTCGAGGCATTGCAACTGACCACTGGAAGGAGTCCAAAGCTACCAAGGATCTGTGCAAAGAGCTACGACGGTTGCAAACATCAGTTTTCTCTCTCCACTGCCTCTCTCTCTAGTTTTTGAGTTCTCTATGTTACACTACGTTTAGAATATTTTCTGTAAAAGTTTCCTTATAAAAATCATGTTAATTTTTTATTTTCAATGTCTCTATAAAATTTCATATTGTTCTAATAATGAATGACAGTAGCTCCTTTGAAAAAAGTTATCTTTTCTCCATCTTTTTGTTCTACAACTTTTATTTTTTCTTCTGTTGACACTACTCAAATTTTATATTCTACTTTTAATTAGTGTTTTAGATCTAGTCTTAGTTCAGTAGATGGTCTGATTATGTTCGTTTAGGGGTGCTTCTTTTGTGAGTTCATAGTAAGTCCAATTAATTTCAATTCTTAACAAATCAAATCATCATGCTCCCTCTTCTTTCTTCTCTAATTTTCCTCTAAAAATTCAAGGTTTTCAACTTTAAAGATCTATTTCCCTGTGGATTTGACCCAATCTCACCACTTGCTATTTTTTAAATAATTATATGTGGAAATTTGAATTTTAAGATTGATGTTCGAATATGCTTAACGACACATAATTTCGAGCGATCAATTTTTGGCGACGTTGCCGGGGAATTAGATTCTTAATTTTGATAATTTTGGGTCCATTTGTGTATATCCATACTCACATTTATTTTCTCTTTTTACAGGATTTTTTTTTTAAAAAAAAAAGACAAAAGGAAAACTCAACTTGATGAGTTTGTTCCAATTTCTTTAATATTTTTATTTTATTTTCAGATTTGCTTAAAATAGATATAGCTCTCATTAAATAAATAAATAACAAATAATAAAAACAAAATAAAAAAATGCATTTCAAAATTAGAAATCAAACATTCATATTTTAGGACATGCATCATATAGAATTGCATTAGAATTAGCCATTTAGCTCTTATTTTTGTCATTTGATTCATGTTGAAGAGTGCGGGAAGCAAGGTGAGTCTTTCCAAATAGTGCAAATAACATGTTCATGCATTGTCATTTCATTATTGCATAAAACAAACTTGATTGAATTGTAGTGTGCATTTTCATTGATAAAATAATTTAAGGACATCTTTATAATAAGATAAGGTGAGGATTTCATCACCCTTCTTTGGCCCACAAACTACAAACACTCCATCTTGCATTGTCCTAAGCCCAATAGAAATCAAATAGCAATTGCATCTAAGGTTCACACTATGATTGGACCAAGCTTTGAATTCACTTCTACTTTGGACAACGGTGTCTAGACTAGAGGTTACAAAGGCAAACGCTTAAGTGGACAAGTGGTTATTTAATTAGGTCCCTACGAAAGTAGGGGGAGCCTCTCACTATCCCACCTCTTACCTGGCCGATTGATCTATTGTAGGGGTGATTCATAGTGAAGTCTAGCCATTTTGTGAGAAATCTCATTCTTAAGTCTAGGGTACACTTAGGCCATTAGGAATTTGTTGCTAACTTGTTTGTCTTTGTATAAATAAACATAAAAAAGAAAACATAAAAATAAAAATAACAAAAACAACCATTCTCTTCTCATCTTGCTCTAGCATATGCTAGGTAGAAGATCTCAAAATTCAGAAATTATCAATCCAATTCAAAAAATTGAGAGATACTTACATCACCAAACCAATATTCGACATTAAATGGCTGGAAATAATCAACAAATGTCCAAAAAAATAAAGGAATATTTCATTCCCCAAGACTATAATCCTTCATCTTGTATCTAATTGCCTAATGTCTATGCTAGCCATTATGAGATCAAGCCAAACACCATCCAAATGTTCCCATCTTTCTATGGGAATACCAATGAAGATCTATATAAACATTTGGATGAATTCTTTGAGATTTGTTTAACCGTGAAAATTCAAGATTTCACGGAAGATGCCCTTCGACTTACCCTATTCCCTTTCTCACTTAAGGACAAAGCCAAATATTGGCTGGGAACGATAGGAAAGCCCATTAGGACTTGGCCCGAAATGCAACAAGAATTCCTAAAAAAATGCTATCATATTGGGAGAAGAAATACCATGAGAAGGGCTATAACTGGATTCTCACAATTACCGGAAGAACAAATCCATGAATCTGGGAACGATTAAAGGAATTGCTGAGAAAATGTCCACACTATGGATTGTCTAGGTGGCAAATTGTGCAAGCATTCTATGAAGGTTTAGATGCACAATACAGGCAAATGGTAGATGCATCGTGCGGAGGAGCATTCATGAGTAAAAGTGAGGAGGAAGCATGTGATCTTTTTGAAATGCTAAGTGAGAATTCAATAAATCATGCCTCACTTTCATCATATGAAAGATAAGTGGGAACATCCAAACGGACTGGAATTTATGAAATAAGAAATATAGGAGAATTTGAACCTAGGATGAATATCAATATCTTGGCCCAAAAGTTGGATAAGGTGGACCTTCTAGCCCAACAAATGAGCAAAATGGATCTTATGGCCCAAAAGCTAGACCAAGTCCTAGCTTCAAATAATCAAGGATCAAATATCCATGCACAATCAAGACCATACTCATAACCTTCTCCATCTTATCAAGAAGCTTGTAGTCTTTGTGCCAGCCCAACTCACTGTAGGTGCTTAGAATGACCGTGTGATTAACATGAAATATCTATGTTGTTTAGTGTAAACTAACCTATTAAAACAGCAACTAAAGTGCAGTGATCGCCAGAAACTTTTTAACTTAAAAAGTTTCAAAAGAGAATATGATCGCCTACCTTTCAAACGCGGAAGATTGAGTTCTTGGTTCCCCTTCCTCAGCCGGCTGAAGAAAGAGAGCCTTTTCTTTGCCTCTTTGTTCTTGCTGTTGAGTTTGAGGTTGAGGATCGTCCAGAAGTTATGCTTGATTTCCCCTTTTTGATCTCTTGTTGTTGTTGTTGAGTGCAGCAGAGACAGAGACAAAAAAACGAAGAACTATGATGAGAATTTAAGTAGAAGTAGTATATGAACTAATCATGATTTTAAGCATATTTAAAACAGCAAACTCACTTTTTTAATGGCTTTGAAACCCCTTAGATCAAGTAGGTTTTGAAAGATTATGCTGTGGTGTGTGTTTGCATGAAGTGAATGAAGAATAAAACTAATGAAATGAATGCAGTAATGAAAAACTTATGCCCAATCGGTTGAAGCTTTGAAAGGATGAAGATCTTGAAAGGGACGCCGTCTTCTGGAAATGGCAGCGCTCCGGCGTTACGACGTTGCTTCAATCTTCAACTCACTATAATGCTATGGCTCAACTCAATTCAATTCTGTTCTCTCTCTTTTTTTAACTCTTCAACATGCAGGGTATTTATAAGCATTTCTTGCGTTCGAGATTAACGTTTGAAAACTCCGAATTTATCCATCTTAACCGACAGATAAATACTGATTAATTCATCTTTATCTGTAATTATCTAAAACGCGTCCACCTTTACTGACGCCTTTCAGATTAATTAAGATAAGGATAAATATCCGGGAAAACTTATCTTTATCTTTATTAGGTAAAACGCGTCCACATATGTAGACGTCTTTTAGACTAATTAAGATAAGGATAAACATCCGGAGGAGAAGTTAAAACCATTTAGGAAACTTAAAACGCGTCGACATTCCCAGACGCCTTTTAGTTAATTAATAAATTAATTAAAATTCAAATTTAAACGTTAAAACAGGAATAAACTCTAAATGGCGTCCACTTGGGTCGACGTCTTTTAGAATTTTTCATATTTTAACTCAAATTTGAGCTAAAATCAATTCAATTGATTAACTTAAACACATCTGTTAAACCCGACACTTAAAAAGATTAATAAAAATTAATTAATGATTGATTATCAGACCATTCTGAGGCATTATTGTATGATATGAAATTTACTCGAAATGACGTCAAAAATAGCGTGTCTACAGCTGCCTCACCTTGGCATTGTCTTTGCAAGGGAGTGAAATGGAATGGAATGTACTGAAAAGGTGATGCCAAGGTGTGATGAGACACGCTCTTAACATCACATGACTGAAATTTTTCTCGAAATCATCAACGAAGATAGCTTAATGAGATCAATGGAATCAATCCTGTCTGGATGAAGTAGACAAGGAAATAAAATAAGGTCGATCAACCTCCTCGGAGTGGGAAGTACCCCAGGTCGTAGACACTGCAGGTTTCATCATGGGGAGCGTTTGCCAGCCAATGTGGACGTGCTACAGCCATGATGGATCTTAAAAGAAAACAAGAATATTGGATAAAGAATCCAATCAAGGATAGAATTCCAAGGATATCTTCAAGCGAACCTCAAAGATAATCAAGATACTCAATTCGGAATGGAATATTTCATATCATGTTTGAAATTATTTGATTTAATGGTCTGAAACTTAATCAATAATTAACCTTTATTTCACACTGATTTCAAAGTCCTACATGATGCATGCTGGGCTAAAAGAAAAATATAAAGTTAAATAAAATATAAATTAATCAAGGATAATATTGTTAAATTGTCATTAATGAGTCAAGATACCAATTCTTGTAATTCAGTGCTAAGCCGAAGCTCGTTTATCCACGCACTGTTTCACAAAAGTGGAACCATCGTCCCCACTAATTAACAATCCAACGGCCTATCCGTGCGATTAAGAATCCTCTGGAATTATCACTGTTTTTGTTGAAGGGGAACTCAAATTCCAGTTTCATCAAAACCACAAGGTCCTTGATATAGTCTAATAAATATTTAACATATAGTAATGATGATGCAAAATAATCACATGAAATAATACAAGGATAGAAATAACCGTCTTTTTAGCCACGGTCGGGACTTGAATTCCACAATGGGATTTTCTTGACATTTCCAGCTTTACTCAGGCTTTCTTGAATTTCAGAAACAGGTTTCTGGTAGTTCTCTACTCGGATTCCAACTCTCTTCATGCCTTGTGTCCTGTATATGACTTGAACAAACAGGTTAAGCATCTGTTTAGGCTTAGCCCCTTGCATGGTTAAGTAACCGACTACTTGATCCTATCCTTGATAGAAGGGTCAAGGGACATAGCCTTTATTAACAAAGGTAATAAGAATAATCAGACTTAAGCAAAATGCAACATGCAAGCAAACAGATGCTTACTGAAAATAAAAGGAGTGAGACACACCAAGTGCAATAAGCATATGCTAATTGAAATATTTTTTGTGGTTTTGAAATTTTCATTTTTGTTTGGGGTTTTAAAATATGTATTCTTTTTTTTTTTTTTTTAGATTTTGAAAAATGTACATTTTTTTTTTTTGAATTTTTGAAATATGTACTTTTTTTTGAATTTTTGACTATGTACTTTTTTTGAATTTTTGACTTATACATTTTTTTTGAATTTGACTATGCAAATTTTTTTGAATTTGACATATGTATTCTTTTTTTTGAATTTTTGACATATGTATTTTTTTTTTAATATACATTTTTTTTTTGAATTTTTGACTAAAAGACCAGTATGGTACTTAGATCAAAAGATCATATTCATTTATTAACTTAATTTCCAAATTATTCTTTAACAACTTAACTTAAAACCCATCGTGTTTGAACTTGTGTTTCCATTCGTGATCCCATTTGATGATTTGACCCTTAGTCAATCTAAGCCATTCCTTAAGCTTGAAGTACACCTCTTTAGAAAGAAAAGAAGAGTAAGTTTAGAAAGCCCATGAGAAGGTTCCGGAGACCTAAAAAGATGTTCCTTTCCAACCCTAATATCTGTTGGGGTTCGGTCATTTTCTTTCCGGGGTATTTATCGACCTTGCGTTCCCTTTTGTTTCATTTCATGGCCTTGATGTAACGTTTGTAGTGTATTGGCCTTTTGATTTTGCCCTTTGGCTTTTCCTTTTTTTTTTTTTTTCTATTCTTTTCTTTCTTTCTTTGCTTTGGAACGGATCTCCCCCATTTTTTTTTATGACGGCCTCCTACTAAGATGGCGGGTATTCCTGGTAGTCTATTCTAAGCCTCGTTCCGACATCATGGGCCGAGTGTAAAACAGAATTTTACTTTAAAAGGAATGATTTGTACTTTATACTCTTAGTCAAGCTTTTGATATTCTTTAGGACTTGGCATCTCTTGTTACTCACGAATCAAACGTATCAGTGTGTGCAGTAATGGGTTTGAAGTTAAATTATTAAGACTAACTAAGAAATTTGAGTTTATAAATTTTCTGATTCCACTGGTCTTTGTACCATACTGATCGACTCTTTAACCTAAGGGTAGTATTTCTTAAGGTGTAAACCATTCCAGGGATGATTTAGCTCTTCTCCTTCTGCATTAATAAGACGATAAGCATTACCAGGAAAAGCATGCGATACAACATAAGGTCCTTCCCAGTTGGGTTGGAGCTTAGAACGCGGACCACCAGGTTTTACAAAAATTCTTTTAACAACCATTTCACCGACTTTGAACTTTCGTTCAATGACTTTCTTTTGATAAAAACGTGCTAATCTGTTTTGATAAACTTTTGCATGATTAGCAGCTGACCATCTTTTCTCGTCTAAAAGTTCCAATTGAGCAAGGAGTGCTGAACGATGTTCATCAATGGAGAATTCCTTGTTCAATTGTACTCTTAATGACGGTATAAGGATCTCATATGGAACTACCGCCTCCATTCCAAATGTTAAGGAATAAGGAGTTTGTCCAGTGGGCGTGCGGATTGAAGTTCGGTAGGCCCATAGAGCCTCAACCAATTTTTCTGGCCAATCTGCGAATTTGTTAGATTTACACGTCTTTTTGATAATTTTTATCAAAGTCTTATTAGTTGCCTCTGCTTGGCCATTGCCTTGCGGATAATAAGGAGATGAATGATGCAATGCAATTCTATACCTGTTGCAGAGGTCCTTCAATTCCTGTGACACGAACTGCGGTCCGTTGTCGGTGACGATGGTACTTGGAATTCCGAATCTTGTGATGATGTTCTTCATGATGAATTTGCAGACGGTTGATGCTTTGATCTCCACGTATGCTTCAGCTTCTGCCCACTTGGTAAAGTATTCTGTTGCCGTGAGAATGAAAGATTTTTGCCTGATGCCGGAATCTGGGTTACCAAGAGGTCCAATAATGTCGAAAGCCCACATGGAGAAAGGCCATGGGGAAGAAACAGGATGGAGTGAAGATGCAGGAGAATGAATTTTGTCGGTGTGAAGTTGACACTTGGCACACCTACGGACATATCCTACGCAATCTTCTTCCATGGTTGGCCAATAAAATCCTTGTCTAAGGATCTTCTTTGCTAGCATCTGTCCATTGACATGGCCACCACAAACTCCACTATGAGCTCCTTCCATAACCTTCCAAAGCTCATCTTCGTCTAGACATCTCAAAAGAACTCCATCAAAACCTCTCTTATACAGTGCTCCCCCAACTAGGGTGTATCGTTGAGCAACTCTCCTGATAGCTCTTTTTTCCTCAGTTGTAGCTTCTTCAGGATACGATTGATCTTCACAATATTTTGCAATTTCATAATACCATGGCTTCTGTTCATCATCCATCTCTTCTAACAGCTCCATCAACATGATTTCTCTTTTCTCCACAATACTTCCATCTTTGAATTTCTTCAGCAACTTCTCCTTAGTTCTAAGAAATGAAGGATCTTTCACGGCGGGTGAAAGACGCCTATGAACTATGATTGATTCAGATTGCTTGCTGATAGGAAAATCAAGAGAAGATGCAAGTGAAGCTAGAGCGTCAGCTAAGATGTTTTGATTTCTAGGGACATGGACAAAGATCAATTTTGTGAAAAGCTTTGAGTAAGCAGAAGTAAGTTCTTGATATGGCTTAAGCTTGGGATCAAGAGTTCGATACTTGGTCAGCACTTGGCGAAGAATTAATTGGCTATCACCCACAATCCTGAGTTTGGTTGCACCATGAAAATGAGCAGCCTCGAGGCCAGCAAGAAGTGCCTCGTATTCAGCTATGTTGTTGGTGACTGGAAAGTCAAGCTGAAAGGCTTGTGGAATGGTGATACCTTCAGGTGATAACAGAACGATTCCAATACCCTTTCCATGAGAATTCAGAGCTCCGTCAAAATGCAGAGTCCACATATCATCTCTGATTTGATTTACGGACATCAGTTCCTCATCCGGAAACTCTGATCGCACTGGATCAAATCGAGGAAGGGGATGATGAGCGAGATGTTCTGCTATGGCATAGCCCTTGATCGCTTTCTGCTGAATGTAAATGATATCGAATTGAGATAGAAAGCTTTGCCATCGCGCTAACCTATCAGTAAGAACAGATTTCTCCAGAAGGAATTTGATCGGATTCATCCTAGCGATGAGGTGGACTTCATGGGCCAGAAAATAATGCTTCAATTTCTGAACAACCCAAACCAATGCTGCACATGTTTTCTCCATCGCCGTGTATCTCTGTTCAGCGGGGTTGAGAAGTTTAGAGAGATAGTAGGCTGCCCTCTCCTTTCCTTCTTCATCCTCTTGTGCTAGGACAGCCCCCACTGCATCATCCAGGACTGAAATATAAAGTATCAATGGTTTGCCTGGAGATGGTGGTCTCAAAATAGGAGGACTTGCCAAATAGTCCTTTAATCCGTCAAATGCCTCCTGACACTTATCGTCCCAATTGAATTTGACTCATGGCTTGGTAAGTTCGTAGAACGGCTTACACCTTTGTGAGTGCTGGGAGACAAAGCGGCGAATAAATTGCAACCTCTCAATTAATCCTCTCAATTCTTTCAAGTTTTTGGGAGGTGGCATTTCTCTGATAGCCTTTGCCTTATTGGGATCGATCTCAATTCCCCGTTTGCTGACAATGAATCCAAGCAATTTCGCCTTAATTTCTGCTTGACCGGATTAGCTCCTTCCTTTAATGTTAACCTGTGTTCAACTAAAGATGAGTCTAACCCCGGCATATCCTCATAACTCCAGGCGAAAGTGTCCTTATAATCCTTAAGCACTTGTATCATTGCCTTTTCATCCTCTGCAGAAAGATTTTTACTGACGAGGACAACCTTAGGTTCGTCTTCAGTCCCTAAGTTTATTTCTTTTGTGGGCTCTTCGACGGCAGCTGAAGGTTCATCAAATCTCTTCACTCCACTGGCATATGCCTCAGCTGCGTCCTCATCATCTTCCTCATCCTCAACAATGGGGTCCTTTTCATGTACTAACTCATATACCCCGTACCCATCATTGACTGACTCATCATCTGTACAATCTTCTGGCATCTGAATTGGATCTTCTAAAAGCTGAGGGATTAAAGAGCAAAAGGAACATTTATCAGTCAAATCCTGGAGGTATCTTTCTGGAATTTGCCTACCCTTAGGCTTCCTAGACTTCCTAACCTGACTAACCTGCCTAAAACTAGACTCCTTAACTTCACTAAACTGTCTATCACAACCTAATGAAGATGAAGCAGGATGAAAATCCTGGGATACAAATGGAAATACAGGGGAATCCTCCCGTGGGGAGGGACAGAGTAGATCTAGGAGAGAATCTTGACCGACGGACCCGCGCGATGGGGTGTAATCGGACAAGTAAGATGTTTCCTCGATAATGATTTGGGAAGAATTTGTTGTAAAATTGGCGTTTTTTTTTTGATATCGAAAGAATTAAACACAAAGCAAGAATGAATACAAATGGGAGGAGAATCGGATGGAGGAAGCGGCACCAAGGCCAGGGGATTAGGGGGATCATATAGCAATATGTCCCAGATCAAATCATACATCCTCTCTAGGTCGAGAGGAGGTTGTGGAATAAAGTTCCGAGGGGACAGAGTTATCATAATGGGCGGAGCCCGCGGAATATCTTCAATTATGACCCGCGACCAAGTCGGGGTCAAGAGTAGTGTACGAAAAAGAGTATGGAGCATGAAGACATGGTTGCTGAGGAACAGCAGGGGGAGCCACAGGGTTCGGCTCGGCAGGCTGCATGGGTGCCTTCCCCTTCAAAATAGACTGGATCGCCTCAAACTGCTGAGGGTCCAGACGGGAGGCAAGAACTCCCAGAGCATTGATGAGATCCGTAGGATCAGAAGATGAGGGATCATTCTGATTCATGTCCCCCTCAAGATCAGGATTAGGGATCGCATACTCATGCGGAGGAGGATCAGGATATTGATCACGTGGATGCAAAAGAGGTGTCCGAACATTCCCATCTAGACGATATGGAACGGGGATAGAACTACGGGAGGCATCAGCATCTCTCCCACTCTCATAGTTGTATTCAGAATCCCGATGGGCATTAGCATCTCCCTCGTAATTAACCATGACGTATGGAGCCACACTCAAGTCCCTACCTGATCGTAGCAACATGATGTTAAATTCTTTTTCTTCAAAGATTTGACAAACAAGTTGCACAGAGATTAATCAAACAAGTGGATGCTTAACGTGATTTTAAGATTCCTTTTTTGAGTTATTTGGATTCAATTAAACCTCAAATTCTCTCAAGGAAATGATCCTAGTTTCAGTTCAATTTCCACCGTTATTCTCTAGGGCTTTCTCTCACAACGCTTTCAGAATCTAACCAGGACTTCAATTGGTACAACCAGCCCGATGATCAAGGAGGAATACCTTGATTTTGGAGACTTATGGAGGTCTCAACGTCAACTTCTCTAGTCTGATCAAGGGACCAACCCAATCAGAGAGAGTTGCTGACGTCAAGTAATGTGTTCCTAAGAAAGGGAGGGTATTCGCCTCAATGCGTATGTCCTACGGCCTGGATGGCCCCTAATGCTTAATAATAATGGGTAGCTAGCACATCAAACCACAGAAATCTGGAAACTGAAAAAAAATTAAGAAACTGTCTGAATCGCGTCGATGGTAGTCGACGCTATTCAAAACAGAACTTAATTTTTCGCAGAAGCAGATGCAGACAGCAGAGAAACTGTGAAGACTAAAAGGTGTCTAGGGGTGTTGACGCGGTTTTGAAACGCGTCAGCGATCCTGGACGCTTTTCAGTTCGCAGAAACAGTTTTCCAGGAGGATTTTCTGGGTTGAATCCTCCTCAAACAAGATAAAAAGCAGTAAACAATCGACTCATGCAAAAAATTTTAGTTCCAGATTTTAAACAGGATGATTTACTAACTAAACAACTAGAAAAACAATCAATCACACATCATTTTTATCACAAAAACAGCTTTTTGAATTAATCAAAGGGAGGGCAAGATCTTGCCACTGGGGTGTGCACGTGGTGCACGAGGGAAATTAATTAAACTAAAACACTCACCAATTGGTGAGGACGTGTCGAAAGACACAAGTGGTGCACCGTGAGTGCCCGGTTGATGACAGCAAGAACAAAAAAACTTAAAAGATGGCGAGACCAAGTCCCACCGTGATCGCCAAAAAAGCTGTAGGTGCTTAGAATGACCGTGTGATTAACATGAAAAATCTATGTTGTTTAGTGTAAACTAACCTATTAAAAATAGCAACTAAGTGCAGTGATCGCCAGAAACTTTTAACTAAAAAGTTTCAAAAGAGATATGATCGCTTACATGTTCAAACGCGGAAGATTGAGTCCTTGGTTCCCCTTCCTCAGCCGGCTGAAGAAAGAGAGCCCTTTCTTTGCTTTTTGTTCTTGCTGTTGAATTTGAGGTTGAGGATCGTCCAGAAGTCTTTCTGACTTTGTGCTTGATTTCCCCTTTTGAATCTCTCGTTGTTGTTGAGTGCAGCAGAGATAGAAACAGAAAACGAAGAAACAATGATGATGAGAATTTAAGTAGAAGCAGTATCTAAACTAATCATGATTTTGGACATATGATTGAACATCAAACTTACTTGTTGAGTGGCTTTGAAACCCCTTAAATCAAGTAGGTTTTTTGAAAAATTATGGTGTGGTGTGTGTTTGCATGAAGTGAATGAAGAATGAAATTAATGAAGATGAAAATGGAAATGCAGAAATGAAACACTTATGCCCAATCGGATGAAGCTTTGAAAGGATGAAGATCTTGAAAGGACGCCGACTTCTGGAAATGGCAGCGCTCCAGCGTTCCGACGTTGTTGCTTCGATCTTCAACTCGCTATAATAATGCTCTCTCTTAATGGATTTCAACTTTTTTAACTCTTCAACATGCAAGGTATTTATAGACCTCTCTTGCGTTCGCGATTAACATAGCAAAAAAACCTCGAATTTATCCATCTTAATTGACAGATAAATACTGATTAATTCATCTTTATCTGTAATTATCTAAAACGCGTCCACCATGACTGACGCCTTTCAGATTAATTAAGATAAGGATAAATATCCGGGAGAACTTATCTTTATCTTTATTAGGTAAAACGCGTCCACCTGTATAGACGTCTTTTAGACTAATTAAGATAAGGATAAACATCCGGAGGGGAAGTTAAAATCACTTAGGAAACTTAAAACGCGTCGACATTACCAGACGCCTTTTAGTTAATTAATTAATTAATTAAAATTCAAATTTAATCACTAAAATAAGAATAAAGTCTAAATGGCGTCCACTTGGGTCGACGTCTTTTAGAATTCTTCATATTTTAACTTAAATTTGAGCTAAAACCAATTCAATTGATTAACTTAAACACATCTGTTAAACCCGACACTTAAAAAGATTAATAAAAATTAATTAATGATTAATTATCAGACTATTTCGAGACATTATTGTATGATATGAAATTTACTCGAAATGACGTCAAAATTAGCGTGTCTACACTCTCTTCTAAGGATAACATTATAGGTGGAGGGGATGTCAGCCATCGTGATTTCAACCTCACGGGTGACCAACAGTGGAGGTGACCAACAGTGGAAGAGTCACCAATGTCATGGAGAAGATTATATGGCCTTAACAATCACGGACTGACTGCTAAAGCTGTAAATTGGAGTTCAGACCTTCTGCCTTCCTGTTAGGTTTGGCTCGAGCTATTTAAAGTAGTCCAAGAACAAGATGTCTAGTGAGATCCCATTATCAACAAAGACTCTCTTGACGTGATAGCCTATAATGTCAGCTTCAATTATTAACACATCATCATAGGGGAGCATGATACCTTGCAAATCCTCATCGGAGAAGGTGATTGGCTCTCTCATTAGAGAAGAGCAGTTAACAGTAGCAATTTCCCAAGCGAGCCATTGGGTTTCAGAAGCGTAACTTCTTCTATTCTTGTTGCTATTCTCCTCCACTGGAGGCTCCTCTATAAATTACTCGAATGACCCAATCGGGAGAGGTGGAAAGATCATAGTCAATGGGTGGAGGGGATCGATTGTCGTGCCTCCGTGCTTCCTAGCTGGAGTCCTGCTCGCCTCCATTGGTGACATACTTGTTCAGGTATCCGCTCTTAATGAGGGCTTCAATCTCCCTCCTAAGATTGTAGCATTTAAATGTGAAGTGACCATATTCCTGGTGAAAAATATAGAATATCTCGATTTTCTTGGCCCCAGGAACCGGTTTCATCTTCTTTGGCCAGTGAACGTAATTTTCATTTTTAATTTCTTATAGGATTCATTTGATAGGCGTATTCAGCAAGGTGTAATTTTCTTCCTGTCGACTGCAATACCAGTCACGTCGACCCTCTATCTACTCTTGGCGTTGATCTTTATATAGTCGGCCATTCTAATTATGGTCAAGACACCTCTTGTTTCTTCCAGACAGTGGCTGCTCCTCATTTTTGTTCTCGGGGTCGGACCGTTGCTGTAAAGTCTTGTATACGCGGATCACCTCTTCACTGTTGATGCACAGATTGGAGGTCAACTGGGAGTTCCTTACTGAGCTCAAATTGAGCTTGCTGGTTGATAGTGCCCACTATCAAGTATTATGTAGCATTGGGTACATCCACATTGGGGATTTTTAAGGCCGTCTCATGGAAGCGAGTCCAATATCTGCAAAGTGACTCATCCTTCTTCTGACGTAGGGATGTCGACGATGTCCTGGTCACTGGCATACACCTGCTAACAACAAAATTGTTTTGAAAATAGCATCACAGCTCTCAGAAGTTGTCGATGGAGTTTGCCTTGAGTTGTCTAAATCATTGTCGGACGTTCCGCTCCAGTTTTGTCGGAAAGGCCTGCTAACAACAAAATTGTTTTGAAAATAGCATCACAGCTCTCAGAAGTTGTCGATGGAGTTTGCCTTGAGTTGTCTAAATCATTGTCGGACGTTCCGCTCCAGTTTTGTCGGAAAGGCCCATCACTTAATTTCATCTGGGACATTCAGGAGCGACAACGTGCTTTCGAATATCCAAAAGCACAAGGGAAAGGTTCCTTCCACACTCTTCTCGTAAAGCAAGAGCCTCGGCTCCCAAGATCACCCAGGATAGATTTTTGATCGCGCCAGACGTTCTTCCAGCTTCTGTACCCTCCTCTCCCCAAGGGATAGGTGACAAGAGTGCTGACTAGAGTTATGTTAAGGTGAGGTCGTCGATCTTGCGGAGGAAGAAACATTAGAGGTACTTACTGAACGGTTAGGGGACGACCGAGAAGTGGAGCTGCTACTAGCAGAGGCATTGTTCCATCATGGTCGGCATGAGGCTTTAGTTCATGAGGGCCAAGACTTCGTGCTCGGCTGGGTGAACCCCTGAAAGAAGGTTGCCCCATGTCGACCGCCCGTGGGACTGATGCGTCTTTCATACGACTTGGAATCGCGGCGAGAGGGTTGTCCTCCAACAGGGATAAAAGGGCCACCTAATGGAGGAGGTGGTGGAGGGGGTACTAGGTTTTCTTTGTTCCGCCAGCTCCCTAGAGGGTTCGTCATTATCCCACGCCTTTGGCGTTGAGCTTCTCCTTCGAGGCGATTGACCTTGACTTCCAACAAGTAGATAAAATCGATCAATAACTATAAGTCGAGGCCTTGAACTGCATAGAGTATCTCCTCATGGTAGCCATGATCGCCGCTATTGGGTCTCTGTGCTATATGGGCATCCACGACTGGAGGTGGCTGAGGCGGGAGCTCCGTTCTGTCACCCGTAACCTCTTTTTGCCTGGATGTCCTACTGTGGTTGCCTCCGGCCACGACCTCTTAGATTGTTCCTACAAGACGGCGCCAAAAGATGATGGGTCAAAATATCGTCCACCATAATCAAAGTCCTCCGCCTGTGATCAGAAGGCCGAGAATCAATTGTTCCTACAAAAGATAACACCGTTAAGGGGCCTCGTGGTAATCCAGGGGATCTCTCTCTCTGATGCCTAAGTCAGATGACTAAGGATTTGGAAGAAAGCATAGAGAGCTTGGGCTGATCAGAGCGTACCTTAACATGTGGGGCTAGGAGTATTTATATAGTGGTTTAGAGATGGCTTCTAATCCAATTACGATTAGAAAGCGTATAACGCTTGAATCCACTTTTGAGGGAAATTGCTAGGGAAGAGAATCAACTCTAAAAAGGTCGGATCTGAGCTAGATCCTTTGGTCCATCGTGATCCGCCAAGGATCAGGAAGAGTGCTATGCAACATAAATTAGTATCCAGGTTGATTTCTAGAGTTATCTTGATCTGCCTCCCACAAAAGTCGGATTGGGTCGAGAAAGTCGGATTCTGCCCGAGGTGGAGGAGTCCTACTTGATCCATCCCAGAGGGTTCTATTAAAGGGAGAACTTGAATGCCCCGTCGGTGGCCGAAGGTAACAGATTTAGCGTTGTTGATAGCAGGCTTCCTCTACTGGACTTCACTTATGTTATTGGGCCAGCCCACAGGCCATTTGGGCTAAGTGAGACTCTCATCCATCATATCTATATTAAATTAAAAAAAAAATTGTCAATTTACTGACATATAACAAGTAAAACAGATAAAGATGATAGAGTCGAAAGAGTAGAAAAAAGAAAAAGAGAGAGAACTTGACGAATAGGCATTGGAGGTGAAAGATAAAGAATATTTTTAAAAGAATATTTTAAAAAGTACGGACTCTTTAAAGTAGGGAGAGAGAGAGAGAGAAGGCACGTATGAGACATAGAAATGCTTGTTTTCATTTTTTACTCTAATTCATAGTGATCAAAAATCTTACTTTTCGATTCTTATATCTTATCAGATGCATATATCAGACTTTTATATATGTTTAGATTAAAAAATGTCAGAGAAATGCTTGTTTGGTGTGTCACAAAATCTCAATTTTGAAATCATCAATTTTAAAATCAGCAAAAATTTATTTTTAAATTTTGGTTTATGGTGGTTTTGGATTGAACCAAAATCAGATAACATGGAGATTTTTATTGTCAATGGGTTCTCCAATACAACAGTTTACAACACTGTAAACATACAAAGAATAACATAAAATAAGTTATATCAATCCAAACATAAAACAAATGCCAATTTACTCTAATTTACAATATTTTATAATATTTTACAATGACCCCTAAGTAAAATCAGATATCCATTACAGTCTTGTGTAATGACCATCTTAGAACCCATCGTAGAAAGGTGAAGCAGAATACATGGATCAGAGAGTTCTTTATATCCATGTATGTAAAAATTCCTAACTTTAAAAAACGCCTATATTTTCTTGTTCAAATCTCTGTTTGGCCTTGTCTTCCGTGAAAATATATGCTCTCTATCAATCTAGAGTAATGCTCGCGGTACCGCTGCCGATGTAGGAAGGTTGAGCTAAAATAAGCCCTTCTATTCTCTTTCGCCATCTGGAAAGCTCACATGGGGTTATCCCTCCTCCAATTAAATACGTCCCAACATCATCTGTGCGTCAATGTATGGTGAAAGGGTTAGATTAATTATATAAAAAAATACCTACCAGCCTACTTTCAAGTGCATCTTAAAACTCTCGTAAGCATCCTAAAACTCTTGAGATGAAAATCCTCATGCTCTCGAGAAGCTCTCGAGCTTCAAGATTAGGGGTGTTCACATTTGATTTGGTTTGATTTTAGAAAAATTGTAGATAATCCAAATCAAACCAAACAAACTCTCAAACCGAACTAAATCAAATCAAACACTTTTGAAATTAAACAAATATTACCAATACCATTTTTCTATTTAACTTCTAACATATGGTTTAGGCATATAATGATAAAGAAATTAAATTATTTTAAATGAATAATTAAAAGTAAACTTCAAAAATTATAGAGGGTTGATAACGGAAAAGTCATATTTTAAAATAAAGGTTACATTACTCTATAGATTTTAATTTAAAAAAAAACTTATATTACGTTTTATATGTGAATGGAGGAAGATGTTCTTAATTTAAATAGAAAGAATCATAACACTCCATTGTATTTAATATTTTTTAATGATTTTAGATTAATAGATACAACAACCACTAAACATTTATACTAAATTTATACATTTATAAGTAATTCAATTTATTTGATTTGGTTTGTTTTATGAAGAGTAGAAACCGTATCAAACCAAATTTTCTTGTTTCAGTTAGATTTCAACGCAAATAAAAGAAATTTAGACTTTAAACCGAGCACCAAACCAAACCGAATGAGTCTGTTCAGTTTGAATTAAATAGTGAATACTCATATTCAAGATGTTTTTGAGAGTTTCAAGATGTTTTAAAAATGTAGTTCGATAAGATAATTTTTTATTATTTTTTCAATTTGACTTTTCATGTGTGTTGACGTGCAGTGCAGATGATGTCGAGATGCATTTAATGGAGAGAAAAGATAGAGACAAACCCTATGTAAATTTTCCAGATGACAAAAAGAAAGAGAATGACTCATTCCAACTCAATCTTCCTGCACCGGCAGCAGTTCAGCAAGCATTACTCATCAATCTATCCAGTTTGAAGAACAAGATGTTCTGCATCAGCAAGCCATCAAATAGAGGAAGAACCACCGATCCGACAGTCCAAATGGACGGCCTCCGTACCACAGGACAGGATAGATGTGGATGCCGCCGTACATTTGAGAGATATTGAGACATGTTATGGCTGGCCATGCCGGCATCATATGGATGGCATGCTACATGACTGTCCTTTTCTAAAAGCCATGATTCCCGCGTCCATACCACAAAAACTCAAATGACAGGACGATCAAAAGGTTTGAGGACCTTGGTGCTCCGGATTTACTGAACGTTCTTCTTGGGGTAGAGGAAGGAGAGCTCAAAACCACTCATTTTGGATGACAACGGGTCCAGTGTCAAGTCCATCCTTATTTTGTCCGTGCGGTGTAGCCCAGTAGGACTTCCTTGGGACACCCTCCTCTCTGGAATGTTTGCCCATCGCAGGGGCGAGTGGGCAGGAGAGTTTTCAACAAATTTGTGGTGGCCCTCATGGTCAATCTCCGGTAAACTGGTTGTTGGGTTTCGTCCTTAGTCATTTGGATTATTGTCCAAGAAAAAGTCTATCTTTATTTTTGGTTAGGAGCATGAACCCATCACATCATGGGTGGATGGTGTTTCATCCTAGGGGTTACCGATTGTGTTTGTTTTATCATAAAATTCTGTAATTTTTATAAAACTCTGTATTTCTCCAGTTTTAAAATTATTTATTTTGAATCACTTCGTTTGAATGCTGATAAAACACGTCAAAATAAAACAAGGAAATGCACAAATTATCTAGTTTTGATTTACCATGATCCTTCGTTAAAAACAAAAAATAGAGAAATGGGCCATCAAGTGAACATACAGATGAAAGAGGATTTTATTTTACATCCTATCAAACATATCCAATATTGTAAAATAAAATATTATTTTACATCAAAATAAACAACTTCTTAGGTGAAGAAAGCAAGTCCTAACACAGGAAGAAAAGAGAAAAGAATTCTTTATATATATATATATATTGGAGGTGGCTTAGAGAAAGGGAAAACAAAGGACTGGTAGAACTCATTTTCAAGATCCTTTTAAGGGTTATTTGTTTTAACCTAAAACAATGTAATTTGAAACAATTGTTTCATTTTACATTGTTTTCAGTTATCTGGAATGATGTAAAACAATGTAAAGTAAAATCTTAACTGGACTTTATCTGTCCACTTGACAGTATAATTCTCTTGTTTTGATTTACAGCAAAGATCCACTATAAACTAAAACAAGAAGATTGAAACATCCCTCAATCAAACAAACATTTCCTGATTCTAAAACAAGAAAATTTCACTTGTTTTGAAACCGATGATTTACAAAGCTTTACACTAATGAAAGAACAGGGAAGAAAAACACCCGTCCATACATATGTTATTAATGATCAGCATCGTAGAATAATCCAAAATTTTGAGAGTTTAATAACCCCGGTCACAGGATTGCATGGGCAAAATGGTTTCCGGCACCATTTCTGTAGAAAAATATACCCAAATTTTCATTACAGAACCTGCTAAAGATATCAGAACTGCAGTCAATTCATCAGGATCACACGAACGCCCAAAGGACTGTCAATACTGGAATACCTTCTCTCTTAAACTCTTCACAGGTCAGAATAGAAGAGCACAGGAGATGAACGATAAGTGATGAAAGTGAGAGCCACCGTTCACTCATGCGCATGTGAAGAAATATCACACAAACAGCATCTCTTAACATGAATGAAGCAGAAAATTGTTCACATTACATGAAAATGATTTAAGCACATCCTTTAACGGAACAATTAGGAGGCATCAAATCTGGTGTGTTTTCTGTTATGGCTCAGCCTACATTGTCATGGGAGATAATCACGAAAAATCATGTCTTACAACTTTTCTCAAAATACACCACCCATGATAAAAATCAATCCTACACTACGCACCATCTGCAACGGTCCTCTTTGTAGTGCTGATATAGAGAACTGCAACAATGTTGTTACAAAAATTCAGAAACACACCAATTCAAACATGTTAGTTGGATGTAAGAGAATATGGAAACAGCATCAACTGACAATTACCGTTGTTTCCTCTAATAAAAGCATCCCCATATTTGTTCTTCAGTTGACCATTCACATACTCTTCAGTTTGTTCCATGGCAATATTCATGTATCCATCTAAACACGCTAGAATACCTGCACATTTTTTTGACTGATAGTTAAACCAGGAAGATGCACCAGAAGGTTTTTAGTGCTATGCTTACACGTAATAATGAAAAACCAAGCACAAAGGAGGCACCTGATATAAAAGGGCAGGTTAAATAGTTGCAGGGGACAAAGACATAAAAATAGGCACCAATAGACTTGGGGATACAAGATCAGGCATGAAGCTAGCTACAAAACCAATTATTCATGGGACTCCAATTGTAATAAAGACCCAAGGAAACTTGGTGAAAAGGGTTAAACTACATCCTAAACGACTGTTAGTAGTGACAAATCTTGCCCTAGATAGAATTTACTGGTTGAGAGAAGATTAGAATCAAAGACCCTAAGATTGAAGCCTAAGGTTTCATCTTGATCTCTAGTTGCATTGTTCTCTAACCTGCTTATTGCCATGTATGTGCGACCTCATTTTATTTTGCTTTGATATTTATTCCTCTGGCACTAGAGATCTTCTGGGAAACTAAACCTAATATGTCTCCTTTTATCATTTATACTTTTACATGATATTATCTCAGACTGTACCCACACGTGCCTTTCATGGGATTTTTTTCTTCTTCTTTTGAAATAAAAGGTCGAATGGACCACCAATTATATGGTAGTAAAGAAAAATGGCACATCCCTGACAATAATGGGGATGAAGTACTTCCAGGACGACCCACAGGTTACAAACTCAATATCTAGTACTGATCATTTCTCTTAAAAGTAGAGCTTAAGTTGGGATGCATTTGTTTTATATGCACTTCCCTAGGCGCCACGATCAACCAATTCGCCTCAGCAGGGGTGCAAGTGAACAAGTACACTGGTGAACAACTTAAGTTTGAGCTCAAAATAGGCTTGGCCAATGTTGTTAAACAAGCTCAAGTATGAACACATTTTTGGCCTATTTCATAAGTGAGCCAAGCTTGAACATTGTTGAGCTTGGCTCGTTTATCCCCTTTCTTTAAATTTCAAAGTATATAAGCATAACTGCTAAAGTTATTTTAAAAAAGTTGAAAAGGAAGGGAAATCTGTCCGGAACTCACTGGCAGAGCTGCCCCTTCATTTCCTCCACCCTGTCAGAGAAAAGCGTACCGGTAGCTGCCTACTTTATGAAGAGACTTATTTTTCCCTCCTCAATGTCATCAAAACTTTTAGAATATCAAGTTTACTCCCCTTGTCCTGTTCGTCCCATCACCACAAACGCTGCTGAATCTTCCTACTTATGCCTGCCCACTTGGGCTTCGACCGCCGCTTCCCATCCGACATCCCAATCGCCAACTCTACGAACTCCTTCACCGTCATGGCCTCCTAAGAAAGCAGCATCGCCACCACCTCTACCGAAGGATGGCAATACCAATATCGGTACAAGTACCGGTGGGTAACAATATCGATACATACTGGTACCAGTATCAGGCATACCAGCCCGGTACCTGCCCATTTCGCCTGGTGCCAGCCAATAACAATGATTTTTTTACTTTTTTTAAGTAAAGGGTGGTATCAAGATACCCCGTATCAGTATCGGTACCCACCGATACCAATATGTATTGGCTGATACGTACCGGTATCAGCCGATACTGCCAAGCCAACCATGCCTCTGGCATCCAGAAAAAACCCACGTGGAGCTCCGTGAAGCACACACCCAATATGACCTCGAACATGACATTGTCCTCTTGGAAGGGATGGTGAGATCTGTTAGGACCCACAAGATCCATACACGAAGAGGTCCTTGGAGACGTCTGAGAGGAAGGAACAGCGGAAGGTGGTGGCCTTGCAGTCGCACCGGTAGAAGGCAACACTACAGGAGAGAATGGCCTGGGATGCAGGGAGGGCAATGGCGGCGACGAAGAGCTCGTGGGTGGTGGTCCAAAAAGGATGGTATCGATGTTGTGCCAGCCGAGGTTGCAGAGGGCGTCTAAAGAGTCTAAGTCGGACTTCACCCGGATGTTGTGCTCCAAGAATCAAAGATCAGCTCAGAACGTAGAGGTGTTGTGTATCTGTTGTTGCATGCAATATCATCTTGAAGATTGACTCCAAATATAACACAAGTTAGCACCTTAAGTCTTTGATTTTTAAGATTAAAGATATTTAGGACTTAAAGAATTAAAGATTAAGGACTAAAGTCTTAAACACCTAAACAACATAACACTCATATAATGCTTTAATTCTCTAATTCTAAGTCTTTAACACTTAAAGACTTTAATACTTTAAATGTTAAAGTATAAAGGTCATAAAGACTTTAACTTTTAAAGTATTACAGTTATACTCGCAAGCTAAAAGGTGGAATGGTAAAACAAGGGGGTCAACTTAATATTCTAAAAATTTTTATGACACAGAGGAAAAATAAGTCTCCATAAAGTAGGGAGTGCCAGTACACCTTTTTTCGGACAAAGAGGAAGAAATAAAAAGGCAGCTCTACCAGAGAGCTCTAGGCACTTTTTTCACAAAAAAAAAGAATAAAAGATTTATGCATGCCTCTAATAAACTTTTCCACTCCTTATTTTAACCATTGAAACACCTCAATCCCTTTGTATACCTGCATCTTTTCTAGGGATACAAACAGGTCAGATTCGGTGCTGATCTAGGGTAGATCCATGACCGTATCCGCAAAGCTATCGGTTTAAGAATGCTATCCACTAACTATCTTATAAGCTAACAATCATCCGGATAATCAGATCTTAGTGTACCATATGTATCGGTCAGAAAAAAATTATATCCATTACCTTATCCACTATGCATATTGGTTTAAAAAGACTATCCATTAATTGACCTACAAACTAACGAACGGTCGGATAATCGGGCTACCGGTTACCATTTACATCCCTAATCTTTTCATTCCATGGGGAATTATTTAGTCATGTCCCACCTTGGGTGATTTGTGGTGGGTGGGTGTTGGGGTGGGTATGCGGGTGTGTGTGAGAGAGAGAGAGGGGGGGTTGATTTAATGCTACAAGTTCTAGACAATGACATCCAAACCCTTCCAACTACTCTGCATCCACATGTGCAACAGGTCATAGTAGGCCAAACACTCAATTTAGATCAAATTAAATGAGTCCAAGTAGAACTCAATAGGGGAAAACAAGCTGAGTTTGAAAGTGGACTAAGAAACTCATTCAAGTTTGAGACAAACTTAGGCTCAATACTAAGCACATGAACCAAGCTTGAGCAAAGCCCAACCTAGCTCGACTCAACTGATTTACACCCATAAGCCTCAGCAAAAAGCACTCATCCCTGCAAGCCAACTAGTACATGTAGGGGTTTGGTGAAACAAATAGGGGATTGGCTTTGGGCTAGTAACCATGCAGAAAACTGTTAAAATCTGTATGACTTGGGCTTTCAGTTCCTAAGACAGCTCAAGGTTGATGAGCATAGTTGTCAAGGCAACATCTAGACACTGCTTTGGCGACCATGGTTTGCCATATCATACCACATCGTGCCGACGTGTACAAGTCAACTCGTATCTAGGTGAATCCAATCCTCTAGCATGCCCCGAGTCGGACCGGATCGTATCGACTCATACATGTATAATGGGTTGTTTTAAGTTGAGTTTTTCCCATTTTATAAGTAAAATTACACTTTTTATATCAATTAATAAGGTAAGTCATCCCGAGTCGAATTGGATCCGACTTGTATCTGGGAAGATACAATCTAATACGGATCCTCGAATCAGCAAACTTGTCGGTGACAAGGCTTTTTTTACAAAGCCTAGGTGGTTGAACACCTTTCTGAGCCTTGAAAAAGCGAGCTTAGGTGCTAAGTAAGCACTCCTAGGCGAGTCTAAATGCCTAGGTAGTGCCTAGGTGAGTTCATGGGCCGATCAAATTGGGTCCATTAGGACAGGACCTAACCCTAAGATTCTCCTCTTCCCTAGTTCTTGATATCAATCGATCTCATCTTCCTCATCATTTTCTTTGTTGTCTCTAACTTTGTCTCTCCTCGACAAACTAATCTTGGGCATTGACAATAAGGCACTCATACACAGACAACAAGATTCACCTCTCGCTATAATGGTCATGATTAGGCGCCAAGCCCAATTCACCACCATCACCAAACTTGGAACTCCTTGTGGCCATTAGTATCATCTCATATGACCCCTTGCAATGATGAGACAATGAAGCACAGTCCTTCTGGCAAGTACGACAGATAAGAAAGGTTGAGTCCCTTTCGTTGTCCTCTCACCATTCTCAAGTTCCATGTGTCCCCGTCCTCTCTTCTCCCTTCTCTACAAATGTTTATCTCCTTGTCTATGAGGTCTCTCCCCTGACTGCTTGATTGTGAACGTCCAGCCTACGCACTTAGGCATTCATGGACCAAGTATGCTTGAGTTGACAACTGTATTGATGAGATAAGGCAATATAAAAGACCATGTCAACTGGAAACACACGGATTTCCTTTTCTCCTCTTTTTATGGGTCAATTAGAACAGCCACCAATCATCGCATGTTCATGGATGTTGTCAATCAACTGTAGTATAAATCTCAAGCTCAATTTGTTACAAACAAGAGGTTTAAGAAAAAAGAGTTCTGTCCTTTTATGTGCATATCTCCTACTCCATAAGTGTTCCAAGCTAGGATTCCTAATATATGTTACCATGTAAGCAGTAGCCCTGTTTCCCAAGTTTTCCTGCTACTCCTACCAATTAGGTTGATCATCTCAATCGAGATGACACATGAGCAGGATTTCTGTATGCAAAAGATGGTTGAGATTGAATTTGCACACACATTATCGTCATTTGACGAATGTGGATCATGTGGAGGCAAAGAGAAAATCAGCAGCCATTTATTTAGAGTTTTATTTCACTATATTATAAATTTCTGCCATTTTCTTATGCTGGGCCTTATTGCATTTTATTTGTTTGTTAGAAGTATTTCAGTCCTCTGAATTAATTAGGGTTTTAAGGATTAATTTGGCATTATTGAAACCCATTCGTTATAAATGAGATCAAAGAATGCCTGCTTCAATAACAATATTGTTTCCCTCTCCACATGGATCCAGTAAAAGATTATAATATTAGACTGACTTCCTCCTTCAGGAGCACTAGCAAAAGACCAACCAATCTCCTTTTGGAGAGAAGCAAGGCCATAGATATCATCCCTCCTCCACAGGTCCTGTTTCCCTCGGTAGTTCTCTGATAATGTTCTTGTATCCAACTGCCTCTCTCTCTCTCCTTCAGGACCATTAATCAAAGCCAGATAACCTGAACACCTTCAGCCCAGTAGCCCACTAACATTCAGCCTGACCATTGTTCTATGTCACAAAAGCTGTACAAAGTTCAAAATATGAACAGCTTCTTAAAGAAATGACATGTTGGATAAACTCATTAGCACAGAGGGACCTCAAATTACTAGCTATGAAACACACATATTGAAAACATTCCTCATCTGAATTGTTTCACAGTCACAGGCACAATTCTTAAATCACCATGATGTAATGTTTGGCCATTGTTCCCATCTTATCATTGCAATTGAAACTCTTGACATGTTATCTAAATGGAATGTGTTTATCTACTTTTCAAAATATTTTGTTTGGGTGGTGCCCTTGTCATGGATATAGTCCCCATAACTTTCAAACCTTCTCTGAGAAAAACTTGTTGACAGAAAATTTTCTTGTGCGTGTTATTGCTTTAATCAACGCAGTTTCCAAATATCCCAAATTTTTTCTCATATGCATTATCTGTTCAGAAAAAGAGGGAATTTGGCAGTAACTTTGAGTAAGGGGTTCCCAGTTTGCCACAACACGCAATATTCATATACTGATTCTGACAACAAGTATCACACCTCTTCCACCCTCCCTCCCTCCACCATTTTGATTGGAAACAAACAAGTAACACATCAAACACTGACAAAAGCAAACACCATACAAATGTTGGCTATTGGTATCTCACATGATATGCCATGAGAAAGCAACAGTATACAAGCATATGAGGAAAAAAAAAGGAACCATCTAGGAAAGCTAACCAAAGTAGCCTATACCAATCGAATATTGTATGAAAATCGAGGGACCCACTGATGAATGAATGTCCTAAAGGGGCCTCTAATATTCCCAGAGGGTGGCCAAAGAATTCCGCATGCAAACACTACAATTAAGGGACAAGGTATATTGGAAAAAAGAAATTTTCCAGGTACTTTTCTGGTACTCCGGAATGTGGTAAAATAGTTGCCGCAAGCATCAAAACAAAAAACAAAAAGCAACATTGCCCTCCAGCCAAAAACATTTTTTTTTCTTGTTTGCTGTGAACAAGATAAAGAGAAGAAAATGCTACGCACCTAAATGGAAACATCGTAAATGGAATCACGCTAATGGTTCGTTTGGTTTGTGTTACAGGATGGTGGTGTGAGCACCCAAAGGAAGTGTGAGTCCTCAACCAACTAGAGTTGCTAGTGACTTTAGTTCCACATTAATATACAGAGTTGGACCAGCTTATAAGAAAAAGGACCTCCTACCTCAATCCTAGGTTTTGGGGAAGGACAAAAGTTCATAATGAATGGTGTCTGAGCCCAACCTTTGTCGGTTCAATGTGATGTATCAATACACCCTTTACCTGCTGTGCATGAACGGGTGTAACTTCAATCGGCACCTAACTGATGAGGGCGTCAGCATGGTAAAGGGGGAGGTATTGTTACGGGTGGGTGGTGTGAGCACCCAGAGAGAGTGTGAGTCTCTCAACCAACTAGAGTTGCTAGTGACTTTTGTTCAACATTAGATTCTACACAGAGTTGGACCAGCATATAAGGAAAAGGACCTCCTACCTCAATGCCTAGGTTTTGGGAAAGGACAAAGGTTCATAACAGTTTGAAGTAAAACCCTATAAAATAACCGTGTGAAATCACCAATTTTTAATCGGCGAAAGCAAAACCCTCGCTTTTGGCTTTCGTACCACATGAATCAGCACAAGTTCGAAACCTAGCAATTTACCGCACTCCCAAACGCATGGAAAAAAACAATTTACGGCACCCCAAACACAAGAAAAACAACATTTTTCACTATTCTACCACATTTTACAGCATCTCACGGCACACCAAACCGACCCCCAAAGAAGCAATGCAAATGACATGGAATTGCAAATCATAACAACAGAACCCTAGAAATCAAACACGATTCAGCAGCAGGAAACGGATGAAACGGGTTATGAGGGAGGCGCCGAAGGAAGCCCTACCTCTGTAGTCGACGCCGGAGTTGAGCTTGACGACAACGGGCCGCCCCCGTATCGACTTGAGGAAGTCCGCCGGGGTCTTCACCAACCCCCCTCCGCCCTTCTCCCCTCCGCCGCCGGTGCTCATGGCTCTCCTCCTCCCTGTTCCCCGCGGGTGAGCTCCCTTTCGAAAGTGGTCTACAAAAACCCTTCTCCTCTGGCGCTACGCAGGTAGCCTTTGTCGAGGTAGTGGTTAATTTCATAAAGCCCCTTGTCAGTGGATAGCTTGCAAATATTAATTTTCCGGGGGAGATATCTGCATATTGCATTCTTGTCCCTTTTATGTTGGCACCTCCGTGCTGTTGAAATCGATTTTAACGCTGTCCTATTAAGGATTTTTCATTTTCTAATTTGCTCTTGTAACATGTTTGTTTAAAATTGAGAAATAAGTTATTCCGATTAACAGTTATTTAAAAGATGAAAATAAAAAATGAGAATTCCTCAGTGGAAATTGCTACTCACAAACTAGTATCTCCCTATACAACCTTGATATGGTTTGGAATAATCATGTCATCCACTATTTCTATCCGGATTGTTGCATACTCCAAGTTCTCCCACCTGATTGTTTGATTATCCACCTCCTTCATGATGCCAAACTTGGAAGCGATTGCACAAAAAACCTCCACATCCCACAGGGGAAATGGAAGTCGTATCGGGCACACCCATCTTGAGTCTCCCTGTTCTGCCATATGAACAGTGGTGGATTCAGTGTTCATTCAGTGTGGTCATAAGATTTTATTGGATTTTGTCAAATCTATAGACTCAATCTAAAATAGTCTAGTATGAAATTCTACTGATTCAAGTCAAAATCTCACTGGTCTAACCTAAGACTCCATATGATTTAATCCAAAATCTCACTGACCAAATCATATTTATGACCTAATATTCGAGTGACCCCATTAGACAAAATTTTTGCATCCGCCATTGCATATGAAGAACTTCCATAACCTTCCATGGATGCATGCTAACAGAGCACCCATTGCTCGAAATTGATTTTGTGGACAGAGGCATATTTAAACTCTCTGCAGATGGACACCAAAGTAGAAACTTCTTATCATTTATCCTGCTGATTTTCCAAAACTTTTCCAACGGGGACATTCTCCGTAACGGGTAGAACCATCATGTAGCTATTGGAAACAATCTCTTATTAAGGTCCATTTGGTGTAACGTAAAATTTACTGTATACACAAGCTTTTCAGAAAGTTTGTTCATAGAATGAACGACAAAGTTCAGACTTGAAGACAACTAATGAGTGTCATTTCTAGTTGTCTAAAGTTTTATTGTCAGATCTTTTTTATGACTAATGTTCTTAAAAAGCTGCCCCACCAAAAAAGAGATGCAAATACTTGTGAGAGATCATGGGTTGAATGAGAAAACGTCTGCTCGATGCTCACATATCTAAGCATGTCTTGACATGAGCGTAGATAGAAAAAAACATTCAAAATATTCCATCTCAAAGAACAAAAATTACTTAAGCAAAACCTTCCCCAAAACAACTTAAGGAATGTTAAACTCAGAAAGTTCATCTTGAAATTAAGATAGATTTTGAAGAGGGCTAAGTTGGTTATGGCTCAAAAAGGTTCAACAACGAACAGCCCAGGGGCTTACGGTTCAATCAGCAGGAAATGGTTCTCGAGAACCGACTTCTAGAGAAGAAGAGAGCGAGGCTCCTAGGCAGAGACCTGGGGTGCCACTCAATAAAAACCTAACAAAACTCAACCGAGATTTCAATTTCCCTAGAACCTACTTCCCGAAAAGTCAAGATCTTCATATACATCTTTGTGACAAAATCAGAGAGGAGCCTCTTAAGGGCTCTGGATAGAGACCCTGACTTCTTGAGAAGTCCGAAAAGATTCAATCTTCCCGCCACTCTTTGGGCAGGAATCTCAGCTCCACATTAAGCAATTGTCCACTCAGGACATTTTCCCACAATCTGTCTCTCATCAAGAGAGCGGATCGTACTTTCCAGTCTGGAGATCTATGATCTCCTCAATCAGGAGGGTCAAATCATGGGTCACCAGTTGGTTGTTGCTAGAAGATCCTCTAATGCCTCCTACTAGTTCTATATAAAGGATCCATCACCCTCCAAAAAGAGGTATGCTCTAACATGCAACTCTGCACTTAAAGGACTCTATCCTTGCCGTCTCATTCTCCTGCAAGGGTCTAACTTAGGTATCAGAGGGTCGTTCTTCCACCTAGACGAGGGGGCCTCTGACTGCCTTTCTCCTCTTGCAGGTCCTTACGTAGTGCGTTCTCTTTTTTACGAATTCTATCGCGTAGTCGGAAGCCGAATCGGACAGTTGTCAGAACTGTTCCAGATTCTGACCGCTACAAATTTTACAGTGCAAAGGCCTTCCTCTTTGTCGACATTCGTCTCAATACATCTCGTATTAATTTTAATATTAATATTATAGATTTATAAAATATTAAACTAAAAATATATACTATATTAAAATTCATATTTTACATACAAGATATTGGCTGAAACTCATACAAAGATACTACTTTTGTAATGCAACACCTGTGTGGCAGTTGTGTAACATGGACCTGTAGGCATAAAACTGATGTTGTCTTAATGGCCAACTATTCCATTAATTATATAACTTCTATGGTGTGTGGTGTGTGCCCTATGCTCAGTCCAGCCTTATTGGACCACAGTATTCGTTAGTGTCAAAAGATTTCAATATTTTGAATTCACAAGTTCGCTATCCCTAAAATGCTTTGAGCTGCGCTTTGGTAATTAAGTGCCTTCCCAAGGAACCTTACATGTTAAACATTCTGAAAATCTTGTTTGGGTTTTTCTAATTAAGAAGACACTTTGTATGATCATTATATGATATAACCCCGTTATTCTCACCAATACAAGAGGGGGATTTCCTATAAGATATGAATCTTTCAAACATTTTTTAGCATACTTAATATCAAAGAATTTTCATACATATACAATTCTTAGAAATTTCATATTAAAACCTATTATTTCATATGTTTTTTGGATGTAAAATATCATAAAATACTGTGAAATATCATATTTAATGAGACATAACATATTAGCATTTATAATGTTTTACAATATTTTATATCAAATTAAACAACCCCATGCACATCCCACACATATGGCTGATTGCTCATACATTTTTATTAATATATGGATAGATAGACGTATAAAAAAATTTACAAGAACCCTTAGAAAATTGTACAAGTTCAGGCCCCGCCTGTACAAGTTATACATTTGAAACAATGTAAAAATGTTATAAAATATCATATTTTTGTATAATATAAAATATAATATTCTTATTATGAGATTTTTACTTTTTAACCAAAGGATCTCGGCCCCTGCATCACAAGACAATGATTTCCAGACAAAAGGATTATTATCTATAGATCAAATCCAAATGTTTTCTCCTTTTTATTCTTTGCTACTTCCTGCCTCTCATACTTCTCTTTGCCTTCACCATGCATGCACAAAGGAGGGGGGGATTCAGTTGAAGGCCGAGCAGTCCCTCCTGATCTCCCCCTGGTTGCCCGTCTTCACATTCGTCCTCCCCAGCTTCACCATCCCCGCCGTGAAGGCGGCGAAGAAGTCGGCCGGGTTGTTGGCGAAGCCGACGACGGTGCCCCGAGACTGTGGATTAGTGAAGAGCACCTCGTCGGACGCGAGCAGCCCCTTGCTGGCGACGAGGTTGCTGTAGTAGGCGTTGTCGAAGATGCTGGGGCTGGTCCGGTCCAAGCTGGCGACCGCACGCGGGTCCGCGTTGGGGGGGCATGTCTGCCGGAGCTGTTGGGCGTAGGTTGGGTCCACTGTCGGGTCGGGCGGGTTGGAGTAGATCCGGCTTGAGAAGCGGTTGCAGTGGGAAAAGCCGACGGTGTGGGCGCCGGAGAGGGCGACCATGTCGGTCTGGGTGAGGTTGTTCTTCTGGAAGAGGGAGTTGAGCTGCTCGAGGCTGAAGTCGGGTCCAGGCAGGTTGCCGGCGACCCGAGACTTCTGCGAGATTTTGCCGTCACGGCGGCCCAGCTCCACGGTGAACCCCGGCCCGCCGGACTGGTCGTTGCCGGCGCAAAGGTGCCATTTCAGAAGGAAGCGAAGAAGCTGGTCAGTGTGATGACCATTGCACCATACACATGCATATAAAGGATCTTAAAATGGGGCAGAGGATCCTCTCACCACCAACCTCTTATGATCAAACTCCAGCATTTTTCTCCAGTTAGATTCTTTAGATCTTAATTCTGATAGACTTTTCAATGTATTTTCATATGACTTGAAGATATTTTAATCGATACTTTTCAATTCTTGTCTCGAGTGAATGATGACTAAAATATTTTCAAATCATGCGAGAGAGAGTTTTCAGAGATCTACTCAAATTAAACTCTAGAAGATTTCATTTTCCACTCTCTTATTTATCTGTTTAATGTAATTTAATTTTAAAACTTTTTGAAGGGAAAAAAAAGGAAGGAGATGGGCTAATTACAGACCGGACTGCTGGAGTTTGATGCGTCTTGTGAGGTGCTGAGAGGATCCTCTTCCTAAATGAGAGGTACTTACCAGGACGACGACATCCCTAGCAGCAAGGGCGAGGATGTCGGCGCAGGAGACGACGCCGGGGCATGCCGCCTCGACGGCAGTCTTGGCCTTCACGACGGTGTCGAACCCGTCTCCGGCGAGGGAGAGGTTGTCACCTGCGTCCTTCTCGGCGCCTCCGGTGGGCGAGGCGATCATCACAGAAGCATCGCATCCCTGAGAATTCCAGGCTGATCAGAGCAAAATGTGAGGCTGTGGGTGGTAGGCTTATTTGGCCAACCGACAACGATGTCTTGCATGCCCAAAATAATCCGTATATCTTTAATTCTTACAACAAATATTGATGTCAATTTGTAAATTGCGAACAACTACTGTACGGAAAAAGTCATGATATTCTTATAATTCATAAAAGAAAATAGAGAAGGTCTTGTTGGATATACAATTTTGATAAGGTTGATTTTACATCCCAATGGAGTGACTTGAAGTATCCACACCTATGTAGACTTATCCCTCACTCATCTTATTATGAATTAGTGGGAGATATTCCAAAATATCTTATTGGAGTGGAATATGCAATCCACCTCATCAAATTTGCACACCAAAATGTGCACAAAGTATAACTCAAAGAAATATTGATTGTTCATTTCAAAAGAATCTACATCAACCGATCGCGCAAATAAATATCAAAATGTGTTTCTATGTTGAAGTTTTTGGGTCATTCAAATCAAAACTTTAAAATATTGGGGGAGAGTAGGCACCATATATTCAAACATTATTTGTTTTGTCACATTTCCGATCTAGGACTATTTTAATATGCCCCTTCACGTGCAAACTGATTTTAAGTTATGTCAAGGACCACAAAGACGGAAGTCCAATTCGCAATTATGGACTCTAATATCATATTGAAATTATGAAGCCATCTAATACAAAATCTTAAGGCATTGAGCGGACTAGGCACCATATTTAAGCATTATTTGTTTGATCCCTTTTTCAATGTAAAATTATATACTAACATCCTATCAGTTCTCCTAATGTGCTTAATGCTGTCTAATTATGACAAGAAACAATATATATATCCTGAACCAAAATTTCAACAGCTCAAGTAATTAACAAGCGATAGCCATCAAGGATGCTAGGAACTAGTCTTTGGTGATGCATGGCGGTTTTGTTTATCTCAAAATGGGCCGTGAAAGTTACTGTACCTTTCTTACCACGAATTCTTTAGGAATCTCAATCTGGCTGGCAAGGAACCGTCAAAAGCACCGGAGCCAGTTAAAATGCAAGTCCTAATTATTTAAGTCAACTTAATTCATGTTTAAGACTCCGTCTGTGTATCAGTGTTGGCTAGGAATATTAACAGGGATAGCTACATGATAACCTTCATACTATTCATAATTTCTTATGTCACCGCCAAATGTGTATAGGGTCCGTTTTCTGAAATAACCTTGCTATTGATGCTTATAACTTTCAGGAAGAAGCTACCAGAAGAGATCGAGTTCCCTTTGAACAGAGTGGGTAGCTAAGGTTCTTCTAAGGAGAGTACTATCTTCTACGATGTATTATATAAGAAGGGGGAGGAGGAAAAGGAAAAATGTGGGGACCTTTCCTCCCCTCCCCTCCCCTCCTTCCATTTTCCTCCAACGCAAGGAGTTGCAGAGGCTTTGTGACCAAAAAAAACCCCGCGGTTTAAAACATCATGGGCTGGACATGCAGTGGCAGAAGGTCAGAGCGAGATATATGTGGCGTCGCCCTCGCTGCTTCTTCCGAGCAAAAGAACGGAGACATGAATGTGCAAACCAAATATGGTCTCAGACATTAGAGATGTCAGAGATTGTGCACCCACAGAGTCACACATTTGCACCTCATCAAACCTCGGTTCTGAACGAGGAATAAAACATGAACATGAAGAGTGAACAGGAACATACGAACATACACAAAGGAAGGGGTATAAACCATATGTCGCATACCTCAACGAAGCAGTCATGGAAGAAGAGCCTGAGGGTCGCCGGGACGGCGATGGAGCTTTCGCTCAGCTTCGCTTTAACCGCCTGCCTCACGATGGCTTCGACGTTGGGACAAGCGGAGCTGTAGAAGTCCAGACTCAACTGCGCATCTCCCCGCCCGACGGCCATCAGAAGCAGCACCACCGGCATGCACAACACCCTCCTCGGCTCCATCTTCCCAGATCTGGAGCTGATACTGAGCTCAGAGAGAGAGAGAGAGAGAGGCTTCAGTCTCCTACAGTACTCCACAAACCCTACACCGCGGGACGCGTTTAGACGAGGGCTTTGCAGAGGGATGAGGCAGGAAAGACGGAATTAATATACTGACTAATACTTGCCGCAATACAGTAGATGAATACATGCCTTAGTAGCCGTTTGATTCAGACCGGACGATTGTACAGTCCGTCTGAATTGGGGAAATTGATTTTTTATTTTATTTTTATTTTCTGTTCAAATTTTTTTAAAAAAATTGAAACGTCTGATCAAAAATCGAACGGTACAACTAGATTGTTCGGGTCGGCTCCAACTCAACTTTTTTTTTTTTTTTAAATTGACACAAATCTTGATTTATGTGCAAAAAATAGAAAAAGTTTTTTTAAAAAAAATTATATAGTCGGATCGGGACCGATCCGAGTAACCCGACTGTCTGTCCGATTTTTTATCGAACGTTTCAAAAAAAAATTTAAAAAATCCAAATAAACTCAAATGATATGCACAAGAACAGTCCGATGTGATCGAATAGGACGGCTGCTGGCCCATACGTACATTACAATCCATGTGGATTGCAATGCATGGGCATTGCAGTAAGCATTACTCTTATATATTAGATGAGGAGAAAGTGGAGAAAACGTGCCAACTGAGTTCGAAGTCTGCCCTGTTGATGATTTCGTTGGATCGAGATCACCCGGATAAGGATGAAAACTTATCCAATTCGGTGCGTCCAAGGTAAATTCTACCTAGGAGTGCTACTAGGCTAATTAGGCACTCCTTATCCACAGCGTGCATGGCAGCACGTCCATCTAATAAAAAATTAGACAGCGTGCTCTTTATATCAGATAATCTTACGTTTTTTTAAAAAGATTCTTACGTATAAGAGTCTACAAAATAGTAAAAAATTTAAGATGCAGTGCTCCGTTCGATTCAAGATCGGATGGAGCGCAGCATGCACGAAAGTCCTAGTTTGCATATGAACACCTCTATATATATATATATATATATATATATATGTTGCTTTTCATTGCAATGCACGCCATAAAATCACACATAACTCACAGTTGTCTAATCAAAGATCGAACAAAGACACTGCGTTGGACATTATGTCAAAGACTCTTATATGCAAGAGATTAAAGTTAAACTCTTACACGTAAGAGTATCTGACAAAATGTCTACACCCGTCCGGTTCAAAAGCGGATGACGTGCAGTGCATACAGTTTTACCTTGCGTAATTATATCAACTTAATATTAACGATTATCCGTTAGTTTTAAAAATTAACCATTTGTTGAACAATCAAGTTAATTTGCATCCCTACACCTAGACGCATCGACTTGATCCTTATATAGACCGTTAAATGTCATTGAAATAAAAAAATCTGTTTATTACTAGAGTAAGAATTTTTTTCATTAATGAGTATATTTTTCTCGCTCCATTGAGATTTAAGGGTGTAAGTAAAGATCTAAGATGTGTCCGGATGATTCTTCGATTTTGCAACATTACATCAGCTCCCAATGTACGCACACAAGGTCAGATCGTATGTCAACATCCAGTCGGGGTAGATTGAACTTGGTCAATTAACACTTGACCTTACGTATGAGCAAAAAAGAATTCAGAACAACTTTCAGATCAGAGTAGGCATCTACTCCTATAAACTCTAACAGAAGAGTTATACTTGTTGTACCCGCAGTTAATTTTGTTTAAAAAAAAAAAAAATCTGAATTTTTCTTTTCGGTAAGCCTCAATCTAACTTATACATCTTTATTGACTGATTGATCTCTAGTCAGACGACTTAAAGAAAAAAAACAACTAAAAAATCAATATCAAATCCTAATGATAAGTTAAAAAAGTCGCTTGATCAAAAATCGATCAGTACAATATGTGGGACATAATGGCCCGAGTTCATCTGAAAAAATTCAAATAAATTAAAATACCAATCATCGGTGTAGCAAGTGTAACTCAAGACAGCTGACTTCTAAGTGTTCTTATGAAAATACTCCAAACACCTCCTCATGATAGTGGTACGCTTGTCGGCTTGGAATGGCAATTGTTGGATTCAACCCATTTATGTACATCATAAATTTCAATCCCGCGTATCAGTTACTATCTTAATTTCAATCCTGCGTAGACTGAATTCAATCCATATCTACTAAAATTAAGTCACAATTCCCTCCTCTTTTTGGTACATCTTTTATAAAAATATTAATTTTTTACCTAAATAAATGCCATAACTCAAGTTTACAAGAATAATACTTCAAACTACTTGTGAACCATCCACAACTTGTTAGATCCCTGTCTCTGCCGTTGCAAGAGAAACAACCCTTCTCAGTTGACACCCATATGGGAGAACAGGTGGGGGTGCGTTTCACCTACCGTGTAGGGTGGGTGCATCTGGGGCTGCCTTTGAGCTCTATCATAGGGTAGGAGTACTGTGAGAAGAGATCCTCTTGATACATGTTTAGACTGAAGTTTAACGGGACTGAGAAGAAGATTATCTAAATATTTGTCAAATTTTAAGATCATGTGAGAATTTTTTTTCACAATATTTGACCTCTTCTTTCTTTTAATACTGCTGGATTTTAATCTAAACATGTACCTAAAAGAGCTCCTCTCGAGTATTCTCTTTCTCTCTCTTAGTTTCACACGCGCAAACAAAAGCAAAGTTATGACCAAGTTGAGAGGACGCTCAAAGTGGTGTGTACGGGGGAAAGGATATGCTTCAAATAGTACGTACTGTACGGCTTAGTTATGGGTTCGACGGTGCAATTGCCACGGTCGTTTGAACACCAGCGAAAACGACCCACCACCAAACCCTAGAGCATTTCGTCGTGCTGTTCTCACGCTGTACGGTTGATGTGAGATGGGTGCTTTTGCTATAACGAGTCTTGGCGTCTTCACCTGGTGTTCTTGGTGCTCGTTTATATCCTTAACTTATGATGTGCCATGTGCGTGGAGAGTGGTAAACATGGTGCTGTGCGGAAGACGAAGATCACTTATATATGTCCACTGCACTACTGATGCTCTTACCACAAAAATGGTGGCATCTAGCCATTTGTCTAAAGGGAAACACTTGCTGCCGTATTCTTATGTAATATAATGTATAAATTTATAGGAACAAAAGATTCTCTATATCTTGGTATGGACCGATCTAAACCCGCGTTAGCTAGTTTAAGATGGTACCATGACTTTTAAAATTTTTTAAAATTTGTCACATTGAGCTGAGCATAAGTACTTTGGTAGTGTGCCTTAAGGGGTCATGGTGTGTCTGCTCTGTTCAAAATAGAATGTGGCCAAATCAAAACACACACGTACTCGGATTCGGCTCACCCTTAACATATATATCAGCCAACGCCCTATTACAACTGCAAACTTTTATTGAGGGGGGCAGATGACTTCAGTAGGAAGAGGGGTCCCTAAGATTAGAGATTGTGGAAGTCCCCAGCTCTCTGCACACTAAGATAATCTCAAAGTACCCTCTGTCGGCTAATGGCTGAGAGATCCACGCCAACGTGAAACGAGATTGTCTAAATTTATATGTCTGGACCATCTAAAACATATGAAATCAAACCGCATACGCAGTGTGCACGTCATTTTTTAAAATAAATGTCTCATATATTCTCATACAACTCGATTTTATGTGTCTAAAGACGTTGGACAGTCTAGATATACGGGTCCAAATGATCTCGCTCCCACCAACATATATTGCTGACATCTTTTCTCATTGAATTTTGCCATTAGAAAGTTGGAGTCCCTCTAACTCATCTTAAAACGGTCGTTTAGTTCTCATCTACTATTATGTAGCTAGGGAGACGAGGTTGGATGACGAAGGTTATTTCTTGCACATTAAGGGCATCCACGGATTTTAATTTAAGAAGATTATACGGGTAAAAAGATTTTACTGGGGGAATAATAGACAGTTAAATATTTAAATTTTAAATCACACACAACCATATGTTTCTGTGATAATATATTTAAATAAAATAAAATATTTCCACTTAGTACATCCTAGTGGACTCTCCTCCGTTGGCGTGCGTGAGTGACGTTTGAATCGTTTAAAATGAGGGTTATTTGTTCGTACTTGGCGTAGCTTCTTATTGCACCCATCTAACTAAAGTTCACACTAGTACCAACTAAGAGCTGCAAACGGGTCAGACATGAAAATAGAAATAGATATTTGTGCTTCCGTTATTATATGGAACATCAAAAACAAAAGCGAAAATGGGAATGCATATTTTCATTTTGATCTTCATTTTTTATATGAAAGTGTAAATATGAACGGAAATGAAAATATCTATTTCCTATAAGACACCTGTGAATGTGATACTTCTTATAAGCACATGTAATTAATGCATGTTACTCGTCATCGAGTATCATGTAATGTATATATAATGTGACGTCTATTGTATTAGGCTAAGATAGTATTTACGTTATTTAATATCATATTAGACAAGAATAAGAGTGATTGTCCGCCTTTAAAAGATATCATCATTTATCAAACTAAAATATTAACAGTACCCATCTACCTATCTCGAAACCAAGGTACAAATCCTCGATGGTACTAATTAGCTTTGTAAACGGAGAAAATTCGAACTAATAACATATTATCATAATAGTATCGAAAGTGGATGCAAAAATGAGAGTTTTCGTTGCCGCGTTTATTTACTTATTGAACAATTAGGAAACGAAAAGCACTTTAGAATTGAAAAGAGAAAATCTATTTTTTGTTTTTCTGCATATATTTATAAAATGTCGAAAATGGATCGAAAATCAAAAAGTCCGAGTATCATTTGCAATCCTAGTATCAACTCACAATTTCAATGGTAACGGGCAATGCTAACTAGTCGAAAAATATCGACCCATGAAAGAAATTTCTTCAGCTTCGCTGATTAATTTGAAATTTTCTTCAAAATATGTAAAATAACTAAAATTTATTAATTAAAATTAATTTGTTTTAGAACATTAAATTGTAAAATATATAAAATAAAATTTAGTTAATTTATTTAAAGTCATCTATTTATGAAAAGTGGAGATTATTTTAATAAATTATAATCTATTTGTGGAAAATATATTAAGATGAAAAAGTGAGATTAAATTGTGATTTTTGAAAAGAATGTATATTTATGTTACGTTAGTAATGTGAGCATTGGGCTGTGTGAGAGCATTGGGCCATGCTATACATCGTGAATCTTTGATTTAGGTTCATTGATTGGATGACTGTTAAATAAATAAATAAATAAAACAGCTTAACCTTCCGTGAATATATACATAATGATGTTTTCACTAAGAACCAGGATCTTCTAAATGCAGAGGAAGATGTGACTCAGTAAGTGCAGAGGGGAGAATTTCATAGTAACCCCTCACAACAAACTTTTTCCATTTCTTAAAGACCTGTGCTACTCAACTCCATCCTCACTAACCCAATTCTTTCACTAATATATGCATATGTACATAGATAAATAGACAGACATATTAAAAAAATTACACAGCCTTTACAAGACTGCCCGGCCTGTGAATGTCCCAAACTGCACCAGCTCAAGACCAACTGCACCTTTGTAAGAGCGACTCCAGCTTGAACTGGCCAGAACCATATAACTTTGCAAAAGCAGGGCAGCTAACCCACCAAACCTATCACAAAACAATAATTTCCAGGCAAAAGGGTTCGCAACTCTAAGAAAATTGAGGAGACAGAAAACTTTGCATCATCTACACATTAACATCCACATGTTTTCTCCTTTTTTATTCTTTGATACTCTTCTCTTTGCTTTTACCATGAACAGGATGGGGGGTGGTTCAGTGTAGTACTAGCTAGTTGAAGGCTGTGCAGTCTCTCCTGATCTCCCCCTGGTTGCCCGTCTTCACGTCCGTTCTCCCCAGCTTCACCATCGCCGTCGTGAAGGCCGTGAAGAAGTCGGCCGGGTTGTTGGCAAAGTCGACGACGGTGCCCCGCGACTGTGCGTTATTGAAGAGCACCTCGTCGGACGTGAACAGCCCCTTGCCGGCGACGAGGTTGCTGTAGTAGGCGTTGTCGAAGATGTTGGGAGTGGTCGGGTCCAAGTTGATGGCCACACTCGGGTCCACGTTTTGGGGGCACCACTGCTGGAGCTGCTGGACGTAGCTCGTGTTCACTGTCGGGTCGGGTGGGTTGGAGTAGATCCGGCTCGAGAAGCGGTTGCAGTGGGAGAAGCCGACGGTGTGGGCGCCGGAGAGGGCGACCATGTCGGTCTGGGTGAGGTTGTTCTTCTGGAAGAGGGAGTTGAGCTGCTCGAGGCTGAAGTCGGGTCCAGGCAGGTTGCCGGCGACCCGAGACTTCTGCGAGATTTTGCCGTCACGGCGGCCCAGCTCCACGGGGAACCCCGGCCCGCCGGACTGGTCGTTGCCGGCGCAAAGGTGGCCAGTTCAGAAGCAAGCGAAGAAGCTGGTCAGCGTGATGACCATTGCACCATACACAAGCATAGGGATCTTAAAATGGGGCAGGGGATCCTCTCACCACCTTCCTCTCATGATCAAGCTTCAGCAATTCACTCTAAAATGAGAGTCTCTAAATCGCAATTCTGATAAATCGCCATGTTTTTTATATCATTTGAAGACACTTTAATTATTTTTAAATTTTTTTTTGTTTTTTAATCTCTTATCTTGAGTAATTGACTCAAATAACTTTAAATCATGTGAGATTAAGTATTTGAAAGTCTCGGAAGATTGCATTTTTTCCTCTCTCTCTCTCTCTCTTATTGATATGTTTCAATTAATTTATAAATTTCAAGAGTCATGTTTTGGAAGGAAAAAGAGATGGATTCTAAAGGTCAGTTTGTTTTCACGTAAAATAGATCACAAATATTTTTTTTAAAAAGTATATAACAATCTCTTATTAGTAATCCGTAAAACTCAAGTCAATAGAATGCTTAATTTGTTGACTCCTTCCTGTTTAAATTTTGACATTCATGTAATCAGATCGAATGTCTATCTTTAAAAGAGCAGAAACAATTTTCACAACACCAAATAATGAATTTTGTTTTTCATTTATCTTGTAAATATATTTCCTCAAAAAATTATTTCCGTCATATTATATTATACGTGTAACCAGGATCCATTTGGTTGAGAGTAATTAGCGTTACCTGCATAGTTTTCTGGAAAACTCCAACGGCAAGTGCATTTGGTTACCTGTAAAATGGCAGCACCTAGTGGATGCCACTTTCCCTGCCTAGCCTTATCCTTTTGGCTTGACAGGATGGTACTCTTGGGTGCTCGCCAACGCAGCAAATGTATATAGAACATTCATATTGAAAATTATTTTATTGAGAATCTTGATGTTTATCCTATTTAATATTATTTATGTTCATGTCATTAAAAGCCAAAGCAGTTAGAGTTTTTAAAGAAAAAATATATGAAATGATTAATAGAAAAATATATTTTCACACAAAAGTTTTTCCTTACGCACAATAGGTCACATGAAAAACTTTTTTCGAAAAATCTATCACAATGACTTATTTGATTATTTAGGAAACTCTAGTCAACGAAAATTTTAATTTGTTAATTTTTCTTTATTTCAATTTTAACATCCTTGGAATAAGATCAAACGTCTTTCTCCAAAACAGTGGAAGTTGTGAAATTGTTTTCATCGGTATCAAATGACGAATTTGTCTTTATTTTTAATATAAATATATTTTCTTAAAAATAATTTTCACTCAAATATATTTTTTGTGGGATCTTCTTACTCCAAGAATGAGAGGTACTTACGAGGACGACAACATCCCTAGCGGCAAGGGCGAGGATGTCGGCGCAGGAGACGACGCCGGGGCACGCCGCCTCGACGGCAGTCTTGGCCTTGACGACGGTGTCGAAGCCGTCTCCGGCAAGGGAGAGGTTGTCATCTGCGTCCTTCTCGGCGTCTCCGGTGGGCGAAGCGATCATCACAGAAGCATCGCATCCCTGAGAATTCCGTGCTGATCATAAGATCAAAATTATCGAGGCAATGTGGTGATAGGCTCATTTGGCCAACTGACAACGATATCTTGCCCAAGAATCCCTCTTTCTTATATCAAATATAGTTGTCAATTTGTAAATAACATGATATATAGGGCAAGTGATCTATTCTTATAAACTAAAGGCAATGTTGAATGTTCATTAATTAATTTCAAAAGAACAGACTGATTAAACAATCAAGTAACTCATGTCAACATGTGTCTCCATCATGAGTTCTCTTAATGTGCCGATTGAGAGTTGTGTTTATGACAAGAAACAATTAATAATATTTGGTGGACCAAAATTTCTACAACTCACGTAATTAAGAAGTGATATCCCTCGAAGATGCTAGGAACTAGTCTTTGGTGATGAATGGCCAATTTTGTTAATTTCCTCAAAATGACCTGTGAAGGTACTGTCTTGACAGGAATTGTTTAAGAATCCCTTGCGCTGGTTGGCAAGAAACCGTGTCAGCCAGCTTAATATGAGTACTAAATTTCATGTTCAAGACCGTCTACTTTTGAGTGCTGTTGGCTGGGAACATTAACAGGGTATAGGTATATGATGGCTTTTACTACTCCATGCTACTCATATCTGATTGCCAAACATGTTTAGGGTCTGTTTTCTAAAAGAAACCTGCTCTTGATGCCTAGTACTATCAAGGAAAACCTTCCATATATAAGGGAGTTTCCTCTTAGCAGAGTAGGTAGCTAAGCTTATAAGTTTCCACGTAAACTACAATTTTCTGCGATAGGCATTACGCATGCAAGAAGGGGGAGGAGGAAAAAGGAAAATGTGGTCACATCTCTCTTCCCTTTGCCTCCTTCCGTTTTCTTCCATTGCGAGGAAAAGGGGGGAGAGCCAGGTGATGATGGGGGCAGAGGCTCTGCGACCAAAAACCCTTGTGGATTGAGACATCTTGGGCTAGGTGGACAGTGGGAGAAGGTCGTTGCCAGTAGCTGCATGGCAAGAAGTTTTCGGACTCGGTCAGAGCTAGGTATGGTCATCAGGGGTAGGCATCGCCTTCACAGCTTCTTCCAAGTCCCAAACTATACGCATGCCAAAGCATTATTACCTGAAGTCCAAGAAGCTGCACCAAATCCCACCAACCCTTACCTGACTACCACCCTCCTCCAAATCAATTCCTGTTAATATTGAAAACATACATATGCGGAGTATGTCCAATTTGATGCACGCAGTCATTGCAGCAGTGCATTACAATACTTGCGTGTGGTGCACCATCAGGGGTGTGCTCTTTTTTTTTTTTTTTTTTTTTTTACCTATTCCATCAAAGATTAGATGATATAGATATAGAGTCTGAGTGATCCTAATGTTAGACAAAATTAAAAAAAAAATGATGCCTACTAAATTGCTGTCCAACTTTATAAATTAGATGGCAGCACTCGAGATACTACAATAAATATTTCTAATCGATTTATCCATCTATCCAAGTGCAGTCCAGTGGCAACGAAGCATACTGCAAATCTATCTATCTATATATCTATGGCGGTGCACTGCAGTGGCAGCAAATTAAGCATAGCCCAAAGAATACATGAACATGCAAAGCAAATATGGTTTCTCGGCCATTAGAACGACACTGCACGTCTCTCCCCGCAGTCCGCAGGGACAGCGCGCCTCCAGAGCCACACCCTTGCACCGCATCAAACGTGGGTTTCGCAACAAGGAATAAAACAAGAACATGAAGAGTTAACAGGAACATGGCGAGGGGGTATAAACCTTATGCGGCATATATACCTCGACGAAGCAGTCATGGAAGAAGAGCCTCAGGGTGGCCGGAACGGTGGTGAAGGTCTGGCTGAGCTTGGTTTGGACCGTCTGCCTCACGATGGCTTCCACGATGGGGCAAGTGAAGCTGTAGAAGTCCGACCTCAGCTGTGCGTCTCCCTGCCCGATTGCCATTAGCAATAGCACTGCCAGCATGCACAGCCTCCTCCGCAGCTCCATCTTCCCAACTCTACAGCTGATATTGAGCTCAGAGAGAGAGAGAGAGAGAGAGAGAGAGAGGCTTCAAGTCTCCTGCACTACACAAGCCCTGAGCCGAGGGCCTGCGTCAGACGTGACAGTGGATGTAGCCAAAAAGAAGGGGGTTAATTTGTATCTATAGTCGACGCCGCGAAGGGGCCGCGGAAGAAGCGCGTCCCAAAGTCTCGCTCGGACTTGTCAATACGTAGATGATGTTACGAGATTCCATCTTCTGAGTGCTCAGTTCAAATCTAAAAATCAAATCAAATCAAAAAATTAGGTTCAATTCGGTTCTGATTAAGATTTAAAAAAATCGATTTGATTTAAAACTGAACCGAAATAAAAAAAATTTGTTTGCAAGATTTTATTTTCTCAGCCTATAAATCGAAAAGACCGGCATAATCTAAATTCCTTAAAAGGACATGACATTTGTGTGAAATTCTTTGATTTAAGAATATGAACGTGTGTAAATTTTTAGACAATGCAGGATAAGATTGATCTTTTAGTTTAAAGATTCTTTTGATAATTTATTGGATCTTCTATCTAACGGTGTACAGACCACTTAGATTAACCTATGTCCATCCATGTTAATGGGTCAACTCATAAAGAGACCCAAATTGCAAATCAAACCGAACTAAACCGAATTTGTGCGGTTCAATTTAGTTAGGTTTAGAAAGTTTGCGGTTTAGTTCAATTCAGTTTAATGAAGTATTTCGGTTTAATTTGACTTCTGAATTTTTTCTTCCAAATCAAACCGTGACAATCCTAATTCCATCAGTTCCCAGTCTGCTACATCCCATGTGGCATCAATCTGAGAACGCTGTGCTTAAGATCATTACAAGCCCACGTTCACAAAGAGATGAAACAGGTTTAAAACTTATTCAGCTTTTCAGAATGTAAAATGGTATCTTCTAATATCAATTTTTGACTAACTTAAGTGAGAATCACATATTAAAAGCAGAAGGGCTGTCAAAGATGTGGGAACAATGACACTCTCCTCTAACATATGATTGTCATTTTGACATATCAAAAAATAGTGTTAGAAAAGAGTGTTATTATAACACTTTTTCTTCAGAATAAATGACATGTTTATCTTTATCTTCATGTAAATAAAGACATACAAAAATCCAAATAAATAGGGTCACAAGGTCTCATCTTCGGATCTCCTGTGTTAGGTCGGGTTTAACTCGATCAATTACGCTCTCCAATTCGATCAATTCTATATGTAAGATAATTTTCTTAAGAAAATCTTTGGGTACTAATAAGGGAGCGCGTTAAAACTTTTCAGCACGCCACTGTTGCTATAGATCATCTATATCCTTGAATGAATCGATTTTAATTTGCATTTACTTAAAGTCCAACTCACAATTCTCACCTAGAATATTTCGTTACGTGAAATTATGTTTTAATAAAAATAATAATCTTTATGTAAATAGAAAAATTATAATTCAATCTTAAATAGCTATTAACTAAATTTAACGTGCGTGTGAGGATAGACCATCCACAACCTAATATAGATCCTATCTCGATCTATCACTGCAACGGAAAAGAAACCCTTGTCAGCTGGCACCTCTATGGGTTTACTTGTGGGGTACGTATTACTGATCTGTTTAGGGCAGATCTGGGCTACCCTCGTCAGCTCTACTCCGGATGTTTCCATGCATCAGTTGATCCTTCTCTCTCACAACACACAAATTAAGCAACGTAATGACCAAAAGACACACACAAAGCAAAGTCTAATGAAAGGCTTGCTTGGCTTCTCTTAGCAAGCTTTGCACTTGCATAAGTTATCTATAGACCGAGTTGAGAGGGCTCAGCTGGCTTCTTCGTGGGTGCACCAAATAGTATTATATGGGTTAGTTAAGGTCTCGACAGTGCCATTTAGACAGCAATCTGAACACGAGCGAAAGGGACCCCCCACCAAACACTAGAGCATTATTCTCAGGTTATAGGTTTGATGTGCGATAGATTGTTTTACTATACCAAGTCTTGGGCATTGCATGCACCAAGTATTTTTTTAAGGAGATCGGATCCCTTCAGTATAATGGTGGATCGAACTCAATCAATACACTGGAGGGAGGGTCAGATCTTTTCTGAAAAAAGGTTTCTTGCCGAACTGAAAAACTCGACGGGGCCCACCCTCCCCCTCTGGTGCACTGGTTCAGCAGGTCAACCAGCGTACTAAGGAGATCCAGTCGCTTTTTCAAGTGTTGGTGTACTCACCTGATGTCTTGGTGTTCATTTATACCTTCAACTTATCGTATCATGTCGTGTTTTAGGGCTGTCAAAATAGCTAGGCCTGGATTTATTAACACTCTCCTATATATTGACTATTCTCATATGTTGCACAAAATTTATAACTATATTTTCATAATTTTAAACTTAAAATTAAATCTACTTAGAAATACATATTATAGTTTTAGATAAATAAATTATAGCTTAAGTTCGAATACACACCATTTACAGTCCTACATGTGCGTGACTGTGTGAGCAGCAAACATGGACTTACGGGGAACTTAACTTATATGCGCACTGTACAGTTGATGAGCCCGAGGAGGTTTCTATCTCAAAAATGATGCAGTTTATCTCCTTAAATAGAATGCGAGATTCTCTATGTCCTGTATTTGTTTGATCTAAGTCAATATTAATTTAAGCTCGTGCCATGATTTAATTTTTTTTGCATTTAAGTTAATGTGAAGTTATTTTTTAAGAAATTTTGCTTTGTTTCCAAGCTAATGAGGGGGCTATAGTGCTGGCTTAGGTAGATACAAATCCGACCAGGACATGGAAAGTCCATTCCTTGTTCGTAAGCAACCATTTTATGGACAAATTAGATAAATCTATTGATGCATCATTTACAAGTGCTAAGAAAGAGAAATTTCAAATGTAAACCAGGTTAAATGAGGGTCTCGTTCAAATTAGAACGTGGCCAGATCAAAACAGACGTACTTGGATTTGGTTTTACCCTGAAATTGGAGTCCCACTAATCCTAAACCCTAAGCCCTAAAACCCTAAACCCTAAACCCACTAACCCGTCCTAAAGGTTAATTATACATTAAAAAGATTTCAGTGGAAAACGTTAAGAAGGTGTTTGCATTCTCAATACTTCTCCGGAAAGTAAAGAATCACTAGAAGTATTTCTTTAGAAAGTAAAAAATCATGAAAAATATTTTTAAAAAAAAATAAACATATACATTTGCAAATCTCATAGAAAAATAAGTGAAAATATAAAGTGAAGAGAGGATCCAACATGAGGAGAGGGAGAGACAGATGCAAAATGAGAAACAAAATTATGGAAAATATTTCTCCATAGAAGGGGGTAGAGAAATACTTCTCGGAGAAAAAGAGAATATTTTGAGAATATAAAAAATATTTTCTCAACTAACTTTTACTCGTGTTTGCAAGACAAATGAAAGTTAATTAGAAAATTATTTTTTCAGAAATTTTAGCAAATACAAACACCCCTAGATATTGCCTAATAGTATAATAAGATTTGTTCAGTTTTGACTTTTTTCCAGGATCACCCTCAAACATTTTATACATGTGCCGGCGCATTTTCAAATTCTATAAAGAAAAAATTCCCAAGTGGCCATTATAGGCATTGTCTCACCTTCTTATTATATATTGGCCAATTTCCCATATGGTGTCACAGCTTTTGTACAAGATCAAAATCTTAAGGACGATTCTTACTTACAATAAAACATCAAATAATCTATTGTATGTATAATTTTATAAGAAATTTTATGTCAGAAACCCACTAATATATTATTATTTTTTCTTGTCCGGGCAAGTGGAAGGTCAGCATCCGCAAGTCTATATAGTCTGTGAATATGGTTTACCTATACATGGTTAATGGATGGTTGACCTGTGAACTTGCCTTGGTTTGCCCCTTGCGGTCCACTGGCGTGCTTCAATACGGATCAGCGTTATATTGGTTGACCTATAAACTTGTTCGTGCGTGGCCTTGTCATCTTAAACCATCTTGACTAAGTTTTCAAGGTACATATTAACTGAGGCAAAAAAAAAAAAGAACTACATGTAAAATTAAAATGCCTAGATAAGTTGCAATAAGGAGGGAGAGTTTTCACTTTGAGTCATGTGTGAACTTAAATGTCTGCAAATAACGTTCTAAAGTCATTCTGTTTTAAGTTTTCAATGTAATCTTGGTAGAGGAAGATAGTACCTAGTGGGTCAGAGGAATCTAATTTAATCACAAAGAAATCATAGCCTCTTAAAATTAATGCATGCTCTTAGTGATACTGAATATTGTGTTATGAACAATATTATATTATTGTCCTTGTAAGAACATTTACATCTAGACCCTTTTGGCCAGGCAATTTGTCAAGGTGTTCCTGAAGAGAGTAAAACCTTGTTTTTTTTTTTTTTGAACTTCGAGTAAAACCTTGTTAGGCATGCAGTTCTCCTCCATTGAAATATGTTCATAGTGTCCTTTTCCTTGCAATCAGCCTCCAGCCAATTTTCTAAATATCCCTATATAGAAGCATCGTAGTGAAACCATATAACTTTAGAAAAGTTATCCTTTTGAAAAAAAATCCAAATTTGAATTCTTGTATCCATATGCTAAGACATTTCACCATATGCTTGTTATTTGATTGTTAATTATAAAGTCGCCGGCTGGAGTGATAGATACATTGAACTGGCAAATGAAACAAGAGTTTTAGAGGGAGAAGAAGAGAAGAAACATACCTTACAAGAAGGAAACACTATAAAAAAAGAGGGTTCATCGAAGAAGATGCTTTACTTGATCACAACAATTTTTGCCTCCTTAACATGATTTTCAGCTACATGACCTGATACGTGTCCTTTCTTATATTAGCCATGATCAACTCGTTGCTCTAGTTGATATCATAAAAAATTAAATCCCATGTAAAGAATAACAACTGTGGTGACAACTTGGGTGGTGTTAGTAGCATAAAGAATTTAGATAACAGATTGTATAGATAGTTTGATGACATCTCCGCGGTTCCACCTGCTCATCCAATCCAGCCCCTACTAGATTAGACAGGCAAGAATCCCCTCTACAAGAAGAATTGGTCAAAAATATTATAGTGGGACTTAAAAATACCATGTCTCAGCTGTCTCACTTCTTCAAATGGGGAAAAATAGAGAAAAAAAATACACAACTGCTACGCGTGTGCTTGCACGCGTGGGTGAACCTGCGGACCTACTATTTTGTGGTTCTTGTTGAAAAATGAACCTGGTGAAGAAAAATCCTTCAGAACAGATCAAAGCCAACAGTTTTGGTTTTAAGTTTACCAACCAATCTTTGAAGACAAAGCCAACAATTAAAAAATGCATTACCTTACCATGCTGTCATATATAACTACTACAGAACCAAGGAGACGGATTATTTGTTGCTAAATAACCCTTTAAGAACATGATTACAATGAAAGTGAGCTATCTGTCAGTGAAATCAAACTGTGATGACTTATCTCATCTTAAAAGGGAGAAAGAGTACTTGCTGCAATGCCCAAGTGTATTGTAATTTGCCATCGATCACTTTGATCAAATGATAATGCCTTGAATATAATTTTCTTTTCTTTTTTAAAATCAAGTTGAGAGATCACCCCAACTCAGTGTCCATAAAGATTGGATGCTTGAAAAAATCCGTACCTCTGTTGCAGATGCAATTCAACGAGAGCACAAGAGCTGCAACACACTTGTGTACAGCATTATTCTAGAAGAATTTTTTTCTTCTCTCTTTTGTCTGATGTCCATGGGCCAAGTTAATAGGCTGGAGCAACGCAGAGGCAGGTGGGGTCTACACAGAGTTTAGGTGCCGGCTGAAGCCCGAGACAGGCCACAATCAAAAGGCCCAAGTGTGGCCCGGTGTATGTGGCTCATTTAAAGCCTGTTGACCCATTTACGACCTGTCCACCGCTTGTCAGTCCAGGCGACTTAACTCGGAGTAATATTTACTGCTATGGAAGTGGCACATAATTTTTTTTTAAAAAAGATGAGATTTTTTAAAGTTTTTTTAAAGTTGGCTCCACCATGTCCAACATGTTCAAACAATGTGATCTTTAATCGGTCGAACCTGAAAATTCTAAAAAGTCACAAAATTGAGTCTCCATGAACAGTAAAAATATATATTTAATAAGTCAGATCCAATAAAATTAGGTTCGGTTTTTTATTTTTTAGAATTTTTTGAATCATCTAATCACAGACTGAATTGTACGGGTGCACTAGACATGATCGGACCAACCATAAAAAATAAATTTTGAAAATACTATTCTTTTCCGATTGCACCTCATACGGTGCAATAAGTATTGCTTCTTAGTTTAGAGTACTTAGAATTTGTCAAGTTTGGAGCCACCTGAATTGTATGATCCGTGATCGAGAGAGAGAGAGTGGATTAGTGATCCGACGGCTGCCTGCGTCTCAGGTGGTACCACCAACATTTTCTATAAGACAACGTTAATTTCATATTAGGCTTTCAGTCTGCCTAAAGCTAATCCGTCTATTGAACGGACCCAAAATGCTTGGTTCATGCTCGTGACATGACATGGAACTAGCACAATCAACAACAATCAAAATATAGCTCAAGTATACGTCTGCATTAATATATGTACGACACATCTTTCTCTTAGTAGTACCACTAAGACCTCTTTTTAAAAGTTACAACTTGTTTTATTTATTTATTTTTTTCTTAAAAGGTGGCTCAGTTGGCCGAGTTTGTATATATATTTACGAGGGGTAATTGAGATCCGATCCAATCAGGGCCAACTAGCCGAAAGCTTAAGGGTGTGCGCTTACTACACACGCGAGCGCACCATGCAAGTTCTCTCAGTATCCTAACTAGCAGGTCGAAAGCTGGAATCCAGAATGATAGGTTCTGAATCCCAAGAAAATCAAGCCTAAAAATACCAACATCTCAGTCGGGAAGGTTGGAGATCATTTGTGTCTCGATCAAAACTCTCGAGTGTCCAGAGGAGCCAACCTTCTCAACAACCCAAAGTCTTTGCTTCAACAGGGGGAGGCCAAGTACTTGGACTCAAAAGCTATTGCCTCTTGACTGCTCGAGAGAATAAAGGCCCCTAGGGTCAATCCGTAAAGATCGAAGGGTAAAGCCTACTACACTGAACCCCAAAGAGTTCTCCACATTTTCAAGAGTCTGACTTAGACATCGAAGGGTCTTGCTCCCCAAAGGAACGAGTGGCCCCTCTGACATCTCTTCTTCTTCTTGCAAGCTCTACTTTAGACATTCCCGATTCTACAAATTCTATCGAGTATCCAAAAGATCTGACCACTACACCTATATATAGGAAATCTAGATTTAAATATGGACAAAGTCTAATATTTTCTTCTCAAGAGGGAGATAATTTCACATCACCGACAATTCTCCTTTAGTAGGAGATAATTCCAAACCCAAGTCAATTTTTGAGAGAGTAACCCCACGGATCAAAGGACATAATCTTGCGGCACTTTTGGCCGAAAAAAAATAATAAAATTTTTAAACTCTCAACCAACTTGAACCCTTGACTTTCCTTTAGCCAACCATCTTACCCAATTGATTCTTGGAACCTGAAGTCATATCCTACGGCTCAGGCAATGATCAGCGGATATTCCTAGAAAAACGACAGGGAGTCATATTGTTAGGCACTTTTTATTCGGCCAATTATTAATTTATAAGATAGCAAAGATACTCTATTTAAATCGATATGTATAACAAATAAAATAATAAATTCTTCTAGACTAGACACGTATGGTACATCGTTAATTCTATTTATCATCCAAAGTGATTGTTAGCCTAAAGTTAGTTAATGAAAAAACTTATTAAATTGATAGCATAACAAGTAAGGTGACACATCTATCTTGGATCCTCATCAAAGGATACCTTTTGTTTCAAGTAGTATGCCTCTCCAATCCAACGCACATGTTCTCCTTTCTTTCGTCCAAACAGTTCTTGGTCAAGCTCGCATACGAGGTATCCCTCCTCTCGCGGTGTAGGTTATTATCTCCAAAATAAATTTCCATTTAATTAGAACGCCATGGTCACATGATGACATAGTTGTTTGTACATCATATTTCTTATCCATGGTCCCTGGTTATTGCATAAGACTGTCCAATTGGGGGTGCAAATGAGTCAGAATATAAGGTGGATCCGTGACGTTATCTATTATATTGTTGATTTTAAATGACTATCTATCAACTGACCCATAAACTAATATATATCCATTTAAAAAGGCTATCACGAGTCATCTATAAATCGATCATGAGTCAAATGATCAGGTTAGTAGTTGCCATTTGCATCCCTATATACCCCCAATTCGATCATCTATAACCCTAGAGGGGTGTTTACGTTCTCTAAAATTTTCTCAAGAAATTTTTTCTCCATTATAATTCTTCTAGCTTGATCTAACTAAAACTTGAGTTCGAATTTCACAAATAAATTTGGTGCGATTCTCACTTGAATGATGCATGTATGTATATAATATTTTAAAATTATTACAAAATTTGTTAAAATCAAGTTGACCTGAGAGTCTCTTGCTTCTTACTTGATTCAAACAACGTCGATCCAAACTCGGCACCATCTTACTCATCATGGTTTTCAAGTTAAGCTGTCAAAATTTGCAGCTGCTAGTGATGTTTGGACTATTTATTTGCTAGTTTAGTTTTAACCGAACAATAAAATCAAAACTGCTGTTCAAGTTCCATTTAATTTGTTTTGTAAATGAATACAGAAACTATTAAATTTACAAACCAAACTTATATTACGCAATTGGCTATTTGGATATGGTTCGGTTCCAAAATATTTAGAAGATGAGACGTATTGGGGAACTGAATGACATCAGAACCTTGAGAAAATCATAAAACATATTTGTTAATTACATGTATGTTTTCGAATATACAAATATTTGATTATAATTTAGCAGAGTCGCTCACTACTAAAATCTTTTAGTAACTTTTAAACTGTGGAAAAAAGATAGGTTATTAATTTATTTAGTTTACTCATTAAAAATATGAAAAGATTGTAATCTTATTAAAATCCCAAATTAAATTATACAAAGCCATGCCATGTGAGACACCATGTCACACAACCAAAGACCTGAAAATGCCACATTCTGCTTGAAGGTCTCTGAACGGTGGAGATCAGTCGGAACTTAGTCTCTGAACGGTGGAGATCAGTTAGAACTTATTAAGCAGAGTGGGTATGATTTTTGAAGGTAAGAGGAGTACATAGGCAATTGTATTTGTGCAATTATGTTCATTATTAGTCCTAGGAAGGGTTCTTTATATATTTTTTTTAAAAAAAACTAATTTTCGTATGGTCTAAACAAAACTTGTTCGCAAATGCGCAACACACTTTGCTCTATTTGTATTGGAGTACAATGCCTTTATTGCCAAAAGTCTCGGTTTTTTTTTTCTTTTCGAGTTTTTCACAAATCAGTGCCTACAATTTCTCTTAAGAAGGGACATTTATGAGAATGTACTTTTCAAACGCCTATTTAGATATGGAAAATTCACTTCCAAGCAAAGTGAGAACACGAGGCATTATTTTTAAACGGTGGAAATGGAAAGGTAAATATGGAACTTCTGCAGGCTATGGGGACTGATTTATGAAGATCGTTTCATTTTCACGTGAGATCACGAAAATATCCTAGAATGAAGTACTTGTCCCCACACATGGTGATAGTGCTAATAATTTAAGATGGAGACCACCACTTATAGAGATATCATGTCCTCATGATCCACCAAGAGCACTGCTAGGATGACGGAAAAAATTATCCAATTTTTTTACCCCTTAAAAAAGAGATATCTAGGTGAAAGAGATTTTTACAGCTTACCTGATAGAAGTGCAACAACATTTTAAAGAACTGATCTTTCCTAATCACCTACGTCAGCTTGGGAAAAAAGATGGGGAAGCTTTCCTATCATGTTACCAGTATCCTCCACGAAATCTTAGTGCTAATAAATTAAGATAGAGACCACCTCCTACAGAGTCATTCCTCATGATCCATGAACTCTTACTTTTATTTGAAGCACTTCTTTCTTATCCCCACACATGGTGATAGAGCTAACAATTTAAGATAGAGACCACTACTTATAGAGATCTCATCTCCTCATGATTCACAAAGAAGATTGCCAAGATTACAGAAAAAATTATCTACTTTTCTTATTCTTTCAAAAAGAGGAATCCAAGTGAAAGAGATGTTTACAACTTACCTGATAGAAGTGTAATAACATTTTAAGAGATTGGACTTTCCTAATCACTAACGTCAGCTTGGTAAAAAAGATGGGGAAGCTTGCCTGTCATGTTAGCAGTATCCTCCACGAAATCTTAGTGCTAATAAATTAAGAAAGAGGCCACCTCCTACAGAGTCATTCCTCATGATCCACGAACTCTTACTTTTATTTGAAGCACTTCTTTTTCCATTGATCTTGATGTCTTTACTTCTGAAGGTTAACATAGAATGTCCTGAGAAAGCAGATGATCGATCAATCAACTTTGAATGTGAACCATGTGTCCCTTGGTAGATCAAATTGGTTCAATTAAGGGACCAAAATGTCCTCATGTACTTCTCTGCCTCTGCTCATTGTTGCCCGTTATCCTCTACCGGCACTTGTCGCTCTAAGTGAAATTTGGGTACAGAAGGCACCGTAATGCTTTTGGTTAGTGTGATGCAATACTTTTGACATGAAAATATTTGATATTTAGAGTAATATTTACTGCATCGATCTTGCGATTCACATTGATTGCATCAAGGGGCCGCCACCCGTCTAAGTTTTTTGATCGGACTGCAATGTAGTCATCAAGGAAAAAAAAAAAAGTCAAGCTGAGAGAGTACTTTAGCTCAATATCTGTACAAAACTTTTAAAAAAAAAAAGAGTTACACGCTCATGCAACTGAACCATCTGATCCAACGCAGTGCTGCCAACAGTATAGCAAACATTAGTTCAGATTTCAACATCTTAGTGGGTCAAGTCTCATACACTAAGGAGAAATAAATACCGCACTACGTCATGTAATAGGTTAGTTTATTTATTTATTTATTTTATCTACTTTTTTTAATTTTTTGAAGACATCCGATCAAAAATTAGACGGTACAACCAGTCAATTTGGATTAGTCCCGACCTAGTTGTATATTTTTTTTAAAACAAAAAACTTTTTTTTACATTCAAACCAAGGTGAGTACCAAAAGTATTTTTTTCAAAAAAAAATATACAACTAACTCAGGGCCGATCCAAACTTGTTGGTTATACCATCCAATTTTTTATCACACGTCCCAAAAAAAATAAAAAAATGTCGAAAAGAAAATAAAACAGCATGCTCCTCGTTAGGTGGGGAGTGAGATACGATCTATGTTGTTCCTCTAATGCACACGGAGTATGAAAATCCATTCCCACTCCAATGGAGTCCAATGCATTGTCCATGTCCCCCTCTTGTGCTTGGTCCAACCCCTATTCGCGGTCCCTCTTTCCCCAATAACGAATGTTGTCGTCAAAATAAATTTACATTTAATTACAATAGTACATCACCCTTTAATAGTGTACATCTCATATTTTAAACAAAATAAATAAATATGATTATTTACGTTCTGAACCTTACAATCTTTTAATATTCTATATTAGTCCTTGCAATCTTCATATCTATTTTAAATCTCCTATTATCTTTGAACTCTCCCAAAAGGGTCATCGAGTATTCCTTTTATATATCTTATTTCTGGCAGAATATATTAGAAATATTCTGTGAATATTTTAAATATTTTTTATAATTGCTAATTAGAAGGATTTTTAGGGGGAGTTCAAAAATTGTAGGGGTGTAAAATAAATATAAAGTTTGTAGGAACTAATGTAGATCATTGAAAGATCGTGGGGATCGAAAAGTGAAAAATATCAACAAATGATTTCATCTTCAAAAAAAATTGTGTCACCAATCTTATCCATAATCTATAGTTTTGTCATACTTCACTTATTTTCTCTAGTCAAATGACTGATTCACTTCTTACTTTTGTCAGTGATGAAATACTAAAATCTAGAAGACAAATCTCATGATCTGCTTAGGTTTTGACTGCTTGGTACTTAATTTTCCTTGATAATGACGGTCTGATCTCCCGCCTTTCATGACTCAAACAAGGTCAATGTGGCCACGGTCAACTCAATTTCCACCAAATTAAAGAGATTTCCAACTTGAATATGATTAAGTGGTATGAATCTTGATAGATCTAAAATAAGTAGATTAGATCCATAATAAACCTATTAACCAAACAAATACGCTGGACAGATTTCAGGTTTATATCTTCTTTGTAAAACATTAAATTTCAAAAAAGGGTTCATTTATGTTTGACTCTACTGTATCTATAAATAAATCTGATTTAAGTTCAAATTCACAAGACTTGTTGATAATTTCACCTAACATAAGCTAATAAATTAATTATTGTGTAAATAGACATACCTAAGCTCAACAGTTGCCGAGTCTACATAAGTTCCATACTGGGTCCATACCCATTTTAACTGTCCTCAACGTAACTTGATGGTTAGCTCTGATCCTTCTTAATTTAAATCCGATTCGTCATAAACCTTTTCTTTTTTAGAGCTTTAGTCTGAAAAATTTTCAATTTCATTAATTTACATACACAAATGTTAATTTAGTTAATATGTAGGGATAATTACATCAATAACCCTATTAAATCGTTAAGTGTAGTTTTGCCCTTTAATTTTTCGAAGTATTATTAATGACTCTCTTAAACGATAATTATGTCAAGAATGTCTCTCGAGTTAGTTGTCAGTAACTGCCGTAAAAATATATCCAGAATATGCCGTTAACAATACCTTCGTGCAGAGAGAGAGAGAGAGAGAGAGAGAGAGAGAGAGAGAGAGAGAGAGAGAGAGAGAGAGAGAGAGAGAGAGAGAGAGAGAGAGAGAGAGAGAGAGAGAGAGAGAGAGAGAGAGAGAGAGAGAGAGAGAGAGAGAGAGAGTTCCCCCCTCTAATGTCGATGGGGGCGATGCACGTGTACGCACAAACAGAGGCCACCATGAATCAAGTCTCTGGCACCCTGAATCAAATCTCTGTCGTCGCCGCACATATGCCGCTCGTTGCCACAGACAACATCCTCTTTTACTGCAGATATGCCGCCCAGTGCCACAAATGACGTATTCCGCTCTAACTGGAAGTCATCTTCCTGCCCTCTGGAGACTATTGCAGACAGTCCCCAACCCCCCATCTCACCACCACCTCTCATGCTTCTTCTACAAGAGTGCTAGCTCACCCGTCAACTTCTCCAACATCCTCCCGTCCTCCTGGCACTAACCCACCTACACCGATGACCTTACATGCCACCTGTCTTGTACTCATCGCCACATTCAGTGGGCTACGAGTTCCCATCGCACACCAAGATACTAGTTAACCTAGAAGGCCATGCCACCCACTCCGGCATGTGGTGAAGTTAGACCCCCAACTTGAGTCCATTCATATGAACATCAGTGGGCGAGTCCATGACAGCTGGAGATAATGTGGAAGAGAGGTTGCCATGGCCTTGCGCCACTTGTTGGTGCTGCCCTACCCAATGCAGGACCATGTCATCTCCCTCATAGAACTCTCCCACCCCCTTATGTTATGCCTTATAATTTTATAGTACATTAATAAATTTAATAAATTTAAGTTGAACTAATTTAACTAATAATGAGATCTCATTAACAAGTTTAACTAATTTAATTTAGTTCAATTAAAATCTATTATGAATGTCTATTAGTCTAATTATATTATTAAGAATAACCCACTAACTTAGTTTAAAATAACTTTTTGTCAAGAATTATGATTAAGATATAGTTGATACCGTTAATAAGAGGACAAAATTATTTATAACTCTTAAGAAAATTATTTTCACTTATTCATATATTTTAAAGATAAAAAATATCGATGATCAATTTTAGAAAGAACTACAAATGAGAAACAAGTCCTAATAAGACTAGAATTTGAATTAGGAAAGAAGGGAAAGTGTAATTATTCGTGACATCGAAACTTTTAGAAAAGATCTTTAAGTTGGATTAGAGGTAGAACATAACATATTTGAGTATGTTTAGGATTTCAATTCGTGAATAAAAAATTATAACTTGAATCCTACTTAAATTATAATTATGCACATAGATTCACTTGACACAGTTTTGATATTTTAAACATAATTTGGTATATGAAATTCTAAAGTAGATGAGACAACTACTATTAGAAAGATAATTTAAAAGTTTGGAATGTTTATGAAAATCATATTTTTAAAATAAGTTATTTATTAGTTAAAACTTTGATATCTTTGGATAAAAACGAAATATATAAGACTTTTAGGTTTGGAGTACTCAAGATAACAAGTAGTAAAATATTGATAACTTTTTGTACAAAAGTTTAAAAATAGTAAAGCTTGTGACGTTGAAAAGATAATAAAAAATTATCAAATTTTTTAGAAATTTCTAATTCAACGTAAGAAGGCTCTTTTAAGATCTTAAAAGGTGTAAAGAATATTTTGAAATGACTGAAAGTCGTAAAACTTATTTGGAAGAACTCTAGAAACTATCAAGAATCGATCTTTCTTTAAGAGGTAGACGGATAACTATATGCATGAACTATTATGTACTAAAAGTTATGTTATTTTTAAAAAATTTAAAAATTAATCAATTGATAAGAAGCTTTATCTGAATATGTACTTCATGATCACCAAATTTTATATTTTTATGATCATATTTACTATTTATTTTATGATTATTCTCTCAACATATGTAATCTATCTGTTCAGTCTATTATATTTTCAATGGTAATCATCTAAGTTGTGAATGTTTGTTTTTTTTTTGTCCGATATCTTATTGATCTGAAATTTTAACATACATCTATTTTAACTATTATCTTCATATCTAATAAATGTTATAATTTTATAATTCTTTTGATATTTATTTCATAATTGTCTTATCATATTTCAACTTACAGATTTTTTTATCTCATTCGATTTATATCTAAATCATACCAAATTTTGTGAAGAACTCTGTCATACTATTCTTGACCTCTATGTAAAATTTGTAAATTTTTCAACCACGTTTTCTATTTATTTTATCCTCTCTTTTAAGTTACTAGAATTTTATTAAAATCAAATTTTCAAAATCGAAAGGAAATTCGGAGTCATATCAAATTGATATAGATATGATCTATTTGTATAGAGAGAGAGGATGTCATTGTCTTTTTCATGTAATGTCAAGAGTTAATTTAAGACCCTTTTAGTTAAATCTAGTTAAGGGACGTGAGAGCTGAGGCATTCGTAACATAATTTCATTCAGAATGAAATAATACCTCAAAAATTTAAAAGTAGTAATTAGCAATTAAACAAGATTATTGGTGCAATTATCCGTAATACATAATACTGCTACCGGACATGTCCGGAACCGCCCAAAACCTACGGCCCTTAAAAGATGGTGATGTGACGTATTATTCTGGGGCATCTCAATGTCAGGATTCTTTTCGTCGACAAAAGCAAAATTGGATACATGACATCAGTGGGGCAGGTTAGCGAAGGATACGCTCACATAAAAAAAGAAATATTAGATTTATTCTTAATTTGTACAAGTAGATACATACCGAAACGCAGAAGTTAAAGCATAAATAATCTCATCTCTCAAAATTGCTCTCTATCCAACAACTGGAGTTAGGCCCTCTACATTATGCTTCGATACCGCAGCCAAATGTAGAGGTGCCACTGTGCTGTGACAAATTTTTTTTTTCGAAATGTATGTTTATTTATCTATTTTCTAGGTTTAAAAGAAAGACAGTATAATTTTTAGAACAAAACTTTAAACCTCTTAAGAGAAATTTAATATTATTTTTTGCTCCTTGTCACCACCTGTTTACTAGTGTATGTCAATGTGCTAATGCCTTAACATTTTAAGTGTTCGTGTGCTAAGACATTAAACATCTTAAGACCTCAATGCCTTTAACTATAATGTGTTAGAATGTGCTAGGATGGTAACATCCCTTTTGTGATGATTGAAGGCATTAACACATTAATTTGTTAGCATTAACTATGTTTTTTTGTTAGCTTATTAAATTAATGAATATATATTATCAATGCATTACAGTTGTTGACAATAAAAAAGACAGCAATACATCAAAATTACGTAATAAGTTAATGGCAGTTTTTTTTTTTTTTTTCCACTTGGCAACTTTTGATCATCTCCTAAGAAGAGCAACATTCATGAGAATGACATTTTTTAGAAGTTAACTATGAAAATTTGTTTCGTATGACATGAAAAATGCAAGGTGGTATTCTCAAATAGTGAAAATGGATAGGGAAATGTAGAATTTTTGCAAAGGATTGGGAGCAATATATGAAGATCCTTTTTCTTTTGTTGTGTAATGCCAATACACATGGGGCCATGAAAATGTCCTTGAATGGAAGAAGGTTGGCACTACATAATGATAGTACAGATAAAGATAAGAGACCACAATGGACAAAGGGCCCACTGGTTATGTAGAATAAATGGTAACTTAACAAGTTTTTTTGCAGGCCTTCTCACTTATTCAGATGATCTCTCACATAGTCCAGACTACCTATGTATGGAAATGTGAAACACATCATAGGAAGATGCGTTTCCTTAAAAAGATGTGAGTCCAAATGTGCTTACCATGTTCTTCCGTAGTTTGACGATAATAGTGGATGAGATCTGTCTCTTATTAGTGTAATATATAAATCTGTGATTTTTTAAAAAAAATCACGATTTAATTATATTTTTTATTTTAATATATTTTTTGTAAGTAAATTTTGATTTATTAAAAAATTAAAATCTTCATAAATTCAAGAAGTAGCAACTTAATTACAATTTAATCACGTATTTTTAGAACAAAAATATATCTTTTTGAAAGAATTCACTCATTTCATAATATACATTCTTATTTGTTTATATTATATCTTAAAAATATACTTGACATATTAAAATTTATCGTTGGAAGCTGCAACGCAGTCATGTTGTACGGTTCTAAACATGGCATGCGGATACTTTAGCCAAAAGAACAGGGTCATATTTTTCAGCAGCCCTTTATACGTTATCTGGCATCTAATGAAGCGTTTGATTATTGTTTTGGATAGCTTTACTAGTAAACATTTTGAAGTTGTTGGTAATAATAATATTTAATTTGTTCTATCAATTTTGATATTCTTACATTAGTAAAACATGTCTGTCATGGCAAATTTAATAAAGGTATGTATCAAGAACACTACAAATCAGTTTTTGGGAGTCATAAGACTCCCTATCTTCATCTTCTTCCACCTAATTCTCTCATCTCCTCTAGTTCTACTTTGCTTGCAGAATTAGGCAGAATAAGGCCTTCTTGTTCACAGAATAAGTCAAATTTCCTTTTGACAGAAGAGATTTTATATTCTGGCTATAAAGAATTAGATGAATAAGTAATTCTATTTTATATTTAAAAATTTATTCTGTCTTGGACTCTACTATTAAGTTATCTTCCTGACTTAACCTATTTTGCTATCAAAATGAGGCTTAGGAACTTGACTGTTTTATTTCTCTCATATTAATATTAATATTATAGACTTTAAAAATATGTATAAAAATCATTATATATCAAAGCTGACATTTCAGCCAAACGACACATATTGCTAATACGTGTCTGACGTCTCTCTATGTAATTTAAGAAAGTTCACTTTGTCTCCAGTAATTTTCCATTCACTTATCCAGCTGATACAATTGCCTCCACTCCACTCCAACGGAGATGACACCGGTTGGCCCAACTCACCCTGGCATGCGAAAGTGTCTCAAAAAAAGTATTTGTCAAATTACATATCTTAAATATTACAGTATAATTACCATCTGATTAAATAGAATGAACTAAGACACGATCACGATATATCATCCACAAGAAATAGAGTCTTGATCTTCTAAGTATAAGTTTGAATTGAACTCAGTCAGTACAAAAAAGAGAAGGAGGGAGTCTTTTATAAAAAATATTCCCTAAAAATGAAGTGAAGGATTTTCTTTTTAAAATTTCCCCCTCTGCACTGTCCAAGTTCAATTCAAATCTACACTTGAAAGTACTTTTGGTTGAATAGAAATAACTCACTTACATTAGAGGTAAGTTCGTAAAAGTGAACTATCTACAAGTGAGTTCTAAATATGATACTTTAGTTTCTCATAACTCACTTTTAAGAGGTCAATTTTATTATTTGGTTTCATATAATTGACGTTTGTGAAGTTAGTTTAAATTATTTAGTTCCATATAAGCATTAAGAAAGAAGTAGTATTTATGTTAAATATTACACCGAAGTACCTTCGAAGCTTTTTCTTAAGAAGTCATCTTAATGTTTTCCCAACTCTTTTAAAAAAGTAAGTTTCAACATTTTTTAAAAAACTTTGAAAAATTAAACTATTAGAAGTGAGGCGAAATAAGTTTATGTAACTTACTTCCAAGCTCACCTTCACACAATCAAAGGATAAGAACCCTTCTCCAAAAGAGTGCATGTCTTAAATGATAGGCGTAGTTGTCCAACTCCAATCCACTCGATCAAACAAAAACAATGATTATATTGTAATGCTTAAAAAAATATTTGCAACAAGTATTTCTCATAGCAGAAATAAAGTTCTCATCTAATCCGACATCACATGACGGCATAGATGTTCTTATCCGGGTCCGCCGTTTTGGACGTGGGGCGGCGGCGCATAGCCGCCCACGGAACTCCCGCCATCCTCTGAAAACACAGATAAGGCAACCAGCATCTCAACTTTACTATAATAAGGTTGGCTCAAATTTTGTTAGCATCGACGTGAAGATTGTTTGATTTGATGTAAAATATTATAAAAATTACATATAATATATGTAAAATATAATGTTTTATAATACTAATATCACAATTATTAATATTCTAACTAAATAGGCATAATCATTTATTTATTTATTTCTCTTTATTCATTCCTGTTACTTCAGATTTGATATTTCTCTTTATTCATTCTTGTTACTTCAGATTTGAATGTTACCTGGTGAGTCCTTTGTTTTCCGAAAACTTGAAGAAGTCATTCTTATTATTTTTATGTAACATTACAGAAAAGGGTTCATCTCTATATACACCAAATTATAGGGCACAAATTAAAATTTCGCACGAACTCTCAAAAGGATAGGCGCCACTCTGGGGATGCCACTGCAATTGGATTATCAGTTTACAGGACAATTGGATTATTAGTTTATGGGATAATTAATAAATACTCTTTCTACATCGATATGTATAGTGAATAAGGTGAAAATTATAATTATTTATAGACCAAATGCTTATAAGTATTAATTTGACTTTAGAATAAATAAACTACCTCATTTTTAAGGAATTTGGTTCTTGCTGGGTTTCGATCTTTATCGTGCCGAGAGGAGTTGTATATAGCGGCCGTTGCACCAATAATTCCAAAACCAAAAAAGGAAAAATTTAACGAGTAGATTTTCCAAACGGACAGCACAACGGATAAGATCAAAGATCCACGTTGATTCCATATCCATTCCTAATCATTTGCATCCAACGGTCACACTGGAGTGGCGCACTGCGCCATGGCACAGGGAGTTTCTTTGGTCAGGACCCCCATCGTCCCCGTACAACACGACACCCACCAGCTTCGTAAACTGAGCGCCTTACGGAAACGAATAATATAATGCCACGACACCCCCGTGTATTTCGCGTTCATCCCGGTAGGAAGTTGCATGCATCACGCGACCCCCCGGCCGAAAGGGAAACCGCCACCCGACGGTCGCTGTGCACCGTCAAACTCTATAAAGTCCTTTTGATGTACGGCAGAGATCGATCGTAACGTGAGATCGCCGCATTTTGTTTCGTCGGCATTCCTCCTCCGTCCCTCGCACGTATTTTGACTTACAACTCTCAAATTTTTTTGATATTATAAATAACTTTTTCTAATTTGATTATTTATAATCAGTTTTTATAATTTAAACTTTCTTACAAAAAAAAATTAAGGGATTTTTTTTCTCTCAGAGGTTTTTTTTGTAACATTACAAGACCTTGCATCAATTCAGAGGTATTGTGAGGGTCTATAAATAAATAATTAAATTGGAAGATTTTTTTTGTAAATACACTATATTTCTAAGGTCAAAACATAATTACATCTTTTTTTTATTAGGTTCGTCCAGAATCTTCATGTTAATTGTGCAGCCCCTATAATTCAAATAAAATGCATAAGGGATAATTTCCTTTTTACCTTTCTTGCATGTTAAATCTGAAAAATGTCATACCTTCTTGATATATAGTACTTTAAAATTCAATATTATAAATATTTTGTATATGCCACTAAACAACATATTTATGTTTAATAAATATGTTATTTTGTAAAAATATGAAACATAACATACGTAAGCATGGCATTTTGAAATTTAACATGTAAAGATGGATAGTATGAAGTTATCCCAATTCAGAATTATATCCTTTAGTTAAAATTTAAAATTTCTCTTTCTCTATTTTATTTTATTTTCTTTTTTTTAGTGGTTTATAAGTAGTTGAAGGGAAATGAGGGGGCTGGTGGTAGCATTAAGATTAGGACTTGATAGGGCAGGTTGAAGCTAAAGCTGCTGAACTGAGCTAATCCAACCAATCTTCAAAATGTTGAAGACTGAATTGAGCTAATTTTTTAATTGACTTTTCCAAGTAGCATATAGTCTAGTAATTTATAAAGTTTATGCTGACATAAAAATGTTATTTTTTGAGTTTCTAGTTTCTATAAATATTCATAATTTAAAACATTTCTTTTGGGAATTATGTATTTCGTATTGACTTCACGAAGCTTACCCTTTCTTATAAATAAATATTTATAATTAACAGTTATTTAGATGAGAATAGATGATAAATACTAGAAAATCATTAAACTTGAGTTTAACAGATTACAGAGTGAAGATTTAATATGCAAGACACAATGAGTTTGTTCTAGATTTCACAGTTTAGAAAGACTAAAAACTAGAAAACTATTTACAAATTAAAATACTATATTCCAATATTAAATATATAAACAATCTTAAATTCCTGTCACGTACTGAATTTTAATATAAAAATAAAAGCCCATTGAACCCATCATATTTTAAACTTCGGACCCAAACTTCGCCCCAGCCCGTATCAGATCTGATGAGGCAGAATTCGATTCGGCCCATTAAAACAAGTCCAAACTCAGTTCAGCCCAGCAGCAGCAGTACAAGGCCCTCAGGGAGCCTTCGGCCCAACAGCAGCAGTACAAGGCCCTCAGGGAGCCTTCGGCCCAACAGCCCTCGGCCCGTAAGCGGCACCGTTGCTCCCGGCCCAACAGGCTTCGGCCCGTCAGCGGCCCATCAACCTACGGCCCGGTAGCAGCCCGGCAGCCCCAGGCCCAGCAGGCTTCGGCCCATCAGCGGCCCAACTCCCTTCGGTCCGATAGCCGAGTCCGGCCCACTCCGGTGGAGGACTAGGCATTATGGCGGTTTACCACTAAGCCCGGACATAGTCCTATATCGGCTGTCACCGTTAACCATCCTCTATCCTCTGCTATAAATACACCGCTATTTATTGACAAAGATATGCACTCTTATGCCTCCGAGACCTTCAAGGACTACAGTCCAAAAAGTATTAAAGCTACTCTTTGCCTTCTGAATCGAATCATCTTCAGGAGCTAACTTGACCGTCGGAGGGAGTTCCCGAGGGCCGAACCTCGGGACTCCTGACCGGTTATCTTATTCTTTCCCTCCTGCAGGAGCTCGGTTCGAATCGTCGCCGACCTCCCCGAGTTGGTATCGGCCGCCGACCTCGGACTCCTCCCACCGATCTCGACGCCATGCGCCGGCTGCATTCCCGACCGAAGGAGCCTCGGTCCCGCCTTCCGAAGACAAGCCAGCATCTGACCGAGCCACCTTCGGTCTCGGACCTTCGACTTCGTCTCTGCCTCCATCGCCTTCCGGATCTCCGTCGGGTCTCTCATACGGATCCGATCTAGCTTCGGATCCATTATCTTCGGATTTCATCTTCGGAGTCCGGTCGTGATAGCTTCGACTACATCAAGATCCATTATAATAGGATCCGAGTTATGACCTCTCAACCCCAAACCAACCCAAAAGTTGGATCAGAACCCATGGCTGAAGAGCCTAACCCTCGGCCACTTAACAGCCCTCAAGCTTTGAGCCCAAACAACTAAGTGAGAATACATAACATTCTTGCAGTACATCAACAAATACCTTAAACTCACAACTAAAATTCCAATGGTAATCAACTTAAGAGTGCATAAGCAAGATTTTCTTTTTTTATATATCCTTGTCAATATCGCATTGGTCCATAAGTCTGACTCCCACACATTGCTATAAGTATCCCAAAACCTTCAGAAAGGGTACATACATATCTTCCTGTAAAACAGCGGAATAAGTCAGAAAGATTTTGTCAATTTTAATGCATTTAGAAGTATACATGCAAGACTCTCACAAATTCGGGGCATATATGCTAAAATATCTGAATCTTTTTTACCTACTTATTTGTAGGAGTTCATAGCATTTTACTGAGAAGGGTATGACCGTAAATCTCTTGAGGAAATTATATGGGAGACAATAATATTTCATAAATATGCTAAGGTTGCAAGATATGCATTCAAAAATCCCAAGACCTTATTCTTCTATTTCCCCTCCCATTCACCTCTCGGCCAGTGGCGGACGGGACAAGCAAGCGTCACCGGCAGTTATTATAGAACGTCACCCCCGCCACCTCCGTCCAATACCTCCTCTCTCCACACACCCGTCTTCCTCCATTTCCCTTCCCCTCTCCTCCCCTCCCACCACCTCCAACCCTAGAGAGAGAGAGAGAGAGAGAGAGAGAGAGAGAGAGAGGAGTAATGGGGTCGGAGGGCCAGGGGGGCGGGGAGATCGTGCGGCCGCTGCTGACGCCCGAGGGAGCCGGCAATGGCGGCGGGGAGGCGGAGGTGCTGGCGGTGAAGTCGCCGCCGTGGAGGGAGCAGATCACGGCGAGGGGGCTGGTGGTGAGCGCCGTGCTGGGGGCACTCTTCTGCGTCATCACCCACAAGCTCAACCTCACGGTGGGGGTGATCCCCTCCCTCAACGTCTCCGCGGGGCTGCTGGGGTTCTTCCTCGTCAAGAGCTGGACGGCGTTGCTCTCCAAACTGGGCGTCTGGACCACGCCCTTCACGCCGCAAGAGAACACCGTCATCCAGACCTGCGTCGTCGCGTGCTATGGCCTCGCCTTCAGCGGTAATTTGGGCTTTTGTGATCGCCCTCTGTGTGGGTTTTTTATTTTCCTCTTTGGAAAGTGGCGTGGTGTGCCGCCTAATGGTTATTGACAGTTGGATTGCGAAGTTCTCTTTTTTCTCTTCTGGATGGTGAATTGAATGGTTCACTTAAAAAAAAAGGTGGTTTGAATGATAAAAGGTGCCTCTTTTTCTGCTTCTTTTGGATATAATTCTTCTTTTTGTTGTTCTAAACTTTGGCTTCGTATTTGGTCGAGCTCTATTTTGGTTTTCACTTTCTGTGTGGGCATTTTTTTCGGAAGGTCTTTTCGTGGTTTTTTCCTTTTCCCTTTAATGCTAAGCGCAGGTCACGTTTGATATTTTCCTGTGGTTTTTTTTTTTGTGGATCTGAAAATTTTCAACTTAGCTTTTTGCCTGTTTTCTTCGAGATTTATGGAGACGCTTGTAATCATATCTTGGATTTGGATTTAGATATCTTTGGTATTACTTCAGCGTTTTCTTTTTTTTTGTCTGAGGGATAGCATATCGGAATTTGGTGTTATGGAGAGAACTCGGATTTGAGAAAGACAGTGTGTTAAGTTAGATAAAATAATATCAGGGTGTAAAGTGATTCGAGGAAATGCCTGAACGAAATCGTCAAATCCCCTGGATTCAACAAGTAGTGGTGGATACGTTGATAAATGCATATCTAATTACATGTGGAAAGTGACAGAGGTAAGCGGTGGAATGATGGATGAAGGTTATGGCAAGAGCTGAATCTGGGATTCAGCATGGTCAGGAACATTCTGTTCTCTTAATCAAGTGTGTGAACAATTTCATAAATATGTTTTCATGGTGACACATTAAAAAAAAAAAAAAACAGTGCCACATATATATAAAATAAAAAAGGAATAGGTACAAAATGAGCATATACGCGATCACTCTGTCCAACACCTCGCACCTTCTATGTCAGCTGCACACCCTCCAGCAACCCCACAACACGATCCCCACCCCCACCCCTCAAACCAAGGCCCCGCCCAAGCAGAGGTACACCCATCTCAATAACACATTTGCTCAATTTGATTGTTGGTTTGCCGCTTCTTTAAAATGCCTGTAATGGATTTTTCATGGTCTTTCTGTGCACTGTGATCATAACAATGGCAACCATTTATTTACAGGACAGTGCAGAATTAAGTACTTGATCTGTTTCCTCATGTGGGATGTTGCTTTAGTGATTATATTCTAGTGCATGGTAATGGAGAACTTTACCCGGCCTTTCTGGTCTAAGTTTCCAGAATTGGTTTTTGAACTTTTGTGACAAGTTCTTCTGATCTATTGGATGGACACTACATAGTTAATATTTTCAGTTTGTCACACGATATTAGATTTTTCATGTGCCAAGTTCGTACGCTGATATGCTATAATTCGTGATCTATATTGCTTCAACTCTGTTTCTATCAATTGGTATCTGAAATGGTGGTCTTTCTGTTCAGGTGGCTTTGGGTCATATATCATTGCAATGGATCAGAGAACGTATGAACTTATTGGAGCTGATTATCCTGGTAACAGAGCGGAAGATGTTAAGAATCCATCTTTGGGTTGGATGATAGGTTTCATGTTCGTTGTTAGTTTTCTTGGGCTATTTAGCCTTGTTACTCTTCGCAAGGTATTGTTCTTGGATATTGCTTTTTTAAAAGCTGTTCTTGTTACCATCCATTTGCTTTTTTATTGGTCTCCATTTTTCCCCTTTTTTGATGTTTGAGGTTTTAACATCAAAAGATACTACACCACGTAACTATATTCATATTGCAAGGGGATCATAAGTATAGTGTATTTAAACACCAAAGAAAGTGAGAATCTCCAAGAAAAAAGAGAGAAATATTGTGGTCATATATGTACTAGTTTCATCTTATGTGACCAATTGTATGTTCTAGAGTTTGAAAAGTCGTCAAACTCTTTGCTTGATGGTATTCATAATATGACAATGACTTCTTTTACCAAGCTATGTTATCAAACGTGATCGCCTCGCTCACCCAAGCAATGAAGTAAGCTAAGGCAAGCCAGAATGCCTCACCACGCCTCATGTTCGCCTTACTTACCTAGGCACTTGTCTATGATGTCTATGCCATATGCTTGTTTCTTCTTCAATTATGTAGTATTGTAAAGAGAGAAGTGAAAGAAAGTTATTATTTATGATAATTGATAAATATGTATACAAATTAATAAATGCACAAAGCTACTTACTTACTAATTGTATGAAGATCATGGTGTAAAGTGTGTTCCCAACGTTTTTCTATTATCTCTCACCACTTCACATAGGTTGTTAGGTTGTTAAGTTGAATGAGCTCTTTGGCTCTGTTTATGGCCTCATAAATATGTCATATCTGATCTTCTTTCTCCATCACAAGTTCTCAAGACACGGACAAACGGTTCTACAACCTTTAACACCTCATGCACTTCGCTCCAGAAGGGCTTATACTGAATTAGATTGGTCATTTTCTTACCCTTCTCTCTGACTTTGGTTGGTGTATGCGCAACATGTGATTCTCCCAATCTTCTGATGCCACCATCCCAATCAAGTTGCTCTTTTGTTGACAAACTATCGAGAGATATATATTGAGATGCAAACTTGGTGGCTCTCGAACGAAGCAACTCTATTTTATGAATATGTTTGTGCATGATATATAAAATGTGATGAAGGAGACGATGCATGCTTGGAGTTCCTTTTATTTACATTTGTTAGGACCATTTATGGTCTATTATGAGCTTTTTTTATTTTGTAGGAATTTTAGAAACGTGGAAGGATAAGAACGGAAGTCTAAGAGTCATTGAGTTACAAATCGAGTCTTTATATATGTACTTCTATTTTCAAAAATGACAGAGAAGATTTGGTGGAAGAAAAAATGATCTGATTCGTGTATCTTTACCTCTACGATGGAGGTACCTAACTGGTGCGACGCCAGTCCTGTTCCCCCTCCCCGGTGCGACGCCGGGGAAGCTCTCCCTGCCGATGCGAGGCTGGCAGGATCCCTCTCTCATTCCCCCCTTCTTTCTCTTTGTCCCGCATCAAATTTGGTATCAGAGTCAGGTTCTTTGGGTCGTCTTCACGATCCAAATCTTGCGCCTCCACCTTGCCGGCAACCACTGCCACCATCACCATCGCCGCTAGCTCCCATCCCCAACCTCCGCCGCGGTAACCGTATTGTCTTCACTGCCGGCAACCGCCCCCACCATCCTGTCGCTGCCGCCTTCCCTTCCCGCAACAACCTTATCTTTCCTTCGAAGAAAAGAGGGCAAGCCGAAGAGAAGAAGAGCCCCCCCTTCCCCGATCCCTTTCTCTCTAAGTTACAGTCGCAGCAGAAGAAGAAGGAGAGGCAAGAGGGGAGGGCCAGGCCTACCCGCCACCGCCGCCACCAACGCTGTCGCCGTCGTCCCTTGCCGCGCCGCCTTGCCTTGCTGCTGCGGAAGCAGCCAGTCCGCCAAAGCCGTCGCTCGCCGCCTCCCTCCACAGCCTGCCTCAGCCGTTGCCACCGGCCCCCGCCGTCGCCTCCCTCCCCATCGTTCCTTGCAGCACCGCTCTGCTGTTGTACCCTTGTCGCAGACGCCGCTGTTGTAGCCGGCTTTCGACAGCGCCGCCGCTGCCGGTGCTGTCGCCGCATCCCACCGGCGCCGGGGTCGCCAGAGCCACCCACTGGGGCCGTCTGCTCCCCGCCGCCTTCGTGCCTCGCTCCCCTTTTGGTTCGGTGAGGGTTCGACGAGAACAGAAAAGGGGGAGAGAGAGAGAGGAGGGGAAGGGAGGCACGTGCCCTTAAAGGGTGCCAACCTAGTCAAGCCAGGTTGACCGGACCTGGGTCCGGACACAACCAACCATTTGATCCGAGCCACCCCCATTAAAAGGAACCTAGGCATTGGGAACCTGACCTGGTTCGGACCCAGCCCACTTCTTCGACCTGGTTCCTGGTCCAAACCAAGTGCTCCAGTGGGTCCAGCCTAGGTTCACAGGTGGTCCAGCCCACTGGTTCGCTACAGTGCACACAGATGGTGCACTAATAGGCCTTATTGCACCGCCATCGTCGATAAGTCATTCAGACTCCGAATTGAGAGCCGATTGCGTTGTTGGGATCGTATCGGCGAGGCTGACCTCGTTGTACGTTTCGTCCGACAGTAGTGTCTCGTTTTGCGTGCCACACTTGCACACTTTACGAGGGCGTTTGTGCTTGCCGTTCGAGGTCGTCCCGGATCCCGATTTGAACGTCGTCAGCGCCGTCGACACGAGTCAACCTGATCTAGTACGTGGTGTCCCCGGCTTGCCTCATTTTGCGACCCACTTCTGCACGCATACCAAGGTTGACGATTTGGGCTCTATTTCTTGCACCGATCGCGCCGTTGGCTTCGTCTCAACAAGACGGACTCAGTTCTAGAGTGGTGCTACCCCTACGACATCTCGTTCTGCGTGCCGTTGATTGATTCAACAGAATTAGAGTCCTGGGGTAATCTCTTGCAACATGTCTTCCATTTATTTTCGTTTTGATGTGTTCTTGTTGAATCGAGAATGGACGACATTGATGTTAGATGAGCGAGCGAGTGATAATGTGATTCCTCAACATATTGTTGATTCACTGTTAAAGACAGACGAGATTCTTATGGACGGTGATAAGGCTTTTGTAGAGTTTTATCGGCGGGTTAAAGGTGTCACCACGGGACACTCCACTACATAAGTGGATGGAGCTTGGTGTACTATAGATCCATGGAGCTCTTCTATTTGCTTGGGTCGAGATTGGCTATCCGAGCGCCATGCTATAGTGGACTGTGATAGACGTCGATGCTCCTTTTTGCACTCCCATTTTGATGGACGTAAGTTCACGTTTTCCGATTCTTCACTTTATTCTCCTAAGGTGATAGAAACACCATCAAAGGTACTTGATACAGTCTCCCCAGCTATAAAAGATTATCAATCAGAGGATGTATGTGAAGACAACCCATTGTTGACAGCTGCTAGTGATCTATTGGTTGTTGATTCATGGGATCACAGTTTATTTGTGGATTCTGGGCTATACATGTTCGATGTTGTTGTTTCCGATGATGACTTATTATGCAGTGGTGGGAATGACCTCATTTCTCTCGAGAGTTCAGATTCTCTGTTAGTTGTGGAATCGGGATCGGATCTTACTGATATGATATGGCAGACCTTCTGTGATTCACATACAACAGACCGGGTGGTGATTCTTGGTATGATTCTCTACTTGAAGACTCCCACAGATGATCCGATCGTCCGCTTGTTTATATTGGCGCACTTCAAAATTCGAGGACGAATTTTTTTGAACTAAGGTAGATTGATGAAGGAGACAATGCATGCTTGGAGTTCCATTTATTTACATTTGTTATGACCATTTATGGTCCATTATGAGCTTTTTTTATTTTCTAGGAATTTTAGAAACATGGAAGGATAAGAACGGAAGTCCAAGAGTCATGAGTTACAAATCGACTCTTTATATATGTACTTTTATTTTAAGAAATGACAGAGAAGATTTGGTGGAAGAAAAAATGATCTGATTCGTGTATCTTTACCTCTGCGACGGAGGTATCTAACTGGTGCGACGCCAGTCCCGTTCTCCCTCCCCGGTGCGACGCCGGGGAAGCTCCCCCTACTGGTGCGAGGCCAGCATGATCTCTCTCTCATTTCCCCTCTCTTTCCCTTTGTCCCGCATCAAAATGTTGTTATAGTTGTAGATGAATGTGGTGATAAATCGAGCGTTCTTGACCACTTCATCCACCATCTGGTTAGAACAAATGTTTTCTAACATCAAGTCAATACAATGAGCAAAATAGAGAACCCAATATAGATGTTGTCTCTTTTTCATCAATATTTGTCCAGCTAATTTGAACGCTGATGCATTATCAGTAACCACTTGGACAATCTTTTTTTTCTCCACATCTTCTACCATTTGAATCATTAATTTGTATAAGTACTGGGCATTCTTCACCTTTTTATATACATCAATAGACTTTCATAACATAGTTCGATTTTACAGTAAATTAAAAAATTGATCATACTTCTTGTTATCCCTGTGAAGTTTCATAGGTGATAAGAAATCAGAAAGAGATGCATTCGTGCTTAAGAATTAAAAGCAAGAAGAAGAAGATGATTACGTATAAAATGCAACCATACTCGTCCCATATCCTTTCAAAAGATATAATATATGTCCGAATGTCATCAACTTCTAGGTCCAAGTACTTGTTGTAGATCTTCTATGGGGTAGGCCCCTCAACATCAAAGGGCCAACTTCTTGGATAGTTTCGATCATTGAATTATAATATGGCCTTTTGGCAGCGTTAGCAGGGATATTGTTATAGAGAAATCACTTAGATGTAGCTCTCCTTATTTTCTCCTTGCAAAGCTTCAAGTTCTTGAATGCAACAATAATAAAAGGCTGTTTATCCTTCTTTTTAGTGAGGAAGAGACCTATTAGACCTATTATAGGATCTTCATCTCTTGCGAACTCTTCATGTAGAGTATCGCATACATTAGTGTTCAGACCGACACTATTGCTCTCTTGTCCAGAAGGTGTAGAGCCACTTCTTTGTCCTGCATATCTTCCAGTTTGTCGAAATAAGTCTTCATATGTAAAGGACCGTCAACTTGTCTCTATTGCATGTCGCATTTCATCTTTAAATTTAAAAGGAAAAAAAAATATATAATAGAACTTTTTGTCTCGGAGCGTTAATTGAAGAACATAAAAATAAATTAAATAACAAACTTACTCAGATCCTAATCATCCACATTTATATGCTGACTGTTTCCACCAAGCCGAACTCCAACATTGGACCTTCGCGTTGTCTTAGAAAACTCATCTCGAATTTCATGTCTGTTTCTGGCAGTATTTGCTTTGTTTGATTCCTTTTTCTTCATGTAGTTTCGAAACTAGATCCGAACCTCTGAAGGAACTCGAACACATGATGCAACTCACCTTTTATTCCAGCAAGATGTTGTTTGAATCGGCAGACCCCGCCAGAGACGATCTAGTTGCAATATTTGCATTGTACCTTTTTCTGGCCGATGTCCATTGGCGTGCAATGAGTTCAAGTATGATCAATGCTAGTAGGGTGCTAGGAGGGTTCCTAGAGGACCGCTCAACAGCACCTTGGGATGCCATTCTTTAGGCAGTAGAACAGTTCACAGTACGTCGACTGCCAAAGGGCAAATAGAGATGCAGAGAGAGAGAGAGAGAGAGAGAGAGAGAGAGAGAGAGAGAGAGAGAGAGAGAGAGAGAGAGAGAGAGAGCGAGAGAGAGAGAGAGAGAGAGCGAGCGTGCATTAGGAAGTCTTGTTGAGATCATCGAGCTTGTAGTCGTGAGAGAGACCGAGAGAGTGTGAGAGACAGCGAGAGTGTGCAAGAGTTAGAGAGTGAGAGAGGCACTTGTGGAGCCTTAGGAGGGCCTTTTGGGGGGGGGGGGGGGAGTTTAAATAGACCTCGTTTCCAAACGGCCAGCAACAACTAGTTTGAAACCCAACAACTAGTCAAACTAACCGTTGAGGGTGGGATTGGACCGATCCAGGCCGAACTTGGATGATCCAGGCCCGGATTGGCCGATCCAATACGGATTGGCCGATATGGCACCTAGACTCGGCTGGGTTACCCGGGATCGGCATGGTCAGCCAAAATTGGATTTGTGCAAATCTGGGCCGAGTTTTCAAACCTTGATGAAAAGTACACCCATTGAAATTATGTAAGCTGAGGCAAAGTGTGTATAGTTCTACTGAACTTGTAAATGTGAAAGTCATAATCCCTAAAACTATGAATTTAGAAGTAAATTGACAACTTTTTTTTTCTAATTGGACATAAGTTCAAAAGTATAAAAAGTGATTAATTATAAAAAAAAGCTTTGTGTGCCACCTGACCACTGTGCCTGCATGCAAATGCCTGCTTAGGTGATGTGCGTTCGCCTCCATTGGGCGTGGTCCTATTAGTTTTCTTAAACTATTGTTGTGTTTCTTAACTTGTTGAAAAATGACAGCAGCCTAGGGCATCGGTGCATCTTTATGGTGTTGGGATTGATTGTGACCACTTGACTTCTTTTTCTTTTTAACTTTTGAGTGTTGGTGAATTGTGATTGTTGTCTCGACTGCATTGGTAATGCAAATTTGGAATCATCCTGATGGCTAAATTTTGTTTGGTTAACTTCACTTTTTGGTTATAGCGATCTATAGAATGGTTAATGAATATCTTGTTGCCAAACAGCTTTTCTGGGTCTAGACGTTTATAGTTATTTGGTTATGGGAGTTGAGCTATATAGTGTTTGGATAAATATGTTATTGTCAAACAGCTTTCTTTTGGCATCAGATGTTGACGGTGATATTACATCTGTCCCTACGGTGAGCAAGTTATATGATTTGTAGCATGCAATGTGTCAGTTGGATGAGGCCATGTGTGGGAAAAAGGATTTTGGAGTCTGATCTTTCGCATAATTCATGCTGTTCTTGCGTGGCTCTCCCAAAACTGGGGAGCCAAACAGAGGGAAACCTGACGAGTAAACCAGTTCTTCGCACACCTTCTCGCCATTCTCCAGTATGGCCCTGCAATGGCCGTCGGACCGCAGCTCTTGGAGTAGGCAATGGCAATGCAATGTGCGGGCCTATCTCCTCCAAGGCTACCCGACTAGGGGGAGCAAGACCTTAGTGAAGGTCCGGGTGGGATGTCGGCGACACGGCGAAGAGGGTGGCGTCTGTGGGTGCGGGGCACAGGGTTTTTTCTTATTCTAGTTATTTCATAGTGGATAGCACCTCTTTTAACAATATCCAGTACACCTTTTCTCTCTCATGTATCCCATTTTTTCTTATTTTTGATGATTCCTTAGACATGTTGGACATGATCAATGTTTCTTAGCGCCGGTTGATAGGAGAATAAGAGCAGAATTAGGGGTCTTACTCCTAGAATAAGGTTAATTCTAGTTTGATGGGCGGAATAGCTTATACCGCATTAGAATTGCTTATACTAGAATAAGGAGAATAAGCAATTTGACCCTAGATCCAAGAATTGCTTATTCTTCCTATTCCGCTAGTGGGTCCCACAGAACCATCAAAGCTAAATGCCCCTTATTCGAATATATGCTATTTCGGGATAAGTAATTCCGGATAACCTATTCTGCAAACAAATTAGGGCTAAGAGTCTTATGTATGATTACTTTGGATGCTTTCTATATTTCCTTGTATCATCATTTTCTTCCTCAGAGTTAGGGTATGTGGGCATGTTTCCTCCTCTGGCTCTGACAAGATTGCAGTTCCCGAGTCTGATTCTGTTTCTGAGAGGAACACATTGGAAACTTATTGATAACTTGTAGGAAACTTATCCAAAATGCATATTTTAATGGAAAGACCAAGATTGCAAGGAATCACAAGGTTATATATAATTATTGAAATATTATTGGAAACTCAGATTCAGATGCCACTGCATCTGCTTTCATTTCCAATAGCCTATCAGAAGCACTTTCTTTCTGAATGTGATAATCTGAATAGGAGGCAGGTCAGGAAATTGAAACTTTGTGTTCCATTTACAGTCTAGAATTGTTAAACTGTAATGTTCTGGAAACATCTGTGCATGATGCCTTAATTCTATCTTCATTGGTTAAGGCTGGCCAATGTTAGGGTCTAAATAACTTGCAGCAATCGACGAAATAGAAGAAATAAGGGAGAGGGGGAAGAAAGAATCAAACACACACAAGAAAACACTAGATTTTTATGTGGTATGGAAAGGGTTTGCCTATATCCATGGCCGCACTGAGTTCTTTTCTTTTCTGGGAGTTACAGATATAAGGGATAGTACACCCTCTTTAAAGAAAGAGTCTTGGGCAACCCATTTGGGGATATTACAATAATACCCTCAAACACCACTCCAACAAAAGGACAGGGGGAAGCATACCAAAATAAGAATCAGCCTCCACACTCCTCCAACCGCCAGGACCTTGACATCTCAGTCAGGGATAGGAATGGGATTTAACAGTGTATAAACTTGTCAGAAACTCCGAAACACACAGCAGAATGTAAAGCTGGAGAAAAAATAAGACAGAAGTGAGGACTATAAATAATTTCTAATGTACAGTCAAACTCTTTTTAGGAACATGAGTGCAACAGTGAAGTGTGAACTCTTTCAGAGTACTATCTGGCACCAGAGTGTAAACCCTTTTTACTTCTATTGTTAGACAGAGATGGCACATCTCAGTAAGGGACACACCCACTGAAAGAATGGGGTTTTGATACCAGGGCAATTCTGTCAGGACCCTAAAAGTTCATTGCAAGTCCAAAACGTGAGATGGGAAATGGTGTGGGGATGTATCTTCTAATGTAGAATTCAATTTCTTTTGAGAGCATTAGTTGGAACAGGGAACTATGGATGCTTTTGAGCTATGATTCATGGGACATGGGCACACGTGTCATACATGGCAGAGATTTTAAAAAAAGGATAAGGATATCGAAAATATAGACATGTGCCCTGTTCAGATGTTCGATACAGCTCTCTTATATAAATAAAAGTGTCCACTAAGTCATAGATTTTGAGAGTTGAGTTCAGTACAAGTCTTCTCTGTCAGACCAAAGAGGCACTGGATGTTTGTAGACTTGTAGTTACCTTGATTAAGGATGCCTTGGACTCAATCTGACCCTTGTGAGGTATTGTTTGCTTTGGGTGAAGCCTGCACAGTTTTGTTCGTAAAAGGTGTCTCACAAGTTATGGATGTGGGCCCTTCATATATAACCCAATAACTTTTTTTCATTTTCTGGTATAGGAGTAATCTGGTTCCTCCCCACCCTAGCCCCCAAATACAGTAGCAACTTCACTCTGTGGTGGTTCCACACTGCTTTATCTCGTGTATAACCCTCTCCTAAGAGCAGCCCTTTCCTACAGGTAGCCCTCTCCTCTTACCTGGCTCGTGGCTGGATCACTACATGGAATGTGGTCTTGTTTTCAAATTGATGAAGATGTCTATTGATCATTATTATGATTGAGAAATCTGTCTAGTCAGAGAGAAGTTGTGGTGCTAGTTATGTATGCAATCTAATTTGAGCAGCAGGAAAATATCTTTTCCGGATTTTTGCTGCACTTGTAGTTTTTAGTACTTTTATATCTATCATTTATATGGGACCCTTTGAGAAGCTTTACATAACAGAGCAAATTGAAAGCAGATGAACAGATGCGTCCTACTCACAAGGAATAAGACAGTGAATGCATATTCTGCATGTGAACCAAGCATTGTTTTTCAGCCGGTCCATTACTAATGTAATTAAAAGCTCCAGTGGATTCCGATTGTTACCTTGTATATCTTGTTATATCAATTATCAATGCTGATGATAAATTGCCATCTATTCTAAAAACTTTTGTCTATAGTGATACTGAAGTTCTTTGTCCTGTCTTAAATGTTTTCTTCACTTTTTGACAGGTCATGGTCATTGACTATAAGCTTACATACCCTAGTGGAACAGCTACTGCATTGCTGATTAATAGCTTCCATACGAACACAGGGGCTGAGCTTGCAGGGTAATATGTTGTTGCCTTGTGTCAATTGTTCCTTTTTTACCAGTTTAGACTTGGTGTGTGATCTGGGAAATCATGAGCAATGTGGTGGCCAATTGTGTTGTTTCATAATTTTGCTTGCAAGTCATGGTATGAAACGTGAGGAAAGGAAACTATGCAGAAAATGCTGACTAAATGAAAATAGTAAAAGGTCACTTAGAATCTAGATTCAATGGTACATATGGGCTAGAAATGATCGAGTCTGTTGTTGACTTTTTCGGGAAATTTAAGGCGAATAATGCATAGGTTCACTGTATCTGGTGTGACAAGGATATAAAATACTCTGATATGAAGGTTCGGGATTTCATGGTGTAGAATGGTATAATGATGTACCAGAGTATCTATTATACAAGTAATATAGACTACCACAGAACATGATTGGTTTGGTGATCTGCGTCATAGAGAAAGGATTCAATATGCTCTGTGAATGAAGGATCAGGATATCACAGTAATGCAGTAATCTATTATGAGAACAACGTACTACCATGGAAAAAAAAATTGAAATTTACCTGGTAGGCCACAGATTGAAGAACTCTGAAGAGGCCCTTCTTGTAGTTTACATTACCATTTAACTGCTCTACTTAGAACATCCAAAGAGCCTCTCTTTGTCTACGACTTGAAACATACTGCTTTTCCGATCTTTAGGAAACTGGTTGCCTACTCATATCTCAGATATTTTCATGAAAAGCTGGCCAGACTGGTTTTGTCTGCACTAGGACTTGTTCACAATTTGCACTTCTTGCAATTCTTTTGTGTTCTATATCTTATTTTGCTGGAGGATTTTGATTTTGTTGTACATCTGGTCTTTCCCAATCTGGAACATCATAATTATGTCTAAAATGCCATGGTACCAGACTTTCTGCCCACACTCTGGCACTTTTCCCTGTGCTCCACGCTGCAGCCCCAAAAGTCTGTTATAATAGAATAGAGACATGGGCTCAGAGGGGAGGTGTAGCAAAGAGTGTAGTCAGTGGTATGGTTCCATTGCAGTTCTCCAATCACATGAAAGAATGCTTGAAGCATGCCACCAAAAAACTATCTTTGAATTATTGGGGCTGTGACCTGGAAGCAGATCACAATCCCGAATAGCAAAATGAAATTTGACTGTTAAAATGATGCCTTGAAACATACCTTGAAGTTATTCATTGTCTATTGACAGCTGAAATTTTTCTGATAAGCATTGATTCACTCTTTGTTGTGTTCTATAGGTACTCAAGAACTGTCATTATGGTTCTATGTTAGATATTGGAAGTTGGAACTCACCTGAATGGATGTTTGAGTGCCATTGATTCATGAACTGAAATGTCTAACATGATCAATGCTTCTAATTGCAGGAAACAAGTGCATTGTCTTGGAAAGTATCTGAGTATAAGCTTTTTGTGGAGTTGCTTTAAATGGTTTTTCAGTGGAGTTGGGGACTCGTGTGGTTTTGATAATTTTCCGACCCTTGGGCTTGAAGCATTCAAGAATACGTAACCTTCTGCCTTGATTTTGTTTATTGCCTGCATATGTCTTCTAATATAAATAGTCCATTATAAATGGTGTTTGATTTACCCTCAATGCTGCATGTATGAAAGTTAGGATCTTCGTGGTTGCTTTTATTTTCCACCATCGGTTTGGATAAGAAAAACTTTAGCAATCATGTCATTTGTAACGGTCCCCCATTTTACAGATTTCCATTAGTTGCACAATCCTAAAACAAAAGGATAAGATACGAAGAAATGGAATTTAAGAGGTTAATATGTCCATCATACAACAGTGAAAAATAGAGAAAGTAAGCTTATATCTCAAAAAAATAAAATTAGTAGCCATATCTGAGAATTATGTTTGAATTAATAACAACAAGCTACCTGTCCAAGTATTTGAAGTCATGACCTAAAAAACCATTTAACAAGCTTCATGACTCTCACTTATGAGAACTCAATAGAGATCATGTACATTGCTACTGCTTTCCCTTGCTCACCACCCCAGTTCTCTCGTCCTTTCTAAAGAAAAGTGCTTCTTTTAATTTTCATCTGTATGCAATACTTACTTTTTCTTCTGATGCTTCTTCATGCTATATGCAATTTATTTATATTCACTAATTACAAGAAAATAAAAAATTTCAACTTATATTATTTAACTTATTTAATTTCCATCAATTCATATTTATTTTACCTCTTTAACTCCTCCTTTTTTTTACTTAATGGTAAATATAATTTAGTGGTAACAATTATTAATGAATATGATGGAATCCGTAGATATTGATAACATATGTAGCTGATTTTCTCAGAAAAACAGATGTTTTACTCTCTTTTAGAAAATGTATGGAGATGGAGAGAGAGAGAGAGAGAAGGAGAGAGGGAGAACCAATGCATATAACATGCATTTTTAAGACATAAAGAGGCTATATACAAGAGATAAAGCAGTGTGCAGTATAACACCCATGTTTTGTGTAATAATCTGCTGTCACGATGTGCGTGGATTGAGCCATACATGTTCATTTATATATACATGCACACATACATATACAGAGAGAGTAGTGCTAGGATATGATGATGGTAGTTGGTACAGCCCCCTCATACCTTTTGATGTAGCTGTTGGATTCAATCCGACAGGTGTTTAAAAAAATCACTGGAGGTGTAGGGTGTGAAGACAACTGCTTGATGCTTGCTTGAATGGGCATTTCGCCTTGCACGTGCGGCCAGTTTCTTTTGGTTGTTTCTTTAGCCCTTGGATGCTTGTCTGCTGGCAGCAGACTGTTATAGAGCTGCCCAATCAAGCTCAGGTGGCTTCTGTTTCTGTTTCTTGTTTTCCTTTTTAAAGAAGGGATGCCAAAGGCATGGTTTGGGTGGAATAGGCAGTGCCGGCTGCCTGATCAAGATTCAATGGCTAGGCACTTCACCCGGTCCAGCCTCTGCAGAGCTGCAGTACCCACCTACATGTTAATGCTGGTGCTGTAGCCCATGCGTGGCAAACTGTGTAAAATCAGGCCACCTGCCAGAGCTTGATTGGGTGGCTGGGTCATTTTGCTCAGTATGCCCAAAATGATGCATATGGTGCCTTTGTAATTTTAACCTTCCGATCGGGTGACCCAGAAAGAGCCATTCATGCTTCCCCCGTGAGTTTCTGGGTGCCTTTAGGGGAGTTACCACTTACCATATGCCGCCACTGCGGCAGCATACTGTAACACGACCCCCTATATACGTATATATACATACTTATATTTCTATATATATACATAAATGCATACATTGAACACAACACAGTTTCACAGATTTCCACTCTGCAAATCACATGTGGCCATGTCAGGTGGATGGGTGTGCATATGACAATTGTTTATAGAACACAAAGAAACTATGCACAGGGATGACAGAGGGCACATGTACACATGTTTTGGATATCTATATAATAAGAAGTTATCATGCATCTCTCAGGGACATGCAGAACATTGATCAAACACCAAGAAGTAAGAAGAGAGATCAACTTTGGTGCCTTTGACGAGGAGATACAATGCATTAGACGAATATTAGAATTAAGTTTGAGAGCCGTGGGGCCGTGGGCAGCATCTTGGGGAGATGAGAAACTAACAGCAAGGCTGCAAAGTTATGTTGATGATCCAAAAACATCTGACAACAACGGAAACAATTCAAATCCAACCAGGACAATGGATGCCTTAACCATTTTGTTAGGGCATACATAGATCATAAATGCCAATATATAACTTTCTGGAACACAGTCTATGTAATCACACTGCCATATAAAACATTTGTGCACACAAAGGTCCCACCTGTTGTAAAATGATACCCTACATGTCTACTACTACTCAAATAATTACACTTCTGTCAAAATTCTGCCAGGTGATAAAATCATTTATAAACTCCTGAAATACATTAACTACTTTAACACTGCTTTTTTGTATGCAGGTTTTATTTTGATTTCAGTCCAACTTATGTTGGATGTGGTCTTATTTGTCCTCACATTGTAAACTGCTCAGTCCTCCTTGGAGCCATAATATCATGGGGATTTCTTTGGCCATTTATTAGCAAACATGCTGGGGATTGGTATCCTGCTGACCTTGGTAAGAATGACTTCAAAGGGATCTATGGATACAAGGTAGATGTGGAAACCCTTTTCATGAAGCTGTCCACAATCTTTTTTTTTTTCCTGACTAGGTCATATATTGCACTTCAGGATTATATTTTCTTGCCCTCCAAAAAAAATAAAAAACAACTGTTGATTCAAAATAAAAATTTATCAAGAAGTTTGTGCAGTCTGAGCACAAGTCTTCCTGCTAAGAATCATCGCATCTGTCATGGTTAGTGGATTTTGGGCATTTTTAAGTTTTGCAACATTCATCTCAGTAAGTGCACCTGTACTCAGCTGCATAAGTTCACTTTCTTTCTGGTGCATGGGCCATAGTGGGAACACTGTTCTTCCTTTTTTTTCTTCTTCTTTTTTATTTGGGGTGTTTTCTGACGATGGGCATCAGTAGATCCATCTTGGTGACCAAGTTTAGGATTTCCATGGGGATTGTGTTTGGTTGAACAAGGAAGATGCTGGTCTTCCTGTTCCATGGGTTTCCTTGTGTGACTTTAGTTGTCTTCAGTCGACACCATGCTCCATTCTTATCCAACTGCATTTGGGAGTTGCATTTTTTAATGTTCGAGTTTTAAGTGTGTTCAGCTGAGTCCCAGCTCTTTGCCCTGCATTAAGAAGTGACATTCTGTGATGATTGACTCAGACTTTCAGTTTCAGTGTGATTGTATCCTTTGCTAAAGGAATGGGCCTAGTCTTTCTTGGGGCTTTCTCACTTTCATCCTTCTATTTTCCAGCCCTCTTCTTTGAGTGTACCATAGGTGTTCTGAATGAATGCCATACATGATTCTCCATTGCCGCTCTTGTTGGTGTTGCCTGAGGATGTCTTTGAAAAGAAAATGAATATCACTTGTCATGACTTGTGAACAACTGTGTTTAATCCCCAACCACCTTTTTGTATCGCATCAAGGAAACAATCCAAGGACAAAAGCAAGATGCGAAGTATTCTTCTTCTGAGAATGTAATTGATTGTAATAATTCCTCTTCATCCTACCGATCATTGAGCTGTGAAGCTTCCTCAGCATAATTAATACCAGATTATACTTTGATTGCACTTCCTCTATTTATTCATTATAAAATTGGTGGTACAATCCACTTTCTTTCAACAACACACACACACACACATAGATTATATTCATTTGTCTTCTTCCAATTGGTTATACTGTTTTTTGAAATTCAAATGTTAAATTATTTATTACTTTGGTTAACTGTGAGAAAGTTGCTTTCACTTGGTCAGTCCGCAAAATGTTGACTGTTAATGTTACAGATGACAGGAAATTTGTGAAGCCATCAGTAGTTTTCATGTCATTTTTTGTAAATTTGGGCAGCTTCTGCAGACTTATTTTACCAAGTATTGAGACCAAACTATTGTAGACACGAAATTCTATAGGTGATGTATTAATCACAAAATTCTGTAGGTGATGTATTAAGAATTGTACGTTATATCTCCAATTTCTTAGTTGATCATAGGGCTGTAACATGGTTGCAGCAGACTTCAATGGAGCATTTTTCAATCCCAGTTGTGATAACCAACTGCATATTGCAACTACAACTCTGTTTCCACAAGGAAGTTCCAATAACCTGTAGAAAGGTTATCAGATTTTTATTATAACTTTATATAGGTCTTCTACAGGTTGCACAAATGTATGCTAGACATTGTATGCTATTACATAAAAAAAGGGCGTACGCAGTCAACGAGGCTCCCACCACTTGTGGGGTCTGGGGAAGGGTTGATGTACTCAGTCTTACCCCCGCTAAGTAGAGAGGCTGTTTCCTTGGTTCGAACCCGTGACCTCTAGGTCACAAACGGGGCAACTTAACTAACAACATATGGAAAGATTTATTCGGAATTGAATGCATTGCTGATTGTTGTAGCTTGTGAGAGAGATTTTTTTTTGGTACAAATCTGATTATCTCATTCGAAATCAGGTACATATATTTGATTGTCAATTTCCTTCCACTCCTTCACATCCCTAGGTACTTCGCATTTTTATTTTGCCAAGGAGGTCTATTACCACTTGTCTCCTTACCACATTGTGATATCTTATGATTCTCAGATGGTTTGAATTACAGCTAGTATTGTTGTGTTATAACATCTTATGATGTTCAGATGGTTTGAATTACTGCTAGTAATGTTGAGTTATGACCTCTTATGATACTCAGATGGTTTAAATTGCTGCTAGTAGTGAATTACCACTAGTAGCATTGTGTGAAGTGTAACCGATTTCATCAGTAAATCACTTCTTTTTAAATCACTTCTTTTTCTATCTTGAAGAACATTTGTATGACATCATCTACATATTTATCTACAGGTCTTTATTGCAATATCTCTTATACTTGGAGATGGGCTGTACAATTTGGTAAAGATATTCTGGTTTACTGTTAGAGAAATGTGCAATGCTCGAACAAAACGCAGCGGCCTACCTCTTGTCAACACCTTTGAAGGTAAAAGGTTGTTTTTACAGACCCGGACAGAATGCTGTGCATATATTTCATTTGGAATGCAAGAATGTGCCCCCCGCAAGTCTGGATAAACATAATTGATAATTATGTCAACAATACTTTTTGTGGCATTTGGAATCAAAGGTGCTGATTCTGGAGGGTTTGGGGAATCTATTACATACGATATTTGCTTCCAAGGAAAAACCATATGAAGCCAATATCTTGCAGAGTTAATCAGCTGCCTTACATTCAAGAAGGGAAGATAGCAATTCTTTTCACTTTTCAAATTCCCTCATCACCCTAAACTAACATGATTCTGGAGGGTTTGGGGTATCTGTTACATATGATATTTGCTTCCGAGGAAAAACCATATGAAGCCAATATCTTGCAGAGTTAATCAGCTGCCTTACATTCAAGAAGGGAAGATAGCAACTGTTTTCACTTTTCAAATTCCATCATCATCCTAAACTAACATGAAGCAGGAAGTCAATATGTACAGTCAGTCAATATGTTGTCTTCAAACACTTTCTATGGGTTCAGCCATCCAATATTTCCAAAATTTGTGGCATCACCCAGATAGCCTCATAGTTGCCAAGGTCCAAGGTGACCCTAGGCGTTCCCAGGGAGCCTAAGCGCTTAGGCGTTAAGGCGTCCGCTTAAGCGACAACTTAGACGCCTTCCTAAAACATATGTTAAGTGTATTAATTATAAATTCTTCAAATAAATAAAAAAACAACAACAACATCGTGCACTCAAATAACAACAACATCATACATTGAAAATGAAAGAAATTGATACCCATGAGATAAATATCTAAAGACAAGATATACAAAACAAAACGGTACAATTTACAAGTTTACAACAACAAAAGGATAGAATTTATCAAACATTTATATAAAACTTGCAAATGTGCACTGTATGTGTAACTCTGTGTATATGTGTGTGCGAGTAACTGTCTGTGTGAGAGAAAGGGGATGGGGGAGCTTCGGCCCTACCCCTTGTGACACACAGAGAGAGAGAGAAAGAGAGAGAGCAGAGAGGGAAGGAGGCGGGCTCGGACATGCATACACAGGGCTTCAAACCTTTTAGAGAGACAAAGAGAGGGAGGGGGGACTTCGGGATTGGAGGGGCTTAAGAGAGATAGGAGAGAGAGGGAGTGAAGGGGGCTAAGACACAGGGGCTTCGATCTCTCTTACACACACACACACAAAGCGCTTACTGCGACGATGCCAGCGGCGTCGGCGATGAACGGCGAACGACATGGCGACAATGATTGGCGATTGTAGCAGTGGCTTTGGTGGCAGTCGAATCCTCGCACGGCATAGGAGAGCGAAGGGGACATGAGCAACAGGGGCGTTGGGTCTGGGTCGGGCAAAGGGTTAAGTAAGCGGGTTATCGGGCCAGGGGGCGGGTTAATGGACGTGTTTGGGACCCGACCTAGCTATATCTCCTATCGGATTTTTATTTATTTATTATTGAATCCTATCGTTTTGGTTTTTTTGTTTTATCTGGAGAAATATAGGCCAATTTTATTTATTTTATTTCTTGGAATATGAGAGCTTGGGATTTGCCCTCAGGAGTTCGGGATTTCGGATCAGGCGAAGATCTGAGTATATGACCTCTCTCCACTGACCTTGGTCAATGTTAATTACGTCAAACAACCGCTTAACAACCCTTGATTAACTGTCCGTTGATACCCTTGTAATATGCAACACTACTACTACATGCATCACATGCATATGAAGATATGTTTTAAGTTAAGCCCTTGGCCTCACCCAAGTTTAGGATGTGTTTATAATTGATTGGGAGACTTTTCAAAAGGTTTTGGATTGACTCCGAGTTATCTGGATTGATTCCAAGTATTTTAGACCCGTAAGGGTATTTTTGTAATTATGCTAAGTTGGAGGGTATAGGGGTATTATTGTCACTTTAGTGTGTGAAGTGAGTTTTAATAATTTAGGAAGGTTTCAAAACCTTAGGAGGTATTTTAGAATTATTTTAAGTGTGTTTGGGTTGTAAGGGTGTTTTGGTAATTTTACTCTGGAATTGGATTTCTAAACTTAAATTCTATTTTTTGGGTATTTTTGTAATTATGTTGCATTAGGGTCATTATGATCATTTTAAGTTTTTTAGCATTTTAGGGAAACTTGAAAACCCTTAGGATGTATTTTAGGATAATTTTAGATATATTTAAGTTATAGGGGTATTTTAGTAATTTTACCTTAAATCGGGTTTATTAGACTTATAGTCTATTTTTATATTTTTCTGAGATTTATATTTATTTTTATCATATTGAGGGTATTTTGATAATTTTTTCATCTTATTAGGGTTTGGAAGGTATTTTGAGCATATGAGAGGTTTTGATATTTTTTAAGAATTTTCTGTGATTTTTACAGATTTTTATTATAGGTGAGGATATTTTTGTAATTTCATTAAGTTCTGAGGGGTATTTTGGTCATTTCGGAAATTTTATATGTTTTCAGATTTGATTCTCTATTTTTTACTGGTTTTTACTGAATTTTACTGATTTTTATTAATTAATTAGATATATGAAGGATGTTTAAGTCATGTTTTTGAGTTTGTGTAATTTCCAGATTTGATTTTCTGATTTTTACTGAGTATTATTGGTTTTTACAGATTTTTTCTGATTTTTATATTAATTTTAAATAATTTTCACATATGTTATTAATTAATTAAGCATGAAGGATATTTTAGTCATTTTTTAACTTAAGTATATTATTTTATGTCTCAATATTTCATTATTAAGTTTTGATTATGAGTCTAGGATTAGTTATGCATGGGGTGAGGCCAAAGATATTTTAGAGTATTTAATTATGTATTTATGTATTTTAATTAATTATTAAACTAATTAATTATATATGTGAAAATATAATAATATAATGTTACTTAAGTAATAGGTTTATGAACACACATGCACACATATATGCTCAAAAAACAATATTGACATTTCATTCATCATTTCGACATAATCCCGTCTTATAGAACGACAATTTTACAATATAAATTCGGCAGAGTTTCCCCTTAGGAATAAACCTTAGGAAGAGAGCCATCCGAGACGAAAAATATCCTCCAAACGCAGCAAACCCGTGCAAAAAGCACTTGGTTTGGTCTTCAAATGGGCAGAATTTTCCCTAGAAAATTTTGGGCCAAATGGACATGTTTTCTTCCTCTCCTTAGGGGGAATTTATAGGTCTTAGAGGTCTTAACCGGTGGGGGGTGCCACCGGAGATTTTCTTGAGGTGGGGGGTACCCACCGGTAACAATGTGAGAGAGAGAGTGAGAGAGAGATTAGAGAGGAGGGGGGAAACCGGTGGGGGGACTTCCCCCCCCCCCCCCCCCCCCCCCCCCCCCCCCCCCCCCCCCCCCCCCCCCCCCCTCTTCTTTTTTTTTTTAAAAAAAAGGCCCAACAGGGTGCCTAGGCACCCTGGGCGGGCCGCCTAAGTGGGGGCCTGGCCCACCTTTCATGGGCCCATGAAAGGCGGCCCAACGCCTTGCCATTCCAATGGCGCCTTTGTGCCTAGGTGCCACTTAGGCGCACGCCTAAGCGGCGCCTTGACAACTATGTCATAGCTTTCATGCATTCTTTCTGCTTCCAAAGAAAAACCATGTGGGGCCAATTCTTGTGGAGTTAATTGGCACCTTACATTCAAGAAGGAGAGATAGCAATGCTTTTCGGGGAAATTAATATGTGCAGTAGTCAGTCTATGTATGTTTTTCAAAGATGGGCTTCTTATGAGTTTAGTCATCCAAATTTCCAAAATTTTGTAGCATTGCCCATGTATCCTTCATGCAGTCCTGTTCCTTTCACGAGTACAATTAAAATTTTCCTGTTTGCCTCTATGTTTTGTCGATGCGCTTCATGGACAGTATTCAAGTGCAAATTGTATGATGTTTTAATGCTTCATGTAGAAGGGCATGGATCGATGAAAATTACTCAAAGTTACTGTGATGGTTAAGATCAAGGATAGAAATGGATTGAAGTAGGGATCTCTTTCCTCTATATTTATACATAGAGATATAAATGTGAATATAGATATAGATATATCTGATCTAGTTGTTTTCTCTTGCTTGCTAACATGACCATGTGTATCTTTTCAACAGGTGATGAATCGTCCAAGCTGTTAACGGAAGAAAGGCTTCGAAATGAAACATTTATAAAAGATAGTATTCCATCCTGGGTTGCTGTTTCGGGTTACATTGCCCTGGCTGCCATATCTACTGCTACAGTACCCATGATGTTCCCACAAGTCAGATGGTACCTGGTTCTAGTTGCTTACATGGTGGCTCCTGCACTTGCATTCTGTAATTCATATGGTACTGGATTGACAGATTGGAACCTCTGTTCGACTTACGGGAAGATTGGTCTCTTCATCTTCGCTTCACTGGTGGGTTCCAACGGTGGTGTCATTGCGGGTTTAGCTGCTTGTGGGGTCATGATGTCAATCGTGTCAACAGCGGCTGACCTCATGCAAGACTTCAAGACTGGCTATTTGACTCTATCATCCCCAAGGTCCATGTTTGTCTCCCAGTTGATAGGAACGGCACTGGGCTGTGTGATTGCTCCCCTCACATTTTGGATGTATTGGACGGCATTTGACGTTGGCTCCCCAGACGGTGCATATAAAGCTCCCTATGCTGTCATATACAGAGAGATGGCCATACTGGGTGTGGAGGGCTTCTCATCTCTTCCCAAGCACTGCCTGGCGATCTGCTGTGGGTTCTTCGTGGCAGCGCTGGTTATAAATCTCCTAAGAGATGTCACACCAAAGAATATCTCCGGATACATACCCATACCCATGGCCATGGCGGTTCCCTTCTACATTGGTGCCTACTTTGCCATTGATATGTTTGTTGGGACTGTGATCTTGTTCATCTGGGAGCGGATCAACCGGAGAGATGCGGAGGACTATGCTGGAGCTGTGGCTTCGGGGTTGATATGTGGCGATGGCATATGGACTGTGCCATCAGCAATCCTCTCCATCTTTAAGATTGACCCCCCAATTTGCATGTACTTTGGTCCATCTGTGGCCAGCTGAATCTCTGGTTTATTAGCATGTTTAAACTTATGACTCAAAACTGTGGAGAAACCTGTAAATATAAAATATGTCTGTTCCAATGCTGTTGGCTGACTTGCTCTCTCTGCTACCATGTGACCTCTCCTCTTCTGTTTGTTCCCTCTGTTATTACGTGGCCTTACAGTTAAACCACCGGATGACCCTGAAGTCACTTGACAACATCGCACTCATATCTTGGGCGTTCTCTATACCCACCACTAAAAAGAGTACTTTGTGGAGCAGCATGCATATGCTTTCCTTTACAATGTGACTTCCATTTCAAAATGCTACTACCTTTGCATTTGATAATTGAAGCTCCTTCAGATCCGAGTCTTGCAGATCTGCTGCAAGCACGCGAGATGGTTTAACAGTGGAAAGGCATGGAGAAGAGCCTGATATTGAACAGATTGTGAACATGAACCAAAATCAAAAGTTTAATGCCATCTAATTTGGTTACTTGTCATTGGTCAACTCTCATTATGTTCTAAACAAATTCATTGGACTTCAATGCAATACATTTGTAAACGTGAAGCGTGTGTTAGGGGTTTGTGAAGATTTTTTTAATTCTTTTGAAAGGAAAAGGTTTTTTAGCAAATAAGTTTTTCATTATGTTAAATCTCTCGTGGATAAATACCAAACCTCATTCATCAGAGAGAGAGAGAGTTTCTTTAAAAAAAAAAAAAAACTTTCTCAAGTTTAGAGATAAGATAACTTATCGACCTTACGAATAGAAGCGTTTCATAACTGCTTATTTTCTTATATCTCTAATCTTGTGAAAACAACTTTTTTAGAAAGCAAAGTTTTCCACCTTTTGTTTTTCCAAGAACCTCTAGATCTTCACCGCCTGAGAAAAAATGAGTTGTGAGAGAATCAGGAGTAAGCGTGAAAGAAGATTTTTATTAGTCAAAAAATGTAACAATTATAATCAAAATAGGCTTTGAGACATTGCAGGAAATGCAGTGGAACTTAAAATCTGCACCGTGGTCGGACGGCAGTTACAGCTGCAGTGTCCCTTGGACATTGCACCATGTGTGTTTCTTTTTTTTCTTTTTTGACCATAGCACTATGTGTATTACTCTTACCTCAAATGAGACATGTGGTATAACCGTCACGGTGCAGTCTAAGTCAAACATTTTTTTTTTTTGAAACTCCTTAACTGATTTGATCCAATGGTACAATTCGATTTTGGATTAAACAAGATTTTTTAAAAAAAATCGACTCCTAATGAGCAGCAAAAAACGTTACGATCAGGTCGAGCACCATGAAATGTTTTTTACTGTTCATTTAGAGTTTATTTTTATTTTTTTAATTCGTTCAATTCAAAATCAGATTATACGGTCAAGTTGAGCACTATAAAAAAAATTTCAAAAAAAAATAACTTGGCTGCACCACCGGACAATGTAATAGCCGCAGGGCGGTGCAACAAGCTATTCCCTTCTTTTTTTGGATAAGTAAGACCACCACTACATGATCAAGGAGCCCATCTCCTGCAACCCACATCCATTTCTCTAACCGCAGCTGGCTCCACTTCCGCTCTGCTACGCCACCCCTTCCACCCTCTCCCGGCGATGCTGCGGCGGCGCGGCCCGCCCCCAGGCTTCCCCGCCGCCTTCCTCCTCCCCCTCCGCTCCCTCTCGAGACCCCCGGACCCGGACCCATGCCTAGGCCCGGACCCATACCCGGACTCCGAGGGACCACCCCCCACCCCCTCCCTCCCCTCCCTCCTCCGGCCCTTCCCCGACGCCGACGCGCTCGCCCGCCTCCTCCTCCGCAACCACAACCCCTACCACGCCATGGAGTCCCCCCTCGAGCTCGCCGGCACCCTCGCGCCCTCCCCCTCCCTCGTCCTCCAGACCCTCCTCCGCCTCCGCCATGCCTCCAAGGTGGCCCTTGCCTTCTTCGTCTGGGCCCGCGACCACGCCGGCCACCGCCATGCCCCCGACGCCTACGACCTCATGGTGGACGTCCTCGGCCGCGTCCGCCAGTTCGACGCCGCCTGGCAGCTGGTGGCGGAGATGGCCCAGCTGGGCGCCGGCCCCTCACCGAGGACCTTCGCCGTGCTGGCCCGCCGCTACGCCGCCGCCGGCCTCACCCGCCAGGCCGTCAGGGCCTTCGACGACATGGAGGCCTTCGTGGGGAGGGCACCTAATGGCGCCGAGTTCAACGTGCTGCTGGACACGCTCTGCAAGTACGGGCATGTAAAGGTGAAAGTCTCTTTGCGATTTGGGTTCTTGTTTGGTGCTTCTTGTTCCTGCCGAATTTCTGATTTTGGCGAACTGGGTATGGATCGAAGGTGGCCACGGAGGTTTTTAACAAGAGGAAGTTCAGATTTTTACCGGATGAGAAGACGTACACCATCCTGATGTATGGCTGGTGCAAGGTAAACCGGCCCCAGATGTCAGAGAAGTTCTTAAAGGAGATGTATGATCGTGGATTAGAGCCAAATGTGGTCTCCTACAATGTCTTACTTAATGGGATCTGCCGGAGGGCGAGCCTCCACCCGGAGGCTCGGTTTGAGACGACAGTTCAAGCTGCACGCGACCTGTTTGAGGAAATGCGTAGCCGAGGGATTGAACCCGATGTTACCAGCTACTCGATTCTGCTGCATGTGTACAGCCGGGCGCACAAGCCGGAGCTGTCGCTCTCGATGTTGCACACGATGAGGGAGAAGGGAATATGCCCGACTGTGGCGACATATACGTCGGTGATCAAATGCCTCGCTTCGTGTGGTAGATTGGAGGAAGCGGAGCTTTTACTTGATGAAATGGTGAGCAATGGTGTTTACCCGTCCGCTGCGACGTTTAACTGTTTCTTCAAGGAGTACCGGGGGAGGAAGGATGTGGATGGTGCACTGAAATTGTATAGGAAGATGAAGGGGGTGGGCTCTCTTGCAGTGCCCGATATGCATACCTACAACATACTGGTGGGGATGTTCTCAAAGTTGAATAGGATGGAGCTTGTTCGGGAATTGTGGAATGACATGAGCGAAAGAGGAATCGGTCCGGACATGGATTCATATACATCGTTAATACACGAGCTTTGCGGAAAGCAGCAATGGCGGGCGGCGTGCCAGTTTTTCATGGAGATGATAGAGAAAGGGTTTCTTCCTCAGAAGGTCACATTTGAAACACTGTACCGAGGGCTAATACAAGCTGATATGCTGAGGACTTGGAGGAGGTTGAAGAAGAAGGTTGAGGAAGAGTCACTCAAATTTGGTGCTGAATTTCAGAACTATCATTTCAAGCCATACAAGAGATGATACCTCTCAAGTGCCAGTAAATGGTGAAGGCCCTCTATCTCTTTCCTTTACAGGGCATAGAGAGGTGTATCAGGGTGTTATGATGGGGTAACCTGACCTCTGTGATTGACCATTTTGCATATGACAACACAGGCATTGTCATATTTTCAAGGGGTTTGGTTTCTTCAAACAACAGGAAGATCAGCAAGCAGAGGCATGCATAATGCTTCACAAGCATTCACGTCTTTGCATTATGTCCATTCATGGACCTTGTGGATTATGTTGATACCCAGAATAGCATCAGCTTATGTTGGACTGCCTGCAATGTAATTTCTGGTCATGGGAAGAGCTTTGAGGAATAACTTTGGCAGAGTAATTCTCATTGACTGCAAGATAATGGAGCTCCCAATATATATAGAGGTGCTTGGATGAAAGGCATAAATAAGTGCAATGTCTGAAGATCCTAGCAGGCTAGGTCATCAAGACTACAGGGCAAGAATCAGTGGATCTCCCCCTCCCTCCAATAAGTGGCCTCTTTACTGCTTTGCCCCTTCAATGAGAGAGTGGCTGCCCTCCTCTGCTTCTAGGCTTCCTTCCTCGTGAAAATGTGGCTCCTGATTATACCCTGATGTTGCTTATTATCAGGGAAAAAAAAAAAAAAGATGAATCAACCAAGTAAAATGGTGCTTTCAAGTCACAATGTCCTTCTGTAATTCAAAGATGCATGCGTGACGTATTCAAATGTTGAACCAATAAATATGGGAACGTATGCTCTAGATGACAATGAAGATTTTGTAGTGGAGAACATCTAACGAAACCAGATGTTAATTTTTTTTTCTTTTCGTTTGTTTTACCTTCTTCTGCAATTTGTACTAGGATAATTGTCTATACCTTGGTAAGTTAGATATTAGTTTTGATATAGTATTAGCTCCCATAATTGATATTGGAGGAATGAAAAGGATGGTGCCGAAGGGGAAAAGATAGAATGAGGAGTAAGAAGGGAGAGGAGATGGAATTTTGAGACTCTAAAAACGTTAAATTTGCGTACGTACTTGGCCAAGGCATTATGGTAGGATATGTTTGGAAAGAGCACTAAAAAGAAGTCTAGCCATCGTGTAGCAAATTATAATTGAACTTGAACCTTTTAGTCAATTTGTGAAATGGTTGATCGTAGGTAAAATACATATAGTTTAATATAGTAAACTAAATATAAAAACAAGAGTACAGCATCATATGTCAATATAGCCATAGGAGAAAAAAAGATTAAGAACTTCATCTTAAGCAAAGGAAAAAACCTTGGCATTTTTTTCCAAAGATTATCTTTTTAAAATAAAAGGGGATGAAACTCTTATTTTTCTCTTTTCACAATTTTCGTCTCAATTGGAACTCTTGAAGAGAGAAAAGAAGAATATTTAAAGAAGCCTAAACCATCCAGATAGTTGACTCAATTTTCAGGTTGCATGAGTTGCACACAATTTTATGAGGTTTTTGGCCTTAAACAGCTCAATCAGCGTGTTTATTAGATTTTAGGCCGGATCCTAAAATACTGATTCTACCTACTCAACTTGTATGACTTCTGATTAGATATAAGAGCAATGCTTGCCTCAACACCCTAGAGGTTGAAAATCGGACATAGATTAATAAAAGAGTACCACTTGCTGCATTGAGGGCAGTGTAATAGTGCACATTCTCATTAGTCCAAGTCGACAAGAAGGGATAGTTGAGATAATTTTTCCACCTACTCAACTTGTATGACTTTCTTATTAGATAAAATAGTAATACTTGCCTTAACACCCTAGCAGTTGCAAATCGGAAGCAGATTAATAAAAGAGTAATACTTGTTGTATTGAGGATATTGTAATGGTGCACATCCTCATTAGTCCACATAGACATGAAGAGATAGTTGAAATTTTTTTTTCTCAAATGAGTATTATTGCATCTGATAGGTATTTAATGCACTTCAAATTTCACATGGATAATATATATTATATAGGGGATGACATATACTACCCAAGGATGACAAGTACTATGTAGGGATGTTATACGCAGGAAAGACATAATACATAGGGGATGATATACATTAAGTAGGGATAGCAAGGATGACATATCTTATATAGGGATGCTACATACTATGTATGATATATGTAGGAATTATATATATTATGTAGGGTTGATACACACTTAGTAAAGTATGTGTTATCCTCATGAAATTTGACGCATTAAAATACTTGTCAGATGTAATAATATTCACATGAGAAAAAGTTGTAATAGTTAATTCTTCTTGTCTATATGGACCAACGAGAATGAGCATTACAAAATAACTCACCGTCATTACACTACTCTCTATGTAGCAAATATTACTCTTGATAGAATATGATCTTATAGGATACATAAAAAGATCTGGATTGAGTAGATTCCACTGCCATAAAATCAAACTCCCATAGCTGATTTATTAGCCGTAACCCTGAATTCAAGCTTGAGATTATTTTCAAAGGAAATGATATGTGTGATTAAAGTTAACCCAAGACAACGATGTGTAAGGGCCCCTTTGAAAACAATTAGCAAATTTTAAGATTAGTGAAAAACTATAAAAGCTCCAAAAGTAGGTGGGGAACTACTTTTGATAAACTAGATTGTATTTGCCTTTCTCTCTCTATCTCTCTCCTCTTTTTGTTTGATCTGTTGTGCATAGTAGCTTAGGTGTGTAGCTCCTTTGCAAAGACTTAACACTTGTTAGGGATTATGAAAGAGTCGTAACCTCCTATGAGGGTTTTCAAACGCACCTTAAGACCGTTGATGTGCTAGACCAACTAACGGGTTGAACCTGACTTGTTATGTTAATATGTATCTATTTGTAGTCCAAGGGGCCAGAAAGTTGAACTTGAGCCCTTAGCTTAACTCAAACTTGGCTCTGACTCAAACTCGGGAATGAGACTCTGGAAATTTTTTGTTGATTTTTTACTTGTGTCTTAACATGTCATTGGTTAGAATTCATAACTTTTGTGAGTCCTACTGCATTCACAATGATCTAAAAAAAAAATTCAAGTAATTACTATTTTAGACCTGGACAAAGGTCCACGAAAGGCTTATGGGGATCTCATTCCTCGAACTCAAGTCTTACGTTGTGCTTATGTGTACAAATATACTTGATCTATGTACTGTCTAATTCTTGATCAAACGATTAAAACAAATATAAAAAAAGATCTATGAGCCGAGAGGGTAGGGTTGCAAAGGAACCAATATCTTTAATGAACAGTTCGTAAGACTATTCGATAAGAGCTTGATTTGGTTCGTTTATTAAATTAAATAAATAAATTTGAACAAAAATTTGAGTCCGGTCTATTAAATGAGCTTGAACACAAACGAATTCTACTTGAATATACTCATGAACAAACTTATTTAAGTACTCGATCATGTCATCAATGGTAAAAGGATAGCAATGTTAAATGTGGTGTCAGGTTGATGATCGACAACTCTTCTATTTGAAATTGAAAACACTTTTGGCTTCGGTGTTTGTCTCACCAAATTTAAATCAAGCAATTTTTGGTTAACAAAGTAGCCCTTTCCGATTCGTTTCCGAGATTTTTTATAGGCACAGACATCTCAGGTAATTTAGTTTTATGGCTTGTTTTAATACTCGTTTAAGTATTCATTAAGATCTTTTTTAAGTAATTATTTAGTTGTTTTAATCATAAATAATCTTAATTAATAAGATATTCTAATATCTTGTAGAATTTTCTATCAATTAGGTAAGGGTGCAAACAACTTGCTGCTCGCAATAGTTTTTTCTGAGTTTGTATATTTAAAATATAATTTTTTGAATTATATATATATATATATATATATATATCATAAACTCATTGCACTCGCGAGGTATTCGATAGTCGACTCGAACTTGTTTAATATTTAAATGAACTAAACTTGAACAATCATTATTAAAATTCGGTTCAAACTTAAACTCAATTAAAATTAGTCAAATCAAACTTAAACAGAATATAACTCGACGACTCGGTTGCAACCCTAAGAACGCAACAACTAACAAGCCTCCAAGTGTAATCTAGGAAGCCACCTACAGCAAAACTTGACAAATACGCTCTTCTAGGAAGGACGTATTTGCAAAGTTCCCTCGAGTGGCCCTATAAAACACTTCTACGAAACGCATGCCACTTTCGCCGTTTAGGGTTTCCGGCCGCCTCCACGAACCTCTCAAGGCGAAGGCAGAAGAGAGAAAACAAATGGTGATTCGCATCTTGCGCCATCTACTCCTACCTCTCAATCTTCATCCCCTTTTCAATGCTCGATTTGATCCTCCACTTCGCCGTTTCTGGGTTCTCGCTGCAATCCATTTGACATTTTCTTTACCAGTTTTTAAGGATTTTTTCGGAAGTATTTGAAGCAACGATCTCAAGTCCCTGCTCTCAAAGATCCTCTCTTTTCCTCTTTGTCGAGATCTGATGATCTCAAGCGTGTCGTTAGTTTGGGATTCCTATGGATAATTCCCATTTTCGTGCATTGTTTTCATTTTTTTAAATTTTAACTTTTGGATTCTGCAGGCTCCCAAAAGAGGTGCGAAAGCCCCCGTTGCAGTGAAGAAGAAGCCGGTATGATCTCCCACATTACATAGTTTTGTTCTTTAGTATCTCTTGTTGGCTTGAACTGCACACTGGGGTCGCTGCTTTGGTTAGATTGCTTAGATTTTTTAGTCGATTTGGGTGCCAGGAGAAGGTGGTGAATCCCTTGTTCGAGAAGCGCCCGAAGCAGTTTGGGATCGGGGGGGCGCTGCCGCCCAAGAGGGACCTGCACCGGTTCGTGAAATGGCCCAAGGTGGTGCGCATCCAGAGGCAGAGGAGGATTCTGAAGCAGCGGTTGAAGGTTCCCCCGGCGTTGAACCAGTTCACCAGGACATTGGACAAGAACCTCGGTATATTAGCAAAAGCCCCTGAAAGATCGAAGGACTCTCTTAGCATGCAATATAAGATTGTTTAAATGACATTTCTTGACATTAGGATTTTGAAATTACGATAAGATCAAGCGTGATATTATTCTTGAACGCACTATCTGATCGAGTTTATGGGCTTTGATCGTCATATTTGTTTTTATTGTTGTTGCTCATCGTCGATGTTGAATTATGCAATAAGTTTTTTTAGTATATTCGATAATACCCACACAAGTACTTTATGCATTCCACTGCTATTTAAATTATGATGTTCAAAGTGCTTTTGGTTATGTAAGCTGCTGATCAGTTTCAGATTGCTTGCTAGTTGTTTTCTTAGCATTTAACTGGGATTAAAAAAAATATCATTTTTTGTGTTTGAGTTTCTTCCTGACTCCTAGACTATATCTCATCTTTTGCATTATTTCACATGTGACTTATTAGATGCATGAGCTATGTCTAGACCCCTGACTCTCTTGAAAACACACTTCTCCAATCGTTTTCCATGGCAACCTCTCGCAGCTCCTTTCCTATATCCATGCCATTTTCTCTTGTTTTTTAGCTGCTGGCATGTCTGGGGTTGCAAAGGTGGGTGGTGTGTTTGGGTGTTCTCTCACTCACTCACTCACTCTCTCACACCCCCTTAACACTCTTGTCCACTCCTTCCATGCCAGCCACTCTCGACTGGGACCTATGTCCATGTCATCTTCACTTTTTCTGATTGCTGACATATCTTCTCCACAAAGACAATCCTATCTTTTTATTGTTGATTTCTATATAATAATGGGGAATGCTTTCTTTGAGTAGGCATCTCACCAACCAAGAAAGAGGAGATGTTATATGTATGTAGGGTGCACCTGAAATTGGTTTATTATGGAAAGAGTTGTGTTTAGTAGAGTGCTTACAGGGCTGTGTAGCTGGAATAGCAGCAGGTAGTTATGTATCTCATCATTGCAACAGGTCTCAGGTGCGAAAGGATTGCAAATGCTGACCTATTTCTGATTTTTGAAATAGATCTACTGTATTGGGCTCATTGGTTTTCACTACCTTTTGTGTGGTGTATGCCACTGTCAATGGTTGAGGTTGCTGTTTGTATGGGTTTATTAATAAAGTTTTGAGTGAATGAGTGGAAGAGATTCATGTTATCTTTTATTTTTATATTCTTATTCTATTTTAGTTTTCCCTTTTTATTGAAGGAATCCCTTCTCTATGCTGGAATTTTCTGTCCCCACAATGAGATGTATTCATGAAGAAAATAGTAGCTTGTGATCTCTTGATACTGTACATGCATGTATCTGTTGCCTGGAGCGATTGTCATGTCTTATTGCTGGCACGTTTTCCTTTTGTTCTTGCCAGAATGTACTGTCATGTCATTTTATTCGCCAAGTTTTGCACTTGCATGACAGCCTTTTGCTCATGATTCATCAAAATGAAAACCCAAAGCTGTCAGTTAACATAATGATTCAAGTAGACAGCGAATGTGTCCTGTTTTCGTCTGCTTATGCAGTTACATTGCACTTCGATCTGGTTACTAATGAATTAACGGTGCATGCACCATTACTTGTTCATCTTCCATGGTGACAGTTTTCTCTTCCAATTCTTACCTTGCAATTGCTTATCTGTAACAAGTTGTTTTGGGAAACTTCAATGCAGCAACCAATCTTTTCAAGATGCTCCTCAAGTACAGACCAGAAGACAAGGCTGCAAAGAAGGAAAGGCTTCTTAAGAGGGCTCAGGCTGAGGCTGAAGGGAAGACTGTTGAGGTGAAGAAACCTATCGTTGTCAAGTACGGCCTTAATCATGTCACTTACCTTATTGAGCAGGTATAGATGCCTCTTTCACATACCTTAATCATTCATGTCTACTCTAACACTTCTCTAATTAATGCATGTTCTAATGTGAAGTGTTACAACTTGGTAGAGCAAAATTTCTCTGGACCATATGTGTCCTATGATCTTGTTTTCATGTAATGTTTGCGGTATAGTGAATAATTTTCCGCTTATCTGTTTGTAGAACAAGGCTCAGCTGGTTGTTATAGCCCATGATGTGGATCCGATAGAGTTGGTTGTCTGGCTGCCTGCACTGTGCAGGAAGATGGAGATCCCCTACTGTATTGTGAAAGGAAAAGCACGCCTGGGGGCGGTAAGCTTCCTTTTAATGGGAAAAAAAATGATATCCATGTTGTCTTTTGAGGTTATGTTTAATGTGCATTTCAAACTTCTGGCAGATTGTGCACAAGAAGACTGCGTCTGTTTTGTGTTTGACTTCGGTAAAGAATGAGGACAAACTCGAATTCAGTAAAATCTTGGAAGCCATCAAGGTTCGTAAACCTCCACTTCTTTTACCCCATTTTTTGTCAGATACAAGCACACCTAACAGAATCATTGATGATCCAGGCTAACTTCAACGACAAATTTGACGAAATAAGAAAGAAATGGGGCGGTGGTATCATGGGTTCCAAATCTCAGGCCAAAACAAAAGCCAAGGAGAGGCTTCTTGCCAAGGAGGCTGCTCAGAGGATGAGTTAGTTTCTTTGTCCAACCAGGGAACATTTAGTCTGCAGGTGTTTTTGTGGCGTCTTATTTGGTTTGTAGCTTATAGTTATGTTGGGTGGCCAATTCAAAGGAAGTTCCTAGATTTGTTATCTATGATGCATCTAGTTTTACCTTCATCCTTGAGACATAGGGCATAATTTCTTCTGTTGAAAGTTTTTGTTTTTTTTGTGTAGTTGGACATATTAAGCGCTTGCTTCGTTAACATGCTTATGCCTTTCACAATGGCTTATGTGACGGCGAACCATATGATGTGTTTTATTTACGAAGTTCCCTCTTATCTTGCACCTTGGAAGAAGACTTTTGTAGGGTGATCCGACGACAGATCGATGTTCGAGTTGATTCGGATACCTTCGTGGTGACTTTCCCTTTAATTTTACCTAATATAAATTGTTCGTGGCCCTGTTAAAACCAAGTAGTAAACAACACATGGTTAGATTTGTCATAAAATAGACGCATTTCGTAAGATGACCTTTTGTGCACGGTGGATCGACCCTTCAGGCTGATGTGTTTTACGTTGTTTCAAGCTGAAATGGGCATTCTCATCTGGCAATCTCAGTTCATCCATATCAAAATTTCAGATCCACAAAAATATAAATATTTCAGTAAGAAGTGGTTTGAAAAACCTTTTTTTTTCTCCCTTTTAGCACTGAAGGACAGCCCGTGCCGCAGGCTGGGGCTGGGTGCAGCATTCAAATCGGATCCCTCCGCAACATCGTTCTATCTCAAAATATTGGACAATGAAATTTAAGTTACTATGATGAACGTTGACATTTAGTTTAGGGATAGTTTGTTATGGTGTACAATGTGACCCATGATAAGATACTAAATTTTAAAGTCACTGGTGAAAATTGGTAAAAATAAGAAGATAGTTTAAAGTTTTTGTTTTGATTTTTGGATTTTTGCGGTGGACATCAAAATTGGATTTGGAGGGTCAATAATTTATATCATATCAAAAATATTTTGCATTTTATAATACATTTACAGTATTTGCTATAAGATCAATAATATATTTACAGTGTACTAAATGGCCTTATTAGTGTTCTCAAACTTAAAATTAGAATTTAAACCATATTATTTGTAGTGTGTTTTTTTTCACATTACTCTATTCTCAAATACTCATATTTGTTAAACTGTAAAAGCAGTGAGCCCACTTTGACACCCCCCAAAATTAAAAGAACCCACTTAGATAGAGCATAGTGGAATTTATTGTGCCCAACCGGTCTACCTCGTAGCCCATATTAAGTTGTCGTCACAACAGGAATTTATAAAAGGATTCCTGCTGCGGCAGAATCCGATTCGGCCTATTAGAGCAGGTCCAAACCCCGTTCAGCCCAACGGCAGCAGTACCAGGCCCTCCGGGAGCCTCCGGCCCATCGGCGGCCCAGCGGCCCTCGGCCCGGTAAGCGGCACCGTCGCTCCCGGCCCAATAGGCTTCAGTCCGTCAGCGGCCCGCCAGCCTTCGGCCCGGGAACAGCACGGCAGCCCAAGGCCCAGCAGGCTTCGGCCCCTCAGCGGCCCAACCTCCTTCGGTCCGATAGCCGAGTCCGGCCCACTCCGGTGGCGGATCAGGCACTATGGCGGTTTACCAGTAAGCCCAAACATAGTCTTATATCGGCTACCACCGTTAACCAACCTCTATCCTCTGCTATAAATACACCGCTATTTATGGCCAAAGGTATGCAACTTTTTGCCTCCGAGACCCTTAAGGACTACGGTCCGAATAGCATTAAAGCTACTTCTTGCCTTCTGAATCGAATCATCTTCAGGAGCTAACTTGACCGTCGGAGGGGGTTCCTAAGGGCCAGAGCCCGAGACTCCTGCTGACCGGTTTTTTCTTCTTTCCCTCCTGCAGGAGCTCGGTTCGAATCATCACCGACCTTCCCGAGTCGGTCTCGGCCGCCGACCTCGGACTCCTCTCCCCGGTCTCGACGCCGTACGACGGCTGACTTGGCCCCGCGCTGTCCTCTCGTCCGACGAAAAAGGGGCTTTTGGGCTCACTATCTAAGAGCAAGCCGAGTCCGAGACCCTTCCAGCCTCCGACCGTCGGCTTCGGCTCCACGCCGTCCCTTCGTCCGCCGAGGGGGACTCGGCCTCGACTTCCCGGAGACGAGTCGGCACCGTCGGCCTCGACTTCCCGGAGACGAGCCGGCACCGACCGAAGCGTCCTTCGGCCTTCGGACCCTCGCCTTCGCCTCCGCCTCCGCCTCCTCGGCCTTCCGGATCTCCGTCGGGCCTCAACAACACCGATCCGAACCGGCTTCGGATCCATTTCTCCGGGTTCCAGCCTCGGAATCCGGTCGTGATAGATCCAGTCTACATCAATTCCCATGGGTCAAATTGGCCTTGATGTCATCTTATGGTGCTATTTGGTCTGATGCAGAGCGTTGTAACATTTGTAGATTGTTATATTTGCGTGAGACATAGAATATGGTCTTCTATAGTACTTTATATTAGATTAGAACAGCCTTAAAAAGAATAATATGGAGTATTGTTATCTTCATCCTCGTATTTCTGTCTTTTTCTCATCTTTCAAAACCACCAAAAGACAAATATATAACAGTCAAGTTACTAAATATTGATGTGTGAACTTAAGCCTCTTACGCTTGGTTCTAAGAAAGCAAAAGAGAATTATACTTCCAAGCCTTAACTCATTTAAAACTAATTCACACAACTTTTACTAATCAAATACGTGATAATGTGAAAATTTAACTTTTATAGAGATTAATGGAAAAACGAGAGTCGTTAGAGCAACACCAATAACAAGGTGAATACATAATTAAGATTTTATTCGTAAAATGAGGGAACCAAAGTCTTAGTTAATGTGTGATGAATGACCAAGATGAACGGGAAAAATCTATAAACATAAAATTGGAACTAAAATATGATACTTTTATTCTTTTGGTAGTTGTTAACTGTGAATATTGTTTTTTACTTTAATATATCTTTAAAATTTGAGTCTTTATCTTCCATTTAAAATTTTGAAACGGATGGACAAACATGGGATGAGATCAACCTCTTTCTCATATGAGAATGGGGGTAGGCATAGTCTTTTCCATCCTTTAAAAGCTTATGACCAGTTTATCCTCCTCTCCATGTAAATAGACACATACAAACAGCGACGGATCCAACATTCATCCAGTGGAGTCTTGGGACTTCACTGAATTTTGTCAAACTCAATGGCTCAATTTAAAACATCTAACTTAGGATTTTACTGGTTTGATCCAAGATCCGATATGACTTAGTTCAAAATTTCACTGATCCAACTATACTTTTGCCCAATGTTCGAATGATTCCACTAGACAAAATTTTTACGTCCGTCACTGTATATAAAGATCGAGAGGATCTCATCTCCGTGAGTAATTATTTGAAAACATTATGCGTCCGTGATCAAGATGTACCTTTTTGTCCTTTGGAAGAGCCAATAAATTATGCTTAAACAATCAAGATAATGATCCATCTAGATCTATCTTATCCATTTCTAATTTTACTTAATCATTCACATCATTATGCTCTTCTAGGATAACAAAATCCTGGATCTTATTTGTTTAGACCGTCCATCATCTTCAAACACATGAACATGAACTATACAAGATATGTAAGTCATTTTTCTCTGAAATGATATTTATAATATATATACGCTTCATTTTAATTAAAAAAAAAAGAAAATGTCTTTGAGCATTAAATGATTGAAAAGAACCGGATCCAGACCATCTCCTCTCCCCTCCAGGGTTCTTTCCGGTTTCCACGAGCCTCTGTGTTCTTTTGAGTCTTCCACCCGTACGCTACCCACCTCCACCTGTCAAAAATAATAATATATACATACACAAATATTATATATAAGGGTGGATATTTCTCTTTCTCATTAATATTAATCTCCTCGCGAAATCACAGTTTCTCCTTTCCCCTGCTGACCACCCAAACCCTCGCCCTTTCTCTCCCTTCCCCGCACCCTTCTCTCTCTCTCTCTCTCTCTCTAAGCGAAGCACGCAACCCCGTTCCCGTCCTTCTCGTCGTCCTCCTCCTTTCCTCGCGCGGAATTCCTCCAAAACCCTAGTTTCCCCTCTGCTCCCAGGCCCCTACCCCCTCCCGATCTGCCGTCTCTTCCCGTGGCCGCCTCCGCTTGGAAGCTTGCTGTGCTTTTCTGTCCCTTCTGCGGTTCCGGGAAGCTCTGCTTCTTCCCCGATCTCCGGTCTGTGCTCCTCTGCGCCACCGCGGATGGCGGACGGCAGGGTCGATCTGCCCGAGGAACTCTTCTCCAAGAAGCCGGGATGCGAATCGTGGGGCGTCAAAGGTGGTCTACTCCTCTCATCTTAAGTTTCTCTCTCTCTCTCTCTCTCTCTCTCTCTCTCTCTCTCTCTCTCTCTCTCCCCCTCTCCCTGCGTTTTGGATGGGCGTGGTGGAGGGATGTCAGCGGTATCGAGTTGTTCCTGTGATTGGTATGGTGCTGGATTGGGCGGTAGAGGTTTGAGGGTTCTGTTGTTTCTCTGGCGTAGTTAGTTGATTGATTCTAGTAAAATTTAATATGTTTGTTCCACAACTTGATTCGCCTTTGCAGGTTCCGTTTTTTCGATTTTTTTTTGGTTTTCTGTTTGAAAACTTGTCGTTTTTCCGATTTGTTGGAATGTTGATGTAAGGGGCTGTGCTGTGTTTGTTCAACTGTTCTTGTTCGATGTACATCTACGGTGACAAACAACGGAGCTGTATCTTTTCCTTTTTCCTTGATGTTAGAGAAAATATCCGCGGCCTTTTTTTAATGTATATTTGTATCCTGTGCCTACTGGCGAGGTTGGTGTATTCCCCAACTAAAAGCGCATATACATGTTGGTTTTGATTAACATTTCCCACTTTTCCGCACATACAGATGATATTCCTGGAGGAAGTTACGAGGAGAAGGAAATTGTGGGTCTTCCCGATGAGCTGAAAGGTGATGTTTTAACCATCTCTTGTTAATCGTTCGCTGTATTATAGGAATGAAAAAAAAGGGATGGCACACCCCATCTGTTAGCTATTGCTACAAAGACGAGATACTATATAGTTCTGCTATTCTGTGAAAGTAATGAAACTTTGGATTGTGGTAGTGGATGGAAGACTCTCAGCATATGATGCATAAGTTTTTTGATTGCTACTCAGTATCATCACACTCTTCGGGCATGAAAGGACTGTTCTGCTCGTGGATTTGCACAGAAGAGTGGTGATAGCGACTTGTGGTACTTTTGGCAGGATGGTACTTTGATACGGATCTGTAAGTTAATGGTGAAGAATAGTATGGAAGAGGGCATGGCGTCGGATGCTTTACTTGCACATCAACTTCTTCACTTTAATTGGAGTACATAGTGATGCAGATGTTGGTGTGTCTGTGCTTCATATTTGTAAAACAATTCATCTTTGCAGAACAAGCCCACCGGATGACCATAATATTAAACAAATTGTGGCAGTCAATCTAGGAGTACACCTGGAACTCCATAAGAGTGATGGAGTGTCAGTTTATTTGTTTATTTTTCTCTGTTCATCAATATGCCTAACCTTTGTATGTATCCGATTTTACCATCTAACATATGATTATTGACTACAAAATAACATGCATTGAGAACCTTAGCATCTGGTTTCAGGACTCTTTCTTCCTCCTGATTTCATGCTAAGCTTCTTTTGAGTTACATGCTTTAATAATGAGAGAACACATGCCTCTTGGGTTTTGTTGCTACTCTTATTTTTCTGGAGTGCTTCTCTTTTGGTTATTGGTGCAAATCGTATTTACTTAGTTGACAAATTATGTTCTTTTTGCCTCATTGTTGCAGATCAACTGGCTTCTGAAAATATAATACCTTTGTCTCCTCAGTGGTTATATGCCAAGTCCAGTGAATTTAAGCCTAGCCTTTCAGCTTTATCAGGGGTAAATTCTGACCTGACTTTCATCACACTTCATCATTCTATATGATCGGTTCAATGTTTCTCCATTAATTTGTGGGCAAAATGTTAAGATGTTTGTTTTGTTGCAATTTCTTATTTCTATTGCAGTTACCTTGCAGAGAGTGATAGATCACATTTCTGATCTCTAAAAGTCTGATTTTTTAGATTTCTGATATCTGTCCCAGAAATTTCTGCATGCCTGGTCCCTCAACTGAATTAAAAAAGGAAGCTCATTATACTTGCATAAAAATGCCCCTCCAGAAAAGAAGAAAAGTTTGGCTGCACATTCTTCTTTCTTCCTGTTTCAATATTGTTCTTGTGCTGATCGTCCACCTGTGTCAAAATTTTGCTCCATGGTCACAATTTGTTTTTTACAGTAGCTCAATATGATTTTGCGATACTTCAAATTCCTCATCTGGAATGTGAAGCTTCACCTTTGTTTGCTAACAACTCAATGCAGTCATGATGTACTGTTGAGATTTTTGTATGAAGGTCTCAGCTATTCCTTTCATTCATCTATGTGAAAATTTGCAGCTTTTGCTATGTGATAGTGACTACCTCAGAAATTGGAAATCTGGCTAAAAGTACTGTGTGCTTTTAGTGAGGTCAAACAGTTTTAATTGTTTGAATGGTTTATGTTCTTGTCTAGTCAAATAACCCCCTTAAAGAATTTTGTATGCACAGAGTATTCCCTGTAAAAAACATGTGTAAAAAAACCCCTGTACAACTATTGTATGTATGATGAACCCCTACTTTCAAGTCTACCATCACTCACCTCACTGATAAACTGGGGCTTAATTTAGAATAAGAAAAAAGTTTTAGGGGGGTTATGTGTGTGTTGTCTACATATATGTATGTGCTGGGGGGTTTCTGCAGATAGCGGTGTCTTTTTTCTGGTTATGCACGGGATAGACTTGGGTAAACACAAAGTTGAACTGACTTTATGCAGTGTCTTGAACTTAATCTGTAAATTGGGGTTCGTTAAGTTCTTACAACTTATTCCCAAAGATCCGTCTATAACATGGCTGATTTCTCTTCCTTCTATAAAGATGTTCCTAGAGGTGCTTTAAAGACTTATGTTGCTAACTCAATTTTAGGAATTATATTTCCTTCTATGATATATGATGGAGCGGAATGACTGAATAGGATCCATGTCTCTGATCCCAATTAATTAAGATATGATGGTGGACGACCACACACACACGTGTGTGTGTGTGTATTAAACAGATAATGCTGTGTGATATAATTTGTGATCTGTTTTCTTACAGGAAACTCGCCAAAATTCTCTGCCACAGGGGACATCAGCTGACAGCATTCAGAAAGATGGTTGGCGACTGGATGGATCACAGGAGAAGAAAGATTGGCGAAGGGCTGTTCCAGATATTGAGAGTAGTCGTCGCTGGCGTGAAGAGGAGCGGGAAATTGGCCTATTGGGCAGGAGAGAGCGCAAAAAGGAAGGAGAAAGGGAAAATGAGTACAGAAAGAGTGAGCGGAGGGTTGACAATGTTTCTGTGAGAGAGACTTCTGACTCGAGAAGTGTGCCCTCATCTGAGAGGTGGCATGAAGTCAGTAGTCGTAACTCGGGGCATGAAAACCGCAGAGACAGCAAATGGTCATCAAGATGGGGTCCAGAAGATAAAGAGGATTCTCGGACAGAGAAAAAAGTTGATGTAGATAAGGAAGATGCCCGCAATGAAAAACAATCTTTTGTTGGTAGCATCCGTACATCTTCTGAATCTGATGGTCGTGACAGGTGGAGACCACGCCATAGGCAGGAAGTTCATTCTGGAGGGGCAACAGTTCATCGTGCTGCACCAGGTTTTGGATTGGACAGGGGGCGTGCAGATGGCCCACCTACAGGGTTTGCTCCTGGACGTGGGAGGTCCAACCTAATTGGAAGTTGGCCAATCGGGATGCCTTCTGTTTCTAGTCCTATTGGTTCAACCTTTGTAAATAATACTGAAGTTGTGCATAGAAAGACCAACGTATCTGCAGATACTTTTTGTTACCCTAGGGGAAAGCTTCTTGATATTTACAGGAAACAGAAGATATTTTCCTCTTTTGGCACTATCCCTGGTGGGCTCGAGGATGCTCCCCCAGTAACCCAGTCAAATCCACTTGAGCCCTTGTCCTTTGTGACACCTGATGCAGAGGAGGAGGTAACCTTTATTTTCCATTTATTTTAATGTCTAAATCTCATTGTTTCTTTGAAAAAAAAAAAAAAATTGTGCCTCTTGCTGATTGTTAAAGAATGTCCAAATTGGATAAACTATCAAAAGGTGTTCCATATTTGGCTGTGCCATGATTTCTAAGTTTTGAAATCTGCCTAACCTAAGATTTTCAATCTTTGATGCTTACTTTTGGATCATGGTGGTTTAGTCTTAGGTAACTTAGAAGGAAATAAAATGATAGGACCTTCAGGGCTTCCAAGATGGAGGTAAGTTATGGCCACGCGTAGCTTGGCTGGTACGGGGGCCTTTTCGGGATGGTTTGGAGGATCCCAGGTTTTGGACCCGAGTTGGTGGGTTGTGTTTAATTCAATGTACAGTGTGTTGCCATTGAGGCAGGGACTTCAAAAAAAAAAAGATGGAGGTACGTTATGTCCGCGTGGAGAAGGTTTGGGTATGATACTTCACAATTGTCTTTTTTTCCGGTTGGGGGGGGGGTGTAATTGTCAATCTAAAGAACGCCTTTCTCATATTTGAACTATTGATGACAGAGTTTGGCCTAACTACATAAATTCTCCCGCTGTTGACTTCCATTGCCTAGGTACCTAAATAGGACATGACCTACAATGCCACTTTATTGGGCTTGAACTGCCACACCCATGATATTTGATATGAGTCTCAATCCATTAGGACCATGTAGAATAGCACCTGCTGTACTTGTGCATATACCAGCTAAGATATGAACAGTTAATCCATCTCCTCCATCTGCATCCCCACACTAGTTGCTTATTTCCAATATTTGACGATAGTGAAGTCAGGGTTTTTAGCTGGAGCCTGGGGTTGCAGACGTATTTTCTTACTAGGCAATGAAAATCAGTTTGAGTTTTGTAGGTGATGTCAGTCTGCAAGTTTTCTCGGTTATGGTGGTGTTATCTAACTTTATGGCGATTACCATGAATGGGTATATGTCACTGGGTATTGATATATTCTACAGGCATCAATGGAACATTTGGGAGTTCAAATAATGTGGATCCATCAGGAAAGGGTAAGGTGCATGGCTTTACTAAAATTGAATAAAGGTGCATACGGAGTGATGCCTTAAGAAGTGGCATGTGGTTCTATGTTTGATGTCTCATTTGACTACATCGCTGACCTAAGGAAGAGGATGTGTTGCCAGGCCAGCCTAGGGCTGAAATGTTGACGTTCCCTGTTCACCTGGTGCTAGACAGTTACTTTGACAACAAAAAGAAACCAGCAACAGGAGTTGGATCATCCTTGCGAAATTCCAATCTCAGTTGGCGAGACCTATAAAAGCACAGGGAAAGGAGAAAAATGAAAAAGAGAGAGACTGGTTTTTTTATTTCCGAAAGAAATTATGGCTAGTACCACCAATTTTATTGCATAATAAATAGAGGTGGTATAGAAATTCCTCACTCCCAAAACTTTAAATGCAGAGAAAAACTCACTAACTCGAAACTGCGCTGCACACTACAGAAAGGTTAAGGAAGATACAATTGTCCCTTCCTGACAGATGAAAAGCTAAACTAAAAACAACCTAATTTTGGTTGTCTGCCTTTACTTGAAACAAAGCAGTAGTAGTGCCATCAAGGATCAACACTTGCTACTGCAACAACAGCATGACAGAAGCAGGAGCATTCACTAAGTTTTTGGAGCAGTTGCAGGCTTGCAGCAGACGGCAGTACTGGAAGCAGGGACATTGTGGTAGGCAATGCTCCTTTTCGTGTATTCCCCATCTCTTATTTCACCTTTTTGTGGATGTCATTGGGATAAAATGGTTATGATTATGAACTTATCCCAAATAAAAATAATAACAAAATTCTCTAAAGCTAATTCATGGAAGTCTTATAGGCTTGCAAAAATTCCCTCAACATTGTAGTTTAATCCTTTATATTTATTCAGGTTTCCATAACTTAGAAGTTCCAAAACCAGAGTTTACCGCCTGAAACTGGTTTTGTTTGGCTTGGTTTCCATTCAGTTTGGCTGGATCTACTGTGGTCTGGCTAGTTTCTAAACACTTCTCATGTGCATAAGCAGATTATGTAAAGGCCACTCAAAACAGCCCTGTATTGGTTAAAATGTCTTCTTAAGTTATGTGAAAAAAGAGTTTGGCTATGCCTCCTAGATTAAAGTTTCTCCGGAAGAAAATACATGTTGTAATAATATTATTGGTAAAATTTACCGACACTTAAAGAGTTCTACCACATTTTACTTCACCCTTTTTTATAGTGTATACGTTCTGGTAGACTGGTACATTGTTCAGACGTAGGGTCAGAAGAGTCATTTGTAGATGGGATAAAACATAAAACACAAATGTTTTTGACGTTATATGAATGTTTATCTATGTTTCGTCTTAAGAGTAGATGAGTAATTCAATGGTGCAGTCCCAAATTCAGAAGGAAATGTAATTCCATGGCATGTGAGAATGTTGTTCTGCATATGACATAGTAATTTAGCCCACTCCAAAAAAACTTATAAATAACATGATTAAAAATCCTCTCTAGTGTCCTGCTCTGCTTTTTGAAGATTCTACCATTCTACTCTCTCTTAATATTCCAAAATGCTACATGCCAAAACTGACCACCAGACTTTGCAGTCACCTTGAAGGGAGGAACCATTAAACCAATCTCGAATAAGCCTGTCCACCTTATCAGGGTGTGGTGGTGAATTTGGATGGTATCACATATGAGACTATAGACCTGTCGGACTTTCTTGTTTATTGACCTGTTTACTTTGAGATGAAATGCGAAGAAGTTATTATAGATTTATCTGTTAAAACTTTGTCTCCTAGTCTATTTTTGGAGAGGATCTTTCAGAAAATGGTGGCTGGTTTGAAGATGATCTTCCAGAAACTTTGTTCCCTTGGTCCATTTTGGAGTGCAGCTTGTTGGAGGAGAAGCCTGATAGCATGGGGCATATGGAATACAAGGTGTACATACTTGGCAGATTGGCTGGTTCTTCACACATATTGTGGGCTATATGACTCATGAGGCAGAAAAAACATCGAGCAAAGTATCAAGACATCGGAGCAAGTTGTGTGGTTTCTTTGTGATGGAGTTGCAACGTGTGAAGTTGTGTGAGGAGGGAACTCATAGTTCTTCTGAGTTAGGTGTATTGGTGGGAACTGGGAACAGGTTCACAGATTCATAATTTTCTTTTTGTGAATCCACTTCTTTGCTAATTATTATGGTTAATGAAACTGTGGTGTCATCCACTTCAAAGAAATGGTGTGCAATGAATATAAGATTAGGCAAACAGCAAATATAAGATTAGCCAATGGCATATACACTTACTTGAATGTGCTATGTTCCCTGTGTTGTTTTATGTGAATTAGTGTGCAACCTAGTGCTTTAAATTGTATCAATATAAGGGGAAACATCTCCAAATGACATATTTTCCCTAGCATTTTTTGTCTTTGTATTGATCATTGATGTTATAGAAAAGAAGTTTCCTACAAGTCATGGTTTCCATGACTGACGAGCACCAAATGTGTGAGGCACTTCAGTCAACAGTTTGTTAACTTTGTTTTGGTCATGATTAGGACATGCTTGCATGGTTTGCCATATTGTACCGGATTGGACTGACTTGTACAAGTTGACTCGTATATAAGGACGGTTTGACCTGCCGAGTCGTCTCCAACTCGAACTGACTCGTGCCGACTCGTATGTGACCCATGTCGACTTGATGTGACTCGTGCCAACTTGTGCAATACGTTGCGATCCAGCACATGTCGCTATGATCCGGCTCAAGCTTACTCGATGTGACTTGATGAGACTTGTATCTTATTAAGTAGATTATTTTTCTAATTTGATAAGTAATTAGACTTTTTTTCTTAATTGGTAAATAATTGCACTTTTTCTCCAATTTAATAGGCATTTACACTTTTATATTGATTAATAGGGTAGATATCTCCTAAATTTTACTTAAAGTCATTCTTATTAATAAACATTGGAGTTAAAAGTATATTTATGTGGTAATTATCCGTAAAATTAAAGAATCTGGGGAAAAAACTGGAAATAAGCCTGAATCGGCCTGACTCATGCGAGTTGGACTGAGTTGGCCTGAATTGGATCAGGTATCGCATCTAGGAAGATATGATCTAATGTGGATCAGCGATAAGGTGAACCTTGCAAGATTGTTTTATGCTTTTCACTGATGTCTTTCCATTCACTTCTCTGCTAAAAAGTAATGTTACCTCTAGTACCTTTGGAGCATTCTGTATTATATGTCTTCACATTTTGGTTAATAATTCACTTGCTGGCAGGCTGTTTTAGAAGATATTTGGAAAGGAAAAATTACTTCCAGTGAAGCATCTTATAATTTACCTAGAGAAAAGATTTCGAGAGTTGATGATGATGAAAAAGGTAACATGATAGTGTTGCTTCGCGTGTGACCTGGCAAGTATAGTTTCATTGACTTTGTTGACTTATTTTATCCAGAGGAGAATGACATGACATTGATTGCTGGTAGACCTGGTATAGAGATTACTGAAGAAATCACTGAATCCTCTGTGAAAGGTGGAAGTTACATTGGTCAAAAATTTGGTTAACTATAGTTATTCTTTGAGTCTATATTCTTTTCCTTTGTATATTTGTTAGTTATTCACTTGTAAACTGGAATTTTTCAGATGGAGTATTTCACTTTGAAGAGCATGAAATTAAAGCTAATACCTTCATGGCTGAAGCAAATTCCACTGCTTTGACTTCAAAGGCTGATGATATTTGTGAAGTCAGAGAACCAGTCGGTGATGCAACTGGCTCTAACTGCATGGTTGATGAAACAAATGGTGTTGGAATGCGGAGACTTAGTTCTCACCTCAACAGCAGTTATACTGCATGCAGAGAGTTTGCTGATTCTTTGGATGTCCATAAAAATTTACCAGATGATTCAAGTACTGTTTTTAATTCATCGTTCTTCAAGGACACAGTAAGCATGAATGAACTGTATCAGAAGAATAACAAAGGAAAGCTTGAACTGGATGTCCCTCCAGAAGAATTGAGTTTGCTTTACCGGGATCCTCATGGAGAGATCCAAGGACCCTTCTTAGGAGTTGATATTATCTCATGGTTTGATCAAGGATTTTTTGGCACCGATTTGCCTGTGTGTTTGTCAGATGCTCCAGAAGGCACACCTTTCCGGCAGCTTGGGGAAGTAATGCCAGATTTGAAACTCAGGGCTCAGCCTGTTCTTGTTAGTAACTCTGCAGATACACCAGAATCTTCAGATCTTATTGGCAATGATCTTGAAGTAGGTCATAGTGTTTCAGATTCTTCTACTTCTCACGTCGTAAATGAGAACAGATGGGAATCATCCGAGGAAGGGGTTGTTTTGGGTCGGAGTGATCAACAAAAAATGCCTATGTATAGTGATCCATTTGATCTGCACGATGGCAGCTTTCCTTCTTCCAGGCCAGAGAGTTTATCAGGTTTTCATTCTGCTGAAAAGAAGAGCTTTCATGAACTTGCTACTCCAGATGTGGAAGGTCATTCTTTATTTTGGTTTTTGGTGTCTTAGTTTTACTAGTTAATGATTTTTCCTTTAACTTTGGATCTTGACTAATCTTTCTTGTTTCATTCTGTAGAGGTATTATATTCTGGAAGGGCAGTAAGTAGCAAACCAAATGTGTTATTGAAGCCTGCCACTGGCCTTCATGATCAAGGACGTGGTTCAAATATGCTCGACTTTTGTCCTGGTGAGATAGGAGAAACAAGCTTGCCCAGTCATAGGGTTCCAGCAAATAATGATGTACACCCTCTTGGGCTGCTATGGTCTGAGCTAGGAGCTCATCCAAAGCATCCATTATCAATGAATTTATCGGCTGTTAATGACCAGGGACATATGGCTCACCCTGAACTTGGAAGTGACCCCTCTGTTCTTCGCAAACGACAGGACCCCTTCAGTGCTGTATCTGATTCACCTGATATTCGTGATGCATGGCTAAATGTCCATAAGAGAGATGGAGGTTTAGGTAGAAAGGAGCTTCAGGATGCTATGATTTCTCAACAGTTGGCTCATTTGGAACAGAAGTCTGGTCGACTTGGCCTTGAAGATCACTTATTATTACAGCAATTGCAGATGCAACATCTACAGCAGCAAAATTTATCATCTCCACATCAGCAGCCGTATTTGGAGCAACTGCCGGGCTCTCGTCACCAACAGCCTGTCAATCAACCTGTGCCTGAGATGGAACATCTTCTGAAACTTGGGTTCCCTCAGCAGCAGCTTTTGCAGCTGCAGCTGCAGCACCAGCACCAGCACCAGCAACAGCAACAGCAGCTACTTCATCATCACCCAATGCACTTACTTCAGCAGCACCAACATCAACAGCAGCAGCAGCAGCAGCAACAGCAACAGCAACAATCCCAGCAGTTGCTTTTCGAACAGTTGCTGCTGCAACGTCTGCATGACCCTTCTGTTGGGCATTTACAGGCTGACACTCTTCATAGAAACAATATGCTTGACGAGGTTTTATTTAGGGAACATCTTCTTCGTGATTTACAGCAGCAGTCTCTCCAGCTAAGGCACCGTGATCCATCATTGGAGCACCTTATCCAGGCAAAGTTTGGGCATGGGCTACATCCTGACCATGCAAAAGATATTTTGGAGGTTCTCTCTCACCCCAAGCAGAGTCAAACACTTCGAGACCAACAGCTGTTTCTAAGTCTTCAGCAAGATCAGCTTCGGGCACGTCAGTTTCCTGGAGGATCAAGACAGTTTCCAGTCATGGAAGAAGAGAGGCACGCTGGGAGACCTTGGCCAGTCAATGAGTCTGGTCAGCTTGGGAGAAAATCTGCTGGTCAACATTGGTCCCAATCTTCAGGACCTAACCCCTTAGATCGCCTTCTGAATCATCAGAGGCAACCCTCCTTTGAGCAACCAAGCCATTTTGATCACAACTTATCCTTACATGAGCATGTACAACTTGGGCTTTACGAACCAAGATCAGAACCTTTTGAGAGGCCACTACATTCTCCTGTTGGTGTTCCCACATTGAACATGGAGCTCGCGTCACGACTTCAAGGATTAGATATGCAGGACCAATTTAGTCGTGTGAATTCCTTGGGTCAAATGAGTCAATTCCCCTCCGGTGTTCATTCTCATCACCAGCGAATCCCGAACCAGTTTAATCCCTCTCATATGGATGCATCAGACACGCACTGGTCTGAGCCTGATGGGCAGTTACGAAATAGCTTGGTGGAATCCCAGTTTCATCAACTGCGTCTAGAAGCTGAAAGACAGAGGAGGGACTTCAGAATGAATCTTGGACCTGAAGATCCAAATGCATGGATTACAGCAGGAAATGATGAAAAATCAAAGGAGGAAACAGGAGATATGCTCCATAAAAAAATGAATATCCATTCCCTACGGTCATTAGAAATGGTTGATAAAAATCCCGATTCATCTTATGGAATCAGGGGAGCTAATTGGCCATTTCCTGGACCTGTTTCAGATCGCCCACTTGGTCTTCTTGTGGATCAAAGTGGTCGGGATACTTTTGCAGAGGATACCTGTGGACCTAAGATGGGGCAAGTTATGCAGGAGCAGCTAATTAATGTGGGTGCTGATGGACAAGCGTATAATATTGAAAGCGGCAAAAGGTTGTCTTATCCAACTGTCTCTGGAGCGTTGATGGAAAGTGAACAATTCTTTTCAAAAATAAATGGGACACAACATGACATATTTGCAGATTCCATCATGGAAGGCAATGTATCTACAGATAGGATGGACTTCTCAGAGGCAGAGGGTGAAAAGCTGAAAATGCTTGGTTCTAAAGGTAAACAAGTAAAGGGATCACCTCTAGAAGTTCCGGGTGGTGTTTCTGATTAACCGTTTTTTTGTTTGTGCTGTTAATTTGTTTTTCCAGCTCTTTTTCCCTCAAAGGATGATGGATTCTTCAGAATGATCACATAGTCCATTAGGGAACACAAATTTGTGAGCGATTAATGAACTATCTTTTCTTATCAACTTATTGGATGCATAATGTTGTTGTGTAGGAGGAAACATGGGGTTATGCAACATTGAGATGGAAGTCAAAGATGGTCCCCGTGAAGAGATTTTTAATGACAGGTAAAGAGTAATTCCTAGTTAGATCCACTGGATGTTAGTTTGTTTTGTTTTTTTTAATGTATTTTTCATGTGCGGATAGAATCTTTTGAACCTTTTGGATCTAGCATTGGGTTAATAGAAGTCTCCTAGATGAACATTTTGTTTTGTTACTTCAGACCTCTACTTGCTAAACTATGATTGTTTTTTTTTTTTGGGGGGGGGGGTGTAAGACCAGTGACACTCTTGTCACAGTGCATTCAGTTAAAAGTAACATTGTAAAACAGTTTCAGTTGAGACTGGTGTTGAGATGGATCAGTGGTTGGACAGATGGGACTGAGTTTTTTATTTTGGCCGGCAGCCAGTCAGATGAGTGAAACCATGGAGATGGTTGGGTCTCGAGCCCACCAAACTGAACAAAAAAGTCCACTTGTAAACTGACTGAATGTGCTAGAAATACATGCTGTAGGGACGGAAGTAAGATTGATGGATATAGAGAAATAGGGTACCACTTGGTTCACTGGATGTGTGGCCCTTTCATTCGAATGATGATAAAAAATGGTCTCCATATCATACTTCATCTGTAGTATCTGTAGCATGCACTTTATCTGGATTTTTCTTGGCAAGCTTGTCTCTGAGAAATCGACATTTTCTAAATTTGAGTTCAGTTCATAACTGTCAGGTTTTTGTTGTTCCCATCATGCTCTCCGCACACTTATGTTTGGGCTTGAAAGGTTCAGAAAAGGGAATTTCTTCATCACGCTGGAGCTTATGTTTTTTCTTGTGTATTGCATTACCTGCATACAATTGAACCTTCCCAGATCCTGCAGTGGTGGGCGCTTCGTGGCACTGGCTGCCATGTTTTGGAGTTTGTAATCTCCATTCCAACTCAACATCATTTCATAACTTTGACTTGTATGAAATCTCCACCATTGAGAATCATATCTGTACTCTTCTTGATCACATTTACTAAATTTAATAACATCTGGTTTACGAAATTATTAGAAAACCTGTGCTGCTAATTGTCAAGCTTAAGAAATTTCTTAACGGATGTGGCAAAAATTGGCCACCAGTGTTGCTATCCAGGGCAGTGACCCAAGTACCTAAATCAACTACCGTTTCAATTGTGTTAAAAGGATAAAGAAAGCCCAACGTGTGATCTTAGCCTTCTTAGTTGTTTATCTTCCTTCATTGTTTCCATGTATTATTTATCACCACTTTTTAGGTCTTTGAATCTGTACATTTGTCTTCCTTGTTAAGGGTTCCTCGTCTCTTCCTCCCTGAGGGGCCCAGAAACTCTCTACCGAAGCGCTTGCAGGGCTCAATATCATCGCAGGAAGCACTGATGGACCTGGCTACCCCCACTGTTACGAAGGGGGAAAATAGAAATGCTTCCCCTTCTGAAGGTATGCTGCTTATCCCAGCTATTCAGCATGTAGACTGCCGTTGTTGCTGTATTCTCCAATGGTTGCATGAAATCTTAACTTTTTATGCACAATGGTAGACAACACCGAAGGAAGGCAAGCTGCCAGAGTGGGTGCAGCATCTCAGGTTCCTGAAATCCCATCTGCTAGGAAGGACATCAATTTTCGTCGGACATCTTCTAGCGACGGGGATGTGCTGGGGACTTCATTCATAGACATGCTTAGGAGCACCAAGAAGCCTCCACCAGAAGTGGATTCTGCTGGATGTTTGGAGTCCGAAGGTGGTCAGAGCAGCAAAGGTGGAAAGAAGAAATGTAAGAAGGGGAGGCAGATCGACCCTTCTCTGTTGGGTTTTAAGGTCCATAGCAACCGCATAATGATGGGTGAGATCCAACGTCCTGATGACTGAGCTTAGTCCTGTGTGTATTTCTCTGTACAGATCCTGTAAAGCTTTTGTAGCACTAAAATTCTTTGATTTTTTTTTTTCCTTTCAAAGTCCAACTTCATGTACGGCTGTAAAGCTGGGCTCAATTTTGGAAGCTGAGAGCCCGTTGAGAGCAATGCAATGTTATACAAACGATATGCTTAAAGTGTACAGACTGGTGGGATTTTTTTTTTCCCTTTTTTTGTATCAATGTGTTCTTCGTTACATTTTCCGCCAATTCCAAGTGGACTGCTTCGCCCCCTTGGTTCTCATAATGTGTGATTCCTTATTGACCTGGGTGAGCGTCACATGGATTCCTTGGTGTCCATGAACGTTTGGAGTCGATGCTCCCTCGTGAAAGAATGTGAGAATTTCAGAATCTCTCTCAATGAGGGCTCTGGTAGGCAGATGAGGTGAGAGCAGGGAGATCACAGTTGGAACTGGGAATCATGATTAAGAAGTGAAGGAGCGGGGGATGACGGTATCAAGGTATTTTATTCGGCATTCTTCGGCGGTTATGGAGCCTCCTCTATATGTCCGCATGATCAAGAGGATTTGTGCCTTTCTATCCACTGGCTTGATAAAAGATCGAGATTTTTACATTATATTCTTGAAAATTAGCATATTTATGTATGTATCCCCAACTCTCATATATTGTACGAAATATTCCTAAGAACCTTCGTCAAAATGCGGTTAACTCTAATGGCATGTGTCAAAGGATCTTAGATGTTTTTACATATGTGCCCTCGGATTCATTATAATTTTACATATATGCCCTTAACTTTTTCAGAATTTACAGAAGCTTTCTGATATATTCAGTTGGAGTTAACGGTATTTTGACTCGGGCATAGCAGCAACATTTCCAAAGTTTTCAGGGGTATCTTATATAACATATGAGTGTTAGGATTATAGATACAAATATGCTAATTCTTAGAAATATATACGTAAAAAATCTTAAAAAATACATGTAGAATGGTAAAGGGCAAAAATAGGTCGGTAGACACTTATTCCATTGCTAAAACGTGAAGAACTGGATATGGTCACACGGCCACTTGAATACAAAACAATTCTTATTTTATTCTTTTTTCCCTTCATTGCTCATGTGGTTATGACTAAAAGTGGACATGGTCAATCCAGCTCCTACCTAGTTCTAACTCGATCTCGTTCCCAATTATATATCATATAACCCTAATCTGTGAGGTAAGATTTGAGCTAATTTGCAAAATAACTGAAACTTAATTGAGGGGAAAAAAATCTATAAGATCCTGAAATTTATAGAAACTCAAAAGAACCTTGTAATAAAAGAGTTTTTTATACACTTGTCCTTATAAAGTATCATATTGTTAACTCTCACATATTGTTATAATACTTGTAACATGTTGCAATCATATCCATCTGTCAAAACATTATGAACTTTTATGGAATGTATCAAAAAAACTTCTGAATTCAGATAAATTTAGAAATAACATGAAAAAAAATATCCGACTCTTTTCAACGAGCTGCGACATTTGGATGGGAAGACTGAAGATGTCAGGGTACTTGCAACAGTGTGAGAGTTAGGAGTGTATATACAAATACGTACCTTACAGGGGTATATATTCAAAAATCCCCTGAACGGAAGGGCCCAACCAAGCACTGCCGAAAGCTCCAATCACCGCGGCTATGCTTACCGTCCACGGCCCGGGTATTTAATCCCCTTCATCCTCTCGCCTGGTTCCTTTGCCCCTTTTCTCTTCTTCCGCAACCTCCGGGGGAAGGGGTGAACGAGAGGAGGACATGGACGACGCCAACAACGCCATGGCGCAGCAGCAGCAGCAGCTCCTGCTACAGCAACAGCAGCAGCAGCAGCAGCAACAACAACAACAACAATTCCTCCTGCTGCAGCAGTATCAGCAGCAGCAGCGCCAACATCTCATCCAACAGCAGCAGAAACACCTCCTGCAACAGCAGCAGCAGCACCAGCACCAGCATATGCAGCAGCAGCAGCAGCAGCAGCAACATGTGCAGCAACAGCAACATATGCAGCAACAGCAGCAAGCCATCTCCCGCTTCCCTTCCAACATCGACGCCCATCTCCGCTCCCCGGGCCTCCGATCCCTGCACCTCCAACAGCAACAGCAACAGCAGCAGCAGCAGCAACAGCAGCGGCAGCAGCAGCAGCAATCGCAGCAGCCGAATAGCGTGCATCAGCAGCCGGCGGTGCAGCCGCAGCCGCAGCATCATAACATACAAGCGCAGCAGCACGCGGTGCATCTGGCCCAGCCGCAGCAGAAGGTTGGGGCGGCCGCCATCGCGAGGCAGGGGAACCAGGTGGAGGTGGAGATGGCGCAGCAGGACGCGTTGAAGGTATGCAACCCCGACGTGAAGCGCCCCTTCTCGAGCCTGGAGGACGCGGTGCGCAGGTGAACACTAGGGTTTCTTTCCGCTGGCGTTTCATCTTGTTTTTCCAAGCCTTTTTTCTGGTATCGGGGGATTAATGCAATCGGATTGGGAGCTAGGGCTCGTCGCTGCCTCTTAGTTCTGATTTCTTTAAAGATTGTGCTCGAGGTGATTAAATCAATTAGGAATGAATGTGCCTATTTGCAATCGGCGGTGGATCTTGTGATAGTTCTCCCTTTACTGCGGAAAGAAAAAAAATCCTGTTGATCCAGTGGAGTATCTGTCTTGGGACCAGGATTAATGTTTGTTTTTTTAATCAAATATAGTTAAACTGCAGAGTGAGCCATTCTCAGACATCCGACAAATTGATTTGAAAAGTTCTGCTTCGTCTAAATATGATCTTAGGTGGGTCACTGATACTGTGGAGTTGGAGTTGCATTGAGAATCTGCTGATTCCTTGCTATGTTGTTTGGTGATTTGGCGAATTAGGGAAATTGCAATTGAGAGGGAATTAGAAAATATTCAGCAGCCAACTTATCAAACACGGGGCACATGCATGTGCACACACAGTGTGAAGAAGAAATTGTTCCGAAAGTAAGTAAGTGGAGATTTTTGTAGTGTCCAATACTTCTGAATATTTGAAGATGGATAAAACATACTAATTTTGAGCTTATTGTATTACTTCGGGATATTGTGGGTGGAGCTACTAAAGTAACTAGTGAGGTATGAATGGTAAATGGTGGTTATTGTTATCCGTGGCAACAAAATGCATTCCTTCATTGGATATAGCATTTTTTTTTTAACATTGATATTGGATATGGCGTTTATTTAATGAAATGACATCAGGGAAGGACATGGAGTTCTTCCTTGAGGAAAAATCAAAAGGAATTTCATCACTCTAGGGGGGATTGGAAGGATTGAGGGGCCAGTTGAACAAGGGACTTTGATATGTTTGTTGTTTTGGCTCCTCTGTTGTTAGGGGGCGGAGGTGTGAACAGTTTTAATCAAGATCATTTCTTTTTTTTTTTTTTTTTGGGGGGGGGGGGGTGTTAGTTTTGGATTTAATATAATCATGGGTTTTGGGTGTTCATTTTGGATATATTGTAAGCATGGGTTTTTCATGGGGAATTTCTTACTTCTTTGGGTACAGAGGTGGGTTCATAGGAGGTCATGTCTGTTGCATCTCATTTTGTATTTAATAGTAATGTTGTACCATCCACTTTCAGGGAAAAAATGCATGCTTATAGAGAAGTATCATGATGCATTGTACAAGGATGCAACTTTTTTGTGTGTTTCCATAGAAAAAAGAAGCTTGGATGTTTTAGTACGTTTTATAAACTTAAAATTTTGATGGGTTTATTTGTTTGGTTTACATGGTGTTTTGCAAGATCTTCATTTCAATTCTTTCCTTTGGTACACTAGTTTCATAAATTGGACTTCAAAGGAGTTTTGTTCAGAAGAAATGGATGCCAAGTGACATGTTTACAAATTGCAAATGGTACACTATTATTCACAGTAGGCAACTTGGTGGACTACTCAATATTGCCAATGGAAGTGGTGACAGGGCTTAAGATCAAAATTTGAAAGTCCTAGGTAGTAGGGTAGGGTGCTTTCAAGAGGAAATGGAAATGCGTGCAGGCCTTTGGCTGCAATATTTCATTCTTTCACATAAAACATCTGGGGCTGCCTCCATCTAATGAACTATTAGACAGCAAGACAAAATGTTAGAAGGATGGAAGACCATAATATTATTAGCACATGGAAGGCGGGTGTTACTAGAAACAGTACTAGCCTCCTTAGCAACTACCTATTGATCATTCAAAATTCCTAAGTGAGTGGAGTGTGGAAAAGAGGATAGAACCACATTTTTATTTTTTTTTTGCTTGGGAAAAAGTATGCACAAGTAGAGATCAGGGAGGTCTGGGATCGATCAATATCAGTCATTTTAATGCAGCTTTACTAGCTAAATGGCTATGGAGGATGGGATAAATTGACAATGCAATCTGGGTGACCATTATCGAATATAAATATTATCCTCAAGCTTCACTGTGGACTCTTCAGTCATCATCACAACCAGCATTGTCTCCAATCTGGAGAAACATCAATAAGTTGGTGGACCTTGTTAACACACCCATCTGTTTGTTATGGGGAATGGAAATCTAAAAAAAAAATGGGAGGACAGATGGTGCACTGATATTCCTTTTGCGGTGAAGTTTAGGCAATTGTATTCCATTGAAGAAGATAAAGGGAGGACTGTTAGTCATATTTATTCTGCAGAGGGCAGAAGTCACTGGAATATCACTCTTAGAAGGGATCCCGTTGGCATTGAAATGGATCAATTGCTGAGTATTCTTAACCTTATTCATCAGATTACTCTATAATCAGAAAGTGGACTATAGACAGTGGGTTTGGAATAGTAAAGGAAAATTTTCAGTCAAATGTCCTCACTAAAGTTTTAAGTGATAGGGGAATGAGACTGACTTGGAGTCAGTGTCTGTAGTCCAAGTTTTTGCTGAGCAAAATAGGAATCTTTCTTTGGAAAATGGCTCTTGGAAGCAAGGATGGCAGTACTGGTATCGGAGGGTACCAATACCGGTACGTATCGGCCGGTACCGGCCTAGTATCTGCCTATACATGTTTACACGTATCGTACTGGACTCGGCCGATACCGATACGTATCAGTATCGGCCGATACTGCCAACCATGTTGGAAGGCTGCCTAATTTGGCTTGGTTGAAATTCTTTTCTCCATATTCAGAAATCTTCATGTATTTTCTGTGGCACTTTTGAAGATGATGTGGACCATTTGTTTTTGCACTGTGGTATTATTAATGTGCTGTGGAGGAACATTTATAATCCTTTTGAAGAATGGGAAGGGTCTTTCCCCCAGCCTCAGAAACAAAGGGTTTGGTTACTTGTTCTGCCAGCCATGTTATGGGCAATTTGGACTGAAAGGAACTCAAGAAGATTCAACCAACAGTTCAACCGATCTTCTTATATGTTGAATAGAGCACTATTGTTGACTCATGACTGGGGGAAAGCTGCTGGTGGGCTTTTTAAGATGGAGGATTCTTCTTTGTTGCTTTCAGCTGGGGAATTGAAAAAGTTTCTGCTTTGAATTTTTATGTTATGACTTTTGTTTCTATTTTATTCCCTGGATAAAATAGTCCTCCCTAAGTGGGAGTTGTGTTTGGGGTGGTCTTCACCACTCTCTTTATGCTGTATCTTGACTTTGGTCTTTTTTGTACCATTTATACTGATATTAATGAAATTGTGACCTTTTGGTCACCTTCCAAAAAAAAATAAAGGATTTCATTTGATTAATTAGCACAGAGTTTGAAAACCAATGGTGAAGGAGGATGATTAAAGTGGAAGGCTTGCAATAAGGTTTGCTGGCAAAGGAGATTTGGTCAAGAAGAAGAGGGTCTATGGATTCAGATTGTGAGGGAAGAAGAAGTGAAGAAGTGTAGCAAATGGTGCTTGATGCCTTCTAGCCTCTCAACCTTGTCACAGGTGTGTAAAAGCACTTGCAGAAGTGTGGATTTTAGGAAATGTTCATCTTCACCCTGATTAAGTAGGGGATGGAAGCTTGATCGGATAGTGGGAAGATCAATGGATTTCAGGCCAGCTTTTATTGTACATGTTCAGATAATAGACATGGCAGAGGAAATAATTAAAGCTTCTGCATTGAACACCAGGGCGAGAGCCTGATTTGTATACAAGCATACAGGATGAATTCAAATACAGGTGGGAATAGTCCTGCTTCATAATACTAATGAGAATGGGACACACACATGCTTATCAAGATACAGCTAGTGTCTATAATTGTAATATAAGTAGGATGAGTTGTATGATATACGTATGTTTGTATGTAATGAACCTTATCTTTAGCGAATTACATGGATCGTATGTCCTTAATAAGAAAGTGATTTCACATTGAAAGGAAAATAGGAAAGAGTTTTCCTTTTTCCAGAATAACAACTCAATCTTGAATATGAACCTCAGAAGAGATCTTACAAATTCAGAAATCAGAATGGAATTGTCGAGGGTGAAATGAAGCAGCAGGTCTCCCACAGATGTAGGAAATAAAATGAAATTGGTGTATACTGTTGCATGTTTCTGAGTCATTTGGAGAGGAAGAATATGTTGGGACACTTGGGTGTCCCAAGGGAATTGTCATAGACTCTCGCTGATAGATGATATTATGATGTGATCTATTGCAGATGAGACGCTTAAACAGAGAACTGGGTACTACAGAAGAAATTATAAAATTGGAATTTGGAAAGAATTTGTAAATTGAATATTTCTGTATAACAAATTGCTATTTAGGGTGTTTCATTGTAGTCTTGTATTGCCCTTATGGATTGTACGGTGGGCCGAAGAAGGCAGGTGACATTATGTGTAGTTCTATTATTTTAATGAAATGTAGATCTATGCTACCTTCAAAAAACTGAATCATGTTAAGATTGTTGTTGCAGAGGTTGGATCCCACCTAAGGAAATGCAGTGCTTGTAGTTAAGTTGTCCAATCAGTAGTGAACAATAGTCGCCTTTTGGCTTTCTAATGCTCAAGTCTTTTGGGATACTAAGAGGGTTATTGTGTTCTTGGCAGTCAAACATGAGTTTGCTACTACTTTGCTGACTGAGCCGGTAAGAGTATCAGCATATCTAGAGAACACATTGATCAACTTGCATGAGTTGGCAGATAAAGCTATATCATGTGTGGTGTTTTCAATCAAATATCTATTGTGCTGTTTCACTGGCAGGACCAGTCTCTGCTTTGTCCTTCGGCCATTAAGGACTGAGTAAGTATAAACACTTCTGTCCTTTGGGCTTGCACACAGTCCATGTGAGTTGATCAACCTGCACAGTGAGGCCGTGCAGCATGTCCGTCCATAATTTTGGTAGGTTAGAGTGGCTGAGGATTTTTCTTCTTCTTTTTTTCTCGTGTGGGGGGGTGGGGGGTGGGGGTGGGGGGAGGTGACCAAAAGGTCACAATTCATTAATAAGATGAACAAAATTACAAAAGAGGGTGGTGAAGACCACAGGATACAAACTCGACCAAACCCATCACCCAGACTATTTTATCCAGGGAAATGAAATAGAAAGGAAAATACAAAGGAGAAATAAAAAAGGTCATGGAGTGGTTGAGGAGGTTAATCAGGCATCTATTTGGCTGGTATTGCTTATCCAAATTGACTCGTATGAATGTTGACCCCCGATTTATTTGATGTTCTGCCAATCATTGTGATTCCAACTGATTTGTAGTCAAGTCAAGCCAATATTGTGTATGTAACCAAAATACTAAGTCAATATGTGAAGATCAGCATGAGTTTCTCCTAGTCGGTGAATCATATAGTCAGGCATGTAAAATAATGTCTGAAATCTAACCTGTTTAGAATTATTTTATTTTTTTTATCTGTATAGATATTGTGTTTAATTCTTTGGCTTTCTATTCTGAAGATAAAATACTTAGATTTCTTTTTATACACTAGGTCCAAACACTGCTCTTAAACCTGAATGATCTCATTCCAATGAGACGTGTGCACATGTACATGACTCTTGACAGTCACCTCCAAGGAAGTAATCTCTTTTCAGCCATCATAACAAGAAATAGATATTCATCCACATTAAGATGTTGGAATGTGACATCATGATGATCGAGTGGAATGGCAGAATAGGGTCAATGTTCTTTATCATAATTAGTCAGGATTTGGTGGTGGTGATGGCAATGGAGATGATGATGGTTGGTGATTGAGTATTACAGAGTTTGCTTGTGAAAGCTAGCAGTGTTTTCTTTTTCTTTTTGTTTTCAACTTCAGGTGGTTTGAATGATACAAAATATGCATGTGAACATTTTTTTAATCTGACCCACCTTCAAAATATGCAATGGCCACTGCAACATTCCATGGCTAATATGCGCCTGTTTTTTTTTCCCCTCTGTAAAAACCTGGACATCAAGTTTAGGGGGCAGCCTTTCCGCTATTTCTATTCCCAACAATGGTTGTTGAACCAGATTCCATGCTAGCCTTCAAATGGATCATTATCTGGCATGAGTGGTATGGTTCCAACACTCCTGGGTCTTATCCTTTTAAAGACGAACAATGTTATTTTCTATGCTGCAGACGATCTATCTACATCACAGCCTTATTGTCCCTTACTTCAGCAAGCTTGTCAAATAACAGACACATATTACTCAAATCACCTCTTTAACAAACTGGGGTCTTGGACCTTGTTCCAAAAAATATCACTCAGATCACATAACATAGAAAAGATTAGATAACCATTTGCATGATACCAATTGTCTTTTGTTCGAGGAAAATGATAGCATATCAAACCACCTCCACCTATATACCATGAAACTAGAAACTGGTTGTTAACCAGATCGGCGGTGGATTGGAACCTGTTGAAACCATGAAACCAACAGAAAATTTTTACCAACATTTGTGAAGGATCCAAGGTGGTCTGCATGCCTATTCAGCTTGCCATCTAGCCAACTAGGGCATTGATGGAATTATTTCCTGTCGTGTTCATTTTTGTCCTCCTCTCAGGTGGTTTCTCCATTACGAAATCTTTACTCTTGGTAGATACAGTATTGAAACATAACATGATTGTTGAGTACATTCAAAAGTATAACATCTGCTTGTTGACCAGGACAATGGAATCTTGAAAGTAGACATGTATAGGGTGGAGATCAGTTTTCAAGAAGGGTGGGTGGCAAAGTCAGGCTTTCAAAGGAGGCCTGAGGGGTTGACCTTCCAATAGCTGGGCAGGTTAGGTTCTTTCTTGGAAGTTGGCTAACAAACCAAAATTCCTGAAGGAATTCTTCATTGAGGAAATTGTTCTTTATTTGCTTTGCTTTGGGTCTAGACACGCTGGTGAATATGATTGTAAGCTAAACATTTGCATTTGGGATCTTAGAACAACCAGCATTTCCTGAAATGATTTTGGCATTACCTCTCAGTGCAATATTGTTTGGCAGTTCTTGATTTGGACCAGTTTATGTATTTCTCACATGACAACTCGTACATACAATGGCTCTATATATAATTCAACATTAAGCAGATGTAAAGATGTCTGCTCATGCTGTTTTTCTTGTATGGTTAAGGATCTTCTTGGTAAGTCCATTTTCAATTGTGGTCCCATAATCATCTTGTAAAGCTCGGTGTAACATAATTGTGGCCTAATCCATGGAGGTACAAAGGATGTACAGGTAGTCGGAAAAGTATCCTTATTTTATTACATCAGGATATCACTTATCATTTTGTTTGTGATATATGGATGCAGATTACTACCTTACCATGTGGTAGCAGATTATGAGGCTGAAGAGGATGACAGGATCCTTGATAGTGATACAACTGGACAGGTTCCCTCACGCCTCCAACAATGGGATCACAACATCCTGACCAAGATAGCTGAGTTTACTGGTACCTTTGAGAAACAAGTCCTTGCCTTCAATATAATGTCTCGGAAGAGGGCTCTAGGTGAGTTCAGATCTGAGGAGAGGCTCATGTTAGAGCAGGCCCTTGTGCAGGAAGAGAAGCAAACCCTACTACAGATAAGGGCAGAGGTTGAATCAAGAGAAAAGGCCGACCGGGAAGCAGAGGAGGCTGCTAAGATGCAGATGGCAATGGTCCAAGCTGAGCAGGCCCGCGTTGAGGCCCAAGCTGCTCATGCAGAGATGATCGCTCGGGCACCACTGAGGGCTAATGCTATGGGACACCATGCTGGGGATGGTTCGATTCCTGATGTGGGGCAGGAACAGGGAGTACATGTTGAGGAAGGTGTTCATGGATGGAGCAACACGCAGAGAGACGAGGAAGATACTTCAGAAGATTTTCTGAACGATGAGACTGAGCCAGAGAATGGGGAGGCTGCTATGAATCAGTGGCGGGAAGTTGGAGGACTTGATTTGAATACCAGGTGATGCAAGCTTAGTGTTCCGGGTATATTCTCCTTGGCAAGGAAGCTGTTGAGATTGCCTTGGGCCCTTAGCAACCGCATCTTCGTGGCTCTGACTAAATGAACTGCAGTGCACACTTGTGTTAAAATTCTGAAGGAGTTTTGTAGGATGTTGCCTCTAACATTGTAGGTACTCGACTTATTGGATTCCAATGTTTTTTGTCATCAGGCGATCTACGCTGGAGAGAGTTCAGCACTGCAAGATCATAGACCTAGTTATTTTGGTAATATATAAACTAGTGTTACGTAGCTATGGAAGTAGTGTAATGAAACAACATCAAAGAACATTCTTGTGTTTAAGACTGAAATTCAAGTGTGCATTTGGTAAATTTTTTAGTTGAAAGTTGTTTATGATTTTTTTCTGATGAGCATGGCACATAGGATGGTAAAAAATGTAGCATATAACATAACTACGATATTCAGAAGTTTTTTTAAAAAAAATTGGGCGATGAAATAAATATTAGGCAGAAAAGAGAGGTTTTTGATCACTTTAAAGTACCAGGTATCCTAATTTTCTGGGGGAAGTTTCTCACTTGGTTAACTCTTTGAGTGGTTTTATTTTCTTCTAGTTGGTAGTACTCTTCTCGGACACGGGACACATTTTGTCACCTCCTATGGTACGTTTGGGAGCGCTCACTCATGCATCCAACGCAAAATAATCCCTCGACATATCTGCAGCGTCTCCAAGTGTGTCTTCCTTCTTGGCTTTTGTATCAAATTGGACGAGTGAGTGGGAGGAGAGAGAAAGATTGGCACGTTTCAAAATTGGTTCACAGGCCAAAAGCACATCTTGCCCAGCTTTTCAAATGGCAGGAAATGCTTCTCCCCTGTAATGGCGGAGGAGGAGCAGAGGTGGAAGAAGATAATTTGGACAAATTCTTTGATCACATGCTGCGAAAATGGCATTTCATACAAAGGGATAGGTCAGTTATGTCTTTTAATCAGAAAAACCACCAGCCAACGTCGGAAAGCAGGCTTTTGAAATAATTGTTTCTGAACACCAGCGTACCCAAACGTGCCATCAGACACAGGCTGCCTAATTAGGTGGAGGTACGTGGTAAACTAACTCCCCTAAAGGACCGGTTCGATGCACCACAGGTTTTCATCCCAAGTGAATTTTCTCTCAGATGACGATAAAACCGCACTGAGTGAAATCTAAGTTCTCTACCCTTCATTAGCTGCTGATTAGTTGACGATTATGATTTTATTAGAAAAATGCACGGCTTAATAATAACCTAATCTTAAAGGAGGGGATCATCTCTTGCGAGTTCTGAACAAAGGTGAACGACAAAAGTGACGGATTCATATATAGTTGAGCCCTCTGTGGGTTATTTTATTATTTGAGATGATTTCGTATTAACCAGTCTTACATAGTAAATTCGAAAAATGCCATGATTACTTTCATAATAACGTACATACTGTTACAAAATTATATATCTATCGAATATGCTATTTTAGTGACATACATGAGATCTTTATACATATTAAATATGCCATCATCATGTGACAATTTTGAAGATGGCATGTAGAAAGCCGGTTAACTTAACAAATTAAGAATGAAGGCTTTTTCTGTCTCGTCGTCAAAGAACCATCATCCTTTAAAAGATTGAGAGAACCAATTGGAAACTATCTTATTTTCGTTTAAAATCATTCCAGCTGCGAATTCCAAGATCATTGTTTAAAAGTAAGACGTGCATACTATAACAACATAATAAATTCTGCGATAAAAAATAAATACAAATATTTATGTTGAATATTATTTAATTAAATAAAAACAGTCCAGCAAGATACTGATTTTAAGCAGCGCGTCTAAGCTAAATGAGACTGAAGTCCACTCTCATAGTTGATCCAATTTGATCCCCTCCATCAGACATGTAAAAATATTTTGTACAAATTAGAGCATTATAATTGTAACTATCACCTGATCATAAGATCGAACGACGCAAGATGCATGCATTGCTTAACAAGAAGTACAGTGCACCTTACGAGTGTACACCATCTGACTCGATAATTGAATAGATGTTTCAGCTGCAATTAGGGATGCAAATGGTTAACTGATAATCCGATTATTAGACCGATTATTAATTTGTATGTAAGTCATTGGATAGTACTTTTAAACCGATATACATAATGGATAAAGTAATGTATATATATAATTTTGCTATCGGAATAGATATAATATGGTAAAGAATCCGATTATCCAACGGATTACTAATTTGTAGGACCGGTAATGGATAGCTCTCCTAAACTGATAGCATAACACATATATGGTTACACATACAACTTAGGTCCGTACCGAATTTGACATGTTTATAACTTTTTTTAAAAAGTAAAAAAATTGACTCTTCTCAACCTAGACGAGCCGCACAGTAGCTATCCGATCTGATTGGGATACAAATATCACTCTTTTTATTAGGACTGCAATTTTGGATGGGCCAACCCAAACCTGAGTGCGCTAACCTGACGGTTGGGTCGGGTTCAACCCGATCAAGTAAGAGTTGGGTTGGATTAGGGTTGGAGAGTTTTTCAATCCGACATTAAATGAGTTAGGTTAGGTTGAGATTCAGTCAACCCGACCTAACTCGAACTTGACATTCGTATATATAATGATAACTTAGATCACTAGAAATATTCCATTTTAACTCTATACCATTAAATTTTTTTTACTTTACAACATGAATAAAGATGTTCCCAAGTAATATTCTTGTAATGTTCACTCATGTAATTATGTTTGTACTTTCTTTTTTATTACTTTGTTATGGTATATACTGATAGTAAGAAAAAAATGTTAAAAATGCAAATTATTAAGAAAATAATTCGACTCGACCCGACCCAATCCGATGAAGGTTGAGTTACATGGATTGAATTGGAAGATCATTAGATGGGTTGGACTAAGATTGAAGAGGTTGGGTTGAGTTGAATTAGGGTTGAAGGGTTTCCTGTACGGGTTGGATTAGGGTTGACGTCAATGTCACCTAATCGGACCCGAATTGCAGCCCTACTTTTTATAATTTCCGTCTGGCGCCCGGCGCTTTATCCTACGTGGCGTGGTCCCCACTTTCCCGACAAATCTTTGTCGCGGAAACGTGAAGCGAACGAAACCTTCGACGGTGGACATGTCTATTTCAGTGCTTCACACCTCATCTTGCCCGTTACAAGTCCGTTGGCGCCGCCCCCACACCCCCCCCCCCCCCCCCCCCCCCCGCTAAAACCAATCCCCTTCCCCTTCTCTCCCTCTCTCGATCTCGACCGTGTTCTCTCGATCTCGGTCTCGGATGCTGTGATGCATGTTCCCCTTCCCGATCTCTCCATCCGCCTACCATCGGAGGAAGAATTCGGTGTGCTTTTAGTCCGCATTGCGCGCATCTGCGTTCTACGTATCCCTCGAATCCGTGATCTTCCCAGTTCCACCTCACCAAGAATTTTTCTTTTCTTTCTCCCTCGTTCTAGAGATTTTGTTCGGAAATTCTCACGAATTTTGTCGTTTTGATTTCTGGGCATGTGCAGCGACGGTGGGGCGGCGGCAAAACGAGCGGGGAGGCGAATTTTGTGAGTGGCTGACTTCTTTCTCATCTCATCTCTTTTCTTCTTCTTGGTTTTTGGGTTCTTGTCTCCCTTCGTCTCGTGGAGTGGTTGGATAGGGTTTCTTTCTTCTCTTCTGATTGGTTGTTCACTTGTTTGTTAGAAGTGGCTAGATGCGTTTATTTCCTGTGTTGTTGTTCTGTTGTTTTTTTTCTTTTTTTGGGAAGTAGTCGGATCGTCACTTATTGCGATGAGGACATCTGTAAATCATATAAAAGTCAACTTTTTGTTTTTTCCCTTGCCCACTATTTGAGTAGTTCGGTTTGTTTAAAAATGAATAAGGTTTGAACATACCCGCATTTATTCATCATATGTTCAGTGGCACTTTCTTCAATACTGAATAGGATTCAAATTTCTATGGGTTCGTTGAGCATATGCTCGGCGGTGTTTGTTTCCTGGCAACTACTGAATTCATTGTTTCATTCGTATTTTATCAAACAAAGATGGAGCTTGCTCTCTAGAAACTAATCCTTTGCCAATGCAAAGGGGTTTGGGTTGCACACTTGCATGTTCGGTGGAAGTGTGAACGTGGTCAAACACCTCATTTTAAGTCTTTGTTCTGTACATAGTATTGGTCATTCAGTTCCATTTAGTTACTTATCCTGGAAATTTGTGATATCCAAACAGTGGAAAGATAACGGCTTCCTTTCCAGGCATCATGGATGCCGATTTTTGAAAGGATTGCATCATGCACTTCATCTATGGAAATAGGAACTTATACTACGTTCATACAATGTGTTGTTGTTGTTTGGGGTGTATTGCAATGCAACAGTTTAAGCAATCAGAAGCCAGTGGCAAGAAATTCAAATTGTGATTTCTGTTTGACTAATGCCCACTTCACAAGGGTAATGGTTATGAAAATGGGTGACTGACTTTTTTTGGCCTAAAACCACTATTTTTATTTCCATATGTCCGGAATTAGGAAAAAATATTTTTTCTATACTGTTGTATACAGTTACTGATGACTATGGACATGATTGACGTCAGCAACTCTCTTCTCACTCAATATTCCAGTGACAGGTTTTTACAATAGTATTTTTAATTATTGTGTACAGATTTTATCATGTTTTATTTCTATTCCTAGAGAGAGGTTTATGCAGGCCAGTCAGGGTTTTGGCTGCTGCAGCTGCTTCTTCTTCTCTCTCTCTCTCTAATTCAACAGCATTTAATTGCAGCTGACATTGTCCAATAAATACTTGCAAGCAATGATTGCAAGCCACGTGTTTGGACATGCACCTAGATCTCTCCTAGAATATTTTATTTTATTTTTTGCATGTTTTATTTGGAGAAATATAGGTTAATTTTAGCCCTCAGAGAGTTGAGGACTTCTGATCAGGCAAAGATCTGAATATATGACCTCTTTCTATTTACCTCAGTCAGTATTAATTACGTCGAATAACTACTCGACAATCCTTAATTAACCGTTTGTGATGTCCTTGTAACATACAACACTACTACTACACGCAACACATGCATATAAGATATGTTTTAGGTTAAGCCATTGGCCTCGTCCAAGTTTATAATGTGTTTATGATAGGTTGGGAGACTTTTAAAAAGCTTTGGATTGACTCGGAGTTATCTGGATTGATTCTAAGTATTTTAGACCCATAAGGGTATTTCTGTAATTATGCCCAATTAGAGGACATAGGGGTATTATGGTCCCCTTAGTGTTTTCAGATGAGTTTTAATGGTTTTGGAAAGTTTCAAAAGCTTAGAAGGTATTTTAGAGTTTTTTTAAGTGTGTTTGAGTTGTAGGGGTATTTTGATAATCTTAGGTTAATGTGGGTTTCATGGGTATTTGCCATGTTCTAAGGGATTTGACATTTTTTTATGATTTTTTCTAGAACTCTTAATTATTTTTGGTGTCTTAGGGGTATTTTTGTAATTTTACTTCTTTTTAGGGTGTTGAGGGCATTTAGGGTATGACGGGTGGTTTTTATATTTTTTAGGATTTTTCTATGATTTTTATCATGAGAAGGGTATTTTGATCATTTTTTAAGGTTTTGGGGGTATTTAAGGCATGTTGGGAGTTTTTTATAATTTTTAAGATTTTTCTCTGATTTTTACTGATTTTGATGGGTTGAGGAGCATTTTAGTCATTTAGGATCAATTCTGTAATTGGATGAGTTATTAAAGGAGTATAATGATATTCATGTATTTTAAACACATATTAAGTATATGTTATTTAAGTTATAGTTTATGAGAGTATGTTTATATTTTATTAATTAGGCTTTAGGTATGTTTTAGGACTTAGATTCAAGAGAGAGGCCAAGGGTATTTATGTTATTAGGTATACAATTAATTAAGTATATGGTTAATTAAGTATGGATAACTACATGTATGCATGATTAATTAGATATGAGATTAAGTTTACACACAAAAAACATACATACATACATTAAGTATGAAAGCAACATAGGCAATATTTTATTAGAGTAACGGCTTATGTAATGCCGGATTTACAACAAAATTTGGACAAAGTATCCCCTTAAGATAACCTTAAAAGGGAACTCAAAAGAGACTCCTCTTCCTGGCGCGTTTGAACTTGTGCGAAGCATTAAGTTCGAATCTTCAAAATGATAAAGTTTGGACTTAGGAATTTTGCGCCAAATGGGCATGTCCTCTTCCTCCTCCTTGGGGGGGGGGGGGGGGGGGGGAGGTACCCACCGTTTGGACCCCCCACCAATTTAGAAACCAGTGGGTGTGGGGGGGGGGGAGGCACCGGTGGGTATCCCCACTGGTTGGACCCCCCACCGGCTATGGATCCGGTGAGGGGTCCCCCCACCAATTTAGAACCCGGTGGCCACCTCCCTTTTTCCTCATCCTTTTTTCTTCTTTTCCCTCTTTTTTGGCTTAATAAATGAGGAGAACCTCATTTGATCTCCCCTTTCTTCTTTCTTTTAAACACATAGGAAAGTGACTCCTATTAATTAGGTCAATGATTGACTATTAAATACCATTTTTAATAGAGGTTCCACTAACATAGGGAGCCCCAAATGGGCATTTAAACCCCATAATCAAAGGCCATAAAAGGCCATTAACTCCTCCCTCCCTCTCTCTTTTTTTTTTTTCTATATTTAATGAAAGGAAGACCCCCCACCCCTCCACCCCACCGGTTGGGGGGGGGGGTCTTTTTATTTAATGGGACAAGACCCCTAAATGGTTGGGGGGGGGGGGGTGTTGTGAAGCCTTCCTCCCTCCTTTCTCTTTTTTCCCCTTTTTTTGCATTAAATGGGATGAGAACCCCTACGGTTGGGGGGGGGGGGGGGGGGGGGGGAGAACCACACCGGTTTGGGGTTTTTTTTTCTTTTTTCTTTTTCTCTTCTTCTTCTTCTTCTTTTATTTAATGGGGGCAGGACCCCATTAAATAACTTGCTCAACACTACATTACTCAAACATTCCTAAGATATTACCTATGCCAGACGGATCCTTTGATACTGCCTGAGATGATTCTCGGATCATTCACTTTGGTTCAAAAGTTTCAGAGACTTATGCTTTATGTATTGTTACCTTACTGTTCCAGTAACCAGATAGTGGTTACACTGGCTGCAAGAAATTTCTAACATAACTCCCTTTTCTAACATTATTAATGAACCTAATTTGGAAATTTCTGGTTCATAGTTGTCGAGGCATCCAAGGGGACCAAGGCAGTGGCCGACCACCTTACTGCTTAGGTGACAAGGTGAAGTGCCTAGGCGAAGCCTAGTTTATATGACCAAGTACGTTTCAAGACAAAAGAATTGCAGTTACATTTACTACCATATTTTCTATTTTTGGTTAATATTAAAAAGTAATGTTCACATATATCCAACATATACCTATAGTTTGAACAACAAAATTAGAATAAGTGACGAGCATTAACTAGTCAATAGAAAAAAAAACAAATTAGAATTTGGGAATACCTGCCAATCAATGTGAACACTAACCTAAAATTGCTTAACCGACTATGTTTCAAGAGAACTACTATCTACATTTTCCACCATATACACCATAGTAGTTAATATGAAAAAGTGATGTTCACAGATATACATTATATGCTTGTCGTGTAAAAAACAAAAATAGGTTAAGTGAGAAACATAAACTAATTAATAAGTTAAAAAACCATTTACAATTTGGGAATGCATGTCAACCGTTATGAAAACTTTAACCTGAAATCGATATTCAAGTAATCATGCCACAACTGAGGTAGGAGAAGAGGAATTAGGTGGGTGTCAGAGACTGGGAAAGTGATGGTTTTCCAAATATACCTCAATCTTTATATGATGACTAAAAGATACTCTAAAACCAAGCAACTTATGCCCACTCATGGAGAGGCTAGGCGGTCCCAAGCAGTCTAGGCAATCACAAGAGTAGATTATAATACACAAAGTACATCAATAAACAGGCTCCTATTCTAGACCATCCAAAAATCTCCTGAATAGTGCATAGGTGAATTGACCTCCATACAACCATCACTTAGCCAGTTAAGAGAGGATTGTTGAGCTATTGTATGCAATGTTTTTTGAGAAAGTACCAAAATGCTTAGCAAACACTCCAAGGCAAGGTTCGCCGTATCGCTGATATGATCAGATCGTATCTTCCCAGATACGATACGATACCGATCCGACTCGGTCTGACTCGTACGAGTCCAGCCAATGAGTTTGTTAAAATCAATGAGTTGTTTGTTAAAATTAATGAGTTTAAGTCACACTTTAGAGAAATGTATCTTATTAATTGATATACAAACATAATTTTACTTATCAAATAGGAAAAACTCGACTTAAAACATTCCATTAAGCATGTATGAGTCGGTACGATCCGGTCCGACTCAGTGCGTATTAGAGGATCGGGTCGGCCCAGATATAAGTCGACTCGTACGAGTCGGCCCGATCCGGTACGATACGTCAAACCATGCTCCAAGGATGGCATTTCAGCGCTTGTCTTGTAGTTGTTGATACTTAGGACTTTGGAGTAACTATTTCTGTTATTTCCTGATCACCCTCTCAACATAACTTAGAGTAGAACCTGCTAGACTCCTCAATCCTACTATTGGTGCCATTGCCTCTCTATTCGAGAAAGAGCTTACCTGCCAACTCGGGACATCAAATCAACTATAATCATAGAACATGTTTGTCCAAATTCTTGATGATCACTCCAAGAGGGATACAAATGCTCTATAAATTTGACCTCATTGTTGCAGTAGTAATTTGCTTTAGTCTTATGAGTCATGAGCTACTGACTAACTGTTGAATCAAAAAATTCCCAATACATATACAACAAGTTTTTTTACAAATCTATGCATATGTATATGCATGTTTACATGCAAAAGAAAAATTGTATATGCATTAGAAACCTTTCATGCATAGAACTACAACATACAAAAAAAAGGGAGGATACACATACCTCAAATATGCAGCCAAGAAAGCTTCAAACAGCAGCAAGAGCACTAAAGCATGCTCCAATGCAGCTGCAGGGCACCAACAACAGCAGCAATCAGCGCCGGCCAGCAGAGAGAGAGAACCGCAGGGGGAGAGAGAGAGAACCATAGGGGGATTAAGGGGAGATAAATACAAAAAAAAAAAAAAAAAAAAAGAGGAAAGAAGGAGGGACCGGCCAACCTCTCTTGTAGGAGCCGTCGGCTTCCCATCCTTCCTCCATCTCTACCCCCCTCCATCCCACTCTCCCTCTCATCTCTATCCCTCTCCATCTCTATCCTCTTTCCCTCTGTCCATATCCTCTCTCTCTCAATCGCAGGATAAGAAGAACCCCCCCCCCCCCCCCCCCCACCCCACCGGCGCCTAGGTGGCACCGGTGGGGGGTGCTACCGGTCCTCCAAGCCAGCCCTGCTGGCCGACCTCCTTAAAGCCTATAAATAGGCCCCTAGCCGCACAAGAGAGGCCCCCGGCCTCCCAGCTCCAAGCCTACACAAGCAAAAAAAAGGAGGAAAAAGAAGAGAAGGCTCATAGTTTTTTTTGGCTTGTAATTTCTGATTTTGGGGAAAGAAGTTTAGAAGTTTTTTTTTTTTTCATAGCTCAATTTTCATGTGACTTGCTTGTGTGTTTTTTAAATGGTTCTTCCATATCAGTTAGTTGGCCATTCAATAATGAATCAACTTAAATAAAAAACTGAAAATAATAAATTAAATTAAATAGTTCTTCTATATCAGTTGGTTGGCCATTCAATAATGAATTAACTTAAATAAAAACAGAAAATAATAAATTAAATTAAGTGGTTCTTCCATATCAGTTGGTTGGCCACGTCTTTTAATTAATTAAAAAAGAAAAACAGAAATAATTTTTAATGTAGTTCTTCTATATTGGTTGGTTGGCTGGCTACGTTTTTTAATTCAGTGATTAAAAAAAAACAGAAATAATATAATTAATAACATGGTTCTTCCATATCGGTTGGTTGGCCATATTAATCTTAAAAAAAAGAAACTTAAATAAAAAAATCAGAAATAATATAATTAAGTTAATATGGTTCTTTCATAATGTTTGGTTGACCAATAATCTGTTAATTAACCAATTAATTTAATCAATTAAATTAATTTATTAATCAATCAACCAATTAAATTAACAAACTTGTTAATTAACCAATTAATTCAACTAATTAAGTTAATATGGTTCTTCTATAATGTTTGGTTGACCAATAATATGTTAATTAACTAATTAATTTAACTAATTAAATTAATTTATTAATCAATCAACCAATTAATTCAACTAATTAAGTTAATATAGTTCTTCTATAATGTTTGGTTGACCAATAATTTGTTAATTAACCAATTAATTTAACTAATTAAATTAATTTATTAATCAATCAACCAATTAAATTAACAAACTTATTAATTAACTAATTAAGTTAATATGGTTCTTCCATAATGTTTGGTTGACCAAAAATTTGTCAATCAATCAATTTATTTAACCAATTATAATTTGTTAATCAATCAACTAATTAAATTAACAAATTTGTTAATCAAACCAATTAATTCAACCAATTAAATTAATTTGGTTCTTCCATAATGTTTGGTTGGCCAATAATCTGTTAATTAATCAATTAATTCAACTAATTAAATTAATTGGCCCTTCCATATCGGTTGGATGATCAAGGTCTTTCTTTTCAAAAAATTAATAATAATAAAGAAATCAAGTTCATTCATACTGGTTGAATAACCTAAATTTAGTGGTTCTATCCTATTGTTGGATTGACCATTTGATTTATGGTTCGCTCTTATTGGTAGAGTGACCAAATGATATAATTATTAGTTCATCCCTATCGATGGGATAATCAATGACTTTTATGGTTCTGTCCTCATTGGGTGCCAGGCTACGAAGTCGTGATTATTCTATTCATAGATGGACCGATAAGAATATTTCTTTGTTCATTTTTATCGATGAGGTAACCATTGATTAAAGTGGTTCTTTCCTACTAATAGATGGACCATTAAATTCTAGTTCATTTATATTGGTTAAATGACCTAAAAGAATTTTGTGGTTCCTTCATATTGGTTGAAGGACCATTAAAGAATATTCCTAATTATGTGGTGGCCTTCATGCTTTATCAATTAAGGATATCTTTTAAGCAGTCTATGTTTTTTCAAAGATCTCAGATGAGAGGATATGCTGTCCAAATAATCTTCCATCATCTTAAAGGATACTTAAAAGATAATTCCAAGAAACCTTCATGTTTTAAAGGGTTCTAATGAAGCCTAGGTCTAAAAACTTGTCTTCTTAGTACTCTAAGATACTCAAAATACCCGCTCCTTTGGGAGAACTCAAATATCTTTTAAATATCCTTTAAAAGATATCTATGGAATCCTCCACACTAAAAAGAACAAAAAAAATGACGTGTATGCTGTATTAAACTCTTGCTTATTTCATGTTTTCTTTCAAGCTTTATTGGATGGTTAATTAAGGGTTACCAATAATTGATTGGTGTAATTAACACTAACCAAGGTCAATGGGGAGAGGTCAAGAACACGGATCCATGATCGATCCAGAAGTCATTCAGACTTTAAGGATTAATCCTAAAAGTCAATCTAAAAGAAAAGAGAACGTGTTTTCAAAACTCAAATTTCTCTTTTCAAATCAAGATTTCCACAAGATTTTCAAATCCGACAAAGATTTTTCAAATCAAAGGATTTTTCAAATGGGAGTCTCACACTAACCTAATTGCATAAAGCTCAGTTATCCTCTGCAGAGTAAATGTAACCTTCAGCAGAGATGAAGGCTGTCACACTATAGAAGTCACCAGGTATTTCGCATCACCACCCTGTATCAATGTAGGGTTTTGCAGAGTGCAGTATGAAAGTTGCCTTAGGATCCCATCTCTATATGCATCTGCCAGCCTTACTAGCACAAAAGGTCCACCAAATGATGGATAGCAGATAACTGCATCTCATCCCCAAAGATTCCTTTGGAGGCAATGAAACCACATGCAGTGTGGAGAGGTAATATGCAACTGAAGAAATACTCTCACGATGGCATTGAGTAGCTTCTCTACTGTCCTGGGCACGAGAAACATGGAAGGGAAATGGAACACTAAGTTTATCAATATTGCCTTGCAGGGCAAAATTTACCCCAAAAGACAAATGTATACCCTTCCATCTTGTGCCAACTGCCTATCAAACCCATCAATAGCAGAGTCCCAATGAGAGAGGCAACCTGATATATTTGATGGGAAACTCTGCAGGAGAGCATGGTTGGCAATCTGAAGGTCCTTGTACATTTTTCTCAAAGGTAGCAGTCAAATTTGCAATGTCTCCAGACAACATTGATGATAACCATAAATTTGATAGTTTTTCTAATTTGCCCATATAGAATGAAAAAGCTTCGTCAACGTACCACAGAATGTGTGGTGTTCCTATTGTTAATGACTGCATTGGAACTGTGGATCTTCCTTTCTGGTCAAGTTCTCTTCTGCAGTCCCACAGAACACTCGATCCATGAACATGTTGTAGCAGAGAAATGAGCTCCCACCTCCTAAGACCTTGCCCATTGTAGAAGTTATCCATTGACTGATTACTAAAATAGATGCCCAAATGAGGTGATCCATTTCCAGATCCCAATACATTTGTTATTAAATCCATGGATTGGGGAATTGGATTGGTTCCTGTGTCACTGGGCCTGATTTGCTCCTGGCCAAGTGATGGGATCAACTCGAATCGGCCAATTTCGAACCAATTCCAGCTGATTCAAACAAATCAATATTTTTTCCTTTATTTTCTTAACTAAGGAATTCGATTTCTCCTGCTTGAAATTGGGTTGAGATTGGCTGATCCTGAGTGGAATCAGCCCCTTACGCAAACCAAGGTCAAATCATGTCCTTCCCATTACAATCAAAAAGAAAAAAATGGTGCATGCATTGCAGCCTTGTTGTAGGCCTTCTTTTAATCCACTTTGATAACCATTTCCTTTCTTTATCATCCTTGGGCATGAATATGCTCATAGGACATCAACTTCTCTTGGATCAGCAACATGGGTAAAAAGCCTACCTGGTTGCCAGCTGCTTCAATCAACCAGTCAATGTCTTAGTTGGGACTTTGTTTGCACACTTGAGCAGGATAATGGACCTGTAATTTTTGAATCAGCTCGTGAATGATGAAATAGTAGATCATCACTCACTATAAGGGCTATCCTTTGATCAATATCTACTTGAAGAAGTGGAACTTACTTATGGACATGCACTCTGGTGTTTTCACATTTCCTTCACCAGTTCGTTTTGGTAAGATATGTTGACTACGCCTTCTTTATGTCCTTCATTAGAATTAGTTCATTCATCTGAGAAATAGAGTGCCATGCTACATCTCCTGATTCTGTTTCATATTCCTTGTGACAAACATGAATAGATCCTGGGAATTCTTTGTTAGAATGCTGCCATTAAATTTTTCTGGAGACCATTATCTAATGGCATTAGCAACACGTTCATGATGAAAGAGCTTCACCAGACTGTCTTGTTTGTTGTTTCTAATTGACATGCATTCCTTTAGGGGAAAGGTAAGATGCATGGTGTCTTACCATCAGGAAATCCTTTTGTATGTGATTTTCTCACCTATCATTATGCCTGCCATGATTGCCAACTAACTTTTGTCAACTTTGTTGCTAGATGGCATAGAGACATCCCACTTATCAATATAGAATGGCTGTGAATTTCAAGTACTGGGATGACTGTGTGGATGCAGAGGATATGCAGTCATTGTGGACAAATCCAGCTGTAAGCAAGGAATGGACAGATGTTGGAGAAAGTGCAGGACAGAAAGTCCACATCTCAAGAGATCCTGATGGTCAGCCTTTCCTGACGCAGATAGAAATGAGGGTACATAAACATTTCTATACTTGACTAAGATAGTTTCTGGCTAACAAATATCAAAATATATCTATGTTAGGAACAGCGAAAGAATTGATTTCTTAAAGAATGCTTTTAGGCCCTATTTGATTCATGGATAAGCCCCGGATAGGATGGTGCATCCGTCTTATTTGGGCTTGTTTGATTTGGTTGCCTGGACTTGAGGTAAGAATGGCTTGTTCTGGAATAAACCAGAAAAAGCAACTCTTCCAAAAATCTCATATTGCTTATTCTTGGTAACATAGACATATTGATGCCTATTTTATATATTCTATTTTTAGTTATTTACTTTTATTTTTCTTATTCCCAGTAGAATACTAGTTCAGTTTCAAAGCAATAGTTCTCTTATTCCAATGCTTATACCAGGATAAGTGATATATATAGATCGAAGAGGGCCCAAGGAAAAGATGCATCTTTCTTGCATGGGATATTTTATCCATCTGGTCTCACATATGATAATGTATCGTCCACCTGTAGCATTTAGTTTGAGTTTCCTTTCATTTGGCCTTAGAGAGGGGCCTCTAGTTGGATATCTCTCAGCATATGTGCTAGATTACCTTTTTTTTTTTTTGAAAGTGGTGCTAGATTACTTTGTTATTTATCCTTTCCTCTGAGGCTCCGATAGTTCATTAACACATCTAATGTTGATAGAAAATACCAAGTTATTTTATTGTTCTAAAACTATGTATGCATATATGATCTTGTCAAGTCTTTGTATTAGAATGATTATACTGTTTTCTCATGGATCCTTGATAGGTCCCTCCATTAACTTCTAGCTTTAGTTTATTCTTCCATTTAACCTCTCGTTTTTGTTTATGTTGCCTGTTGAACATAGAACCATTGCATACTGAAAATTCACCTGCTCGATTTCTCTGACGTCACGGTAATACTGGTTTCTTCAAATTTTGAATGCTATATTGATTCTCTTTTACTTTTCAGATGTTATATTGACAAGGCATAATTCATATAACATGCAAAGATAATATAGTGTAAATATAATTGCTCAGATATAGAAATATGTATTGTTGTATGTTACTTTTGGATACCTCTTGATTGACTTACCAGAAATCCTTTTCTGAATAATCCTTTTAACATTTTCAGGCAGTGGCAGAAATTATTGTTCAGAGACACTTTCCATCACAGCTAAGTCCGGTAATTCAGTGATTCCTGTATCTTGTATGCTTTACACATGTATATCTGCCTTTTATGTTTACCTTTTTGTAGTATAATTTGTCCAGTAGCTAGTTCACATATCAAAGCATGCTAGAAAGGAGATGAATAATCCAAACATGATCTAAGCATCTTCACTAGAGAGAAAGGGAACTACATATGAGAAAGCATGTATCTTTGTGCCTTTTATGATTTGTATATATAAGAAGGAAGTGGTGGTGCGGGGGGGAGGGAGATGAGCGAAGTCAGCAGGAGAGGGAACTCTGGGGGAGGGAGCAGGGGAGGGAACTCCGGGGGAGGGAGCAGGGGAGGGAACTACGGGGGAGATTCAACTGGGTTAGGGGAAGGTTGGGTTGTAGTGCAGGGTAAGGGCCTTCGCAACTCTGCTCTTTGGAGGCATCAGGTTGAAGGTGGGCTTCCGGTAGACAGAGATGTGTGCATCCGCTGCTTGGGGAAGGGTCATCATGCGGTTGTGTGTAGAGATCCTGTCCGGTGCCTCCATTGCAGAGGAGTAGGCCATAGAAGGAGACATTGTCCTTTTCTTCGGCAGCCTACCAGTAAACCAGAGGGGAGCGACAGGCAGGATCAGTTGACCGGTAGCCAGAATGCTGCTTCTGGTGGAGCGAACAATCTGAAAGTCCTTCCTGGCGTGGTGGAAATTCCTTGGTCAGCTGAGGTTGAACTAGCTAAGAGAGTATTAGAGAGCTGTGTCGTTGTCTCATTCCGGGAGAGCAGTAAGTAGCAAGCTGTAGACGATGAGGAAGTGAGGAATAGGTTGCAGGAACTCTGGCCGGATGTCAATTATTGGTGCATTCGTAGGATCGATATAGGCTCTTTCCTTGTAAGAACTGACTCAGAGTCGTGGAGAAGCTCTGTTTGTTCCAGTGGGAGGATGGAGGTGAAGGAAGGTGTTTTCGCATACTTTTCACCTTGGAAGGTCGATGTTGTTACCGTCCCAGCAGAGAACGGTATCGAAGTGTGGTGTAAACTTTTTGGAGTGCCCCTTCATCTCTGGAATGTTAATTCGTTCCAAGCTATTTGTTCCAAGTTCGGGAGGCTTAGAGAAGTAGATGGCAAGTGGCTCAGAGGGGATAACCTTTCATTTTCTTGGGTTAAAGTATCCATTGATCAGACTGAAGGTATTCCGGATAAAATCAAGATATCGGCGATGGGTGCTGCATTCTGGGTACGTATTGAGAAGGAAATCACTGGTTTGATCAAACAGCCTGAGCGAGATTGGTCCAGGGCAGATGTGGTGTGCGAGTACAGAAGATACAGGCAGAGCAGAGATGGCAGTGTTGGAACAGGGGAACTGGGTTGCGGCTACCCTTCTGTTCTTGAGGATTCTAGGACCGAGTCTAAGAACGCTCCTAAGTTGACGAACTCAGTTGAACTGAGTCAATTGGAAGCGAAGAGTCAGGCAGATTTCAAAAAAAGCATTCATGGTTGCAGAGGTCCTAGGCCCCATGAAGGTAAAGGAGTTCTTGGAAAGGTCCCAGATTCCTCGATCGGCAGGACTGAACAGGTTATTGCTGTTGGGGATGGTGCAAGCCTCTTAAAAGGATTGGAGAAGGCCCACTACGGTGGTCCTGAGATGAGTTTGTCGAAGGCCATCCAAGGGTGTGACGGTCGTGGGGTGTCGGGTGAAGAAGATGAACAGGTTCGGGGTCGGGTTTTGGACCCGAGTTTGGATGGAGACCCGATTCATTATGACCCGTTCAGTTTGGATCCTGACTTACCTGCGAACCGAGCTCGTACTGGACCGGTTCGGGCGCCTGTTGTTAACTCGTCCTTGAGCCGTCGTCATCTTCCCCGAGCGTCTGCAAGTGAAACCCAACAAGGAAAACAGAGTATCGGTTGGGAGTCTCCTCCGAGCTACGGAGAGAGAATTTCTCCCTCAAATACTCTGGTTTGTAAAGAACCCTCATTGGGGATAGACCAGGCAGAGAGACTAGAGCTGAGTGTTGATCAATCGGTATTACTCAACCATCCTGCAGGGGAAGCATGGGTTTGTGACAATATGGAGGGGGCTAGACATATTAAAGATGAGCTACTTGTTTCGGCTGGCAGACAGGATGGTATGGAAGAAGAGAGTTTGAATGATGTGAGAAGTACAAGGAAGTTGCAGGAAGTTACGCTGAGTGCCCAGATTGTGCCCTATGTTGTGAGTGATGTGCCGTTGGCAATACAAAAGGTTACTGACGAAGATGTTTGGATGAATGAAATTATTCTGTTGGGTCAACGTATTGGTGTATCCTTTGTAGGAAGGGAGGTTATGGTTTTAAGTTTTCTTAAGAAGCTGAGAAGGTATGATGCTCTACTTCATTCAACTAAGAGGAAGGGGACGGGTGGAGGAATAAAAATAGGAAAGAGGGAAGCTAACTTCGTGAAAAATAATGAAATTGTGGACACTCTAAGAGGGAAGAAGCTTAAGGAGGAGGGGAGGATCACTATTTTACCATGAACCTGGTTCCGTGGAATATTAGAGGACTCAATGGGAAGTGTAAGGTGAGAGCTGTGAGAGACGTGGTGCAATCTCTCCAGTTGGACTGCATCTGCCTACAAGAGACTAAAATGCCTAGCCTGGACAAACACGTTACAGACAGCTTGAGTGGGTCGATACTGAATGAGGCTGTTGCCCTCCCTGCAGATGGAGCTAAAGGAGGTCAGGTGATATTATGGAATGGAAATAAGTTTGAAGGGAAAATATGTGATTTGGGCACTTTCAGCATCTCGGTATCTTTTACCTGCAAGAACAGAAGAACTAATAATGATAGCTGGATTATTACATCAGTGTATGGTCCTCACACTGAATACCAGAGGAATTCTTTTTTTGAAGAATTGTATAGACTGCACTCTTTGTTTACAGAAGCCTGGTGCATCCTGGGGGACTTCAACTGTGTTAGGTATCCTTGGGAAAGGTCTGGGAGACAGAAATGGAGTAAGGACATGGAAATCTTCAACCAATGGATTAGGGAGGTCAAGCTAATGGATATGGTAATACCGAATAGGAAATTCACATGGTCTAATTTACAACAGGTCAGCACACAGTCAAGACTTGATAGAGTATTGATTTCTGCAGACTGGTTCAGGAGATTCCCATTGTCAAATGTCAAGGGGCTCTGTAGATCGGTTTCAGACCACATCCCTTTGCACCTTAGGAAGGAGGACAAGAAAGCAGGGTTCAGAATTTTCAGATACGAGCTTAAGTGGCAGAGTGAAGCTGAATTCAGAGATTTGGTGAGAGATTGGTGGAATCAAGCACCAAAGGCAGCTTCTGCAATTCAGAATCTCCAGGGTAAACTTAAATGGACCAGGAAATGTATGAAACAATGGGCGAAACAGAAATTTGGAAGGGTTTCAGCAGAGAGGCAGACTATGAAAATCAAAATTGAAGAGCTGGAGCTGAAAAGCGAGTATGTTGATTTATCTACACAAGAAGTGCATTCCTTGAAGGAACTCAAAAATGCTTATAATAAAGAGCTGTTGAAGGAAGAAATCAGTTGGAAACAGAGGGCAAAGGAACACTGGCTAAAGGAAGGAGATAAAAACACTTCCTTTTTCCATGCAGTGGCTAGTGCCAAGAAGAGATATCTGGCTATTGATCATATTAAGGAAAATGGAGCTGTCATTGAGGAACCTGAGGAAATCAAGATCAGGTTTGTTGCCTTTTACAAGAACCTTTTCTCGGAAGACCACCCATTCAGGCCCCATCTACAAGACGGGTTGCTCCCTGTGTTAGAAGCTGCTGATGCTGAACAGCTGTGTGAACCATTTTCAGAGGATGAAGTCAAATCGGCAATCTTTAGTATGGATCCCAATAAAGCTCCGGGTCCTGATGGTTTTTCCCTTGGATTCTACCAATTTTTTTGGGATATTATCAAGATAGGTGTGGTTAACTTTGTCCAAGAGTTCTATGAAAGGCCGGAAGGGATTAAACTTGTTAATTCCACATATATTGTCCTGATCCCGAAATCAGAAGGAGCTAATAGAATGGTTGATTTTCGGCCTATTAGTCTACTCAATGGATGTTACAAAATCATCACCAAGATTTTAACAATCCGGCTCAAGAGGGTCATCCATAAGCTAGTGGGGATTAACCTGTCAGCCTTTTTACAAGGAAGATTCATCCTGGACAATTATATGGCTGCTTATGAAGCCATTCACCACTACAAAATTAGGCACAAGCAAGGTGTGTTGTTAAAGCTTGATTTTGAGAAGGCCTACGACACAATCAATTGGAATTGTCTTCTCAAATCAATGGAGATCATGGGATTCAATGCTAAATGGACAAGATGGGTAAGGTGTTGTATTTCCTCCTCCATATTCTCGGTGCTGATTAATAGAGAGCCATGTGGATTTTTTAACAGCTCAAGAGGATTAGACAGGGAGATCCTCTGTCTCCCTTTCTTTTTCTGCTTATTGGACATATTTTGAGCACCTTTTGGGATAGTGCAGCTCAACAGGGTTTGGTGGAAGGGTTCAGGATTGGTAGAAGCCATATCCATTTATCTCACCTCCAGTTTGCAGATGACACTCTCCTGTTTACACTTGGAAGTATTGAGGACATTCAGAATATCAAAAGTTTGCTAATTTTGGTGGAAGTCATTACGGGGTTGAGAATCAATTATGAGAAATCTGAAATTGTTAGGCTGAATATGCCTCAGCAAAGGTTACAAGATATTGCAAATTCCTTAAAGTGCAGAGTCAACAACTTCCCTATCAAATATTTGGGGCTGCCCCTATCGAATGGTGTCACTAGGATCAGGGATTGGGATGGTCTCATAAAGAAATTTGAGAATAGACTGGAAGGATGGAAGAGTAGCTTTCTGTCAGGAGGAGGAAGATTGATCCTGTCCAAGTCGGTTCTTTCTTCATTGGCTTTATACTATGCTTATGTTATGAAGATCCCTAGAACCGTGGAAAAGATCATTGAATCAGCTAGGAGCTCCTTTTTTTGGGCAGGAGGGAAAAGGGAAAAGAAAGGAATGCATTTGATTGCTTGGAAGAATGTGTGCAAGAGCAAGGAGCAAGGTGGCATTGGTCTTTATGGGGTTGCCATCTTTAACAAAGCCTTGTTAGCTAAATAGTTGTGGAGAAGAGGAGAGTACCCGGATGCTCTTTGGGCTGTAATTGTCAAGGACTTGTACTTTCATGGTGAGAGTAAATAGAGTTTCTCTCATTCATCCAGATACAACTTATCTCCCATATGGAGGAACATTCTTAAATGTGCTGATTTTATGGTCACCTCTTGTGAAGTCCATGTGGGTAATGGCAGTGACATACGATTTTGGAAAGACAAATGGTGCTCCAACCTGGACTTGTCAGTGTATTTCAGTAATCTTTTTAGCATTGCCCATAACCAGGATGCTTCGGTTGAAGAGGTTCTATCTCATAGTGGTACAGGTCAGTTTAATCTATTGCTAAGAAGAAATCCTACTGATTTGGAAACTGGGGAACTGATAGCTTAACCTAATCAGTGGTGTTAGGATCTGCAGTGAGGTGCAAGATAAGAGGGTTTGGAGATGGACTAATAATGGGCTTTTTTCGGTTAAATCCTTGGTTCAACTACTGAATGATGGTGGTACTAGGGTTTGGTGGAAGGACCTAATTTGGTCTAACCACCTTCCTAATAAAATAAGGATGTTTCTATGGAAGCTTGCTTGGAATAGAAGTCTTACGGGAATGAGGGCGAAGAGACTTCAACTCCCCGGGAGTTCCTTATGTATTTTCTGTGCACACTTTGAGGAAGACCAACTTCATTTATTTTGTAAGTGTGGTATTATTTCCATCCAATGGAAGAGTATGTGTAGATTATTTGGATTTGATTGGGTGGAGCATTCCTCTGTGTTGAACCTACTGAAATGGTGGACTACTGTTTCTCCGTCAAAGGACCTTAAACATGTATGGTTTCTCATATGCCCGGCCATGTTGTGGACTATATGGTGTGAGAGAAATAGAAGAAAATTCAGTGACCAATTCAGCAGTGCTAATGAACTATTGAAGAAGACATTCAGATGGGTGGAAGAGTGGGGACGAGCTGCTGGTATTCTGAATGATGGTAGCTCTGTTATATTTGACAAAGCCAGATTGTGGAGGAAGCTGTTCTCTTGATGATATCTTCTTTTGTAACCCTGTTTTATCTTCTTGATAAAACAGCTTTTGTTAGGTTCTTTTAAACCTTTTGGGACTTGGATAGGGGAGTGTCCTATCCAGGGGTGTGCTCTCTTGGGCTTTCCTGTACCTCTTTCATATATTTCAATGGAATTGTGACTTTTGTCACCTTCTAAAAAAAAAAAAAGGAAGTGGTGGTGCGGTGACTCAGGTGGTTGGGCATGTTCTGAAGGCAGATGTCTGAGCCTTGGAGGACATACAAGGCATTAGGCTTAGGGTGCTTGTGGCAGTTGAGGATGGGGAGCTTCCGATGAAGGTGTCTATGAGCCGTTGGGGGTTTCCCTTTGAGCTATGGTCAAGGAGGATTTAGCTGAGAAGGGCAGGGCGTCCAACCGGAGGTCGTGGGCTGCTCTTTTCTCATGAGACAGGGTGGCGGCGGAGGCAGAGAAGCGCCATTTACAAACCCTAACAGCCATTCTCTTGGAGAAGACATTGGTTCTACAGGGGAGCCTCATTGGCTGGGTGGACCAGACAGCCCAAGATGGATTGAGAGGGAGTTCCAAATTTCGAATCCCGCCTCCGTTTCGAACTGGTCTGAGGCAGAAGGGGAATTTCACATGCCGGGTCTAGTCAGTGGGCCTGTCCCCTCCATTTCAGGCCATGGGGATCGAGATCTGATCATGGGAGGCCTTTTTATACACCGCGATCCACCCCGTGGAGTAGCTTAGGGTTGTAGGAGAGGCGCTGTACACCCCCCACCACAGCCGGGCACGCCGGGGGTGGGGGGGGTGGGGGGGTGGGGGGTTGTGTTGGGTTGTGCGGGAGGTGACTCCAGGCTGCGATGGACACTCTGATGGCTGCAGAGCAGGTGGAATAGGTGGGGGATGGGAGCTCCTTCTCCCCTCTGGGCACTGACAGGGAAGATGATCCTGCATTTCAGCTTCGGCCTATCAGCATCGATGCCAACAGCAAATGGGGGAAGGGGGGTTGTCCTTGGAAGCTCTCTTCGTTGGTGACGAGGGTACAATGGACCAGTGGACCACAAGTAGGGAGTTGTCTTCTTCCAACTATGATTTGGACAGTGGGATGACCCTCGCGCATCTCTGAAGACAAAGCAGATCGTCACCTAGCTCTCAACTCCTGCCGAGTGTGGATAACCTTTGGGAGATCTCCACTGCAGCGGTGTGGAAGTTTGCGAGCGTTGTAGGGATTTCCATGGACCTTGTCCCAAATTCTCAGGTGTAGAAGTGGGCAGATCATGTGAACCACTGGCTATTGCTGGGGGAGGCGGATGTGGTAGGGCTAAAGTCATCCTATTCACCTTCTCATAAAGGGAAGCGATGGGAGCAGTCGAAGGTCTAAGAGGTCGCCTGTTCAAAGGGCTTTAACCCAATAGTGTGCTCCATCTTTTGGAATGTTTGGTTCTCTATGTTTTTGTTCATTGTTCAGGTGTTTTGCCTAGGGTGTGGTGGTGGCTAGGATGTTCTTCTAATGGATTGTGTTGCCAGGGTGGGTTGCTTTTGGGGGTATTTGGGGCCTTTTCTTGGTAAAATGTATTTTCAGGGTGGGATTTTTTTAGGGTTTTTTTTTCCTCTGAAGTTACACTGTGTTTTCCTTTTTTTATTTTTATAAAATGTGGTACTATCCACTTTCAAAAAGGTATACGACCATTTCTTTTTTCTCTATGCCATGCTTATAATAGACAATCTTTTTTTTTTGAAGGTGACATTAAGTCACAATTTCATTGAATAAAAGGGAGGGTTACACAGAGAATGAATAGCCCAGAAGGCATCACAGCCAGGATCGGACAAGCCCCGTCCTGGTCCCCATCTACAGTTGAAAGGATGAAAAAATTACAAAGGATGTTTTATCAAGCAAATAAAACAGAAACACACTAAGAACAACCTATCAAGAAATCAATTCCCTCCACTTTCTGGCCTTGTCAAAAAATGCAGAACTCCCCTCCTTGAGGATACCAGCAACCCTTCCCCATTCTTCCACCCATCTAAATGTACTTCTCAGCAGCTCATTAGTACTTCTGAATTGGTCATTGAATTTCCTTCTATTTCTCTCATACCAGATGGCCCACAAAAGGGCCGGGCAGATCAAGAACCACAGTTGTTTAAGATCTTTATAGGGACAAATAGTGCTCCACCAGTGTAAGAGATCCAACACAGAAGATTGCTCTACCCAATTGAGTCCAAATAATCTACAAATAATCTTCCACTGAATGATAATAATACCACAACCACAGAATAAATGCTTTTGATCCTCCTTAAAAAGAGCACAAAAAACACAAGAGAAGCTCCCAGAGATGTGTAGTTTCTTAGCCCTCCTTCCCGTAAGAATTCTACACCAAGCAAGCTTCCATAGGAACACCTTGATCTTATTTGGAAGTTGGTTAGACCATACTAGCTCCTTCCACCACACCCTAGTACCACCATCGTTCAACATTTGAACTATGGACTTTACCGAAAACTGCCCATTGTTGGTCCATCTCCAAATTCTCTTATCCTGCACCTCACCAGAAATTCTGACTTCACTAATGCTAGTAAATAGCAATACTAGTTCTTTTGCTTCCACATCCGTGGTATCCCTTCTCAAAGGTAAATTGATCTGACCTGCATCTATATGACATAACGCATCCTCAACTGTAGCTTCTTGGTGAAGGGTAATATTGAATAGATTGTTGAAATGCTCAGAAAAGACCACACTGGAACACTATTTATCTTTCCAAAACTGTGTATCACTGCCATTTCCCACCTGAATAGTACTCGAGATATCCATAAGTTCAGCACATCTAACAATATTCTTCCAGATTGAAGACATGTTGTAGCTGGTTGAGGGATAAAAATTCCATTTATTCTCACCATGAAAGTACAGATCCTTCACAATCACAGCCCAAAGAGCATCCGGATGCTCTCCCCTTCTCCACAACCATTTAGCTAACATAGCTTTATTGAAAGTAGCCACTCCGCAGAGACCAATTCCACCTTGCTCCTTACTTTTACAAACATTGATCCAATTAATCAAATGAATACCTCTCTTCTCCCTTCTCCCTCCTGACCAAAAAAAGGAACTTCGAATTGCTTCAATAATTTTTTCCACAGACCGATCTCGCAATCTCCAGAAGACTAGGCTGTGGCACATTCAAACCCACAATTTCTGATTTCTCATAATTGATCCTCAGCCCTGTGATAAGTTCTACCAAAATAAGCAATCTTTTGATATTATGAATATCCTCCTTACTTCCCGAAGAAAACAACAACGTATCATCTGCAAACTGAATGTGAGATAAGTGTATATTGCTCCTGCCTATTCTGAACCCCTCAATTAAGCCAAGTTGAACTGCATTATCCCAAAGGGAACTAAAAATCTGACCAATAAGCAGAAAAAGAAACGGAGACAATGGGTCTCCCTACCTAAGACCTCTTGAACTGCTGAAGTATCCACACGGTTCTCTATTAATCAACACAGAGAAATTAGAGGATGAAATACAGCTCATGACCCATCTTATCCATCTTTCATTGAATCCCATAAGGATCAATTGTTTTTTTGAGGCAATTCCAATTGATTCTATCATAAGCCTTCTCAAAGTCGAGCTTTAATAACACTCCTTGCTTATTTCTGATCTTATAATGATGTATAACCTCATAAGCTGCCATAAAGTTATCCAAGATGAATCTGCCTTGCAGAAACGCTAATTGATTAATGCCCACAAGTTTATGAATCACCTTCTTGAACCGAGTTGCTAAGATCTTGGCAATAATCTTATAACATCCATTGAGTAAGCTGATGGGACGAAAATCTGTCAATCTTTCCGCTCCCTCTGACTTTGGAATAAGAACAACATATGTGGAATTGACCGATTGAATCCTTTCCGGCTTGTCATAAAACTCTTGCACAAAGTTAACCAAATCTTCTTTAATAACATCCCAAAAAAATTGATAGAACCCAAGAGAAAAACCATCGGGTCCCGATGCTTTATTAGGATCCATACTAAAAATAGCCAATCTTACTTCCTCTTCCACAAAGGGGTCACTCAATTTTCCAGCATCTGAATCTTCTATTTTAGGGAGTAAGCCATCTTGTATGTGGAGTCTCATCTGAAATTCTTCTGAGAAAAGGTTTTTGAAAAAAGCCACAAATCTGCTCTTGATCTCCTCGGGATCTTCAATGACACTCTCTTCTTCTTTGATATGGTCAATAGACAAGTATCTTCTTTTAGCACTAGCCATCGCATGGAAGAAAGAAGTGTTTTTATCACCTTCCTTTAACCAATGCTCCTTAGCTCTTTGTTTCCAACCAATTTCCTCCTTCAAAAGTTCTTCATTATAAATTTTCCTGAACTCCTTCAAAGAATACAACTCTTGATTAGAAAGATCAGCAACCTCACTTTTCATTTCCAGTTCTTCAATATTGCTCTTCATTTTCTGCCTTTTTTCCTTTTCCTTTCCGAATTTCTGTTTAGCCCATTGTCTCAAGCATTTCCTGATCCATTTCAGTTTGCCCATAAAATTATACACTGCAGAATTTGCCACCGGTGCTTGATCATTTGCCAACCATTTCCTTGAATCCAGCTTCCCTTTGCCATTTCAGTTCATATCTGAAAATTCTAGAGCTCCTCCTCTTGTCATCCATCATAATTAGCAAAGGTATATGATCAGAAACAGACTTGCACAACCCTTTCACATGTGACAAGGGAAATCTCCTGAACCAATCGGGTGAAATCAACACTCTGTCAATCTTTGACTGAATACTGACCTGCTGTAGATTAGACCAGGTATAATTTCTGTTTGGAACATCCACCTCTATTAGCTGAACATCTCTGATCCACTGATTAAAAATATCCATACTATTGCTCCATTTTTGTCTACCAGTCCTCTCCCATGGAAACCTTACACAATTAAAGTCTCCCAAGATACACCAGGCTTTCGGGAAAAGATTATGCAACCTATATAGCTCTTGGACAAAACCATCCCTCTGTTGATCAGTATGGGGTCCATACACAGATGTAATGACCCAACAATCATTGATAGAGCTTCTATTCTTATGTTTGAAAGCAACCAAAATGCTGAAGTTGCCTACATCACAGACATTACCCTCAAACCTGTTTCCATTCCATAACACCAGCTGTCCTCCTTTAATTCCATCTGCAGGAAAAACTGCCACTTCATTTAAAACAGACCCACATACTCTATTTAAAGAAGATTTGTCAAAACTGGCCATCTTGGTTTCCTGTAAACAGATGCAGTCCAAATGATGAGAGTACACCAAATCTTTTACAGCTCTCATCTTAAAGTCCCCATTGAGACCCCTGATATTCCATGAGATCAAATTCATAATGTAACAATCTGTTTCCCTTTCTCCTTGGTCTTCTTCCCTCTCAAACTGTCCAGAACTTCATTGTTTCTCACAAAACTTACTTCTCTCTTTCCGATCTTCATACCTCCACCCGTACCTTTCCTCTTAACTGATTGTTGTAAAATATCGCTCCTTCTCAGCTTCTTAAGAAAACTCAGAACCATATCTTCCCTGCCTTCAAAGGATACACCTATACGCTGTCCAAACTGCACAATTTCATTCTTCCAGACTTCTTCATAATCACACAATTTCACTGCCAACGGTAACTCACTGGCTTCATACGGCATTATCTGTTTAGATTGTATCTCTTCCTGCAGATCCCTGACACCTAAATCCTTTTTCGAACCCTCAGCTTCCAGCTCATCTTGCAAACTATAAGAAACAATCGCTCCTACCTCTTCCTGTGTCACCCCATCCACCCTATCACAGATCCAACCCTTCCCTGCAACCTTGAGGAGTTGAACCTTCGGAAGACCATCGCTATTCCCCTTCCCCCCTCCATCAGTCCAAAGAGGCACTATGTCAACCTGACCACTCCTCGAATAAGGTACATCACCTTTCTGATCCCACAAGGAAGAAATCTTATCTCCGCTGATCGGAGTAATCTCTCTTCCAATACTCTGTTCTCCGTGAAGAGCAATGACAGTGGGTACTCGGGGAAGACGACGACGGTTCGAAGGCAGTTTAGGAACTAACGATTGAACCGGACCAATCAGGCCCCGGTTCGATAGTAAGTCAGAATCCGATATGTTAGGTTCCTTAAGAATCGGATCCCCTAACAAGAACGGATCGACGGTAGACCGAACCCGCACCTGTTCATCTTCCTCGCCCGATAGCCCAACACCAGAGCTCTCCTGTATGGCCTGTTCAACCGCCGCCTCGGAACCGCAACCCAGCTCATTAAAGTATCTGGCACCCTTCCCTTGAACAGAATGCTGCATAAGCGGGCCTCTCAAGGGGTCTGGGAGAACCCCCAGTATCCCTTTACTATCGTGTAACTTGGGAACCCCGCAATCTTGAAGGCCTCTACCTACACCTATCTGCCTCTTCACCTCCTTCTGACTCGTTTCAACTGAGTGATTAGTTTCATTTCATGTTTTCAAATTTCATGCCACTAACAGTGAATTACATGGCTCTTACATTCACACTTTCCACATACACCTTTCTATCGTGGAATGCTTTCCACTCCTCTCCAGCCATGTGGTTCAATAGATTACATAAAGAAATAGTTAAACTCTCATCTGTAGGCATTTCTGGTTTCCCATTTTTTTTGAAAGAAAATTATGGCTTACACAACCAGTATTTTAAAATAAATAGAGGTAGTACAACTGAGTGGGGGAGGAGAGATTCCTCGGAGACCACTTGACTCTTACATCATGACACATCACGACTTCACCCCCAGGCCCCAGTCAGGGAACAATCACCTAGAACTCAGAGGTAGAGAAGTATAGGCATCCTGTTCTCAGCCCACTAAAAGGAAAATTAACATTACAAGATGAAATTGGCTTCTCATCACAGAAAAGTTCTCAAGTCACACCATGACAATATCATCTGTAACTGGACAGTATCGAACAATAACAATCTCCTAGTGAATCTTCCAAACATTCCACTTAGTGGAAGTGCAAGCATTTGAATCATGGACGAAATACTCTTTGCAAGCTAGATAGTTGCCCCTTCAATTGATATGAGCTTCTATGTTAATAGAAGGGGAAACCACATAACTCTCAGAAATTCCAGCTGTTCATCTAACCAGTTTCCTGACATCATTGAGAGCACTTAAGCTATATATCCTCTACACTTCAATTGATATGAGCTTCTATGTTAATAGAAGGGGAAACCACATAACCCTCAGAAATTCCATCTGTTCATCTATGTCTAACCAGTTTCCTGACATCATTGAGAGCACTGAAGCTATATTTCCTCTACAAGACCAATGCATTAGGTTAATCATGAAGACATTCTTCTGTGAGACTTGCGAACAGAACAATTGCCTGTAGCTTTTTCCAAGACCAGATTCTTGAGCAGAATTTGAAGTTCCCTTAGTCTCCCCTCGTTGGTTTAGAGCTAACTACATTGTTGACATGATCTCTCCACAGCTTTCTAAATTGCCCCACTTTGTTTTCTATTTGAATGCCCAAGATTCTCTCTTTCTCTTCTCTAAAATGTTTTCATTGCTCCAACAGGCTAAAGAATTCTCATGAAAGAAATTAACTTGCCCAGCATCTCATAAATTTGCTACTCACATGTTTTGGTTCTCTGCCTCTTTTCATTTTCACTTTATTTTTGCTCATTTAGTTCTCTAATTTCTTATAATTTCATTACCTTTTTATTAAATCTGGGATCTGTTTTGCTTAGTCATGCATTTTAGAGCTATGATTGTCCTCTTTTTTTAACCATTCTCTGCTATTCTTATTCAATCCACTTCATCTTTGTCGTCAATAAGTACCATCCCTGTTTGCAATCATTTCTAGATGATGTTATTGTAATATCACCCCTTTAGCATGCCTGTTCAATGATTCCCGTTGCATGCTGCATTTGTGCTTTGTGGAATTAGTGGATCCACATCTTGATTGGTCAATGTGGTGGTTATTGGGGGTGGGGGGGCGCTGGGGGGCTTCTTGCATATATCGTTTTGCTTTCAACACAGCATGTTTCTTGTTTGTGCTTTCACTATCGTTTGGTCTTTCCTGGAGCAACTGTACATCTCTTGTACAAACAATCTTGCAGGTTGGCTGATTCCAGTAGAATGCATGGGGCATTGAATCTGATAGTGTTCTCATATTTTGGACTTGGAGACTTAACCCTGAATTTTATGCACTCATGTTAAAAGATAGATGAATTCATTCTTATGGACATCATGCTAGTTTCGGTATTGTTCTGCAGGAGATGATCTGTGCTATTGCTGAAATTGAAAGTGACAGACAGCCTCTTGCACTGCGGTATGATAAGAAAACAAAGGAAACTCGGATCGGGATAATGCAAGTGCCACAGACCACTGCAGAATGGCTTGTCCGGTGTGCCTCATCACAATCATAAATGATAAAACACTTACACACTAAACTGCTTCTTGACTGCAGTTTCTGTAAACTAGCACTACTCATTATTACTGAATTTTTTCAGGGAGATGGGTTATCAGAGATATGAAGTTGAGGGCAAACAAGAACAACTTTACAGACCCTTCATCAATGTTTATTTTGGTGCTGCCTACATACAGTGGTTGTCTAGCTATGATGGAAAGTAAGCTTGCAGCCATAGGGGCCTTGAATTAAAATACTTTCTGTGTACTGCCATTGTTTGACATAGTTTTATCTACTAAAATATTAAATCTGATATGTAGAGAACAAAGCGAGGAATTCATTGTTAGAGCGTACAAGGGCGGCATAAAGAAGGCAACTCACAAGTCAACATTAGACTACTTCCAGAGATACCTCTCTGTCAAGCAGAACTTGCCTTCATGGAGGTATTTTTGATCATGCAGAACACTGACATGGAAATTCTGGTTTCTATGTCGATATGTGTCACGATGAACCTAGGGAGATAATCCTTATTTAGGAATTGAGTTTCAGATCATAGACCCATTATTGCCTGTAAGTTTGATTTATTGGGTTCAGTATCAAATTTCACCACTCGGTAAAGACCAGATCAGTTTTTGGACTGTCAGGCTTAGTATCTTACCTTGGAACTTACTCCGTCAGGGTTTAATGGGAAGTGGGCACATTGTCTGAGAGGCCAGTTTTGGTTCATTGGATTCGATTTTGGATGGGAAGGCTTTAAATATTTGTTGATGGCCTCAATGTTGTGAAACTTGCCCTTCAGGTTTTATGGACACTATAGTTTGACACCAGATGAAATCAAGATTTACCTGCAAGTATGCCAACATACATTCACAGAACTGGGACTGTTTCCAGACCCAGTGTCTGCCGGTTCCAGTGTTGATCCTGGTGCAGGTCAGGAACTGGCTGGTTCCAAATGGTCTTTTCCCAATGGTTTCATTCTGGAGTAGATGGCCTATCGCCGCCTGATTTATCCAGAACAAAAAGGGGAAGCAAGTGGAGAAGAAAAAGAAAGGGATGGTGAAGGAGAAAAATGAGGAGGTGGTATGGGAAGAAGGAAGAAAAAAGTAGGCGACAACAGTGAGGCAAAGGTAGCCATGATGATTACACAGCAGGTGACAGGGCAAGACAGGTGCTATGGCAAGGCTGTAGGGCGAGGCAGCTGCTAGCCTACTTTGCCTTGGCATACCTAACAAGGCCCAATGGGAATTGCGATAGGGTCTTTCTCCTGAAACCCAATAGGTGAAGTAAAAAAGGTGCAAAGTTTGAAAACTGGAATGCTACCCCAAAACCATCTGTAGTGAGAGGTAGAGGCCCCAAGATATGAGCAGGTGACTATTATGGGGCTAAGCTGCTTTTGCCAACACTCCGACTAATAACAAGCCCCTGGCTAAGGCCATAGGTCATATGATGAATGGTGGAAATAGAAAAGACAAGGTAGGGGAATAAATGGAAACATTGAGGGTGTCTAGTTGTCTGCTACTGTGTTATTGAACCAAACCACTAATGCAAAACTTAGGCTAGTGAGTACGAGGCTTGGAACTCATATAGGCACAAAGTGGCTCGGTGTGGGACTAAATTGTGACATGGGTGGAATATAGTATGCCATGTAGCATCCCTGAAAATGTAAGGCTAAATGATGGAAGCTCAATGAGAATTCCAACTATGATAGTATATTACATGTCATCCCAAAATCACATCATAGTGGGTGGTCAACACTTGTAGAGAAAGAAAATAAACTTTTTACCCTTATAAAATAAAAAATATAACTGACATCTTTCCTTTTGTGTGTGTGTGTGTTGGGGGAGGGAGGGGGTTGGCTAGTTCTGACTGAGATCAGCCAAACCAAATCAAGGGCTAACTAGTTCCAAATTTCCAATCTAGTTTTGCCAAGTGCAGTCAGAAGCAGGTGGTTCTGCTAAGCTTGGCCCCTATCCCAGCAACTCGCTGAAGAACCTTTGAGTAGAATGGACTAGCTTGTCTCAGACACAGTTGTATGAACTAGCTGAAATGACTAAAATTAGGTAATTAATATAATTTCATCTGGAACCTCTAGCATGGAGTTCAATTTTGTGAATTTCTTGGGATATCTGGCAGGATTTTTGATCTTGAGCCACAACCATGGTCAGACTTGCTGAAACAAGAGTTCCACTTGTCTTGGCGAGAAATTCAAAATATTGTCAATAAGTTAGAAAAACTCACGAGACATTGATATATTTTCACGAGTATCCATAAACTTGCGCTACAAAATTCTTTTCACAAGAAATGAGGATATCTTGTAAGAAATTCACATATCCATTGGAAAACAAGTTAATTTCCTATTTTGGAAAAATATCTAAAGAGGGAGCACTTTAGATATCGTTTGAGGAAACCAACATGTTAGTTGGAACAAATAATTATCGTCTACGTTCAGCAGATTACATGATAGAACTAAACATATGAGATTGATAGGCATTTCATCTATGAGAGATTGGATCCAGGGAATCTGCCTTCTCTATCTCTATGTTTGTTTGGCTGACAAGTAGCAGATGTCTTCACTAGAGGGATGATAAAAGATCAATTTACCTCAGCTGTCTGCAAGTTGGGCATGATTGTCATCATTCTCAACCTGAGAGAGTGTAACAAATAGTGATTTACAGTTAGGGTATATGAGTCTTTTTCTTTTTCTTTTTCTTTTTTTCTGGATAGTTGTCTTTTACCTTGTTTTCTTCTTTTGCTAGATTCTTGTATGTTGTTCAGTCTCTCATGTGTTCAAAGCCCAACATCATTTTGCAAAAATTGTATTAAGAAAACATAAAAAAAGGAGTTTGTGGGGCTGGAAGCTGTGTATGAGACTGCCAGCCTTCCTTCCCTGCTGTTCCAGCCTCTCTTCTCTTCATTTGATTCTGTACAACTTCTACAGGCTAAAACATTCCTAGTAAATGAAAAAAAAAAGCCTGAAGGACATCAAATATTTCTATGATGTCACCTCTGTGGACAGACATACTCAAAGCAGGAAATCATTTTGAGGACAACATTGTTCACAAACTGGGGAATGGAGAAAACATTTTTTTCTGGAAGGATAAATGGTTGGGGGATAAAAGTCTGAAGGAACAATATCCTAAGCTGTTTGAAATTGCTGTTGATCAGTGGACCTTGGTAAATAATTGCTATGGAAGTGTGGATAGTCAAGTTCAGTGGAACATTCGGATGCGCAGAAATTTGAAGGATGAGAAAATTCAGCAATTTTCCTCCTTGTTGACAGACTTATATGCTTTGTCTATACATCCAAATGTACATGATAAATTAATTTGGCGACCTACTAATGGGAGTTTCACTGTGAAATCTTATTATGATCTGCTGGACAGAGAAATGCCTAAGTACTTGAAGTTTGAGGAAGTGTGGAAAATAAAATCTCCATTAAAAGTTAGAGCTTTCATGTGGCTGATGTACGAAAAGAGGATAGTTACTAAAGTCTACAGGAGGAAATGGTGCCAAGAGGATGATATTTTGTGTTCCCTATGTGGCAACGAACCGGAAGATGTAGATCACCTGCTAGTCAATTGCAAGGTGAGTACAACAGTATGGAATACTATAGGAGAGCTCATGAATTTTAAACCTCATTTCCAAACAGCAGGGGAGATGTGGTCATTTTTCAAACATTTGAGATCCAAACATAAACAAAGAATACATAGAAGATTTGTTGGGATGATCCCACATGCAATCTGCTGGAGCATTTGGAAAGAGAGAAATGATGCGATCTTCAGAGGAGGCAAAATATATGTGGAAAATATTGCCATTAGAAGCTGGACACTTTTGTATAATTGGTCAAAACATATTTTATGTTTTTCTGTTGAAAATTGGATAAGGTATTTAAGTAGTTAATGCCATTGTAATTTTTATTTTGATGGGATAGGAATCTCTCCTGTCCGTTTGTTTCTTTGCATTGTACTTCCTCTATTGAATAAAATTGGTGGTACAATCCATGATTTTCTCAAAAAAAAAAGAAAAAAAAAGCCACGTATGTCCTAGCATGAGAAAATGACAAAATATCCCTAATAAGCATACTTATAAAATAAGAAATAAATTATTTGCTCTCATCTCTCACAGTCTTCATGCAACCCATGTCCAGTGGATGACTATGATACACATGCCAACTCTATGCCATCCTCCACCCAAGGTCAATTTTCCTTCCGCGTAAAACGGCTTCCTCAGACAGGGATAACCTGGGTGTTGTGCAAGGTACAAGGGGAGCCTTTACCTCCTCCTCTAGAAAAGGAAAGAGAAGGAAATTTCTCTTCTGGTTCCTTCAAACATTTCCTCTCTAGTGGTTGTGCTAGGTCAGTTTGCATTGGATGGGTTTTATGTATTAGTCCAAGATATTACTTCTTGAGTGGAGTGAAGCCAGAAGTTGTTGTGCTAGGTCAGTTTGCATTGGGTGGGTTTTATGTATTAATCCAAGATATTGCTTCTTGAGTGGAGTGAAGCCAGAAGTTGAAACCTATAACAACTAACAGGGTGTTAAGTGCTGATGTAATGACATCCTCTAAGTTAACATTGCACAATCTATCAACTATCTCATTGTCTTGGAAGTTTTTAGCAAAAACTGACTTCAGGATTTTATTTTTGTGCAGAGCAGCACAGACATCTGCTAACCCACCTTTGATACATACTGCAGTCAGTGCTGCTGTGACTGACTTGCCGAAGGCAGGTAATCACATCTCCTTGGGTTTTGTTGATGTTTGTTAAGAAATTCTGGATGTGTTGTCTGACATTAGCTTGCAATGAGAAAGGCAAAGAGGGGTATGGTGGCATTAAATATAATTTTTTAGTATCACATGATAAATGAAAAATGTATGTCATATATATCTGTATTTATTCTAATACCTTACTGTTCTACAAGGCTACACGATGCCAACCTCCCCGTCTTAAACTGAAATGCTAATTGTTGCCCCAAGATCACTTGACAATGATGTCATATATTATATTTCTGTTTGTAGCTAGTTGTAAAGTCAAAAAGAGGCCACCTTATTATTGGGATGATGCTCAGGTTGATCATCACTCTTTGAGGCAAAAAGTCTTCAGCTCAAAACGATTCATGCCATGTTCTGGACACACTGTTGAATTCTGTCCTCAGTGACTCAGTTTATAAGACTATTAGTTTCACTTGTGTTGACAACCATGGAGGCTACAGTTTTGTGTTGCATCTTCCAAATAGGTATAAATAATATCACAAGTTCTACATCCTTGGTTAATTCCTCTAAATGTTGATGATAACACTATAATACATGGATAGATGTCTTCTATTGTTTGATATTTTGGGCCGTCACTGAATATTGTGAACATTGGGATGTGTGGATTTATGAAATACCTCTTTGACGGAGAGAAAAGTAACTGCAACAAGGTGTGATCAAGGAATTGTCATCTGAATATTTATGGTCAAGACATTGACAAGGATGGACTTTTTTGGCTGACAAAATAATGGATAACTTGATTGACTTCTAAACATTATGCCAGTCAAAACTGAGGTTAAACCATCCAGGGTTAGCCTGATGAATTTTTTATTGGAACTTTATCCCAAGTTTTCTACTGCTCCCTGAACCTTTGTAGTATATATATATATATATATATATATATTCATTCCCTATTGTTACAGGAGTATACGCTTGAAAACTCAAAGGAGATATAAATGCATGTTTTATTTAACTTCTCATAAATATCCTGCTTCAGGTTTTTATTTAACTTCTTATAAATGTCCTATTTCATATTTCTACCATGTGTTCCTGTGAAAGTTTATTGTCTCTGGTTTTCACCCATTTCCTTTGAAAGATTTGATGTCCTCCACTCTTGATCTGCATGTACTCTCTCAAGTCACAGAGGATGCATTTGATAAAGATTTAAACCCCTTAGCTTACTTTAGAAAACCTTAAGAGGCTAGATCCATGTCAGGCATTTGGACTGAGCTATCATGAGACAGACACAAATTCTTGATTTAATCTATTATGACTGAAGTCCTTCTCAGTGCATACACTCTTTCCAAGCATTATTGTGAACCTGTACTTTCCAACATGTGTAGATATCATACAGCAACCTCAGATTTAGATTTACGATTCAATGTCAGTTGACCTTTTCCAGGTTCTCATTGAGGTTTATGGGGTAATTTCTCCAGTACAATCCTTCACCTGGAATATACCAGATGTGGTCAAGCTACTTAATTCTATCCTATTCTTTTTAGCAGCTGTAAGAATGGGATGAAATGAATTGCATGTACTGAAATAATTATGTACTGTCTGATAAGCCTATGACATTTATAGTTTGAGCAAGATGGTGATGTAACCGGACCTTTTTGTTACATCTTCAGATTCTCAGTCTGGTCCAGCACTGATTTATCTTATACAGACCTTCCACTGGGTATACAAGATGAATCAAGCTGGCCATATTTCTATCTCATTAGTTTGTTCTTTAAATAGCTAGGGAATGAAATGAATGAAGCATTGAAATGTGTGTCTGATACGGTAAATCTGTGGTATTTTGTAGTGTGTGAGTTGGTGAAATAACAGGAATCCCTTTAAAATTTCTTCAACATTTGATCTGTGATTATCTTGGATTTCTTCCATTACTGCTCTTTCATGACTTGGAATTGTATCTGAGTTTTCTTTGACGAATTTCATTTTGAGATTATCCTTGGCAGATGATGGATGGACATATTGGGACTCAAGAGTAGCTCCAGAAGACATGGAAGAACTGTGGAAGAACCCTGATGTTTTAAAAGAGTGGACAAAATCTGGGGAAAGACGTGGAAAAGTGCGGTTTTCACATGATTCACAAAGGAGACCCTACTTATCTCGTGTTGAAGTGAAGGTATGCAAAATCAGAAAGGCTGCTTCTCTTCTTAGGGCCAAATCTTGATGTTGTACTGTACAGTTCGATTCTGATTATAACATTGGATCCATTATCTTCTCTGTTTGTTTAATGGGGGAACTCAGTTTTCTTTGTTGCATTAGAAAATAAAATTTTGGATTGCTAAGGTTCTTTCAAATGATAACAAGCAAGTAGAAGCTAGAAATTTTCATTTATTTAGAGGGCTTGATAGTTTACTGTTCCTTTTCTATGAGACATTATTCAATAATCATTCTTGAGAGCTGCAATCTGATGCGGGACGATATGGATCCAAACACTAAGGATGACCCGACATCAGCAACGAATTAAATAAAGGACATCAAATAACAAAGATCATCCACAATATCCATGAGAAATATTATGCAATAATAACAAAAAATTGGCTCAAAGACCGTCCCCTGCGACGCGGAAGTGAATGGACCAATGGTAGTGAAAACTACCAGCTGTCTAGGGCTTCAAAACTGTGATCAACAGTCACAGATCAGAACCTCAGGATTGGTCCCTCACAATAACACACATCCAATTTTTCCTTCGTGCTTCTCTAACTATAATGATACTATGTTCACTTGCTTTTGTTATCGTTCTTGTTTAGTCTGCTGTTGCTCTAAGATAATGAGTTGCATACAATTTTGCACTGCAGGCAGTTGCTGAAATTATTATTTCACGACACTTCAACAGAACAGGAGTGGAAGCTGTAAGTGCTTTTTTCACATGTCATGTTTATATTCTGTTTATGGTTTTCAATTTATGGCTTATGGGTAATCATATATCTTGAAGAACTGGAATTGTTTTGAAACGCCTGCTCTTATGGAGGGTTTGCAAGCTTAATGTAGAGCTATCTTGGCAAAAACCTGTGTCCAGATTTAGGTCGAGTAAAACTGGTAATTTGTAAGGGCATTAAAACAAACTTTGGAAGTTAGTAAATTTATGATGGTTTTAGTTTGAAAATGTCGGTTAATTATTGGGCCAAAATTAAGTCTTATTGGGTCTGGTCTAAGCTCATTTAATGGACTGATGAACTCGACCAATATCCATTGAGGCGATGACCTCTAATGGATTTAGCTAAATTCCACCAAGTCCATATCATCGTTTGCAGAACCGGCCACTTCTTCGAACTGGAACAGGTAGAACCGTGTGGTGTAAGTTTTGCCATGTGGTTTAAGTTCTGGATGCGCAGGATGAGTAAGTTACAGGATATTGGTGGAATTTAGCTATATATGATCTAATCAACTTCAAATTAAGCAGCTGATATGCCATGTGGTTCAAGTTTTGGATGCACAAGTTGAGTAGGTGATTCCACCTCAGAGGAAAGTTCAGAATTTTAACTCAACAAAGAAAAGTGGTCTTCGGAACACCTTCCAAAAAAAACTCAACAAAGAACTGTTGGGTTGAGATGGCTGGCCTCAAATTGGGTTCATGCTAGTCGCTTCCTAGCATAGCATTTGGGAATTAAAAACTTGAAAACTTTCATGCTTACTTGCTACTAGTCTTTCTCCTTTGACTGCTGCATGTCAGCAAAGCTATTTTGCTTCTTCTCAGATAACAACTATTGTGTTTCCTAAGTTCTTCTTAATCTTGCTTTCTTTCTTGACTAAACCACCGTTTTTTTTTTTTCCTTTTAATTTTTTGTTATTAAATAAATGCTGATTAGTAAACTTTGTTGTTACCCTTTTGGGTCATTTATCCACCACATCAAGCTATGCAAGGTCTATATGTTTTCATATTTTCACAGAGAATTTTCATGTGAACCTTGAAAATGTGAGTTTATAAATGCTATACAGTTTAGGTGCAAGCATAATTCATACCTTTATATTTGCACAATCTTCTACATGGACCTGCTTCCTCAATGTTCTGCAGTTGGTAATAAATGTTCATTGTTCAAAAAAGCATGACGAACATATGTGCATAATTGTGACGGCCATTAATTATTACTTCTTTGTGTACTCTCCTCTGTACAGGCACCTTTGGCTGCTCTTGCTGAAATGTGTAGCATGCGCTTTGTGAATGGAGCGCGTGCACGAACTGGATTAATGGGAATTGACTATCCTACTGCAGTCTGGCTGTATAAGTGAGTTGATGAAAATCTGAAGCAGTTCTATCGCGGCATAGTTTATCTATCTTGTTTATCAGAATCTTCTATGTAAAGTCATCGGCTAGGATTTCGTTGTTCTGTCCTTTCTTGTTTCTCCATTATACCTGTGTTGCTGTTTTAAAATTTTTGACAGGCTGTCTTTCCTTTCTGAAGTGATGTAGGTTGTAAAGCTTACAAAGTCAAGTCCGTGGATGATCTCTACAACCCATTTGCATCCATGTACTTTGGTGCATCTTATCTTGCATGGCTTTCAATATATGAAGGGAGGTAGGTTGAAAATTGTACCAATGGAACTTATTCCAGCTTCCTATCCAAAATTTTGTTAAGACTTCTGACGATAATTGCTTTTGTTGCCACATGCTGAAAATACGCTCCCATATGTCTACATGGGATTTCATTGGTCCATTTTTTAGCACCATTCTTTGTCTGCTCTGGGATTCTGATGCATAAGATGATGCAGGGATTGGGGCTCCTTTACTGGCTTTTATTAGGACCATTTATGGTCCATTATGTTGTTTTTAATTTTCTAGGAATTATAAAAACGTGAATAAGGGAGGGGAAGTCCTAGAGTCAGAGGGGAGTCCAAGAGTCAGGAGTTACTCTTCTAAACTCCTTAAATATGTATGTTTCTTTTTGAGAAAGATAGAGAAGAATTTTGAGAGAAAAAAAATTTTATCTGTTTGTATGAGCCGGTTCTCTGTGACGGAGAACAACCCCCTCCCCCCTTCTCGGTGAGACGTCGAGAAACCTATCTCCGGTGCGACGCCGGGGAATCTCTCCATCCTTTGGTGCGAGGCCGAGGATCCTCCCTCCCATTTCCTCCTCATTCCCCTTGTCCCGCGTCAGTTTTGGTATCAGAGCAGCCAGGTTTTGGATCATTCTCACGATCCGAGTCCTACGCCCAGCTCCTCTGACTCCCACCGCCATCGCCAACACCACTGGACCCCGTAGGGGCCCCCGCTGCTGCTGCCGGCACCCGCCGGCCTCCTCGCCGTCACCGGCCTCCAGCCCCGCCTGCTCTCCTACCCCTGCCACCATCGTCGCTACCGTCCGTCCATCCCACCCCATTGTGGCATCCATCCCGCATCTCTCTCACAACAAACAGAAGAAAAAAAGAAAAAAAGAAAAAAGGAGAGCAGGAAGAATAGGACGGCAGTGAGGGGTCGGTGGCCTCCTGTAGTTGTCGTCGACACTTGTTGGCGTAGTCGCCGACGTCGTCAGAGCCCGTCGGCATCTCTACCGCTGCCACCCGAGCCCTCTTCCGTTGCCGACGTCGCCTTCGCCGACCACCGTAGCCGCTGGAGTCGTCGTCGAGCCCCGCCACCACCGGCTCCAACCGCCTCACCTTGTCGCCGCTACCGCAGCCCTAGTCGTAGCACCCCCAATTGGAGTCACTGCCCCGCCACTGGCCGCCGTTGCCACTGGCCTGCCAGCCACTACCGCCGGCCTGCCAACCGTCGCCAGGAACCGCCACGGCCATTGTTGAAGAAGAAGAGAGAAGGAGAAGACGAGGAAGAAGGAGGGCACGCCCCGCCCCGCCGTCGCCGCCGGCTTCCACCGCCATCGCCGTACACCATCGTCGTTGTCGACGCCCCGCCAACCACCAGCGCTGCCAACCGTCGGTCCTCGCCGTTGCTGCTGCTCCATTCCCCCCTTGCCGTCGTCGCCTTCTTCCCCTCTTCCCCTTTCTTTCCTGTTAAAGATAGAAGGGAAGGTGGGGAGGAAACGAAGGGCTCGTGCCCTTTAGACTTAACCCGGTCAAACTGGGTTGACCCGGTTTGCCCGAGCCACTTGTTCGAGCCCAAAGACCCAAGGGTCCGAGCCACTTCACTTAAGATATATCCAGACTATAAATCTCTTATTTGATCTGACTGGTTCTTAAGAAATCCAGGTGGTCCAAGCCATCTGGTTTAGTCCTGGTCCGAGCAGGTCCAAGCCAAGCCAGACCTGGTTTGTGGTGGTGCGACAGGAGGTGCAATTGAAGCTGACGCACCCCCCCCCCCCCGTATGGAGCTCGTTCGGACTCCGATTTGTGTGCCATCTGTAGCGTTGGATTCGTCTCGACGAAACTAGCTCATATCCAAGTGCAGCATCCCAGATTTACCTTGTTGTGTGCCAATCGCGCATCCGAGGCCCGCGGCAGCTGCCTCGATTTGCGTGCCAACTTCTGGCGCACTGGTTTTACAGCGGCTAGCGGCCGACTTGCCTCGTTTGCGTGCCTCACTTGCACGCTTTACAAGAACACTTGTACTCGTTGTTCGAGGTCCGAGCCACTTCACTTAAAATCTATCCAGACTATAAATCTCTTATTTGATCTGACTGGTTCTTAAGAAATCTAGGTGGTCCAAGCCATCTGGTTCAGTCCTGGTCCGAGCAGGCCCAAGCCAAGCCAAACCTGGTTCGTGGTGGTGCGACAGGAGGTGCAATTGAAGCTGATAGCGCACCGCCCTCGTATGGAACTCGTCCGGACTCCGATTCGTGTGCCGTCTGTAGCATTGGATTCGTCTCGACGAAGCTAGCTCATATCCAAGTGCAGCATCCCAGATTTACCTCGTTTTGCGCCGATCGCGCATCCGAGGCCCGCGGCAGCTGCCTCGATTTGCGTGCCAACTTCTGGCGCACTGGTTTTACAGCGGCTAGCGGCCGACTTGCCTCGTTTTGCGTGCCGCACTTGCACGCTTTACAAGAACACTTGTGCTCGTTGTTCAAGGTCGTTTTCGGATTCCGATTTGTGCATCGTTCACGCCGACGGATTCGTATCGACGAGACCGACCAGATCCGGCACGCTGAGTTTTTGACTTGTCTTGTTTTGCGTGCCGCTGCTGCACGCATATTAAGGGCATCCTTTGGGCTCCGTTTCTTGTACTAATCGCGTCTTTGGCTTAGTCTCAGCAAGACGGACTTAGCTCCGTAGTGGTGCTGCCCCTACGACGCCTGGTTCTGCGGACCACTGATTGATTCTATCATAATTGGAATCTTGGGGTAATCTCTTGCAACATGTCTTCCATTTATTTCCGTTTCGCTGTGTTCTTGCCGAATCGAGAATGGACGACATTGATATTAGATGAGAGAGCGAGTGATAATGCGATTCCCCAACATATTGTTGATTCACTGTTGAAGACGGATGAGATTCTTGTAGACGGTGATAAGGCTTTTTGTGGAGTTTTATCAGCGAGTTAAGGGTATCACCACAGAACGCTCCACTACTTATGTGGATGGAGCTTGGTGTACTATAAATCCATGGAGCTCTTCTATTTGCTTAGGTCGGGATGGGCTATCAGAGCGCCAAGTGACAGTGGATTGTGATAGACGTCGATGCTCCCTCGTATACCCTCATCTTGATGGTGAGTTCACGTTTCTGGAATTGTCACTTTATTTTCCTAAGGTAATGGACGTCCAAGTTGCTTCATACAGTCTCGCCAGCTACAAATGATGATCAATCAGATGTGTCAGTTGATACTGAGGGTACTAGTGTTGATCCTATGGCTAACGATGTTCGGGATACTACTCTATGTATTGATTCTGGACTTAATTTAATGGCGGACGATGTGATTGAGACTAATTCAGTACCGTTGGTGGTCAGTGAGTCATCAGATAATGTTGAGTGGGACCAGACACTCATTGTTGAAGCCGGATTTGACTTACTTTATGAATACTCATTTGATGTTCCGGATGTCCAATGCGATTCCCTATGTCTTGCAGATGTTGCTTCATCTGAGTTTGACTTGCTATGGTGTAACTTTGAGGCCTATTGTCAGTGCCACCTTCAGCTCTTCACCCTGAAGATCTATATGCAATCAATTGTACGCCGCTGGTCTGTGGTCCCCTTGCTCTTCATATGGCTTCTTCGGCATTTCAAAACTCAAGGGCGAGTTTTTTCGAACCATGGGAGATTGATGCATGAGATGATGTAGGGATTGGGGCTCCTTTACTGGCTTTTATTAGGACCATTTATGGCCCATTATGTTGTTTTTAATTTTCTAGGAATTATAAAAACGTGAATAAGGGAGGAGAAGTCCTAGAGTCAGAGGGGAGTCCAAGAGTCAGGAGTTACTCTTCTAAACTCCTTAAATATTTATGTTTCTTTTTTAGAAAGATAGAGAAGAATTTTGAGAGGAAAAAAAAATATATGTTTGTATGAGCCGGTTCTCTGTGTCGGAGAACAACCCCCCCCCCCCCCCCCCTTCTCGGTGAGATGCCGAGAAACCTGTCCCCGGTGCGACGCCGGGGAATCTCTCCATCCTTTGGCGCGAGGCCGAGAATCCTCCCTCCCATTTCCTCCTCATTCCCCTTGTCCTGCGTCAGATTCTGTTCTAGATGTCGCATGTTACTGTGGCTCTTCAATAGAAAAGGAATATACTACATTCGCACCTAATTGAATATTGTATTAACCAACTTCTCTTTTCTCTTCATATCATCGATTATAACAGGGAAAGAACTCAGCGGTTCATTGTTCAAGCTTATCTTGCTGGGCCAGAGAATGTCAATCTTCAAGAGACGGGTCCTCTTTGGAACAAGTTCCAGGAAAACTTAAGCTGCTATGGGGACCCCAAAAAGTATGTATCATGTTGTTTCTATTGCCAACCAGAAGATGCTTTGTTTATTTGATTATGTTCTTATCATGTCAAACGTTAGTGCTAGCTTTCGTTAACCAATATGCTAATTATGTTTTTTATGGTCATTGGTATCTGAGCAGTTGTTGGATGATCATCCTTGTGGGCAGTTTCCTCACAACCACAACATCTATTCAGTAGCCATGTCTAGGAATCCATTTCATGTAGAAATCCTATGCAATTATTATTTTCTTATGCAAATTGCGAACTAACCTTTTATCATTCTTTACAGGGAACATGGTGGTTGCAATATTTTGTGAGATTATATTTGTTTGAATTAAGTGTAAAATGTATGCTGCAAAATTATGTATACCTGTGAGTTTACGAATTGATAGCTAATTCAATGAAACCTCCAGGAGCTGTTCCATTTGCTATTCCTGGAAAAGGTGCCTGACGTTTGTTGTTGTTTTTCTCATATGTAGAAAAACTGTTTTCAAGTTTTCAGATATGCCATGTAACATGTGCCATTTAGTAAGTTATATGTAATGCGATGTACAAAATTTGTTCAAATGGGAACTGGGCTTCTGATCAGTCATTAATTTACAAAATTGTTTTTCTCTTCTGTTGCAAAACTATTTTCGAAGTTTTCAGGTATGCCATGTAACTAGTGCAAAATGAAAGTTTCACATGTGCCATGTTGCCTGTCATCTTTAATGTACAGGATAAAGTTCAAACGGGAACTGGGTTTCTGAATCAGTCATTATTTTACAAGATTGTCTTTCTCTTCTGTGGAAAAGCAGTTTTTGAAGTTTTCGGATGTTTAACTAGTGCAAGATGAAAGTTCTCACATATTTCATGTTGTAAGTCGTATGTAATGCAATGTACAGGATATGAAGTTCAAATAGGAAGTGGGTTTCTGAGCAGTCACTATTTTATAAGGAGAAATACTTGCTGCAGTGCCCCCTGGGCATTACAATACAACTACCATCTGATCAGGTGGATCAAATGGCGTGTAGTTGCTAGCACAGCACTTTGAGTGACACACACAGTGTCTTCCAATCTGCCGATCAGATAGCAGTCGTACTAAAATGTCTGGGGGGGCACTGCAGCAAGTCTTTGTCTTTTACAAGATGGTGTTGTCATGGAAAATGTTCATTTCTACCTTCAACTTGAGTTGGGCATACTATTTCTATGGAAAATAACCAGCCAGCAACGTCTCGGATAAGCTGGTCTTTTATTCTGCACCCAACAATAGCATGATAATATAACCGTGGCATCATTCGAGTCATCCACACTCTTCTGAGTTCAGTGCGTAGTAGGTGGCAGAATGTGTTGTTGACTCAATTACTGCTTGATTTTGAATAGTTGCAAAGTAGATAATGTTTTAATCATGGAAGACGTTTAGCTGACTTGGTTTTTGAAGACCCATCCGGTTACCATCTGATGTAGCCGAAGCTATCACGATCGGATTCCGAGGCTGGAATCCGAAGAAATGGATCCGGAGCTGGGTCGGATCGGTGCAAGAGGCCCGACGGGGATCCGGAAGGCGATGGAGGCAGAGACGAAGCCGAAGGTCCGAGGCCGAGGGTAGCTCGGTCAGATGTTGACTTGTCTTCGGAAGGCGGGGCCGAGGCTCCTTCGGTCGGGGATGCAGCCGGCGCACGGCGTCGAGACCGGTAGGAGAAGTCCGAGGTCGGCGGCCGATACCGACTCGGGGAGGTCGGCGACGATTCGAACCGAGCCCATGCAGGAGGGAAAGAAGAAGAAAACCGGTCAGCAGGAGTCCCGGGGTTCGGCCCTTGGGAACCCCCTCCAACGGTCAAGTTAGCTTCTGAAGAAGATTCGATTCAGAGTGCAAAGAGTAGCTTTAATGCTTTTTGGACTATAGTCCTTTAGGGTCTCGAAGGCATAGAATTGCATACCTTTGGCAATAAATAGCGGTGTATTTATAGCAGAGGATAGATGATGGTTAACGGTGACAGCCGATATAGGACTATGTCCGGGCTTACTGGTAAACCGCCATAGTGCCTAGTCCTCCACCGGAGTGGGCCGGACTCGGCTATCGGGCCGAAGGGGGTTGGGCCGCTGATGGGCCGAAGCCTGCTGGGCCTGGGGCTGCCGGGCTGCTCCGGGGCCGTAAGCTGATGGGCCGCTGACGGGCTGAAGCCTGTTGGGCCGGGAGCAACGGTGCCGCTTACGGGCCGAGGGCTGTTGGGCCGAAGATGGGCCGAAGGCTCCCTGAGGGTCTTGTACTGCTGCTGTTGGGCTGAACTGGGTTTGGGCTTGTTTTAATGGGCCGAATCGGATTCTGCCTCATCACATAGCCCCCCACTTTTGTCTTCCTCAGTTCTGAGATGGCGAGAGTATAGTCCGAAGCCTCCTCGGAAGAATAATACGGTATGTGCTTTGTTTGAAACCTTTGCTTTGTAAAAAAAAGCTGCCTTAGGTCGGCCGAGGGCTGGTGAAAAACAGCCTCGTCTGAGGCCGGGACCTTGTCGGAGATACCTTCGTCTTAAGCCGAGACTTGGTGTATATATAGAAAGGACCTCCGTTTGCTTGCTTCATGACATGTCTTTGAGTAGATAGCCGAATTTCGATATGTGGCCGAAGCCATGCCGCTCCCGATACGGTTTGCATGGACTTAGAGAATACCATGCCGCTTCTTGATCCAGAATACATGGCCGAAGCCATTCGTCGGATCAAGGACCTGCGGATTTTGGAAAACCGTGCCGCGTCCTGATCCGGAAATACATGGCCGAAGTCATTCGTTGGATCGAAGGACCTGCGGACTTAGAAAAACCGTGCCGCTTCCCGATTGGTACGGGTTATTTGCGGGCTTAAATATACCTTGCCGCTTCCCGATCCGGATTATATGGCCGAAGCCATTCGTCGGATCGAGGTACCTGCGGACTTAGAAAAATCATGCCGCGTCCTGATCCGGAAATACATGGACGAAGCCATTCGTCGGATCGAAGGACCTGCGGACTTTAGAAGAACCATGCCGCTTCCCGATCGGTATGGGTTATTTGCGGGCTTAAATATACCTTGCCGCTTCTCGATCCGGATTATATGGCCGAAGCCATTCGTCGGATCGAGGTACCTGCGGACTTAGAAAAACCATGCCGCGTCCTGATCCGGAAAAATATGGCTGAAGCCATTCGTCGGATCGAAGGACCTGCGGACTTAGAAGAACCATGCCGCGTCCTGATCCGGAAATACATGGCCGAAGCCACTCGTCGGATCGAAGGACCTGCGGACTTAGAAGAACCATGCCGCGTCTTGATCCGGAAATACATGGCCGAAGCCACTCGTCGAATCGAAGGACCTGCGGACTTAGAAGAACCATGCCGCGTCCTGATCCGGAAATACATGGCCGAAGCCACTCGTCGGATCGAAGGACCTGCGGACTTAGAAGAACCATGCCGCGTCCTGATCCGGTAATACATGGCCGAAACCATTCGTCGGATCGAAGGACCTGCGGACTTAGAAGAACCATGCCGCGTCCTGATCCGGAAATACATGGCCGAAGCCACTCGTCGGATTGAAGGACCTGCGGACTTAGAAGAACCATGCCGCGTCCTGATCTGGAAATACATGGCTGAAGCCATTCGTCGGATCGAAGGACCTGCGGACTTAGACGAACCATGCCGCGTCCTGATCCGGAAATACATGGCCGAAGCCACTCGTCGGATCGAAGGACCTGCGGACTTAGAAGAACCATGCCGCGTCCTGATCCGGAAATACATGGCCGAAGCCACTTGTCGGATCGAAGGACCTGCGGACTTAGAAGAACCATGCCGCGTCCTGATCCGGAAATACATGGCCAGAGCCACTAGTCGGATCGAAGGACCTGCGGACTTAGAAGAATCATGTCGCGTCCTGATCCGGAAATACATGGCCGAAACCATTCGTCGGATCGAAGGACCTGCGGACTTAGAAGAACCATGCCGCGTCCTGATCCGGAAATACATGGCCGAAGCCACTCGTCGGATCGAAGGACCTGCGGACTTAGAAGAACCATGCCACGTCCTGATCCGGAAATACATGGCCGAAGCCATTCGTCGGATCGAAGGACCTGCGGACTTAGAAGAACCATGCCGCGTCCTGATCCGGAAATATATGGCCGAAGCCACTCGTCGAATCGAAGGACCTGCGGACTTAGAAGAACCATGCCGCGTCCTGATCCGGAAATACATGGCCGAAGCCACTCGTCGGATCGAAGGACCTGCGGACTTAGAAGAACCATGCCGCGTCTTGATCCGGAAATACATGGCCGAAGCCACTCGTCGAATCGAAGGACCTGCGGACTTAGAAGAACCATGCCGCGTCCTGATCCGGAAATACATGGCCGAAGCCACTCGTCGGATCGAAGGACCTGCGGACTTAGAAGAACCATGCCGCGTCCTGATCCGGTAATACATGGCCGAAATCATTCGTCGGATCGAAGGACCTGCGGACTTAGAAGAACCATGCCGCGTCCTGATCCGGAAATACATGGCCGAAGCCACTCGTCGGATTGAAGGACCTGCGGACTTAGAAGAACCATGCCGCGTCCTGATCTGGAAATACATGGCCGAAGCCATTCGTCGGATCGAAGGACCTGCGGACTTAGACGAACCATGCCGCGTCCTGATCCGGAAATACATGGCCGAAGCCACTCGTCGGATCGAAGGACCTGCGGACTTAGAAGAACCATGCCGCGTCCTGATCCGGAAATACATGGCCGAAGCCACTCGTCGGATCGAAGGACCTGCGGACTTAGAAGAACCATGCCGCGTCCTGATCCGGAAATACATGGCCGAAGTCACTCGTCGGATCGAAGGACCTGCGGACTTAGAAGAACCATGCCGCATCCTGATTCGGAAATACATGGCCGAAGCCACTCGTCGGATCGAAGGACCTGCGGACTTAGAAGAACCATGCCGCGTCCTGATCCGGAAATACATGGCCGAAGCCATTCGTCGGATCGAAGGACCTGCGGACTTAGAAGAACCATGCCGCGTCCTGATCCGGAAATACATGGCCGAAGCCATTCGTCGGATCGAAGGACCTGCGGACTTAGAAGAACCATGCCGCGTCCTGATCCGGAAATACATGGCCGAAGCCACTCGTCGAATCGAAGGACCTGCGGACTTAGAAGAACCATGCCGCGTCCTGATCCGGAAATACATGGCCGAAGCCACTCGTCGGATCGAAGGACCTGCGGACTTAGAAGAACCATGCCGCGTCCTGATCCGGAAATACATGGCCGAAACCATTCGTCGGATCGAAGGACCTGCGGACTTAGAATACCGGACCTGTCGATGCGCCGACGAAGGAGCCGAAGTAGGTTCGGCGTCCATAGTAGCTTAGACTTCCGGCTGAGGGGCCGAGGGTTGTTCGGGAGTGAGCTCGGCAAATAAAGCTGGCCAAGCCTGAGCCTTCATCGCGGTTCGAGGCCCATAAGAGATGTCGAACTTTCCTTTGCGCGAGGAAGTTGGGCCGGAGCCTTCTTCTCGGACGAGGATGGTGCTGATAGCTGTTTCCGATGCGGCGAGGCATACGAACAACTGTTCTCCTCGGACCAGCTCAGATAATATGGGGATACTGGAGAGATAGACCTTTAGCCGAGGCAATCTCGGACGAGGCGATCAATCTCCTCCCGAAGGTGCCGGCGTTCGTCAGCCGAATGGCCGGTTTCCCGATGGTACTCTCAGTACTCGCAGGAGTTCCCTCGGCGAGAATCAGTTGACGTGCTCTGGCTGCCGAGGCATACCCTTCACCTTCACGAGCATCGGGGAGGGTGGATTGGTGACGGCAGATAATACCACTGCGAATCCCGGCGCTAGTCTCGGTCCCTCCTTTCCCTCCTGTATCGCTTGCGAGAGGGTTCCTGATCATCCGGATGGGAGTGAACCGCTGGAAGGGTAGCCGCCGATACTGCTTCGACAGTATTCTTGCCCTTGGACATCATCAGAGCTTCCCGGTTGATGTACTTGTGGGCCCGAACTACGAGGTCCTGGAAGGTGGAAGGATGGCGCTTCCCGATGGAGCCGAGGAGCCCTTCATCCCGGCACCCGCTGATTATGGCCGAAACTGCAATCGAGCTGTCGAGGCTTGGGATTTGGGCGGCCTCGGTCCGGAACTTGGTAAAATACTCTTGGAGAGTTTCGGTGGGGCCTTGCCGGATGGCTAGTAGGCTGGCGGAAGTCTTACACTGCCGGGTGGCGTCATAAAACTGGTCGATAAATAGCTGGCCCAACTGGACCAGAGAGTGGATAGAGTTGGGGGCCAGTGTTTCGAACCAAGTCAGGGCAGTCTCCTCAAGGGTGAGGGGGAAAAGACGACAGCGGACTGCCTCTGCGATCCCTCGGATCGAGAGGTAGGTGTTGAACCTCTGGAAGTGACAGACCGGATCTGTCATTCCGTCGTAGAGGGGGCCCTTCAGCAGCTTGAAGTCGGGAGGCACCTCGGCAGCCAGGAGCTCTGGCGTGAACGGGGTTTGCTCCAGGATGGTGCTGGCAAGGGGCGCCCCATAGGGCCGAGACACTATCTGCTGCACTTCCTTCCTCATCGCCGTTAGCTGCCGGTCCAGGTTCGGGGCGGTTGAAGTGGCGACGGATTGTCCTCCGGTTCCGGTCGGACGAAACCCGGACGAAGCATAGCCTTACTCCGTCGTGCGGTCGGCGCGAAGGGCTCGGGCAGGTAACGCCGAGCGCTCGTTGTGCGTCGTTGCGGTCTCGTCGGGGGAAACCGGTGTAGTCGTCGACCGGAACCGGGCATCTTGTACTGGATAGAGTGGAGGGAGCGGCGCCTGATAAGGAAGCTGTCCCATCAACCCCACGCGCTGGGCGATGGCCGATACCATCTCCTGAAGAGGCGCTAGGGAGGTGATGGCAGCTGCTAGGGTTGCCATTTGCTGTTGGAGCACCCCCACTCGGTCCTCCGCGGCGAGAGACTCCGGTATGACTGGCAGAGGCAGGCTCGGCGGAGCAGAAGGGGCGCCTTCGGAAGGCTGTATCTGCGCCGAGGCCTTCCGTGCTTCTGCTTCGCTTTGTCCGGATCGTCGGGTTACAGGTCGTTGAAACATGACTTGTTCGTTGGTTTCCCACAGACGGCGCCACGTGATGTAGCCGAAGCTATCACGACCGGATTCCGAGGCTGGAATCCGAAGAAATGGATCTGGAGCTGGGTCGGATCAGTGCAAGAGGCCCGACGGGGATCCGGAAGGCGATGGAGGCAGAGACGAAGCCGAAGGTCGGAGGCCGAGGGTAGCTCGGTCAGATGTTGGCTTGTCTTCGGAAGGCGGGGCCGAGGTTCCTTCGGTCGGGGATGCAGCCGGCGCACGGCGTCGAGACCGGTAGGAGAAGTCCGAGGTCGGCGGCCGATACCGACTCGGGGAGGTCGGCGACGATTCGAACCGAGCCCCTGCAGGAGGGAAAGAAGAAGAAAACCGGTCAGCAGGAGTCCCGGGGTTCGGCCCTTGGGAACCCCCTCCAACGGTCAAGTTAGCTTCTGAAGAAGATTCGATTCAGAGTGCAAAGAGTAGCTTTAATGCTTTTTGGACTATAGTCCTTTAGGGTCTCGAAGGCATAGAATTGCATACCTTTGGCAATAAATAGCGGTGTATTTATAGTAGAGGATAGATGATGGTTAACGGTGACAGCCGATATAGGACTATGTCCGGGCTTACTGGTAAACCGCCATAGTGCCTAGTCCTCCACCGGAGTGGGCCGGACTCGGCTATCGGGCCGAAGGGGGTTGGGCCGCTGATGGGCCGAAGCCTGCTGGGCCTGGGACTGCCGGGTGCTCCGGGGCCGTAGGCTGATGGGCCGCTGACGGGTTGAAGCCTGTTGGGCCGGGAGCAACGGTGCCGCTTATAGGCCGAGGGTTGTTGGGCCGAAGATGGGTCGAAGGCTCCCTGAGGGCCTTGTATTGCTGCTGCTGGACTGAACTGGGTTTGGGCTTGTTTTAATGGGCCGAATCGGATTCTGCATCATCACTATCCATGGTTCCCTTTCGGTTCTATGGATCTTGGTCTAAAGCTGAGAACAGGGCTCCTGTGTGATCACGTGATTCTTGTTCAAGTTATTTTTGACACAATCTTTGTAACTTTTCTTATTAATCGCACAGTTAGAAAGTATGTACATGGGCTGTACCCTTGACAGGAGCATGCACTTAGGTATAGGTCCGCTTGAAACCGTGGGTTAATTCCCACATTTCCATTCACTGAAGGGTTGTTTGTTTTAGCGTAAAACAGCATAATTTGAAACAATTGTTTCATTTTACAGTATTTTCAGTTGTTTGGAATGATGTTAAATAATGTAAAGTAAAATCTTGTCTGCTCACTTGACAGCCCAATTCTCTTGTTTTGATTTACAGCAAAGGTCTACTGTAAATCAAAACAAGAAGATTGAAGCATCTTTCTTGTTTTATTTTACAAATAACCAAACAAATATTTCTTGATTCTAAAACAAGAAAATTTTACTTGTTGAAACTAGTGATTTAAAGTTGGTGATTTACAAAATTTTACACTAAAACAAACAACTCCCGAGAAAGGTAGGAATTGAATCTAAGACCTCTCCAAGTACGGGAGGCTCAAGGCATTGCTGAACTTGAGGCGTGTTGATACAACCTTTTTTTTTCTTCTAATAACTAGTACATTTAATGAGAGCCCTGTGATGTAAGTAATTCACCGTATGTGATAAAGAAGATGGTAAAAAATTTGGTACAAGTAGATCATTTGTGTGTTGAAGTTTAGTCCTATATCGGATTATCTATGGGCGCTTTCCCGCTATATATGTTGAGGATTTCTTCAACTCAATGCCTAGATTTTGAGTTCGAGTTCGGGTCTCTTTAACATGATATCAAAGCGGGTCTTTTCTGATGGGTTGTTCTATTCCACCCGATCCGTTCATAGCGTCAATTATGCCGTAACCATTCGGATTCGGCGTCAGGAGGGATGTTGAAGTTTAGTCCTACATCGAATTCTCTATGGGCGCCTTCCTTCTATATATGTTGAGGATTCTCTCAACTCAATGTCTAGATTTCCAGTTCGAGTTCGGGCCCTTTAACATTGTGGAGGTATGGGAGCGGCACGTTACATGGGCCTCTTTAACATCGCTTCATCCCATTTGTTGCTCGGCACGTTACATGTGGAATTATGTACTTGTGCATGGGAGTCACACTCCACCCCCACATCCCCCGCATCGGCACGTTACCTGCACAGGACTTCCAATTTACAAATAATTAATCAGGATAGTGGGGAAGGGAAATGGTTATCATCGTTTTCTTCTCTTCATTTACGTGGGAGATGATAGATATCTGTCTGTTCCTACAGGGACATTGAGTGGATAAACAGAAATATGTGAGAGATGTTGAGATCTTGAGGGAGTGCTCTCTACCTATGTAAGTGGGAGAAGGAAAAAAGAGTGAGTTTTATGTGGAGGTATATAAGTTTTATAATGACTTCTATAAAAAATAATTAAATAAAAATACAAAAGTACTTCCAAATGAAAATTATACCAAACACGGCCTTAATGTCATATTCCTCAAGTGTTTCTTCTCGCTGCTGCAATAGTACGATTAACAGAATATTTTGCTGGTGCACAAATTTTGTGTTTGATGCTGCACATATGCTATGCTGAAATGTGTACTGAAATATAGTTAAAAAATGACCTTGGAGGTTTTACATACGATTATTCGCGTTACACATAAGTATCACGCTGAAGTTAGTTTAAGTTAAAATGACAAGAAGAAGTTTTTAAGTTGAGGATGCTTCTCATAAATCCGTAAACCGTAAACTTAATTATGTTAACATGGAACAATGAAACATGAGTTTACGGAAAACATAATTATGGTAATCATGTTTACGCTGAATGCATTTATGATAATCCCATATGTTTTCTCCTAAATGAAAAATAAAAGATCAAATTAAGATGTGCCACAAGGCCCCACAACTCTAAAGATACTAACGAACTAATTTCAAACTAACATGATAGCTAATTCAAACTTACATGGCCCGTGATATCGGTGCAAACATGGTTAGCTATTTGAAGATGACCCATGGTTGGCGATGCCTAGTAGCATGGTAGGTAATTTAAGTATCAACACCGGTGCATAGGACCCATGAAAACCACCACATCGTTATGCACACGTCCGGAGATAGAAGGAGATCGGTCAGTCAACATGCCATCTCGATATTACAACATAATTGTTGAGTCGATAAGTATATCCTTATCTAAAATTAATGGGTCTAAAGAGATTTCTTAACTGGTTTAAGTCTATTTCAAAAGCCCACTCACAAAGACCAACAGTGAATCTAATGGTTTGTTTATTTTTCTTGTCAAATGATTGATTTACTTTTGATCTTTATGAATGAGGATTCATTTAACTAAAGACTCATTTGCTGTATTGTACAATCTAGATTTTGAAATCACCGATTTAAAGACTAGTGAAAATAAATGTTTAATCTTAAAATCACCTGTTTTGAAATCATCGGTTTGGTTTGTGGTGATTTTGAACTGAAAACTAAAAATCAACTAAAAGAAGGATTTTAGGAATCAACCAATTTTGAAATATGACAATCCGCACTCCAAACATATGAAAAGAATAACTTAAATTTTATGACATTTCAAACATAAAGAAAATATTATTTTACAATTATTTTCGTATGCTTTATGTTTTTCTACAATGTACCAAATGACCCTGAAAAGAGGCACTGTTCACCCAGTGTCGGATGATCCTTCAGAGGGTAGGGATGCAAATGGTAACCAATAATCCGATTATTCGGCTGACCCTTCGCTTAAAAGTAAGTTAACGGATAGTATTTCTAAATCAATTATATATATACATAGCTGATAAGATAGCACATATAATTTTTTCTATGATCCAATATATATGGTACACTGAAGATTCAATTATCTGACCCATTACCACTTCATAGGATAGTTAACAAATAATCTTTATAAAAAAATAACATATACAATCACAAATCTACCTTAAATCTACATGGAACCCGACCCGTTTGCGACGTTAGGCGCACTGAGCCAGGGTCCACGAAGATTCTGGAATCTTGCCGACGTCACCTTCCCCCCGGGTACGTAGCCGGTAAGAGGAATCCCGCTGCTAAATCCGGCACGAAATTTCAAAAGAAACCCCACCCCCGCATCCAGCCCGCCCTCCCAAATCTCTCCCAAACTCCAGTCCCCGCCCTAGAAATCCCCATTTTCGATTCCCCCCCACCCCGCCCCAGATTCTGCTCTCGTCTCGCTTCCCACGGAGCTTCTCCTCCTCTCCTCCGGGAAGCTAGGGTTTTTTTTCCTCCGCTCCCCGCGCTCGCCTCCGGTCTATGGCCGCAGGGGATGCCCAGGAGGACGACAACTCCGGCGAAGCCGCCCCAGGAGAAGACGAAGGAGGTGGAGAGGTGAAGAAGAGCAAGGATTCGGAGGAGATGGCGGATGCGGGAGCCGCGAAGGGGAGGAAGGCCGCGGGTGCTGGTGGGACGGTGGAAGGGAAGAGCCGGCGAGGGAGGAAGCCGAAGGGCGAAGCCGTGGGGAAGAAGGCGGGCAAGAAGGGGAAGCCGTCGGCGGAGGCGAGGCCCTCGGTGGAGAGGCCCACCAGGGAGAGGAAGACGGTGGAGCGGTTCTCTGTTGCGGCGCCTCAGAGGGCTGTGGCCCCCAAGGCGGTGTCCATCCAGGAGGTACTGTGCAGTGTGATCTTCTTGTGTGTGTTTTTCTTGGTCTCTCTTGGCGCGGGAGATTTGTTCTCGTGCTGGGTCTTGTTTGGTCGTTGGATGGTTTCCTGCTTGGGGGTGGGGTGTGTTGGTGTTCTTCTCTCATCTAGGGTTTTGACGTTTCCTTTTTGCTGTCTTTCGTGGATGTTAGGGTTCTGGAACCAAGCTCAAGGACATCCCTAATGGTACGCTTGCTATTTTTATTGTCTTGAAATTTGCCTCGTCTGTTAACTATGTGCTGTGTTGTGGATTCTTGGTTGTAAATGATTATGTTTCAGATTGGTATTACATATGATTTATTGTCCGTGCATGCGTTAACTGTCACCTTCTGCTGTTTAAGACATCATTCTTTTGTTTTGGGTCAATGTGTATGTTTTTCTTCTGCAAGGTTGACAAGTTCAGGAGGAAAATGTGTTTTGTTGTTTTGTCTAGTGATCATTAGATAATTAAATAGGACTATAGAGTTTCTTGGTGAAACTTAAAATGTTACAAAAGTAGCATAAACATATTTGTTCTTCTCCTTATTGTCTCTCTTTTTCCCTACCTTTGAGGTGGTGGATTAAAGATTTGAGAAAATCAGTATTTTGTGTTCTGTTAATCTTTGATCTTAGAACTAGAAATACATCTTACTACACGGAGCACTAATCTTGTTAAGTGTTGGTCAGTTTTGTATTATAATGCGACTAAAAGCAATATGTACATGTTGGAAGAATGAGGTCAACCCAAGTACTCGATGACACTAGATTTTGAGGAACCTTCTAAAGAAGACAATGTTTTCTTGGATTTTTGGGATGGAGAGCTGAGTTCACATACTTTAGCCTTGAAACAACAAATACTGCAAGATGGACCATTTGCGTCTCTAAGAATGGAATGTTTTATAATGGTTTATTGGTTAACGCATCCTTAACAGTTCTCTCATTTGATAGTATCTGAGCTAATCTTTCACTGATGATTAAGTGACAAATTAAAACCTTTGACATAAACGATTACAGGTTGAGATATACTATATGATAAGGTTCACAATGGAATTTGTAATAACTAATAACATGGAAATTATTCTTCACCATGACAACCAAAAATACTGGGAAAAATGAAATCCATTGTTCTGTATGGACTGAGTGTTAATCTTTCATTATTGTTGTCATTACAATGCTTTATTCATTTCTCTAAGGTCAGTTTGGAGCTTAGAGAAGCAAATCTTAAAGTCCTTGGACTCAAATATTCTAACCAACCATTATTCTTACACCAGCTGACAAATCTGGCATGCCAATAGATAGTTGAGACTAGTTGGTTATCAAGGTGAAACTCATCTTTTATTTAATAGAAGGGCAATGTTCATAGTTGGTGCCTATATCAACTTGCTTCTTTTCTTATTCATCTAGACATTTTCCAAAGTGTAAAGGAGTTTGAGACTGCTCTGTTTACATGAGCTTAATAAGGTAATTTTCTTCTTGATATTGACTATCCTGTCCAAGGTTACCTTAACCAGGTACTTGGCAGCACTTTTGTAGCATGCCAATGTCAATCAGGGCAGGTGGGTGGAAAGGTTTGCTGAATTCCGGAGTTCTTTTGTTGATCTAGCTGACCTCAGATTGATGGGCATAGGCTTATGGTGGTGGTGGTGATGATGAATCGATGATGATTGGTGACTGCACATCTATGTTTAGATGAAATGATGTACTGATGGTGACTGCACATCTACGTTTAGATGAAGTGATGTGTTCATGCTTACAGTTGACCGGAAGGATATAATTGAATGGACCTTATATCTATGCATATTCTGAATATACAAAACATTTAGTGGTTAGTGCAAGTTAAGACACTTCAAGTCAGATTGCAGTTTCTTCTGAACCTAGATCTACTCTCTTTTTGCACCCTTTTTTGCTTGGGGTTATTGGCTACTTTGGATGCAGAAGGTATGCCTCCTTTTGGTGTCATAATTGGGGTTGCACGGAATTCTGGGTTGGGTCGGGTACCCAGATCGGGACCCGACGATCCTAATCCGATCCAGATTGGATCGGCCCAATTAAAAAATTATTTAAAATTAATTAAAATTGAGAAAAAAAATAATAAAAATCAGAAATAAATAGAAAAATAAGGAAAAAATTATGAAAAATATAAACATGTTATTTAATGAATGCACAATGAAAATGAATACAAATCATGCATATCCATAAAAAAATAACATTAAAGATGATTAACTCCCAAGTACGTGATTTTTAAACATGACAAATATTATTATACGCCAAGTCTATTCGATGTTTGAAGGGAAAAATCTCATAAATCGTGCCCTCGTACAAGGAGATGGAGGAACCCAATGAGATTTGAATTCATAGCGCACTTTCATGGCAATGGCCAATATGCACCTGAAATATTCAATTACGTCCACATTCTACCCCTAAAATAATCATATTACTATACTCTTCAATGATTCCGAGATTTTCCCATGCAGTATTTGTAGACTAATGATAGGGCAAATCGGAAGACTTGATAACATTAAGCTCTCAACTCTTGAGGGTTGCTGGTCGCTGTTTATGGTCAACATAACTTATTTTATAGATGCATTTTTAGATCATCATACATAGACTCTTAGTCAAGTTCACCATCACAAAGGCTCCCCACAATTACGGCATGATGTTTTGTCAGTAATGGTGGATTCAGTTGATTATTATCTAGATAAAGAGTACTTGAAACCATATTAACAAGATGAGAAGGATGAGAGTTAGAATGACTTGTAAAAAACACAGAAAAAAATGTGAGATACAATGTTACTCATTTTCCATGGGGAAAAGAATGAAAACAGTTTTTCACTGTGGGGACAAATAAATCAAAAGAATTGAAGTCACCACGACCACCACCCACCATATTATATTGTGGGAGGTGCAGAAATAGATAATTTTTGTCCTTTTTATCATGTAAAAAAATGCAATTTTTTTCCATTAATTTAAAGGAGAAAAAGAAGTTGCCCCTCCAAAAAAAAGAATTGGCCGATTCTGACGGAACTAAGGGGGGACCCCCCCCCCCCCCCAAATAACCGGATTTGGGTGGGGGGATACCGAGCTGAATCGGCCGATCCAACTTAGGATCGGCTGATTCTGCATTCCATGTGTTGACAGGAAGAATGATTGAAAGAAATGATTTGCTGGTACCTGTGATTTATTCTGGACTTTATAGAAACATTCTGCACTCCTTTGCAGATGGTCAGATGTCACACTAATATGATGTGAATAATGTGACTTTGTTTTTTGTTTCCTCACTGATTTTGTCATTCACCCTTTTTATATTTTTTCCTGGTCTTAAAGTTGCTTGGTAATAGCTGATAGCCAGTGAGCTTCTCTTATAATTTTCATGCTACTGGTTTCAGTGTTTTTCAAGTTATCAAAAAGGAGAGCAGATGAGAACCTTCAACTTCTTCATACAATACTTTTTGCCAAAAAAGCAAAGGTAAAACGACATCTATGATTGCTGAACTTTAAGTATGAAGTAGCTCTATATGTGATGTGCTACCTTGAGGTGTTGTATCCTTCAATCATTCTGCCTCAGTCTGTTTGTGAGTTGGCCTATGCAGGGGGCATAATTTGAATTCTGGTTAGGAACAAACCCCACCGTTCTCCAACCCCCTTAAAAGGGTTACATTATCAGGTTGGACTAATAAGGACAACCAACCCTGCATTGCTTTATTAAAATTAAAGAAAAGGGTGGGAGAAGAAGATTTTACTAGCATGACAATCTTTCCATCAGAATGGGCGACCCCAAAATTTGGGCCTGATGGAGTTCGAGTGCATTTTGCCGTTTGGTCTCTCCTTTCTGTATAAACTATATAAATGTTACATTGGATACTGAAGGTAATGTGGAATTGGTGATGTCAGGAGCCCATTCCTCCTTTGACAGGGTGCCCAGGTTATGGATGCTGGTCCATTGTTAGATGTCATGTGCCAAATGTCACTGATCCAATCGTGTCTAATTTCAATGAAGCCTGGCGTTACATATACTTCCCATGTCTTATTCCCTGCATTTTGCTTGAATAAAAGATATTTTAAGATAACATACTTTAAAAATAACTTGCAAAACTGAATGTCCTCATCCAATCAAAAGGAAGAAACCAATGATGCTCTAACACCACTGCCCTCTTTTGAACCATGGGTTTGCCCATGCATGTTGCTGGGTGACATTAATGTGAAAAAGGGTGGATTTCTCCCAATAGTAATTTACAAAATACTAATTGAATGGTCTTTTATTTCCAGGCACTCTATCTGAAAAGGAACATATACCAATTCTCTGGTTTCGTTTGGACTGAAAATGAGGTATTTTTTTTCAATTGCTGTGTGCTTCAATGGATTTATCTATGGACAAGGATTGTGAAGCAAAGTGCCCATGAAAACTGCCTGCATTAGGTTTCAAGCTTCATTTTCTGCAGGAGAAACAAAGAGCAAAGGTGAAGGAAAAACTTGATAAATGTGTGAAAGACAAGTTGTTGGACTTCTGTGACATTCTGGATATACCTGTTTTAAAGGCCACGACGAAGAAGGTGGTCCTAGTGTTCTTAATGCCCCATTTGAGTAGATCTCATAAATACAAAGATGGAAGAAATGTTAAGTGATTTATCTTTCCAGGAAGAGATGTCTGCGAAATTGTTGGAATTTTTGGAATCTCCACATGTTACAAGAGACACTGTTCTTGCTGAGAAGGAGCAGGTCTTTCATCTTTGACTTATATGATGATTCTGAAGCATGCTTTTAGTTAAATTTTATTAAACATGTAAATAGTCTTTTTATGCCATTTGTTATGCTTCCATTTGCAGAAAGGCAGGAAACGTAAGAGGACCAAGGAGACCACTGAAGCAGCATCAGGAGATGCAGGTTCAGATAAAGAAAAAAAGGTTCCTTTGTTTTTGTTCCTCTTTACATTAACTATCATGCCGTTCCTTCAGTATTCACTAATGTGGGTGAATGTTTTTTTTGCATATTTTCTAATTCAGATTGGATGTATTGTATGATAATTTTCTGGTGCAATGCTGCTGCCAAGTTGTGATTCAGGGAAAACTGGCCCTGGGAAAATATATCAATTCACAGAAAGTCTGAAAGCTTTCGGACAAATTGGGAATGAAACATTAATTGTTAATGCATGAAAATTACTTTAGGGCCAGTTTGTTTCATGGATATGGTATTCCGGATTTCCTATGCCTGGATCTCTTATACCTACAACAACAAGAATTCTCTTTGGAACACTTTTTTTATTCTAGGAATAAGTAATTCTCATCTTTTAGGTGAGTTGAGTTATTCCACTTGTTCCGAGAATAATGCGTCCAGGACAAGAATAACGCGTCCGTGCTCCCAAACTCGGATTAGTGGAATAAGCCTCATAAGCAATCTTATTTGACTCCTTATTCCCGAAACAAACCGGCCCTTAGATATTTACATATGCAACATAAAAGTAAGTTATTTTTTATGTTTATGAATCTTTTGGACAGCACATGAGTGAATCACTGAATCGTGACCTTTTGAACTTACAAAGATATTAAAAATTCGTTCAATAACTATTCATGCAAATACATTGGGATGAAAAAGTGTGATTAAATTGTGATATTTTACAGAAAATGCAGATTTTTGTTTCACTGTTCTGGTGGATCTTTTCTTTCTCAATAATGAACTATGTTATCAAAGGCGATCGCCTCGCTCACCTAGGCGATAAAAAACGTTGAGGCGAGCCAAGAGTGCCTCACCTCGCCTCATGTTTGTCTCACTCACCTAGGCACTTGCCTATAAAGTTTATATCGAATATTTGTTTCTTTTTTAATTATGTGTTACTGCTTTTCTTACTCTTAATTATTCCAAAGTGAATGCCTCTTTTAACAATGTCCAATTTCATTTTTCTCTTACGTGGTACCACATTTTTCCCTTTTTCTTTCATGCTGCTACACCGTTTTCTTAATTTTGATGATTCTTAAGACCATGCATTACATATATGAGTGCTTTATACAAATCGATGATTACATGTTGGTCATGATCAGTGTTTCTTAAGGTCTTATATATGATTATCTTGGATATTTTATTTAGTTTCCTCGTATCGTCATTTTCTTCCTTCACGGTGTTGTATGGGAGAAACAGATCGCCTCAAACGCCTAGGCGATTGCCTAGGCATTTGAGGCTGAGGCGAACCCTTGGTCGCCTCGCTCGCTCCTCGTCTCTGACTACATAGATAATGAAATATATCTGCCACAGCTGAACATTTATTAGCAATGTTCTGAATTCTGAGATCAGCAATTCTGCATATGCATTTCATGGCAGGCATGTCGTTTTAATGACCTGCTGTGTAAGTGGAACTTGTTGTCTGTACATGCTCTCGTGCTTGATCGAGTGTACTGTTTGTTCTAATATGATTATTTTTTTTTTGTGCTTTTTGTGTTTGCTCTAAAGTAATAGTTAGGTCAGGTCTAGTATATTTGCAAGTTTTTAGGTACTAGTTTCAAATATTTGTTCACCTTTTTAATGATTTTCTGTAAGGGGATTATTAGGCCCAGTTTTTTTTTGTGCCTTTTTATTTAGTGGTTTCAAATATGAAATTTATTGCTCTTTTTGGATGTTATGGCTTATTTTCCCCTTTTCTGGGCCCATATAAATGTGCAAATCTAATGGTAATAAAAATATGCACAATAAAATCATGGATTTCCTATCAAGATGAAACTTGATTACTGTTTAAAGTAGTGTTTAATCAATTTTAAGAACACCCAGCATCTTCCCTTACACACCCTGCTATCTCCTACCCATACCATTCAGACCACACGTTCCTTCCCCCCCCCCCCCCCCCCCCCCCCCCCCCAAAAAAAAAAAAAAAAAAAAAAAAAAAAAACACACACACACACACTTTTGGAGAGAGAAGGGAAAAAAAATGAATACACATACTCTCAAGGTCTCACACAAACCTGCAAGATGTGCCCCCCAACTGCCTCCCATAATTTGTTTGTCTGTCAAACTCAATTGTCCCTATATGTCAACTTAGGAGGATAACTTTCATTTCCTTATTAATGTAGTTCATGGTTGGCTAGATCGGCACGGATTGGATCAGAATTGGCTGATCCAGTTGGTTTTGTGCTGGTCTGATCTCGATCCTGACCTGTTCCCTGCTTTACAAGAGGGATTGGTCAGATTTGGGGGACTGGTTAGGATTGACCGGTCTAGGTGGGATTGGCCAATATAGTCTGATCCCAACTAGCCATTAGAGACCAAGGCTAGCTGTTGCTAGCTGGTCTCCAATGGCTGGCAAGGGGTGAAGGCCTTGGGGGCTATAACTGGCCCACATTTGTCAGTTCCCAGCCCCATTCCAATCTTCTCCCTCTCTCTCTAATCACATTCTGTTTTATTCTTTTGTCACTTTTTTGCTCTTCTCTCACTGTCAACTTATGCTTTCTTGTCTGGCTGTCTACACTGCAATGCGACCAAAGAAGGCATTTTGACGACTTTACCATGGCACAAAAACCCAAAGATATCATTGTCATGGCATTGTGCCAGAAGGAGGTCATCAAAGTGTTTCCTTTTAGGCACTAAGTTGATACGGATGATCTTGTTCCTATTGGACAATTTGTCATCAGATTCAAGGTCACCACATTATACAATTTTGCTTTCGATGTACGGCTTTCATTTTTTTGTCTGAGATTGTTTCTTTTTCATTCTTGGATGCATTTTTCTATTTTTCAGTATTTTGTTATACTTTTTGGATTTTTTAAGCTACAATGGGGACTGATCTTGGCCAAGCTTGGATTGGCTGGGATTGGACCTAGATTGGCCAGATGTGCTGAGGATTGGCTGTTTTGAATCGGCCCGTGGCCAACTGATTGGTGCATGATCCTCAATTATGTATTCCTTGACATAGTATTATATCTCCACTAAACCCCCAAATGGCACAGAACTATACCTGGTCCCAAGTGAGGGGTTTGACTGAAACCCTGGGTTAGGGTACACAATGTGGCTCTGCGACTTTGCTGATCCATGTTGCTGGGCCCAGTGGGGCCCTTGGCAAGGCATAAGCAGCTGAGTGGTGGGCTGTGGGTTTATTTCCCATGTGAAAAGGGAGCTAGGTAGAGTGTCCGATACACTGTTCTCTTCTAATGGGTTATGACCCAAGAATCAATCAGTGTGGATATTGTCCAAGAGCAGATTGTTGATTTATTTTCCATCTGATTTTTGATTGGGTTTGATAACGTGAGGGGTGGAATTATACGGACATCCATTTTTTCTTTTTTAATTTTAAAAACTTTTGTTGTCATCAATCCTTAGTGTGCTCTTGTTGGATGCTCGTTCTTTTTATCTTTCATATCAACAGGGCAGGTGATTTCTCCTATCCAAAGCACTCATTTATCAATGGATTCTTGACTCTAGACTTTCGGTTACATGACAATATGCCAAGGGTTATAGATTTGGGCAAAGTATGGGGTTGCAGTCCATCTATACTCAGAAAAATTTGTGGCCGGGTTAATTGTTTCCATTTGGTGGGCACAATGGCAGGGGTGATTTTCTAGAAAGAGTTAAACTAATTGCACTGCCAGGTGATGTTACACTGCCTGGCGATGTTTATTTATTTATTTTTTCAATTTTTTTTGGAAGTCCCTATGGGCCCTACATGACTGTACAGTCCGATCTTGGATTGGATGACCCAAAAAAGATGAAAAATTGAAAACTGACCCCAAATGAACAACAATTTTTTTTTATTGTTCATTTGGGGTCGGTTTTTTATTTTTCATTTTTTGCTTGTCCAATCCAAGATCAGATTGTACGGTCATGTAGGGCACCATGTGGCCCACTTAAAAAATTCATTTAAAAAAAAATTAAAAAAGCATTGCCAAGCGGCATAACACCGCCTGGCGGCGCAGCAAGTTTACTCTTCTAGAAAATGGGCTTGCAATGGTGGCTACATGACAAGTGCTATTTGTGAGAGTATGTGAATAACAGATGAAATGAATGATTTTCCCATTAAAATAGAAACTACCAGCTTACGGTGTGCCATCCACACCATCTTCTCACAATTTGTAGTGAACAAGATTTTAATTACATGAATGGCCAAGAAACTAGTAGAAGAAGTTACAGTTATAAGATTAACTGTTCTGTCTGGGCTAGTGAAGTGAGTGTGAAAGAAACTTTGGTTCAAGCAGCAAAGGCAGTTCCGCAGTTTCGACTTTCAAGTGCGGTGCTACTTGATCACATGCTTGTGCATACATCATGGATGGTAGTATCGGCCGATAACAATACCAATACGCACCCGGGGGGGGGGTGTTTAAAAAAATAAAAAACTATTTGTTATTGGCCGGTACCAAGCCAAAATGGGCCTTTGTACCTGGCCAATATGCCTGATAATGATACTAATACGTATTGGTATTGGTACCAATACCAGTATTGTCATCCTTGGCATACATCAGGTGGAATTCTCTTTGAATGCAGAAATTGAAATTGTGTATATGGACTGGAGAAAGAAAAGTAGGATGAGGTTCCTGGCGGTGATGCTGTAGGATGAGATTCCTGGCGGTGATGCTTTAGTGGCTGCGAAATCAGTATTAAAAAGGCTACCAGTATAACAATCTCTCTTTTGCAATCCTGATATCTTGATCTGATCCATTGAAGGTCAAATACAGAGTGGTTTTCCAACTTTCTTGACTAATGTACTATGTTTACTCCAAACTGTATAACCTGAATCTAGCCTTTATCTCGTCGGCCCTCATGTGCTTGGGGTGCCCAACGCTTAAAATTTCTGCAGTGCTACTCAATCACATACTTGTGTATACATCTGGTGGGGTTCTCTTTAAATGCAGAAATTAAGTTGTGTATGTAGACTGTAGAAAGAATAGTAGGATGAGATTCCTGGTGGCAGTACTTTGGTGGGTGCGGAAGTCAGTATTAAAAAGACTAGCAGTATACTAATCTCTCTTTCGCGACCCTGGTAATACGTTGGCGGTCAATGCAGAGTGGCTTTGGGCACACCAAGCACATGATGGCTGATGAGATAGAGGCTAAATTCAGGTTATACTGTTACACGGTCTGGAATGCACATAATATGTTAGTCAAGAAGGTTGGAAAACCAAGAGATTATATTACTACTAAGATGAACTTTGTGCAGCTTTGGCAATAGTTATGGACGGTCAGAGAAGTGGAGGATCAAAGGTCCTTAATTTGGTGAGAATTTGAGTAGTGGAAGTAATTGACTCTTTAAATTGGGTTGCGAAAGGTACATCTTTGTTTCTGGAGAGAGAATTCATGGTTGGAAGCAGACACCTGGATAATATTTTTGCAGCTCTTTAACAACAGCAAGGGAAAATGTAAACATCCAGAATTGTTACTAGTTGCGACATGACGAGGCAGTATGTGAGTTGATCTCTGCAAAAGTCCTCCTGATAGGGAAAATTGGGTTACAGTGCTTGCTTTTGAAGCTTGAATTAGTACCAACCTTTCATCAGGCACGTCACAGGAGAATCCACCGAAGGTTGTTTATTGAGATAATCTACAGTTAGCTCCCTCTTCAGGTTATTGAATGATTGAAGCATCCAATTCAGATCCATTAAAAGAAGGCTAAGAAATGGACATGGTCTATTTTTTCCTCCCTTCTCAAGTGTTCTTATTGGAGTACTTTGGTAAATGTACCCTAGTGTATATATATTAAAAAAATATCAGCTAAAATGTTAGTGCGGAAATACAGCTTCTGCTGGCCTGTGGTTGAAAGACTTCTTGAAGAAGAAGACTTGCTAATGGGCAGTCAAACAGAAAGCATGCACTGCCCACCTAGATTGCAGACCGGATGTAAATCCTTGCCTGAACTTGATTAGTGGTCATTTGCTTCACGAGCATTTCATGAAACAACATTTACCCAATCTGATATTTTCTTCACTCCCTTTCCTTTATGTGATGGTTGTACCGTATGAACCATACGGGTCACATGCAAAATGCTATGGTTTGTGGTTGGTAATTCTGTTGGAGCTTTTTGGAGTAGCGGAGATGCGGCAACCTTTCGCGGCAGTGGGCCACCCCAGCCGCTGGTGCGAATAGGGTGTGCGTTGGTAAGCGACAGGGCTTCCCTTTTGGTAGGGGGCACTGCTGGTCGTGTGGAGCTGTTGGCCACCGGTGGCGAAGCTGATGGTTCTGGAGAGGTAGATCGTTCGCAGATGTGGTGGCAGGGGCTTCGGCCCTGTCTCCACCTCGCCCTCGGCCCTGCTTGGTCAGGACCCTTCCTGGTGTCATTGAAGTGCCTTGCTATGCCTCTGAGCTTCTACGGGGGATCTTATTTGTAGATGCATTAAAGGGGTTATCGTAGATGGTGAAGCGTGCCTTGATGGGCTGATAGCCTACGCAGTCAGATGGGTGAGAGGTGGATGGTGGATGACTGGGAATTTCACAGGGAGTCTGGGAACCTTTTCTTGATAGTTTGCTCCTTGGAGGCGGTCTCATCGGAGGTGGCGCAAATTGGTGTGGTGGCCAGTCCTACCTTTGTGGCGAGGTTGTCGCAGTGGGAACCCCACATAGCCACCTACCCCAACCCTAGACAGTTGGTGGTGGGTTTGAAGTTGAAGGGGATCCCCTTGTTTCTCGTGGAGGAGGAGCTGATTAGTTCGTTGATGGGGAGATTTGTTGATCTCTTGGAGGTCGAACCCTAGTTCCCAAGACAGGGCTCTACATTGGGGGTGCTAGTTAGAGCTGGAGTGAAAGTCATGGCTGATGTTCCTACTGCAGTGATGCCCATCGTTGATGGAGTAGCATACGTGGTCAGGGTTCATAAAATGTGGCTAAAGTTTCAAAAGATCTTCTAGCATTAGCTGCGGATCTTTCAAACTTTGATAAAGTTAATTCAAATAATTTTACAGCATCAAAGTTTGATTTTTTATAAATTAAATGTAAAATTCTTTGTAACCATTCTTTGATATATTTTTTTCTTTGTTGGAAAGAAATATTGTCTATGTTGAACGCATAAGGATCGTAGCAAGTATTATGATTCATTAATATTGTATATTCATCATAGGGTTCAAAATTAGGATATAGAGTAAAAGGATTAAAGCAATAAGGATTTGAAGGATTTTTATTTGTTCTTGGATGGTATTCTGGTTCATTTGCTGGTGAGTAGTGATAATCAGAAACTGGGCCTCTTTTAGTTCTTAGATATCTTGATCTATCATAGGGACATTTTGTTCCTCTAGGAGGTCTTGGATATTCTCTATAGGGTTTTGAAGGATATCCGTATTTTGGGAATTTACTTGTAAATATATCGACTTCTAAGTTATGAGTTGCTTCTAAATTTTGATTATTTTCTTTATTTTCATTTATTTTTTCTATTTCATTGTTATCTTCTAGTTCTTCTTCATTGTTTTCTGTAATATCAAAAATTGGTGAATATTTGTGTTGTTTGAATAATACGTAATTTTCTTCATAGTAGTTTTGTAATGATTATAGATTTTCTTTATATTATTGATCTAAATCTATTGGTTCTTCTATTATGTTCATTAAAGTTTGAAAAGTTTGTATGTAAGTGGAAGATGCTGCTGCTTCTTATTTTGGTTGAAATGTTTCTTGTGAAAAACTTAAAAATGATGTCTATTTCTTTTTTATCTATGAATTCCATTCGTATTGGATGTGTTATTCAATGGGAATATTCTCGATTAACATTTGTATCTGTTTCTAAAATTTCTTCTATTAACTCTATTGTTACTGATTTTTCTTTTTTTATTATTATTTGTGTTTTTTTCTCATTCTTGTCTTTTTGTTTCTAGAAGTGTTAGTCATTCTATATATTATTTTATTTGATAATGATTTATTTCTAATTTATGATTAATTATATTATGAGTATAGACTTGGTAATCTATTATTCGATTTAACATGATTGCTATTTCAATATGTTGTAGTTTTGTATGTGTATGTACATGATGAATATGATTTAAATTTTTTCCATCGTCTGTATATAATTTTGGAGAACATTTTTCTATACAATATGATAATAATAATTGTTTATTTATATGTGCATTTTTATCACGAGGAATATCTGGAGTTGGAGAATGTATATTAATTGGAAGGAACATGATGAAAATAAAATTATTATTCTTTGATACTAGGCGGATGTATATCCTCTATGCATTGGGATTACTAATTTGATATATCAATGATCATTTTTATCTCCTTTTAATTTATTTTTAGCAAGTAAACTATACTATTATATTTTAATGTTTTTCATAAGCCGATCCACAAATGTCGAGTGATTTTAGAAAGAGCCAGAGTTGAGGAGCAAGTTAGGGTTTCCATCACGTAGTTCGAAGGAGGAAGACGACTTAAGGTCACATTTTTGGCACGTGCCCTAGTCGGGCTTTTCAAATTTTAAACTGGCGAATCAGTCGGTCGGGTGCCAAGTTGGGATCCTTACCTCGAATCCATTCAACCGATTAGCCTGCGGTCCACAATGGTTTGTCCACGCTGACTTATCCAATAAACCCGACATCGATTTTGTCGGGGACCTGTTCATCTTCTCCCAAATCCATCGAGCCTTCTGTCCCCCTCTAGAGTGCTGGCCTCTAGAACCCACACACCAAGGCCTGCTTGCTGAAGGCCACACACTTGGGGATGTCATCTCTAGCGAAGGGGAGATTTCAGCTACGGAGATGGAAGAAGTTGATGGCCTTGACAGGGAGGAAGTGAAGGAGATCTTGATGAGAGTAGGCAAGCTGGTGGAGGAACATGCTAAAGAGGTTGTTGATTTAATGGGGTTTCGTTTGAGGGAAGTGACAAGCATATGCGACAATTTTTCACCAAAATCCATACGAGATGATTGGTGGGGAAGGCTAGGACGGCCAAAGGAGAGAAGTCGGGAAGGAAAGTGTCTAAAAGGGGAGAGAGGGGGGGGGGGGGCGAGGAAGGGAAGTCAGAGGGGGGAGGGAAGGGATGTTTAGTTTTCCATGAGGATCATTTCTTGGAATGTGAGAGGAGGAGGATGGTGAAGGAGGTTGTGAGAAGGTGCAAGCCCGATATTTTGTGTATCCAAGAAACCAAATGTGAGGTGGAGATGGAGGAGGTCATGAGGGAGATTGGAGGGAGTAGACTTTCAAAGGGAGTGGCTGCTCCAATTGTGGGTAGATCACGAGGCATTTTCATTATATGGAATGAGTATGTGGCTGAAGAAGTTGTGGGTTACAGAAGTGTGGGCCGGCATGCAGTCTCAATTAGATTCAATAATCTCTCATATGGTTTCATTTGTGATTTCACCGGTGTGTATGGACCATAATGAAGGGAGACAAGAAGACCCTTTGGGAAGATCTCATTGCTTTCCACTTGCAGGCAGGCGAACCTTGGTGCGTTGGAGGGGATTTCATTGCCGTATCCTTATTGGATGAATGTTCCGGGATTGGATAGGCTTCTAGAGATATTTAAGACTTTAGGGACTTCATTGAGCAGGCAGCTCTCATTGATGTATCCGCTCTTAATTCCATTTTCACCTGGTCCAACTTCAGAGAGGATCCCACTATGTCTAGACTGGACATATTCTTAGTCTCAGTTGATTGGGAAGATCATTATCCATTCTTGCAGGTTGTGTGTTTGACGAGAACGGCTTCAAACCACAAGCCTATCCTATTTTGCTCGGGCGTTCAGACCCTTAGGAGGCTGCCAGATTTTGTAGATGTGGTGAAATCCGTATGGCTTGACCATGGTTCCTGCTCTAATGCCATAACGACTCTGTGCTCTAGATTGAAGGCCTTGGCTAAGGCCCTTACAAGATGGGGGGCCTCCAAAACACTCCATGGCAAAGTGGCTAAAGCTAAAATCCTAGAGCAAGTGGAGGTCCTTGACGCCCTTGAGGAAGTTGGACTTCTGGATGCTGAGGATAGGGGGCTCAGAGACAAGCTCAAGGCTGATTTTGAGGAGATCCCAGCCAGAGAAGAGATCTACTAGAAGCAAAGTTCGAGAGACGGATGGATCAAGGAAGGGGATCGTAATACAGTGTAGAAGAAGACTCAATCAGATCAACTGCCTAAGGGATGGGGATTCCCTTATTTTTCATGATGATCACATTAGAGGCATGTCAAGATTTCTATTCCAGATTATTCACTGAAGATGGACTACCCTCAGCTCATTATTGCAGATGATCTTCTACCCCAGTTACTGGATGGAGAGAGAGTTATCCTCTCATCCCTGGTCATTGAAGAGGAACTGAAGATGGTGGTGTTTGCACTTGCAAGAGAGAAGGTTCTAGGTCCCGACGTATTCCCTTTGTCCTTCTTTCAGTATTGCTGGGATAATGTTAAATCTTTGCTTCTGGAGGCTGTGATAGAATTCCAATAGGGGAAAGCACATTTGAAGGGCGTCAACCAGATCTCCTTGTCTTGATTTCGAAGAAACAGGGTGTTGATTCTTTGAAGGACTACAGGCCGATCAGTTTGCTGAATGGGGTATACAAGATTATCGCTAAGGTGCTAGCTACCAGATTTGAGAAGGTTGTAGATAGAGTGATCTCTTCCTATCAAGGAGCCTTTATTAAAGGGAGACATATTCAAGAAAACTTTAGTGGCTCATGAGTGTTTACACTCTATGGAACTTAGTCACAGAAAAGGCCTCGTTCTGAAGCTTGACTTTAAGAAAGCCTATGATAGGATTAATGGGAGCTGTTTGTTCATGGTTACGCAGAAGATGGGTTTGGGGAGAAGTGGGTAGGATGGATCAAGGAGTGTGTGTCTTCAGCTTCCTTTGCGGCTTTTGGTAAATGGAGTCCCTAATTCTACAATGGGAGAGGATGTCGGCATGGGGATCCGATGTCTCTACTTTTGTTCATTTTAGTTGCTCATGTTCTCAGTAGGATTTGGGAGAGGGCTGCAGCAGCAGCATTGATTAGAGGTTTTCAAGTCTCCCAACAAGGTTTAACAATTTCACACCTCTAGTTGCGGATGACATCATTCTCTTCTTCTCTGGGGAGGGGTGGCAATTATTTGTGGCTGGATTTGTGTTGGAACTCTTAGAAGATATGACTGGGCTGAAGGTCAATTTCCAAAGAGCATGCTTATTAGTATGAATATGGATGATAAGGTTGTCAGAAGGGCCACTTTCATTCTGGGCTGCCAGAGAGGTGCTTTCCTATTGCTTAATTGGGTCTTCCGTTATGCCCAAGTGCCTTGTTATGTAGGGATTGGGACAGTATTGTTCATAGATTTGAGCACAGACTAGCTAGGTGGAAAGGCAAGCTCTTATCTTTTGGAGGGAGACTTGTCCTGTGTAGCTCAGTTTTAGACAGCCTCCCTGTCTATTTTCAGCATTCCTAAGTCGCTAGCCAGGAAGCTTGAATCCATCCAAGCTAGATTTTTTTGGTCTGGTAATGGAGAGCCTAGAAAAGGAGGGGGATCCTATCAGCTGGTGGTCTAACTCCCTACTACATAAAATGTGTCTTTTGTTTGGAAGGGTATTCTACAGTATGTTGATATCTTCAAAGCTGGAACTCAGGCCAAGGTTGGGGACGGTCAGCTTTGCTGCTTTTGGATGGACAGCTGGTGTATTGCTAGCCCACTTTATACTTTGTTTCCTAAACTTTATGGGATATCTACTGATCCACATGGTGTGGTTGGTCACTATGTTACTCTAGATGGGAGTGGTGTAGGCTGGAGCCCTACTTTTAGAAGAAATCTCAGAGATGAAGAAGTGGAGGAGTTGGTGCAGCTACTTTTACTCATTAATGACTGCTGTGTGGATAGGTCCTCTGTGATTCCTGGTCATGGAGGTGGGATCGGTCCAACATTTTCTTAATTAAATCTGCCTATGCTATGATCTTTGATGGGGGCACCTGTTTCCCCCATTTCAGCTGTGTTTGGAAGACTAGAAGTCCTTTGAAAGTGAAGATTCTTCTATAGAGACTTTCATTGGGCAGGATGCCTACATGTGATCGTTGTGCACGGTTCAGGCAAGACTTGAATACTACTTGCTGTTTTTGTGGAGTGGAGGCTGAAACACATGACCATCTTTTTGTGAGCTGCACCTTTTCCTCAGAAGTTTGGCGGTCGATTCTCCGGAAGCTGCAGTGCACTTACAGCCCATGGACCTCAGTGGAAATGCTGCTTAACTCTTGGAGTAGACATTGGCGATGCAAGGGGGATTACGTTATTTAGTGGGTGATCCTTCATGCCACCATCTGGACGATTTGGTGGGAGAGGAACAATAGAATTTTTAAGAGAGAGACTAGAACCTCGGACAAGGTATCTTCTTTTGTCTGTGACAGTGTGAGGGGCTGGGCTAAACTCTTCTGTAATTGGGATCGTTCTTGCTCAGTCCTTTTTAAGTTTTTGGGGAAGGATTTTTGAGTTTGCTGCACCATCTTGGTGTCTTGTATAGAGGAGATTTTTGTTTCCTTTCTCCCGCACTTTTGTAGGTCTTTTTTCTTATTGATATACGTGATTCCATCCACTTTCAAAACAAAGTATCATATGAACCATACAGAGACCTCGTTAAGCAGAGTAATCTACATATTGTAGGAATGACAACCTTTTGTCTGATGCCCACCCGCAAAAAGACTGTATCTTCCAATAATTGCCTCATTGGGCTGCATCAAGTGCATTTCCCTTGCCTTGACACAAGTGTAAGACTGTATGGCAAGTATTTGGTTCATCAAATGCAGTAATTGAAGTTCTCGAATACACTACAGTCAGTTTTCCAAGGGTTATCCTCATTAATAGAAGATCCAAGGATAGGCTTCGGCTGCTAGTGGGTTAAAGTCCCGCAGGTTGCGAGTTTGAATCCCTGCATTTCCCCTGACGTAGTTGGCCCAGCATGGCACCCCCTCCCGTGCTGGGGTGGTTTATCCGGTATGGCTTGGGTGTCTCTCCTGGGAGCTGCCCCGAACCTCAGCCGCTCTGCGGTATGGCTCGGGTGTCTGGCCTGGGAGCTGTCCCAAACCCCAGCCGGGGTTTCCCACGAGTACCGTCTCCGCTCACAAAATAAAAAAGATCCAAGTGCCAAACTGCAATCACATTGCCAATCATATTGGTGATATGAGGGGTTAGAGATGCGATTGATGAGAGTGTCCAGCTAAGCAATGATGATAGGCAAAATTGGGAATCTAAATAACTGAAGGATAGACTGAAGAGGAATCTGACGCAAAGAAGACAAACACCACGTAATTGATTTCTCCGACTGCAAAATGATTTCTTCCGACTGCAAAAGGGATCATCTCATCTTTGAGGTATCGTATTCAAATCACATGCTTGCACCCTGTTGCACACTCGTGCATATGGGGTTCACATCCCATGTTCAGCCAAAACTTATAGCTCATCTTGGTCTAGCATGGAAGATTGCTTTTTTGGTGAGGTCTGTTGGCACGGTCTTCTTGGGGAGGGTAATTTGTACTGAGATTCCCTGGTGAGACATGGGGAAAAATTTTCCCTTTTAAATGTTTAGAATTTCCCTCAACACTTGATATCCTACAGGTGTTGATCACCAAATCCAAACTATTCTCTTGGTTATGGATCTTTAAAAGATAGCCCTCTTCATTGTTGTTCGCAGACTTCAAATAAGATGTAGGATAGAAGAGGGTTTCACTATATCTTCTGGGGCACCCTTCCCTGTTGCTTTGATTCTGGAATTTTTGTACATTTCATTGGGAAGTTAACTACACACTATCTGTTGTCATGGAGGGTGTAGTTTTATACCCATTTCTTTTGTTTTTCTTCATTAAAATTTTTGTCCGTCACCTCTACTCTTTGATGCTCTTTTTAAATACACCCTTCAACTTGGTTGGTTTACCATGTGTATAAACTTTTGGCTGCACTAAATCTTCTGTCATTGAAAGAAAGGTTTTATGGATATCGTCATGTGGGTACCTGATTCTAGCTTTCAACGAATGCTGTTGTGGGAATAATCATGATTTTTTTTTAAAAAATCATAATGTGATGCTTTCCAAAAGGACATTGAAACACGGAAACCAGAAAGTATTTCTCCAGTTGCTAATTTCAGGTTGATGGTGCCTAACGAATAGCAAAGACCTTTGAGCAGGTGGATATGGCTTCTGGATGTTCTGGGTGTGATTTAGTTTCTAGGGGGTATTCCTTGTTGATGGATTTGATCTAAATTCACATAAACCTTAGGCTTGTACCTCTTATGTTATCCCTGTGGAGCTTAAGCTCTGCTAAGACTACTCAAAATAACTAACAGAGTAGACATCACATCATTTTGTTATTGATTCATTACTTATTTTCTTGGAAATTTGTTCTTATCATGTTTGCATCATGTAATAACTATCCATTTTCAATCATTTTGCTGTATTTTAATCTTTTGTTTGACTTTTTTTAATTCTTTGATGTCCAGAAACAGAAAAAGAGCAGTGCGTCTTCAGCAACAAAAAAGAGACGCAAAACTTCTGGCATAGGTGTGGCTTCCGATGTAAATCAAGATGGTGGAGCAGAGGAAAGTGATGATGAAGAGAATGAAACAGAAGATGGGGGAGATGCACAGGAGCCCGTTGTAGATAAAAAGGTCTCCCCTTGGAAGCAGAAAGGCAAGAGACCAAAATCCAATGATAATATAGAAACAGCCGTTAAAAGGGGTTCCCCTGCAAAATCTGCGAAAAGTTCTTCAAGATCTTCATCCAAGAAGTCTCCATCAGAAGGCAAAGGAAGAGCACCTGGGAATGATGGCAGTAAGGGCTCCAGTAAGAGAGGCTCTAAGGCTTCGACTAAACAGGAAGCTGAACCAGCCAAAAGGGGTTCTGTTAAGTCCAACAAGGGTCCATTGAATTCCAGAACAAGTGATCAAGTAGGTAAGAATGATTCTGGAGCAGATGATGCATCCAAAAGAAAGGGTGAAAAAGGTAAAGGCAAGCAAAGTGAAACAGTCACTGAGGACAAGGGCAAGAAAAAAAGTCAACCGGTGCTTGGTGTTTCTGCCAAGAAGCAAGGTAGCATTCATCTTCCATGTTATAAGACTACAAAGTGACAGCACTTGAGCATTATTTCATCTTACGTTCATTGCATTGCATAAAGTTTGTGCATTGTAGTGTTTTAACAACAGAAACAGGTTTCCATGGGTTTGATGCAGCGTTTCCATAAAGTTTGTGCATTGTAATATTTTCTGATTAGATTCCCCATTTTCATGTTTATCAAATTCAATAGAGCCTGTTTCTAAAAAGCCCCATTTCAGAGTTCTCTTTTTTCTGGGTGGGGGTGGGATGGGGGAATGTGACCAGGAACCTGCTTGCACTGTGAACCTGGGGTGAGTGGAGGGGAACATCCACGGATCCACCAAGTGAACCCCATCTGCAGGGAGTGTCAAATCCGCCACCTGTTGGGTCATCACTCCCAACCAAAGGCCTGGGCTACAAACAAACCACCCCCCCCCCCCCCCCCCCAAATAAAAAAATAAAAAATAAATAAAAATTGCACTTCAGAATTCTGGAATGGTTGTCGCATTTCAAAATAAATTAGGAAGTAAATTATCCTTCAAAAAGCAATATTACTGGGAACAGGCAAAGCTTTCTTGGATGATTGACTACCTTATTGGCAATAGTTGTTAATCATGAAATGCAACTGTCCTGCAAGTCTGTAACCATTCCGTAAGTTTCAGTATTTTCAGTAATGTAGTGCAATGTGTAATCCTTTAGTGCTTTCATGACATCAGGAAAAGAAAAAGCCAGTGGGAAACCTGAGCCCACCAGAGAAGAGATGCATGCCGTGGTCCGTGATATTTTGAAAGAAGTGGATTTCAATACTGTGAGTCATCTTTATTACAATTCTTGTGGCTTATTATATAGCTGTATGGTCACTGACCAGAATAAACTGTGAACTGCAGGCTACCCTTGCGGATATTCTGAGGCAGCTAGGTATGGTGGCAAATTTTGGAACCTGGCTTGTTTTCTCTGCATCCATTTTTTATGTGTTTATGATGGAAAATCTTTATTATTCTTAAATATCATGTTTTGCTAAGTGATTGTCTGTTCTTCATTGTTTTTTCTTTCTGAGTTTGATTTAGCAACCACTGGCAATCTATTCACGTACCATAGCGTCAGTTGCTTGACATTTCAATCTGTGGATTGACAGGATCTCATTTTGACACGGATCTGATGCACAGAAAAGCTGAGGTCAAGAGCATAATTGAGGAAGTGATAAATGATATGACAGATGATGACGAAGAGGGTGAGGACGAAGATGATGCAGACGAGGCAACAAAGGATGGCGATGCCTAGCTCTTCTTGGAATACTTGGAGGTCGGTTGTGGGGGCTTATACTCAAGTGACGTTACCGTGTGTTGCACTGACTCCTGTTTGTAAAGGTTTCCCAGGAAGCGATGTCGCAATGTTGTAATGGCCAATTAGTTGTTGATGACTAGTGTCAGTGTGTAGTGGTCGTTAAGAATACTGCCGTTTTTCAGATTGGTCTCTGTTGATGGCATTTGTACAATACATTTGATTCTTTGACTGTCTGTAGGTGAAGGTGAATAGAGGCCCCCCGTTTAGTGTACAATGTTGTCAAAGTCCTGTATCATTAGCCGAATGATTCGTGTTCTTCATTTCTTGTCAATTAATTCCCTAATGTTGACGTTTCTCTTGCAGATAGTGCTGTATTTTCTTCTTTCGTTTGACTGTAAAGCTACGAATAGCATCCTAGAAGATTCTTATCTTGCTAGATCAACGTCAAATGTCTTGTTATTCTTGAAGGAATATATTCTGTATCTTGCTAGATCAACATCAAATGTCATGTTATTCTTGAAGGAATATATTCTGTATCTTGCTAGATCAACATCAAATGTCTTGTTATTCTTGAAGGAATATATGCTGTTTTTGCTTTTGTTGCCGTTGACTAGTGTTTATTCCTTTCCTGTCAAACGGGCCAAGATATGCCGGTATTGATCGAACTGGAAGATTTGACATTCGTGATCCAGTGGGTTGGGGGCACCGTTGCCGGCATTTTATGTGTTCAGTTTTGTATTTTGCCTGGTTTTGCATGAGATGAAGTCGCGTGTGCCTCCAGAGCGGGCGGACGTCCCTTGGTCGTCGTCGTATCTCGGCTTTGATCTTTTTTGAGGTTGCACTGACAGATGCAATCCTCATGGCTCCTGGGTGCAGGTAATTTCATTTCGCGTTGAATCTGCTTGGGGCCTGGCATAGCAGAAGTATTCGCTTTCAATAAAGCTCGGTAAAGTTTCGGTTTGTTTGCATAATAGGTTATATGGAATCACTTATTCAGAATAATTTATATTCGAATAAAGGACGTTTAGTTTTGCTAGTTTTGTGGCGCCGACTGGTGAAATAGGAAGAATAAGCAATTTTTGAATCTAAAGTTGAATTGTTTATTCTCCTTATTTTGATATAAGTAATTTTGGCGCAGTATAAGTTATTATGTCTATCAAATTAGAATTAGTCTTATATCTTTTATTCTTCTCTTATGTTCTTATCAAATCGGTGCAAATGTCAAGGGTTTTAATCAAATACGTATAAATGGAAGAAAGATTGATGCATGGAAGGTCAAGTTATCAAATTAGAATTAATCTTATTCTAAGAATAAGACTTTTTATTCTTATTCTCCTGTCAAAGTGGCGGGATGTATATAGTTTTGATCAAATATGTATAGATGAGAGAAAGAATGATACATGGAGGGTCAGGTTATGCGCCGGTGCACTTTGCATTTGGATAAGGCAGAGGGCTGGGGTTGTTCCGCCTGATTTGGATTGAACATATATGGGCGACACGGACAGTCTGAAAATGTCACTGCTGACGTAACGTGGCCCATCATGTACAGAACGGTTGCGTGTGCTTTCTTGTTGTATATTTTTAGACTCTTTTTTGACCTTATATATATTTTTAGACTTATCAGGAAGAAATCAGATAGTCTGATTGTTTTGTCTGAATCTTGATGTATCTTTATACTAAAAAAAAAGTATTATACTTAATTGGTCCTATCATTTTATATACAAATAACTTATTTACTTTTATTTTATTGAATCTGCAGACACATTAAAATCTAGACAAAATAATCTAGATGATCTCGTGCTCTGCCATGTCATTTCCCGTTTCCATCATGTACCTGGGTGGTCTTTTTTTTAATAAGTGACTTGGAATTATATACAGATGGGTAGGGGTAATTACTTCACGGGAGGGAATTGAGAAAGACTTTTGTCCGCGCTGCAGTCCCATCGTCAAGATGCAGCTACTATCAAAAATTAAAAATAAAAATAAAAACTTGACCCGCTTGGTGCAGCAAGTGAGACTTTTGCAACATTGCAGCAAGCCTTTTTCTAAATTCTTTATTTCTCTTTTACTAATCATGCGTGGTCCAAACTTCATCCAACTAATAAAAGCAATCCTCAAAAATGACTTTTAGAATGTAAAAAACCTACATAAAGAGAAACGTTTAGGGGTGGCAATCAGCATCGTAAAACCTCCACGGCAAAGAAATTACAGTAGTGAAGGATGGGTAAACAGCTTTGATCATCTTAAGGGTTGTCAACATGGGGATGGATACAATAATCTTTTGTTGCGGATAGCTGGCAACCAAATAATTCTGATATCTGAATGAGCAAAACACTCTTACTATCCTGTTGCAGCTGCCAAACGTGGCATGGATTTTGGACGGTTTTGGATGTGCATCTACTTTTTTCTTCAAGAACTCAAAAGTTTAAAGATAAAACATCTTCAATAGATTGTTGTTGGAGGTAAGGCCAACCAGATAGCCACAAAGAAGGAAAAACCAAAGTAGTAAATCCTAGTTTTTGGATTTTCTAAGGAGAGCTGCATAATTCTATGGAACCAATCTCTGCGAACACTGAATATAGCCCTTAAGCTTTTAGGGAGGGAAGGAGATGATATGATGCCTGATTTAGAATGCAGAGGAGATATGAAGCTGTAGTATAGACTGCAAACTCTGCACAGTGCTACAAAGTTAATAATAAACTGAACAGTATTCCCTTCATGCCTAGTCAAACGGTTCCTGGTTATTCTTTGTATGCCCTGGATGTTCAAATTCAAGTATATATGAATGACCATTGTATGTTCATGTTTGATGAATTCTTTATACGTATTTGTGGTCCAGCGGTTGCAGCAATTGCATGAGTATTGATCTTCATAGGTATGCGTACATGCATGCATATATATAAAAAAAGAGGAGATTTTCTTAGTACATGCTTGGACTGGAGTCCAACAGCATTATGCATGCACGTATATAAAAAAAGAAAGGAGATCCTCTCAGTACATGCTTGGACCGAAGTCCAAGTACGTATTAAGAGGATCTCTATTCATAAAAAGGGGTAGTCCAGTGCCATGCTCTGGGGAGGGTCAGTTGTATGCAACATTACCCAAAAAAAGAATATTCACAAAATACTTCTTTCTTGTACCATACTTTTATTGGATATATCAAAAATATTCCATGAATATTCTTAGTATATGTATATATATATTAATGGTTTTTAACCGGAGGGGTTTTTCAGGGAGGATTTACAGATTGTGGGGGGTTTAATATAAATATGAAGTCTGGAACGATTAGTGCAGAACAGAAGGGACCAAAAAGTAAAAAAAATCCATATATATTTTTAGCCTGTTTAAAAGTTGGGGAACATTTAAATATCCCTTTAATGAAAACAAAGGCAAACTCAAATGGACTCTTCTCCAACCTCTGACAGGAGTTGTACAAACAGCATTTTGTGTTTGAATTCTTACCTTTCTTGTTTTCACTGTTGGACCGAGGGAGTCATGCAGATAGTAGACTTGTTTCCTATAACTTTATAAAATTCAATCTTTTGCATGCAGAATGGACATGTTAATTCATGAGGGAAGAGTGCTTATTTTGGTGGTTTTGATCTCTCTCTCTCTCTCTCTCTCTCTCTCTCTCTCCTCTCTGATGTTATCTCTTTCATAAGAGACGAGTGGACAACAAGACAAGCAGGTGTTCTCAAATTCACATGGGCATTGGACTATGGATGACGAATTATTTGTCCTATCCGACCTATTAGGCCGGCGCCCTCTGCCCCCAATTGCGCCGGGCCGGCCTCATCCAGTAGTACGCAACAGAAGCCACCGCTATCCTACGTAAATCCCAATCTGACGGCCAGGATCGACTCTCCATGGAGTGGGGCCCATGCCACCGGAGCGCAGCCCTCCCTCCCTTGGGACTGTGCCTGCTGAGCGCGTCAAATAAGTGTGGGAGATGTATTTACAAAAAATTTACTCGTGAGCTGTGATTTGTAGTTGCATGGGGCCTTTTTCCTTGTCGACAAAAATTGCGAGATCAAATTTTTTCATGGTATATACAATTTGTATGAGCTCATGGAGTCTATATGCTCGAGAAGATTGACTTAGATGATGGATCCTTCTCGAGTAGTCATTTGTGAATTGAAGACGAGTTATTGGCTGATGTGGCATCTAAATTGTTTATATATATATATATTATTGAGATAATATCATAAGATAATAATAATAAATTTTGATATCTATTAATATTATTGGAATAGATAAGATAATAATAACTAATTTCTTTATTAACGAAATCAGTCTCTCTCTCACTCTCAATCCATATTTCAAAACAACATTTATTTGAATAATTTCATGTGATAATAACAATAACCTTCAACTTATTTTTTAGTTTTATTTCTCAATCTATATTTTAATTGAATACGACGGTTCTGAACTTTTAATGTTTACTAAACAACTAATCTAATATTTATAGAAAAAATATTAATATTTTTAAATATATATTCTTCTATAATTATTTTATTTATGCTTTCAAAAAATATAAAAGATTAAGTTCACTTATATTAATTATATTTTTTATTTAAATATGTTAATTGACTGTGCATCGCATGAGGTTGTAACTAGTATATATATATATATATATATATATATATATATATATATATATATATATTTATATATATCCGAGTACTCTCCACACGCGGGTAAAACTCTTTAGTGAATTTTTACTTATTGTTATGAAAACTCCCCAACCCACAAGCGGTCAGTGGAGCTCGTGAGAGGTTTATTTTTCCCCTGTTATTTGACCCTCAACGTAGATGAGAAAAGAAAACTCTAGTAAAGAAAAAATTAATATAAAAGATAAATGCTCAGAACTAGGCCGACTGAAAAGAAAAATAAAAAACAAATCACATCCTAACAAATGTCCACCGTGCACGATTTCTTCGGTCACCACGGCCCACGGGGAGCAAATATTCCATTGGGATTTTGGTATATATACCTCTCCAAACTATTATATTTGTATATATATTTCTAACTCTTACATATTATTATAAATGCGCTTGACATTTTCAAAAACAATACAGTTATTCCTCCCAAAAATGCCTTAAACTCTAACTCATAATGTTCAAAGGATTCATATATTTTTACATATATATTTTTAAATTTATTAAGATCATATATACATATATATACATCAGAATTTATAATTTTTTTAACATATTCCCCTGAAATTCACAGTATTTTAATTGAAGGATATGAATACAATGTTTCTGAAAATGTCAGGAATATTTTACAACAGCATGTCATATAGATTACAGCCGTACATATATATACAAAAACCCTATTTTCTATTTTCCACTATTTTCCCCTCCCCATGAGTTGTCCTCCAACACGTCGTGCTCTCGGAGTCGCACGGGGATCCGGATGCGGGGCGATCGGACCCTCCCACCAACGTCATCCCAAACTCGGCGTGGATCGTGATGCCTCATACTCCGGGAGTATCGTGGCACGTCCTGGTTGGTCATGGGTAACGAAGACAACCCCGTCGTGCGCGTTGGAAGAGGAGAAGAGAGACCAGAGTGGGCCGTCGCCTCGCCGACGGGTTCTGCTTTCCTCTTCCTTTCTCTCTCTTCCCCTTTCTTTCTCTCTCTTATACGCCGCGCCCCCATCGGAACCCTAACCCTAATCTCCTCCGGCTTCGGGAAGGGGAGGGGCGGAGAACGGGAGAAGGGGTTCTTCCACTGCAGGAGGGCATGCCGGCGCGGCGTTGCGACCTGCGATCTCGTGCCCCTCTTCTGCGGCCCCTCTTGCTGGTGCTTTCCCGCTGGTGCGTCTTCTCCGGTCGAATTGAGCTGTGTTTTGCTTCGATTTTTGCTTGTCGTATTGTCGTGGCGTGAATGGATCCGTGAATTCGCAGAAGAGGAGGTCGGGGGAGTGGACTGCGCTTTTGTCGTCCTTCTGTGGGATTTTGTGGCGGTCGCGCGTTTGGGGGTGCTCAGATGCCCGAGGACGATCTCGTAGAGCTCAAGTTCCGGCTCTACGATGGGACGGACATAGGTCCGACCCGGTATGCCGCGTCTGCCACCGTGGCGGCGCTCAAGGAAAGGATTGTGTCGGAATGGCCCCGAGGTGAGAATCCTTAGGTGTACTCTGTTTGATATCTTTCTCGTTTTCTCTTGAGCGCGATGGCGTCGTTGTAATGGTTGGTTTAATGCGTTATCCTTCTAGTATCAACCTAAGATTTGTAGAAAGAACCGTTCAATTGCTTATTCCATTCGAACTTTACATTTCCATGCCTTAAAAAGGTTTACTTTTCTTATGATCTCTAATTCTGTAGGAAGTTAGTAGTCATGTGTACAAATGCCTGTTAGGTTGCTGAGCTTCAAGTATGGATTGATTATAATATAATGGTTCTATGCTGGAGGTGGTAAATTGTCCTGCTCCGGGTGGAGCATTGAGAAGCAATAGCAACTTTGTCGAATCTATGGATTTAACTCTTTGGATCAGCCCTGATTTGATCAAAGGGCGATGTTGGGAATACCGGTGGGTGGATGGGTAGTACTGCAAATGCATTGAATGAAAAAGAAGGGAATGTACAAGTTAAACACATAGGTTCCATAACTTGTAGAATAAAGCAATTACCTTCGAAGGGTTAGATTCCATGTAGACATATTGAATGAGGTGCCATATTTTCATATGGATAGGTTCTGGAAGCTGATGACTTCCCATGTAGGAAGGATGTAGTTTGGTACTGTAAGCACACATACTTTTTGGATAAGTGGACCACGGTATGTCTTTCTGGTTCAAATGACTCCCAAAATTTGGTGAACCTTTGCATATTTTTTGGCTTTTTTGAAAGGAAATTCTATATGTAACTTGGTGGCTTTATGAATCTAGGTTGTTTTTCGTTTTTTTGTATGTATAGTTGCTTCATTTTTTTTGTAAAATCTTGCCGATAAGTGTTATAGTAAGAAATTGTCTTTGCTTGCATCTAAACTCCGACAAATTTTAGTTGTCATGTTTAATATGTTGTTAAGTGTATAGTTGCATTTTCAATTTTGTAGCAAGTAGGACCTTTACTTATGAAGCACACATATATCAAATGTTTGTCAAGAACAACATGGTAAAAGGGACTGCTTCAAAATGAGGTTGCCACTACGATGCATGGGCATGTGCCATGTTGCTGCCTACGTGTTTCTGGAACATGGGAAATTAGGTGGCATGAAAAAAAAAGTTTATAAGGCAGCACAAAAAGGGGATAAAAACAGACATTCTCATCACTGGAGAGCGCCCTCATGCGCTCGAAAGCGCATCAGGGCGCTCTCCAGTGCATGAGTCCAGTGCACTCATGCTCCGGAGAATGCCCTGATGCGCTTGAGAGTGCTAGGATGCTCTCGAGCACCTCAGGATGCGCTCGAGATCACATACGGAGGGGAAATTTTTTTTTTATTATTTTTTGGCTGACGTCAGGATGCATTTATGTGGGGGGACATCCCCATGTGTGCGCTCCATATGGCAGAATGAGACTGGGAGGCCCATTCCACGTTAGCTTGCTGCAATGCAGCAAGTAAAACTCCTAGACAAAAAGGTCAATTAGGAAAGGCTTCTGGTTGTTATTCTTTCTGGTCGAAAAAATTGAATGAGAGAACTTCACAAAATGAGGAAAGACTATATTAGACTGGAGGGTACTGCTTGGTTGTTGGGTCCTAGTGGTGGTTATGTTCCAGTTCTTTGAAGATTGGATTTTCCAAGTATCAAGGTGAGAGGCTTTTTAAGGTCCTAGTGGTGGTTATGTTCCAGTTCTTTGAAGATTGGATTTTCCAAGTATCAAGGTGAGAGGCTTTTTAAGGTCCTAGTGGTGGTTATGTTCCAGTTCTTTGAAGATTGGATTTTCCAAGTATCAAGGTGAGAGGCTTTTTAAACCAGGGTTCGCCGACTTGAAGAGTCGGCCTGACTCGGATCTTCCATGATGCTGTACGAGTCCATCCAAGTGAGGCTGACTCGCACAGACTCGGCCGAGTAGCATGAAAAATGGAGTTTTTTTTTAATGGATTTCAAACCCTCAAAACCTTGAAAAATCCTCAAATCTAAATGCAAACCTTGGTCCAAATCGATTTCCACGAAGCTGAATCGAAAGGATGCACACCGTCGGCATCAATTTCGTGTGGATGAGCTAAAACCCATAAGATTTGTGGGGAGAGAGAATGGTTCAAAGTTAAAACCCTAAAAATCTTTTAAAAATTCAGAAAATGAACCCAAACAAATCCAAAAATGGACCAAACACCTTGAGCCGACACGGGTCCATTGGGCTTGGGACATTAGAGCCATGATACAGTTCGAGTCGCCTGAGTGGCCACGATCTGGTCCCATACAGCGAACCATGTTTTAAACATTGGTTGATGGTTGATGCTCATGACTTTTTTTGTATAGAAATGCATCTGGCCTTTTCTTATCTCAAGATGTGTGACAAGGCTTATTGAATCATGAATGTTCATGAACTTATTTTTCTTTATTTAGTTCCTTTCTTATGATTTTTTTGGATGTTTATTTGCTAAATGAAGGTGCTCATTTTTCATTTTGTATATTGTCTTATTAGTTTCAGTGCATCTTGTAACTTTCTGCATTTTTTTTCTGAAACATGTCACTCATTTAAAGCTTTAATGAGCCTAAAGAAAGGAGTTTAAATCTGAGAAGGCTGTCCATGGGAGTTTCCATAGTTGGCCATCAGTATCAGTTTGCTCCTCATAACTTATGGACTTCGCTCCCTTCAGCGTGCATGTGTATGCATGTGTTACCCCTATCTGTTTGTTCACATTGATTTTTTACTCATCAGGACAATGGGTTATATATGTTTTACCCCTATCTATTTGCCCACATTTATTGTTTTTGCATCAGGACAATGGGTTATATAATTTTTTCGGGAATGGTCCTCTAAGGGGAAAATTTCATGCAATAGTGGAAAACAGTGTAGTTATTTGCATATAGATTTCCCTATGCATTGTGTCAGCAAACAATGGATGAGGTTAAGAGTAATGGGGAAGGTATCAACAGAAGAACTTCTCAAGGATTGTATTGAATTTTGGGATGCATGTTATGATCCTGAATTGAAGTGCCATAGGCTATTATTTTGTCACGTACATTCTTTATGGTTCCATTTGTATTCCTCCAGAATATTCAAGCCAATGGATTAGTGCAGCCTGGAACAACCGTGCCTGTTCTTATTTGTTTTTTCATTACTGTTAAATATAAGATTGACTCTGTTACATTCATTTTCTGTAGATAAAAAGATAATACCAAAGGCTGCCAATGATCTGAGATTGATCAGTGCGGGGAAAGTCTTGGAAAACAACAAAACCGTTGGACAATGCCGAATACCTTTTGGTGAACTTCCTGGAGGTGTAATCACCATGCATGTTGTTGTTCAACCATCAGTGACTAAAATGAAGACAGGTTTGTGCCATTTTAACGTTCATATCTGTTGTATCCACCTGTTCTGTATGTTGGCATGTAGAGATGACATAACACTTTACTCTTAATTTGACTCATTGTTTCAAAGCATCTCCTAGGTGATAAGGCGTTCCATGTCGCCCAAGGTGAGCAGCCCATTAAGGCGCTCGCCTAGGCCGCCTAAGGCCTGCCCAGCTTGCTTATATAAACTAGGCTTCGCCTAGGTGCCTTGCCTTGTCTCTTAAGCAATAAGGCGGTAGACCACCGCCTTGGCTACCTTGACAACATTGGTTTGACTGTTGGATCTAACCCATGGGTCTTAACCTTCACAAACCCCTCCATGGTGGCGTGTGCACAGAATCCATGCCAGATGTGCTATGGATTTCTGCCATGGTGGACTTTCCAAGCGGCAGGAATCTTGTCCAGCACAAGCTGGATCTGCTCAGCGCGGGAGTGCTGGGCTGTCAATCAGATGGCTAATGGCCCAGTGCCCCCACATGGGAATCCTCATTTTATCCTCCCTCCGGCAAGCCTGCCCACGTAACCAGCCTACCCCTCCATGAAGCTGCCCCAACATAGCTGGGCCCATGGATTGAAGGCTCAGTGCTCCCACATGGTAATCCTCATTTCATTCCCCAGCAGTCGTGCCCATGTCACCGGCCTGCCCCTTCGTGAATTTTGCAGCACCAAAGGCGCCCTAACATGACTGGTCCCCACAGATTAACTATGAGTTAAAAAAGCTAGGCCATTTGATCATATAATAACATGAGATTGGATGGCCAAGAGGTTGGCAGGAATGTTTCCTGTTACTTGGTAATGGGAAATCCATCCTCATATATGTACACAAACAGAATACAGTAACCATAAAGCCTTTTTGTCATCTGCAAAATGATAAGGTGCCAGTCCATTAATATCAGGATAGAACAAGAAGGCAAGAGAAAGTTAAATTGGCCAATGAAATAGCAACTAGTAACAGAGTGAGAGCAACCAAGAGCATTCAGAAACCTATCATATCTTGTTTCGGTGCATCAAGCAAAGGTACACGTTGGTGAGGGGCCCCTTGCTATTCTTATGGTTAGATGACGTTATTTGGCCTTCTAAAAAGAAGCTAAATCACATGCAAACTGGACCAACTTTGAGTACAGTTGATTAGTGATGCGGGACAGCTATTTTTAAAAAGATCTGACACCTAACTAAGATCCGAGATCAGCAACGAACACACATAGGCCAGCAGATAAACACGAGCGGCCACATCTTCCATGGGTGATATGTGTGAAGATAACAAAAATTAAGTCAAGGAGCCGTCCTGCAGTGCGAAAATGGAATGGACCGAAGGTAGTAAGAACTACCTCAGTCTAGGGCAGCAACAGCACAATGAAACATCTCAAATTTAAGGCCACGAGGCAGGTTACTCAACCTCACACATCCGGCAGCAAATTTAATATGCTGGCTAGGACCCTAATCTCACAAGCACGGGAACAGGTTTAACCATATATTAAACCAAGCAAGCCAAGATGGAACATGTAATCAACATTAACCGATCTGCTGTCAAACGGGACCGAAACTGAGGCTGCAACAATCCACGTACGGGCAATGAGTGGGCTGCGAACACCCAGGTAGCAGGGGCCTCTCGGGAGGCAGTGGTCAAGGGCGGAACCCACAGAGTGGGCTTGGGGATCCGGAGCTGGCTCAGGCCTGCATGGGCTGGCCTAGACATGGGCGGCGTGGCCCGGGCTTGGGCCCAGGCACGGTCGACAATTCTGGAGCGGGCGACTGCAGCGAGGGCGCCACGTGGCGCTGCCGCGTGTGGGACACGTCAGGCGATGACGTGCTCGGGCATGCGCGGCCCGTTCGCCACGTGGCAGCGGCTCAAGCGGGAAGCGCCTACACGGGCACAGGTGACGAGATGGCGCCGCATGAACGCGGCGAACTTGCCGTGTGGTGGCACAGGGTCTGCAGGCTCCCCCTTGCCTGCTTTGATCGGGCAGGCGGCGGAATGAGGAAGGGAGAGAGGAGAAGAGGGCGCGGCAACAAGAGAGAGAGAGAGAGAGAGAGAGAGAGGAAAACGACAGAGGAAGAAGAAAAGGAGCTCGACTTCACACCCTAGGGCTTTGTGCCTAGTGCACACACGCGCATAGCGGCTCAAAACTATTTGCATTCAATAATCATCATCGAGTCTCCAAGAGAGATGCTTAAATAGAGTTCCCAAATCCTAATGAAGCCCTAAAAATGTATATGACCAAAATAACCCCTAAGTTAAAATAAAAGAGAAAATCGTACAGGAAAAATAAAAAATACTTAAATGGGATAAAAAATGGGCCGTACACATGTCCACAATGTCCATAAACACTCAATATTAGGACTGTCAACGGAAATCCGATTATCCGATTTTTCGATCCGTTATCTAAAAAAAATATTCGTTTCCGATAAAAAATATCTGTCCGATAGCTATCGGAATCGGATATTTCCGATAAGCTATTGGAATCAGAAACAGAAACTCCTGTTTCTGTATCTACTTTCCGATTTTCGATTCTGATTGTTATTAAATTTATTATTAAGAATAATATTAATCTTAAGATTGTTTTAATCTTATTAATCATTATCTAATATAATTAATCATTATCTAATATACAAAGATTTCATTTTATATGTTTTAAACAAATAAATCAAGAAATCAGTAATTTTTTATAATTATCGGAAATAATATCCGATTCTGATATCGAAATCGGAAACGGAAAATAGATTTTTCCGATTTTATCGGAAACGGAAACGAATAATGCACTTTTCGATCTTATCGGAATCGGAAACGAAAACAGACTATCCTTATCAGAATCGGAAAACGGAAACACCTGTTTTCGTATCCGTATCCTACCCGTTTACAGCCCTACGCAATATGCTCATCAGTCCTCAAACTAATCATCGTCAAGCCACAGGGATATCGAGGTCGCTGCCGACGTCTTCCTCCGACGGTAAACGTGGGTTGGGTCGAACCGGACCCGTACACGGGTGTCCTCACCAATTAGGCTGATTCATGTGGTCAGACATAGGGCCCTAACCAATTTACCCAAATTCACATAAGTGTAATACTTGGTGCAATGCACCCTGTGCTGTACGCAGGGACATTGCAGTGGGTTTTTTTTTTTCTTTTAGGTTTGCCCCGGGGTGACCTACCTGTTTGTACAGTGTATTGCCCGATCAGACGTCCCCAAAAAATCTGAAAAATAAAAACTGACCCCAATGAACAGTGAAAAATGCCTTTAATGGCCTGAGCCCAATACTGGTTTTTTATTTTTCAGATTTTTTTTGAGACGTTCGATCGGGGATTGCACTGTATAGACGTGTAAGGCACTTCGGTGCCAACCTAAAAAAAAGTTCAATTTTTCTTTTTAACCTACTGCAATGCTCCTGCGTGCAGCAACAGGGGGCATGCTGCAGATATTACTCTTTACAGAATACACTTTTCATTATTCTGTTGTGCTACTGACCTTGTGCACATCCTTGGATTTCTTGGACTCCTGGACTGTGCTTGTGAATTATCATGACACTGCTATAACATCTATGTTGGCCTTCTATTGAAGAAAAAATTATTGATGGCTGGTTATTCTTGTAGATCCATCTTTTCTGAAGTTAGAATTTTACTAGTACTTGTTTCTTATGATTGGTTTTGTTTGATGGTTTTAAAAACAACCTCCTAAATCTTCATGTCACTATTGTCCAACCAGAGAAGAAGGTGGAAGAGCAACCAAAGAAGACATTGTGCTCATGTTCTATTCTGTAAGATGCGGGGAGATCAGCACAAGATAATGCAGGTTAGCATCATTTCTACCATGCAGTCTATCTTGACACGGGGGACATTGGCCATCTATACTCGTGAGTGGTGCTCTTGTTTGAAAGAACGATTATTACGTTTACGCAGAATGCACAGAATGTAATTTGTTGTCCTCCTTTTCGCCTCTTCTTATTCTTTTTCCTTTCCTGTCTTAAAGATTGTCCTCTCTCAGAAATGTGCATATTCTTGGCAGATTGCCATGAGTCCGTGAACGAGGGGTTTCAAGGGCTCCTCATACACTAGGTTCTTGATTAGTAAAATGTCATATCATAGAGTTTTATATTTTAGAAATGCTTCCTTCGCTCCCTTGACTGTTCCGTGGTGAAATCTTTTAATCTTATGTGCCTATTACACCTAAATGGATCTAGCTTTATTTGGCACTAGATTGAAGTCCAGGAGATAAAGCTACAGTATGTTGTAGTGTGCTATTTTTCAAGGCAGAAAATCCGAGGTTTTGGATCAGCTGTTGTGGCCCTATCATACGATGACCCTCCTTTGGAGGTCTAGCATCAAGTTCCACCTGAGTGGAGGGGTGAGTTACCCCTTGGACTTGTTCATCCTCCCTCACGGTGAGACACTCATGTTTGGAATATTTGCCTCAAAGGTTAGAGTTACTGCAATTATGCGGAAAGGTCTTTTATTATTGCCTCTTTTCGTGTGGTCTTCATGTCACATCAGTGGGTCATGTTCAGTTTTGTCACCCATAATAAACTCCAAGCCTTAACCTGATAAACGAGAGTTGTACAAGAGGGGATTGTGTTCACAAGCTTGCAGATAATACTTTCCAGCAAATCAAGATTCAGGTTCACCTTATGGTTAATTACCTACATCTAATATGAAATTAAGTACGCCGGCTCACAAGGAGGCATGTCATTGACCAAGGCGTTTGCTGAGGGGACTCCGCTGATCTCCAGCAAGATCTCCTTTTAGAGACCAAGACAAACTCGCACAGGCCTCTTGCGGTTGGGTGGGCATCAAGGGTGGAATTTGGATCCTCTGTGTCCTCGTACAGGCAACCAATATGGTAAGTTGGTAGCAAACGTAGGAATGAGATTGTCTGGACCATTTTGAGTGGATTTCTGTGCACCTCCAGACTCAACAAAGGGGGGGCAAATGGGTCATTTGCATTTCAAGTGATAGAACCGATTAAGTACATCACCTATTGTTGAGTTTGCTGGTGCATCGAGGTCCAGACAAACCAGTCCAGACGATCTCGTTCCGCAAATGTGATACCCACACATTCAGCCAGGGTGTCAATTGCTGTACGAAACGGAATGACTGATGTTTGTTCTGGGCACGATCTATTTGTTCTGAATATCTCTGTTTTAATAACTTATAAAAGTGAGACACAAATGTTAAATTGATAGTTTAGCTTTCTTGTTGGAAAGACTTATCGAAAATTCTATTGGAGTTGCAAAATTGTCAAGACAGAGTTTAACACCATATAGAAGTAAGTGTTCACGCACAACGGTGAGGAGGAATATAGTTCATGACTGCCGTAAGATTAAATGAAGGTTACGTTATATATCAGTAATCGAAAAGGACGCTTTTGAGGACGAATGCAGAAGTTGGATGACAATACTCATTTTGATTGCGCATTTGGAAGGTTAGCAAAAATATAATTGAACATTAGAGAATATAATTCTTTAAAAAGCTTAGAAGATTAATATTAATATGTTTTGTAAAATATGATCTGATGAGGCAGAATCTGATTCGGCTCATTAAAACAAGTCCAAACTCAGTTCAGCCTAGCAGCAGCAGTACAAGGCCCTCAGAGAGCTTTCGGCCCATCAGCGGCCTAACAGCCTTCGGCCCGTAAGCGGCACCGTTGTTTCCAGCCCAACAGGCTTCGGCCCGTCAGCGGCCCATCAGCCTACAGCCCGGGAGCAGCCCGGCAGCCCCAGGCCCAGCAGGTTTCGGCCCATCAGTGGTCTAACTCCCTTCGGCCCGATAGCCGAGTCCGGCCCACTCCGGTGGAGGACTAGGCACTATGGCGGTTTACCAGTAAGTCCGGACATAGTCCTATATCAGCTGTCACCGTTAACCATCCTCTATCCTCTGCTATAAATACACCGCTATTTATTGCCAAAGATATGAGATTTTATGCCTCCGAGACCCTCAAGGACTATAGTCCAAAAAGCATTAAAGCTACTCTTTGCCTTCTGAATCGAATCTTCTTCAGAAGCTAACTTGACCGTCGGAGGGGGTTCCCGAGGGCCGAACTCCGGGACTCATGCTGACCGGTTTTCTTCTTCTTTCCCTCTTGCAGGGGCTCGGTTCGAATCGTCGCCGACCTCCTCGAGTCGATATCGGCCGCCGACCTCGGACTTCTCCCACCGGTCTTGACGCCGTGCGCCGGCTGCGTTCCCGACCGAAGGAGCCTCGGCCCCGCCTTTCGAAGACAAGCCAACATCTGACCGAGCCACCTTCGGTCTCGGACCTTCGGCTTCGTCTCTGCCTCCATTGCCTTTCGGATCCCCGTCGGGCCTCTTGCACCGATCCGACCCAGCTCCGGATCTCTAACTTCGGATTCCAGTCTCGGAATCCGGTCGTGATAGCTTTCGTTACATCACGTGGCGCCGTCTGTGGGAAACAAACAAACAAGTCATGTCTCAACGACCTGTCACCCGGCGATCCGGACAAAGCGAAGCAGAGACACGGGAAGCCTCCGCGCAGTTACAACACTCTGAAGGCGCCCCGTCCGCCCCGCCAGGCGCGACTCTGCCAGTCATACCAGAGTCGCACGCCGCGGGAGACGACCGGGTGGGATTGCTCCAGCAGTAAGTGACTACGCTGGCCGCAGCCGTCACCTCCCTGGCGCCTCTTCAGGAGATGGTATCCGCCATCGCCCAGCGCATGGGACTGCTGGGCCAGCTTCCTCAACAAGAACCACTCCCTCCACTCTGTCCGGTCCAAGATGCGAGGTTTCGGCCAACTCCTGCGCCGGTTTCCCCTGCCGAAACCGTTACGGCACGCAGCGAGCCCTCGGCACTGCCTGCCCGAGCTCCTCGCGTTGACCGCCTGACGGAGCAGGGCTATGCTTCGTCGGAATTCTGGCCGGACCGGACTGGAGGACCATCAGTCGCTACGTCGACCGCCCCGGACTTGGACCGGCGGCTGACGGCAATGCGAAAGGAAATACAGAAGATGGTGTCTCGGCCCTATGGGGCGCCCCTTGCCAGCACCATCCTGGAACAAACCCCGTTCACGCCAGAGCTCCTGGCTGCCGAGGTGCCTCCCAATTTCAAGTTGCCGAAGGGCCCCCTCTACGACGGAATGACAGATCAGGTCTGTCACTTTCAGAGGTTCAACACCTACCTCTCGGTCCGAGGGATCGCCGAGGCAGTCCGCTGCCGTCTTTTTCCCCTCACCCTGGAGAAGATCGCCCTCACCTGGTTCGAGACGTTGGCCCCCAACTCCATCCACTCCCTAGTCCAGTTGGGCCAGTTGTTTATCGACCAATTTTATGATGCCACCCGGCAGTGCAAAACCTCCGCCAGCCTGTTGGCCATCCGGCAAGGCCCCACCGAAACTCTCCAAGAGTATTTTACCAAGTTCCGGACCGAGGCCGCCCAAATCCCAAGCCTCGACAGCTCGATTGCAGTTTCGGTCGTAATCAGAGGGTGCCGGGATGAAGGGCTCCTCGGCTCCATCGGGAAGCGCCATCCTGCCACCTTTCAGGACCTCGTAGTTCGGACCCGCAAGTACATCAACCGGAAAGCTCTGATGATGTCCAAGAGCAAGAATACTGTCGAAGCAGTATCGGCGGCTACCCTTCCAGCGGTTCACTCCCATCCGGATGATCAGGAACCCTCTCGCAAGCGATACAGGAGGGAAAGGAGGGACCGAGACTAGCGCCGGGATTCGCAGTGGTATTATCTGCCGTCACCAATCCACCCTCCCCGATGCTCGTGAAGGTGAAGGGTATGCCTCGGCAGCCAGAGCACGTCAACTGATTCTCGCCGAGGGAACTCCTGCGAGTACTGAGAGTACCATCGGGAAACCGGCCATTCGGCTGACGAACGCCGGCACCTTCGGGAGGAGATTGATCGCCTCGTCCGAGATTGCCTCGGCTAAAGGTCTATCTCTCCAGTATCCCCATATTATCTGAGCTGGTCCGAGGAGAACAGTTGTTCGTATGCCTCGCCGCATCGGAAACAGCTATCAGCACCATCCTCGTCCGAGAAGAAGGCTCCGGCCCAACTTCCTCGCGCAAAGGAAAGTTCGACATCTCTTATGGGCCTCGAACCGCGATGAAGGCTCAGGCTTGGCCAGCTTTATTTGCCGAGCTCACTCCCGAACAACCCTCGGCCCCTCAGCCGGAAGTCTAAGCTACTATGGACGCCGAACCTACTTCGGCTCCTTCGTCGGCGCATCGACAGGTCCGGTATTCTAAGTCCGCAGGTCCTTCGATCCGACGAATGGTTTCAGCCATGTATTTCCGGATCAGGACGCGGCATGGTTCTTCTAAGTCCGCGGGTCCTTCGATCCGACGAATGGTTTCGGCCATGTATTTCCGGATCAGGACGCGGCATGGTTCTTTTAAGTCCACGGGTCCTTCGATCCGACGAATGGTTTCGGCCATGTATTTCCGGATCAGGACGCGGCATGGTTCTTCTAAGTCCGCGGGTCCTTCGATCCGACGAATGGTTTCGGCCATGTATTTCCGAATCAGGACGCGGCATGATTCTTTTAAGTCCGCGGGTCCTTCGATCCGACGAATGGTTTCGGCCATGTATTTCCAGATCAGGACGCGGCATGGTTCTTTTAAGTCCGCGGGTCCTTCGATCCGACGAATGGTTTCGGCCATGTATTTCCGGATCAGGACGCGGCATGGTTCTTCTAAGTCCGCGGGTCCTTCGATCCGACGAATGGTTTCGGCCATGTATTTCCGGATCAGGACGCGGCATGGTTCTTCTAAGTCCGCGAGTCCTTCGATCCGACGAATGGTTTCGGCCATATATTTCCGGATCAGGACGGGGCATGGTTCTTCTAAGTCTGCGGGTCCTTCGATCCGACGAATGGTTTCGGCCATGTATTTCCGGATCAGGACGCGGCATGGTTCTTCTAAGTCCGCGGGTCCTTTGATCCGACGAATGGTTTCGGCCATGTATTTCCGGATCAGGACGCGGCATGGTTCTTCTAAGTCCGCGGGTCCTTCGATCCGACGAATGGTTTCGACCATGTATTTCCGGATCAGGACGCGGTATGGCTTTTCTAAGTCCGCAGGTACCTCGGTCCGTCGAATGGCTTCGGCCATATAATCCCGATCGGGAAGCGGCATGGTATTCTTAGTCCGTGTAAACCATACCGGGAGTGGCTTCGGCCATGCAAACCGTATCGGGAGCGGCATGGCTTCGGCCACATACATAATCGAAATTCGGCTATCTACTCAAAGACATGTTATGAAGCAAGCAAACGGAGGTCCTTTCTATATATACACAAAGTCTCGGCCTAAGACGAAGGTATCTCCGACAAAGTCCCGGCCTCAGACGAGGCTGTTTTTCACCAGCCCTTGGCCGGCCTAAGGTAGCTTTTTTTTTTTTTACAAAGCAAATGTTTCAAACAAAGCACATACCGTATTATTCTTCCGAGGAGGCTTCGGGCTATACTCTCGCCATCTCAGAACTGAGGAAGACAAGAGTGGGGGGCTATGTGATGAGGCAGAATCCGATTCGGCCCATTAAAACAAGCCCAAACCCAGTTCAGCCCAGCAGCAGCAGTACAAGGCCCTCATGGAGCCTTCGGCCCATCAGCGGCCCAACAGCCCTCGGCCCGTAAACGGCACCGTTGTTCCCGGCCCAACAGGCTTCGGCCCGTCAGCGGCCCATCAGCCTACGGCCCGGGAGCAGCCCGGCAGCCCCAGGCCCAGCAGTCTTCGGCCCATCAGCAGCCCAACCCCCTTCGGCCCGATAGCCGAGTCCGGCCCATTCCGGTGGAGGACTAGGCACTATGGCAGTTTACCAGTAAGCCCGGACATAGTCTTATATCGGCTGTCACCGTTAACCATCCTCTATTCTCTGCTATAAATACACCGCTATTTATTGCCAAAGGTATATGATTCTATGCATCCGAGACCCTCAAGGACTATAGTCCAAAAAATATTAAAGTTACTCTTTGCCTTCTGAATCGAATTTTCTTCAGAAGCTAACTTGACCGTCGGAGGGGGTTCCCGAGGGCCGAACCCCGGGACTCCTGCTGACCGGTTTTCTTCTTCTTTTCCTCCTGCAGGGGCTCGGTTCGAATCGTCGCCGACCTCGGACTTCTCCCATCGGTCTCAACGCCGTGCGCCGGTTGCATCCCCGACCGAAGGAGCCTCGGCTCCGCCTTCCGAAGACAAGCCAACATCTGACCGAGCCACCTTCGGCCTCAGACCTTCGGCTTCGTCTCTGCCTCCATCGCCTTCCGGATCCCCATCGGGCTTCTTGCACCGATCCGACCCAGCTCCGGATCCCTAACTTCGGATTCCATCCTCGGAATCCGGTCGTGATAGCTTCGGCTACATCATGATCCAAAAATTTTGATCTCAAACAATCAGAGTGGGAAACAGTTGAACAAGAAATGTTCTCAAACTAAATATCTACCACTTGGCATGCCAAGCTCTATGTATGCATTCACCGCGTCTAACTTGAAGATCAGATAACGAAGAAATAAAGTGTATCATATTTACGTTAAGTATTCTTCTGTCATCTGATATGCAAATCAAATGCTAAGAAGTTAAAAGTAACTTTCAAATAGAAATTTTGTCAAACACGCCTTATGACAAACATAAACTAACGAAGGTGGGAGGGAACCAGACACTAGCCAGGGGCATGGTTGTCTTAAGAAAAATTGAGCCTTCGTTCCTTTATATTTCCTTCGATCTCAATTTAAGCAAAATTCAACCTAACCCGTAGTTTCTAAGTCAGATTTCAGAGTCGGCCAATGGGAAACTTCTAACTTGGAACACTTTGTACAGAGGGTACATTACCCATGAATCCTTTCTTTTTACATCCAGAAACGTAAGTTTTTTTTTCCTCATCACCCTCACTTTGGAAGGGGAGAAGTGTGAGAAAAACGACATTTGTCTACGGACAGTCAAGGCGGATTGCAGAGAAACGTGATGTTCTGTTTGAAAAGAGTATTAGTTTTGATATAATATTAATTTTGATATTAATATTTTTAAAATTTATAGTATTGATATGAAGGATGACAGTTCAACGTGAAAGAGAGGGTATGTAGTGAGAAAGAGTAGGGAGAGGAAGCCTTCGAATTTAAATTCTAATATTTTTATTTTTTGATATTCTGATGGGTAGTAATCAGTAAATGGCATGGATGACGTACACGTGTCTCGCCGCCAACCAGCCCGTCACCTTCTCGGGATGGACGGTAAGTTGCGCGTGCTGTACGGCGTCAGGGGTACCTAGCTCTTCTGGTCTGGCAGTGGTCGCCTGGTCGGGCGAGAGTACCTGCACCGCCCTTTGCCGCACTCTCAGCAGCAACGGTTCCGTTAGATGCGATTCGGCGGTGGGGCCACCCGCTGACGTGGCTCTTGCTCACGCCATTCTCTCCACCCCCCTTCCCCCTTCGCCTCTCGCTACAGTTTCCTCATTTCTGGAGTACCCTCTGTACCCCCTAGATTCCAAATTGTGAATTTACTTCTTTCCGTATATAACACAATGGTCATACCTTACTCTCCTGCCGCATGCGGGCCTTGCGGGTTTGCTCGTTCATTTCTATTTTACTATCGGCTTTTTACATCTAACTCCCCAAGGAGATTTTAACTTTTCGAAGAGCGACAATATTTTGGGCGAAGAATAAATGTGTGTAAAAAAGAGAATGGCTGTATGCACCGACATTCCCATTCCCCACCAAGGACGAATAATAATTAAATAGGAAGAATATCCGAGTCTAACATAGAAAAATAAGGTAGGAAATATTATAAGCAACCGTGTGGAATATTTTTAGAAGCTACGAAGCATTCCGACCTACGTTGCAGACCCCCGTCCTTACCTCATAGTGAGAAAATTCTGGTCTCCAAGACGCCTAGAAGTAGAATTTATTCAGAACGAGAGTTCTTATGGAGTAATTGTGCTCATACGAGCTACATATTCTGCTAAGTGTTGTTTAGAAATGCAATGAAACAATGTGGAGAAGAATAGGCAAAAGGTTGGAACCAACAACAAATTAAGATAAGAAGATTGAGAAGTAGTAGCAATAGTGGTAATAAACAGGAAAAAAGCAACAACATTCCATTCCATTTTGCTTTGTTTCTTTTTCCATAAACTTTTTCTATACAAGAGATCAAATCAAAGAAGATCTCTCAAACTTACGACCGCCCATGCATGTCACCGCCACCCACGTCAAAACCCAAACCCAGACCAACCCACATGAAGACGGGTATTAATAATAAAAAAAAAAGGTTAATCCGAAGGAGAAGATAAAGAAAACAAGAAAAAAAGGGATCCCATGAAACCCAAAAAAAGAGCATAAGTGAAGAAACCATGCACCCGGATAACACAACACAACGCAACCTGTTGGAACCCCAAAATGGAGGAAGAACAAGTATCTCTCCCTCCCCCTCCCCTGTCAGTACCACCTCTTCCATGTCTCTCTCTCTCTCTTTGCTTGCCTTGCCTTGCCTTTATTTAGTTTGTATGTGTAGAGGTAGACCGAGAGGCTTTGATCAAAGCCAGAGGGCGCCGGCCTCCTTAAGCAGGGGGACGAGGGTGCCGTTGATGTGGGAGGCCATGACCCGGTCCATGGCGCCGACGAGCTTGCCGCCGATGAAGACGACGGGGACGGCGGGGCCGCCGCCGAGGATGCGCGCCAGGGCCTTCTCCATCTCCTTGCCGCGGGGGTCCTCGTCCAGCTCGTACACCGTGGGGTTCACCCCCATCCCGCAGAACAGTCGCTTCACGGCGTGGCACATGCAGCAGGTGCTCACGCTGAACACCACCACCGCGTTCTCCGACGCCAGCCTCGCCACCCTCTCCAGCGGGTCCCCCGCCCCCCTGTGCCCCGTCGCCGCCGCCTGCATGTACTGCCCCCACGTCTCCGCCGCCGCCGCCTGGTAGTGCATCCTGCCCCAACGTACGTAGAAGAAGAAGAAGAAGGAGGCCGAAGAAGAAGAGAAGTTGGCCGCAGTGGGAAACAGTGGGGAACGAAGGCTAAGGAATGCTCAGGAAGGTGGGCACGGCTATGAAGAGGGTCACGTATTTATAGAAGCGTGGGAGGGGGAGAACCTGGGCTGTCACTGGCTCGGGTAAATAATTTAAAAGAGGTAGGGGTAGCAGAGTAAGAGTATGTTATTTTTTAAGTCCTCGTCAGCGCATGCAGAAAGAGAGGGAGGCGGAAGCGACTCTCTCCCTCACACACACACAGGGCCCCTCTCTCTCTCTCTCACACACACACGCGCACAGGGCCTATCTCTCTCTCTCTCTCTCACACACACACACATACAAATACATAGGGCCTCTCTCTCTCTCTCTCTCTTTCACACACACACGCGCACAGGGCGCATCTCTCTCTCTCTCTCACACACACACACACACATACACATACACATACACAGGGCCTCTCTCTCTCTCTCACACACACATACACATACACAGGGTCTCTCTCTCTCTCTCTCTCTCTCTCTCTCTGCTTTATGGGCACACTTGTACTACCGAGCTTGATACTGCCCTCCTCTTTTAAGAGGCAAAAAAGGAAATAATTCCATGCGGATGACACCCGAAAACTATGGGGAGCAGAAGCCTTTTCAGGACGAAGGGTTCCGCTCGGCTGCGTTGCGCCATTGCTGTCGGCCTGAGAGGACGATGGAGAGGGCGATGGTTCTTGCTAACAGAGTGGCCTAGCAAGGGCCCTGCCATGCATGCTTCGTGTAGGGGCCGGAAAAGGAGAAAATAGTGGAATAAAGGCTTGAGCCTTTCGCCTCCATTCGTGACTTCTTTTCTTCTTTTCCTTGTTTATCATGTGGGTGCTGGCATGGGATGTTGGCTTTGCTAGGATGGCATGCCCTCCCGTTATACATGCCACCTTTGCTCAATCCCTTTGGAGTAAACCATTACGCGAGCAAGTTGATATATAACTTTCTTGTCGAGTATATATATCCTTCTTGTGGGGAGTAAGCGAATTATCCGACGGGTATCCGGTCAGGGTTTATGTTTAGCCACTATATATGCATGCATCAGCCTAGCCTTTGTTACATTCCCTTCACTGACCTCTCTAAGTTACGTTTTTTTTTTTTTTTGAAAGGAACCTCACAAGTCAGTTAGTTAGTTGACAGAAAAATCAGATGCGCATGCATCCACCTCCTTTTGGAAGGCCACGCACGAGAGAGAGCGAGAGAGAGAGAGAGAGAGAGTAGTAGTAGTAGCAGTGGTTGTTTACAGGTGGAGGGAGAGGTCGAGGGGGAGCGTCCGTACGGCTCAGGCCCTCCCCTGCAGGTGACGATCTCGCTTTTGTTGGGCGCTTTTGCAGCGGGGCGGTTGGGCCTTGCAAAGTTACAACCCTTCACAGCACAATAAAAATATCTGCTGGGGCCTTGGGCTGAGAGAAAGAGAAGCGAAAAAGAGGCGCTGAACAGAGAACCCGATATTATTCTGATTTGCCCTGTCGGGCAGCAGCCGCAGTAGTAGTCTAGATAGGCAAGGCAACCCCTCCCCATGGACGAAGCAGTTCACATGCCAAGGCCTTGCCCGGTGCCCTTCTTCCTGCTCTCTTGTGGCCGCAAGGAGTCGTCAGCATTCTATTTTTTTTTCAACCCTTTCCCCTGCTCCCTGCCCGTTCTTTACGCCCGAGTACTCTAACCATGCCCGATGAAGTTGGTCGTTATCATGGGTACCCTTTCGCCATGTCAAAATCAACGTTGTTTCAGGACCCAGGGACAAGACCGTCCGATGGGGATCGGACGTCCGGGAGCAGCTCCCTCAACTCCCTTTCGGTGCGGCCCTGCCCTGCCCTTCGAGGGCAGAGAAACACGAGACAGGAATGATGGTGTTGGCTGCCCCCGCGGCACGTGGGAAACAGCAGCGCCGCAGGGAAAAAGCCGGTGCGGTGACAAGGAAAGGAAGGCGAAAGGCCGGGGCGCGCGCCTGCGTGCGCACGACTACCGCGGGAGGGATCAGGGCGCGATAATGCGCTTATTCCCGCCCTGTCGCGCCGTGTTCGGATCCCGCGCGACCGGCACGGCGCGGCAGCGGGGCTGCGCGGGCCTCCCCACGCCCCTGTCGCCTCTTCCTTCACCTCTTCCCCTCTTCCTGTCACCTACAAAAAAGCTCCTTGCTAGGCCTGCTGCTGCTACCTTCGACTGTGATGCTGAGCTTCCTCGGCGGACCCGGCTGCCGCCTGATCCTTGATGGACGGTCATGATGGGAGGAACAGTTGGTAATGCATCGCCAGCCGTGACGTACGGCTCTGTCTTTCCCATCGAAACGGGGTTAAGGGCGGCGGGCGGTCCCGTCAGCCTTTAGTAATATCTCTCTCTCTCTCTCTACTGTAAGTTAAGCAAACGTGGAACGTTACACGGTAATGTCGGTGTGCTTAGGCTGGTGCTTTCTGGTCTGCTGGTCTCCGCAAAATGTTTCTTAATCATTGCAATGCGCAAAAGAAAAAAAAAAAAAATCACCCCTTTGTTCCATAGTTCATACTATCTTGTTATGCGTAAAAGGAGTTGAATCACCCGGGTTTCATACTACACTTGTAATATTTATATATGAAGTTCAGAGTCTTATGTCATGCACTGCTGCGAAACCCCAGGAGGGAGGAAAGGAGGAGGAGAGAATTCATTAAGATGAGACAAGTATGGAGTATCATGCAAATTAACAACAGCTAACAAGTGTTAACTCCTCTTGTTTGGACACCCTTAACTCGTTTGAAAGGTAGGTATGTAGCCGTTAGAGGCTTGTGTGATCCTCCCCCCACCCGGACGACGTAGCAGGCTGACGTTGGCACAGTTGATAGCTGACGTAACGATGCCACCATGCCAGCATGCGTCTCTCGCTCTCTCTCCTCCTCTGACGTGTCCGCTTGACCACTCACAGTGGGCCGGTCAAAAATGTTGGACAGCCCATGTGGCGTTTCCCTTTCGCTGGAGGCCATCACGACCGTACATTCATGTGACGACCACGTACCACTGTCCCCTCGCAGAACAGTTAAGGACAGGCAAGATGCCCCCTCCTGGCCCAATGAGCCTGGCATTTGTGAAGACGTCATCTTGGGTCGTGGTGCCTGTTCATTGGTCGGGTACAGTGAACCACTCGTGGTCTGGCTCAGAGAGATGAAGTGAGGGTGGGGGTCACGTACAGCCGTACAAGTGACGGGGGTGGGGGGGGGGGGAGGGGGATGGGGCTCGGTGATCATGTATACCTGTTGTGCATGGCGATGATGATGCCGTGCTGTTTGGCCACTGGACCGTAATCCATGGCAGCTCCTTTCCTTCCCTTCGCGGCCAACCTTCGTGGGGACATATATACTAATTTCACGCAGTTGGTTCACCCATCTCCCTTGCAAAAGGGAGGTCTCAGGTTGTTAGACTTAAAATTTTTCAGCCGTGCAAGTGTGTTGTTGAGATATTTATCTCTTGTTCTGTGAAATTATTTTTCCAAAAATCAGACAGATCTGAAACTGTCGCCTAATTAGGCGGATCCATCGACCGACCCAGAATTATCTCCAATTTTAAAAGAATATCTCGAATTTCCGATTAGAATTCCAGCCACTTGTAAATAACTGTACATAATCGACATCTGGGCCCCTTCAAAAAATAAAAAACACTTTAGCTGCCGCAGGTTTCATAATTTGTGTGAGTGTGACTACTATTCTTCCTACTCCCCCGAGAGTGCACCGTGGGGACTACTGTGGTCCTAGCCATCACAAGATGGTGAACTGTGATTGTCCTAGTGTTGTTGCACCTTCGAGTTACTCCAAAGATCACCACCGTTGGTGGGGTGATCGTTCGCATCACGACGGGGAACATTAATATAATTACAAACCGTCGGTTGAAATGTGGAGAAAAGAAAAACTAATCCCCATTGCCGCTCCGATTAATGGACGCTTAACAATGCATGCAGGTTCCTGCCACGTCGTAGGGTAGTCGAAAAATGGGATCTTTGAGACCTTTTTTTTAATTTTTTTCTGTATTTTCACTCGCATGGTATGAAGTAACGTGATATTTGTTTAAGCTTTTTATAACAAATGATTTTTTTTACCTTAATTTTTGTATGAATTGAGACATATAGAGTCGGAAAAAAAGAAATATGAAAGTTTTCATCTTAGTGGTTGACAGGGGTGCCGGGACCTTTGTACGTGGTCTCTGAATTGAAATTTTTTATTCTATTTTTTTATACTATTGGTACTTCATTTGATTCTATTTTGATTCAGTTATTATGGTGGGAGGAAAGTGGGGCCTAAAAATAGAAAAAAAATTATTTTTAAAATATTTTTAACTAAATAGAATGAGTGGAGTACTAAAGTGGTGTAAAAAAAAAAAGGGAACGGAACAATCTCAATCAGTGGTCTCCGGTGAGATGGGAGTTGTCAAGTAACTAATTGACGTCACCCCTATGTTTCCACCAATAAGGGGGCCGTAGTTGACCGTGCACCAAACTATGGAGGTCAAGCTAAATCAGAGAATCTTATTAGACGACTGTGATAGCTAGATCGCTGTTTCCATCATCAAAAATTTTGATTGCTTGAACTTAGCAGAGTAGATGTTTACAATGTTAACAAAAGTTACGTTTTGTAAGTTCTACTAAATTTCAATTAATAAGAGTTTTGTATTTGATGTCCTTGATCATTCACTCTGATCTCTTAAGTCAATTATATTAGGTCCTTAGGCTTGAAGTGAAAGCGGTAGAGCCAGAGGGCCTCCTCCTCGCCTCTGGTTAGTAGTTTTTTGACAAGTGAGGTTCTCCTAGTACGGATTTAGACTGAACTCAGTCAGTACAGAGAGAGAAGGAAGAAGTCTTTCATAAAAATCTCTCTTTGGAAATGAGAAAAACACCATGTGAAGAGGTTTTTTGAAACATTCCCCTCTCTTTACTGAATGAGTTCAGTTTAAACCTAGACATAGATGATCTCAATTCTTTCTTGACACCACTACTATAAGAAGGAGGGCAATAGTTTGTTCCAACCCCAAAGATTTATAGACTCGTTTGACTCTTCCATGAGATATTTTTATGCAACAATATGTCGAAAGTAGTACCAATAAGGTATTTGCATGCAAGTTTCCTAGCTCCTTGTAGCTCATGCGATGTTAAGGCCCGTTAAGGCCTTAAGCACTGTTAAGCACTGTTGAGCAGATGGCCCGGTATAATCACCATGGGCAGCCAACGTCGCACATAACGTGGTGCCGCTCCTTTGAGTTGGGGTGGCAGACATAAGATTTTTTTTCAGTGAGGTCACCCGAATTGGGTACTACACAGGAAGGCTTAGATCATTGAATTGGATGGGTCAGTGGGGTCACTGGGCCGATCTAACGGGGTATTGGATCCCTGACCTGTATTCCTTACAAGAGAATCCCATAATCCAGTGTGCTCCTCTGACCCCATTGAAACAATGCTCGATCCGTCCCTACTCGGCAATTTAATAGATATATATATGTATAGATAGATACAATTAGACGGTTTGATTGGATGAGCAGTCCACGTGGATTAAGTCTTTCTCCAGCAAGAGATCCCCATGCAGTAAGGATAATCCCAGTAGGCCACTGTAGTCTGGAAAGGGTAACAGTTGTTGTTCAAGGTATTGCAGCAGCAACAGCCGTCTACTTGTTGTCCAGGAAATGCTTGCAGCAATATCTCTCGGTGTTGCGGGACTCAAATATATATATATATATATATTTTTTTTTTTTTGAGGTCTGGACTTATATGTTCTACCTACTCATATAGGTCTATCTTTGGTTGGGTGATAAAAAAAAATTAAAAAATTAAAACTAAAATTCTAAAAATCAAAACTGAGTCTCCTTGAATACTAAAGATACTTTTAATGGGCTGAACCCAACAACAATTTTTTATTTTTAGAATTTTTTGGTCATATGATTGAAGATTGACCTGTTCAAATAGGTGGGACATGTGGGGCACGACCTCAAAATAATTCAAAAACATATACACATATATTTTCTGCAATGTCCATGATACAGCACAGGAGACATTGTTGCAAGTATCACTCTAACTGGAATCACAGTTTGGGCCAAACTTACAAGTGAACGGCGGGCCCATTTTTCCGTCCTCTGTTCTCTTCTCTTATCTACCAGGTGTTGATGTTTGTTATTTAGATGTCCCCTAATGTTCTATCTATTTAACAGTAACTCCTTGGATCATATTTATTTATAAGTCTCTTAAAACTTCTTTTCATATTCATTTCTTGCGTTTCGTGTGTGTGTGAAACACACTTGTGAAAGTTTTTTTGTTTCTAAATTATATTGCTTTCTATTTTTTGCACGTGATGTAGACTGGATCTTTCACGACCGGACTCCGAAGACAGAATCCGAAGATAATGGATCCGGAGCTGGGTCGGATCGGTGCAAGAGGCCCGACAGGGATCCGAAAGGCGATGGAGGCAGAGACGAAGCCGAAAGTCCGAGGCCGAGGGTGGCTCGGTCGGTTGCTGGCTCGCTTATGGAAGGCGGGGCCGAGGCTCCTTCGGTTGGGGATGCAGCCTGCGTACGGCGTCGAGACCGGTGGGAGAAGTCCGAGGTCGGTGGCCGAGACCGACTCGGGAAGATCGGCGATGATTCGAACCGAGCCCCTGCAGGAGGGAAAGAAGAAGAAACCGGTCAGCAGGAGTCCCGGACTTCGGCCCTTAGGAACCCCCTCCGACGGTCAAGTTAGCTCCTGAAGAAGATTCGATTCAGAAGGCAAAGAGTAGCTTTAATGCTTTTTGGACTATAGTCCGTGAGGGTCTCGAAGGCATCGAATTGCATACCTTTGGCAATAAATAGCGGTATATTTATAGCAGAGGATAGAGGATGGTTAATGGTGACAGCCGATATAGGACTATGTCCGGACTTACTGGTAAACCGCCATAGTGCCTAGTCCTCCACCTGAGTGGGCCGGACTCGGCTATCGGGCCGCAGGGGGTTGGGCCGTTGATGGGCCGAAGCCTGCTGGGCCTGGGGCTGCCGGGCTGCTACCGGGCCGTAGGCTGATGGGCCGCTGACGGGCGGAAGCCTATTGGGCCGGGAGCAACGGTGCCGCTTACGGACCGAGTGCTGTTGGGCCGCTAATGGGCTGAAGGCTCCCTGAGGGCCTTGTACTACTGCTGCTGGGCTGAACTGGGTTTGGGCTCAATTTAATGGGCCGAATCAGATTCTGCCTCATCACATAGCCCCCCACTCTTGTCTTTCTCAGTTCTGAGATGGCGAGAGTATAGCCCGAAGCTGATTGGGAAATAGCGTAACAGGTGCTTTACCCGAAGCTTTCTGTTCCTCTTTTTGAAAAAGAGGGTGCCTTCGGTCGGCCGAGGGTTAAGTAGCTGCTTCGTCTTCATTCAGGATGGCGACGAAGGCCTTTGCCTCTGAGAGCGAAGGGCCGAGCCCTCTGACTCGCGTCAGACTTCATTAAATGGACGGGACGGGTGTCGCTTCGCGAAGAAGCACGGGACACGCGTCGCGCATCCGGCCGCTCCGTAAAAAGCACAAAAGGATCCTGACCGCTCGCGGGTCGCAGATCGCAGATCGCCTCGGCTCTCTGCCCGAGGTTCTACTCGGATTGCCGCCGCTCCCTTCTCCGGCACGCGGATCGGGACACGTGGCGGGCATCCGAGTGATCAGCCGAAGGGTCGGAGCGTTTTCGGCCGTTGATCGTTCTGCTTCGAGTCCCGAAGCCTGCCCGTCATCATTGCCGAAGGACGGTACACATGGCGGGCATCCGAGAGGAGCGGCGAGACGACGGGGACGATCTCGACCGTCGGCCTTGGCAGGAAGGGCTTCGAACGGGGCCTATAAATAGGAGCCCTTCGCAGAACACTGTTCTTCTTCCTGCTTCTGCGTCTGCGTTGCTCTGCGATCACCTGAGCTCTCCCTCCTCTCTGGCGAAAGGCTAGCTTCTCTGAAGGCGTCGTCCGAGCTTGCTGGCCATCGCGGGAAGATCTACATCCCTCGGAGCGCTTCGTTGGCGGAGTTGGATGATTTGAGAGACTGCGCTCGGTCAAGGAGAGATCTTTTCCCCCTCGAGAGTACGCCTTGATCTCTTTTCTCGCCTTCCTGACCTTATGGTCCGTAGCTCTACTTCGAGCGAAATTACTCCTTCGGACGAAGAATATACTCCGTCTCACTCCCCCAAGTCTTCTGTGTCATCTCCCTATACTTTGGACTCCCTCGCCTCTGTAATGTCTGGAGAGCCCGAAGCTTCCGGGGCCGAGGCCTCCGAGGCCGAGGCATCCGAGGAGGTTCGAACTCCGGGCCAAGCTTCCACTTCGGGACGTCGTCGTCCCGAGACCGCTGCGGAAGCATCCTGTGCCCTTTCGGACGAAGAGGTTAGCAACCTTGCTTCGTACTTCCAGCTTCCGTCATGGATGACGCCTTATCGGCCTGGCTCTACCACTAGAGCCAACACTCCCCGCCCGGGTACCTTTTCTATCTATGAGGATAGCTTCCAGGCGGGCTTCCGTCTTCCTCTCCCCACCTTCGTCATTAACCTCCTTTGCTTCTACGGGCTGGCCCCGTCTCAGTTTTTTCCCAATTCTTGGCGTACCGTATACGGCTTTTTGGCTGTGCTTGCCCGCATACGGACTGTCCCTTCCATCAATGTCTTCCGCTACCTTTTCAAAATCCAAAGGCAGGGGAGATCCGAATGGTATTGCTTCGTCCCTCGGATCGGACGAAGCATCTTTTCCGGGAAGCCCTCGTCCATCCACGGCTGGAAGAGGAAGTTTATCCTCATTTCCCTGCCGGAGAACGAGAAGAGCGTGTGGCCCTTCCCTACCGAATGGGCGCCGCTGGCCGCAGGCCTCTCGGATCCTCCCGTCCTGACCTCCGCCCAGAGCACCCTTGTAGGCCACATCTAGACTATGGCCCCGTACGATATCTGGGGGCTCCTTAGTAAGGCGGAGCTGTTTGTGAATGCCGGGGTATGGCCGGACCCACAGATCGATCCGGAGCGGGCCTTCCCTTACCATCCTCCCGGGAAGACTCCGCAGGGCAGTGAAGGAAGTGCCGAGGCCGCTCCTCCGGCCGCAGAGGTTGCTGAAGCTTCGGCCGAGGGTAAGTCGGTTGTAAGTTGTAACTTCTGTGCTATTCGTTTCTAACACGTCTTCTCTTGTTTGCAGCAATGTCCGGGATCGAGGCCCTCCTGGAACGGATAGCCGAATAGCGCGGCCAAGGCCAGCTATGACCCCCGCGGGCGGCAGGCGGGTCGGGACGTGGCGTTGTGGCCCCGAGCGTTCGAGCCAGGATTGCCATGACTGCGGCCTCCTCCGAGGGCCGTGCTGCTGCCGCCGCTCTCGAGAGGGAGCGAAAGACTAAATCCGCCGCCCGAAGGGGCGACCGATCGTCGAAGCGGCCTCGGGCGGAAGAGCCTGAAGAGGCAGAACCCGCCCCGCTGGTCAGGAGAACCGCCGAGGCCCGAAGGGCAGCAAGGCTGGCCTCCCCCGAGGCGCCGAGGGGCGACTCTCCTCCGGCCGCGATTGCCGGAGCAGAGCACGAGGGCGCCGGGTCGCAGGCGCCTCGTGCGCAGGAGCGCGAGTTGTGGGTCCCCGAGCCGGGGATCTACAGAGATGAGAGCATAAAGGACTCTCAAACGTGCCTCCGTCTGCTCCGCAGTCTTACTCTCCCTTCGGCCCTTGTGGAGCTGAAGGACTATTCGGTCACCGATCTGGCGGCGATGAGCGCCCGATTGGCGGTCTAGGTAAGAAGTTTCCGAGTGTGTTTCAGTCTACCTTTCCTTAGCTTCAATTTTTGCTGATCCTTATCCGCTATTGGTCCGTAGGCCGCGGTTACGGGTAGTGTCCTGCTTCACCATCAGGGCTGCTCCGAGACAGGCTCTTGGAGGCCGAGAGGGCGGCGGCCTCGGCGTGTTCGGATGAGGGCCCTTCGGCGGGGCCTAACATCGAGCCCATGATTGACAGGCTTGTGGCCACGAACGCCCGGATGCGGGCGCAGCTGGAGGAGAGGGCAGCAGAGGCCCGTGCTTCTGCCGAGGCTAGGACGAAGGCCGAGCGGGAGAAGAAAGAGGCCGAGCGGGAGCTTTCTGCGGCCTAGGCTGAGATCCGGGCCCTTAAGGCCCAGATACAGGACAAGGACGCCCGGCAGGCTTCGGAAAATCGCCGCCATGCCGAGGAGATGTCGGCCCTGAAGCTGGAGCTGGAGGAGGCGATGGACTCGGCAGTGGCTGATTATAAGGCCAGCCCGGACTACGCCGAAGAAATAATTCAAGCCCAACTTATGGCGGCCTCCTCGGTTTTTGACATCGGGCTGGCCGTCGCCCAGAAGGCCTGTCCAAGCGTGGACCTTACTGGGCTTGCCTTGCCGATGGGTGAGGAAGCCAATGAGCTCCTATCTTGGTGGAAGGAGCTTATGGCTGAGAAGGCCCCGGTCCCGGCGGAAGGCGATGAGGCCGTACCAGCCGAGGAGGCCCCTGTCGAATCTGCCCCGCATGACGCTGTGCAGATCGTCGATTCCCCTTCTCCCTCTTCTAGCCGAAACCCAGTAGAAGTGGAGGGGGTTGCCGAAGACTGACACGAGGGCTTGCCTCGGTTTTTGTTTTTCTTCTTATGTAAGCTTGCGGCCAGGTGGATGGCCGGTTTTGTACTTCCTTTTCTGTATATATACAAGGAGTATTTTTGGTTTTACCTTGGTGTTCGTGCATGGTCGACCGAATATGGCTTTTTAGAAATCCGAGATCCTGTCGTACGCTATAGTTTGCAAGGCCGAGACCTGATGTAGGTTCGGATAGAAAGTTGATAAAATATCGCCACGGATAGTATATACAGCCAGGGCCTTCACTAACGTGGTTCACATGATCCGAAGGGATATCCTGTTGCTCGAGGCGGTTTGCGTGGCCGAAGCCACTCCCGGCTTGGTCTCATACGGACTTAGAAATCCATGCCGCTTCCGATACGGTTCGCATGGCCGAAGCCACTCCCGGTACGGTTTACACGGACTTAGATACCATGCCGCTCCCGATACGGTTTACATGGCCGAAGCCACTCCCGGTACGGTTTACACGGACTTAGAAAACCATGCCGCTCCCGATACGGTTTACATGGCCGAAGCCACTCCCGGTACGGTTTACACGGACTTAGAATACCATGCCGCTCCCGATACGGTTTACATGGCCGAAACCACTCCCGGTACGGTTTACACGGACTTAGAAAACCATGCCGCTCCCGATACGGTTTACATAGCCGAAGCCACTCCCGGTACGGTTTACACGGACTTAGAATACCATGCCGCTCCCGATACGGTTTACATGGCCGAAGCCACTCTCGGTACGGTTTACACGGACTTAGAAACCATGCCGCTCCCGATACGGTTTGCATGGCCGAAGCCACTCCCGGTACGGTTTACACGGACTTAAGAATACCATGCCGCTCCCGATAGGGTTTACATAGCCGAAGCCACTCCCGGTACGGTTTACACGGACTTAGAAACCATGCCGCTCCCGATACGGTTTGCATGGCCGAAGCCACTCCCGGTACGGTTTACACGGACTTAAGAATACCATGCCGCTCCCGATAGGGTTTACATAGCCGAAGCCACTCCCGGTACGGTTTACACGGACTTAGAAACCATGCCGCTCCCGATACGGTTTGCATGGCCGAAGCCACTCCCGGTACGGTTTACACGGACTTAGAATACCATGCTTCCTGAAGAAGGGTCCTTTATTCATACTTTCCGGCTAAAAGTCCGGAAAAAAAAGTGATTTACATGAAATAACGCCGAAGGCGTTCTACATTCCAGGTGCGAGGGAGAGGCTGGCCCGAAAGGGTTTCCAACCGATAAGCCCCTCGTCTGATTACTTCTTTGACCCGATAAGGCCCCTCCCAGTTGGGGGCAAGCTTTCCTGAGGCTTCGGCCGGTTTGGAAGCATGAGCATTCCTCGATACGAGGCTCCCGATTTCAAAGCTTCGGGGCTTCACCCGAGTGTTGTGGTACTTGGCCATGCGCTGCTGATAAGCTGCTAGCCGGATACGAGCCTTATCTCGGGTCTCTTCAATGAGGTCCAGATGATCTTTCAAGCCTTCTTCGTTGGCCTCCGGATTGTAGGCAACGACTCTGGGAGAGGGGAGGCCGATTTTTACTGGAATGACGGCCTCTATCCCATAAGCCATGCGAAATGGAGTTTCGCCGGTAGGAATTCGGCTCGTCGTCCGATAGGCCCACAGAACACTCGGCAGCTCCTCTACCCATCGGCCTTTGGCTTCGCCGAGGCGGGTTTTCAGTCCCTGCAGCAGGCTTCGGTTAGTGACTTCGACCTGGCCATTTGCCCGAGGGTGAGCTACCGAAGTGAATTTGTGGAGTATGCCGAAGCTGGCGCAGTTGTCGCTGAATCGTCGGCTGTCGAACTGCTTTCCATTATCCGAGATGATGGCCCGGGAGATGCCGAACCGGCAGATGATGGACTTCCATACGAAGTTCCAAGCATTGCTATCGGTTATTGACGCGAGGGGTTCGGCTTCTACCCACTTAGTAAAATAATCTACCGCCACGATGAGGAATTTTCTTTGGCCGGTGGCGACGGGAAAAGGCCCCAGGAGGTCGATTCCCCATTGAGCGAAAGGCCAGGGGTCGGATAAGGGGGTCAGAAGGGTGGCTGCCTGGTGAATGAGGGAGCTAAACCTCTGGCACTGGTCACAGTGCCGTACGAGGGCTAAAGCGTCCTCTCGGAGCGTCGGCCACCAATAGCCTTGCCTTAGAAGCTTGTGAGCCAGGGCCCTTCCTCCCGCATGCACTCCGCATACCCCTTCATGTACTTCTCTCGTGGCGTAGTCGGCTTCAGCTAGGCCGAGGCATCGCAACAGCGGTCGGCCGAAGGACTTCTTGTATTACACCCCGTCCAGAAGGAGGAAATGGGATGAGCGTTGCCGAATGTGCTTCGCCTCCCTTGAGTCTGGCAGGACCTCTCCTCGGAGGAGAAAAGCGACGAGGGGAGTCATCCACGTCTCGGCTTCGGCCTCAGTGATCTGCATGGCTTCAGGCTCGCCGAGGCTTGGTTCGGCGAGTTCCTCCACTAGGATCATTCGGCCTCCTCCCCCGTCTTGAGTCGACGCCAGTCGGGAAAGTGCATCGGCTCGGGCATTCTCGGCTCTCGGGATCCTCACGATTTCATAAGAATCGAATTGAGCGAGGATCTTGCGAGTCACCTGGAGATAAGATGCCATGATCGCGTCCCGAGCCTCGTATTCTCCGGAAATATGGCTGGCGATCAGCTGAGAATCGCTGAAGGCCTTCATATTCCGGGCGCCGAGCTTCTTTGCGGCCCGGAGGCCAGAAATGAGAGCTTCGTACTCGGCGGCGTTGTTAGTTGCTGGAAAGGAGAAACGCAAGGCGTACTCCGTGACGACTCCTTCGGGCGATGCTAGGATCCACCTGGCGCCGCTGCCCGTGGAGCACGCGGAGCCGTCTACAAAGAGTTGCCATTCGTCTGCTGGCGTAGGAGCCGAAGTGGACTCGGCTTCGGGCACATCGGGTTTCGGCTGAAGTGCCGAGGAAGCGCCGGGGGTGAGTTCGGCGATGAAGTCTGCCAACGCCTGAGCTTTTATTGCTACCCGAGGTTCGTAGGAGATGTCGAACTCTCCTAGCTCAATCGCCCACTTTGCCAGTCTGCCGGACACCTCCGGCCGGGAGAGAACCTGCCACAGGGGCTGGTCGGTGAGAACCCGAACTGAATGAGCCAGAAAATAAGGCCGGAGCCTCCTCGCGGACGAGACGAGGGCCGGAGCCAACTTCTCCAGGACAAGATACCGGAGTTCTGCTACTTGAAGGACTCGGTTGGTATAGTAAACCGGCTTCTGAACGCCATCTTGTTCTCGGACGAGGACGGCGCTGAGAGCCGTTTCGGAGACTGCGAGGTACATGCTCAAAGGTTCTCCGGGAACCGGCTTGGACAGAATGGGGACTTTGGAGAGATAGGCTTTCAGCTGGTCGAAAGCCGCTTGGCACTTATCCGTCCAGTCAAAGCTATTGGCCTTCTTCAGCAGTTTGAAGAAGGGGAAACAGTAGTCCGCCGCCCTCGACATGAAGCGGCTTAGGGCTGCGATCCTCCCATTCAGCTTCTGCACCTCTCGGAGGTTTGCCGGGGGGCGCATCTGTATGATAGCCGATACCTTCTCAGGGTTAGCTTCTATTCCTCGGTGAGTGACCATGTAGCCGAGGAACTTCCCTGTAGCTACTCCGAAAGCACATTTGGCCGGATTTAGTTTCATTTTGTACCGCCGCAACGCGGAGAAGGTTTCGGCCAGGTCGGTCAAGTGGTTCTTGGCGACGCGGCTCTTCACCAGTATGTCGTCGATATAGACCTCCATGTTGCGGCCGATTTGTGGGGCAAAGACCTTATTGACGAGGCGCTGAAATGTCGCGCCGGCATTCTTCAAACCGAAGGGCATTCGGGTATAGCAATATAGGCCCAGATCGGTTGTGAAGCTAGTTTTACTCTCATCATCCGAATGCATCCGGATCTGGTGATAGCCTGAATAGGCGTCGAGGAAGCTTAAGAGCTCGTGGCCGGAGGTTGCGTCCACCACCTGGTCTATCTGAGGCAGCGGGAAGCTATCCATCGGACAGGCCTTATTGAGGTTGGTGAAGTCCACACACATTCGCCACTTGCCATCCTTTTTTTGCACCATCACCACATTGGCGATCCAGTCCAGATGATGCACATCTCGGAGATGTCCGGCGTCCAGCCCCTTTTGTACTTCGGCTTAGATGGCGGCTCTCCTTTCTTGATTGAAGGTGCGCCGCTTCTGCTTTACCGGGGGCTGGTCGGGATTGGTATGGAGTCGGTGCTCTGCTATCTCCGGGTCAACCCCAGGCATGTCCGCCGGAGACCAGGTGAAGACGTCGAGATTCTTTTTCAAGAACTCGGTGAGCTTTTCTGCTTCGGTCTTTTCCAGTCTGGAGCCTATCATCAGGATCCGTCCTTCGCCTCCCGGAATCGGAATGGCGATGAGTGCTTCTCCCGGAGATGCCTCGGCTGATGATTCGATTGCTAGGGTTTCGGCTGCAGTCTTCCCTTTGACCGAGATCATGTAGCACTGCCGGGCTGCTCCTTGATTCCCTCTGGCCTCGCCTATTCCATGGCTGGTATGAAACTTCAGCTTCTGATGGAAAGACGAAGGCACGGCTCCGATCCCACCGATTAGCCTTCGGCCGAAAATGGCGTTGTAGGCCGAATCGATTTTTACAACGGCAAAGTCCGTATCAACGGTAAATTGCCGGGGGACGGAGCCTAAAGTTACGGGGAGCCGAACAATACCCTCTACTCGGCAGGGCGAACCGTTAAAACCGAAGAGGGGGCCCCGGTGAGGCTTCATATTAGCCTCACTCAATCCTATTTTTTCAAAACAATCATAAAACAAGATGTTTGGGGCGCTTCCATTATCGACAAATATTCTATGTACATCATAGCTATTTATTACAGCGTTTATGACGAGGGCGTCGTCGTGAGGGACCTGAATATCAGTTAGGTCCTCTGAGCCGAAGGTGATATCTTCTTGGCGAGGCCGCTTCGGCTCGACGTCAATTGCCGCTATAGTGGCAGAGCTGCGCTGCCGTGGCCTTGATCCCTCTCCAGGCCCTCCGGATATCATCATGATAGACCCAGAACTAGGTCTTTGATGGGATGCCTCTACCGGGGCCGAGGTGACCTTTGGCGGAGGAGCGGCTTCTGCCATCGGGGGTTGCTGCCTGGGCGTCGCTGGGATGTCTCGGTTCCGCTGCGGCGGGGGCTGCTCTCGTCGGTACTGCGGCAGTCTTCCCTCCCGGATGAGGCGGTCAATTTCCTCTCGGAGCTGCCGGCATTCATCTGTCGTGTGGCCGATCTCCCGGTGATACTCACAGTATTTGCCGGGGTCCCTTCGGCGAAGATCCGTCTTTAGGTGATCTGGTCGCCTAATCATACCCTTCACCTCCATGAGCATACGGGAAGGGAGAGCAGGTAGGGGTAAGCACCGCTGTTGCGGATCTCGTCGCCTTTCCCTGTCCCAATCTTCCCGGCGGTACCGCTTTCGGGAGGGCTCTTGGTCTTCTGGCCGTGGTCGGGCTACCTGGGGGGCAGGCGCCGAGGCTGCGTCGGCCGCGCCTTTACCTCTGGACATCATCAGGGCCTCGCGGTTGATGTATTTATGGGCTCGGGCCACGAGGTCCTGGAAGGTAGGGGGATGGCGTTTCCCGATAGAGCCGAGGAGCCCTTCATCCCGACACCCGCTAATCACGGATGAGACCGCGATCGAGCTGTCGAGGTTCGGGTTTTGGGCGGCCTCGGTCCGAAATTTGGTGAAGTATTCCTGAAGAGTTTCGGTGGGGGTTTGCCGAATGGCTAGCAGGCTGGCGGAGGTTTTGCACTGCCGGGTGGCATCATAAAACTGGTCGATGAATAACTGGCCCAACTGGACTAAGGAGTGGATGGAGTTGGGGGCCAGTGTTTCGAACCAGGTGAGGGCAGTTTTCTCAAGGGTGAGGGGGAAAAGTCGGCAGCGGACTGCCTCGGGGACCCCTCGGACAGAGAGGTAGGTGTTGAACCTCTGAAAGTGACAGACCGGATCTGTCATTCCGTCGTAGAGGGGGCCTTTTGGCAATTTAAAGTTAGGAGGTACCTCGACAGCCAGGAGTTCTGCTGTGAACGGGGTCTGCTCTAGGATGTTACTAGCAAGAGGTGCCCCGTATGGCCGGGACACCATCTGCTGCATTTCCTTGCGCATCGCCGTCAGCCGCCGGTCCAGGTCCGGGGCGGTCGAGGTAGCGATTGATTGTCCTCCAGTCCTGTCCGGACGGAACTCCGACGAAGCATAGCCCTGCTCCGTCAGGCGGTCAGCGCGAGGAGCTCGGGTAGGCAGTGCCGAGGGCTCGCTGCGTGTTGTAGCGGTTTCAACAGGGGAAACCGGCGCAGGAGTTGGCCGAAACCTCGCATCTTGGACCGGACAGGGTGGAGGGAGTGGTACCTGTTGAGGAAGCTGGCCCAGCAACCCCATGCGCTGGGCGATGGTGGATACCATCTCCTGAAGAGGCGCTAGGGAGGTGACGGCTGCGGCCAGCGTAGCCATTTGCTGCTGGAGCAATCCCACCCGGTCGTCTCCCGCGGGGTGTGACTCTGGTATGACTGGCAGAGTCGCGCCTGGCGGGGCGGACGGGGCGCCTTCAGAATGTTGTATCTGCGCGGAGGCTTCCCGCGTCTCTGCTTCGCTTTGTCCGGATCGCCGGGTGACAAGTCGTTGAGACATGACTTGTTTGTTTGTTTCCCACAGACGGCGCCACGTGATGTAGACTGGATCTATCACGACCGGACTCCAAAGACGGAATCCGAAGATAATGGATCCGGAGCTAGGTCGGATCGGTGCAAGAGGCCCGACAGGGATCCGAAAGGCGATGGAGGCAGAGACGAAGCCGAAAGTCCGAGGCCGAGGGTGGCTCGGTCGGTTGCTGGCTCGCTTATGGAAGGCGGGGCCGAGGCTCCTTCGGTTGGGGATGCAGCCTGCGTACTGCGTCGAGACCGGTGAGAGAAGTCCGAGGTCGGTGGCCGAGACCGACTCGGGAAGATCGGCGATGATTCGAACCGAGCCCCTACAGGAGGGAAAGAAGAAGAAACCGGTCAGCAGGAGTCCCGGGCTTCGGCCCTTAGGAACCCTCTCCGACGGTCAAGTTAGCTCCTGAAGAAGATTCGATTCAGAAGGCAAAGAGTAACTTTAATGCTTTTTGGACTATAGTCTTTGAGGGTCTCGGAGGCATCAAATTGCATACCTTTGGCAATAAATAGCGGTGTATTTATAGCAAAGGATAGAGGATGGTTAACGGTGACAGCCGATATAGGACTATGTCCGGACTTACTGGTAAACCGCCATAGTGCTTAGTCCTCCACCTGAGTGGGCCGGACTCGGCTATCGGGTCGAAGGGGGTTGGGCCGCTGATGGGCCGAAGCCTGCTGGGCCTGGGGCTGCCGGGCTGCTACCGGGCCGTAGGCTGATGGGTCGCTGACGGGCTGAAGCCTGTTGGGCCGGGAGCAACGGTGCCGCTTACGGGCCGAGTGTTGTTGGGCCGCTAATGAGCTGAAGGCTCCCTGAGGGCCTTGTACTGCTGCTGCTGGGCTGAAGTGGGTTTGGGCTTAATTTAATAGGCCGAATCGGATTCTGCCTCATCAGCACGTATGACATATACACATTTTCCACTCTTAAAACCATATACACACACTCATCCATACATAAGTGCATGCATCTAATTTCACGTATAGGTACTTTGTGTCTATTTGAAGCATATCTCCAGACACTGTCCTTTGCCGGGGGAAATGTTCTTTCTACGCCCTTAAGGCACTCTATCAATATACTTTTTCATATTATAATGTCTAGTCAAAATTGATGTTTGGTGATATCTTTCTGTTTGATGAAAAGGAACGCCACTCTTAGGGTGTGATATAAGGGAATAAATAAAGATCTCTTTCATAACCAAATAGGTTATTTCTAGTTAGGATATTACCCAAAAAAAAGTAGTTATTTCATTTGATGATCATAATGTTACTCCACAAAATGAAGAGAATAAGGCAGTGTTAATGTAGTGAGTTTGATAAACGGATTGAATAAGAGGGTGGAGTAGGTGGTCCTTGAGGTCAAGTGGTTTATTCTAGAATAAATCATCTCCAAACAAACTCACACGTGCAGCTAGAAAAAAAGCATTCCTTATCCTCACCCATAGTCAATTTAACTGATGCCCAAATCATGGATTAATGAAAATGTGCAAAAAACCCTATTTGTCTCTACTATTTTAATTTTTATGCGTCTCTTCTTTTTTGTGCATGACATTGCCCCTTATTTGGCAGTATCTACTAATTTTAGGTGTACAAACGAATCGAGCTGTTCTCGAATTACTCGACTCGGCTTGAGTAAAGCTCGAGTCAAACTCGACTCATTTGATTAAATGAGCCGAATTCAAACTCGAATATAAGCTCATTTGATCAAATGAGCTTGAGCACTACCAAGCTTGGCTCGAAAGCTCACGAGCAAACTCAAAATAAAATATATCATTAATATTATGTTTATTTTTAATAAGTTCAAATAGAATTGAAGAGGAAGTCCAGCCTAATTGTCGAGCTCGGTTCATATTCTAGTCCAACCCAATTGCCCAGCCCCGGCCCATATCGAATACGAAATTTTTAGTGAGCTGAGCAAGAGTCGGACACAAATTACATGAGTTTTGGTGCGAGCCATGCTTGAACCTAAAAAATGAACTTGAAGTTAGGCTCCAGCTCAAGTATATGGGATCAAATCGAACTCGAACAAGTGAAAACTCGACTTGGCTTGACCCATTTGCAACCCTGACTAATTTAGAACTTAATTTAGTAGTCATTTCAACTCAGAACGTTTTCAAAATGTTCCTAATAATCAGTGAATGCTAATAACTTTTTTTCTCATGTAGATCCTATTTCAATAGGAACTTGATGAGTTGATCAGCCTACATGGCTTGCTTACCTCAGCATTTGTCAGAACTACATGTTGTCCAAGTAAGCGCCAATGAACAAACGTCAGTCTGAAAGACCTCAGCCAATGGCAAGTTTAGGTTCATCTGAGGACTTAATTTGGTACTAAGATGTTGCGGATGCGAAATATTTGAAGCAGAAGATATCCCGAATCTGCAGACAGGGAAGGAAGATGCGAGGAAGATCCCAACGTTCTGCCATGTCATCTCTCTGATTTTCTCTCTCTATACTCTCTTCATGCAAGCAACTTTATGTGAGTTGCAGTTACTTATTAGTTACTTATTTAAAGAGGAGAGACCAGTCCTAATCAGACTTAAACTGGGATCCCACTTATAACAAGATCTTGAAGGCTACCTAATGGGTTAAGCTCAATGGAAGTATTCCATGTACTGGACTTAATGGTGCGTTGAAGTGTGTGCAACCTAGAGTTACAAATGGATCACTTTATTGGATATAAAATCCAACATTTTCTCATTAGGTCTAACTTGTCACAAGTACATTAAATCTTCTTGGGGGGGGGGGGGGGGGGGAGGCTCCTAAAATTCTAGATTCAGTTTAGAGGATTTCACAAAAGCCTCCTAATTACTTGCATTCCTTAAATCTGGCTCCGGCAATGGGAGAGAGAGAGGCAGTTAATTACTGTGTGGTGAGAGAAAGAGAGTCTTAAAAGACATGATCTCTTAAGAGAGATAAAGAGTTTTCTTAATAAGTGGTTTCTTTCCAAAGTGGTGTCCTATTTAAGGAGTGTTAGTAATAAAAAATGTGAAGAAATTCTCCCATTTTGCTGTTTTCCTTCTCTCTCTAACTCATGGTCTCTTTGTTAATTTAATTATTAATTAACACTTCTTCTTGAATAGAAAACTGTTGCCGAATATTCCTCTCCATCTCTTCCATTGGTTCTCTCTTCAATTAGTTTTAATACATTTCAAACTCTAACCGTATTTGTTTCTCCTCTTTAATCCTCTTTCCTTTGTTCTCATGTTATTCTTCATGAATTAATACACTTTTTTATGAGGAAGAACTCAAGGTGAAGCAAGGCAAATGATTTTCCAACACTCTCTCTTTCTCTTTCCATTTCTCATCAATTTGTTATTTTTGTGAACATATGAGTAGGAGAAGAGGATTTTAATCAGCAATTGATCATACACATAAGTCTCAACCCACATCCTTATTCTTCCTTCTGTTGTCCTCCTTGTATAACATTTCTACTGACATTATACCATTAGTCCGAAAATCTTCAATCTTAGAACTACTTACTGAAGTCTTGGATTGATGTAACTTTGTAATTGTTATTTAACGTAATTTCCTTGTAATTTTATGCGTAGGCTCTTTTATCATTCCGAATTGTACTTTTAACTCACAACAAAGAGAACTTTACATGACTTATTTGAAGACCTACGAAGGTACCTTACCTTTAATCCATTGTATATAAATTTTTAATAATTTAATCATCTTGCCAACAAGTTAATAATATCAAATAAATATTAAATAAATTTTTTAATATTTAATATTATTTAATTATTTTTTATCTAGACTTGTACATATTAAATTTTTAACAATATTTTATATTTTATGTTCAAATTATTTATATTGTATACAATAATATTATGTATTTATATTAGCCTCCTTACTAGTGACTTAAAGGTGAAAGGTTCGAACCAAAGAAACAACTTCTCTGCTTATTAGACCTCACAAAATGGTGAGAACTTAGTGTACTAGGTACGTCCTTTTTTATTTATGTTGACCTTCTATAAAAATTCATGGATCCCCCTCTGAATTTGGGCATCGGCCAAAAGGATGCAGACCACTGAGATGGTCCACGCACTTGGCGTCATTGGTGGTGCCCGTCAAATCTGGATGTTCTCCGCGTCAAAGAGTTTACTATGTATGTGGTCTCAGAAAGCGCCCTGTCTTCTCTCAATTCTAGGCTAAGAAGTTCCCTTTTATGCCTAAAATCCGGCTTCTTCAGTGAACGTTAGGTAAGGTTGGGTGGAGGAATCGACAACGATTAGGTCATCATCTGTGAAAGTCCAACATGAGACCTTTATTTTGTTAGTGAAATCAAAACTACCATCGAAGGAGGAGGAGGAGGAAGAGGCGCCAGCTCGGCCCGTTAGCCCGTTCACAGGTCCGATTTTTACCCGCGGGCCTAAAGTCTTAGTCCAAATTGAGCCCACCTTTAGCCCAGCCCAAAAGAAGTCCGCGGGCCAACTCAACCCATTGACAGCCCTAGCTGGCGGCATTCCCTTGTGGTGGGGGGAAGCCGATGCCAGCCTGCAAATTAAGAAACGATGAAAGGGTCAAGAACAGACCACTAGAAACGATTGGAAGCGCCGGCCCATCCGTACCAAGTTGAGCAAGCATTTCCCGTTTGGTATCTGCACTAACGTTCGAGCGTGACAAGGCCTTTGACTATTAAATAACAGAAGTTCACAGTTGTTTTTGATCTGTGGCACGATTAGTCAAGCGTGTACGATTTCTCCCAAGTGCAAAGAGTCTAAATCTTCTAGCAATGCCATAATTTTCGTTCCAAATAGATATATTTTTGTCCAGGAGATTCTTCTGTATCTATTTGGGCCTTGGGAGACCGGCCCACCGTAGAGAAACATATTTTTCTCATGCCTCACATTCTAATCTACTGATGAGATAGAAGTTAAGAGTGATGACGGCTGAGCTAGAACGAACGTGTGGCTTTCCTTGTGTGCGCTGGCCTTTTCCGCAAGTTCTTCTGAGGGCGATATGTACACGTTTCGCAGCCCTGCACGGTGTTCCCCGCTATGTCAAGTTTAAACAGCTGATGTTCCGCCGAGTAAAGGGGAACTGAGAGCGCACGGTTTGACATATGACAGCAACGTATGTTGCAGAAGGCAGCATGTGATGCCAACACATCCAATTTAAGCACCATCAGAGATTTGGTTAGACACGCATGTTTGGCTTGAAGGACATTGAACACACGCATATATTAAACTAGTTCTATGCCTGTGCGATGCACGGAAAAATATCAAATTTGAAAAAACAGATTTATTTTAGTAATTTTCATAAAGAAAGATAGAAAATAAGAATTCTATTTTAGTAATGTTTCATAGAGAGAGAGAGAGAGAGAGAAAGATTGATTTATTTTCCTGTTGCCACGATATCCTGATTTTAATTTTGGTGGAAAAACGGGATTCTATTTTAGTATTATAGTAATTCGACATGCAAGACAGCAGCACTAGCTAGTACTTTCCCAGTTTTCCATTATTTTCTTGTTTCAAATTAATAGCAAATCATCGTACTGTGCGGGGAAAAACCACAGCCTTAAAACGTCAAATTTCAAATTCCAACTCAACATATTGTGAGGGAAAAAAACTGTTTAGTGTGTGATAATATGAAATGTTTTCGATCTATTAATCAAGATTTGAAATCAAACTAGTTGACATGTGAAAGGTCAATATGAATGAGACACTGTGTCGGAGTAGAATGTGATAACCAAACCCAGTGTTTTGTTTTCACGGCCCACAGGCCCACCTCCCGCGGAGTCTGTCCTGTCATGCTGACGTAGTAGAATCCCATGCTGACGTAGTGAAAGTTCTAGTTGATGCAGACGTGGGACCTAGAGTTTGGAATAACACAAAACACAAAGGGGGATTTGTAAAAATAATTTTTTAAATTTTAACTAGAAATTTATTTATTTTATTTTCACATTATTATAAATAAACTCACAGCATTCCATTAAAAATCTCTAATTTTGGTTACCTTTTAACAAAAGTTAAATATGACTAAAGTATATTATTTCACTATCTCCTTTCATTTCTCTTTCACACAATGGGTCAATCAAGCATACTCTGTTATATAAGGATATTTTCATGTAAATATTAAATTTGATGATCGAAGAAGAAATATCCATTGCATCCTTAGCAAATGTTAAACCATAGGCATATTTTTTGTGAGTATTATAATGTAGAGAAGTTATTTATGGTATTATCAAGATAAAATAGATAAACTTATAGTTAAAGTTTTAAGAGAATTATTTTTGTAAAAATTCCAAGTAAAGATTATATACGTACCGAAGTTGCATGATCTAAGAACCAAAAATGAGATGGGCCTATTTTGAGGAGTTTCAATCACTTTTTCCCTGTTGTCAATCACCTAGGCAGGATGATTTGCTTCACTCCTTGACCACTTTTTGTGAGGTCATGGATTCAAGTTAGTTGAGAGCTAAAACTCTCCATACCGTTCGGTCATAGGTGTGCTACAAGAATATCTCTCCAAATCGGTAGATTATTTTTTCAAAAATTGGCTTGGGTCTAAAATTATCATCTAACTAAATGGAATTATTGATCTGAGTAGAATTATCTTTTTATTAGATAAAAAATATTAAGAAGCCACTTTTAAAAAAAAAGAGTAATACTTGCTATAGCAATAGTAAAATTTTTCTTATTTTTAATTTTTAATTTTTTTTTAAAGTCAGTCTCATCATGTCTGACACGTTATATATAGACCAATCTCTGATCAAACCATATCCAAGCAGTATTTGGTTTGATTTTTTTAGTTTCCAAACTTTTGTTGATCATCCTAGGAAAAATTAAACTGTAAGGACATATTAAATATGATGAGACAGACCTAAAAGTATTTATTATCATTTCTTTGTGGGGGCACCCCACAAGGTGCAACAAGTATTATTAAAAGAAGGAGGCCCCACGCGGCCGCACTCTCACCCTCTCTTGCGTCTAGAAACGCAAGGATCTTCTAGATTCTCGAACGTATCGTTTCCACGTGGCGTCCACCCATTTCGTGTTTCTGCCATGAGGATTCAGATTCTCACCGACCCCCGTGACGACCGACCATACGCGCGTGCATGATACCTACTAGCCAGAAATATACACAGCACGTACGTTCGGTCAGTCACATCATGTGCCTGCGCAGTCAGCAAACTCAAGTGAGCTATCTATTTATAATAAAAATATGCCAATAAGTGGATAGTCTTCTTTTCCAGAAAATTGGTTGATTTAATCTGCTTTGGCTATTATTATGAGCGACCCTGCAAGTGAGATTATAACGCTGCTCCATGTTCAGTTTATAATTGAAGTTAACGTCAATAATAGGCTTAATCATTTAAACCACAAATATTAATTAGGTTCTATATATTCTGATGGTCAAAATTCTTAATTAGATTACTTAAAATTTGATTATAATAAACAAGTCCTTGGAACGCAAATTCAACTGTTCCAAGCAATAAACACTATAGAATGTTGAATTGAAGATGGCAGAAACGATAATCCACGTTCAAGATCTAGCAAGTCTTCACGGGTCGATCATGCAACCTTGAAGAGTAATTAGTTTTCCATAATTTGCATATACCATGCATATTTCATTTCTTTTATATTGTTGTAAACCCGTTCTTATATAGCCATGAGGACATCATTATCGTGAAACTCAAAAAATTTCTTCATTTTTCCTACTTTACTCCCTTATTAATCAAAGTTTTTTGTTTCCTCTTACAAATTAATACTAGAGATTAACCCAAAGGTTGGAAATAAATTTTTGGTCACCTTCGTATATGTATTCGTTTATACTCCGCACCTATGAAACAGCAGGAAAGACAGCAGCAGAACATATATAGGACTATATGTAGAGATTGAGATTAAATAAGCACCCGAAAGCAAGGCCTTTGAAGTACACAAACGCACGACTCATTCTATTACTTCAACGGGGACAAGCGGGACCTTCCACAAATTAACACTATAATGGGAGTTAGCCAACACCACTGCCACACCACGAACACAATGAGAACTGCTTCGACCATGAGGTTTGCAAGAAGACGCAGCACGGTCAGGCGCGAGGAAGGCCCAGCTCAACTTCACCTCCAAGGAGGGCCACTCCTTTCTCGTCCCCGCCGTCAGTTCCGCCGTCCGCCTGTTGCTGGTCTGCGTTGCCCTCCTCGAGCACGACCTGAGCCATTTCGATGGGGTGGACCTCAGAGCCTGCTGTGGTAATAATCTTGATGGCCAGCTCTGGGTGCTTGCCGTCCTGAGGAGTGTTGGCTTTCTCTGGATCCTTGCAGTGGCCCTTTGGCTGCTTGGCGTTCCGGTAGATGACGTAGAGGACCATCTGAGCGACTCCGAAGAGGAAGCCCAAGATGTTTGGCGCCTGAGAGAGAGAGAGAGAGAGAGAGATTTCATAAGACATCTTCCTAAGTTAAGACTGAGTGAGACAGGATGCTGAGTTCTTCCGGAGATTTACCGCAACGTAGGGGTCCCTTATCAGAAAGCCATAGGTGAACCACACGACGGCGCTGACGGTGAGGAAGAACGATAGGCCAAAGGGCATGAACTCCACGCTTTTGGTGCGTATAACGAGCCTCTGTTCGACCAAAACCGGTAGTCAAACCACATGGAGCATGGCCACTGGACACATACCACATACGTAGATATATAAAAACCATGGCTTCACATTTGGTTCCTTACCATGATGCTCAGTGGAGCAGCAAAAACACTGATGGAGAAGCCAACATTGATCCATCCGATGACTCGAACACGCGTGGAGCCTTTCAGGAGTAGGAGTGTCAAACCAACGATGATACTATAAGCCACTATGTTTAATAGCAGGAGTAGCTTCAATGTGGAGATCTGCAACACCGGAGGACAGGCACCACTTAGAAGCCATCTAACCAGAGCTCTTCTTAATGTAAGTGGAGAGGGAGAGAGATTATTATTAGTAGTAGTTACCCTTGCTTTTCTTGGTGCAAAAATGAGGAACAAGACGATGTACAAAGTCTCTATGAAGCAGCCTATACCGTTAATGGTGAGGAGGAGGGGTGAGTTGGTCTTGATCAACGCGTAGTAGATCATCAACATGGCACTGAAGAGTGCAATCACGTAGGGAACTGCCTGAAACCCCTCAGTCGATTTCTTCTTGCAGATTCGGTAGAAGGTTGGCCTGAGGTAATTATATATATTCCACCAAACCCCAGATCAACGAACGAAAGTAGTGTATGCATATATACGACATCTCGGAACTATATATGAATGGAACAAAGGAGGTGATCATAACTACTTACGCTGGTGCAAGATAAACCATGAATGAGATGACATTACCTGCACATCAAACGAAGAGGAAAGATCAGTGCATGCCATGAAAATACTTGAATGAAGAAGGCCGACGATAAGCTTTTGTTAGTGACTTATACGTAGTGACAAACAGCACTTTCTCTGGGGCAACATAAAATAAGAATAGTAGAAGCCGACCATCCCCCCCACCCCTACTTTCCTTTCTAAATAAGTGAACGGTGCACTGAAGTATATGAAAAATGGACAAGTTCAAGAGGAAAAAGCTCAAAGTTTCCCATGTTTAAACTAACCTAAGATTCCAAATGTAAATGCCCAAGGGTGATGCAGTCCGGCCATTGTCTTCCTCACCAGAGGAGGGGACACGATCGAACAAGAGTTGAAGAAGGGCCAAAAGGGCTTTGCACCTCTTCAAGATGGAGAAACACACACAAAGAGTAGCCTAACAACGTCGCCCTCCTCCACTGCCTAGACTATACGAGTGTTGGGTCTTGTGGCAATGGGGTGATGAGGTTGAGCTCCTTATATAGGCCTTGGAAAGCCCTAAGGGTACTTGCTGGTTCAGTTTTACGTGGGGCGGTGGGATCCGGTTTATCATTCGACAGCTTAACTCGTTTAAAACAAAAACCAAACAAGTGGAACTTGTGGGGATGCCTGAACTGCTGTAGTTATGCAGATGGAAGGTTTCCCACGCCTCAGATGCTTCTGTTTACACATGTACTGCACCCTAAGGTGAGGGCCGGAGAGGAGCGTGGTGGAAGTTGATTAATGTGGCGGGATACAGGGTGTTCCCATGGGGAGGGGATCCTGTAGAGTGCTCCTTGTGCGGGAATCCGTCAGTACCCAATTACGGAAGGGCACGGTTCCCTTTTGCCGAACCCTAGACAAAGAGAATACTGTACGGATTATGGGCTCTTGGGTGTTTTCGAGATTTCACTCAGCTGAATAAGAAAGTTCCATGCAACGTATGGTACACGAAGACAAGGCAAGGCCGTACTCTCTTAAAGGGTACCGCCATTCACGTGACGCCTTCTCTCGCACACGCACGCTGGCGACTCTGGTCGCTGTTTCTTCTCCACATCAGCAATCCAAACCCCTCCTCCAAAAGACCACAAACCGGATCTTAGTGATCCTGCGATGAGGGGACCCCCGCAGTGCGCGTGGGGTGCGCGCGGGATGTGCACCTGAGGAGGGCTCACCCCGGAGTGTGCCCTCGAGCCGTGTGCACCATGAAGACTGAAGGAGTTCCCTCAGTCGGGTGACTTAAGGGATCCGACCCGTGATCTTGAGGTTGGCGTGGCACCGTCCCTCCATGAGAAAAATTATAATTAGAGTTAATTAGCGTGATGCTTATTCTTACTCCCTTGATATACTTTCTTAAGTTGCTCTTTTAAAATATTCCTAGCTCATCTCTGGACCACCCAACTGTACTTAATATAATAAACTCTTCATTATGATGATAGCATTCAATAGACACTGATGATGGAGGAAGTAACTCTAAAGGAGTACAAGTAGCAATATTATCCTTGGAGCCATGACATGATGCCAGTTAAGTTGATCAGTTTGACCACCACGGAGAAAGAATATACATTCGTCTATGTACTAGTTGTTCTACGATTCACTAATTTTTATTTTACAAAAGAAACTTAAAATAAAAAATTAGTGTGGAAGTGGAAAATATGATCCCTTCGCTTATATTCTGAGGACACAAATCACTTGATTATTTTATCTTCTGATTGAATCTTCTCTGCTCAAAATATTCTGACTATCCAACAACATTTTCATATTAATTTGTAATTGGAAAGCTTCATATTCTGCTTATTCTACTGCCAAGATGAGGGTTTGCCGTATTAAATTTTCTACTGATTTTGGTATTGCCACAGGCAAGTGAGACAACTATAGAGTTTGGTTATGTTCTATCAACCTTGATACTTATGCATAAAGATGTTATACATGTCCATGATAAGCATGGGAGTCTAAAGAGTACTCCCTCTCTTTTCCTTGGCGTCTAATTCTCCCCTTCTTCTTTGTTTGTCTCCCTTTATGTTTTTTCCACATACATTTAGACGTTAATATTTTATATTTTAAAAATAGTATCGAAATCTTTAAAATCCAGCTGATATTTTAGGAAATGAAACCTTTGGTTATGTCCAAGTTTGTGACAGATCATGGCAGCTGTGCCTAGCTCCTCGTTGCAATTAACCCTGTTTCTTATATATAACGAGACACTTTGGATGGTTCAGTTAACAAGGAGATCTACTACTGATAGAGTTCAGTCTTGGAATCGAACAGTCTGAATGGTTAACAAGGGGATCTACCTGCCGATAGAGTGACCAGTCCTCGCAACAACTCATAGAGGGATCTTAACAAAACAACTGTGTACCCTCTCCATTGTCCCCTTATGCAATACCTCTTTTCCTACACAGCATCTAGTGCGTCCCCACGAAGAACTTGTACAGGATTCCCTGTTGCAACAGTTGAACAGTAACAAGGTTCTTAACTAACGATCAGTTGTGGAGACAGCTTTAAAGCTTTGACTTGTCGGGTGTTGTTTACTCTGGCCGTAATTATAAAGCTACCTGTCTGATCCAACTTGCAGAGCATGTACCTAGCTAAACTTCAATTCATCGACTACATTAGCCTGAGCGTTGCCTGCCTAGGTGGAATCTACATTAAGAATGATACATTAAGTAACAAAGTAAGATACCTCGGAGATGCAAACATAAAAGGTGAACACTTGAAAACATCAGCCTCTAAGTAAAAACTTGTTAACGTGGACTAAAAAGAAATAAGTTTTAGAAAAGCCCCTATAAGCAACACTTTGTTTGATGTTAAGCACAATCGGAGAGCGGATCGAGGAGGGAACGTGTCCATGTCTTTGAATCATTCCCTACTAAACGTAGTGGCTGTATTATTCTCTTTTTCCCTTAATTCCTTTTCCACCACACATGACTTCCTAGTTATCATGCATGAGTCAGAAGTAATTGAAATGATGATTATCTATTCTTGTGCTGTGGTCCTAAGTTTAGCCAGGAAATGGAAGCTGCAGAGTACTTAAGTGTGCACCCTAACTCATGCTACATGCAATATCTATGGGTGTATATAGTGATACGTCTAGCCATACATACGTGAACAAGAGTCTATATGCATGCACACAGCAACAAAATATTATGTTTTCTTCTGCAGATTCGCGGTCCAAGGCTGCCTAACTTGCATGAGAAAAGAAAGGGAAAGAAAATGGAAACCACGTTAAAATTGAACACTCGAGAGGAAGGCGCGACCTTTTGTCTTCCTTCGGTGGTAAACAGAAGTGTGAATGCCTTCGGTGGGCAAGGGAGATGCAACAAAACCACTACTTGATCAGCTGGTACCACAAGTACGTTGGCACCGGAACGAGATTGTTTGGATTTGTGAATCTGGACCGTCCAACATCCTTCAAACACATGAAACCGAGTCCTACGTGCACCGTACACGTCATTTTCAAAACTAAATGACTTATATATCCTCGTGCAACTCGGTATCATATGTCTAAGAGTATTGGGCGGTCCAGACGGACAATCTCGTTCTGTTGGCACCATTCTCCTTGCGTACGAAAGGAAATGGAGCACGATGCCAGAGTGGCATGCACGCCTCTACGATCATGTGGGACTTGATTACCTCAGGGGGAGGACATTCACCGTATCCATTCTCGTACATCCACCTATATGGGTGGACCCAAAAAGAAATATGGCAGTCAGTTCTTCTCCCATTCGGCTGTGCACATGATCAATTGAGTTAGTGTGACTATTTGATTTCCAAGATTGTATAACCAGCAACAATTGAAAGAAAAAATAAAAATTGAAGAAAAAAGTGATCAAGTGCCGGTGTCACTTGAACTCAGACATCTATATCTGCAGTGGTAGAAAAGAATAGTCGAAGGAGAGGAGTACCTACTGTCTCATTTCTCTTCGAGTTCACTTGCATAAGTGGCATATAGAGATTGGAAATTACAAGCATCCTCTTCTTAGACACGCTGAGGTGATCCTTGCGGGATCATCATGGGGCTGGCTTAGCTGACTTTGGGCACCAAAGTGCAACTGACCTAAATCTCAAGTTCTCACTGACAGGTCGATCGGCGGAGGTTTTGATGCTAGCTTAGCATGTTGATTTCAGCTTCAGTCCATTCGCGGGCTAAGATTCGTTCAAGAATTTACTTCACCTTAATTTGTCCCCATTCTGTAGTAAATGCCCAATCCAAATTAATGCACATTAGAAATTTTATTTTCAGTTTTTTTAGTTCAACTCAATTATTAAATTTTAGATTCAAGGAAAGTAATGTGATATGCTGTACCTTCTTAAACAAAATTTCAGAATGTTGGAGTGACTATATAAGTAAATTAGAACAGCTTTGCTGAATTCTAAGTAAATCCGACTAGCTTTCTATCTTTTGTTTATGTTTTTGTGTTTGCATTTGGAAACGAATATCGATTCTTAAAATAAATATTGGAATCGTGAATTAGGTTTTTAATTGGCGTTTTACACACACTTTAATAAACGCCTATAAACGAGTGTTTTTTAATTAATTCCACTGCGCCTACGACTAACCCCTCCAAGGCTCCCTGCTCCATCATCACAGGCACACAGCTTCCTCCATCCTCCAACATTTTTGAGACGTCAAACTAACTTCAGTTTTGATGGAGTAGGTCAATTCCAGCAGTGCAGTGGGGAAGCGGAGGCATGTACACCCATCTCCCAATCTCTTCCTCTTCCACTGTTGTTAGTACGATGAGGTGGAAAGGGTCGCCCTCCTAGTTAAGTGTCACTCCACGCTCTGCAGGCTCTCCGCCACTGACTCTATGGTTTCCTTTACACGTAGGGAATGGTCACTTGCAGCACCTCAAGGGGAAGGTTCCCCCTTCCATCTACATAAGGAGTCGTAAGTGCTCAGCAGCTAAGGGTTCCTATGACAAGCAAACCCTTCTCACTCCTCAGATCCACGGTGGACACTAGCTCAGATGGTGCATCACAGCTAGTCCTGAGCAGGAGTGGCTTCTGTGCAAGGTTCCCTGTTGGGGAAGTCATGATGGGGGCCTTTTAACTCGGAGAGGGGGAAATGGCTTCCTCGCGTGCGAATATTCGGACATGCCCAGGAGACGCCACTGTGTGCTTCGGCTCCTGCGTGTGTGGATGCTCCATCTTGGCGTCAGAGCACTGTTGCCAATGGTCCAAATATGCTATACCGTAGTGTGGGTGAAGGCTAGCTAGTGATCACTGATCAACCAGAGTGCATGTTAGAATTGCCATAGTTTTTGTTCCCTACACATAAAGGAAATTAAATGCTATACTATGGTTCTGATTGATCCCATTCGGAGCCAGCAATTTACTTACACATACAAGTGATTGATTCCATTCGGAGCCAGTAATTGTACTCACACATCCAAATGGGTTCCTACTGAGTGCGTGGAAGAGCCGTCAAAACGGGTCTAAACCCATCGTTGAACCCATTTGGAGCCAGTTATACTGGATCAGGTATGTCCATTTGCCCAATGTCATCTTATGTTACATATAATTGTGCTCAAATTTCGGCCAATCCAGGTCATAAATCAACTGCATTTGTTAAGAATATTAATGGTTCAGAAAAATGAATTTTTCTGTTGAGCTCATTTGAAGTTTAATGTCAAACAAAAACCCATTTGCCCATTTACCCAACTATTTTATTGGGTTTATGAATGCCCATTTTGCGTTGGATCTGTGTAAACCTGGACCTCCTATTGCCCTAGCGGATGGTGGCCCAGTAGGTGCGAGATGAGATCCCCTCTGTGTACCGATATAACCCCATTAACCTTGGGCTCAGAGCAAATTTAATATTTCACCAATTTTATCTGATCAAATAACGGAACGAGCGGAGGTATATTAGAGCGCAGAACATGAGATCCAGGAGATCTTATCTTTGGTAATCCTACCTCATCATAAGATAAGCTACCATTTCCATTCTCGCAGTAGTGATGTAAGGAGCATCTTAAGGAAGTATTTTGGTAAGAAAAGTATCACCCTAAAACCAGACTTTATCTCTTTCTTTCTGTACCAATTTCAGCTGCCAAAAAATTATCTCAAATTTAGGGCTCATTTGGAGGTCAGTGGGAGTATTTGGGACATTAAAATTCGTGTTCAGTCCATGTAAACTAAAAGTTGAGATGTGATGGACTGTTTAGAAACGCTTATATCTATTGAGAGATTATTAATTATTAAAATTTCTCCAAAAAGTCTTTCCAAACGCAGCCTTAGACAAGTTTCTGTTTGAGGTGGAAAAAAAAGAATACTTTTGTTTGTATAGTCCTTACCACTGTCGACATACTGATGCACCTGAGTGGTCATACTGACACACCTGAGCCATCCTGTGAAAGCCGAGGATGTAAAAGAAATTTCTTCTTACTTACTCAGGCCAATGTAAAAGAAATTTTTTTTTTGGTTTGAAGTGTTTCCCATTCCATATAAAATCTCAACGAGTTTATGAACAAATTTTAGGATGTCCGTTAATTAAAATTTGTCGCTGAAGCTAATTACAAGATTTCTTTTCTGGTTTAATTAATTAATTCTTTCTTGTCCACTAGTGTTGGTAGTACAATTACAAGCCTTTGGTGTTTAAAGTACTATCTGCTGCACCACATGGGGTGCGGCACAAAAAATAGAAAATTTTTTCAATTTTTTTTATAATCGGTTTCACCATACCCTATATGTTTGTACAATTTAATCTCCGATCTAAAGACGCAAAAAATTCTAAAAATTAAAAACACAAGAACTCAAATTTATTGAGTTCGACCCATTTTTTGAGATCAAATTATACGGACATGCAAAGCATGATGAGACTGACCATAACAAATTTTTTTAAAAAAAAATCTTTATTTTTTATGCCACATCCCATGCGGTGTTACTCTTCCGTTTATGCATGTGAGAAGAGGTGGTCACAAGCTAGGTCGAACTCGGCCAAAAACCCAGTGATTCTATGCCAAGGCTTGAGTCCACCTTGGACCAGATTGCCTAGGTTTTACAGGCCCCAGATCTTGTCCAACTCATTTGTGCAACTTGGAACTTGAAAGAAATCAGACCCTCTCAGTGCAGGAGCTGACTGAGTCCGGTTAGTGCACTGAAAGAAAGGGTGAGGCCTACCGAGCTTTTGAACTCGGCGGAAAAGAGTTTGTTCAAAAACCCAACCTACTCCTTAGTACATTGGCTAAACTCGGTCGGTCCATGCACTGATAGAATCCGGTTTCAACTTGCAATGCCTTAGCTGTTGTCTGATCGACTGCTGTCTCATCCACCTGATCAGACAGCACACGGTCAGTGTACCATTCTACAAGAGATCGAATGCATCATACTCTAAATGAGTGCCGTCCAATCCATCCGCTTGGATGGTAGTTGTATTGCAAGTTATTATTTCTCAAAGATGAATGCACAATCGGATCCCGACTTATATAATTTTGTGTGCTCTCAATATTTGAGTATTCAACTTAAGATTTGTTCAAACCCCATCAGAATGTCCACATGTTTCTGTAAATAGGCTGTTTGCAACCATGTTTCCCGGAAAACTGACCTAGATATTGTACATAAATACTTCAAATATAGTTCTATTACGTTAACATGCCCTTTAAATTCCTTTTATAAAAAGAATATAAAGATTTTCTTTCTCTCCGTAGCAAATACCTCTCCTGCAGTAGAGGGAGAGAGTGTGCATGTATATATATACCTTGGAGTGGCATCAAAAGGGGTATTCAAGAGTAATTACGTAAATAAGATTTTATCGGATATGTATCTACGTTTATAGTAGTTGTAAATTTTGATAGGCCTAACAAATGTCCGAAATTAGACCAACTAGATACCAAGCATCTTGACCTCATTTCACTCATCAAGTACTTATATTTGGCTCAATTTTGAAAAAAAAAAAAAGATACATCCTACTAAAGTTAAGAACTATGAATTGGGCCGCATGGATCTCTTTCAGGTTGCATAATGGAGTCCTTTGCAATTGCATCTTAGTCAAGTAATCTAACCCTATAGCAATATAAGACCAAAACTAGATAAATATGCTTTAGTCGGCTGCATGATACTTGATGTAGACTGGATCTATCACGACCGGATCCCGCAAACGGGGATCCGAAACAAGGAGGATCCGGAGCCGGTCCGGATCGAGCGGTGACGAGGGGACCCGACGGGGATCCACAGCGGGGCGAAGCCGAGGCTCTTTTAGAGTGAAGAGGATCCGCCCGCGGGTGGCGCGATCTGCCGCCGGAGCTGCTCTTGGATAGTGAGCCGCTGCTCCTTCGGTCGGACGAAGGCGCGGCGCGGGCAGGAGCTCCTGTCGGCGGAGCCGTAGACGGGCGTCGGAGCGGAAGCCGGGAAGTCCGAGATCGGACGGGGGGACGGCTCGCTCTCCGACGAGGGGGTCCGAAGGCGCCTTCAGCGCGAGGCCGAGTCTCCTGGCGCGGGACGACCGACGGGATCGCCCTCGGACGGCGAGTCCGAAGGCTACTTCAGCGTGAGACCGAGTCTCCTGGCGCAGGGCAGCCGGCGTTCGGCGTCGAGACCGGGGAGAGGAGTCCGAGGTCGGCGGCCGAGACCGACTCGGGGAGGTCGGCGATGATTCGAACCGAGCCCCTGCAGGAGGGAAAGAAGAAGAAGAACCAGTCAGCATGAGTCCCGGGCGTCAGCCCTGGGGAACCCCCTCCGACGGTCAAGTTAGCTTCTGAAGAAGATTCGATTCAGGAAGCAAGAGGAAACAGCTAGAACCCTATTCGGACAGTAGTCCTTTAAGGGGTTTCGGAAGCTTAGAGGGGCATCCGTTTTTCCCACACCCCTCCTTGGCCACAAGTAGCAGGATACTTATAGCGGAGGGTAGCGGATGGTTAACGGTGGCAGCCGATATAGGACTAAAAGGAGGCTTACTGATAAACCGCCATAGCGTCTGATCCGCCACCGGAGTGGGCCGGATTCGGCTACCGGGCCGGAGGGGGTTGGGTCGCTGACGGGCCGAAGCCTGCTGGGCCCTGGGCCGCCGTGCTGTTCCCGGGCCGTAGGCTGATGGGCCGCTGACGGGCTGAAGCCTGTTGGGCCAGGAGCGACGGGGCCGCTTATGGGCCGAGGGCTGCTGGGCCGCTAGCGGGCCGAAGGCCGCCGGAGGGTCTAGCACTGCTGCTGTTGGGCTGAATGGGGTTTGGGCCTGCTGCAATGGGCCGAATCGGATTCTGCCGCATCACATAGCCCCCCACTCTTGTCTTCCTCAGTTCTGAGACGGCAAGAGTATAGCCTGAAACTGCCAGAAAAGAAAGAAAATCACAGCAGGCGTCTTCCTGGGAGTCGTATTCCCCCTTCTTCTGGAAGAGGAGGCCCTCGGTCAGCCGAGGGCCGTGCGGTCGCTTTGTCCTTGCTCAGAGGGTCGGCGAAGGCTGAGGGCTGAGAAGCCGAAGGGTCGGTACCTCTGACCCGCGTCAGGCCTCATTAAACGGACGGGACGGCGCGTCGCTTCGCGAGGAAGCACGGGACACGCGTCGCGCATCCAACCGCTCTGGAGAAAACACAAACGGATCCCGACCGCCCGTGGGTCGCGGATCGCCCCGGCTCTCTGCCCGAGGCTCCGCTCGGATTGCCGCCGCTCCCTTTGTCGCCTGCGGATCGGGACGCGTGGCGGGCATCCGAGTGGTGAGCCGAAGGGTCGGAGCGCTGTCAGCCGCTGATCGCTCTTGCCTCAAGTCCCGGAGCCGGTCCGCCATCATTGCCGAAGGACGGCACACGTGGCGGGCATCCGGAAGGAGCGACGGGACGAGCGGGACGATCTCGGCCGCAGGCTTCGGCGGGAGGCGTATCGACCGGGCTCTATAAATACATGCCCTCTGCGGGGCACTGTTCCTCTTCTTGCTACCGCGCTTACGCCCCCCCCCGCAACTGCCTGAGCTCTTCTTCCTTCTCCTGCGAGAGGCCAGTTTCCTGAAGGCTTCATCCGAGCTTCGTCGGCTACCGGGGGAGGCTCTTCGTCCCTCAGAGTGCATTGCCTGTGGAGTCTGGAGGCTTGAGGCGACGCCTGGTTCAGGAGAGATCCTCTCCTTCTTTCTGCGAGTAAGCCTCAGTCTTCTTCCCTCCCTCCGCGGCTTTATGGTCCGGAGCTCTTCTAGTGAGATTACCCCTTCGGACGAGGAGTACACTCCCCCCTCCTTGTCGGACCCTCTTGCCTCGGGATCTCTTACTTCTGCGATGTCCGGGGAGTCTGAAAGCTCCGGGTCCGAAACTTCCGGGACTGAGGTTTCTGGAGCCGAGGCTTCTGGGACCGAGGCTTCTGAGGCCGAGGCTCCCGAGGCCGAGGCTTCCGGGGCCGAGGCTTTTCAGGAAGTTCGGGACTCGGGCCAGGCTTCCACCTCGGAACGCCGCCTCCCGGATGTTGCTTCGGGGGCTAGCTGTGCCCTTTCGGATGTAGAGGTGAGGAACTTAGTTTCTTACTTTCAGCTTCCCTCTTGGACGACCCCCCTTCGGCCCGATTCCGCCACTAGGGCAAATACCGTTCGCCCGGGGTCTTTTTCCATCTACGTCGATAGCTTTGAGGCGGGATTCCGTCTCCCTCTCCCCACCTTCGTCGTCAATCTTCTTAGCTTCTACGGGCTGGCCCCTTCTCAGCTCTTCCCCAACTCTTGGCGCACTGTGTATGGATTCCTGAGTGTCTTCGCTCACGTGAAAATCCGCCCCTCCCTTAATGTCTTTCGCTATCTCTTCAAGATCCAGACGCAGGGGAAGTCGGAATGGTACTGCTTTGTCCCCCGGGTTGGCCGGAGGATTTTCTCTGGGAAGCCTTCGTCTATCCATGGCTGGAAGAGGAAGTTTATCTTCGTCTCTCTGCCGGAGAAGGAGAAGGGTGTGTGGCCCTTCCCCACCGAGTGGGTGCCGCTGGCCGAAGGACTCTCGGGACCTCCTGTTCTGTCTCCCGTCCAGAGTACCATCGTGGGTCACGTTCAGGCGAAGGCCCCTTACGACGTTTCGGTGCTTCTTTCCGACGCGGAGCGGTTGATAGGTGCCGGGGTTTGGCCGGACCCTAAGCGTGATCCGGAGCGGATCTTTCCGTACCTACCTCCCGGGGAGGCTCCGCGGGGCCGCGGGGGAAGGACTACCGCTCCTCCGGCCGAAGCTCTTCCGGCTTTGGAGGCTGACGAAGTTTCGGCCGAGGGTAAGTCGGCTCTGAGTCTTTTACTCGATCGCTGTTTATGGCTTCTGATATCCCTTCTTGCTTTGCAGCAATGGCCCAGCTCGACACCCTCCTCGACCAGCTATCGGATCAGCGCGCTTCGCGCCGGGCGCCGGCCCCGCAGGCGGTGAGCAGGCCTGTCCGAGGCACCGGGGGTCCGAGGACGAGAGGCGGGGGCCTCGGGACTGCGGCCTCCGCCGAGGGTCGTGCAGTCGCCGCTGCTCTTGAGAGGGAGCAGAGGACTAAGTTCGCCTCTCGGGGAGGCGGCCGAGCGTCGAAGCGCCCCCGGGTAGAGGAGGCCGAGGGAGAGGTGGAAGTCCAGCTAATCAGGAGGAGCGCCGGGGCCCGAAGGGCTGCAAGATTGGCGTCTCCTGAGATGCCGAGGGGTGACTCCCCTCCGGCCGTTTCGGCAGGAGCCGATGGAGGAGATGCCGAACCGCGGGCGCAGCTCGAGCGGCGGCACCCCGCATCGGGGGAGAGCATGGAGGACCCGCAGACGTGCCTTCGTCTGCTCAACAGCCTCACTCTCCCTTCAATCTTTGAGGAGCTGAAGGCCCACTCCATCACCGATCTGACGGAGATGAGTGCCCGTCTGTCGGTTCAGGTGAGCACCCCGAAAGTGTTTCAGCTTATCTTCAGCTTCTTCTTTTGATTCTACTGGCCCTCATCTGCCCTCGATCTGCAGGCTTCGATGACGACCCGTGTCCTGATGCATCGTCAGGAGCTGCTTCAGCGTAAGCTTCTGGAAGCCGAGGCGCATCCGGTTGGTTCGGGGGAAGGCACTTCGGCGGCTCCTCGCATCGAGCCCCTAGTTGAGGAGCTCGTGACTGCGAGTGCCCGAGTGCGGAAGCAGCTGGAGAAGAGGGCAGCAGAGGCCCGTGCCGCCGCTGAGGCCAAGGAGAAGGCCGAGAGCGATCTTGCGGCGGTCGAGTCCGAATTCCGGACTTTCAAAGCTCAGACCCAAGACAGGGAGGCTCGGGGAGCTTCGGAGAAGCGCCGCCTCATCGAGGAGGTGTCGACCTTGAAGCGGGAACTGGAAAAAGCAGCGGAGTCGGCCGTGGCTAACTATAAGGCCGGGAACGACTATGCCCAGGAAATCCTCCGGGCCCAGCTGCAGGCTTCTTCCGCGGTTTTTGACCTCGGACTAGCAGTCGCCCAGCGGGCTTACCCGAGCGTCGATCTGACCGGGGAAGCCATGCCAAGGGGCGCGGAAGCCCGGGAGCTTTTATCCTGGTGGGAGGAGCTCGTGGCGGAGAGGGCCCCGCCTCCAGCTGATGCCGAGGAGGCCGGTGCCGAGGAGGCCGAGACCGAAGAGGCCGATGCCGAAGAGGCCGATGCTGAAGAAGCAAATGCCGAAGAGGCCGTTGCTGAAGATGCCCTTGCTGAAGGCGCCGCTTCCGAAGCGGTGCAGGTCGTCGACTCTCCCTCTCCTTCTCCTGACCGAAACGTCGTCGAGGTGGAGGGGGAGGGGGTTGTCGAGGACTGATACGAGGGTTCCCCTCGGTTTTCTTTTTTGCTTTACTTTTGTAAGCTCTTGGCCAGGCGTACGGCTGAGCTTTGTATCTCCCTTTATTTTAAAAAATGGAAGGAAGGTTTTTGGCTTTACCTGGCTGCTTGCGTGCGATCGACCGAATGTAGCCCTTCAGGAGCCTTAGATCCCGTCGTCGTTCTCTATAGCTTGTAAGGCCGAAACCCGATGCCGGTTCGGATAGAACGTCGTCACAGTATTCGGCCGGGGCCTTTACTATGGTAGTTCATATGATCCCTTAGGGGCATCTTGCCGCTTCTTACGTTTGTCGGATGGCCGAAGCCCTTCACGCTTCCGCTCGCGCGAACTTATATATGCCTCGGCGCCTCCAGAATCGGTATACGTGGCCGGAGCCATTCCCGGAACGATTTACGCGGACTTAGAGAAAACCCTGCCGCTCCCGATACGGTTTGCATGGCCGAAGCCACTCCCGGTACGGTTTACACGGACTTAGAGAAAACCTTGCCGCTCCCGATACGGTTTGCATGGCCGAAGCCACTCCCGGTACGGTTTACACGGACTTAGAGAGAACCTTGCCGCTCCGGATACGGTTTGCATGGCCGAAGCCACTCCCGGTACGGTTTACACGGACTTAGAGAGAATACCATGCCGCTCCCGATACGGTTTGCATGGCCGAAGCCACTCCCGGTACGGTTTACACGGACTTTAGAGAAAATACCATGCCGCTCCCGATACGGTTTGCATGGCCGAAGCCACTCCCGGTACGGTTTACACGGACTTTAGAGAAAATACCATGCCGCTCCCGATACGGTTTGCATGGCCGAAGCCACTCCCGGTACGGTTTATACGGACTTAGAGAAAACCTTGCCGCTCCCGATACGGTTTGCATGGCCGAAGCCACTCCCGGTACGGTTTATACGGACTTAGAGAAAACCTTGCCGCTCCCGATACGGTTTGCATGGCCGAAGCCACTCCCGGTACGGTTTACACGGACTTAGAGAGAATACCATGCCGCTCCCGATACGGTTTGCATGGCCGAAGCCACTCCCGGTACGGTTTACACGGACTTAGAGAAAACCTTGCCGCTCCCGATACGGTTTGCATGGCCGAAGCCACCCCCGGTACGGTTTACACGGACTTAGAGAAAACCTTGACAAGTTTTTCTGAAAGAAAGCGAGTTCCTTTATTTATAGCCTTCGGCTAAAAGCCTGGGGAGAGTTGACTTACATGTAATAACGCCGAAGGCGCTCCACATTCCATGTGCGAGGAAGGGGTTGGCCCGAAAGGGTTTCCAACCGGTAAGCTCCTCGTCTGATTACCTCCCTGACCCGGTAGGGCCCCTCCCAGTTGGGGGCAAGCTTCCCCGAGGCTTCGGCTGGCTTGGAAGCATGGGCATTCCTTAACACGAGATTCCCCACTTCAAAGCTCCGGGGCTTTACTCGAGTGTTATGGTACTTGGCCATTCGTTGCTGATAAGCCGCCAGTCGGATACGAGCTTTATCTCGGACCTCCTCAATGAGGTCCAAGTGGTCTTTCAGATTTTCCTCAGTGGCTTCCGCATTATAGGCAATGACTCTGGGAGAAGGGAGGCCGATCTCTATAGGAATGACGGCCTCTACCCCATAGGCCATGCGGAAGGGAGTTTCGCCGGTGGGGGTTCGGCTCGTCGTCCGATAGGCCCACAGGACACTCGGCAGTTCTTCCACCCATCGGCCCTTAGCTTCGCCGAGTCGGGTTTTCAATCCCTGCAAAAGGCTTCGGTTAGTGACTTCGGCTTGGCCGTTCGCTTGAGGATGCGCTACCGAAGTAAACTTGTGGAGTATGCCGAAGCTGGCGCAGTTATCACCGAACCGTCGGCTATCGAACTGCTTTCCGTTGTCTGAGATGATGGCTCGAGGGACGCCGAACCGGCAAATGATGGACTTCCACACGAAGTTCCAAGCATTGCTGTCGGTTATTGAGGCGAGAGGTTCGGCCTCGACCCATTTGGTGAAGTAGTCGACTGCCACGATGAGGAATTTCCTTTGGCCGGTGGCGACGGGAAAAGGTCCCAGGATGTCGACTCCCCATTGGGCGAAAGGCCAGGGATCAGATAACGGGGTCAGGAGGGTGGCTGCCTGATGAGTGAGGGAGCTAAACTTCTGGCACTGGTCGCAGCGCCGCACGAGGGCTAAAGCGTCCTCTCGAAGCGTGGGCCACCAGTAGCCTTGCCTTAGGAGCTTGTGAGCCAGGGCCCTTCCTCCCGCATGCGCCCCGCACACCCCTTCGTGGACTTCCCTTATGGCGTAGTCGGCCTCGGCCGGGCCGAGGCACCGCAGCAAAGGTCGGCCAAATGATTTCTTGTACAACACCCCGTCCAAAAGGAGAAAGTGGGATGAGCGCTGCCGGATGCGCTTCGCCTCCCTAGGATCTGGAGGGACTTCTCCTTGGAGAAGGAAAGCGATGAGGGGAGTCATCCATGTCTCGGCTTCTGCTTCAGCAATCTGCATGGCTTCGGTTTCGCCGAGGCTGGGTTCGGCGAGCTCCTCGACGAGGATCATCCGGCCTCCGCCCCCGTCTTGGGTTGACGCCAGCCGGGAAAGGGCATCGGCCCGGGTATTCTCGGCTCTCGGGATCCTTACGATTTCACAAGAATCGAATTGAGCGAGGATCCTGCGAGTTACCTGGAGATAAGACGCCATCACTGCGTCCCGAGCCTCATACTCCCCGGAGACGTGGCCGGCGATTAACTGGGAATCGCTGAAGGCTTTTAAGTTCCGGGCGCCGAGTTTTTTCGCGGCTCGGAGGCCGGAAATGAGGGCTTCATACTCGGCGGCGTTGTTGGTCGCAGGAAAGGAGAAACGCAGGGCGTACTCCGTCACGACTCCTTCGGGTGATGCCAGGATCCATCCGGCGCCACTGCCCGTGGAGCACGCGGAGCCGTCCACGAAGAGTCGCCATTCGTCCGGTGGTGCCGGTGCTGAAAGAGCCTCAGCTTCGGCCACCTCGGGTTCTGGCTGCGGCGTCGTGCAAGCGCCGGGGGTAAGTTCGGCGATGAAGTCTGCCAATGCTTGGGCTTTTATTGCTACTCGAGGGGCGTAGGAGATGTCGAACTCTCCTAGCTCAATTGCCCACTTCGCCAATCTGCCGGACACCTCTGGTCGGGAGAGAACCTGCCTCAAGGGCTGGTTGGTGAGGACTTTCACAGAATGGGCCAGGAAGTATGGCCGAAGCCTTCTTGCAGAAGTGACGAGGGCCAGAGCCAACTTTTCCAGGGCTTGGTACCGGAGTTCCGCTCCCTGAAGGGCTCGGCTGGTGTAATAAACGGGCTTCTGAATGCCTTCTTGCTCTCGGACGAGGACGGTGCTGAGGGCCGTCTCGGAGATTGCGAGGTATAGACTCAGAGGCTCTCCGGAAATCGGTTTTGACAGGATGGGGACTTTGGAGAGGTAGGCCTTCAACTGATTGAAGGCTGTCTGACACTCTTCCGTCCAGTCGAAGTTGTTGGCCTTCTTCAGCAGCTTGAAGAAGGGAAAACAGTAGTCGGCCGCCCTGGACATGAAGCGGCTAAGAGCTGCGATCCTCCCGTTCAGCTTCTGTACCTCTCGGAGGTTAGCCGGGGGGTGCATCTTCATGATGGCCGAAACCTTCTCGGGATTAGCCTCCACCCCTCGGTGCGTGACCATGTAGCCGAGGAACTTGCCGGAGGCTACCCCGAAGGCGCACTTGGCCGGGTTCAGTTTCATCTTGTACCGCCTGAGGGCGGAGAAAGTCTCGGCCAGATCGGCCAGGTGCTCCGCAGCAACGCGGCTCTTCACCAACATGTCGTCTATATAGACCTCCATGTTTCGGCCGAGCTGCGCGGCGAATACCTTGTTGACCAGTCGCTGATATGTCGCGCCGGCGTTCTTCAGACCGAAGGGCATTCGGGTGTAGCAGTATAGACCCAAATCGGTGGTGAAGCTGGTCTTGCTCTCGTCGTCCGGATGCATCCGGATCTGGTGGTAGCCTGAATAGGCGTCGAGGAAGCTTAAGAGCTCGTGGCCAGAAGTGGCGTCCACCACCTGGTCTATCCGAGGCAGTGGAAAGCTGTCCATTGGACAGGCCTTGTTGAGGTTGGTGAAGTCCACGCACATGCGCCATTTGCCATCTTTCTTTGGCACCATGACCACATTGGCTATCCAGTCTGGATGATGCACCTCTCGGAGATGTCCGGCGTCCAGTCCCTTTTGTACTTCAGCCTGGATGGCGGCTCTCCTTTCCTGGTTGAAGGTGCGCCGCCTCTGCTTCACCGGAGGCTGATTGGGATCGGTATGGAGTCGGTGCTCTGCTACCTCCGGGTCCACCCCGGGCATGTCTGCCGGAGACCAGGCGAAGACGTCGAGGTTCTTTTTCAAGAACTCGGTAAGCTTCTCCGCTTCACCTTTCTCCAGGCCGGAGCCTATCATCAGGACTCGTCCTTCGCCTCCTGGAACAGGGACGGCGAGGAGTGCTTCTCCCGGAGACGCTTCGGCTGATGACTCGATCGCTAGGGTTTCAGCTGCGTTCTTCCCTTTGACCGAAATCATGTAGCATTGCCGAGCGGCTTCTTGGTTTCCTTTGGCCTCGCCGATCCCGTGGTCGGTATGAAACTTCAGCTTCTGATGGAAGGATGAGGGCACGGCTCCGACCCCGCCGATGAGCCTTCGGCCGAATATGGCGTTGTAGGCTGACTCGATCTTTACAACGGCAAAGTCCGTTTCAACGGTCAATTGCCGGGGGGCGGAGCCTAAGGTCACAGGAAGCCGAACAATACCTTCTACTCGGCAGGGCGAGCCGTTAAAACCGAAGAGAGGGCCCCGATGAGGCTTCATACTAGCCTCACTCAATCCCATTTTCACGAAACAATCGTAAAACAAGATGTTTGGGGCGCTTCCATTATCTACAAAGATCCTATGTACATCATAGTTATTTATTACAGCGTTGACGACGAGAGCGTCGTCATGAGGGACCTGAACATCCGTCAGGTCTTCGGCGCCGAAGGTGATGTCTTCCAGACGAGGCCTCTTCGGCTCGCCCTCAACTGCTGCTACTGTGCTACGCTGCCGCGGCCTGGACCCTTCCCCCGGTCCTCCGGATATCATCATGATAGACCCAGAACTGGGTCTTTGATGGGATGATTCAACCGGGGTCGAGGTGGCTTTGGGCGGAGGAGCGGCTTCTGCTGCTGAGGGCTGCTGTTGTCTGGGCGCGGCAGGGGCGTCCTGGTTCTGTTGCGGTGGCTGCTCCCGGCGGTACTGCGGCAGTTTCCCCTCCCGGATGATGCGGTCAATCTCTTCCCGGAGCTGCCGACACTCATCCGTCGTGTGGCCGATTTCCCGGTGGTATTCACAATACCTGCCGGGATCCCTTCGGCGGGGATCGGTCTTGATGCGATCGGGCCGTCGGAGCATGCCTTTCACCTCCATGAGCATTCGGGAAGGGGGAGCAGGCAAGGGTAGGTACCGCGGCTGCGCGTCCCGTCGCCTCTCCCTGTCCCATTCCTCCCTGCGATAGCGCTTTCGCGAGGACTCCTGGTCCTCCGGCCGAAGTCGGACCACCTGGGGAGCAGGTGCCGAGATGGCTTCGGTGGCGCCTCTTCCTCTGGACAGCATCAGGGCCTCCCGGTTGATGTACTTGTGGGCCCGCGCCACGAGGTCCTGGAAGGTCGGGGGATGGCGCTTCCCAATGGAACCGAGGAGCCCCTCGTCCCGACACCCGCTGATCACGGCCGAAACCGCGATTGAGCTGTCGAGGTTCGGGATCTGGGCGGCCTCGGTCCGGAACCTGGTGAAGTAGTCCTGGAGAGTCTCGGCAGGACCTTGCCGAATAGCCAGCAGACTAGCGGAGGTCTTGCTCTGCCGGGTGGCATCATAGAACTGGTCGATGAACAACTGGCCCAACTATGCTAAGGAGTGGATGGAGTTGGGGGCCAGCGTCTCGAACCAGGTGAGGGCGATCTTTTCAAGGGTGAGGGGGAAGAGACGGCAGCGGACTGCCTCGGAGATCCCCCGGACCCGAAGGTAGGAGTTGAACTTCCGGAAATGACAGACCGGATCTGTCATCCCATCATAGGGAGGGCCCTTCGGCAGCTTGAAGTCGGGGGGCACCTCAGTGGCCAGGAGCTGCGCCGTGAACGGGGTCTGCTCCAGGATGCTGCTGGCGAGGGGCGCCCCGTGAGGCCGGGACACCATCTGCTGCATCTCCTTGCGCATCGCCGTCAGCCGCTGGTCCAGGTCCGGGGCGGCCAATGTGGCGACGGATGGCCCTCCGGTGCGGGCCGGATGATACTCCGACGAAGCATAATCCTGCTCCGTCGGGCGATCGACGCGGGGAGCTCGGGCAGGCAATGCCGAGGGCTCGCTGCGCGCCGCCGCAGCTTCGTAGAGAGAGGCTGGCGCAGGCACCGGTCGGAACCGGGCGTCTTGTACTGAGTAGAGTGGGGGGAGCGGCGCCTGCTGGGGAGGCTGCCCCGTCAGTCCCATGCGCTGGGCGATGGCAGATACCATCTCCTGAAGAGGCGCTAGGGACGTGACGGCAGCGGCCAGCGTGGCCACCTGCTGCTGGAGTACCCCCACTCGGTCTTCCGAGCCGAAGGACTCCGGGATGGTCGGCAGAGGCGGGTTCGGCGGGGCAGATGGCGCGCCTTCGGAAAGCGGCATCTGTGCCGAAGCCTCCCGCGCTTCCGCTTCGCTCTGCCCGGATCGTCGGGTCACAGGTCGCTGAGACATGACTTGTTTTGTTGGTTTCCCACAGACGGCGCCACGTGATGTAGACTGGATCTATCACGACCGGATCCCGCAAACGGGGATCCGAAACAAGGAGGATCCGGAGCCGGTCCGGATCGAGCGGTGACGAGGGGACCCGACGGGGATCCACAGCGGGGCGAAGCCGAGGCTCTTTTAGAGTGAAGAGGATCCGCCCGCGGGGGGGGCGATCTGCCGCCGGAGCTGCTCTTGGATAGTGAGCCGCTGCTCCTTCGGTCGGACGAAGGCGCGGCGCGGGCAGGAGCTCCTGTCGGCGGAGCCGTAGACGGGCGTCGGAGCGGAAGCCGGGAAGTCCGAGATCGGACGGGGGGACGGCTCGCTCTCCGACGAGGGGGTCCGAAGGCGCCTTCAGCGCGAGGCCGAGTCTCCTGGCGCGGGGCGACCGACGGGATCGCCCTCGGACGGCGAGTCCGAAGGCTACTTCAGCGTGAGACCGAGTCTCCTGGCGCAGGGCAGCCGGCGTTCGGCGTCGAGACCGGGGAGAGGAGTCCGAGGTCGGCGGCCGAGACCGACTCGGGGAGGTCGGCGATGATTCGAACCGAGCCCCTGCAGGAGGGAAAGAAGAAGAAGAACCAGTCAGCAGGAGTCCCGGGCGTCAGCCCTGGGGAACCCCCTCCGACGGTCAAGTTAGCTTCTGAAGAAGATTCGATTCAGGAAGCAAGAGGAAACAGCTAGAACCCTATTCGGACAGTAGTCCTTTAAGGGGTTTCGGAAGCTTAGAGGGGCATCCGTTTTTCCCACACCCCTCCTTGGCCACAAGTAGCAGGATACTTATAGCGGAGGGTAGCGGATGGTTAACGGTGGCAGCCGATATAGGACTAAAAGGAGGCTTACTGATAAACCGCCATAGCGTCTGATCCGCCACCGGAGTGGGCCGGATTCGGCTACCGGGCCGGAGGGGGTTGGGCCGCTGACGGGCCGAAGCCTGCTGGGCCCTGGGCCGCCGTGCTGTTCCCGGGCCGTAGGCTGATGGGCCGCTGACGGGCTGAAGCCTGTTGGGCCGGGAGCGACGGGGCCGCTTATGGGCCGAGGGCTGCTGGGCCGCTAGCGGGCCGAAGGCCGCCGGAGGGCCTAGCACTGCTGCTGTTGGGCTGAATGGGGTTTGGGCCTGCTGCAATGGGCCGAATCGGATTCTGCCGCATCAATACTCTTTCCATTAACGAGCGAATCAGATGAATGAATAAATATATTTCACTAAATGGGCAATATATAAACCTAGTTGTTTTTTGATCTATGATATTTCAGAATTTAAAAATGAAAAAAAGGGAGATATTGTTTGTCTCTTGAGAGAAAGATTCATTTATTTGGCCATCGTTCTCCCTTATGAAAGTGCTCTTGTTCTTCATTCCCCTCCTACTCCCAAAGATAAAATTGCCACTCCCATGCCTGCCTCTAAGTTGGTCCCAATTTCATGTTTGTTAATATTCTTACTTATTTGGGAAATAAAATTGGACTAAATAATGAGATATAGCTGACCTCTAAACTGACTCAACTAAACTAACCCTAACTTGCCATTGGCAAAGGTGAAATATGCTTAGTCAGCGGAGCAAAACTACCTTGGGAATAACTAGATAGCAAGGTGTACAAAAGAGAACCAAAACCCCAATGTCTCCCTAGATTACTATCACAGCTATGGATAAGAACGTCTCTGTTATTTGTGTTCAAGAAGATTTTGACAAGTTCAGAACAACCTCTAATTAGAAATGTATTTAGATTTTCACAAATTTCGACCTAAACACTTGAAGTCTGTACCTATGGGATAGGGATAGAGGAAGAGGAAAAAACTGAAGATTTCACATATTACCTTTGAACGGAAAAAAAAGAATCCAATTTATTTCATGCCCTTCGCTCGATGAAAAAATGGGGAATATTAGATTTTAGATATTTGTATTTTTCGGCTTTTAAATAGAATCTTCAAATAGAAAGTTCTCGGAGGAACAATGAGGTTGTGGCAAAGGCATTGATTGACTAGTATCCTTGTACTAAATCATTTGTCCACTCCAATATATTATAAACTTTTATATTGAACGTTAAAATGAAAAGCGACTTCTAATTGAAAGCAAACATGTTTGTTCAGTGACAAAATTTAATTTATATATCGGTCTTAATTAATGGTGGAACTGCCACTGAACTAGTAACTAGTAAGGTAAATGGTGTAAACAGACTTCATATCGGCATTTTATTGAAGAAGATGCCTAGCGGATCCGTGAACTCTGATGGATCCAGAAAGTAGATTTCATACTTATCTTCTGGGCCCATTTGCTGGTTAGCCCAGTGGTCCATCGACCTCTTGGCCCATTGGACGGTTTTTGCATTTTGGACCTAGGTGAAAAGAGAAGTATATTTGCTGCAGTACCTCCAACCATTTTATATGGCTGGCATGCGCTGTCTTTGATCGGACGCCATTGTGTTACGATACCTAGAGATCATTGTAGCAAGTATTTTCCTTTTTAGTATTTTTGCATATATACTCCTAAAAACTAACCTATTTTCATCCTATCAAAATATTGTGAATTCCAATTAAATATGTTAGAAAGATTCTATAAATTCTGATAAAGTTAAAAAGATATATATAAAAAAATTTAGTGAATTTAAAGATATTCATGTAAAAATATGTAAAATCTTTTTGCAATATTTGATGGAAGGATATACGGCAACGTTTCTGAGATTTTGATACATAGGAGTTGGGAATACAAATATAAATACCTTAGTTCCAGGAGTATATATGCAAGAATCCCTATTCATTTTCTCCATTCTCTTTCCCCATCTCCCATCTGTGTTAGAAGAAGACGAAGAGATGGAAGGGTTCAAGACGCTGGAGGTGGTGCAGAGAGACCCCGCCGTCCCCGTTTTCCACGTCTACCTCAACCGCCCCGCCCACCGCAACGCCTTCACCCCCGACTTCTTCTCCGAGCTCCCCCGCGCCCTCGTCCTCCTCGACCAGGACCCCGCCGCCCGCGCCGTCGTCCTCGCCGCCCGCGGCCCCCACTTCTGCGCCGGCATCGACCTTGCCTCCCTCGGCTCCCTTGCCGCCGCCCCGGACCAGCCCGACCCCGCCAGGTTCCGCGAGCGCCTCCGCCGCAAGATCCTCCAGATGCAGGAGGCTATCTCCGCCGTGGAGCGCTGCCGGAAGCCGGTGATCGCGGCCGTCCACGGCGCGTGCGTCGGCGGCGGCGTCGACCTCGTCACCGCCTGCGACATCCGCTACTGCACGGCGGACGCCTTCTTCTCGGTGAAGGAGGTGGACGTGGCCCTCGCCGCCGACCTGGGGACACTGCAGCGGCTGCCGGCGATCGTCGGCCACGGCAACGCGTCGGAGATGGCGCTGACGGGGAGGAGGGTCCCGGCGGCGGAGGCCAGGGCGATGGGGCTCGTCTCCGGCGTCTACGCCTCCCTGGAGGAGATGGAGGAACGTGTCGCCGCCGTTGCGAAGGGTAATTCCGTCATTTTAATCTCCTAGATATTTTCTCACATTCGCGAAAAAAGACGAAATTAACCTTGCGTAGCCACGGCGGCGCTTCTGCTTGATTTGCCACGTGTCATCTACCCCACCCTCCGATAGATATAGCCCAGAAGTCGCCTGTGGCGGTGGCGGGGACAAAGGCGGTCCTCTTGAGGACTAGGGATCTGACGGTGGAGCAGGGCCTGGATTACGTGGCCACGTGGAACGCGGCAATGCTGATCTCGGATGATCTGGAGGAGGCCGTCTCGGCCCAAATCCAGAAGAGGAAACCCACTTTTGCGAAGCTGTGACCGCTGGCCCATATATAACGGACGTGGGCCTAAGCAAAGAATCCGTGTAATAAAGCCGCCGTGCGGCCGTGCCCCCTGCCTCCTTCTAAATTCCAAGACCTGCTTATTAACATAGTTGCACTGTAATTTTATGGTCACATGGGAAAGATCAATAATTCCCAACTTGAGAATACCAAATTTAAGTTTGATACTCTCAAATTCACCTTTTTTAGCAGTTTAAACACCATGGTTTGATCTTTGGATGTAGTGGTGGTGAGAGCAGCGAGAAAGGAAAGATCTGTAGTAGTATAGTACTAGTGAATATACATTAGCAACGGCTAACGTGGACATTTTCATAGTCATTTTTTTTATATGGCAATGATGTCATATGATGTGTAATTAAGGGTGCTTTTAGTTTTACGTAAAATATATTCGAACAAAAAAGTTTTAAAGGTAACAAATTTATGAAAAAAGTAAAATATGTCATTTGATACTAATGAAAATATGTACCATTGTGGAAAAATAAGTCCTTCCATCTGTATACGGTGGATGCCAAAATCGGCAGACAAGTAAAGGTTTCAGTAGATTCAGGTTATTGTGATACACCTTTTGGGAAAAGTTTTTTATGCAAAATATTTTACATGGATTCAAACAGACCTTTAGGGTCCGTTTGGAAGGCCGTAAAAGATCCAACCAGAGCAGTTTTTCAGAAAAATCACCTCAGTAAAGGTTGGTTACATGTAATAAGATTCTTGGACGACGTTGAAATCCTGATTTCCGCATTTACGCTTGATATAGTCATATGTCAATCTAACTAATGAAATTGAATAACTTGTTCCACCACTACAGGGAAAAAAAAAAAAAATTAAGGCCCCCAACATTGCCTGCATCCTCATATAAATAGATTTTTCATAGGACAACTCAAAAAAATATAAAAATTCAAAAACCTTAGCTCGATGAATAGTATACTACTGATTCGATGGTGCTAGGTTTTTAAATTTTCATCTTTTTTTGGAATATCCGATCTAAAATCAAATTAGATAGGTATGCAGGACATGTTAGGAGGCTTTCAAAAAATATAAAAAAATAAATAAATCGAGCTCCAATGAATAGTATACTACCGTTCATTGGGTTTCAGTTTTTGAATTTTCATCTTTTTTTAAGATGTCCGTTCGAAAATTGAATTATATGAGCATGTAGAACATGTTAGAAGTCTTCAAAAAAAAATTATGAAAATTTAAAAATTGATCCCCAATGAATAATACATTACTGTTCATCGAGCTTTGGTTTTCGAACTTTATTATTTTTTAAGATGTCCGAAAATCTAATTATGTGGACATGTTGGGGGCTTCAAAAAAAATTTAAAAAAGTTTTTTATAGTTTAACTGTACCATCAGTCGACGTAATAACCCCTATTAAGGGTGCAATAAGTTATTCTCCATTTGGAATTGCTTATAGTTATATTCTTAAAATTTAAGATATTATAATTTTACACTTATATCTTTAAAACAATATGATACTCTTAAAACTTACGAAAGTTTCACTTTTTACAGGAAAAATAAATAAAACTATTTTTAAAAAATAAATATTTTATAATATAAATTACTTTTAAAATTACTTTTCTTCTAATTATATTTTAAATACAACCAAATATATAATGTGTAACGTGTAGGGATGTGATATTTCTTTATTTTAACTATCTAATTAGATGTGAAGTGAGGGCATTCTAGCAACCAGAAAATTAGAAAAAATAAAAAAGATTTTTTGACTTTGCCATTTGAACTTTGACAGTGTCGAAACATGATTTTTTTATTTGAATTATCCAATGAAATATAGAGTTGGGGTATTCTCTCAGTTCAGAAAAATATAAAAAAAAAAAATCGGCTTGCCATATCTATGTTAAAAATTATGTAATATGAAAATTCTTTTACAAGCAAACAAATGTATAAAATCATTTTCAGAAAGATTTTACGGGCAAACAAATAAATGAAAAGATCTTTAGAAGTGTCAAACGGTCGATTACTTTTTTATTTTCTTCGTAAATTAATTTTTTTGAAAAACTTTTTCCATCTAATTATGTTTTACATGTAACCAAATGGACCCATAGTCGGATGCAGTCCCACTCGCACTTCAAAAACTATTATCAATCACTTTATTTTTTTATCCTTAAAGCCAGGGTTGTCAATGGGCAGGCCAAGATGACTTGAGCCTGGCCCAAGCCTGAACCCCTCCTCCCGAGACCTAAGCCTGGCCTGGCTTATGTTCAACCTGGTTCTGTCTTACCCGAACTTAATTTTATTGGGTATAATTTTTAAAGCCTCCAAACATGATTAACAGTCTTAATACTTTGGTGGAACATCAACTTTTCATATATAGATAATTAAAGTTTAGACTTGCCGGGCCTTGGACCTTGGATTTGAGTTGGGCCTGCCCAACTCAGACCCAGGTCTCCAGGGAGCAAAAATCAAGGAGGGTCAGCTCAAAAGTTGGGCAGCCCGGCCAACTGATAGTCCTATTGTTTGGTTATGTTCTATTAATTTTGATATTCACATATTATTAAAAGCCTATTATCATATAACAAATGTAAATAGTGGTTAATAATAATGTTATATTTTAGTCTTTGAAAACCTGCTCTCCTCTTCCTTTCCCATCTCTAATATTCTCTCTCTCTCTCTCTCAGCTACCCTCCTTCGTGTTCATCAAATATCAATTTTAATATTAGTATTATGGACTTTAAAAATATCAGTATCAAAATTAATACTCTAATCAAATAGGATAAAGTTGAACATAAACATGTGACGCGTTGCAAAGGAGATGTAATTGTCCGGCTAAGCCCGCTTAGGTCCAACTAGTTTTCAAAATCTAAAGGCTTATCTTCACCCGGCACTTCTTGATCTGGACCATTGTTAATGGGTTTTAGAACCGTCATCTATAATTTCATAATTTTGATCATGTATAAACATAAAAGTTTCTTTTCAAAACCTGTTAAAATGCTATCTTTTAGCGCAAAATAAAATTAATGATCTTAATTTTCATAGTATACCAATTCTAATATATAATACAATTAAGATTAAAAAAACCCATCATTGGGCCTTAGACCTTAGACCTTCGTCTCCCCTGGGCCCACTCGGTCCTGGATCTGATCCTCAGGTCCATGGTTCAAAACTAAGGCCCAAACCCAACTCCAAAGTCGGCCAGACCCGACCCATTGAGAGCCCTAAACAAAAGATTAAACATAGTCGTGTGATGTGTTGCACTGGAGACATTGTTCGCCTGACCACCGGCCTGTAGGCTAGATGGTAAAGAATGACCTCCAAGTGGGAAAGTCATGGGTTTAAGGACTGTTGAACGCATAAAAATATCTTTCACGCAGTGCGTATAGTCCGTGGGATTTCTTCCTCAACGATAGTTGTAGAATATTCGGACTCCGGTGACGATTCCAGACCCCGAATATTCACTTGATTAAGGCGAAAAAATCACCCATACAGATTTATCTCTAAATCTAAATTGGGCCTACCCTTTGAAAAAAAAACACAAGACATTGTTTGCCTTAATTACGTCTCCAAGCGTCAAAACAATTTGATCCCGATGTCTAGGAACGAGAAAATAATTGGTAGACCAGATGCAGTACGAACTTATTAGTAACCAAGGATGAGAGAGTTAGACAATCTAAAATTGTTGGGTCTAAACAGGTCTGAAGTTGTTCAAGATTTATTCCTCTTTCCGAAGCAAATGCTATGTAAATGAGGGCTCTTTTGTCAAAATCTCCATTCCCTATGATATGTCATGGATGGCATTTCCCAAACCCAATTCAACAAGGCAACTACAATCAAGGTTTTAGTCCATACCAATTGCTCCACCAATAATTTAGACAGTGTTCGTAAACATTTTGAGGGCCTGATATGGTAGATTTTTTGTAAGTATCAAGATGACTTTCAAAGTATTAGTATATTTAGAAATACTTTGAGGACATGATACAGTGAAGTAAATTCCGTAGGAATTGGAATAACGTTCAAAGTGTTGCCACGTGAGAATTTATCGTATTATAGATTTTTTTTTTTTTTTCAATTTCTAATCTCAAGTTTCAAAAAAGTTGAATTGTCAATGTAACATTTGTCTTCTTTCCAAGTGAAAAGAAAATTTTCCACAAAACAAGAAGAGAAAGAAATCAAAAACAAAAATACATATCAGAAAAAAAAAATGTCGGATTTTCAATACATTTTCAAACGAGTCCCTAAATTCTCCCCACATAACTCAAAATAGGATGTAAATTGATTAAATTCGGTGTAAATCTAAAGTGGATCCGTTACCTTATCCATTGTACTATAACTCAAGAAAGATTGTCCGATAACTGACTTATAAGCTAATAATTTAGATTCTAGTTTTACCTTATGAGCTGTAGATATCGGTTTAGACAAAATTATCTATTAATTGATCTGTAGACTAATAATCAGTCAAATAATCAAGTTGTTAGTTATGATTTGTATCTCTCCCTAAAAGGTGCAATGTCTTACCACACTGCATTATTTTATACAAAAGTGTTAGTAAGTTGGCCAAGTATGTACAACGATTCTCAAATGGAAGAGGTTCAAATTTCACCAGAGTCCATATTCTCTTAATTTTAAAAGTAAATCCGCACCGACACACTTTCATCTGTTCAAGTGATTTTTCCATCTGCTTAGGCGAATAAGTTTGAAGCCTAAAACTATCACCCATAAGGAAATCTCACAGACCACATGTATTTAGGGATGTAAATTGGGCGGGTTAGACTGAGTTTTGTGATAATTTGGATCTAACTCAAGTTCATAATAGCCCAGTCTCATTTTAGTCCAGTTCAAATTTAGTCTAAATTTAACTCAAATTCAGTCACAATTCAATAGTGAGTGGGTTGGGTTGGGTTGGGTTGGGCTGACTTTATTTATAAATGGTTTGTTAAAAGTGTTTTACGTTTTGTATAAATTATTGTAAAAGTCAATAATTTAACTGGGTCAGTCCGTATTCAGTCCAGCTCAACCTAGATTTAATTAATGTCCACTCAAATTTAACATAACCCACTTTATATAACTTGGGACAACTCAATTTCTTTTAATACCACCTGAATTGGATTGGGCCATGGACTGGCCCGCCTAATTGTCACCCCTATATGTACCTTGTAAAAAAATGTTCTTAATCCGCGATCTCGAAGGTCATTCTTTACCATTTGACCACACAGGTCGGGGTTAACACGCTGCATTAAGAACACCAAAGCTCTACTCCTTGTATCGCTTTCGAGAACCGTATCAAGCAAAGGCTGCCGTCCAACAAGTCGGCAACCCAACCCTCTGACGCCGTCCAGCAGAAAATGCCAAGCCGTTCTCATACGACCACCTTGGCACTAACCTAATCACAGTCTTGGTCTCCCTGGTCGCCCCAAAGACAAAGCCAACCCCCATTGTTCTTGTCTCTAATACCTCTCTCTCTCTCTCTCTCTCTCTCTCTCTCTCTCGTATCAGTTTAATTTAATTGCCGTGTGAGACCTCATATGGTTGCGTCAAGGGCAAGGTGATCATAAAGTCACGTTGCAGAGTATTCTACTACTCGAGAAATTGTGGGAAAGCTACCTTCGGGTGGAAGGAATCCTCTCTCCTCAGATGGCCTGGGAGGCACGTTGGTTGATGTTTGGCATAAGGTTTTAATTGGGTAAGTTATAAAAGCTTTCGCTGCCTTGAATGAGGGAGTTAGGGTATTTTCATGTCCTCCCTAAGAAACTTCGATTTGAATTTTCTCTTTTTTTTTTTTACAATTTTTCTAAGGATCTTCGAATCAGCATATATGCAACCTCCTCCTTGAAAGAAGTAGTCATCCTTAAAAGTGCAAAAGTACCATTTTTGCAAAAAAAAACCTTATTTAGAAATAGAATATTCTTCACTTAAAGAGAAGTTACACACATTAAGTCATCTGTGTCACTGACTAGAAAGAAAGAAATATCCGGGGTTATCACATGCTCTGAAATGTTAGGAGTGGACAAAATATGTTAATACTGAACAAGGATTAACTTATTTTTTCTTCAAATTGGCATGGTTTGAATCAGTACAACATTAGACTTCTAGGTCATGATTTTATGTATGTGATTTTTTTTTTTCTTTCATCAAAATTTTAAGAATATGAGTATGTGCCATGGGAAATAAGGGACGGCTGTGGTGCCCCCCTCATCCCATTGGCTCCCACTGTGCACAAAATTTCATGTCAACTCTAGTGACTTATAAAATAATAATATTATTATTGATATTAATAATAATAAGTCATATCAATTTGACTCAGTGTAATCTGACGAGTTGACTCAATCTAATTATATGTAACTGGCGTACGTATCCATCAACAACCGGGTTCAACTCTTTAAAGATTGGATCTTATTTGAATTATCATATATTTAATTCAATATGAGACAATTGGAGCCAGTCCAAGTTTGATCAAGTCTCTTCCCTCTCGGTTAACTAGGACGAGCTCAATGTGCATCAGACGTGGGAAAGTTAAGCTTAGATTGAGAGAGCAAGAGATCAAGATTAATCGCTGATGTAGCCGAAGCTATCACTAGTGAATTCCGAAGGCAGAATCCGGATATAAACCGAAAGACCAGTTGCCAAAGCGGATCTGGACGAAGAAGTCGGCGAAGGTTCAAGCCGAGACTCCTGCGAGAAGAAGAACCAGTCAACGAGGGTCCCGGGTTTCGGCTCAGGAGAACCCTCTCCGATGGTTAAGTCAGTCTCTGAAGAAGACTTAATTTAGAAGGAAGGAAGAAGAAGTTTGAGCGCTTAAGATGTATCTTTTCGGCAATGAATAGCCTTCTTTTTATAGCAGAGAATGGAGGTTCTCTTCTTGTTGCAGCCGATATAGGACTATTTTGGGGTTTGAGAGGAAATTGTCGAAATACTCCGTTAATAGGCCGATGGCTAGGCAGCAGATAACCGGAATGGGTCGGGCCCACTTCGGCCTATTATTTGCTATGACTGGGCCGAATACGGTTGTTAACTAAGCCCACCGCTTGGGCCGAATCTGTACTATTGTCTTGATGGGCCGAATGTGATTCGGCTCTCCCTTTTACTTGGGCCGGCTCCCTAGTGCCATGATTGATCGGATTCTCCCCCATCACAGGACCTCCTACTCTCGTCGTTCTCACCTTTATGAAACGCCGAGAGTAAAATCCGAAGCCCTTATGTAAAGATCAAATCTGATAGATGATCTTCGTCTAAAACTGTTATCGACATTCGTCTAAAAACAGTAAGTGGGTCACAGTCTCGTCTCAAGCCGAGAGTTGGTGACAAACACCTTCGTCCCCGGTCGAGACTTGGTGACCAACACCTTCGTCCCAGGCCGAGACTTGGTGACAAACACCTTTGTCCTAGGTCGAGAGATGGGAGGATTACAAGAACATTTTGGGGCGCCAGATGATGGCGGAAATGACTTTGAATCTCCTGCCATCACGGTCGCATCACAACAAGCACATGACACGTGTCAAACATCCGAACGGGTAGCCGAAAACACAAGAGATCTCAACCGTCAACAGTCATCACTCGGATTACCGCAGTCTCGGCTCTCTGTCCGAGAACTCACCTGGATCACCGCCACTCCGGCCTCCAATACGGGGATCGGGACACGTGGCAAGCATCCGGAGAAGTAGCCGAAAGGTCAGGCTACTTTCGGCCGTCGATCGCCTCTCTTCGATCCCGCAGCCTACTCGTCATCATGGCAAAGGACGGGACATGTGGCAAACATCCGAGCGAGAGGGAAACGAAAGGTTGGAGGATCTCGGCCGTCGGTTCGTCGCCCGACCTCCTTAGGTTCCCCTATAAATACTGGCTTCGTTTGTCTTAGAACTGTTCCTTCACTTTCTCTCTCTTCTTCTCCGCACCAGAGCTTTCCTGCGAGCAGCGCCGCGCACGTCTTTTTTTCTCCGGCCGCGAGTGTTCCATCGAGGCCGTCCGGAGACGTCTTGTCAATCGCAGGGGAGTTCCTAATATGAGGGTAAGCCTCAGCTCCAGCCTTTTCTTCTTTTGATTCATGTCCATTAGTTTTTTTTCGGCCGAGAGCAGTTCGTCGTGCTCTTCGTCTAAACCTACTCCCCAATCTTCTCTGTCATCTCATTTTTCCTCGAACTCCTTCCTTTCCATCATAGCAGACGAGACAGAATCGGTCCCTGCTACTGCCGAGCCTTCCACAACTGGCCATCGTCAGGCCGAGAAGGTCTCGGATGTAGCCTGTGCCCTCAGTATCGAGGAGCTGACGGGCATAACTAATTATTATCTGATTCCATCTTGGATGACACCCGTTCGGCCCGGGAGGCATACAAGAGCCAACTCTCCTCGGCCGGGCTCTTTCTCAATTTATGAGCATAACTTTCGAGCAGGCTTTCGTCTTCCCCTTCATTATTTCGTCATAAAACTCTTGAGCTTCTATGGGCTGGTTCCGTCTTAGTTCTTTCCGAATTCCTGGCTGACAGTTTACGCCTTTTTAGTTCTTAATTCTATACCTGACTTCATCCATTCTGTAAATCTCTTCCGTTATCTTTTCAAAATCAAACTCCAGGAAAAATCTCTGACATTCACAAATTAATGGGCTGTGAGATTTTTGGACAATTGAATATATTTGTTCCTTTTGGTTCCTCGTCTTTTCCCAATATCCTAACATCCCATTGGACGGTACGAGGGGTTTTTCTTAATCGAAACCCCAGAAGCTTGTATTATTTTCCAAGGATTATAACTTAAGCTTATCTTCGGGTCTGTAATTATAGAAATCTGGTTATAAATTTGTCCGATGTATGATAATATAATTTTTACGGTCTAAATGAATACATCCAGACCCAAAGTTAATGGATCCAAATAGAACTATTACCGGGTCCAGACATGATTGGGTATTGGGAGAGAATGTGATTACATAGTAAAAGGAAAGGCATCATGCTATTATAGGGAAAGAGCTTTTAATCATAATCTCTTTCCCTATATAGCTTGATAAGAAAACTTTTCTCTTGATGGTCATCCTTTGAGCATCAACTCAACCAAGCTCCACTTAATCATGGCTGCTGTATTGGAGTAATCATGATCAACGAAAAGGAGGAAAACAAAATAGCTTTTTTGAGCCAACTTGTAACGAAATGGACATCCAAAGACACAACCTCATCTCCTTTCCCTACATCCCTTTCTTTTGTTTCTCCTTTTTGAGAGAAGTAAGAAGAGCATAGAGATCTATATGCCTTTTCCCTTACAAGGATGAGATTAAGGTTTTCTCAACACTATACATCACCATTTCCCATCGACCATTGGAAATGGAACTTCACCCGTGGCAACCACTAAGACACAAACTTGGCCTCATCTTGAGGCTTCCGGAAAGAGTTAATCAAGAGCATAGAAAGCAAACAATGTTGAAAAATAAAACTGTGCACTTGGAAGTTTTAGAGAATATTTTTTTCAGAAAATTATATGAGGATGTACAATTATACGCTATGTTCTATATTTTTGCATCCACTTTTAGTCTTACGTTGAAAGCTGAGAAAATAAAATAGATTCACAGAAATCTAAATGGGTCGGATACCGTATATGGGCCCCATCTCAAATACTTGGAACTCAAAAGTTTGAGTAATTGCACTGACCCCGCACTAAGGGTTAGTACAGTGGGTTAAAAAAATTATTTTTTGATTTTTTTTTAGGTGAGACCCGAGGTGTTCTACATGTCTGTGTAGACCGATCTCCCCAAAAAAAATCTAAAACATCAAAGATTGTCATTGCGGTAGACCCATTAAAGGCATTTCTTATTGTTCACTAGGATTTGATTTTTTTGACATGTGTAGACGTGTAAGACACCTCGAGGCCTACCTAAAAAAATTTAGAATTTTTTTCTTTTTTTTACCCACTGCACAATATTGAGGGCCAGTGCAGCAAGTATTATTCTAAAACTTTTAGCCTCTTTTGGAAATCTCTTTTGGACTTTGAGGGGAGCATCCTACCAATAATACTCTCTATCTGAGGTTTTGTTCAGGCTTCGCAGGTTTTTACTATAGTCCCAACTCCCAACCACCTAGATTCTTCTCCCATCTAATAGGAAGTGGAAGAGAGGAATCCTTCTATTTCTTTTTTTTATGCAAAATCTTCTCATTTGGGGTGAATCAATCTGCGTCAGATGTGAGGTTCTTAAGTTCATATATAAAGGTCTTGACTTTGTCAAGCTTACCAAAAAAAATGATGATACCATGTTTAGGCATAACTTCACCATAAAGATAGATAAGGTTGCCATAGTGGAACATAACATAAGATAACGAATTAACTAGCTACTGAGCTTGCATTTAGGAATGCAACTCCAAAAAGTCTTAAGCATAATTTCAGGATAAAATGTAGCTGAAGACCTAAAAATTGCAATAATAACCAATGAGATTTTATTCAAAATTATTACACTTTTAAACTTTTTATAGTACCTTCACCTTTATGTGGATAATATGGCAAACGCTTAGACCATCTCCTCTCTCCCTCAAGATATTTACACAGATTATTTTCTTTTGAATAGTGGAAAATTTGACAAATTCTTTTAATGTCATTTTCTTAATATTTACAAATGAGCAAAAGGAAGAGTTTATTGACGTCCAAGACCTTCTGGAGGGCAGTTAAGGCAATCACCAACGAGAAATAGATACCTGCTAGACCAAGAAGTCCATAAGAGAAGCTTCATAAATTAAAAGGAGCAACGTAGTTTTAAAGTTTTTAAGGCCATGTTTGGCAGCTTCCAATCAGAAGTATTTTTGGACTTTTAAAATTTTGCACCTAATTGTGTTGAGGGAGGGACACTGCATCTTAGAAGTTGTTATGTAAATTTTGGTTATTTTTACCTTCCAACAAAAGTTTTAAACTAGAACTTCTTAGATTAATCAGAAATAAAATTGTTAGGAAAGATAGAGTTAACGAACTTTTCAAAATTAATTATAATTACTTGGGTCATACTTGCTGCAATACCCCTCCCTCCCTCCTAATTGCAATGGGGACATTACAGTGGGTTTAAAAAAGAATTAATTTTTTTTTAAGTCGGCTCCGAAGTGTTCTACCTGTTTGTACAGTAAATTTTTTTTGGAACGTCTAATCGGGCATTGCACTGTACGAACGGATATGGCACTTAGGAGCCGACCTAAAAAAATAAATTAAAAAAGTCACCCACTGCAATGCCTCCATTGCAATTGAGTTGGGCGGAGGTATTGCAGCAACTATCACTCATAACTACTTAATGCTTTATATGTTGATAATTTGATAATGAAAACGAAAGGTGGTTGTAGAGGCATAGAAATAATAGGACATTAATTTAATGTCGGATATTGAGAAAAGCAATCTTATACTTATAAAGACAGCTCTTATCTTCTCCTGCCAACAGTGGCATTTAGTTAAAGTTTTGCCAAACAAGTCGTAAGCTGTGTATCATCAGGACCACGTGGAATCAAGGGTTCTCCAAATCCAATAAAGGGTCTATAAATCTTCCATAGCCCTTAACCCAAGGGCAATGCCAACTTTGTTAGGTAATTACATCACAACCACCTTAAGTCAAATTAATGATCAAGGGTCCTTGTCCTTGGCGACAAGACAAACGGTGTAAGAAGAGTACTAACCTCTTCCACAACTTTGGGCGTATAGGGCTAATAGCCCATGGGAAACGATGCAAATATCAAATCGTAGCATATATATAGGAGGTTTTAATGCGTATGGGGCACTAGATAATCTTGGCTTGTACGTTTTCCTTTAGATTGTTGAACACGTGCAACGTCAAGGACGAACAAATGTGATAAAATCACCTCAGAAAGGACAAAGATTTTTTATATACATAACAGGGACGTACAACTACATTACTTTCTCTTATAAAGGGAGTACAACTGCATATTGTCATTAGTTTATGACCTCGAATTTGTATTATAAGTATTTTGATGTCCAATCATACACATATCTAGTGATCAAAGGTAGGGACTTTTGTACATACACTTGTGTACATCATCCTTTTTGTACATACAATCTTTAGAAAGATTGAGATTATAACTTTCCATCAAAATGTCATGAACTTTAATCAAATATTCTAAAAATACTACTATTTTTACGCATATGTCCCTAATTTTATCAAGGTTGACATCTTCTCTTAAATCTTTCTAGCATATTTTATTGTAGTTCATGATCTTATCACAAGAAGGACAAAATTGCAACCTTGCTCAAGATGCTAAGAATATTTATAATGATATATGGAAGTCGGAATTGTGTACATAAAAGTACGATAGTTTACCAATCATTCTCATAATTCTTAGTACTATTCATAGTACTTGGTATAGCACTCATTGATCGAGGAACATCTTCAGATTAGCTCTCCTTAAGTAGATTTGTTTTGATTGACAGATTAGATTAATTTGGGATTAACTAAGTCATATCCTGATATAAGTACGTATAAGAGTACTTAACCCATAAACTATACTCCATTCTAAGAGATGAAATTTGTGTTCCTAATTTATCCTATTGGATTGACTCACTTGCTACCAAAAATTGGGTATCCCTCTCAAAAAAAAGGCATTAAATTGGGTATAGCCATCGATTTTGTGACTCAATATATGTCATTAGACATCCCTATTGTGAAGGAGATCTGGGTATCAGATTTCATCTCTTACACTAAATGGGAAGGAGATTTATCTACATGTTCGTATGTCCACTTAAGTGGCGGGACCTATGCAGAGAATATTATTTCTTGCAGTGGGATATTCAAGCCTAGATCTGAAGAAAGCAAAGTTATTATAATTATATCAAAAGATCTTTTAAACAAGAACAAAATTAAAGATACATAAGCTTACAAACTCTTTTTCGTTGTAAAAACTTATAAATACCTAGTCAATTAATTGCTTGTGTCTCATTTTGGCCTCATGCACATAGGGGACTTTTCTTATAGAAGAATATGGCTACACTTCTCTAGGGCTTCATTTCTTTGCATCTACATGCTTTGTTGACCTAGGTCTTGACCACGTGAATTTGCACCACAGGATCTCCTAGTTCTAGAAAAGCTGAAGCTGGTTCACATACATGGTCAGCATTTGCTCATCTTACACTTACACATGATCAGCAGCATCACCCACAATTGGATTTGTACACGGTTCAATTCGGTTTGATTTTGGAAATTTTTTTTTGGAGCTGAAATTACTGAACTGAAACCAAAATCGACCCCCAAGCAAACATGTACATATAAGAAATCTAAGCATTTGTATTGGATTTTTATATTATATACCCCTGTAAAGTATAGTGTTCGTATTATGCCCTTGCTCCCACATATTGCTATAAGCACCTCCGAAATTTTTAGAAAGGTTGCATTTATATCCCTTGGTCAAAATGAAGTGGATTTTAATTTAGAAAGATTCTATAAGTTCTGATGAATTTAGAAGTATATATATAAATCTACGGTAACTATAGGAGCATATATATATATTATAAATATTTGATCTTTTTGACATACTCTGCTAGAGTTCACATAATTTTGACAGGAAGAATATAAATGCAATCTTTCTAAGGATTTCCGCAATACTTGTAACAATATGTGGGAGTTAGGGGTATCCATACAAATAGGGCTGTCAAAATGGGCTCAGACCCGTTAACAGACCCGTTTGGACCCGTCAGTTATGGGTCTGAATATACCCGTTTACCCATTAAGCTTTCTATTGTCATAGATTGCGAAAATTTGTGAGCCGATTTCTTAGAGTTTGAACTTAAAATCAATCCCAATTATCTGGCACATAGAGATTTAAGATGAATAAAGTCTATATCAGGCCCATTTATCTTTTAACATCAAATAAATAAGAAGTAGACCCAAGACCCAACTCATTTACCCATTTATCCGTGACAATTATTGGGTCTGAACTAGGTTTGGTTCGTCCATTTTGGGCATGGGTCTACCCAAACCCAGATCGTTGACAGCCCTGCATACAAATGTGAAACTATACAGGAGCATATATACAAAATTATTTTTCTATTATATTATATTATATTACATAGATATATAATATTTAAAGGTGAAACTCAAACTAAAAAGATAGTATTTATACATATATGTATAACATTAAGTATATAAAATATTTATAATTTTAATATATAACATATACCTATAATAAATTTAGTTTATATAATGTTTTCTGATTTGGTTCGATTTCACAAACGTGTGAAATTTAATTAAAATGAACATAATTTCAAATCTGGCCAAATCTTTTAACTTGGTTTAATTTTTTCATTTTAAAATCAAATTATGCACAGCCCTGTACATAGTTACCCCAACTTACGTTTCCAAACAGGGAAAAGCACGATTTGCACGAAAGTGGGAACCAGCCCTACCACGTGCATTCCAATTGACGACCCACTTTATCCTTCTCTGAAAGGCCAGAAAGAAGCTAGATCCAGGAATGTTCCATACTTCGTATGATTTTTTTGTCACGCTTATTAGGAACCATCTACTAATTAGATTAGATGACTCATGTTAAAGCTATATATATATATATATAACGTGGTTATAACGCACACCTCGGGGTGCACCTAACGTAGATACACCCCATCTTTTTGGAGGTTTAAACCTCTCATATGATGATCAAAGTTAAAATCTCAATAGATGAGAACAATCTTAGAGGTTAGTTAGAAGAAAAAATATTGATTTTTTAAATATTTTCTGTGTGCACTCGATCGAATGAGTGCAGTTAAATTTTATGATCGGACAATCAAATTTAAATATCAAGGAGTGGGAACAAGAGAGATTTGGGAGCAAGATAGAATTGAACAAAAGGGTAATTAAATATTTACATTTTTTTGATGATTCTTATTTATTTCTTAAATACGGGAACGAGAGAGATTTGGGGTGGGATTGCATCTATGTTAGATGCATCCTAGGGTACATTTGATCCTTATATATATATATGCACTAACCAAAATATTTCAGTCATAAAATATCATAAAATATAAACAGCTACTTAGTAGATACTTTTTGATCATATAATTAAACGACCCTCAATGAGTGTGATAAAGAATGTGTTAAAAATATCATTCCTTTAGCGTAAATCTTTGAAGCATTGGTTTCAAGAAGAAGTGTAAATAGAAATCATAACTTTGATTTAACTTTTTTTTTTTAAAAACAAATGAAAGAATCTTTTGCATAATAGTATATCTTGTTTACAAAGTTTAATATTTTGTGCCAATCTAAACAACCGAGAGATGGTTGATATCTTACTTCAATCTAAAGTTGTGTCATCTCCCTACCCATCTTCTATAATATAAATTAATTGATACACCATTGATGATGCAAAGTATCCTCAAGCACAAAAGGTGATCATGAAACACCCATTCAACACATGCACACACTTCCCCTCTCCCAATCAAAAGACATATTATTTATTTAATGTCATCAAAAGGGGGCAGCAAAGCTAAAAAAAATGCCAAACATGTATTGTTCAACGTGTTAACACGATCACAGTAATCTATAGCTTTTGACCTATGCCCCTTTACTTGTAACACACCCTCTTCAATCCCCGCACGCAAACCCCTTTGACCAGACACCAAGTATTAACAAAACAAAGGGAAGACAACTGAAGCAAGGAAAGAAGGTGTCATAGGTACCAGTGTTAAAGTGAAAGATGGGCAATGGGGAAGAGAGAGAGAGAAACGAAGGGAGAAGATAAGGAAAGGACAAAGAGAGAGAGGAAGAGGCAAACTGGTGATAAGTTAACTTGTCTTATTAAAATGGGACAAGTGAGGGGACAGCCCCCACTTGGGCTTCGTGAAAGCCAATCTAGCCCCCTCCACCTCCTCATGTTCTAAAATCTGGACTCTCTCTCTCTCTCTCTTCCACAAGGTTCGTTTCCCTTCTTCCCAAAGGAAGCTCACGCCTTGCAATTTCCATATTGTCCTCCACATTTCTCGAAGGTGCACAAATGTCCACATGGTCATCTCTCCCTGCAGCAGATTTGGGACAGTTCATCTTACATGGGTGTCTAGGGTTCGCTGATTTGATTAATGTTCCCAACTAGTAGAAAGGAAAAGCCTTGAACTCGCTAAGTATGAATTAATGGACTCAAGTTTATGACCCAGAATACTAAAACAATATATAAAGAGATGCTACAATCCTGAGGAGAAGAAAACAGTGTTCTTGGTCTTTTACAACAAGGGGATGTGGCAATTCTCTAATTATTTGTAGAATAAATTATTCAGAATTATTTATTCGGAATAGTATATATTAGAATAAGGAACGTTTAGCTTTGATAATTTTATGGGATCTACTGGCGGAATTGGAAGAATAATTAATTCTTAGGTCTGAGGTTAAATTGCTTATTCTAGTATAAATAATTCTAATGCGATATAAGTTATTTCGCCCATTAAACTATAATTAGTCTTATTCTAAGAATAAGATCCCTTATTCTGTTATTATTCTTCTATCAAACTGATATTTGTCTTGCTCAGAATTTTATTGGGGTCCTGGGTACTTGGGTTGACCACCAAAAGGACAAAGAAGATGAAAGGAACTAAAAATTTGAGGAACAGCGAGCATTATGAAGGCTGTATATGTTTTAAAAAAAAAAACCTAAATTATCAGTTTTTATGATATCTCCTATTGTCAGCCAACATTTTTTATAATCGATCTTTCGTTGTCAACTAACTTTGATAGTTTATTCTTGAGGATCTTGGTTGGACTCATTTTGGACGAGTAATACTCACTGCAATGCCGAGAAATTGTAATATGATGGTTTAGAAGGTATGTATAAAATTATAAAAGAAGTCATATAAGCATGGGATGTGCTTCACGCCATGGCAGTCGCGCGTGAGATGATCCTAGTTCATAATAAACAAAGTAAACCCAATTGAAGTATAAAAGATCCGAACTCCATCAACTTTGCATCTAAACAGTGCTTCATCAGAAGTTCTTTTGTAAAAAATGTAATCCTTGAGAGATAGTTTTACATATGTTAAAATATCAAGACTTTTTAATACTTGTGTGATTCTCTGAATACTTTTTAAGACATGCTGACTTTTGTTTCTTTAAGAACCAACCGCCTAGCACAGTTAGTTCCCCTCTTGCCTACTAAGTGGAAGGTCCCCAATTTCATTCTTAGCTGGACTCTAAAATCTCTCTTGATATATTTATCAATAGTCTGTAAGATTACTTCTTCAGATGATCAGGTAAACTTGGATTTCTCACATAATTAGGTGAAATTATCGACAAATTCAAAATAATATCCAACTCTAGAAGATTTCTCAGGCTTTACTCCTAATCACCTCTATATATATATATATATATATACCAGTTCAAAATAAAAAAGACTTCTGTTTCTTTACGGCAAGCAATGGCTCATTCTGTTGATGGCATGACTAATAACATGGACTTGATAGTCTTAAAAGAATCGCACATAACTGTTGAAGTTATTGGGCTATCTAACTTAAAACCTTAAAGTAACGAGTGAAGAAGGCATCATTTATTAAATATTTTTTGATTTTGTCCTTTTTCCAATACAGGACTATTTTAACACGTCCTCTCACGTGCAGACTGATTTTAGACTCTATCATGTGGACCACAAATACGGGGTGCGTAGCCCGATTCGTAACCATGAGCTCTAATACCATAAAGAAGTTATTGAACCATCCAACTCAAAACCTTAAGGCAATGATCGGAGAAAGCACCATCTATTAAATATTTTTTAATTTTGTCTTTTTTCCAATACAAGATTATTCTAACAATAACACCATCATTGAAGAAATTTATTCCAATGCTTCCAGAGTTAATTATTACGATGAATATCTCCTTAATTTAAAAATATTTTTTCCGTCTCTCCTATTACGTGCTGACTCTTGCTATACGCTGAGGCTTCAAATTTTTCACTGACATGTTTCCAATTGGTTGTCCTAATTGGAAAACCATCATCCGAGTACATGCCTCTTAGGATTATAGTGCATCTCAATTTGATCCAATACCCATTTATATAGGAGTAATACTTGCTGCAATGCTTTTGTCTGCTGCACGCATAGGCATTACAATAGTAAATCAATTTTTTTCATTTTTTTACTTTTTTTTAAGTCGGCCCCGAGATGTCCTAAACGTCCGTACAGTGTAATACTCGATCGGACGACCCAAAAAATCTGAAAAATAAAAAATCGAGTTCCAATGAACAGTAAAAAAGTACATCCAATAATGTATTTTTTCTTAGTAGTAGTACATTTATTTGGTCTTCAAAAGAACAGAATATTGTGACGTTTTCAACAACATAAGTCGAGTACATAGCTACATTGGCTTGTGCATTACATTATTCACTGCATCGGCTTGTGCATTGGTCTTCAAAGAAGCATGATATATTTTTTTACTCTTCACTGGAGTTCGATTTTTTATTTTTCAAAATTTTTTGGGTCATCCGATCGCACATTACACTGTACAAACAATTAGGACACTTCGGAGCCGACCTAGAAAAAATAAAAAATAAAAAAATTTAATTTACTCACTGCAATGTCTCTGTATGCAGCACGCACGGACGCTGCAGCAAATATTACTAGTTAGATTAAGGATGAGCATCTAACACAGCAACGATTGATGTTGGTACAGAATTAATTGCAAAGAGGGGGAAGAAGGGGGCAAAAACTACACTTTGTATGGGATGACCTAGGTCACCAAACTGGAGAATGGTCACCTGAATACTTTTGATAAGAAAACAAGTTAGAAGAGTAAGAAAATTAAACTTTGGTGGTGCCGTGAGATTGGGTATAAGCGTGAGGAGAGGATGAAAACGACACCTTCAATGAGGCCGCCCACAACACTATTCACGAGGTGTTGAGGGCAACAACATCAGCTGACATGAGTTCTACCCATTTATAATTAGATATAGCCGTTGTCCCTTCATGCATGAAAAGCCAATTCAAACCTTGCTTCATGTCGAGGAACAATATTAATGTATTTATATATACATAGATATGCATGTTGAAGTATTACCTCCGACTTAAAAAGAGGTCAATTTATTTGACAATTTGTCAACAGAGGGTTGTAACATTTTGATAATGTTTGATGCAATATGCCCAAGATCTTGCATCTGTACCCTTGCTAGGGTTTCAAGCTTAAGTCTTAAAAACAAACTTCAACTTGGCTTTACTTGAATTCAATTAGACTCTAACTCAAATTCGATTCAGGCTCGAGTTCATCAGGCTTCAATTCAAGTTCAAGTCAGTCCAAATTACCTTATTAAAATCAATTAAGGTCTATATACTTTTGAATATTTGGATGTAGGCTTAAAAGCCCACAAACTCAATCAAGTGAATAAAAAATATTTATGATTAATATTATTATAGCTATATATATTGTACTATATTAGTTATCGAGCCAGCCAACTTACAAGCCAAATGAGCCTAGCACAATCACCTGAACTCGTTCACTTGGGAGGCTCAAGTTCAACTGTATTTGGTCTAACAAATTGAGTCAAGCTGAACCAAATTCGAGCCGAGCAGTGAGAACAAGCCGTAATTAGTGTCAAGATGACATGTTTTAATCGATCAGTGCCTTAACAAAAGGTCGTTTGATATGTCATAAAATATTATACATAGTTGTAAAATTGTATTTTCCTTATGTTTGAATTATTGAACTATTCTACGTTACTTTTTATATGTTTAGAGTGCCATAGATTATCGCATTTCAAAATCGGTTGACCACAAAGATCCTCATTTTACTTAATTTCAATTTTCAGCATTAAATCACCGTCAACAAAAATTGGTGATTTTCTAATCAAGAATTTTATCTTTTAATTTTTAAATTATTAACTTTAGTTTACAGCATTTTGCAACCCACCAAAGCTGACAAAAAAATTGTGGCAGCCTGATTATTGTCCTAACCGATATCTCACGGGCTGGACAATCCCAATCATTTTGTTCCATACTTCCCTCCGCCATCTGATCACATAAGTCACAAAGACTCTCCGCCTCCAAAGTTTGTCTACTCGAAGATCCAAATTAGATCGAGTTTGGTTAAATAAGAATTAGATTTGATTTGACTCGAATTGACTTGGTTTGAAACGCACCAATCTATAAATCAAGTCAATAAATTTGTTAAAATTTTGAAAATAATAAAATTAAATTATATTTTTAAAAAATATATTATATTTATTGATATAAAAAATATATATTTACTTATCAAATAGAAAAAAATTCAATTTAAAGAAACACATCATATACAAGTTGATGCGATCCGACTCATTATATACTGTCAAATCGGACTCGCCAAATAGTACGAATCAGTTCGATCCAATAAGATATAGCAAATCATGCCCACCTCAATCATCTGATTGCGAAATTCCTGTTCTGCCACAGACAAATCCAAGACAAAACCTCAACCCCCACCAGCCCACGCGACCCGCGAGGGCACTTTCGTCATCATACTGAAAGCAGGCACCCCGTAAATAAACCCCAAACCCGAGGTCGCAAAAGGACTCCCGCCGGCCAATCACAGCGGCGGGTGGGGCCACGGGATGCCGTCCACTTATAATAAGCATGACGTCATCGGTAGGCCTTTCGACCACGCAATCCCCGCCGTCGCCGTCTGCGCCCTTCCGGCGTCTCAACCGGACGGCCGGACGGATTCGTACGGTAAATACCCTGCACAACCAGGGGCTTTTAAGTATCTCACCACCAAATTTCGTCTTATTTTTTTTATCTGTGGCCCTTTTTCTTTTTTTAATTAAAAAAATGGCGTCAAAGTGGTGAGGCGAGCTTGGAGTCTGGTTTACGCCAAACAGAAGAGGGGGATCCTCCTGGCTTCTACTATAAAGACGCGCCACTTCTGCTCTCATGAAACCCACAACACCCCCGTCTTCCCCCTCCACCTGTTCCCCTCCGCCTGCTGCTGCCGTTGTCCTCTTGCTCCACCACCATTTCTGCTTCATAGGCGAGAAAAAATGGTTATTGGGTTGCCTTAAAGTTTGCTTTTTTACATCTATAAGCTCTCAGCTGAAGAGTGTGTGCGTGTGTGTGTGTGTGTGTGTGTGTGAGAGAGAGAGAGAGAGAGAGAGGTGGGTGCAATGGAGAAGTTGGGTTTTGTGAGGCAAGGGGTGGTGAGGCTGCCGCCCGGCTTCAGGTTCCACCCTACGGATGAGGAGCTTGTGCTGCAGTACCTGCAAAGGAAGGCGTTCGGGTGCCCACTGCCGGCTGCGATCATCCCCGAGGTCGAGCTCTCCAGATTTGATCCCTGGGAGTTGCCTGGTTAGTTTGCCTTCTTTGGTTGCTTTTGAGAAGGAAGAGAAGAGAGGAAAGATGAGAGTGTTGCCCATCCCTCAGTTTGATTTGGATACACAAAAGATGTAAAAACTACTGCTTTTATTTTTATTTTTTATTTTTTTGGGGATCCCTAGTATTGGGTGCTGGCATGAGTGAGGCATTCTTGATAGGGAACTTATGGAATGGTAATATGATTTTATATGTGTTAAAGTTTTTATTGGAAGGCCACCCAAAAATGGCGAAGGAGGCTCCTCAGTTCAATCATGCCTCATTTTTTGGTGGCCTTCCAATTATTGTTACCAATTATGTTCCCCTTTTAAGCTGAGTAATGTCTTCCTAAAATGGGTACTATACCATCTCTGGCTAAAAGCTTCTGGCTCTAAAACGCCAAACCATCTTATGATTCCACTTCACCAAAGTTTGAGACTTTGCGGAGATTGACCCAAAATCTCCAGATAAGTGAGGTGCAGAAGAGCAATTGTGCTACCACATGGTTTCTTCTTCACATCATTACTAGTTAACTTAGGGTTCAGAATTCACAGCACCAGCTTAAATCCTAAAGCCCCATCTTTTATGTGCTCTTGTGAAGTTTTGAAGCTTTCTGGAGGTGGGGTTGTACTGAAAGAACTGGGTTTTCTCACGTTCAGGTAGCCCGGAAATGGAAAGGTACTTCTTCAACATCAGGCAGGCCAAATACCCAAACAGCAGCCGCCCAAACCGGGCATCGGCCTCCGGCTACTGGAAGGCCACTGGGAAGGACAGACAAATTGTAGCATCCAGAAGTGGCCAGGTAGTTGGGATGAAGAAAGTGCTGGTATTCTACAGGGGGAAGGCCCCCAGAGGGTCCAAGACTGATTGGATCATGCACGAATATCGCCTTGCCGGCGCCGAAGCCGGCATTTTCCCTCAGAGAAAAGATGCCGCCCATGTAAGCTTTCCTCTATTGCTGATTTCCCTTGAAATTCTCAGCTTGGTCTATACAAAATAAGCGGATAGTGAGGAGATCATACATGGGCAATTGGTGGGATTTGTTCTAGTGAACTGATATATTTAGATGTCCCCAGTAAGACTAATTGGTGGGTTAAGTTTCTAGTGAATTGTTATCTTTAGCTGTCCCCAACTAGTTCCCAACAACAGCTTCATACCTGCAGGCCATGTAATTACCATATTTGTCTCTATTTCCTCCTCAGGAATTATCCTCTAGCCCACTGTATTGTTTTGGATCAAGAATCTGTGGTAGATGACAGCACCTGTGTCAAAATTGGGTAGCTGTCATCTCTGTAATCTTTTGTGGATCCCACTATCCGACAGGCGTATCGTGGTGGGCCACGACGGCCGATGTTGATTGGGTGGCTTTCTTGTGTTGAATGTTTCAAAAGATAGGGAAATAAGAGAGGAATGAAAACTAGGACACGCTATGTTGGCTGAAATGTTGGAATTCCATGAAGTTGAGATTCCTATATATTGTTCACTCATAATTGGATGCTCCCTTGTGATGGTGCAGGGCTCCATGATGCAGATGGAAGATTGGGTGCTCTGTCGCATATTTAGAAAAAGAAGAGCAACAGGGAATGGCCTTGACATGGAACAAGATTGTGAAGAGGAAGTCGGGAATAGGCGGCGCCGCCATTTCATCGACTTCATGGGTGGAAGGGATGCCGATGCAACAAGCTCTTCGGATTCAGAATCAAGCTGTGTAACCAATGTTTCTGATGGCTGTAGCAGTGGAGAGGACGGTAGCTGCAATAGTGAATCCTCATCTCCAAGTCGATGAGAGCCTTATTAGAACTCTTGTTGTTTCGCCCCGGCCTTTAACTAGAAGCTCAATGCTAATATATCAAGTTGTTTTCAACTTCTTAGTGTCAGTGGTATCTGCAACTTTGCACATCTTGTAAGTTTTTTTTTTTTTTTATCAAACAGCTTAGAAACAAGAGTTTAACGAGCAAGATGTTGCAGTCAACCATCTGTTGTTTCTTTTAATGAGCAAGATGTTGCAGTGAACCATCTATTGTTTCCCTTGAGTACTGTTTCTTGATATGAAATTGCTTTAGCTTCTTCCCCCCTTCCTGTGCTCACAATCCATCATCTACTGGTTAAGGAATCAGCTTTGGTCATCCCGTTTCCTTAGCTGACTGAAGAAGCATGTTTAAGAATCCCCACCAGGACAAAGTTGATGAAGATTATGAAAGGGAGAAGAGACAGCTGACAATTGGAGGGATGAAAAGTACTTGGGGTTGAGTATATGGTGCCTTCTCCACCCAAAAGTCCAATTTTTTTCCCTTGGCAGAAAAGGGGGATCCAATGCAAGGAGAGAAAGCACAGCAAGGAAGATGTGGCATATATGCCCCATGTGAGTTGGAAAGGAGATGCCTTCCAGGCAACCAGCAGAATAAGAACACAGGGTTGGGGGGGATTTGGTCAATGGAATCTGGGGCCCCCTGACAAGTTCCTGTCCTGCCTAATGGTGTCTGGAATGAATTCTTGCTGTGACATGAAAGGGGTGAACTTGCCAATGGGGCCATGCGTTAAAAACTAGAGACTTCTCATGCTTCTGATTGGGTCTTCCAATGGATGGGTCCTTGCCATGCCGAGTTTAAAAGCTTCTACTGATTACCCATAGTCCTGTGACCTTAACTTTTTACTTTCACCACTTCTGCCAATAATAGTTGCCACATATCCTCTCCATCTACAACTAGGCAAAAGATCTAATCCTCCATTCCCATCCACCTGAAGGCAATCTAAGGGGCACTTTAATTATATATGTCATTGATGGATTAACTATGTCAAAGACAGCTATATTTTCCACAATATTCATCGAACTGAACCTAATGGTTGGACAAGTAAGAAACAAGGGAAAAAAAATATGGCCTTTCTGATTCGACTGCCCAATCCAACTTTTTTTTTTTATTTAATTCAAAACTAAGCTACTAAATTAAAAACCGACTAAACCAGTTGAACCAGATCGAAACCAGATCAAAGGAAACATATCCAGTTCTCAAGGGGAGGAATTAACAAGAGCCTTCGGATTTTGCCCGAAATCGGGACAGGACCGGAACCGGAGTCGGCCAGCCACGGTCGGTCTGATTTCAAAATCCGAACTTTAATTTCCATCATTTTCGGCAGGTTCTTAGTTCTTCAACTGGCCGAGAAAAATCTAACAGGAGGACTCACCAGTTCATACATCCGGCCAATTCTTCGACGCACAATTTCTAGTGGCATGTGGGTTCACATATTGCCAAACGACTGTTCAAATGACTTCGTCAAGAATAGGAGACTGGATGGCACCCAACAAAAGATCCAATGCCCAGGGGGACCATGTAGAGGCCAAACCCTCCAAGTAATGACCTACTACAGAAGAAAGCCAGAATCCTAACAAGTGGTAGCATCCTAGAATTAGTGGAATGGTAAACGCCAACCACACAGCAAGATTGGTCACTTGGTCTCTCCCTATATTGTATAAATAGTAGGTAACAACAGACATGGATACGTACATGGACACCAAACACATCAGAGACTTCGATTTGTTTATATTGATGTGCGTGTGCGCATATTAAATCTAATTCGAGCTTATTGGATGGGGAAGTGGGTGGGAGCTTATTGTGCTAGTTTATGGAGTAGCCTAATGGTCAATCAGAACACACCACACAGCAGCATATATAACTTGAGATGAGAGGTATCTAATATGTGATCGTAGCTTAGAATTAGGTATGGGTGCTTCTCCCATCTTGTTCGTGTAACATATTCTAGGGTAGGACAAGGGGAGCAGGGAGCACATGAAGACGTAGGTGTGCGAATATAAAAGAACTGACGGTTTACGTGCTCGCCATGGCATGCTAATCAAAAATATCGCCGACCAAGGTTCCTTGTAGATGTGGGTTTCAGGGATCACCATCCAACTAAAAAGCTTTAGGGGTCCGTTCACGACACCACCATCACTATCCCAACCCCCCCACCTCTGCATGCTTCTCTCTCTCTCTCTCTCTCTCTCTAGGGGGTTGCATTATTGCATATATTTCCCTTGTCGAGATTAAAATTTGACAACTAGTGTTATGAGAAGTAAATTTACATGTAAGCCATTCTTGCAACACAATATGGACCAATATCATATGAAGTTCCCCCAACAATGCTCGAGTTACCAAAGATGGAAAAACGTAAAAGGCTGCAATGCCTCCTCTTAACTGCAATGGTAACATAGCAGTAGATAAACGAAAAAAATATATTGATTTTTTTTAAGTCGGATCCAACATGTGCTATTCATCTACTGCAATGCCCTCATTACAGGTTTGGTATTAGTAATTACTTATAGAGAGCGCCATTGGAGGCTTTATATCTTGGATTTTCAAAGAACCCCGAAACTATCAAAAATATTATTATTCTTATTACAACATGTCAAGCATCTAAGCATGAAACGTTAGTACTATTTTTGTCTTGGTGTGTGTCAAATAGGGTTGCGTCAGTTTTTAGTCTCATAAAGTTGCAACCCGTTTTCACAAAGTTATCCTTGTCAGTAGAAGCCCTGAGAATTGACAAAAGTCATACCCACCAATCAACAAAGGATACCAATACTCGAGACTTGAGAAGCTCATATCCTCAAACACTCTCATGTCACCCTTGCAAGAAGGGTGCATATCCAGACACATTTCTTTGCAACATCCATTACTCAATATTAAACTTACAAAGAACAGATATGCAAAAGCCCCCCCTTTTTTTTTTCTAGTTTCTCACCTATTGCAAATTTGGGTTTCTTTGCTCACCTCTCACGTGGTCGTTGTCACCATAGGGTGGCCCTGACCATTAAAGTCTTTTTCCAGTAGACAAGTTTCAGACGCTTCTGGCTTTGTTACACTATGGGTGTGCTGTTCCTGTGTGTAGGACTGCCTGAAACGGAGCTGCTGCACAAGAACAAGGAAACAAGCATCTCTTTCGGGGTCCCTCCATTTAAGAGGGTGGTTGGGGAACTTTGGAGTAATGTGGCTGCTCTCCATGTCCATGTGAACTTCACATGCCTCGGCGGACTTGAGTATATAGTTCTAATTCTTATAACTTTTCTTCGAGATGAGGTCTTCTATACTGTGGCACAATTTGTCTAGTCGACCGATGGAGGAGCGTCACAATCTCGATAGATAGACATGTGGAGTAGACGATCTCAATCCACAAGATATTCGAAGAAGAAACATATCATGCCTCTCCCTTAATTGGATGCACTGTGCCCTGACTTAGGCCTTTGGTACCTTGCAAGGGCCCGTTTGACATGGCAAATTGAGAGAATGAAGCCTTGTCAACATTGTCGATTCTCTCCCTATCTAAAAGATTAATTAGAAGGATCGCGGCTTGCTAAAAGGACTGATTCTTGCAATATTTATAACTTGTTATTATTTAGTGGCGGCGTTAAAATATCATTCGATAACGGAGACATATATTTGGGGGTCGAAAATTTCCTCAAGAGACAAAAAACAATCGAGTGATTTAATCATTCAAGGTCGAATTTAAAAAAGAGATCGAATATCTCACCCTCATTAGGAAAAAAAGGAAAATCTTTACTCATACTGCCTTTTGTAGAATAAAAAGTTGATAAATGATAAAATTATATATATATAAAAGTATTCTTTTTCATATGTATTCTATTCTCAAACAAGAATTTATAGCCGGTTTGTATGTGGGATAAGGGTCGAACTGGACGGATTATTTGACTTATTTGTTTTGGAGCTCGAACCCGTTATTCTTAGAATAAGTAGAATAAATTATTCTACTTAAAAAGACACAGGTTTCACTTATCCAGTTGAACTACTTATTTCATCTAAAGTAAATTATTCTTGATCTTAAAACAAAAGATTCATGAATAAAAAATTCAAAATGTCACATTCACAAAATAAACCGACCCTCAGAAAACAAAAAAATAAAAAATAAGCCTTGACAAGACATCACATCAGCTATAGGAGGACAAAATCTCTAATGACGGCATGCCGAATCTTATTTGAGAGCGAATGACACCATCCTGAGGCTTTTTTCCTTCCTATATCTATGACTTCTGGCAGGCGTCATCGGAAAACTGTACTCCAAATCGACACCTAAAATTGACCATGCATGGAAAAAAAGGCTCTCTTTCTCTTTACATATATGCCCTTCTTAAGATTCTAACTGCCTAATCACTATTGCATAAGTATGTTTACGTACAAGGCTTCTTCTGTACAACTGCAGACGCAACCTACATATAACCTGGAGCCTCTCTGGCCAATCCATAATCGAGGGTTGCAATTACCAAAAAAAAAATCCTATAAAACATTTCAAGGAGAAATAGTGGCGATGCGTTTTTTAACCCTATAATCTTTGGATCTTTGAAGAGAAAGCTACATATTCTCTTGCCCCACTTTATTTGTAGAATTAGAGAAGAATAAGATCCTTTATTTTTAAATTAAGACTAATTATAATTTGATAGGCAGAATGACTTATACCGCGTTAGAATTGTTTATATTAGAATAGGAGAATAAGTAATTCGACCATAAACTTAAGAATTGCTTATCCTTTCTATTCCGCTTGTGGATCCCATAGAACTATTAAAGTTAAACGCCTCTTATTATGCTATACACTATTTTAGATAAATAATTTTGAATAACCTATTCTGTAAACAAATTGGGACTTAGAATTTAAAAACAGTTACTTAGTAGGGGAAGCTGGATAAAAGAGCCAAAGTGAATGAGAGAGTGACACAGCAGTAGGGCAATAGGCGTGGAGTTTTAAATGCTCCAAAAATTGCAATCATGACTCCAAGATCCCATTTGATTATACTAATGTTATTCCGAATGTCCCAAAATCCAAGGCCTCACTTTGATCGCAAAATAAATTATTCAGAATTATTTATTCGGAATAACGTATATTAGGATAAGGAGTGTTTCGATTTGATAGTTTTATAGGGTCCACTGACGGAATAAGAAGAATAAATAATTCTTGAGTCTAAGGTGGAATGACTTATTCTCCTTATTTTGGTATAAATAATTCTGATGCGGTATAAGTCATTCCGTCCGTCAAACTAGAATTAACCTAATTCTAAGAATGAGAGGTCTTATTCTTTTCCTATTCTCTAATCAAAACGATGCAAAGACATAATATTGACAAACACACAATAATACAGTTCAAACAGTTGATCAGATGGCAAGCCTTCATCACACGCAATAGAGAGTACAGTAGAACAGCCATAATGTTCCAGAGATGTTGCAGCGAGTCTGATAACTTTTTAGGTCAAACAGGCAAAGCTTTCATTTTTTTCTTTTTCTTTTTTGAAATAGAATTCTTGTTTTTTGATGATAGGAGTAAAAACCGGACAAACATGAAAGAGAAAAGTCCCCGTAAATAGTCTTACTTCAGAACAGACTCTAGTAATCTAATTCTTAATTTATATCCTCCTAAAATCTTAAGCTATTTGATAGACACACTGAAAAATTTTTTAAAAAAAACGTAGTATTATGAAGAAAAAAAAAACTTCCTTCAAAAGAATCTTTGAAAGAAAAGCAAGATTCAGGAAATTTTTTAATAAATAGATGGATTACCATGGAGTCTTACCAACACTGACTGCATTAAAGGGATTAAAATCTAAAAAATCCAAATAAATTGGACTGTTGAAATGAAAAAGTCACCGATTCCAAGTTTTTCAAATCAGTTGTTTATATTTCTGCATTAGATGGGTTTTCTTTTGGGACTCCAAGAACACTTACTCGGAGTTCTAAATCACATCCAATTTTTTGGACAAGCTCAAATTAAGGTTGTAAATGGAAATTCGATTATTCAACTTTTAGATCCACTTTTTATTTTAAAAAACGGATATGGATAGTAAAAAAATCTACCCGAAAATTGTTATTTTCGTATCCTAGTTCAGATTTTTGATTTCACTAAATATTAAACTTTATAGATAATCATTATAATATATAAATTTAATTATGCATTGCATATATTCTATATAATAACTTAGGTACATACATACAATAAAAGGAATCAGAATTGATGTTACTCTAAATTGTTTCCGATAATTTTTCGAAACTATTTTCAGTTTCGATATTGGAATCGGCAATAAAATAGAAACAGAAATACGATCCATTTACATCGGAATCAGAAACTCATTTTTGCTATCAGAAACGGAAACTGGTGTTTCTATTTCCGTATCCTACCGGTTTACAGCCCTAGCTCAAACCTTGAATCAGCTTTTGACCACAGGAAAAGAAAATTCTCATAATGCAAGAAACTGAAAACTAAAACTCAGGTTAGGCAGTGAAACTAAAGTAGTAGCTCAAAATTATGATGAGACAAATAAAAACAGTATGTAGTAACGAGAAATGGGGACAAATTAGACAGGTCAAATGTTAAAATAAAGTGTCATTTACGTCACCGGAGTCATCCAAACTGAATACCCCAGAGGGCTAGATGACTTTTTAACCTTCAGAACCCCCATCAGTAGGTGATGTTCATGGCAATATAATTCTTTTCAGGCAGATGCATTAACCAAAGTCTGGTGTAATGTTACAGTGTCACCACATAATCATTCGAGATTAACGCATAATGAATCGAACAAAACATTCTTATACCCAAAAATACCAAAGACAAATCAAATGATCAATCATACACGGGCAATCCGAATTGGCACCCAAAAGTTGCAGCCTCATGGATCGAAGCCTCTCTCTCTCTCTCTCACACACACACAGCAAAAAAACAGCTGCCAGTCTCAAGAAATGGCAAGAAAGTGAGAAAACTATTAGCATATTTGGGGAAATCATCGGTAGTGCACTGTTATGTTCTCATGAAACATTATCCACTAGAAAGAGAATTATTGGAGAAGCTCGGATTTAAATTCTCTGTAAAGGACATGTGACCAATCAGTTAATGCATTGCCTGAACCCCGGAAAAAAAAATCTATATCAACTTAAAACTGTTCATAAATTTAAAAAAGGATACATTTTCTCAAAATCTTGGAATTTATTACAGGGGACATAGGTAAAGTATGAAACTGAACTTGCATATGATTGATAATACAAGTGTTATCTTTTCTATTCTATGGCCAAAATGTTGAAATATGAAGTTGAAGTTAGGTACTATTATGAGCAGAGTGAGTACGATTAAATATGTCAAGACAGCATTCTTTGGGAAACAATGCATTATTTAGCCCTAGAGATAGTGGGAGCTGTTCAACTTCACTTGTATTGATAATGGAGGAATGATGTGGGACAAGGAGGGGGGGATAAAAGTGGAGTTTAGAGGAGGGGAACCAGTCGGCGTCGCACCGATGGAAAGGCTCCGGCGTCGCACCGGAGCTGGGAGGGAAGGCTCCTCAGCGCCGCACCGAAGAGGGGAAGAAGACTGGCGTCGCACCAATTAAGTACCTCCGTCACAGAGGTAGAACACACACATCAAGTCTTTTTTTTTCTTTCAATAATTCCTCTCCTCTGTTAACAACATACATATATAGAGAGATATGTAACTCCCAACTCTTAGACTCCCTCCCTGACTCTAGGACTTTCCATCCCTTATTCCCGTTTTTATAACTCCTAGAAAATATAAAAAACATGATGGGCCATAAATTGGCCTAATAAAAGCAAAAGGGAATGGGGGAGGGATTCTTTGCATCGTATCCTGCATCAATCTCCTCTGGTTCGAAAAAACTCGTCCTCGAGTTTTAAAATGTGTATAATCAAGCGGACGATTGGATCATCTTGGGGAGTCTTCAAGCAGAGAATCATATCAAGAATCACCACCCAGTCTGCTTTATGTGAATCACAGAAGGTCTGCCATATCAGATCAGTAAGATCCGATCCTGATTCCACAATTAACAGAGAATATGAACTCTCTGGAGAAATGAGGTCATGCCCACCCCTGCATAATAAGTCATCATCGGAAACAACAGCATCGAACATGTGTAACCCAGAATCCACAAATAAACTGTGATCCCATGAATCTACAACTAATAGCTCACTAGCAGCTGACAACAATGCGCTGTCTTCACATACATCCTTTGATTGATCATCTTTTATAGTTGGCGAGACTGTATCAAGCAACTTGGACGGTGTTTTCATTACCTTAGGAGAATAAAGTGACGATTCCGGAAACGTGAACTCACGTCCATCAAGATGAGGGTGTACGAGGGAGCATCGACGTCTATCACCATCTACTGTTGCTTGACGCTCTGATAGCCAATCTCGACTCAAGCAAATAGAAGAGCTCCATGGATCTATAATACATCAAGCTCCATCCACATATGTAGTGGAGTGTCTCGTGGTGACACCTTTAACCCGCCGATAAAATTCCACAAAAGTCTTATCTCCGTCTACAAGAATCTCGTCCGTCTTCAACAGTGAATCAACAATATATTGGGGAATCACATTATCACTCGACCTTTCATCTAATATCAATGTCGTCCATTTTCGATTCGGCAAGAACACATCAAAATGGAAATAAGTGGAAGACATGTTGCAAGAGATTACCCCGAGACTCCAATTCTGTCGAATCAATCAGCGGCACGTAGAACGAGGTGTCGTAGAGGCAGCACCACTATGGAACTGAGTCCATCTTGCTGAGATGAAGCTAACAGCACGATCGGTGCAAGAAACAGAGCCCAAAGGATGACCTCGATATACGTGCAGAAGTAGCACGCAAATCAATGCAAATCAGGTCTGATGTGTGCTGAAACTGGATGGGCCTTATTGAGACGAGACCAACGCCGCTGACGGCACTCAAATTGGGGTTCGGGACGACCTCGAACGGTAAGCACAAGTGCTCTCGTAAAACATGCAAGTGCGGCACGCAAAACGAGGCAAGTGGACCTCTGACCGCTGCAAAATCAATGCGTCCGAAATTAGCACACAAATTGAGGCAGCTGATGCAGGCCTTGAGATATGCAATTGGAGTCCTCGGTATGCGTGCATCAGCGGCACGCAAAATGAGGCAGATCGGCAACAGCAACACACTGGATCAAAATAGGTCTCGTCGATACGAACCCAACGGCGCAGATGGCACGCAGATCGGAGCACGATCGAACTCTACGTGAGGACGGTGCACTAAGGCTGCAGTTCAACCACTCAGTACCCAACACGAACCTGGGTTGGCTCCTGGCTCGGTACTAGCTGCACCATGGTTCGAACCACGTGGCTCGGACCTCCACTTTCTTTAAATCTGGTCAAGCCAAATAGCTAAAACATGACCCAGGAGCTCTTCTACATAAAGTGGCTCGAGCTTATGTGGGATCATGGTTCGAACCCACGCCCCTTGGCTCAATTGGACTGGGTCAAACACAGTTTGACCGGGCCATCTTAATAAGGGCTCGTGCCCTTGTCGTCTCCCCTTCTTTCTTCTTCTCCTTTCACCTGCACGAACCGAGAGGGAGGCTAGGGCGGAGCCCACGGCGGCAGGCGGCGGGGCAAGCGGTGGGGCAAGTGGCAACGGCGGCCGCCGTGGCAGCAGTGGGCGGAGACGGCGACAGCAATGGACGCGGGCGGCAGTGGCGGTGGGATCCCGCGAATCCGACAGGCGCGGCGAGAGCGATGACGGCAATGACGGAGCGGCGACGGCGACGGCGTGGGGAGGTGACGGCGCTGGGGGCAGTGGGGCTATGGTGGCGGACGGTGACGCTGCCAGTGGCGGTAGGTGACTGTGGTGCGTGCCGTCTGCGGGACGATGGGAACGGTAGCAGCGGCAGCTGGAGCAGGCGTCGATGGCGGGCATGACAGCGGCGAGCAGCAACGGTGAGCGGCGGCGCAGTGGGGGATCAGGTACGCTCTGATACCAAAACCGATGCGGGACAAGGAGGGGGGATAAAAGTGGAGTTTAGAGGAGGGGAACCAGTCGGCGTCGCACCGATGGAAAGGCTCCGGCGTCATACCGGAGCTGGGAGGGAAGGCTCCTCAGCGCCGCACCGAGGAGGGGAAGAGGACTGGCGTCGCACCAATTAAGTACCTCCGTCACAGAGGTAGAACACACACATCAGGTCAATTTTTTTTTTCTTTCAATAATTCCTCTCCTATGTTAACAAGATACATATATAGAGAGATATGTAACTCCCAACTCTTAGACTCCCTCCCTGACTCTAGGACTTCCCATCCCTTATTCCCGTTTTTATAACTCCTAGAAAATATAAAAAACATGATGGGCCATAAATTGGCCTAATAAAAGCAAAAGGGAATGGGGGAGGGATTCTTTGCTTCGTATCATGCATCAAGGAACTTGTAATGAAGCTATTTGCATCCTCTATCCTATCTATCATCATCATAATTGATAGGATAATTAAGCTACCAAATGCTTCTATACAGACACTACTGTCACATTATTCATTATGAAACATTATACCTGATTAGGATTTTCGTACCACTATTTGAATGTCTCTGTCTGAAGGAGGCAATCGGAGCATTAAAATGAATCATCCAGAGTCTATGGTGTTCCTTTGTCATAGTGATTGTGTTCCCTTCATTCTTTGCCTTGTATTAAGAACTAACTCTAAAGAGTTTACTATGTGTTAACCGATCTCATGGGACATCTGAAATGACCCTTCATGTACTTGGCACCATTTTCTGGATTATTGACATCGTGTAGTGCATCTACTATGATCTTTTTGAAGTGTCAAGGCAGTCCCAGACTGCCAAAAGAATGCTTCATCACGTTACACTTAGTGAACAGGCAAATACCCATGGTCTCTACTTCTGAGATGAGATCCTCTGCACCTCAACACATCCCCACTCATATGGGCCAAAAGGTAAACAGGGCATTTATTAAGAATCTAAGATAAAATACGTAAGTGTTGAATTATCTCTGGCCTCATGTGAGTAGCGGCATACCAAAGTGCAAGCGAAGGGGCACAGAACATATTGTTTCTCTGTATTTCCCAACAGAAGTGTCTTCAGAATTACACCATGATGAGTTTGGCAGTTTGACAGAAAAGGCATGACACTGGAGGCAGTATATTAAGCACAGATACAGATCCATAAAAAGAGTCGGCTTATTCCAATAGAATACTGGGTTTTCTCATAACATGAGGATACACTTGGTTTAAAACTTTCATCTCAATATCTTTTTACAGCCTCTCAGAGAGGAACTAATAATGAAAAAGATGGCAGAAGATGTTGATCAACCATTTTAGTGGACTCAGACCTTACCATATGGAGATTATCCAGAACAGAGCTTTTCAAGAGTCATGTTTTCATCTCCATTGACTGTTTCCAGTGTCGTTCTGACTAATGCATCTGGGAAGCCCTCTCTACAACTCTCCGTACCTGTGGTTAGCAAAATGAATCCATCTAAAAATTCAGTTTTGGAATCTTGCCGAGATGGAGCTTACAATACCAGATCATTCTGATCCTATGACAAAACAATCAATTTACTGTTGCATCAAACATAGTTCCTGTACCTTCTCCTCAGTCCCGATGTTTACACTCTTTGCACCTGGACCCTTCTAGACCCACCTTAAAAAAAATGGATAGTACCATGTGAATCATAAATGAGAAGAGAGCATATACAAAGAGGAGATACAAAAAACAAAAATCTCCTACACAGGAGCACCAAGCCGGTGCAGCTCTCAACTCTCACCAAAAAGACAAAAAAAAGGTGGAGTTACAACAATCCATGGTACAAAAAAGCGTTGCCCAATCCTTCACATGACAACAAACAAAAGAAGTGACGTCCGTGGGGGTGTTAGTCACTCCTTGTAGACTTAGTCAGTCCTTCTAGACCCACCTTGTCCCTTCATAAACTGGGAAACGGGTGTTTGCTCCTTTCTTATGAGAGAAAAGCCTTCCACACATGTATATATTTGCTAAAATAGTAAATCGTTTGTTTAATCAGATAAGAATTAAAATCCCTCTAACTATTGACATAGAAAATAGCGGAAATCGCTAGTTCTTTAAAAAATTCCAATGCTCTGCTGCTCAATGCTGTTTTAATCACATGTTCATGGAAGAAGACAACCAGCCTTACCCTTTTCAAAACAACTTGCAACAGAGATGTATTCTTATAAAACCCATTCCACCAAACACTTTAAAGAAGGTACTCAATACAATATACAACTCATTCTTCTAGAGAGAACTCACAACAATACAACAATACTGCAAGTATGGTTATTTTACCTAAATACCTCTAAAGTTTGGATTGGTTAAAAGTTGCATCGGCACATTTTCATTTTGGGCTGGCGCAAATTGGCCTTTGGCTCACCCAGTCCACCCAACTTTCACCGAGCATTTGCCTGCTGTAGACCATGAAAAAGACAATGAAGACTGCTAGAGCTTGAATAATAAAAAATGCATTTCACTTGCCATTCATTATAATGAATATTTATTAATACAGATATTCACCATATGGTAAAAGACAAAATTTATTTGTTGTAGAGAAATAATATGTTTTGGAAGGGAACACATTTCATAAAATGACAAAAAAATATAATGAATATTTAGTAATACAGATATTCACCATACAGATAATACCCAAACCGAAAGAAAACTTATATAGCAGTTGAACCTTGTACGAGATACAAAAGTTACTGACATAGAAATTGGAAATATTATCTTCCATCAGGAGCACTATTTATCCTTGAAAAAACTTTTCTTGTTGTAGAGATATAATATGTTTTGGAAGGTAGCACATTTCATAAAATGACAAAAAAATGCACGAATGTTTTTATACTCACCCTTTCCCATTATATAAATCCCTGGAAAACACCATACAACAGCCCACATCAGTCCTTTCAGACATCCCTTATTCCCCCAACCATAGGATCCAATCCAAATATACACACATTTCACATGTTAAGGTTAATGTATGCCAAATTTACCCCTTCCCCTCTCTAAACTCCTTCTGGGGGTTGGGGAAACTTTTGATGGTTCCTAGTTGCATGACAATTCATGACCGATAATGTGGACTACCTACTCGGCTTCTTTTATTTAAAGTGAGTGGTGTATCCACTCCAATAATACTATTGTTCCGGACCATTATCAACGAGGATCCTGGTAAGACATGTACTTCCTCGGGAATGAAATAAAATCGATCTGCTTTCGTTTGGTACTTTGGACTAAATTCTTTTGCTCCTCGATATTCAATCAAATCCCCTTTTTTGACGATTGAATTGACCTTTGCAGTCCCATATTTAGTAATCCCCGGACCGTTTCTCCGGTATCGGGGATCGTCGAAATAAGCAAGAATACTATTTCTACGTAAAATACCATTTGTGGGTATTTCAATCGAAACACCAAGCTGCTGACAAGTCTCCAGAATTTTTGACAGGTAGGACCATATGAGTCCTGCCCAAAGTTCCTTTTGCAAGAAAGCACCATCCAATGGAAGATTTACCTGGTAACAGTAAAATATAAGAGCTTTTATCTAATAAATATGAGTGGGCCTCTTTATATTAAGTAACACCAAGTGGAATTTCTTTGAGAGAGGAGCATGGAAGACTGCAATAATCAGGAAATGATCATGACTAACAGAAGTATCGACCCCCTCCCCCGGTATAAATTGGAAAAAACAAACACAAAGAATGCATGCCAAGAGTGAAACATAACCGAAAGTTATGCATATAGAAATTACCCATGGAAGTTAAAGAGTAACAAGTTCTAGTAGTAACGATAGATAGTAGATATGGATTCCATGTATCAGGGGAAAGTAGGAAACTATTAAAATGTTGAAATCACTTGATTGTGCAGAAAAGGGGAACATAACACATACCAAAGGTCATTACTCCAGACTCTTCCTAAATAAAGAACTAATACTACTAAAGCTACAGTAATTATCTCCAAGCCCATGAATTTTCCTCAAACTCTGTCACCAAGCAGTGGGAAAACTTGCACAGCACCCCCCCCCCCCAACACCCCGCGCCGAAGGCGCGGGGCTCTGGGGTTTCCCCCTTTGGGAGGCTTGTGCATTGCCTGTTTTCGGGCGTTGCCTTGCGGGTTTCGACCCCTGCTTATCTTGTAAATAACCGTGGTCCCTCGCCGTTTGGCCTACAATAAAATAAAAAAAAAAAAAGAAGAACCAAGAAAAAGAAAAACCAGCCATTACACATGAACATTTGCAGCGGAAGTCCGTTCTGAACACATATCCATTGCGATAGATAGGACAACCTATTGAGCTGATAGGGGAGGTCATGGTTTATACCCAGCAAACACAAGAACTAGAAAGATACCTATCAAAAACTAAACTGATCCACCTGCCAACTCCCAAATTCTTTCTTTAACCTTAACACGAGCCACATTCTTCAGTACCCATATGGTAGATCACCGTGACCTCAATCTCGGCTAGGTTTGCATAAATTCCCCACAACAAAAGATCACAATTTTTTCATGTCAACAAGAGAATAGAATGGTAATTGCATTCAATAACAATTAACAAGTGTCGCAGTGCTAACATTTCTCCTCCTTCCAAACACACAACCACCGTCAAACTACCCAAAGAAGTAAACTTTCTCCCAAGAGAGGGAGACCCAACAGCAAAGCAGCAGATAAGAACACAACTTGCCAGTACAGAAGTCGAAACGCCGCAGACAGAACACAGTGCGGACCCGGCGAGACTAATCGGCACATAAAACGGGAAATGAGGAGCAGGAACAGCGGGGTGGGTTGGACTGCTCACCGGGGAGGCGGATGTTGATGTTGAAGGTGCCGCCCTCGTAGGGAGTGGCGACGGGGCCGGAGATCATGCCGGAGCGGTGGGAGAGGGTTCCATCTCCGGTGTGGAGATTGATGCTGACGCCGGAGACGGCCCTGTCCCTCCCTCTGCACGCGCGACACGTCCAGCATCTCTCTCTCTCTCTCTCTCTTAGCGGGAATGTTCTCATTTTAAGGCTGTTAGCAATGCTTAGCGATGTAACTTGAGCGAATTTGGCTGGGTTACGTAGTAATTTGAGTTTAATTGAAATTTAAAATAGTATAATCTAGTTTCGGTCAGGTCCAAAATCAGTTTAGAGTTAATTCAAATTCAGTCTAAATTCAATCTGAATTCGTTAGTGAGTGAACTAAGTTGGAGAGTTTGGATGATCCTATTTGTAAAAAGTTTATTAGAAGTATTTTATTTTTTATACGAATTAATGTAAAAGTCAAAACCAATCTAATTTGAACCCAATCAAACTCAAATTTGACTAATCTCAAGTCAAATTTAACTCAATTCGGTTTAGATGATTTAAGTCAACTCAATTTACTATAATATGAACGGACTGGACTGGGCGACAGTTGATCAAGAGTCTTTTGAGATAATTAGTTATATTTTTAATAATAAATTATTTTTTAGAATTAACTTTTGATGATGATACTGTTTCTCTTATCAGTTCGGCCCAATAAAAACAATCTTTGTTCTGAGAAGTAGTTGGCCCAATCAACCCAATAACCTCACGAGCAAACCATAAAAGGAGGGTTACATTCTCAAGAGATAGTCTCACATCACAAATCATCAAAAACTTCACCTGATGTCTAGCTAAGGTAAGTCATCTTGTCTCCACATAACCATTCATTTCTTGCCATGTATCTCTACATACTTGAACATCGAAAGGTGCTCTCTCTCTCTAGATCACACCGAAGACGCTTTGATGAGTGTTGTGTTGATTGTGCAGGAAATAACTACTGCAGGCCCGGCCAATTACCCTCAGCATGACAATGGGATTCTGGCTGCGTCAACTTTATTTAATAGATTAAAATTTTTAAACATCATCACTTTTTGAATTATCATTATTGATGTGATCTCATGTACCTAGAGCTCATATCAGACTAGCTTATCTTTCACTAATCTTTGTCAGTTTTACCTTTAGACTACTACCTTACAAGTGACCTACACTCGTTAACTTCTCCTCATAATTATAAATGATTTTCTTCAATTCTATTTTACCTCCTCATTTTTCTTTGTAGACCCGCAATCACAATTGGTTAACAGCTTCATATGTTAAAGTGTTAAGGTGTAAACAATGTGTTAAAATATTGACAATATGTGCCAATAATATATTGACAGATAGCACCTTAGTCGTGAAGATATTTATATACTAAAAGGATGTTAACACATTAACAGTTAAAGGCATTAACAGTGTGAATGGTAACACACATCAACGTATTAAGAATAGGGTGTTAACACGTTAACATATTATATTGGTAGCACATTAGGGGTAGGCTGTAGGGAAGAGGTGACAATAAGTCCTTTTTGTAGAGTAGGAGTGACGGGCAGCAGAAAAAATTGACAAATAAGCATGAAGCAAGGTTAGTTTTTGAAGGGGAGTGGTTAATTTTTATAAGGATTTTTGTACGTATACGTTACCCCTAACTCTCAGATATCGTTATAAATACTCTTGATATATTTAAAAAGATTGTGGTTATACACTTTTATCAACAGACGGTAGAGACACTTTTATCAACATATGATAGACTCTAACCGAATATGTTAAAAAAGATTCTATCAATTTTGATGAATTTAGAGGTAATATATACAAAAATGCTAAATCTTTTGGCATATTCTGTTAGAGTTCACAATTTTTTACTAGAAGGATTATATTCGCAACCTTTTTGAAGATGTTGGGAGTAATAATATGTGGAAGCCAAGCTAAGATACAACTATGAGCCTTTAATTAATTTTAATTTAAAATTAGTTGAAATATCAATCTTTTTTTTTTACAGTAGTCAAATATGTACATAATTCTTCAATGAGAAGCGTCCCAACATCCTTAATAACTTATTTTCAGTGGCAATTCAGTCTTTTTGCACACAGGTGCTTTTGGCTGAATGAAGGTAGTTCACTTGCATTGGAGGTGAGTCCGTGAAAGTGAGTTACATGTAAGTGAGTTCAAAGTGTAGCAGTTTGATTATTTGTAATTCACTTTCAGGAGGTTCGACTTTCATAAAGTCACTTTTGATCGTCTAGTTACATGTAAGTATTAAGAAAGAAGTAATATTTAGATTAAAAATAGAGAGATGAATTACATGAAAGTATCTTCCAAAAATTTTCTTAAGAAATCACCTTGGTTCTTTTTGGACTCTTTCAAGGAGATAAGTTCCAACATTTTTAAAAATTTCAAACAACCAAACTACTGGAAGTGGGTCAACATTACTCACTTATGTCTAAGTTCAATTTCAAACAACCAAAGGGTATTGCACCTTCCTCAAGTGGCCTTCTTGTTTTCTTGAAGGAGTGGCATGCTAGCAAAGTATGCATGGTCCTCGAGCAGAGAGACTTCTCATTCGGACATTCTTCAATAATTTTCTCTTTAGTAGAAAATCTTTCTGCACAACATAAAATTCAAATGTCGACTCTTCTGCGGCAACCATTTTCAGCTGACATTTTAATCTCAAAAATTCTATCACAAGAAATAATATTCTCTCCATATATCCTTCGTTTGTGGAGAAGAAACAGGCATAAAGCTCGATGAACCTGTGAATCAAAGTCACACCTTTGATCTCAAGATCTTCATCAAGAAAGAAAAGTCCAAAGACGATGCCCCACGAGACAATATGGTGACGGGTAGCCCAATTGCTATGATAAGCAGACATCAATAAGGACATCGTACGTTAGATTCTCAAGTGCAAGGACGAAGGCAGAATACGCCGGGATGATACTACTCTCCTGCAAGTGCAAGGACGAGCCATGGTTTGTCACGTGTAACGTCTTCCACTCTGCTGGGGTACCTTCCTCGGTGGGGACGTCTCACCAGCAATCAGGGCGGACGCACGTGTATGGTCCCCCCCTCCCCTCCCCCCCAAGAAAAAAAAATTGTTTTCAATAATGCAGAGATTATTGAGGAAAATATAAAACCCTAAGAATCATATTTTGACCTCCTTATCTTTTGTCATTTGTTTAAGAGATTTTTTTACCTGTAACCAGATCAGTTGTGGCACTGAAACACCAACAGAACCATCCTCTACTCATATTGCTTGGACAAAAAGCAGGAATCTCTCTCTCTCTCTCGGCATGGGTTCACAGACCAGACAAGCGATGCCCTCTCCCCCACATGACCATCTCTCTCTCTCTCTCTCTCCAACAAAGGTATTCTACATCATATTGCCCTGACGAAGGTAGGAATAACTCTCTTCCCCATCTGTAAGGTGACTCGCTTTTGTGAAGTAACCTCCTCCCGATGATGGGGATGTCCGACCAGCCATACGGAAAGAAGGGTACCTGAGAGCTGCCCCGTTTATGCCTTCATCACTATGCACTCTAACCCGGGTGGTCTGGATGCTACATTACAATTTGACAAAGATGAGAATAACACAAAACAGAGACAAAAAAAAAAAAAAAAAAAAAAGGCAAACTGAAGAAGGGAGCAATAGAAGGCAACAATCTTCTTTCCCACCAAATTTCAGTCCATAGTTTCAAGAAATGAAGTCCCTCTAAAATCCAAATCAACAGAGGAAAGATACATTATTCATACACTTCGGGCAAGGCATGCAAAAACACTATGCGGTCCAAAAGTATCAAAGCTTCAACAAGTTTCTTTACAACTCTCATCAACCAAAAAAAACTCTGTGCAGAAAGAGTCATAGATGGTTTGCAATGTGGGGAATTAGTGGATGGGAATGCAATTGCCACGATAAGTTAGTTGCCCAGAGCTCTAATCTCTCTTTTCCCCGCCTTCTGTGGTCCTCCAATTGAAAGGAATCTATAATGTATCTATATGTTTCGCCTTGAGTATTCTGTCTGATGGAACTAAACAATTGTCAAATCCCCTTTTTGCGGGTCTTCTTTCATCTAACTTCATCTTGCTTTTTCCCATCCCGGAATGTTAGCAGTAGCCTCGTTCACCCTCTTCACGAGTGTGACCTGTATGGAGATTATATCAGAAGACTACATTAAAGTCCAGTAGTTATCTCCATTGTTCCGACAGTCCAACAACGCACTCATAGATATATGGACGAGCAGACTAGTGAAAATCTAAGCATACAGCCCATGAAAAGACATGACTAGAGATGCAGCCAATGCCATGCCCGAAGCTCCTACTCTTATGCAAATATCAATGTTCTTGCAAAACAGGAACGGAAACAGAGGAAAACATGACAACATGTCAACAGATTTCAAAGGTTTTCCTCGAGTAAAATGAATGATATCAAGAAAGACAATGTCACACAGGAGATCTGGACCCTTGAAGAAAGAAGCATCCTCAAGTGCAAGATGTTCAACAAGAAGAAAGTTACATCTCCACCCCATTGCATGTACGAATTAGGCTGCGATTAATATTTCATGTCCCACATTACCCTCCGATATTACAAATTTTCTTCTGAAGCCAAACAGTTAAAGTCAAAAGCTGTTGCAACGTTGCCAATGTACAAATTTACACCACCATCTATGCCTTTTCCCAATGACCTGGAGATGTCTCCACAGTCCACACGTCCTGTTCTACCATTTTGCTTCATCATCTTCCACACCTCAAGTGCAATAGATAGTTAATATGTGAGGCAATTCAGTTTTAACCCCAACAGCATAATCGAATACTATTATGGGATTTCCCTTTTTTTGTTGTGGGGGGCGGGGAAAGAGGGAGGGGGGTCTGGCTTGCTTATCACTTCAAATTTTTTGTTTTCCAAGAAATGGTAAACGAAATTCTAAAATCCCCCCAGGCAATATTTCCAGCTAGGATTCAGACTCCAAAGCACCAAGACTTTCACAAACATACTATGGCCATAACCTTGTACAATCATCAATATCAACCAGATGATGACATGCCTGGATCACTACTTCATGACATGATATCCCTCAGAAAGGAAAAACTCAAGGTGCTTTCAGGTTTTCTTCAGTATATTCAAACAGTTTTAACTACAAATTCAATTCCAAACCAGTGGATCGGAATTGACTGATTCTGCATACCACCCATGCAATCCGCTAGAGATAAAAATCAGAAACGGGATCTATCGGCCTGGCAAACAACCAATATTGAACACTGGCTTCAAAATATTCATGATAAACACAATTTTCTAATGGGCCAAGTGGTCTTTCTGTATCACTGGCATTCTTAATGATATATGAGGATATTCAAATGCAAGGGCGATAAATCTGCAACTTTCATCCTAACAATGGTTTATACACAATTGAAAATACACAGGATGGCTGAGAGAATTTCTTCCAAAGTTTATTCTACTGATCAAGACTTGCAGAATGCGGCCACTATAGCATTGATGCAGCAATAGAACATAAGCATATCCCGTATTAAGGAAGAGGTTATAAGATGGGTGCTGCCATTAATTGTCGACCACAAATCTTGAACACCAAAACCACACAATTCTCAACCCTTGGTCCTATGTCCTCCCCACAATCGTCAACTATAAAACTCTACATGCAGGTTTCCCTTTTTTTGGAAAGTTACATCTCCCATGATCCTAGGAGAGAAAAGTCAACTCTTCTCCCCCCCCCCCCCCCCCCCTTCTTCTTTTTTTTCCCCCCTAGTCCCCTGGGGTGCATGCAAGGGTGGCCAATTCTGTATCCAAACTCGCATTGGGATCTTGAAAGACTGAGTTGGCCATGCCATCACATATACACTTGTGTGAGTCAGATCAAATCAGCAAGCTCTTCTAAAGTGTCTAGCTGATTTGTGTTGACTCACATCAAAGAATATAAAGCTTACCTTCTGGACATAAATATTGACTTTACTGTCAGGTTTCCATACACAAATTGTGAGTTGCACTGCAGATGTCAGTCACACCCATGATGCAAAAAAAAGTTAACTAAAGACCTCATTATAGGGAATCTCAAGAGAAAACACTTCTTCAACTGGAAAAGTGAATGTCAGATTGGAAAAAGGAACGTGTGTGCTTTCCAACCCAGGCTTACGAAAGATGGAAGCTTTCTGCAAGAAACGTATTCAAGGTTTGGGATGAAAACCCACTACAATAAAGAGGAGTCTATAACCTTGATCAAAAAAAAATTAACAGCTCAATTAAAGCCTGCTGAATGCAGCATCCTTATGAAGTGTAAAAGAAATAAATGCAGAAAACTGAATTTGCATCATTAGGGAGCATAGCGAGAGCATCAGATGATAAAACCACCCATGCAGGATCATTATCAAAAGACTGCAAAGGACTGAAATTCTCTTTCAGCATCTTCTGAATTTGGTTCCTCTCACTACAGAGTTGGACTGAACTCCATCAGTACTGAGAGCACTCCCATATTTGCCCAAAAAAACCTTGATGGGGAACCAAAAAATTTGTGCATGAGGGTTTTTTTTTTTTTTAAATGTTCCTCTCAGTGCTGATGGAGTTCGGTCCAACTCCGTACTCAGAAGAACCAAACTCCTTCTGAATATATGGTCAAATTGTGAGAGAACAACTACACAAGAAGTCTGTGATATCATCGTCAAAGTGGCGGAAACACATTTTATGATTGATGCATGACCAACACTCATCGTTTTCTTTTTAGTTAAACATTTGTGTTGCCTCTTTATCTGAAGCCAACAACAACACCCACAACAGAAGGGCGAGGAAAGGGGGGACGTGAGGTGAGGAGGGGAAAACATGAAGGAGATGGGACATGAACAGTAATATGCAATGATCACATTTAATTTCCCTTGCTTTCTTCTTTACACCCACGTCACCTCTTTCCATCTACTCCTATCAGGAGGTGGGTGACAAAGCCCTAAGCATACAATATGCCCAGACACTCGATTCTCTTCTTAAACAACTTAAACCGCCAAGGAAAGAAAATTCCAAAATTGAGTACCAAAACCAGACTTCATTTAAATGATATCTGCTATAACTTTCAGGCTGATCCAAGACTTTAAGAAAATGCACGCACGTAAAATACACCTCTTTGATACCCAAAAGTTAGTAGTAAAAATTCTGCATGAAAGAATTTGAGGTTTGTAAGAATAACTTACAGACTATACATGCTCAAGGAATGTGCTTGTGCAACAAATATCTACCTTACCTGAATCCTTTAGTCCTAGAGCAGCACCTGTACTGGATCCTTCCCACATTACATTAGATACTACTCTCTAAACCTTCATTTCAGTACAAGTTCCATACGGACTAGAAACTATTCTCATACTAGGATAATATAGATGAATTTATCACATGTAAAACAACTGTACATTGACCTCAATTACACACAATTCAATTATGTATGTATCCAATATGGTGACCAGTGAATGCATGATGCAACCAAATGGAGCCATTATGCAAATACATCATTAATTGCACATGCATGTACCTGCATGTCAATTGCCAAAGGTATATGCATGTGCAATAAACGAAGATGGAAGTGTCCCATGTTAGTGTTTCCCATCATCATTGTCCTCACCATTGCTTTTATAAACTTATCCAAGCACACGTAATCAGCACTATTATTAGGCAACAGTCTTTGTGAAACAAATCTGTAATTATGTCGCCACCTTACTCTTTTCCAGTTGCCTATTCATTATACTGTGAGAATGAAACCTTCAGCTGGCACGTGCCATTTGAATCAACAAAAAGCAAGAACAAGGGAAAAAAAGAAAAGTGCATGAGATAACAGTGAAGTAGTGAACAGGAAAAGATGACACTGCATTTCAAGGTTCTCACAGCAGTTAGAGGAAAATGTGTTCAGCATCATATCCCGCAAGTCAATCATTTGAGTATTAGATATTCATAAACATGAACATTTTCCTAACAACACAATTGAACTATCAAAGTGCAGAGTAAAACCCTGTGGATAGAAAATGATCAGAAGTCAGAACATCAATGCTAGTTACAGGTTAGTAGGCAGGCTATTCAGATTAAGAACATTTGGCCATTGTGACAATCCAGCCGTCTGGGCAGGTTACTCAAGTTATGAACATACCAATGCTGTAAACATGCACACAGTTAGAGAATGCATCAAAGCAAGCATCAACGTACCACACTTTCTGGAACTCCAGGTGGGGGTAAAGAAAGGTTTTTCGGTGGAGGACCACGGAGGTATGACCTTTTGTCAAATCGCCATTCCCCAATCTTTCCATAAGTTAGCTCGCCCTGAGCAGATCCCAAACAAGTGGCAATGTTAAAAGGCAGAATTCATGGAAAACAATAATCAAATGCTAAAGATTGCTGGATTACAAGAAGGAAAATACAGATACCTTCATACTATAGTCACATCCATATGTGTAATGGATGATAAAAGTTTTTCCAACATCGTGATCCCAAGGTGGCTGAAAATCAAATTTTACCATCAATACATGAGGAAAGGTTTAGCAATGTAATCTGCACACATTTGCACACATGGAAAGTTACTCTTAAACTAGACAAGCAGACCTGAATCATAAAATCCTTTCGCAGAATGTGTTGCACACCATGCAATGCACTTGCAACAGCATATGCATACCTATCTCCATGCAATGGGGGAGAAAGAAAATAAATGCTCAATAAGACAATAAAAAACAAGGTCGAAGCAACCACAAACTAAATGGATAAAGCAAAGGGATGGATACAGAGAGTGTTGTAGCTCTTACATTTCTAGGACCCATCCGAAGGCCTTATCAGTCTCTGGATCATCTTTCATTTTTAATGAGACATTCATCCAGGTGGGGGCAATTTTCTCCAACTGCGCCTGGAGAAAAGATGATCAATGTAAGAAAATTTTCATTAATATACCAATAACTGATGAAGCTACTGTCTCATCCAGATGTTTACCCTTGGACAAGTAAATAAACATGCCCAATCCTTCCGTACCACAAAATATCAAAATTAACTAACTAGTTTAGTCCTCCGAAACCACCAGTGGTGAAAAATCTCACCTTCTGAATGATCACAGGAGAGTTGCCAATGGGGTCGATATCCGTCACAGGGCCCTTCTCCTCCGGGTAGAACTTCCGGATTAACTTCTCATGCTCGGTGGGCTTAATATAGAAGAAGGGGAACCCCGCTGGGTAGCTCCCGCGCGCCAGATTCGGCAGAGGATTCACAAATATGTGATCCGGTTCCGCCATCAAGATATACCTGCAGATTTCATTTGTCCAAAGCGTTCAAATATTACCCAATCAATCCACACAGCCTCTTCAAGGAAACGAAAAGGGGACGAATATAAGATCCCAAGCGCTCACTCTTCCTCAATATTCGCCTTCTCCAGCCACTGCACGAACGCCCAAGGCCTGTTGAGCACAATGTAGCCCTGCATCGGACACGAGAGAACACCAGTAAGAATCGGAAACGAGAACCCGATCCAAACAACACGAACTCCTGTAAAGAAGCTTGTGCGAGCAAGAGAGGGGTAAAATTCTAACCCGATCCAGGCCGGAGGGGAGGGGGTCGACGACCATGGTGGGGATCTCGTCCATGAGCTCGTCGCTGCTGCCGGAGTGGAGGATCCTGGTGAATCCCCCCATCTCGGAGCCCGACATGGCCTTGACCTGCTTGTACCAGTAGTACATGATCCGGCACTGCCACTTGCTGTAGGGCGCGTCGGTGGCGGTAAGCGCGACGTGGAAGGGCTTCCCCGTGGAGGCCGACTGCTTCAGCTCCTCAGGCATCCTCACGACGGGGTCCCCGCCGGCGGGGCCCCTATCCGCGTCGGGGGCGGCCCTCTGGTTGCGGATGCCAGCGGCGACGAGGTTGTAGGTGGCGAGGGCGAACCCTAGGGCAAGTAGAAGCAGGAGAAAGAACGGGGCGCCCCCCTTCGCCCCCCCGCTCGCCTTCCTCCCCCCGATCATCTCCTCCTCCTCCTCCTCCGACCAAACCCTTCTCTCTCTCTCTCTCTCTCTCTCTCTCTCGACTTGCGTTCTTCTCCTTCTTCGTGGTGGCGCAGGTGATGGAAGCTTCCCGTGTAGTGGCCACACGAGTTGGGCGCGACAGCGAGCGCCTGGGCCAGTTCCTCGTCACGAGGTCATCCCCAACTGCCGCGTGACGCACAAGGTCCGCGGGGGCATTTTGGGAATATTTGTGTGAGAGCTGTGTTCCAGTTCCACCCTTCGAGGTTGGGGTACGTGGCACGCTTTAGGGCGACGGCGAGCAGCATACGCGATGTAAACGGCAGCTCAAAGGGTGATAAAAGGATACAGCTTCGTGAATAGTTATCTGCTTAATTTAGGGAAAACTTCGTGTGATTTATTTATTTAGTAAAATTTTCTCATAATCTCACCTTTATCGATAAAAGATTCTTTCTTATAAAGTATTTTCAAAATGTTCAGAGGCCTTTTTCAATTTTTTTGAGATATTTTCTAAACAAAAATGAGACTATTAGAAGTGTCTACTGTATGCAGTTTGTTTTTAATTGCATAGACTATAATACTAGACAATAAGGATAAGAAAATTATATATACAATTCGATTATTTGCTGTCTGCTTTTCTTTTATTCGCCTTAATTGTTGATCGTAGATTATTTACAACACTCATTTTTTTTAAATTCATGAATGAAGTTCCTATCACGTATCTTATTAATCGCATTCTCATTAACCACATTATTCTTTTAACCCCCTTTCATTCCCTAAAGAATAGAAATGCTCATTTTCGCACATGCCAAACATTTTATAAGTAAAAAAAATAAGAATTACTGCGAGAAAGAACTTATACATACTATAACACTAAAAGAAACGTAAGGATCTAATATTGCTGAAAATTTTAATTTTTATATGTCTACTTTTGATAATTTAAAGGATAAAGATATGTAAGAATAAGGACAACAATAGAGCTATTATTCGGCTTGATGAGTATCCTTTTACATCCTCATTAGGAGGCGTTGATCACGCGCGTTGTCACGTGATTTTCTCCACTCCCGACAACGGTTGACTTCAAACTGTTGGTGCCCGGGATAGGTGGCGACGTGCACTAGCCGGAACCACGGTCGTGTGACGGAAATGCCCTCGAAAGCCACGTGGCAGCGACAGGTTATGCTTTCCTGGACGCTAGCCCAAGTCCAGTCAGCACGTCTTTAAAATGTTAATAATACTCTTTTATTATCATAATTAACTTTTTAGCGCTTACAAACTTTTAATATTACAAAACAGTCTTCCTAATCTAACTATTTTCAAATAAGTTTTCACAATCACAACTTTTTTATAAATAAATCCTTTTAGAAGCTTATTATAACATTCTCATGGACTTCTTTGTAAGTTTTAGGGGTCTTTCGTGGATTCGCCATAGATTGTGAAGGTTTATTTGTAAATAATTAGGTTAATAAGATTTATTTGTAATATGAAAAGTTTATAAGAGTTAAAAGATAAAAATCTCTTTAAAATATGAAAATTTTAAATACGGCACCATGTTTGGTATTTTATGTATCTGTTTATTTTAATATTTGATATATTGGTATTCAGAAAAAACTTGTAAGGACCGCTCATAGAAGTCACATTCATTGGGGAGGAAGATGATGCTTTTGGTTCGTTAAGATACTTTCTTAATGCAAGAAATATTTACTGTAATGCCTTCTAGATATCGGAGGAGGTCATGTTTGTACACTTTAATTGGCATGCGTCATCCGTTTTATTCTTTGAACGAAAGTTATATTATAATATTTAAAAAAACAATACAAATTATACAGTAATTACTTCTCTTCTTAGTACATTATATTAAGGGACATAAGATCTTTGTAACATAATTCGTGATATCAATAGGATAAGATATTGCCATTGAGAGAATACAAGAGTGAAGAATCTTAAAGATGGTAAGAATGACGTCCGCTGCATCCAAAGAGTCAAGTACATCACCTCACCTACATTTGTCCGGACGTTGAAGAGATTCCTTGCGAGGGAGGCAAAGCTCGGCAACTCAATAGAGAACACAGTGCCTCCAGATTTAAAGGGGTTCGAGCCCAAACAAAGCGTTTGAGGTCCAGTCCCAAGAGGACTCTGGTTCGGTTCTACTCTGACTTCTTAATAGGGATGAAAACATATTAGATTTGACAGGGATAAAAGGTAGATTCATGATCTTATCAGTTATGTTATCAATTTAAAAGGACTATCTATTAATTGTCCTATAAAGTAATAATTGGTCAGATGATCGGATCTTCCCCGTATGTATATATTTAGTCGTAAAAAGATTGGGTCCGCTACATTATCCGTTATACATGCCGATTTAAAAAGATTATCTGCTAACTGACCTATAAATTAATGGTCAGTCGAATAATCAGATTACCTATTACCGTTTGCATCCCTACCTTTTAATAAGATGTTTGGTTATATATTTTATAAGTTTTTTGCTCTCGAATTTAATTTAAAGAGAAAAACAGGACATGGGATTTGTTTGGTAAGATTTCTCTCAAATTTTAGAAAGAGGTCTTCTCACGTATAAATCTCTTCTAAGAAAAAGAAAAGAAAAGGGTCCTCTCTTATTTTATTTTCGAAGTACTGACTCTCCCTTTTTGTAACCCATCCTTCTTTTTAATTTCCTACTTTCTTTTTGTTATCCTTCCCTTCCTCTCTATTTTCACGGAGTTTTGCCAAACAAGGAGGAGGTGGATCGTGGTATTTGTAAAAAATATGATTTTTTTAATCAAAAGTGTCAAAGTTTTATATATGGCACTTTTAGAAATTAAGATAAAAAGTTAAAGGAAAGCATTTTTTAGTGTAAAATAGTTTCCAAAAAAAGAAATGATCATAAACAAGTAAATTTAAAAATAAAAATTATAAACATATTATGTTGTTGTTTATTTTGAAGTTTGAATTTTGCTTGCCTAATCAGACGAACCTTGCTCAAACCCCGAATTCAACTCGTTTAACTAAACAAGCTGAAAACAAACTCAAGCATTCTGCTCGTTACTGATCAATCTTAATTCACTTACTATTCCTTTGATTTAAAGATAAATCTGCACGGCGACATGTACTCATACCGATGATTTTTTTCACTTTATTCGAACGAATATTTTGAATTCAAAATTATGACCATAAAAGAAATCTCATAAAACACAGGTACTGCACGAAAGAGTATTTTTATGCACCCAACAATTCTTAAACCCACCTACGACCTGCTATTTTATAGAAATTTTTCTTTATTTATTTAGAAACTATCTCTCCCCATTGTTGAGCAGAACGTGTCTCCAGCTCAAACCAGGTTTACAAGTTTGCTTATGAGTCCACACATTTTTTGCTAATCGCACAACGACAAGACTTGATGACAGGGACTCATGATGATAAAGCTAAACATAGCTGTAATCTAATTGTGACGACCTTAGTTGTATGATTTTATTAAGAGTCCGGTTCGTCTCAATATCAAGTTGGATTGGATTCCAGCAGTTTTTTAAATCAATCACAAAACACCATGTGTAAAGTAAGCTCGCCGTTCGAAATGCATCTCACCGAACTTGACAACTTTTTCCTTGTTCCCAATTCAACAGATTTTAAATACGACGCAGAGCACTTAAATACTCTCAAGAATATAAAATTACCATCATAATTTAAAATACATCCCAATATGCACTTGGATACAACCTAAATTACTGTATGAATATTACATTGGAGTATATTTTGCATTATGATTGTAGTCTTGTGCTCTTGGTAGTATTTAAGTGATCTGTGTTGTATTATGTTGAGGTGTATTTTAAATTATGATTGTAATCTTACGCTCTTGATAGTATTTAAGTGATCTGTGTTGTATTATGTTGGAGTGTTTTAAATTATGGTTATAATTTTATGCTCTTAGTAGTATTTGAATGTTCAACGTAGTATTTGAAACTTAATCGGGAACAAGGAAAAAGTTAACAAGTTCAATGGGATGCGTCTCGAACGACGAACCTATTTTACACATAACGTCTTGAGACTGGTTATTGCTGGAGTCCAGTCCAACTTGATATTGAGACGATCCAGACTCTTGCCTAAGGATATCCAATTGCGAGTTCTTGCGTTTGGTTGGACGTCTTAACACGAAAACACAGGTAAGCATGTTTAGTCAAAAGCCTCTATAGCAAGGCTGACTGGATTTTCGACAAAACCCACATGGGGGCAGTGGTGACACAAACCAAACACATTGGCTTAAAGCAAGAAATTAAGCAACAGTTCCATAAGGTAACCTTTGTGTGCATGTACATTGTAGGGTGACGCAGCTTCAAATTAGACCCTCTTTTAAGTGATGAGTCATTATTCATACTGTTTTCTACCATTGGAAAACACTTCTACCTAGTGCCAATTAATCATTGTGGATTGGACAAAAATAATATTTGTTTTGGTTGGGAAGAAGTGGTTCAATTCTTAATCATGTTCAGCTTTATATTGTTTCACACTGACATGAAACTTTCTTTGGAATCCAGTCCTGTGGCCCGTTGTTTTGGTATTATAATGAGAACCAGGGGAGGATGGAGTAGTCAGTTCATGAGCTTTCACTGGAGTTGTAAGTTTGGATGGAGCTAACACAAATTTGATTAGATGTCGACCTAGATTTCAACGTTAATTGGATTAACTTGGGTTTAAGCTTGTTTCCCAACTTTGGTGGAGTAGGTAGAGCCAATCCAAATCAAACAAAATCCATAGGATTCAAATATAAAATAGATAAATTATATAGTGAGTGGAGCTCAAGATGAGGGCCAAGTAGGACTGCCAATGGTGTGGACATGTCACCTTCATTTACTATATATAATCAGATAATTTGCATCCTCTCCAGTAATGAATCGAATAAGAAGTAGATATTATTTTCTGAACATTGTCGAAGTTCTGAAGTCCGTAGAGGTAGTATTCAGGGCATAGTATTCAAGTGGGTGGAGAATTCCTTAACACCAATTTGATAGAGGAATAAGACGGAATAGCTTATACCCGAATAAGAGGAATAAGTATTAATGATATTTTTTATCATGTTTTATTTTTTAAATTTATTTTACTAATCAGAATGGCTTAGCAATCCGGCTATCAAGCTGGCATTATAGAGAAAGAAATGTGCATTTGATTTAAAGAAAATATAAACCCATAAAAATTGTGCAGAACATTTCTGAAAAAGAAGTGGACATTTGATTCAAACAATTAAGTGATGCTAAAACATAAAGTGGAATTTTACGCACCCATTTGATTCCAAAAATAAGCCTACTAAACCATTAACATACGAATAACAATTATAGTATTAACGCGTCAACACACATTAACATATGAATAACAAGTATAGCATTAACATATCAACAAACATTAACATATGAAGAGAACATTAAATTTATAAGCCACCATGGGCGACCATTGACTCCTAGATCTAGTGGCTAGTATTAACTACTTTCCCAGAGTAGAACTTGCACAAACTAGATATGGGATTCTTGTAGCCAATCTATTTATTGAATGCATCATGAACGGATCATGTCCATTTATGATCTAAAGGATGGATGTTTTAGATAGTTATCCATCCATGCTGACATATATTTGAAGCGGATCCGGATATCCATCTGCAGCCCTAGGATCGAGTACTCAAGTTAGATTTTGTTAAGATGTTATAACTCATATTTGGATCGGATTGCATGGATTAGAAAACTGTGCAGATTAATTGACCTTGGAGTGGAAAAGTTAGGTCTGAAGTTTGGTCATGTTAGGTTCATGCTCGTCTTCTTCTACAATACAAGTCAAAACCCATCCATGTTGTGGTCCTAGTTTCCACCAATTCAAAGTTTTTTTTCACATCTCCACAAATCTCTCCATCTTTTAGGTAGTTCTCTACTTGCCCATCTGTAATGGAGTAGAACCTTAATGATCTTAATGATAGGTACAAGGAAAGGTTAGGTATGTCTAAGCATTGTTTAGGATTACAAAAAAGGTGTAAGCATGGATGTGTAAGGATGCCTTGGTACATAGTGAAATCCTACAAGAGGACACACAGAATAAATATGATGTAAGCCATGGAGCCTAACTGATGAATATCCTTGACAATTTGAGCAACTCATGCCTAATCTAGTGCTAGATCTTTCTCTTAAAAGTTTGATAAATCATTCCAAAGGGAAGCACCTATTGCATAAAATATACTTGACATTGGGAATCAACGAATGCTAGTGACACTTTTGTCCCTTCTATAGAAAAAAGCCACAATCATGATGGTGCCTAGTTACCTCAGACCACCAAGAATAGTTCCATGTGGCAGTTGGTGTCCCAAGGATCAGCCCCAAGTCAACATCTATTTGGATGCCATATAGATGTCCTCTTTTGGGAAATTATTGAAAAGAGCTTAGAAACAATCAAAACATATAATCCGGACACTATAAATTCGCAAATATAAAAAAAGAACACCCCTCTTAAAATTTATATCAGTAAAGGACAAAAGTCATATTTTTCTAACATACCACTCAAAATGCCCTCGATTGTTTTTCAAATACATTCCCCTAATCTAAATCTATATGACCTGATTTTTATACTCTCGATCACAAAATAACTAAAGAAATGAGGTTCAGTGTAGGGTTGTCAATGGGCCGGGCCAAACCGCGGGCTTCTGAGCTAGGCCAATGTCGGGCTTAGATCTGGGCCACTATTTTGAGCCCACGGGCCCAAAGCGGGCTGACCTTTCCTGGCCCACGAGCTTTGAAAGAAGCGGTAGCCTGAGCCAGTATGCCTGTAAGCCCGTCCCGATACCACTCCCCCTCCCTTCCATCCCTCGCAACCACGCATGATGGCCTAATCCGCACCGAGGGCGTCCACCATCGGCCACCTCTGCGCTACGTGAGAAGTTGGTTCCAACACGACCTGCACCATCACCACCCTCGTTGTCGCCGTGCTCTGCCTCATGACCCTCCATTGCCGTTCTCCGCCTTGATCTGCGGTCGCCATGCTCCACTTCGCTCTGTCATCACACGCCGTGCTATGCCCCGATCTGCCGTCGCCATACTCCACCTTGCTTCACCGTCATGCGTTGTGCTCTGCCCTGATCCACCGTCGTTGTGCTCCACCTCGCTCCACCCTGATCCGCCTTCGAACTGTCATCGCCATCGTTTGCTCCTGACCCATCGCCGCCATGCTTGCCCTGCTCCACCCTTTCTGTGCTCCACCATCAACTAGGCGCAGGGATCTCGCCCCCCAACGCCACCAGCACCACTTCCCGGTTCCCTTGGACTTCCAATTGGATGAGGCGGTGCATACCTCGCCAGTGTGCTTAGGGTTGCTCCTAGATCAGAGGGAGATGGAAGGGGAAGAAGGGAAGCGGGCCGGGCTGGGCCGAGCCCCGACGAGCCTGCTAGTCATGTTGCGGGCTGGGTTGCGCCGAATTGGGGAAGAAAAAAATGGGGCTTGGGCTCGGGTTGGCCCTAACAGCTAAAACAACGGACCAGGCTAGGTTAATGCTGGGCCGGATTGACAACCCTAGTTAAATGTTGTGAACCGGTGTAAAACAATCAAACCAAACCGAATTAGACTAGACGACCAAAGTCATGCAATTCTCCTCTATCGTGTAAGTTGTAGTTTTTGAACTATTTTTCACTTGGCCGATCAGGGAGTATTGAGAATAAATCTGTGTTTGAAGAGAGAAGCGACAAAATCGAATCCCCTCAATGCGCGTGAGGACTAAGCTCAGTCAATACACTGAGAAATAAAAAACTTCCTCCCCCTCACTCTTTTTTAGTGCAATGACCGAGCTCAGTCTTCACATGCACCGAGGGGATCCAAACCCTCAACAACTCCCTCCCCCTTAGTGTATTGATCAAGCTTGATCCTCATGTGTACTAAAGAGATCCGATCTTGAAAGCAACTGGAGTGCAGTTAATTTTAGAGATTGGAGTAAAATATCTAGCTTGTTTTTTCTATGCCAGGCCCGGGGGATATCCCGGCCAGATGTTAACTAAAACAACTTTGGAGAACCATCATAAGATTCATAACGCATGTACGTGCGGGACTTGACTCGTCGAAGCTGGCACCACGCTCTTGGACTAATTTTAGTTCGATGTCTGTGTGCCATAATACTTAATTTCTTTTAAAATAAAGGGCTGCAAGGCATATAATGTACATGATTATCGTAATTTATGCCATCATTATGAATATGCATCTAGGGATTATTGGATTGGTTGCAAAAAAAAAAAAAACTACAAATCGCTGTAAAATATTACATGTTATATCTCCCGAAGATATTATATTTCATAGAATTTTACATGAAATTAAATAGTCCCTAAGTGATGCTTGCATTTTATGAAGAAGTGTAAAGTTGATCCCTCTAATCTCTTAAGCGCAAGGTAGACATAAGCCTTCCATGTTTCCCATTCGTGAGGGTTACTTGCCGTTTTTATCTTATTTTTGCCCTGGTCATGGCAGTCTATGCAATTATTTACGAATTTTTATTTTAAAACCCCTATAAACTTTTGATATTACAAAAAAAAAATATTTAATCAAACCATTTTCTCTAAAGTCTCCATAATCTTCAAATATTTACAAAAACACTTGTGCAATTAACAGATGTTTGAAAGAAAGAATATGTAAGAGAATATTCCATCCGTTCAACTATCCAGTAACACTATTTTAGGTAACTTGGCTGCTCTAATGGTTGCTCTGCGATGACCATATGTCCCTTGCATATTTTTTATTTCAAACAGTCGTTTGCGACAGCCTGCCGCCACAAAGCCATCGCAAAGTAGGCAAGTCTCATGGAATAGTATTAATGGAAAGCCCGACAATTAGATAGATAGAATATTCCTCTATATATTCTTTATATCAAACATTTGTGAATTGTAAGGATATTTTTGTAAATATTTAAAGATTATAAGAACTTTTGAGAAAATGATTGATCGAAAGTTTGTAAGAGTTACAAAGTAATTCAAACTTACTAGTGAGTAGCACTTGCTGCATCGAAACTGCGCGATAATATGATCTTTTAGACGGGATGACATTGAGCAGTGTGATTTTTTTGAAAAAAAATTACCGAGTTAGAGGGCTTTAATTCAACATTTGTACTATCTGATCTTTGATCGGACAGTTAAAAAAATATTTTTTTAGTGTTTAGTCCTTTTAAAATTTCATATTTAGTTTTTAATCTCTATAATTTAGATAATTTCTTTTGCATCCACAAAAGTTATTGCTTTATAGAAAAAATTTCCTCCAATGAAGAGATGTTTGGCAAGTGAGAATATTCTCCAGAATATTCTTCTAATCACCGTCAAATGTGACGGAATAATTAAAATGACATTTTTGCCCTTTGTTGTCAAGATATAGTCACTGAAATTATTTTAGATTTTGATCTCTACAAAAGTTCAAAATTGGGAATAGGTCCGCTATGGTTAAAAAATAGCCATTGTAGCTGCTACAGTAATTGCCACAATATGCACTCTCCGATCTCTCTCAACTCTCTATTATTTTTTTTAGAATTTATCTCTCCTAATTTTCGTTTGTTCTTAAAATATAACAATTTATTATGGATTCATATGTTTCTTTTGATTATAAAACTTTTCTCAATGAAAATTTCACTACTTTTAAAACCGATGATTTTGAAATTGATGTTTTCAGTATATGTCAAATTTTAAAATCATTGAATTTAAGATGTTGATAAAATTATGCCATAGACTTAAATTTTGTCAAAAATTTGACAACATTTTGACAGTATTTTAACATAAGTAAATGTTAACTTGCTTACAACAAAAAAATTCATAGCTAAAACCAATCAATGTGAAAATACAACCAAACAACTTTCATAAACATGTCCATCCAGCTTCCATAGGCTGGTTAATATAAAAAATGTGATACACAATGCATCAATCAAAATCTCATAAATTCCGTATGCATCTCTCTCAAGCAATGTAAAAGTTATCCATCAACACATACAAACAAAAAAAGAATGCCTATCAATCAACCGAATAACATCCATAAGATCATTGTGGCATTGCATCTAAATAACAATTCGACTTCGTCCTCGACCTCCACGTCTACCTCGACCCCAACCTATGATATATGGATTGGAGAAAAAAAATTCATTAATTCAGATTGTGGCAGCTACTGTAGCAACTGCAATGACTATTTTTTAGCCATAACGGACTTATTCCTAATTTTAAACTTTTGTAGGGATCAAAATCTAAAATAATTTTCAATGGCTATATCTTGACAACAAAGGGCAAAAATGTTATTTTAATTATTCCGTCACATTTGACGGTGGTTAGAAGAATATTCTGGAAAATATCCTCACTTGGCAAACATCTCTTCACTGGAGACTTATTTCTACAAAGCAACAACTTTTGTGGATGCAAAAGAAATTATCTAAGTTATACGGATTAAAAGCTAAATATGAAATTTTAGAAGGACTAAAAAACCCTTAAAAATGTTAATAAAAGAAAAGATCATACACGTGCAATCTGAACCCTCAGATCATACACGGTGCAACCCATTGCTGTTATTCCTTACCAATGGATGTGTATCACAGTTTTGTGAGAAAATAAGATGAACAAATGAGATAGTGAAGTAAAAGAAAAATTAGAAATAATTCTTATGTGTATGTTATGATGGTTAAGTTGGATTGAAACTGATCAAGTTAGGATTGAGTTGACTAAAGTTGGCGGGTCTTTCAACCCAACCTTGGATGGGTGGGTTAGGTTGAAGGTCAGTCAACCGGACCTAACGCAAGCCCAATACTAATGCATATAAATGATAACTTCAACGACTAGAATATATTTCATTTAATTTTATATCATTAAACAATAATTAGTTTACAGTATGAATAAAGATGTATTTAAATAGTAGCCATGTAATTATGTTTATACTTTTTTATATTACTTTGTTAAAATAAATAGATAAATTTATTTCTATTTTTGTACATGAAATTTTAGTGGTAAAAAAATTAAAATATTAACTATAAAAGATATAACCCGATTTAACTCGCCCCAACTCAATGAAAGTTGGATTACATGAGTTGAATTGGAGTATTATTAGATGGTTGGGTTAAAATTAAAGAGGTTGGATTGAGGGTTAGGTAGGATTAGAGTTGAGGGGTCCCTTACCTGGTTTAACTTAAAGTTGATCCCAACCCAACCTAATCCAATCCTAGATGCAGTCAAATATTAACTGTAATTTATATTTTGTTCTTTCACCAATTACATGCTATAAAATAGACCCACTCGCTTTAAGGTTATGTTTGAGAACGAGGACCAGTGACATGGAGCCGTGAGGGAAAAATGGGCAGCCCCATTTTTCCCTCTTTTCCCCGCCCCTGGCCGCACCACTCTGCCAAAGCTGATGGAAAGAATGTACCAACTAATTGGCCAAAAGACCGGATAATTAAAAAAAAATTCTGGAAATATTGGCCCTTCAATTTTAATGAATTGTGACCAATCCCTATACTTTTGCTAACCAGTAGTCTTCTCCAAAAGAAGAGAGAAGTTTTTTTTGTGGAAAAAATAAAAACAGCATTTATAATAAATATTCAGTTTGAAAGAAGTTTTCTTCTTTATAGCTTAATGCCTTGGTAACCTATGTAAATAAAACCAATCGGTTTAAACAGTTAAAGACCTAGTTAACGAAATTCTCTGCAAAAACAAGGTTTAGCACCAATAATCCGTGTAGCTCTCTCAAGAGAAAGGGACAATGGAATTGCTTAGTGAACATAATATTTAGAACCCAAAAAGGAAAAAGCTCCATTTGAACTAAAGATGTGACAGAATTCTTATTGCCACTTTTTGCACCACCGTTGTAAAAAGCCAGATATTTTACAGGGCAAGGAAAAAAAAATGCCGATATGAACCCAGATAAACAACCATACGTTAGCTGCATAAGTGATTCTCCTACAGCACCATTCTAAAACACCATGGCATTTCAACTCCCCTAATGGGATAATCAGGTTGAACTTCCCATTATGTTGAATCTTCGATACCAAAAAGCTGTAGAACATCATCTCACAAAATCTGATCCAAGAGAAAAGGATAAATTGCATGGAATCAATCCAAAGGAAGTACAGGTGAACATTGCTCATACCCCAAAACAAGATCAAACCTTCTCTCAAATAGAATCAACACTTGAAGAGCTATTTATGCTTCAAAGCATTCATCCTGTCCCTCAGGTAATAGAGTTTTGCCCTCCTCACATCCTTTTTGTCCAACACTTTCATTTCCTTGATGTTTGGGGAGTATCTGTTGGAGAGGCACAAAAACAGAGAGACGTTAACGAAGCTTTATGAAATAACTATTTTCTTGAGGGGTATTTGAAAAGAGTAACACTCGCTGTAATGCTTCAGGTGCTGCCACCCAAAGATCTTTTTACCTTTTTTTCTGAAAGGGAAAAGAGGGGGGGGGGGGGGGGGGGGGGGTATTGTGGCCTCACATGACTAGCTCGGATCACGCGGGGATACAATCCTGCCGCTGCACACATGCTCATGCAGCATGTATCACTCGTTTGAAAACCTTACTATGGCAAAGATGACCATAAAGTGTGAATGTGTGTAGTGCTAGGATTTGGCTACCGCTTGATATAGTCAAGCCATACTTGTATATTGCATGACTTCGGTGCCCGAAAGTTCACAGAGGGTAGTAAATGACCAAAAAGTTAAGAAGAAATTAACAAAACCATCTGATTAACCTAGATCCCTGATTTACAGCCATTGGATCTGAAAAGAATGGCGACGCTGAGTTTCCCTTGCCACCGAGTGTGGGCGCATGTGCATTCCGTTCTTCATGGAAAGTGCATGCCTCTCTCTCTCTCTTTATATATATATATATATATATATATACATATTGATGGCAAGAGACAATGAACGAACAAATGCATGGTAAAAATAGGTAATACAAATCTCCTAAAATACTAGATCAACTATCCAATTCATGAAGTACCCACTATAGTCCAAGCTGTTAAAGTTCCTCAAAAGAAATAATACTAATATTCCTAAGATCTTGAGTTTCAAAAGTGCTTCTATCACACGCATACATGAGCCCTGGCACTGGATTCCCTTACTTCCAATTCCACATCCCATAGTGGGCAAAATGGCAAATAATGAGTCACGTACTCTTTAGTCGTACCTCAGATAGAAGTTCATGCTTTGATAGAGGTGATTGCAAATTTACTGGCACCTAGAGATTGCAATTACACGAGGACATGCACCAAGGATTCCGCCAACCAACAGTCTTAACCTGATATGTGTTTTTTAGAATTCTTGTCACAGAAAGTCCCTGGTAAAGAACCATCGAAAAGGAAGAAGAATTCAAAACAGAAGACCATCCTATTTCCAGCTACAACCACCTAACATCACTCTCCAAAGCAGATACCACCAAAGGATCTCCAAACTCCTGCAGACAAAGCATCTTCACATGCTTGCAACAAGCCTGCACCCAAATGATTCCGGAACCATGTTTGAATTGGACTAACGTATCAGTCAATTATGGGCCGACACCGCCTTCATATGGAGGTCCTTGACCTCTACCAAGTAATGCCAGTTTTAGAAGACAATACAGTCACCTACATGAAGATAATCATTATAATAATGAAGCAGCCTGTATCTATGGTTGTGCACCTAGTTGTCTCGAGTAATAGGAGTGCGGATTAAAGTCCTTGACTAAATTTTACGTTCATCCTCATTGTCCTAAGTATAAAGAATGTTGGCAGAAAAGTAGTCCTTGTCAAAATTGTACACCACAATGCACAAAGGGTTTCCTTTTCTTCCTTCCCTAAATATTCTAGGCCTCCTTGGTGATTCTTGAAAGATTAAAATATTTTCAGGGGCTAGAGGATGACCACTGCCCCTCTCCAGGAAAACCGGGCTGCTCTCTCCTGGGTTCCTTTTTCTTAACACCAAATGGGACCTGCAGGATGAAGATGACCAGACCCCACGTATCTTGCTGAACTGTAGCAGAGCAAAGTTCATGATGTTGGCAGCAATCCACCCCAGTCAAAACCCCGTGCCATGTGTACAGCAGGTACCTCCAGGTGGAGTAAAATACACAACACTGGAGGGCAAACCCAAGTTGCAAGCCAGCTGGGCCATCAACCCAGCTTAAAGAGGCATAACTTAAAAAGAAAGCAATGTAAAACCGGTTGTAGACATGCACTGGAAAGGGGAATATTTTTCAAAGAATTATATGCAAAAGCATAATGGACAACTTACAAAGGAAAAACAGATTCCACTCCAACACCAGCTACCATTCTTCGTAGCCTGAATGTGGTATGTAGACCAGCATTACGCCTTGCAATTACAAGGCCCTTTAAAATAGAGACACGGCGCTTATTTTCTGGTACTTCCTATTAAAAAAGAGAAACGGAATTAAGCTCACATCACTAAAATCACTCAGTTTGACATAAAACAATAGATTTCAGTCATCTGAAAACACCTACTACTTTCAACTGTACAATACAACCAGGCTTTATGTCAGGAATCTCTCTATTTGCTCTCACTTCCTCTACTTCTTCCTTGTCCAGAATCTGCAATTAAGGAAGAATGAACAATTTCTTTAGAGGTAAACAGGAAATAAAACCTAAAACAGCTAAAATTTTGGGCCACCACGGTGCTTTCCTAAACAAATCACAACATTTTAACTTGTACATTTCATTAGACTCACATTCATTATATGCCTGGCTGTTTTATCTGGCCTCTTGAATTTGATGCGTTGAGGCTGAACTGTATCAGTGGAAGCAATAGATACATCTTCATTCACAGCCTTCTCTGGATGAGTAACCGTTGTAAAGTGTCTCATAGGGAAACTGATCCCAGTAATGGTAGGTAAGATACGCCCACTCTGCAATGCTGAGAGCTCCCTGTATGCAGGAAAACTGCTCTCCTGAAACAGGCAGTGTGTTACACATAATTATCCTAGCAAAGAGTGAAGAAAACACCACACATGCACAATGTGGTAAAAGAGCATAACCCATGTTTGTGATGGTGTAAAACAACAAAGAATAGCTATTCTCTAAACATGGCATCTGATATGGTGTCAAGCTGATAAATCACTAAATCGTAGGTAATCAGCTGAAAAGTTCAGAGACAATGAAAATGTGCATGCGCCGTTCATAAAGCTAGAGGTGCACAGAAATGTAGACACCCAAGAGACATCAACTCACACACAATGAAGATGGATCTTTTTTTTTTAAGTGGATGGTCTCAAAAAACTCCCTATACAAAAGACACCAAGAAGGTGTGCCCCCCTTTACAATTCCAATAAAGACAAAAAGGGAGAAAAGTGGACCCGAGCTTTACACAAAGGCTTTCCCCATTCCGAAATCCTCACACAAACAAAGGCAGCAAGGCTCTCCAGCGCCTTGGCTTCTCCCTCAAAAAGTCATGGCAATGCGTTCTCCCAGATAGACCCTAAGGTAGTATGCAAAACCAGCCACCACTGCTTGCCATCATCACATTTCTCCCAGCTCCCGAACAGTGCCTCGATAGAGTCGGGCAGGTGATGTACCACATGGCCAGTTTCCACACCCCCGAGAAAAAGGGACAAAGAAAAAACAAATGCACCAGATTCTCCTCATCCAGTCCACATAAGGAACAAGTGGTGCTGACCCCATCCAAAAATTCAGCCAATTGGTCACGCATTGGGCACAATGAAGATGGATTGAAACAAAAAAAGAATGATTGTAAGCAGATACATATTATCAAGGACAATTACAAAGGACAAGGACAACATATTCTTTGGGAACCAAACAGAGATCATCTGGGTTGGATGCGGATCAGCCAATTACTTATGAATCTGCTGACCTTGACCATCTAGGATTTGATTTACAATAGCTGAAATTTTCTATGCATAAATAACTCTATATTTGCATAAATACCTTCGTATTTACAAGTATACTATTTGTTTATAGAAGCACTCTTTTTATTAATGAAAATATTTTTTTGTTTCTTTAAACTGGATTGGTTCACTTCTACCAGATTGGTTGACCCAGTTGATCCAATTCTATCCAGATCGGGATCGGGCATATATATATATATATATATAGTCCAAGGAGTTCTGAACCGGATGGGCACCCAGATTATATATATATATATATATATATATATATATATATATATATATATATAATCTGGGTGCCCATCCGGTTCAGAACTCATTGGACAGAAGTTCTATAAGACAAGTTAGTGTGTAGAAAACTGCAGTTTTAGTTCTGCAATTTAAGCTTGTGCAACTGATGAGCAACCTTCAAAGGCTACCTTACACGTTGAAAAGAGTTTATGCAAGGAAGGAAGTGATGGGGTTGATGTAGGAATATGTGATCTTCTCTAGATAACTATTATCCAAATAGTGAAATGAAACACAAACCCTCATCATCTCACCATGTCATACGTTGTACTTACATTCAGCATACCTAATTCTATATCTTTCTTCACCTACATAGTCAGAGGTGAGAGGCGAGCAAGGCGATAAAGGGTTTGCCTCAGCCTTAAATGCCTAGGCAATCATCTAGACATTTGAGGTGATGCGTTATCTCATAAACCATCATGAAGGAAGAAAATGACAGAACAAGGAAAATATAAAAAACATCCAAGATAATCATATGTAAGACTTTGAGAAATATTGGTTATGTCCAGCATGCAATGACCAATTTGTATAAAGCACTCATGTAAATGGTGGATGGTCGTAAGAATCAGAAAAAATAAGCAAAATGTGGTAGCATATAAGAGAAAAAGGGTACTGGACATTGTTAAAAGAGGCATTAGCCATTGGAAATAATTAAGAGTAAGAAAAATCAGTACCACATAATTAAAAATGAAACAAGCATTTGGCATAGACATTATAAGCATGTGCCTAGCTGAGTGAGGCAACATGAGGTGAGACGAGGCATTTTTGGCTCGCCTCAACCTACTTCATCACCTAGGCAAGTGAGGCAATCGCCTTTGATAACATAGTTCTTCACTGCCTACATCCAAAGCCCCCTTCATTCTTCCTCTTCCTCTTCCTCTTTTAGAACCCTTATAAAAATGGTGACCAAATCATGTAACAATTAAGAAAACAGGAAATGTTGAGTGCCTGTTCTGCTGAAAGCAAATACCCTGGAAAAATAGCCAATACTTGCATTCATAGAACTCAGATTCTATGTATAGGTCAGACTTCTTGGAAAAAGGATTTGTAACGCAGAATCACACCGAGAGAGAGAGAGAGAGAGAGAGAGAGAGAGAGAGAGAGTGGCATAAGCCTAATAGGTGCAAGCAAACTTTGATCCGATTCAATTAATTGGTTAAAATGAATCTGGTTTGAACATGAATTTAATTGCATGAAACAAAGATCAAGATGGGTTAAATAATTGAATTGTTTCAGGTTGCCTTCACTCCATCCAACCCATCCAATTTGCACCCTGAACTACCTGCATGAACATGGATTTAATTCTATGAAACCAATTGTTAGGCTACAGATCGGCCGATCCACCCGATCCCATTAAGGAACAGGGATCGGGGCTCGGGATCAGATCGGGCCGGCCGAAAACCGAGCGCCGATCCGATCCAATCCGCACCGATTCTGCCTTCCATGGGTGACACTATGTACACTTATAAGAAGAATTTTGTCTTAGAAAATAAACAAACATCACATTCTTAAAACAAAATGGAAGTCATCTTCCAATATGAAGGAGCAAGTTTATGGAGGATAATTTTTTTACTTTCAATAAAAAAGTTTGTGAAGGATAAACTTCTCAATCCTTGTCACAAACAATTATGTGGGTACGAAGAGATAAATGGAGGACATTTCATATAAGATACCTTCTTTCTTCAGCACCCATGGAGAATTATTTACTGAAAGACTCGAAACATTTAAGTGTGTGAAGTCAATTGAACTAACCAATAAAACATGCATGAAATAGACGGACAATTGCACATCAAGATCAATATAATGCATCCTTGAAACAATCTCCTACAGTGAATATTTCAGCATAAATGACCAAAGACAGATAAATGCAATAATGCACACAAATGATTCACTAAGTGTACAACAAAAACTCGAGAAAGAATGTAATTACGTGGAGCTTTGCGTTGCCCGTGGGATGCCAAAGAAAGTTTGTGGCCATTCCTCTCCAACAAGAGGGAAGATTGCATTCCAGGTTAAATGACCCATGGCTATGATTTGAATGGAGGACTTCGGAAAAATGAAGTGGTTGCAGCCTAGCAGTAGTGACAAATCTCTGAATGTTGCAAATGCTTCTCCAAAATGGTTGCATGGTTTTGGACTAGTCTTATACCACCTATACAATGAGAACAGAATAAAGAACATTATGATCAAAGCTTTGATCATTGTCAAAACATAAATACAGGACTAAGGTGTTGTTTCGCTAGTCTTAGAACGCGGTAAAATACAGTAAACACCGAGACGTAAAATGCAGTGCTTTGCAGCGTTTTACGGTATTTTACATCAAACGAAACGACCTCTATAAAGAATAAAATGATGATAACAATAATATTAATCTCGACAAGAAAAAAGAAATGATATTTTTTAAAAATAAAGTGGTCACAGAATTGCTTAGGGTTAGGCATCTAGAACACGATGCTAAGACCGTGGTATTATCTCTTAACCACAAGTTGTAAACTTAGATGAGTTAATCCAGAGCACGCATATGCTACTACACAATAAACGCAAAGAAAGGTAGAGAAGTGATTCTTCGAGAGGAGGGAGAAGGTAGAAGGTGCTCGCCGACAGGGAGATCTGAGAGGCTGTGACGGCGACGAACGGAGCCGAGATCAAGGGCTGCTGGAGACGGAAGGGAGTGCTCGCCGGCGAGAGGATACTGCGACGACGGCGATGGACGGGAGGAGGACGGCGAGGGATCTCCGGCTGTTGGGGAGGAGGACCTGCGATGCTGAGCGGAGGGGAGGAGGGGGAGAGAGAGAAAGAAAGAGAAAAAAAAGAAAGAAAGGCGCACCGCTAACTGATGGGTTTAGGGTTCTCGCACCCACTTTTCATTTCGAGGCCGTTTGGTTTGCCGTAAAATGCTGCAAACGTTCATAAAATGCGGTATTTTTTTGTGTTTGAAGTACTGCAAATTATTTTTTATAATTTTTTCACATATTGAGAGTATGATGAATGATTGCATTTCAGAATTAATTCCATGTTCCAGAAAAATGGCACTGTTGACTTGGAGATAATATTTTTCTAAGTAAAAATGAGGACAAGAAGACATATATATTTTTTAGATTTTTATAAAATTAGTTTTATTAAGATTTCAATTTAAGATATTTCATATTTGTCTCTCCTATTTTCATATTATTATAAGTAATCTAACCGCATTACAACCCTTGCAAAAAATGTGCTTGCAGTTGACGTCCATTAAGCATACAATGAATATTCTTTTTCTTTAACTTTTAGACGAAAATAATACAATAAAAAGAGTATTTTTATTTGACACATTGTGTTAAACAGAGAGAAAATAAGGTATTTAATATATTTTTTATTTTAATTGAGCATCGATCACAATTAGATAAGATATTTTTAATAGACAGTTGATAAAATAATAATGACATGGGAATTTTTGCAACTATTTGTGATGTTGTAAGATTATTTATATTAATATGAAAATAAGATAGAAAAATATAAGATTAAATTTTTAACAATATTACTTTAAAAAACGTTCGTATAATGTTTTCCAAAATTCATTATATATTTAAGACTCTTCTGATATGTTGTAAATTACCGTGAAATCTTAAATTTGAAATCATCGATTTTAAAATTAGTAAGATAAAATTCCTAATGTAAAATCATTAGATTTTGAAATCACCACTTTTGGTTTATAGTGATTTTGAATTAAAATCAAAATCAGCTAAAATAAAGATTTTAACAGTCGACGGACTTTAAAATATGACACATCAAGTATACAAGAACACTTTAAAATATTTACAGTAAATCGAATATAAGAAAAACAGCAATTTATGACTATTTATGATATTTTACAGTCTTTTTTGCACTAAACAACTATTTAATGAACCTGCATTGCATGCAAATGTTTAACATAATGCCACGTCACCATGATTACGGACTTTTTTAATATTGATCGTAATAAATATAGTGAATTTAAAATAAATTTATGTATCTTGTGTATTTTGATATCAGTCCTTATAAATTTAATATAATTTAGTAATAAATCATTCCGATTATAAATCGTTTAAAAGGAACAAATATTCATAGAATATTCTTCAAACCAACCTTAAAATGGATAAAAATACTTGAAATGACTCTCAAAATAAAAAAACCAAGCCCAATTAATTTTTAAAACGACCATAATTGGTCAAGCTTAATATTAATTTTTGATTTGTTTAAAAAAAAATTATTGTCTGATCGGAGATTAGGTTATACGGATGCGTGAGACATGTTTGAAGCAACCTAAAAAAAAATATATTTTATTTTAACTGCATCCGCACCTGATATAACACTGATTCTCAGTGCAACAAGTAAAACTAAAAATTTAAGCTGGGGTACAAGTGACTTTTATATAGTGAATTACATGTAAACTCACGTTTAATTATAGTAGAGTTAAGAAAAACTGTTGGAAGTAAATGGTAAAGATTAAAAACTTAAAAGTTTAAATATATGGAGACTAATATCAATATAAAGACTTATTTAAAATTTACTATGTTTACAGGGTCCATGTGAAAAAGATCCTACTTAAATGGTTACGTCTTCCAATGACTCTGCAATTAGGATGTTTAAAAAGGATATTAAGCATAAATTTAACCGGTCAAGTTCCATGATATAAATCCCCACTGGGCCTCTACCACTGTTTACAACTTGCACCCTTGTCCACTCCAGAACTTCTTTTTTTTTCGTAAATGCTAACTCGAACCTTTGTTTATGTAAATTATTAGGATGCAAGTTTATTTGAATGCATTCTATATGCGTGGAAGTGCTGCACATTCTTTTGATTAAAAGCTTCTGTCTTAAAGAGTGTTTGATTGCTATATTAGATAATCTTATTAGTATAAATTTGCTACTACTATTAATGATGGGTGTTTGATTATACTCTATTAATTTTGATTTGGAGTATACACTATTAATTTCGATATTCATACATCTTAAAGCATATTATTACAAAAAAATTAATACATACGTAAATGCATATTAAAAATGTTAAAGCTTGGATTTTAAGAGTCTATCTCCTGACTTGTCCCTTTCCTACAACTACCTCTCTCATTTATCTTTAAACATCATCTTCCATATTAATTTTAATACTGATATTATAAAGCTCAAAATTTAGATATCAAAATTAGTGTTTCAACCAAATAAAGCTACCTTTTAAGCTTTAATTTATAGCATATTTATTATTATTATTATTGATATTTCTTATTAGTCTTCTAGTAATGTGAGCGTTGTAGTACTAGATTCCTTTTACCATTTTTGACATAAAGCATTCCTTTTGGCATAAGTAATAAAAAGTACCAATCTTTCTTTCGTGGCGTAAGTAATAAAAAGTACTAAACTTTGTCGAGTTGAGTCTTAAAATTTAAATTATTCTACATTTATTCAGACGGCTGTAAACCAAGAAATCTAGTCCCAAAAAGTAAACTAAGAAATCTGTTTTAAGTTTTAAGTAACTCAGGTTCGGCGGACTGTGGGCGCACCAAGTATTTATTCCAATACACCAATTCGCACACAGCCGTAGACCAATTTATTTAAGAAATTTTTGTACGCATTCCCTTGTAAACCACTATACTTGTGTGGATGCTCCTAATTCTCACATATTGCTATAAATGTCTCAGACATCTTTAAGAAGATTTTAATTATTTTCATCTCATCAAAATATTGTAAATTTTAACAGAATATGTGAAAAAGATTCAGATATTTTTACATATATATATTATTGAATTTATCATAAATTTACATGTATAATCAAAATTTAGGAAAACTTTCCGACACATTTCGTTGTAATTCACAATATTTTGACGAGAGGGTTATAACTGATTTTTTTTAAAGATATGAAACATATTTATCACAATGTGTAGGAGCCAGGGATATAATTATAAATATACTTATTTTTACATATACTCTTAGATTTATCATTAAGTTGCATATATATACTTAACTTAATCAAAATTTATAGAATCTTTTCAAAAATTCACAGTATTTTGATGGCCTTTCTAATTTCTAAAGATCTTAAGGGTACTGTTACAATATGTAGGAGCCAGGGATACCTTTATAAATGTACTAGTTTACAGGGTTACGTATACAAGGAAACCCTTTACTTTTAAAATTTAACCGGGGACGCGCGTATAAAAGGGCCAGGAGACACAGGACCAGACGGGGAGGTGGCGCGTGGACAGAGGACGATCCGTATATATAGATGGACTGCTCAGAACCGCGGGACGCAGACGACGAAGGGAAAGGGGAAGAAGAAGAAGATGAGAACGAGGGGTAAGCGCCGGGTTCTAGGTCACCAAGATCTGTGAAACTACTAAATTAGATCTCTAAAGAAGGTTAAAAAAAGAGAAAAAACCATCTACGGAGCACTTTCCGTTCTTGATGCTTCGGATTTCGTATATTTGATCGGGGGAAGGAAGCAGAGGGGATGATGATGCCTCTTGTTGTTGCTGCTGCTGCTGTTGTTCTGTTTTCTGGTTTGGAATGCGATTGCTTGGTGTTCTTCCGATCGACGTGTTATTTTCCCTTTTGTTTTTTTAATTTAAATTCGTGATTTTTTTAATAGTTGCTCATGTGATTCTTCTACGGTTTGGGGTTGGGGGGGGGGGGGGTGTTGTTTAGGCGAACGTGTGCCGTGGAAGGAACGGCTGTGTTGTCTCACGGCGTTTGACGATCGCGTGAAGGAAGAGGGTTTTGAGGGCGTTTTGCGGATCGGTTGTGGGAAGGGGTTTCTGGCCATGCCTTCTTTTTTATGGTTGGTCCCATTTGTGTCGGAAAGTTCTCTTCAAATTTTGGTGGGTTGATGTTGCCATTTGTCTATCTTTGTTTGGTATATTCGATGGAAACAGAAAGAAGATGTCTTTTGATGTCTGGACAGATGATATATGTACTAGTGTGTTATTTCCTTTTATTTATTGTCATATGGATGTGATCTTTTCATTTTGAGAGTAGTAATGTGAGGCAAGAACCTTTCATGTCGTCTCTGTCTCTCCCTGCCCGTTGATATTTTTTGATGATCTGCAGATGATGAGGAGAGTTGATTGGCTGCATGATTTCTTCATTTTTCTTTTCATTTTTTTTGTCCTGCTTAATTAAATCATGGTGGATTATGAGTCTTTTTGCTCCATTTTTGTTTTTCTGGTTTCCAGGGCATGGCATCGGTTTCATGAGCTACCTTGAGTTGGCACGGAATGGAGGCAGGAGGCCGTGTGCTTTCGTTTCTGTTTGGATTCATGGGCTTTGTTCATGTTTTTTCGATAGACACCTATGGAGTCTCTAGTAATGGTGACATTAGTGGGTTGCTGTTAACTTCATGACAATTCAGCTTTAGGAATGGAAAAGCGGCCTCCTTCTTTTGGATGTTAACTGAAATAGGGCCTATACTTTTCCCCTAAGAATTTGTAGTCTTCTTGTGGTTTTCATTCAGATGGAGCAAGGTGATTTCCCGTTGGCTGACAAGATCTCAATGCTGTTCTAATGTCCCTAGTATGGGGGTGATGCATTATGAGTGAAGGCAGAGAATAAGCAGTGTTGAAGGTTTCTTTCTGCATTGGAACTGCTTTTCATGTGTTTTGTGTGAGAAGAACGGAATGAGAAGGTTAGGAAGGGAGAAAAGGAGTTCAAAAAGAGGGAGTTGTCGATCAAGTACGTGAGAGATATTCTTATTTCAGATTTTTGAAATGGGTTTGCCTCAGCTATCCTCCAAACCAGCCAATGAGATAACCACGTCATCAAGGACAGATACTTCAACTCCACTTCAGTTTGGCAGTGCCAGTACCACTGATCTTGATAGGCTGCTTGTTGAAAAAATGGAAAATAGAGTATGTGGGAACTTTTCATGCTCTTTCATCGGTGATTATCAGAGTAAAACTGTGAATGACCTTCCAAAAACATCAGGTGGCTTCTATAAGGAGAAGAACATTATTGATGGCCCAGTGGACCTCCATAAATTAAAGATCGATTCTGTGGATAAAAATGGCTGGTTCACCTCATCAGCCAGACAAAATATTCATACTCCACTTTTGAGGGTTGTGGGATTTGAATCAAGTAGATCAGCTTCTTTGGGGAATGGATATGAGAGAGTCTCATCAGGCAGGCTTTGTTCGTCTGCACCTCCAGGAGCTTCTGACAGTTTAGTTGAATCACATGGGTTGCAATTGAGGAAGCGCTTGCTCTCCCCTTCAAGTGGAACAGTTAGCCAGGACAAATTCACTGGTGAGTCAATTGACCTTGCAGGGAGTGGTCAAGTTGATTCGAGTGTCTTGGTCAGGGAAGTTAACTTCTTTATATCACAGGATTGTAAAAAAGCAAATATTGGGAATTGTTGTGGTCTTCAAGCTCCAAAATATTCCTCATCTAGATGTTCAAGACTGAGTAGTATTCTTGATAATGATGCTTCAGTGTCTTGTATTGTCAGTGATGGACCTTTGCTTGGGACAAAGGAATGTGAACATACTGTGGGAGACGGTCCTTGCAAAGAAACAGGCCAGATCAAAGCCTCTGTTGGTGCAATAGCATCATCTCCAAGAAAGCTGAACTTGCCTTCTCTCTTCTTGTCTCCTCTTGGCCCAAAGAAATGGCCTGTAAGAATGAACACCCCAGAGTCATGTACATACATTTCAAAAGAACTTCAAAGGGACCAACCTATTCTCAACAATGTGGAAAGACCAGTTGATAATGGTGACTCTGAAATTTTAATTGCACCAGAGGAAGATGAATTTAGGATGACAAATGGCACATTTGAAGATGTCAGTCATCCAAAAAGTGATTTTGATCCATTTACCCCGCAGAGTCATTCTTATGTAAGTCATAATTGGTGTCCACCTTCTGCTTCTGCACCTCAATGCATTAAATTTGTCAGAAGTCTTGGTGCACTTAATGTTAGAAGGTCTTTGATTGGTTCCTTTGAAGAGTCTCTTTTATCTGGTCGTTTCTCATCGGGCAATGACAGCCAGGTTGGTTGCATTTTCCATTTTGCTTTCTAGAAAGATTTTGTTGTGTCTGGTACACTTGCATCTCTCTATATCTCTCTGTGATGTCTTTGTGTCTGACATCTGATTTTTGCAGAGATTTGATGGCTTTTTAGCCATTCTAAATGTTACTGGGGGGAATTTCTCACCCCCATGCAGGAAACTTCCTTTTTCTGTAATCAGCATAGATGGAGATAGCTCCTTACTGTACTACGCATCGATTGATCTGGCAGGAAATTTGCCATCAAATAAGTATAAGGGCCCCAAGACAAAGAGAAACTTAAGCAATGAGGATTCCCGTGCATCAAAAAGTCGGTTGCACATACCCATGAAGGGACGCATACAGCTGGTATTAAGTCTTAACCTCAAAATTTTGTTGATGTATGAGTGACCTGGGCTATTTAGCTGCCCATTATGAACGCATATGATTCTACTTTGTGCTAACTTGACCACATCATGAAGTGCCATTCCATGCAAGTGTTTTTTTCCCATTTTTTTGGGTATCACTCCAGTGATTCTCCAAATGCTAAAGGTGGTCTTCATTGTATATGTGCTCTTTCGAATCTTTTCCTTTCAGGCACAGTTAGCACTTTGTTTTAATTGTTTTTGCTGGTCCATGTCTAGTACTCATTCACAAAGGAAAGTTGAAGTAACTAAATGTCTTTTTGGGATTTCCTTGTACCTCAGTCTATGAATGTTGTCATCGGTTGGATATCAGTTACAATGGTGTCTAATTTAATACACACAACTGCTTATCTCTACGCTTTAATTATAAAAGATGTTGGGATCTTGCATTCAACATCAAGTTAGAGTTGATTTTGGGAAATATCTAAATTCATCTATTCAAAAAACTCCATGTGCTTCTCTGGAAATGGATGCATTTTGTTGTTATTTTCTGGATGATGATCTTGACATTTTTACTCTGAATCTTAGTTGTTTTGGAGTAGAATTTTCTTAGTTGCTAGACAGCTTTTTGTTACAGCTTTTGCAGTATCCTAACTGTTTTACCAGCTTTATCTGTTTTGCTGAACATGGTAGTATCAATCTTATTGCTCCCTGTTGTTTGTTAAAACTATTCTAACCCTGTTAAGTTTGATGATTTTTATTGATTTATGTACAATACCAGTTTGGATATTTGACCTGATAAAGTTGATTAGTTTGGTATGGTTGACTTTGATACTTATCCATGTTTGAAGGTCTTTTTTTTTATTTGCAAATGTTTCATATTCTTATTGGTCTGATTGCTTGTCTTGACCTTTCTGTAAAGTGCTGTGGCTTATAGAAACCAAGGTGTCAGAATAAGGTATCAGATGCTTTTATATGTTTCCTTTTCATTGCATGATCCATATTTATCTTCTCAAACATCAACTTTAAGATCAGGTGCCAACTTTTCGAGGATATGCTCAGTATAGGCTAAATCTGTTGACTTTATTCTCAAGCATTAAGGAAGAGGAACATGCTGTTACTTGCGCATATACATCATCTCGCACAACTTGCTTGGGATAGAGACTTCAAATCTAATGTTGAGAAGACAGGCTGTGCAGCCTTCTTATAAATCTGATCAACTTAGCATACTGGACCTTTATGTCCATGTGAGCTGTCAATACCTGCTCAAATATATTGACACCTTTCCTGGCTTCTGCTCTTAAGAAGTATGCCAAGGCAGATTAAGTTAGTGATCGATAACTTTTGGAGTGTGATAAGTCATGCTAATCCAATTATTTGTGGCTCAGTAATTTCATGAAGCAATATGATGCCATTAGTGTCTTTGCCATTCCAGTAAGTTAATCCCCTCCTCCTGAAAGTTTGCCTTTTTGGCCATAAGCTTTATCATTTTTTCCTTTTTTCCCCTCTTATATTTATGGGTAGGGTTTTCTGCATTAGAATTATAATAGGATCTATCTAGCAGTAATTGCTCAGGAGTACCATTTTCTTCCAGCTTTGCTCTTATAATGTTTTGTTATCATTTTCTTGCAGTTTTTTTTGTATATTTATATATTTGTTTTGCTTCATGTAACTAACATGTGAGTGAATTGTCAAGGGGGATGAATGGCAATGAGGAAAATAAATGTAGCTCAGTATGGATGCAAAAAATAAAATGATAAGCAAATAATGGATTCGGCCTTTGTTACTATTCAAGGAACTATGGAACAATGTAACGACTATGTCCAGAATGTGCCATTAGTGAACACAGTAATAAAACATTTACCTAAGCTCGTACTTCCAATATCAGGTTGACAATAATAGGCTCCAAGGTAGATGAAAAGAGAGGAATTTTTGCTGGGCTGCATGGGGGATGGTTGAACAAGTTGAACATAGAATGCTCATGTTGATGCTGGAGCAATTTGTCCTCTATGATCATTGACTATATTCTTTTGAAAGCCTAGGTGTTGGTGTTGAATTAGAGTTAGGTTTGGCACCATTGATGAGGTTGGTGTTTCAGAGGCTGAAGGTGTTGTATAGGTCATTAGATGCCAGGGCAGTTGATCTGCCATTCTTACATGGTGGACAATGGAGGAGCTTGTGCGTTGTTTTCTTTTCTTTTCTTTATTTGTTGTCTTTTTCCGTGTGATGTGTGTATGTGTGTTTTGAGGGGCTGGTGTTTGGGGGCCTTGGTGGAGAGGCGCTGGATGATGAATCTCCATTAGATTCTCTGCTTTATGGAAAGACACTAGTGATCCACTTATTTACATCCGAAGGTTTTCCTGATCATTTGGTGTCCATATGGAACTTTTTGAAATGAAGAGGGATAAAGGTTTGAGGATCTTTGGACTGTTTATGGTAAATGTAATTATGTTTGGTCACAATCTATGGTGAACAAGTTTACATTTGTCATAATTTTGCTTTTGTAAATCTATCAATTAAACTGCACTTCAAGCTATACATTAAATATTTTTCTGTACTTGGTTGCCCCCAAAAGCTAATATCCTTTTCTCCTTAATCTTTGCCCATATCAAAACTCTCATAGTCAATATTCATGCTTTACTTTCTGGAACAGAATACAAAAATTTGTGTATATTTAAGCTTCCTCCTCTGTGCATCAGCTTACTTTCTTCAACCCAACCCGTAAACTAACCGCAGGTATCACAGTTTCAGTTTGCTAATACTACTTTTTATTATTCAGTCTAGCTTTGGAACCTAGGTTGTCAGTGGCTGAGCTAATGAGAGTGGAGGGCGGGCACTCATAGTTTAGGAGGAATCTATCAGATTAGGAGTTTGGTCAGCTAGTGGTTTTACTGAGCACCATAGAAGGGATTGCCATCCAACAGATGGGGATGGAAATGGGAGTGTAGTGGAGAGTGGACATTTCTGTGCGAGGTCTGCTTATTTGAGAACTGGAGGTGACGGGCTCAAAATTGGAAACAGACTCTTTGTAAAAAGCAAGGTAAGGCTGCATACAATTTACCATCCCAGAACCCACATTGACTTAAGGCTTGTGGCACTAAGCAGCCGTTTCTGTTGTTGTTGTTGTTGTTGTTTTTTCTGTTGGGGGTGGGGGAGGGAGGGTTGGGCAGGGCATTTTTGTTTGAAGAAGATAGCTTGGCAGCCATGCTTGAAGGTGAATAGCCTGGTCTGATCATAGAGTGCTTGTGAGATCCTGTATGCTCTGTGATGACACTGGTGAGGAGGAAGAGTGATGGATCACCTCTTTTCTATTGCTCTTTCTCCCAATGGATGTGCAGAAAGATCTTTCAGAGGTTGCAGAGCACATAGCAGTTTCTAGGAGGTGTAGACTTGTTACTTTGGAGCTGGGCGAGGAGGTGGAGCACTAGAGGCGACTGGATGGTCTGATGCTGATCTTACACAACTTTGTGGACCCTTTGGCAGCTTGCCTGGTATTCTGGGTTTTAGAATCCGTGAGTGATTGTCAGACTTCATATTTTTTATTTTGAAAGAATTTGATTTAAAAAGAAGATTTGGAGTTTTTGGGGTTTTTGAAATATAGTCCTTTTTATTTTAAAATGTAGACTTTGAGAACTTGGAATTAGTCCTCAGGGAGTCAAGTGTGGATCTGTGCATTTGACCTCTCCCCACTGACCTCAGTTAGTGTTAATTACGTCAATCATTGATTGGCAATTCTTGATTAACCGTTCATTAAAGCCCTTGAAATAAAAATGCACAACAAAAAAGTTAAACATTGCAACACACACACTATAAAGGAAACAAGCTTTTGTTTTAGACACTTGCATAAACTTTGTGGGTTTGGTGTCTATCTTTTAGAATCCCTTTAGAAATATTAGAAGATACTATAGAGGATATTTAGGACTTTAGACTCGCATGAAGGCATGTGAGCTAATGATCTTTAAAAAGTTTTAAAAGAATATGTTTTCAGGCAAAATTCCCCTTAAAACACTTAAGAGGTCATTAGAGAATTTGATAGTATCCTTTAAGCATCATTTTAGAAATCCTTAAGAAATCATTAGGGAAATCATTGAAATTAGATAGATTTGGACAGCGCCCTCTCTTTCTTTTTACTATTTTTAGGAATTTGCAAGGAAATGACTTAGCTAATGGGGTATGATAACCACCACATAAGCAAGACTATCCTTTTAAAGTTTAATGGTCCTCCAACCAATATGAAGGAACCAATGATTTTTATTGGCCATTCAACCAATATGAATGAACTGAAACTCACTTATTTTGAGACCACATCCAACTTGGTCAACACATCCACCATTTAAATAAATGAGATTGAGCATGTATCAAATAAATGAAATTAGACATGCATTAAACAAACAAAATTGGACATGCATCAACCATATGCAAAGTTTTATTTGAGTCTACTTTATGCACATATCAAGTTACATCGATTTTGATAATTCCATCAATAGGAATGAATCATTGAAAATTTGGTCACTCTACCAATAAGAGTGAACCACAAACTTTGTGGCCAATCCCTCAATAGGAAAGAACCAAAAAAATTAATGTCCATTCCACCAATAGGAATGAACCAAGCAAATTGAATATTGGTCACTCTACCGATAAGAGTGAACCACAACTTCATGGCCAATCCACCAATAGGAAAGAACCAAAGATTTAATGGCCATTCCACTAATAGGAATGAACCAAGAAAATTGATTATTGGTCACTTTACCAATAAGAGTGAATTACAACTTCATAGCCAATCCACCAATAGGAAAGAACCAAATATTTAATGGCCATTCCACCAATAAGAATGAACAAAAAAAAAGATTATCAGTCACTCTACCGATAAGAGTGAACCACAACTTCATGGCCAATCCACCAATAGGAAAGAACCAAAGATTTAATGGTCATTTCGTCAATATGAATGAACCACATGATTAATTAGTTGAGACTTTGGCCATTCAACTAATATGAATGAACTATGTGATTAATTAATTAAGACTTTGGTCATCCAACCAATATGAATGAACCACATGATTAATTAATTGAGATTTTGATCATCCAACCAATATGAATAAACCATATGATTAATTAATTGAGACTTTGGCCATTCAACCAATATGAATGAACCACTTAATAAATTAACATGATTACAAATTAACCAAAGGTCATGTCCAATATGTGCCACGCACGGCGAATCTCGAGGCTTTGGAGTCTTGGACGGAGCCTTCTTACGAACTTTTTCTCCACCGATAGAGCCTCTACGTCTTCAGAAAAATCCTTCTTCTTCTCCTCTCTGCAAGCAGCCCCCTATGGGGGTATTTATAGAGTGGGAAGAGGAGGATATAGAGATGAAAAAGAGAGGGGGATGGGTGCGGCGGGCACCCCTACTGGTGGAGTGCCCCCCCCCCCCCCCCCACCGGTGTGGCTCCTTCTCCTCCACCCTTTCTATTATTTTTCTTCTGTCCCGCTCTTGTTTTCTTTCTTTTTTTTTTCTTCTAAAAAAATGCTTCAACAGTGATACATCAAGGAAAACTAAAAGCTATGTAGTTAGAGCGGTGAGGCGACTGAGGGGTGTCACCTTAGCCTCAAACGCCTAGGCGATGGCTTAGGCGTTTGAGGCAATATTTTATTAAAAACTAAAAAAAAAAAAAAAAACTTAACAAAATTACTTAATGAAAATTGAGGGATTGAGAGAAATAGAGACAAATTAAGAGAGACAGTGCAACATAGACTGAGAGTCTATTCAGTCTCTTTGAACAAAGTGAGAGAGAGAGAGAGAGAATTGAGAGAGGGGGACTCTCTGGCCTCACATGCACACACACGTAGACAAACACAAACACACATAAGTAAGAGAGAGAGAGAGAGAGAGAGAGAGAGAGAGAGCAACAGAATCGCCGGTGACCTGCTATTAGAGAGAGAGAGAGCATAACTTATTGGTGATTCGTGGTGGTCGCCCTCGTTGGAGACATCCTTGCCGGCACGGTGGTTGTCATCCTCGCCGTGGTCATTGTCATCATCCTCGCCCAACCCTAGCTGCGCTGCATATATGGAAGGAAGGAAGGAGGCGATTTGTGGTGGCTGTTCTTGCCGGAGACATCCTCACCGACGATCAAGTGGTTGTCGTCCTTACCGCAGTCATTGTCATCACCCTCACCCAACCCTAGCTGCGCGATTAGGAGGGAAGGAAGGATGAACCACTGGGGGGTTCGTGTTATTATAGCCCCTCCTTAAGTGGGCCGGGTCGTGTACAGTGCCCAGTTTGGGCCAACGGGCCTCGTGGTTGGGCTGACCGGGGCGGCTGAGGCGAGAAAAAGTGACCAAGGCGATGGAGGCGCTCACCTTAGGAGATTAAGGCGATCCCAGCGATCGCCTGGGTGAAAAGACCTCGAGCAAGGCATCATGTGGGTGCCTCGCCTCGCCTCGTTGCCTTTGATAACATAGACTGAAAGTGGAGACAGCGGTAGTAGAATTTTCAATGGAACCAGTAGATGCTGATGATGATCATGATGATTTTGATTATTATTATTATTTTTATTATTACTATTCTTTTGGATAGGATCTTGGGGGTGGTGAGCCTTTTAGGAAGGAAGAATAGGCAAAGTGCACCCGTTTTAGGCCTGTTGTGCAGCTAACCTAATACCCTTGTTATTAGGTCTTGTATTTTCACATTTTTGCAGAGTTTTTTTTTGGAGGATTTTTTAGAGAATACTTATTAATGAAATTGTGGTACAATCTGCTTTCACAAAAAAGGAATTGCATATGTAGTTGGAATGGCATTTATTTATGTTTGCTTTGAGTTTACTTAGAAGTGAAATGACAGTTCTACGTTATCTACATGAAGAATGGCATTTAGTACTTTCACCTCGTCTGATGATTTTTGGCTAAACTCACATCCTTGCATTCATTTTTAATTCTCGTCACCTAAAGATGCTCTGTTATTTATTTTTCTTTTTGTTCCAAAAAATAGAAAGTGACATGGGACTTGCATGACAGTATATCAGTATGTGTTTCTGGTATGGAAGTTGTCCGGGGGCATTTGATATGCCTGTTTGTTTCCATACCTTGGATGATTACTCATGCCTTGTCAAATCCCATTGTCTACTTCCACACTCATTTCCTTTCATTTTTCACATGTGCTTCTGTTTTCATCTTCTGATGTTTTAATCTCTTACAGGTTATTAGCAATCCAGAGAGGACTCCTCTTCACACCTTATTTTGCAATTATGATCTGAGCGACATGCCTGCTGGAACCAAGGTATACTGTTGTTGGAGCAAATAGTTTAAGCTGGAAAAGCAGCTGAAGTGGGAACAGTCTCTCCTTTATCTCATCCGTGAAGTGCTGAAGTGCATGCAGTTGTTCCCTGTTCCCATTAGTTAACAAATTGCTTAACCTTTTGCTTATGTTTCAAAATCTGCTCTTCATTTGTTCATCAGTAGCCATCAGTCACTTATTTCCTTCTGTTGAACCATAACATTGATTCTTATCTTCTCATTTGTTTTTGATGTAGACATTTGTGCGGCAAAAGGTTACTATAGATTCTCCTAGATTTGCTAGCAACCAAGCAAAAGAAAATATCAGGGGCTGTAGTGTGAAGAATGGGTGTAAAGTTGCCAGAGTCTCATGCCCTAGGGAACAAGCAGTGTTTAGTGATCAGTCTGCAGAAAAGAACAAAGTTGAAGTTGTACATACTGTTCAACCCACTAATGAAGCATCTAACTTTCAAGAAAATGAAGTATCTGAATTAAGGAATTGTAGATACACTGATGATACAAAAGAATGCAATCTGGCCAATCAATCAGAGGCTGTACAAAAAGTAAACTCCGGATTCTTCTCACATGCAGATTGTCTTGCTCAGCAAAGTGATTTTGATGTTGCCACAAGTTTATCTGTGACTGATTTCAACAATATCCAATGCCAAAAGATAGATGAAGGCAGCTGCGATTCATCGGATGAGTTTAATGGAAATGCCAGCAGGACTTTAGGTACTTCTTCAAAGGTCAATGAAAGTAATGCTTGTTCTGGTGTTATTCGTTATGCTCTCCACCTGCGCTTCCTTTGCCCCTTTTCTAGGAAGCGCTCAAAATCAATACAGAGGTGCAAATCTGATCCCCTCTCCACACCTCATGCAAATGTTATAGACACTCAGGAGGAACGACAATTTTACCTTTACAATGATCTTAGGATTGTGTTTCCTCAACGTCATTCAGATTCAGATGAGGGCAAGGTATGGAATCAGAGTTTTGAATCTTTCTTTTTAGGTGTCTTATTGGATTCATTACAATCCACCTTGTTCTCTTTCACTCAATCCCATATAATATCTCCTGTATGTTTTCACTTATTTAGGTATGAGTTCATTTGACATATGGATTGAGTTCCTCTTTACTTGATTCTTAATTTAGAAATAGGAGATGTCGAAAAGATCTAGGTGATGTCAAATCTGCTTATTTCCTTGATCTGCTGTATCTCTTATTAAATAAGGAATAGATGCATTGTGGCTTATATTAGAGAGGAATAGGAGACCTATGACTTGAAAGGACCGTCTTGTACTCTAGTTCTTTATGCTATTGTAAACCTATCACCTTAATGATCCCATTTTATCGTTTATTTCTTTGTTCCGTGTTGTTTATCGATTGTTAGGTTCTGGGATCCCAACAGTTTGATACCAGAGCTCATTACTATCCAGGCATCTTAGTATCAACATTTCATTGTGGATGATAGCTTATAAGTAAAGTATTGGAGCTGGATGCCCAAAAAAATGATGAATGTTAAGCGTCCCTTGAAGCACTGTATGACGAAAAAAATTCCACTAATGCCTTTTGACTCCTTGTATGTTAAGTATACTTCATGAAGTGACCTTCTATGTGAAGTGTACTTCATGAAGTGTACATTGCAATCTCTCTGTGGGTGGGTGGGTGTGGGGCACTCGTGCCCCAGTCACACCATCAAACACGTGAACTCTTCATATCAATCGTCATGTCACTAGATGTCAAGGACTGTTTTCTTCCAGATGTTGCTTTTCTGTTCACTGCCATCGTAGTTACTTTCTCCATGACACCCCCCCCCCCCCCCCCCCTCATATTCCCACCATTAGTTTGTTGCCTTTTGTACTGGTTTGATTGGCAGATAAGGCGTGAATAGGATTTCACATTCGACTTATTCCGCTTGTTCCAGTTTGATAGCTCGGATGTGCTATTTGGAGCTCGGGTGCCTTGTTGGAGCTCCACCTTATTCCGAGAATAAAACAAAAGTGTGTCAAAGTGAATGATCCTTTTTCTAGGAACAAGAGGTCCGAGAATAAGAAAGCCAGAATAGGGATACCCTAAACAAACCGGGTTTGTGGATTGCATTTGCTGATCTGTGAAGCTTGAGTCAAAGGAGCGATCTCCTCTCTCTCTCTCTCTCTCTCTCTCTCTCTCACACACACACACACACACACATATGCCCCGGTCACATGATCAACACATCAACTCTTCCCAACACAGTGATATCAATCGCCGTCACTAGCTTTATTGATGTTGAGAACTGTTTTTCTTCCAGATGCTGCTTTCCTGTTCGCTGCCATGTTAACTTTTCCCATCAGTTTGTTGCCTTAGGTGGGTTGCATTTGATGTTTTGTGAACCTTGAAACAAAGAGGCAATCTTAAAAACCTCAATGCCTCCAAAGGAGAAGAAAATCTAAGAAACATCTTAACCTTTCGGTTACCTCAGTTAGCGGTTTTCTTGTCCTTGTCTTTTGTTACATCAGTGCATTTGACATCTCCCAACTAATTATGGTGATCTAGGCTTTTCCATCCTGCATGCTTTTTCGTAGGGTGCTGATTTGAACGTTATAATTTCATCAAATAGCTTCATGGGAAAATGAACTTGTTCAAATTGTTGAATCCTCGATTCATAAATCATTCTTCTAACTTGTGATTTTGGCCGATGGATCAATATTTTGTTTGTCACTTGTGTCTTTAGACTCAGTGGAGCTATTCAGATTCCTTTTCATGGTTTTCTCTAAATGAAAGCTTCTTAATTCTCTATTGCAGTTGCGGGTGGAGCATCACTTTCCTTTAAATCCCAAGTACTTCGACATCAGCTACTGACTCGATGCACACCCGGCGGAGCTTCGATGGACTTCGCTCCTAATTAGTTAACTGTACATACATCCGACTATCTCAGTCATCATGGTTTCACAACCCTTATTCTTGCCCTGCTTCATGTCTACTGATTTGACAGCAATCAAATTAAATGTCTATTTGTCCTCTTATTTCCTTTTCTCCCCTTCAAAAGATCAGGACTTCAGAAATTGTGTTTGAATTGGAGGTCTAAAGAGCTTGAAGTCGAAGATATAGAGGAACCTGTTCAGCAAATTTTCCCTCATTTGGAGATTTGCTGGTCAATGGCATACAAGTCCCGAAGACAATGCACGCGGTAGAGGTGCTCACATTTTGGTTTGGGGATAAAAATTTAGGAACCAAATCAAACTGAAATGCAGAGCCAAACCAAACTAAATCAAACTGCAAAAGCTTAAAATCAAATCAAACCCAGAAATAATTCGGTTTTCTTTGGTTAGGTTTTCGGTTTGGGCCTTATAATGGACCACCATAGTTAAACAGCTCACTTCAACATTATTTTCTTAAAGATGGTAATCTAAAAATATTATCTTAAAATTAGTTGGGAATTTGGGCCTTATAATCAGCCATTATGGTTAAACAATCCACTTTACTAAGGATTCAACACTATTTTATGAAGGTTGGCCATCCAAAAGATATTATCTAAAAGTCATTTGAAGTTTTGGCCATTTACATAAACTCATACTTATAAATCCGAGAATTTAACACTTGTATTATGCCCCCTTAACTTAGTTCGGTTTATCTGGGAAGGTTTGCTTTATGAACAAGGGAAATCGAACCACGCCAGTTAAACCAAAATTTTCAAGAACTTAAATTGAACCAAATTGAATTGAACCGATTTGATTTGGTTTTTTGGTCTGACCCAATAGTGAACCCCTCTTACACGCAGTTTTGACTTTTTATTTTTTTTTTCAGAACGTTGCTAAAAAGGTGCCTGAATTTAAAGAAGTGTGAATTATGCATTAAAATACTACCGTTGTTTAAGAAGGTTTAACTTCTTTGATAAATGCATGTCTAAATTGTGAATTTTTTAATTTATGAAGATGTTAGCGATTCTTTAAGTAAGTTAAGTAAGTCATAATTTATTTGGAAAAATAGCAGAGATGAAAAAAGTGTGATTAAATTGTTATTTTTCAAAAATCATAGATTTATGTTTAATTGACTTTGATTTCATATTTTTCATCAGCATTAGTTGATAAAAATAGATTTAGTATTTCCAAGTTTTAAGTAACGTATTTTTATCATATTTTTGTTTCTCTAAATGGTTCTTAACAAATATGATAGAAAATACAATCATAATTTGATTCGACAGATCAAACCACAAATATGAAAAATGTTCATGTTGCTATGGTGGTTGTAAGTAACAAACTTTTGGATGGTTGCACAGATCAAAGCTTCTTTACATGGTTGTTTGCCATAGCCTCTGACCGAATGCACTTTTGAACTAAATGGTTGGATTCAATTATTTTGAAGGAGTACTAGTCCTTGGAAGCTGTTTATGTAATCTTTGTTGTTTTCCACTTTCAATCAAAAGCTCCAAATTAACTCTTCTTAGGTTGTGAGACTAACTATATAATTACTCGGTAGGGATGGCAATGAGCCGAGTCGAGCTCGAGCTCGATTCGAGTTCCAAATCTGGGTTCGAGTTCGACTCGCCCCATTGTTGTCAGGCTTGAGCTCGACTTGACTCAAGTTCGAATCACACAAATCTGGATAGTCACACAGTCACACCCATATGGGATGGAATACACACTTCCACTTGATCTAATTTGAGAAATTAAAAAATATTTATTAAATATATTAAGCTAGCTCACGAGTCCACGAGCCGAACCACAATAAGCTTGAGTTCGGCTCATTAAGTCATTCAAGCTTTAACGTAGGTTTGAGCTTGGCTCGTTTGAGGATTTGAGTCGAGTCAAACCGAGTCAGAACTGAGCCGAACTCGAACGGCTCGTGATGGGCTCGGCTTATTGCCAGCCCTACTACCCGGTGAGCTATAACTACTATTATTCAGTTAAAGATCATATTGAAAGTAAAAGCAAAAATTGGCCTTCAACGAGACTATGTTTAGCATAACTTTTAATTACATGTATTTTTGAATTTTTATAAGTTCTAATCTAACCATTTTGAGGGAATGTCTCTAGTCTTAGAAGCTATTTATGTAAAGTTCTCATTAGATTTAGGTTTTTGATCAAAACTTTCAAATTATAATTTATTAACTTCAGGTTAAAAAACAAAGTAACTAAGGAATAATTGACTTACATGACTATCTAAAACTAGTCATAGTTACTCTTACTCTAACACTTTTTAAATTAAAATTGAAATGGCAAAAGTATTTTTCAAAAAAATAAAAAATCACCAAATGCGCCCTAAATTTTTTTCCAAGCATGCCAAGTCCTTGTATGTTGTAGCCTCTAATTGAAAACCTCCTTTCGGACTGTTTTTGCAGACTTATGTTATTTAAGAAAAGGATCACCAAATAATGGAAATCACTTGTGTAGTTTTCACTAGGATAAAAATAAAGTTACTAGAAAGGATTTTACCAGCATAACTACACAAAATTCATTAAACTCTCACTCTACAAAGTGAAAACCAAAAGCAGCCAAAAACGTGCTAAAGTCATGTTCTGGCATAGCTTCCACTTATAAGCACCTGTAAAGTTTCACTCGATTAATTTTATAAAAGGTTATTAGACTTTGGAAGCCTTTTTTGTAATTTTTTTAATTAACTTTTGACTTACTAATTAAAGGCTATAAACTAGAACTGAATAAAAAGGAAATTACTAGAGAAAACTTGACCAACAAAATTACCTAGATTTAATTACAGCCACTTCCTTGCAATATTGTTCAAGTAAAAACTGAAAAGTATAAGTCAATTTTTTTCTTTTTATCATCAGAAAAACAACACATTACCCACTCATTTCACACAAACACGGCACAATGGGAGACGGGCGATCGAGATTGGCGTCCCAAGCCGTACTTGATCAAAAGGAGACACTAATCGGAGGGCTATCGATGCGTACACGAGTCAACCTATCGCGAAAAGTCCACCGTCGCCTCTTCACCGTCCAATAGGACACTAACGGCATCACAGCGCGGAGAACACGTCACCTCGTCTCCTGGCTACCACCAGTTTCTTCTTCTTCTGCTCGACGGCGTCGTCTCCGTCGAGTAGCTCGCAACCCTGATCCGAGGCAAACCCGAAGCTCGCGGCCATGGCGAACACCAGATCGGGGGCCCTCCTGGCCCTCCTCGTCGCCGCCTTCCTCCTCTTCTCCCCCTCTGGCGCGAGCTCCGATGCGCCCTTCATGGTCGTGCACAAGAAGGCCAGCCTCGCCCGCCTAAAGTCCGGCGCCGAGCAGGTCTCCGTCTCCATCGACGTCTACAACCAGGGATCCGCGTGAGTCCTCTGACGAATCTCTGATTATTTGGGTTTTTATTGTTGTTTGGGCTGTCGAGGTCACGGGATCTACGGCGCCGTGCGCTTGGATCTGAGGGGCTCTTTTGGGAGCTTGTGATTTGACTGTGATCGGTTTGCATGTTGGGGTTTTTGGATCGATGAATAGTGGATACGCATGTGCGTGCTGATCGGATCAGATTTTGGCTGGATCCTGTGTTGAAATCTTAGAAATCTTATTTCTCTTTGTGTGTTTTGATGGATTTCTTTCTTCAACTGGATTACTCGGTTGAGTGGTGTTAATTTGGTTGATTGTTGGTAGTGGCTCATGTCGTTCCCCTCAGGTGGGTTCGATGCTTTTATGTAGTTCTCGTGCTATTGCAATTTTTGGCTTCACTGCATAAACTTAGTATTTCACAAATTTGGCTATTACTGTAGTTCGTTTAGCGTTTAAGCTTCAATTATTTCTTCCGTAAAAAAGATCACACATGGGAGAGAATGTGAGGGGTAGAAGGGAGATTTCCAGCAGCCGCCTCTTGGGCGAACCCTATCCCGCTTGGACTCCCTCTTCGCCCTCCGATGCTGAGGATCCGGCGCAGAAGAGCGGGGGGTGCGGGTGCACTGGGCTTCAGACGACCGGTGCTCACGGTTGGCTTCCTGGGATTCCCAATTGTTTATATATGCTGTTTACTTGACGTTATTAAGCAAAAGGAAGAATTTTGCTAGGATTTGCTTATTTACCATAGATGTTTTGGATGGTTTAAGGCTTTAAGGTAGCTTCAGTTTCACTTAACAGAATACGAAGACATATTTTGATCTGATTTGACATGAAATATTCGTTTGCTTTGCAAACCATTATTTGAATTGCTGCATCTGTTTTTATATCTGCACTGCCTTATACATGCATCAGTGTAAACGGCATGTGTGGTAACAAGCATGATAACACATTCAATGGGGAGGAATTTTGGGGGATTTCATCTACTATTACTGGTGGAACAGAAAAGGCATTGAATTATGCCTACATTTGACAAAGGAATAGGTGTTTCTTCAAAAAGAAAAAGGACAAAGGAATAGAAGGATCAAGATATCCAACTTATTTATCTGTTCCTCATTTCACATCAAAATTTGATTGACAGTTGGATAATAATTTTGGTGAAGAAATGTGATCCCAGGACTGAATAGATCTCTCCAAGCCCCTGCTTGACATTGGGATGTATGGGTCAAAATATGAGTTATTCAGGTCTAAAGCTTGAAAAATACTCTTTGACAATTAGATAACGTGAGAGATCAAATATCATTGAAGAGGTCAGATATCTGGCTGTTTTATTTCTAGGGTCTCCTTCGAATAAGAAAAATAAGAGGAGTTATCTGTCCCTAACCCACATTTCTTTAGTGATTTTCTCGCTCCTTTGTCAAACAAAAGTAGCCCCCCCCCCCAACACACACAAAAAGGGTGTTGAAAAGCATAATATTACAAGGCTCCGGGGACGACAACAATGATGATGATGTTTGTACACATGAATGTCTCAGACAACATTTAGTTTGTTGCGAAATGCAGGTCAACTCTCTGTTCTGGGGAGTTGACCCTTAAATAGAAAATGGCCAGTTGTTTATCTCTTTTATGGAATATTCGTCTGACAAGATTTCCAATCGCCTAATAGATTTTCATGCTTTAAAGCAGATGATCTTTTATGTAGCCTACCTGCTTAATTCCTGGGATGAGTTGAAGTAGTTGGCTGGTACACGCTTTGATAGAATGGACAGGGCTACATTGATCATCTAGTCCGTGCTTTGATAGAGTGATTCACGCATGGTGAAGATTTTGGTTCTTGTTAATGTACTTTTCTACTACTAGTGACGCAATCTATCATCGGCTCCACTCGCCAATATTTGCATCAACTCCCTCACCAATATTTCAGTTTCTTTGTTGGTGATTTATGTTTAGGATTATGATTGGAATGTGCAATGCCTTGAGCATTTGTCTCTCCCTTCTTCCAACATCACGCGGTGGGGATGCCTTGTTATTATCCTTAGGGTGTCAAAGTAAATAAGGGGAAAGAAAAGGGAGTAATAGTCTACCTTTTCTTCTAGAGGGGTCTCTTTTTCATTTTTTGTTTGTTTGTTTGTTTTTGTGTGTGTGTGTGTGTGTGTGTGTGTTTGCAGGGGGATGGAGTTCAAGGGATGTCAGCCGGTCTGCTTCAAGGTGAACTCATAGCATGTATGTATCTTATGATTAGATCAAGATGATGCTTCTATTGTACCAGAGGAACATATAGTCGTGTTGTTATTGGAGGAAAACTGAGGATGAGGATTAATGACTGATTACGTGTAGGAAATCATGTACACTAGTTTGGTTGTAAATGTCAACTAGCTGTTTAGACTACAGTTATGACTGGATGCAGCAAAGAAAAGGAGAGTGCTCTGCCGGGTGGGGAGATTGGAGAGTTTACTTGTCTTCCTTGGGATGGGTACGTACTAACCACAGGGACAGATGGGAAGAATAAATCATAAATAGTGGTTTGTGTGACGACAACAGGGATGCATGCAATGTTTGTCTTTGGGAGCAAAATATGAGGGGGAAAAAGCCATCTATATGATTTAATTGTATTTAAGGTTTATGCTTTGGTGTGAGATCAAAATTATGTAATTACCAGACATGTCATATTCTCATAGATTCTTTTCTTCCAATTACAATGTTTTGTGTTTACATGGTTATCTTCAGTTAACGAATAGAGATTCATTTTTAAATTTTGCTATTTCCTCCCCCCCCCCCCCCCTTCCTTTTTTTTTGGACTTAAAAGGGACAAAGCAGTCTCCTTGCAATCACATTTTCAAGTGAAGGAAATCATGCAAGTTTATGGAAATGTTAAATGAGTTAAAAGCAGTATGTACCATATGAATAAATGATTATGTGGGCGGGTGCACATCAGTAAGATGAATTAGCATGACAAATTATTTGTCTTTCTTTATGACTATCCCTGCTAGAAAAAAATTACGTGAAAACTTTTTTCTTAAAATGTCAATAGCATGTGTACCCTCCATAAACATATATACTATAACCTATATCCTTGCCATTAAGCCCATCACTCAGCCTGCATAAACCTAACCAATCTGGATTAAGTGCTAATCCAAGGTGGAAAATGGCATCCTTGTCCCTATTGAAAGCACCTGCTGTAGGATGTCTTCTCGGATGAGTATGGGTAAAAGGTCATTTATAACTTCTTTCCATATGAGCATTACTCTTTCTGGAATACTTTGAGCATAGTTCTATTTTCCACCAGAAATTAACCAGAGAGATAGGGTGGCATCCTGCATTTGCACAGGGGGTATACATGATATTTACATTTTAACCAATTGTGTGCTAGTAAAGTCCACTCATATACATCCTTAACAACATCAATATAACCTTCAAGGACTTCTTTCTTTTCTAAAGTCCACCAAATTAGCTATTCTGACATTCAATTATAGATCTTCTCTAAACCAATGAAGATCATGTGTAAATCTTTCCTCATCTCTTTATACCTCTGATCAACTACCCCAGTAAGAAGTTGCTTCTGTATAGCTCTATTTGGCATCAATCCAAACTGATTTTTAGAAACACTAGTTACATGTCTAAGATAGCTTTTTCTTTGTTCTCTTTTCTAATTTTGCCTGTCAATAAGTTTTTTGTTTAAGGGACTGTTTCAAGGGTGCATGGGTTTATTTTGTAGGGTTCTTTAGGGCGTGAGGAACTTCTTAATCCTAACGTGGTTGAATTCCTACTGTTTATTTTATATCAAAATTGGTGGTACAAGCCACAAGTTCTCTCAAGAAACAGTATTTTTTTTTATCCGGCTTGTGCATACCCAATCCTTCTACCCACTCAATTTCTTTGCTTGTTCTTTGGGGCAATATTCTCCTCCAAACAGAAACAGTTTCTGAGTCAAACGGTTGTGTAATGATATCTTGTTCTTTTTCTATGCTTCTGAATCTTTAATCACAGAAAACCTTGATGCATTTTTTTTAAAATTTGTGTGTACAAAGTCATTATTTTTTGTTATGCATTACTCTTTTGTAGCATATGCTTCTAGATTTTTATTCTATATCTAATGTGGTAATATGTTTTATCCAATGGCACTACTTTCAGGACGGCATACGATGTAAGCCTTAATGATGACAGCTGGGACAAGGATACATTTGATCTAGTCTCTGGCAGCATCTCTAAGTCATGGGAAAGGCTTGATGCGTGAGTTCTTGGTCGCTTCTCGCTTACGATAAATATTTTGATCTTCTTTTCTTTTTTTTGACAAAAATTGCTGTGTGTGCACTCAGCGGATCAATTTCTTCCCACTCATTTGTCCTGGAGTCCAAGGTAAAGGGTGTCTTTCATGGAGCCCCTGCTGTAGTCAAATTCCGTGTTCCTACAAAGGCCGCACTGCAGGTTTGTGTTTGATCTTCTTAGGATTTTTTTTTTCCTTTTGTCTCCCTAAGATTGCATTAAGCCAAAAACTGAGAGGCTTGGCATGATTTTATGCAGAGTCCATGCCGGGACTTGTTAGCATAGTTTCACTTCTCTGGGATCTAACTATATCGACCTGCATGCTGCAGGAGGCATACTCAACTCCAATTCTGCCTTTAGATATCCTCGCAGATAAGCCTCCCGTAAAGAAGTTTGATTGGGTTAGTACATTTTTTGGTGTAATCTTTTAAACATGTTTTGTTTTGATGCATTTCCTGTTGGCTAACATTTCCTCCTCGGCCTCTCCTGTACCGTACGACACTACAAAACACCACCTCAGGCAAAGGTAACCTAAAGCGCCCCTATGTCTTTGACATTAAGAAAATCATATATCCAATCTTCACAACTGAAAAGAATTATCTTGCGCAGAAACTCCTGGCAAAATATGGATCGCTGGTGTCAGCGCTGTTAATAGTTGTGCTGTTCGTTTCCTTGGTTGCGACCCCCTCAAAATCCAGCGCTGCAAAGGGAAGCAAGAAAAAGCGCTAAATCCTTTGGAAATTTCGTGTTGTTTTCTCCATCAGTTTTGCAGTGAGCATGTCTATGACACTGTAGTGACGTTCCTCTGTTTAGGTTCTTATTTTCTAACTGCATGTGACAAATTTCACACCTTGAGAATGGGATTTTTCCTATTTCTTCTTTGTTCGGTTGGAGTCCATTGTCTGTTACATCAAGGTAGAGCATCTCCCCTTGAGGGTGAGAAGTATTTCTATGGTTGCTGAACCCTCCCCCCCCCCCCCCCCCCCCAACACAAAAATAAAAAAAAGAGAGTAGTAGTTCTTTGGTAAGAAGATTATAGACATTGGTGGTCTTGTGGCATTTGTTAAGTTCATCAATAGTTGTTTGCGTATTAGCATGCTAGACATATTGACTGCGGCTGTTATTTAAAAAAAAGAGATGTGGATTCTACTGAAGACAGGATCTGATTATCTGAACCTATGAGCTCGTGCCATGGAACCGGAAGGTACATGTATTAAGCTCTTGCCACGCAGGGGCATTGAAGTGGTCAAACAAATTTTTTTTTTCCAAGACGGCCCCATTCTTACAGTGTAATGCTCGATCGAATGATCTGATTTTTTATATTTTAAATTTTTTCAGATCGTCTGATCAGGCATTGCACTGTACAGGCGGTTAGAATACCTCGGGGTCCATCTGAAAAAAATGAATTTTTTTTATTTATCCACTTCAATGCCTCCGTTGCAATTGGAGAGGAGGGGGAGGATATTGCAGCAAGTATTACTCTTCTTCAAAATGGAAGGAGGTGTGTTTTTGCAAAATGGAAGGAGGTGTACTCCATTAAAAGATGAGTGAACCTAAGAAATATTTGGTATTTTAAACTTTAATATATCTGAGTTTGATTTTAGATCCATATTTTTAAAATTTGATACAAATTTGCACAATATACGACACTAAAATCTTTATCGGGTCAATAGATCTTTACTTGGTGCACAGCAGGTGTGTTAGTGCACGCCCTTGGGGTGCACCAAGTTGTTTTTATTTTTTATTTTTTAAAAATATATTTTTAGGTCGGAGTCGAGTTGAGCTATATGTCCGTACAAGGCACATCTTATTTTGACAGCCCTATTGGTACTTTATCACATAATAGCTCTGTAGACAATCAGGTCTCGGCAGAGAATGTCAGTTGGAACCAACTCTTAAGATATGAGAGCCAACCATTAAGGTCTAAGAGAAAGGGGGCGTGATAGGGACAGCCACCATGGATGTTTCCCACTAGTGTGCTTGAAAATATGTGACCACAACTTTCATATGCTTCAAAATAATTTTGCACTTTGTATTGTCTGTTGCTGTTGACGTCAACAAGATTAGAATGAGATTCAACAAGATATATGTAAATTTTTCTTGCCAATGTTAAAAAAAAAAAAGAGAGAGTAAAAAGGTGTAAACTATATAATAAATAGTTATCAGTCAAATTATAAGTTTTTACCAATGGAATAAATATCACGCCTTATGAGATTTAAGTAGCAAAAGTCTATTTTAATTCAATAGCACGTTAAATGAAAAATATCAAACTATGAATAAAATGGCAGGTGGCAAAAAAATGAGTCCTAACTTTCACTTCAATACAACTAGAGTTTTATTTGAAAATTTATGTCATCACCATTATCATCATCACATTACATCGCTTTATTCCATCTATTTAGGGTCGACTATATGAATTCTGTCGTGTCATCTTAATCTATCCAATATCATATATGTGATAACCGTACCAACATCAAGTCCTTTCTAATTACATCAAACTATCTCATTTTAGGTCTTCTTTAATGGCTTTTAGTCTCTTCTATTCTAATTTTATCACATCTCTTAATTAGTCTTGAACTTGGATGACGATGTATATGACCAAACCATCGCAACTTATTCTCTTTAAATTTATTGTCAATAGGAGTTATACGTAAGTTTTTACGTATATATTTATTCTTAATTTTATCTTTTCTAATTTTACCATATATCTACCTTAACATCCTCGTATCAACAACACATAATTTTTTGCACATGATCTTTTTTCGTAATCCAACAGTTAAAACCATATACCATAATAAGTCTCATAGTCATCCTATAAAACTTAAAATGACATTTCATGTAGTATGCTTTAATTTGACAAATTCTAAAGCTTTTAGCTTTCAAAACGGACCTTCATTATTTTAATTTATTATTTAAATTCTCAATATTCTTATTAACTAGAATAATATTATTTGCAAACAACATACACTAAGGGATGTCACCATACAAGTATTTAGTACATCATCTATAATTAAAAAAAGAGATAAAGATTTAATGTTAACTCTTGATGTAATCTAATAGTAACAGAAAACTCATGCGTCTCAATAGCAATAGTCCTCACACTAATAGATAAGTCTTCTCATACATATTTCTAATTATGTAGATATATCTTTTAGATACTCTCATCTTCTCTAAAATCTATCAAATTAGCTTCTTGGTACATAATCATAAACTTTCTCTAAATTAATGAAGACTATGTATAAATATTTCTTCATCTTTTTATATTTCTTCATTAATTATCTCAATAGTAAAATAACTTCTATAGTACATTTACTAGGCATAAACCCGAACTGAATTTTCAAGATATTAGTTAGACGCTTGGACACTTCTGCACTATTCTCTCAGAGTTTCATAGTGTGGCTTATAAATTTATTTTCATGATAGTTATTGTAATTTTGAATATCTCTTTTATTTTTAAAGAAGAAAACCACAATACTTCTTCTCCAATCATCTTTCGTTCTCCTCTCTTTTAAATATGATTGAATAGTCTAATCAATCACGTAATACATATATAAGCTACATTTTTTCAACCTTTGATAGGTATGTCATCTAATTCAAGGGCTTTACCTATTCTCATCTTTTTTAGAGTATTTTCAACATTTGAAACTTTAATCCGTGAATATAATGATAATTAATTTACCCATTAGTATGATTAGTTATTTCACATGGATAACCTTCGAATTGATCTTCATTTAACAACTTCTCAAAATAAATGCTCAATCTCTCTTAATCTCACAATCTTCACTAGAATCTTGCCATCTTCACTCTTAATACATCTATTTTGATCTAAATCTTTACTCCTTTTGTTCCTGAATTTTGCAAGTTAAAATATGTATTTTTCACTTTCTCAAGTTTTTCTTATGATACAAATCTTAAAAAGTTTTTAACTACTCATGTATGTTAAATTTCAAAAAATAGCATACTTGCATAAATGTGCCGTTTCAGTGGTACAAATGAAATATTTATACATACCAAATGTGTTATTGCCGTGGTAATTTTGAAACATTATATATATTAAGAAAATTGGTAAAATAACGTAAGTATGACAGTTTTAAGATTTAACATATTAAAGTAGCTATAAAGTTGTCCCAATAATATACTCAACATAAATATGGACCACCACCACTTGAGCTCCTTGTCCTAGACCAGTCAAGCCGGGGGCACTGCAGTGGGCCCTAGTGTTTTGACCTTGCGAAGTCTCTATCCTTCCCCACTTTGAGTTTTGACTTTGGACACTTCAAATTGATCCAGACAGCCTTTGAAATTAGTCAAATTTCAAATATAAACATAATTCACAGGATAAAAACTCCCCTGAATACTCAGGAACCCTCCTCTTTTTTTCCATCTCTATATGTTCTCTTCCTCTTTTTTTTATTCTCTCATTGGGATCTTCCCCTCTTCAAGCAAACAAAATCTCACACTCTCACATAGCAATATCACCCATCACCACACCCCCCTCCCCCATCACCACACCCCAACCCAAAACCTCTCACCACCTTCCCACTGTGCGGTTTCCCTCTCTTCTCCTCACCGCTCTGCTTCCCCTCTCTGCCATGGCGGCCCCCAACATCGACATGTTGGTGGCATCGCTCAGGAGCTGCTCTCTCGGCGATGACGCGGCGCCGGCGTCACCCCCGGCAGAGGGGAATCCGGCGAACGATGGAGGCGCGGGCGACGCAGCAGCGGCGGGAGCGGGCGAAACCACCCTGGAACTAAACTCGGAGCTCGCCCTTCCATATCCCTGGCAGCAGTGCCTCGACCTCAAGGTCCACCCTCTCCTCTCCTCCCTCGTTTTCCCCTACTACCGATCGGAGAAGCTCTACGTACGTGTGTCAAAGCTGCCTCCTTTTTCCAATCTTTTTCTGATCTTTCGCATCCATTGCACTGTGTGATCCGACGATTAGGTGAAAGTGGGTTTAAACGTTCTTGCACCATATCTTCAGATTTGGGTGGTTTCATATAGATGTGATATCTCTGTGTTCATGTGAAGCAGCGAGAGAGGAAGAACACCGCGTAGGATGGGCCCTCGTCGGCTTCCTCTTCCTGTAGCATTATTCTTGCGTCCATTCCCACGTTTGCTCTCTTGTGATCCGGCCGCAGACGGGGAAGCTCTACTACATAAACTGGCACACCGGCGCGAAGTCCATGGAAGACCCGAGGAAGCTGGCAGGGATCCCCGGCGGCTGCGACTCCAAGGACGACGGAGATGACGCCGACGACGAGCGTGAGGGGGGCGAAGGAGGCGGCGGCGACGAAGACAAGAGCAGCTCAGAAGGGGAAGCTGAAGCTGCAACGGGCGAGAGGGGCGACGACGGCTGCGGGAACTGCTGCTGCTGCTCCTCCTCGTCTGCCTTGTCATCGTCGTCCACCTCGTCCTCGGCCTCGTCGAGGGTGGACGCCATGGAGGGAGGGACGGTGCTGGTGGCCGCCGGGTGCAGGGCCTGCATGATGTACGTGATGATAGCCAAGGGGGCGGAGGAGTGCCCCCGGTGCGGCGGGCGCGTTATATTCTTCGGCCGAAGCTGAGAGCAGATGAGGGACCACCGGCGCCGGAGGAGACGACGCGGGCTAGCTCGGGTTATTCATCCCCAACGCGGCATGGGGGACCATTCCACCGTTTGTTCACGGGGAAGGCGGGGAGATCAAGTGGTTGGGTTCTGGCCAGAATTCTGGGCTTTGCATGTTGTTGTTCCTCGCTGCTTCGCTTCTCTCTTGCAACATGGGAGGTTTGCGTCGCCACTGGAGTTGCAGAGGGTAGCTCGCAAGGGCTGCGTGAAAGTTGAAGGTAAAAGGAGAAGAAAAGAGAGCAAAATTAGGAACCTGTCGTGGATTGTATTTGCAATTGTTCTTATGTTTAAGCATCTTATTGGTTCCTGTAACTTCTGATTAGGGTTTTTGTCACATCGATGTGTGTGTGTGTGTGTGAGAGAGAGAGAGAGAGAGCGGGTGGCTGGGGAGAGGGAGACAAGGGAGAGGCGTGAGAAGTGAGCAGAGCCCGACGAAGGAATCTTTACTCGGGCTGGCAGAGAGGAATCTGGGCAGAGCGAGCTGCAGGAAGGAGGGGCCGGGGAGAGAGAGAGAGAGAGAGCGAGAGAGGCTACAAGGGTAACATCCTCTATTTGCTAACATCTAGAAAACATATGCTTAAAATTTGTTACTCTCTTTTAATAGATAATAGTTAACTATGAAAACATTGGCATATATAGTTCTTATCAAGGTTTTACGAATACAGTGGTTATGATGATGACCATGCATGGGTAGGGATTTATACAAATGAAATAATATGAGTGAATAGTAATTCTATCCATATTCTGATCCTTAAAACAAGAAATCTATCTTTAACTTTATTCTTATCCTTGACTACTTGCATCCTTATTTTAATTTTATCTTTTGAAGTTATCAAAAACGAAAGAAAGACAACGCACATAATTTTCTTCCATCTCTCTTAGAATTTTTACAATTTTACATCGGATTGAAGTGAAGGAGTTAGTAAGAAGCATCTCACGCCTGTGAAGAAGAGGAGGGATAAACTAAGAATCTTAATTTAGAGGAAGAAGACTCTGAAGATGGTGAAGTCAGAAAAGTACAAGGCGAAGGAGAGCATCTTGGCCAAGCTCAACATAGACACCATAAATTGCAGGCTTGCAGCTAGTGGCGGACGCAGAAACTTTGTTCAGTGGGGTCACTTAGATCATTATTAAATATATTGATATTTTATTTTTATTATATTAAATAAATATAAATATATTTTAATCATTATAAAAATGATATACTTCAATAAAAATGATACATTTCGTTGTGAAGAATTTTTTCTTCTAAATACACACAATGATTTTTTTATTAAATCATAAATAAAAAACATAATATTATGTAAAAAATTCAGTAAAATTGAGTTCCGAATGAGACTGGGTTTTTATGGGTCATCTAAAAAATTCAGTGGGATCCCTTATATCTAAATTTGAAATTTATCTTATTAAATTAAGACTCTTCTAATCAAATTTTAAAATTTCAGTAAGGTCCTAGGACCCCACTGAAATGAAATGAGCTGCATCCGCCACTGCTTGCAGCAATGCAAATCTGAGCAAGCAGATTGAAAGGCATAGAAGCTCGTGAGGCTATGATGCACCTGATGCAATGCAAACTCAACATGATGCTTGCCATCCATTTTGATTTGTCCAAGTTTGTCAATGTACATGTACCCTGATCAACTCTTGGTTTCTCGAAGAGGAGGATCCCTTGGCGGAGGATGTGTGAGGCTTCAGGCAAGGGGGTTGGAGATTAGCTTTTCCATGCATGCCAAAGAATCCAAACTTGAGATTTTAGAGGGGGATATTTGACACTTCACATAGTTTAGCCCCTGTTTGGCAATCAAATAAGTAGGTGTACTCGGTCATTCTTGTTAAATACCGTTTCGCAGTTGGAATATTCGAGGGGATCGAATATTTCGTCAGAGGGCATAATAATTGAGTGATATCTATTTGGAGTCTCCTTCTAAATATATAAAAAAAGAGGTGGAATATTCCACCTTCTTATTAAAAAAATATTTATTTTTTTCATCTTTTTGTCAAATAGAAACTTACGAATGAAATAATAATCCGTACATGAAAAGATATCATTCCCCCTATTTATTTCATTGCCAAACGGGAGCTAAGAGTTTTAAGTCTTCCAAATGATTACTTTGATCAATGGTTCTCGTGAAACAGTTGTTATACTATGAGTTACTTAAAATATATAACGTACTGACGAATGATCAAGCTACAAGATATGATGGAAAGAATTATGTTCTTATCCTTATTCTAATTAAACAGAAAGGATAAGGATAGTATTCTTATCCTTAAATATATATCTACGTAAATCATATAAGCTTTCAATAAGGGTATATATAAGTATTTCGGATTTAAATTTTTTTTTTTCTATTTTCAGACCTGATTACATTATGCAATATATGAGGAAATATGGCAAAATCATTTTATGATTCTTGACGATATGTTTTAAAAACAACTATTCAATCATTTGATAGGATGGCTACTTGAACGTGACAAATCGATCTCTTGCTCCGTATGTTGTTTGGTATTCTTCTGTACTAGAGGTAACAAATGATTAAGGCATTAAAATCTTTAACAAATTATAATCATTTTGAAATAGACTAAACGATATACCCAAAGAGAGGGGAGTGTTGGATTCTCTTTATAATTTCTCTGGAGGCTACTTTTACATAAATTGCGAGAGGGGAAACAATGATCAAGTGTTTAAAATGACAAATGTATAAGAGTATTAAGATCATGCATCTTCTTCTAAAACAAATAAGAGCAATAAGAGTAAAATAATATCTCTATATATGATTTATAATCCAATAGAACATGAATGAAATTTTGAACATAAATTGTCATCGTTAAAAATTGTACCTTTTAAAGTCTTTAAAATTAAGAGACTGCAAATAATCCATGATCCAATCTTATTTCCAAAACTCACCCACATGAGAAAAGAGCTTTTCCATGATCCAAGCTTTTATCAAGTAGTTCCATTCTTTCCTTCTCGAAGCCTTAGCCGATGTCAATCTATCCATTGTAAGTTAGTGGCCTTTTGAGTTAGGAATCAAGAAATTTGATAATTAATATATGAAGATAAATGTATGGTTTACTCTTTTTACTGCACGATTTGTCACTTTAATCTCAGCTATCTGATTTTACGATCAAGTAAATGAGATATGAGAAAACTTTGACTTAAATTTGACACTTAATTTCTTCTATTATTAGATTTTCAAATCAAATAGTGACAAAAAGAGCAAAAAATAGTAACATAACGTTCATCTTTTATGAGGTTCTAACTTGAAATTTGGCGTATTTGCCAGCAGTCAGAAACGCTTTGAACTCGATGGGTTAAAGATATATGTACAAGCTTTGCAAACCAAGCCTACAGGACATTTGTCCTTTTACCGAGCCTTGACAACCAAGTTTGTAGCATACATTTACTGCAGCCTTTACCTGGATGTATCCTTGGATTTTCATAGTTTTCACAGAGAGAATACTTCGGAAGCTATGTAATTTTTCGGTTTCCCAGTAAATAAAATATTGTTTAGTGGAGCATGCTGGAGAAGTGCTAACTAATATAAATATTCAAAATTAATTGGGTCCACTCTCCTCCAATAAACATTCATATTCAAATAGAGAATAAAATTAACCTTTAACTAGAGTTTTTACCAAACAAATCTTAAGTTTTGATCCCAAGAGTAGTACTAAGACTGGTCGGATGATTCTCCTACCATCCAATGTTTATCTCCCAAAGCCCCCATCTTCATATCATAGTCTTAACTTCTAGGAGTAATATTTACTGCATGACCTTAAAGTATTGTAGTTGCAATTGCCGATCAAGTCATCATATACAATGTTGTCGCTGCACCTCTCAATAGGTAGTGTAGAAGAATTTAAACATCATATACCATCCGGCCGTATGAACAGACAGTAATTATAAATGTTATATCCTAAGAGCATTGTAGCGAGTATTACTTAACTTCTGGATGGATCCAAGTCCATCACTCATCGATTCAAGGACAGGTTACTGTAATATCGGTCTGACCCATGAAGTCTAGTCTACTAAAGATGTATTTGGCAAATTTTTAGGCCATATTTGAGGTGACTTTAATGAGAAGTTTTTTTTAACTTCCATATAGTTATTTTAAGAAAAATAAATTCGATCTCAAAATCATTTATATAATATTTTAGTTATATATTTTTACTTCTAATATAAACTACAAAGTGGAACTTTCAAGATTAAAGGAAAAGTAAGGTTGTTAAGAAGCATTTGACATTTTTAACCATCCAAAATTAATTAGAACTATTGTCAGCCGAATCTTTTTCATATAGAAGACAGAAAGCAAAAATATCTTTCACTTAGAAGTTTTGTCAAATGCATCCTTAATTGGAAATTGTGGACTTCCACTTTTGGTATAAAAAACAATAAATAAAAGTGGCTATAATTAATTTCAGATAGTTATAATGGTCAAATCTTCTCTAACAATTCTGTTTTTGTTCTCGATGGTTTAAAAACCTCCAACTTAGAAATTTTAATTAAAACTCAGAATTAAGCATTATTAAATAGCTTCTGAAAACTAATTCCTAATCCGCAAAATAAACCAGAAACTTAAAAGTACTTTCAAGTGAAAACTGCCCGTAAACACAGCTTTTCCCCATTGGCTAATCACTGGGACTACTCTCTCTCTCTCTCTCTCTCTCTCTCTCTATTTGTGTGTGTGCCTACTTTACTCTACAGACAAAACCCTAACACTGCCGCGGCAGCACAGTCTCAGGCCAACCTTCTGCCCACAAGCCAGAGAGCTTTGTAGCCTCAGTACACCTTTCAGCCTCCCAAACACATGGGTCCCTTACGCCTTCTTCCATTTATGCTCTTGCTCCCATGGCAGCTAGCTAGCCCCATCCTGTTGGCCAGACCAGAAGCATACCCCTAATGGTTAAAGCTGCAGCCTCGCTCCTTGGAGAAGAAGAAGAAGATGGCGTTTTCAGAGGATTCCAGGGCTCAGACAGAGCGTTGCAACGCCTCTCGCCGCCGTTGCCGGTGCCTTCAAAGGCGGCCTGGCGGGTTTCAGCTGCAGTCGCCTCTGTTCGTCATGAGGCAGCTGGCTGGCTGCACACTTGCACAGGGAATTCCACAAGCGTACGGTCTAGGGAGCAAATACGCCTGCGGCCACAGCCGCTGCCAGGGGGCGTGGACAGCCTACATGTCGGGCGCATATGCCTGGCCTAGGGCGGACTGTGACATGATTCCCAGAAAAAAATTAGACTCGTTCATTCGCTTCTGACCCAAAGTTTGGTTACGGAGATTTGAATGTGTTTTAAATTTGGGGAACTCTCAGTGCACACCAGCACATCACAATATATATATATATTCTTATTAAATTTAGTTATCTTCTTCTTCTATATTTTCTCTTTCCTCTTCTCTCTCTCATGCACACTGATCTGATTGAGATAAAAAAGAATATCTGAATTACTTGTAGAAATCAAAGTAAAAGCTTGGCTTAGTTAGCGTGAATTTTTTTTTATAATGTCACATGTATATCATAATAAAATTACATTCTATGTTAAGTTGCTCTTCTCTGAGCCTTTGAAATAATGAGTAAAATAAGTTATACTATATTCATATTTTATCTACTAAATAGTTTTAACATATCTTCACGTCAATCGAGTTAGATTTGATCACACAGACAATGGCAAGTAACTACTACATACTCTGAAAATATAATCATAATGTTGGTATCATAAGGATATCACATGATACTTACTCAACACACCATTTTCCATCTAATTAAATGACGCTTAAGATTAATATTATGATATCATTTTTATCACTTTGTTTCCATTTTTCACTATCTAATTTAATGCCTTGACTCGGTTTGAGTCGGTTAAGTAAACGAGTCGAGCTCAGACTTGAGTGAAGCTCGATTGACTAAATGAGCTAAGTCTCAGCTTAATGGAACTCGTCTCAGTTGGCTCAGATGCAAAATACATTTTATTATTTATAAATTTTATTTAAAAACCCACCAAAGAAGTAACTCAACTCGCCCCATTCACCCCGTGAGTTAGATTATGCACGCAGTTTACTTTAGCTGGCAGAGAGAAAATATAAATCCAGCAGGAAGTTTTAAACTTCCTATACACTGCTAAAACTCCCTCCAACCTGTGCATTGCACATGCTTATGCAAGGTTAGGGTTGCAAGTTGTTCATGTTAATTAGTAATTCAATTCATCTCTAATAATGTGAAATTCGATTCAATCTATAAAATTATGAATTATATTAGTATGAATTATATTAGTATATAGGTTAACAATCTTCACCCGCACCTTCCATGGATCGGATTATAGATTGTGCTTTGTTGGATTGGAGATTCGTGCGATCTGAATCGGGCGGCTAGAACTTCTCTAAATCACAAAGATCTCTCCACCACTCCTGCAAAACAGACATTAAGTCAGAGGAGACTCTAGTTTCAATTTGGGAGAATCCTCTCCGATGCCTAAGTTAGGACGTAGAAGAGAGCAAAGGTACCAGTAGTAAAGTTTGAAGCTTAAGACGTACCTTTTGAGTTTTCTGGGAGGCTCCCTTTATAGGGATAGTTAAAAGTAATTGGAGAGTCTGCAGGGGGGACGTATAAAGTAAGTTCGATCCCGTCCCAGGGCGGGGTGAGATTCTAGCTTCCTTATCTGGTGCTGGTTTCCCTCATTAGCAGATTAGAGAAAGATTCGAAAAGGACTTCCTTCGTCAGAAAGTCACCCCACGTCGTGCAGGACGTTGGGATCTGTTTCAGATTCAAAAGCCTCCCGCGAGAATTTGTTCACATGGGTCGGGAGGACCTATTGGGCCTTGACAAGAATGTTGGGCGCCTCTTATCCGATCGACCCACTCAGTATATGAGTTAGACTGAATCGAGTCCTCTCAAGCTCAAACTAATATGTCTTGATTCGCTCCGATCTGTATGTGCTTATGGATTAGATCAGATATTCCAGTTACAAACTCGCGGATATATGCTCCGATCTGCATGTTATAAAGAAATTATATTTAAATTATTTAACATTATATTTAATATTATGAGAACTATTTGATCCATGTTCTTTTGATGCACCCAATAGCTTATTTGAGATGAATATGAATTGGTTATAAATTCGAAATGAATTTAGACTAATTGTGACTTTCTAATTACTTTATAATCTTGATTAAAATGCCATTTTAGTGTCAAGTTAACTAAAACCCTAAGATTTTAATATATATGTGTATTAAATTTATTTATTTTAAAACATATCGATAGGTTAGATTAAACATATATCTATATGTTATTATGTATAAATTTTAATCTTCAAAGTATTCATTTTTAATATCTATGACCTGGTGTAGAACCTGTTTCAAATTGCACTCGCTCTGATGCACGACAAAATGGATTACATGTGGATTATGATGGCCCCTGATCAAAAGTGTGCCACTCGCAGATGAGAAAAAAAATAATTATAATCCGATCCGATGTTATCCATAAAAGGATTTTGATCAAAAGTTCATCCCCTGACCTGTAATGGGTCGCATGTGGACGAGGGTATCCATGCTCTGCTCCAACTCATTTGCAATCCTATGCAAGGCTCTTGGGAAGGACTTCTTAGTTCTGCATCGGGTAGAACTTTTACTTCCCTCCCCCTAGGCATTATAAATTCAAATGTAGAGTCTCCCTTTGTCTTATTCCACTTATCCGGTCTGACTGGCTCAGCACCAAATGAAATTGGACGATCTGGCTCAGACTTGACTCGAGTTCGATTTATTTTTTTTCGAGCCGAGCTCAAATTTGGCTTGGGACTGAATTAAAGTTCGAGCTCGGCTTGCGCTCGAAATTTTTTTGCCAAACCAAGCTTAGTGCCATCCATCACGTTGTGGGTTGCTAGATCAAAATCCAACGGCTCGCTGGTTCCGCGGAACATATAATTGCGTAGAACCGATTGGGCCCCCACCGAGATGCAGTTCAGCCATTTCAACTGTGGACCGTATCTCAGCAAATCTCTATATAGAATACGGCCTTGACCTCAAATATGGCCAGACCTATTCCAACGCAGGGCTGAACATCTTCCCGTTGTGCACACCCCTTAGCCAACAACAACCACCCACTTACCCCGTCACCCCAAATTTAGGCGCTCCACAACAAATTCTTTTCTTTTTGTGTTTTGAAATTTGAATAGTTGTAAGGTGTGCAGGTTATACAGTAACACTCCTATATATATATATATATATATATAACAGAGACTCTTACGCATAAGAATATAACTTAATTTTTTGTCCGTATCCCAATGTAATGTGTCGTCAGATCTTTCGCAAGTGTGTACTTCTCGCTGAAAACGGCCCCATCATCTGAGGGCACGACCAGCTGATGAATTCTTCCGGTACACATTCGGAGCCAGCTTTTACTGGTCCTTTATTGCGAAGGAGAGGACCCATTAACGCTTGGAACCGTTCTGCACTGACGGTCCCTGGATCCAATCAAGCAGTACCATTCATTCTCAGCTCAACGGCTCTGCTGGTGTCGTCGGCCACTCACCGTCGCTCTCTCCTGACAAGTGAGTCCGGATTCCGGAATACGGATCCGAACACGTCAGCATCTCTAATCCTTGCTCCTCCCACCAATTCCACTGCAACTCGCAGGCGGATTTCGCGATTCCGGCGAGCTGCGGTGCTCGGCATCCATGGAAGGCCACCCCGCCGCCGGCGCCGCCCCGCCCGAGCACCAGGAGGGCGGCAGCGATGGCGCCGCCGCCCCTCTCCACGCAGGCGAGGACGACAACGGGGATAGCTCCGCCGCGGCGGCGAGCGGGGGAAGGCGGCGGCGGAGGGGGACGCGGGAGCTGATAGAGTCGATATGGGAGGAGAACCAGGGGCCCTTCGTGGGCATGGAGTTCGACAGCCGCGAGGCCGCCCACGTCTTCTACAACGAGTACGCCCGCCGCGTGGGCTTCGGCACCCGCGTCGGCTCCGTCCGCTACTCCCAGCGCACCCACGCCGTCATTGCCCAGTCCTACGTCTGCGCCAAACAGGGCTCTGCCAAGCCCGGCAAGGCCCCCGCCGCCGCCGCCACCGACCACCCCTCCTCCACGGGTAGGGAGCCCCGTCGCCGCATCTCCATCCGATCCGGCTGCCGCGCCCTCATCTCCCTCAAGAAGAGCGACGATACCGGCAGGTGGGTCGTCTACCGCGTCGAGAAGCACCACAACCACCCCCTCGTCTCCCCTGAGAACGTCCGCTACATCCGCTCGCACAAGCCTTTCTCCCTCTCCCGCGGCGCCCGCCACTTCTTCCACCCTGCCCCTCCCCCTCCGTGGGACGCCGCCGCCGCCGCCGATCCGTCGCCGCCTTCCCCAACCCCGTTGCCGCAGGAGATCTCCAACTCCAGCTCCAACTCCGACCCCAAGCCCTGGCCAGCCGAGCAGGAGTGGAACTACATGCGGATCGGCCGGCGGCGGATCGTGGGGAGCGAGGCCCAGGGCTTCCTCGGCTACTTCCGGAGGCGGCGGGCGGAGAACCCCGCTTTCTTCTACGCGTTGCGCGTCGACAACGACGGGTGCGTGAGCAACGTCTTCTGGGCCGACCCGAAGGCGCGGATGGCTTACAGCTACTTCGGCGATGCGGTGGTGTTCGATACGGTCCACAAGTATCCCCATTTGCCGCTTGTGCAGTTCGCCGGGGTGAACCACCACGCGCAGCCGGTGCTGTTCGGCTGCGCGCTGCTGCTGGATGACTCCGAGGAGTCCCTACTGTGGTTGTTCAGGACGTGGCTGGAGGCGATGTCCCGGCGGCACCCGTTGTCCATTACAATGGTCACCTGGGAAGAGGCGGTGAGGGCGGCGGTCGCCGATGTATTCCCCGTCACCCGGCGCCGACTCTGTAGGTGGAATGTGTTGAGGGAATGCAGGGAGAAGTTGACGTACGTTTATCAGGTTTATCCCACTCTTGAAGGGGAGCTTCGTAGATGTGTAGACGAGGCTGAGGGCATTGAGGAATTCGAATCACTTTGGAGGGAATTGATGGGTAGGTATTGTCTGGAAGGGAATCAATGGCTTCAGTATTTGTATGGTATTCGCCAGGAGTGGGTCACAGCATACTTGCAAGATGCGTTCTTTGGGGAGGTGGCTACTATGTTGGGTCAAGTTGAAGGTAGAAGGTCATTCTTTGATGGGTACATGAGTGCAGAGACCACTCTGCAAGATTTTGTGAAACAGTATGAGAAAGTGCTGGAGAGTTGTTTTGAAGAGGAAGCGGAGGCGGATTTCGATACAATGCATTCGACGCCCATCCTAAAGACACCATCCCCGATGGAGAAGCAAGTGGCTGGGCTTTATACTAGGAAGATTTTTACAAAATTTCAAGAGGAATTGGTAGAAACCTTCGCTTATACTGCAGATAAGATTGAGGATGATGGTGCCAACAGTAAGTTTAGAGTGGCCAAATTTGGGGAAGAGTGGAAGGAACACATTGTGATGTTCGATGCCCTTGAAAGGAATGCAACTTGTAGCTGTCAGATGTTTGAATTTTCGGGTATCCTCTGTAGGCATGTACTTACAGTCTTTAGAATTGCAAATGTTCTTATGCTCCCTTCTCAATACATCCTGAAGCGGTGGACTCGGAATGCCAAGACTGGGGACGTCCTAGATGATTACAGTACCGAACTACGTGGAAACTCTCGAGAATCCTTGACTTTACGGTACAACAATCTGCGCCACCTAGCTATTAATTTTGTAGAAGAAGGGACTAGTTCTATAGAAATCTATGATGTGGCAATTTCGGCTCTTCGAGAAGCTGCAAGTAAAGTTTCAGCTGCCAAGAAAAATTTCATGAGAGTTCCACGCAAGAAGGGCAATGATGGAAGCAGTGAAGCTGTAAATATGAATGGTATAAATGCTACATAGGATGCTTAGGATTCACTTAACTACCTCCAGTGTTAATTAGTCTTTCTAGAGGTGAGCTCCATGTTTGTGAGGCAAGTTTCTGTTTTGCTTTAGTTGCATTGAAAACACATGCCTGTGCTCAAACTTTCTGATGACAGTATACAAGGCATTGAATTTTTTGTACAAATTCATTCATCGTTTGTAGCCTTGGTTGGTTTCTGCACCACCGCCAATGGAGCATTCTCTTTTATTTGGATAGTCTTAATCTCTGATAATTTTGTTCATCTACCTAGTGTCAGTCAGGAAAATGTTACACATTTCAAGTCAGTTAATGCATTGCTGATGAGGTATTTTCTTTTAGTTAGAGTCAGCCTTAGTCATTAACTAGTCTTGACTCTTGTATATCAATCTGTTGTCAGTCATTAGGTAGGCATTCTTCAGCAACAAAGCAAACGGTTGGCAATGATATATTTGCTGTCACCATTTCCATTAAACATGGTGCTTGATGGATTTGTCAGTGGTAGCAGCTGCTGCTCTAGCTTAAAAAAGTGATGGATATTGCATGCAATGTGAACCAATAATTCATGTAGGTGCCCACCAAGTGTCATTGCCTGCAATATCCTCTGATCAGTTGGTTCTTCATGACAACCAGAGCACCTTTGGAAACCCTTGGTACTTATCCTCCACTGTAAAATGGTAACTATGGGGATCCATTATGCTCGACAAAGTTAGGCTTTTCCTTTGACTTGGAATACGGTGTTAGACTGGGAATGATGTAGCAGATGAACAGATTAATGAAGAAAGGGTCACTTTAGATAGGGGGAGACAGGAACCAATGATTTGGTTGGGGGGGGGGGGGGGGGGGGAGACGGACTCAAGTTCTTAACACTGAGAGGTGAGAGGTCAAAAAGGAAGAAGACTATGGGGGCTGCGTGGTGTGATGAGGAAAGCATGTTATCTCGATAAAAAGACACCAGTTGCCTGTAGGCACCAAAAAATGGCCCTGTATTCAACATGCAAACAAAGGCATGCCCCTGATGTACCACAGACCGAAATAAATGGCGAAAGGAAAAATGAAAAATAAGAGTGACAGATGGGAGATCTTACCCTCACTCCATGGTACATCTGGCCTGGATTTAAGACACTGGTCTATATGCGTGAGGCCAAAATTATGATGAGATGAGATTGTTTGCACCCTTGTACGCATGCACCCAATACTCATTATGAGTTACAGCTCAGTTTTGGCCCCATGTAAAAAGAAGAGGGAGGGCAAAAACTTTTTCCATTTTTAATTTAACAAAATCTCTCAAAAATCAGTATTCAATTTTTTGACATTCATACGCCCAGTTTGACAATGGTCAAGGTCACTTCAAGTCCATTACTTGCCATGTTATATGTATAGTAATTGTTAACTTCTTAACTTCATTTCTGATCATACTATGGCATGTGAATATTAGAGTCCTTTGAAGCATTTGTGGACCATCTGTACTGAAAACTTTGATTTCACTTCTTGTCCCCAACTGCAAAAATGTGCTTGAATGTTCATTTGCTCTCCATATGCTGTGATCTGGACATAGAATGCAAGACAGTGATGCAACAGTACAGGTTTTCGATCCTATTAGGTTTTATTTGATTACCCGCCTGCATCTGCCGCTTACTTGAGGTGAGCACCTGGCCCTGTTAGTTCAGACACCTCCCCTGGACCTGTTATGTAAGGCTTCTCACCTGGCTAGCCGCCTATTCTGCATGCCACTCAACTAGCATTGCACTTTTCATCCTTTCCTCATATTCCTCTTATAACCACCAAAATGTGATGCCCACAAATGAGGCATCTTCCTAGTTTAATTAGTAACTGAGCCTGAAGAAACTGGACTCAGTGCCAATTGCCTGTGTGACCTAAAAGCAAGATTATTAAAAGATGCTTGCTCATCTTCTATTGTGCAGATGCTGTATCATATACTCTTAACAAGGTTTTAGAGTTATGAGCCTGGCTCTGATGGGGTGGTTGGCTTATGACTCCACCTGAGGATGCAAGGTCTCAGTTCAGCACCCACGAGAGCCTAGACAGGGATGTGATTAATGGCTTGTTTTAGTTTTTTTTGGCCTAGGGGCTTAGTGGCCTGGGAGCCTTGCTGTGGGAAGGCCTCTTTTTTTTTTTTTAATTGATTGTTCGAAACGGGAGAAAAGGGAGATTAGTTGCAGCCTTGCAGGTGAAGGCATTCCAGGTTCATGGTGACCGTAAAAAAAAGGTGACCATAGGAAAAAGATAGGTATAGACAAGGCATTCCATATCCAGAATAGTTGTAGGGAAAAGATAAATCGGGAGATATTTTCAGCATTACAAATGTAGAGGGTGAAGTCATACTTGCGAGATGGTTGGTGCAAAGTATCTATTTGTACCGGTACCTCTTGTGATAGATCAGGGAATGTCTCCAATATTGTTGGATTATCATGGAAGAACATGTTACCTTCGTAGCGTGTTCGTCTCGTCGCGATGAAGCGGAAGCGTCCCCTCGTCGGTGCAGAGCGGCTACCAGAGTCGCCCGCGATGTCCACGCGCCAAATCCTAGAAGCTTCGGGTGATTCTTCCAAGAGAGAGAGGAATAGAAGAGAGGGAGGAGGAGGAGGAGTTCACATACGTTGGTCTTCTTTCTATATGCACTCATATATATAGAGAGAGACTCTTAGAGAGTCCCTACACATTAGGGCTTTCTTCCTCCACGTCCTTATCTAACTTGGGATAGCTATCCAATGTAGATGCTTATCCTCTTAATCCTCCAATAGGATTAACATCTCCCACTCAGACACATTGGACATATCACAATAGTATCTCCTCTTGTAACTCTTCCTTTCATACAGGAAAATGGCGTGTGCGACCAAACGAGAATGATATGTAAGTGAGGAGTGTTATATTAAGTTATCACCATACTAACATAACACTGCAACTCCAAGTCTCGTCTCATACCCCAAATCACAAGTTCACACCAAGTTAAGAGGATCTGATCCCTCTGAGATCTCCTCCTTAACATCTCAAAATCAACATTTCTGTACTCATAATTATGTTGGACACTTCCATCATAACCGCTGGCCAGCAATGAGTCAGAATGACATCGGTGTGATACAAGTCAGTTTTTCCTACGCCATACATGTCAATCTGCTTTGACTTAACTGCTTTCCTAAACATGCTCCGCTGGACCGCATGATTCATGGTCCTTGGAAAAACGTGTTAAAGTAGTATCATCAAGTGTCCAGTTCGTGACAAGGTGCATAGTCCCAAAGGGCATAAAAAAAGGCAGAGGCTTTACACAGTGACGAAGTAGGGATCCATTCAGTCACTCATCTGAAGGTTGAAAAAGAGATAGCACAGATAGTATGATCATTATGTTATGGTGGAGCTCATAGTAGGATTGGCCACGCTCATACACCATATAAATCTGTAACCCTGTGCTCCACTAAGCACATCCAGGTTGCCCATATGGCCCTCATCAGATTCAGCTATCAACAGGTTACATGGTTAAGCCCATGTTTGACTGATTGTTTTCAATCAGTTTCATCTTAACCATCTGCTAAGGCGATTTCGACTCTTATCACGTTCCCACTGAACGCTGGAAATATACACTCTCACTGAGTACACAGTTTACAGAGTCTATCTCATCATGCTCGCTCTGATAGTAACATGACGATCATCCATGTGAGTGGACCGATTAAAACCTGGTGACCAATACATTCACATTTAAAAAAAATAAGTGCACTAATAATACAAAGAAAATACTCATTTTTTATTGCATAAAATGGTGTCCATTTATAAAAAGAATCTAGATCCTTCTCAGTCTTAAACCTTCAATATGTTTGAGAAACGCAATTCTCACAAGAGGTTTGGTCAAAGGATCTGCAAGCATCTCACTAGTAGAGATATATCTAAGGACCACCAACTCCTGCGCAATGATGTCTCTAATGAAATGGTAACGAGTGTCAATATGCTTTGACTTTCCGTGATACTTGGAATCCCTCGTGTAGGCTATCGCGACCATATTGTCGCAATAGACCATAACAACATCTTCTGCATGTGCTGTGACATCCAAGCTCACCAAGAATTGCCTTAACCAGATGGCTTCCTGGACTGCAGCAGTGCAAGCAATGTGCTCAGACTCCATCGTAGACAAGAGACACATGTTTGTTTCTTACTGCACCAAGAAATAGCTCATCCTCCAAGTACGAATGCATATCCCGAAGTGGACTTGCGCTCATCTCTGTCAGCTGATCCATCGGCATCCGAGTATCTGGTCAATCTAAGGCTCCCACCATGATAGCACAGAGCGAGGTTCTCAGTACCTCGTAAATATATGAAAATTCTTTTCACTGCTTGCCAATGCGCAGTTCCAGGATTACTTTGATATGTACTAACCATGCCAACTGCAAAACAAATGTCGGTACGAGTGCACATCATGGCATACATAAGGCAACCGACTGTATTGGCATATGGAACATCCTTCATTCGTTCTTTCTCTTCCTCTGTATTGGGACATTGATCAATGCTAAGAACTGAGCCCATCTCCATTGGAGTATCTATAGGTTTGGCTTTATGCATCCGGAAGCGTTCCAAGATTCTCTTTATGTAAGTCTCTTGAGACAAACTAAGAAGTCTCTTGAGACAAACTAAGAAGTCTCTTGGATCGATCCCTATGGATCTTTACTCCCAGTATATAATCAGCCTCACCTAAATCCTTCATCTCGAATGCGGAGGATAACCACTCTTGAGTGGTTTTGATTAACTCCAAATCATTCCTGGCTAGTAATGTATCGTCAACATATAAAGAGAGAATGAGAACACTTTTCTTAACTCTCTTCACATAGACACAGCGATCCTCTTCGGTCATTTTGAAGCCAATCGAAATGATTGCTTGGTGAAACCGATAATACCACTGTCTAGACGACTGTTTGAGACCATATATAGAACGTTTCAGGTGGCACACTTTGCGTTCTTGTCCTTCAGCTTCAAAGCCCACAGGCTGAGCCATGTAGATTTCTTCGTCTGGAACAATTCCCAGTCTAGATGTGCGACTATAGCCAGGATTAGGAGAATAAAAGTAAATCTCACCACTGGGGAGAATGTTTCTTCATAGTCTATTCCCTCTAATTGGGCATAGCCTTTCGCCACGAGTCGGACTTTATATTTATCAATTGATCCATCAGCCTTACGTTTGACTTTAAGAACCCATTTGTTCCCAATAGCCTTACGTCTAGGTGGTAGATCAACTAACTCCCATACTTCGTTCTTAGCCATTGAGTTTATTTCTTCCCTCATTGCAGTTATCCACTTTTCTGAGTCAGGTGAGGTCATTGCTTCCTCGTAGGATGCAGGTTCATCAGCATCTACAGAAGTGCATATGAATGATTCCTCTTCAATCGTGAAACGACGTCGAGAGATATGTCCACGTTGACTTCTACGAGGTAAAAAGTTAAGTGGTTCACTCCCACTGTCCATTGGAACACTCCCACTGTCTTCAGCAACTTCTGGGATAAGCCTAATTCTCTCCATGCTGGAAGACATAATGTTCTCATCAGGATCTTGCAACTCATATAACTGTATGTCCTGCCTGACCTCTCCTATTGTTGGATAATCTCCCTCAAGGAAGATTACATCTCGGACCTCTTTCTCAGTCATTCCTCCATCTGGATGTTCACTATACATCACATAGTCCTTAGATTGCTCAGGGTACCTTATGAACACCTATTTGCTAGCTCTATGACCCAATTTCCCATACTTATGGGAAGTACTGTGAACATATCCAGCTAATCCTCACGGATGTAAATCCTTCAAATGAGGTTTTTCGCTTTTCCATAGTTCGTAGGGAGGTGAAGGTATTGATTTAAAAGGCGCTCGGTTTAGGATAAAGGCAACAATCAATAGTGCATCCCCCCAGAAATTTATTGGGAGGTTAGCTTGTGTCATCATTGATCGAACCATCTCCATAAGAGTACGATTCTTCCTCTCTGCAACATCACTTTGTTGTGGAGTATAAGGAATGGTAAGTTGTCTGCGAATTCTTTTCTCTTCACATAACTCTTTGAACTGATCTGAGAGATATTCTCTGCCTCTATCAGTGCGAAGAGTCTTAATGCTCCTCTGTTTATCATTCTCTACCTCAGCCAGAAAACTCTTAAAACAGGTTAAGGCCTCTGAGCGATGGATGAGAAGATATACTGAACCATAGCGAGAATAGTCATCTGTGAAAGTGATAAAATAAGATTCGCCATGACGTGCCCTCATATTTTAGGGTCCACATATGTCTGAGTGGATTAGCTCTAGCGGGCAAGAGGCCCTCTTGGCCTTCCCAAATAGCTTTCTGCAGGCTTTTTCTAGTCAAACATGGTTCACAAACAGGGAGATTCACTTTAGTGAGAGGCCCCAATAAGCCTACTCGAGTCAATCGGCTCATTCTCTCTTGTCCTATGTGCCCCAATCTCGCATGCCACGATACAGAATCAAAAAGAATATCAGAAGTAGATGCGATTAAAGAGATAGAATTATTATTTTCTAAATCCATGACAAACAAATTGTCTTTTAAATGACCAAAATTATAAAGACTCTTATCGTAATAAAGAGATACTGAAGTCCCTTAAAAATTGAAAGAATAACCCAAACGTAAAAGTGCTATAACTAAAAATAGATTACATCGAACACCAGGTGCATAAAGCACATCATGTCACAGTAGAATGCGTCCAATTCGCATCTTCAGCTGGTACGAGCCAATTCCAAGGACTTCTTCCTGAGCGCCGTTCCCCATAGTGACGTGTTGGCTGCCAGTTAGTATTCGACGATAATCTATGAATCCGACTCGCTCACGAACTATGTGGCAGGTTGTTCCTGAGTCTACGATCCAATGAGAGACCGTATGAGCAATGAAAATATTAGAGCACACATAAATAGGATTACTAGAGGCGGGACAAACCTTCTTTGGCTCAGTGCACTCATTGGCATAGTGTCCCATCTTCTGACAGTTAAAACATTTGACTTTGCTCAAGTTTTTCTTTCCTCGCTTTCCTCGTTTATCCTTTTGATTATTTTGCTGTCCCCATTTCTTTTCAGCCTTTTGCTGAAAATTGTTGTTCTTCTTGGTCCAGTTTTGCTTGGGCCTCTTTACCTTAGGCTTATTGGTATTAGCTACCAATGCACTGTGACGGGTCGTCTCTTTGCGTTCCGCCTCTAACTCAAAGTGACGTGAAACGTCACTATAAGTCTTGATGCTTTCGTTGTGTGTAAGCACCAATTTAATGTGTTTCCAAGAAGAATCAGGAAGGAACCTCAGCACGGCAAGTATTTGCTGCTCATCTGAGAGTTCTGTTCCTACTGTCTTCAATTCTCTGATCATTGAAGACATCGTCCTCAGGTGCTCTGCCATAGAATACTTTGGGTCCATCATGTACTGATTGAACCTCAAAGTTAAGACTCTCAGCCTCGTTGTTGATGTGCCTCCATATTGGAGCTTCAATTGCTCCCACATGTCTTTAGCAGTTTTGTAACTCTCAAATTCTTTAATAAGGTCATCGTGCATACTCAACATAGTGTAGCGCACACTTCTGTTCTTATTTAACCACTTGTCATAGACTTGCTTGTCACGATTGACTTGCGCAAGTGGTCCATCATCAGATGGTGGCAGCATCACGTTAGTCAAGGTCTCAAATACCTCCTTCTCATTCAGGAGATACTGAATTTTTCTGTACCACATATCATAATTTTCGCCTTTCAATTTATCTTGACCAGACAATTCATGATATAAACTTTTAAAGGTCATCGTTACCTTCTACATTACGCAAAAAAATATAATTAGGCACTTATAAATTCCTTTTCTTAAAAACAATTGATCATATAATTTGTCTCACATATATCAGTTCGAAAACTTTGCAAGGCTCGTAACTATCACTTTTATATATGTTACAAATCATATTTTCAATTAAACTAAGAGTGGAAAAAATAACTTAACATTAAGGGACTCATTCCCTAATTTTAAATTCACATGATTTTAAAAAAATATATAACATTAAGAGACTTATTCCCCAATTTTTCTTTTAAATCCACATGATTTTAGAAGAATATCAGACACTTTTGCTTTAAAATGCATGATAAATATGGGTTACGCATTCCCTAAGTACAACATGCATCCACAAGAGAGATATATTGATTGCAATATGAAGCAAAAAATAAATCCATTTAATGCTACCACATACCAATATAACTAACACATACATGTAATTCATTAATACAAAAAAATTGAACTACTCGCTCCCCCATGTTATAACAAATGTGTCTAATAATTTTTAAATAGGGATTGTCGGATAGCCAGTGTCCCGGTTAGTCTATCATTCAAAATATCAACCACATTAAAATAATGTTCAAAGTCCATCGTCCAATTAATACATTACTTGAATTGTACAACTCGGGAATTGATTTAAATTGGCCCCTAATAATTACAATCAAAGTGGACAAAAAAAACTTCTTGATCTTCCATAATCTCCAATGAGTCTCTGAAAAAAGAAATTGGGGACACCAGCTATCTGTCTTCGCAATCACACAATTATGCTAAATTTATTGATTTGTATGTAATTTAATTATTCCCCATTATCAGAAAAATTAAATTTTAGACATAAAAATTACATGATAAAATAGCATGACATTTTTCAGATTTGCAAAGAGATTTTGTTTTTAGACCCATCTCAAAACAAAACTAACAAAAAACTGAAAATTTGAAAAATAAAATAGCATGAACAGTGCATTACTGTTCACGTGGACAGTAACGCGTGAACAGTGCGTTATTGTTCATGTGAACAATAACCGCGTTACTGTTCTCGTGAACAATAACCCGCGGTTACTGTTCATTCCAATCCTCTGCACACGTATGCTGTACCGCGCGCGCGGGCGCGCGGCCCCGTAGCGCGCGACGCGCAGAGACACGCGCTGCCTCCTTGCGCGCGATCTGCAGGGGTGCTGGCTGTCGGGCGCCCGTGGCCTCTTGCATGGGTGCCCCGTAGCCGGTGGGGCGGGACTGTCCGACGAACTTCAACAAAGTTTTGATACCAATGTTGGATTATCATGGAAGAACGTGTTACCTTCGTAGCGTGTTTGTCTCGTCGCGATGAAGCGGAAGCGTCCTGTCGTCGGTGCAGAGCGGCTACCAAAGTCGCCTGCAATGTCCACGCGCCAAATCCTAGAAGCTTCGGGTGATTCTTCCAAGGGAGAGAGGAATAGAAGAGAGGGAGGAGGAGGAAGAGTTCACATACGTTGGTCTTCTCTCTATATGCACTCATATATATAGAGAGAGACTCTTAGAGAGTCCCTACACATTAGGGCTTTCTTCCTCCACGTCCTTATCTAATTTGGGATAGCTATCCAATATGGATACTTATCCTCTTAATCCTCCAATAGGATTAACAAATATGTTTTCAATTGTAGAAATATTGATATGGCTTTAATTGTGATGCAAGGTACAGGGCAGCTCTGCACAGTATGAAAATTGTTCAAGGAGGCCACTACATTGATTTTATTTTGACGTGATTAATGGAAAAGTCTAACATTATACTATCAGAAATAGACCTCTTATTTGTAAAAGGTCAACATACATGCTATGTCAACGGCTTGTAATACACCTTGGATTATATATAAGCAGATTCACAGAATGCTAAAAGAAAACATTAAGATGAACAGGAAGAGGTCAGAGGATTATACCATCTATTCTTTTTGATAGCGCAAGGAGTATGCTATCCATTTTGTAAGGCAACTCAGTGTGTGTTATGGTTTAAGAGGTTTCAATGCAGAGAAAACTGTGTTTCATTAATACAAGGAACTCCATACTACTGAAAATGGTTTGCTTTCATATATTTGTTTTGAATTTCAATTTTTGTTTACCCTTGGGATGCATTTCCGTGATGGCTTGTGGAATTTAATGCACTGGTCCATGGTACTAGACATCTTGAAATCAGTATGATAACAACAGGTATTTGGTTAACTGGGAATGAAAGATCCATCAAAATAGGGATTTATGGGATCGTTTATCCTAAAGTAGTGATGATGCTGATGAGTGAACGGCTGGATTTGGAGGGGGGTGGAAATGTGCACCTTCTCTCGTGAGATGTAACATAAGGAAACAGGATGGGAAACGGATTGGCTATATTGTCAGCATTCAGAGTGAAGTCGAGTAAAATAGACATTGTGGTGGTTCTTCAGAAAATAACTTTGCAGAGACATTTTCTTTTCATCTTTTTCCTTTTATTTCTGCTTTCTTGTGAAGACTTTCCACTGATTTGTGTGAGGACAATATTTAACTTGAAGTACATTTTTATGACAATCCCATCAATTTTGAAAAAGAAAAGAAAGAAAAAAATCAGTTAAAGTTTGATTTGTGTAGTTCACACAAGATGGCATCTATGTAGTCTCACACATGATTGTATTGAGCATGGTCTACTTGATTCTGGTTTGAGTTTGGATTTTTCATTTTTTGGAGACTTTTGGACAATCTGAAAAGCCTATTTCATATCTGGAGTTCTTGAGAAACCAATCAAAAAATGGGTTGCCGAACTGTGGTGTCAAAGTAGCCCTTCAATGACTGTCTCAGGGTGTTACACTGCCTGGCATCATGAAAGCCAATTCCTTCCACCCTTTCTTTTTAACAATGCTCCGACAAATCATTCTAGTTGATGTGCCCTCAATCTGTCTTAAACTGATCATTCTTGGCAAAAGAATTTTTATACTCACCTACTACAGTAGCGGGTGCAAGTTAAAATTTTGCTTTTTCTTCTTCTGGCTAGTTTAATCATCTATTCTGGGTATTCCTAACCTTTGCTTGTGTATTTTTTATCAGTTAGACTGTTGCTCCTTCTGATCTTCAACTGTGGAGTGCAACAGGTTTGATTGTTCAAAGTGTTTATAGTTTTGGATCTATTGACATGCGCATAGCTCTGCAACCTTGGTGGAAGGACACCAGCTTACTGCATGCTTATCTTGACCTTTATGTGTTCTCCCCGTGTTGGTAGTAGTGGTCTGCCATTACCTCAATATTAATCCATCATTAGAAGAGAGAGAGAGAGAGAGATGCGCTCTATACATGAAACTCCTTGCATTCTGTCTTCTGCCGATGATTATCTCATATGGTTACAAATGCATTATTCATGAGAAGATGCTTTTACAGGCTGCAGTTTTTGGAACGAAGTGCATCCTGAACCGCTTATAATTTCACCCAGGTATTTGAGGTTGCTTCTCATCAACTCTTCCTTGTTTCTAGGCTAATCGTGTGTGCTATGATAAACTAACCTGCAAGGTTAATGAAGCAGATCATCGCTACCTAATTTGGTAAGAGTTTCTTGCATCTTTCTTGCATCTCTACCAATGAGGAGGGAGGTGGTGGGAAGATCTACAAAATTGACTGGAGAGTCTCATTTCAAAATTTGACCATCCTCCCTAGGAAAAAGATGGTTCTAAAAGATTTGACCATCTCTACCATCGACACTCATTTTCTCCAATTTCTTTTTTCATTTAAAGTTTACCATATAATCAAAACTTGGTTTAATTTTAAATTCAGTTGGTTAAAATTCAAATGTTTCCCCCTTTCTCTTTGAATATCTCCGTTCCTTGGTAGCTTTTCTTTCTTCCACAAAGTCGCCTTTGTGGACAGATGTTTTCTTTTTCGCCAGAAGTTACTACATTTTCACTGGTTATGCCATACATTCTGTCAAGAATATATGGCAACCACCTGCATCATAATGGCTTGCTGGGAGGTAAAGAGATCATGGGAAAGATTATGGAATAGCGACTTCCACCTAGGGATGTAAATTGGGCGGGGGTTGGGTTGAGTTATTTGATAATTTGGGTCTAAACCAAATTCAAAATAGTCTAGCTCAATTTAGTCTCTCAAATTCAGCCCAAAATTAACCCAAATTCAGCTCCATTTTAATAATGAGTGGGTTGGGTTGGGTTGGACTGGGCTGGCCTGATCCTTTTTATAAATAGTTTGTTAAAAGTGTTTTATTTTTTGTATGAATTATTGTAAAAGTCAATAGATTAAATTGGGCCAGTCTGTTTTCAGCCCAACTCATCCCATATTTAATTAATGTCAACCCAAATTCAGTCCAACCTAATTTATATAACTTGGGCCAGTCTAATTTCTTTTAATATGAATTGAGTTGGACTGGGCCATGAGCTGGCCCGTCCGATTGACACCCCTACTTCCACCTGAGTTCATAGCCTTATATGGAGGATATAGCATCTATAGATTTGCCGGCCGGACGTGGTTGAGGTGTATCTTCCTTTTGTTACAAACAACAATGACTTTCGTTCTTCTAGCAGAAGTTAGTCTGGATGACCATTTTAAAATGGGTTTCTTTCAGTATTGATCGTGTAGCGTTCGTTATCAGAAATATATTCTCAGAGGGTATATATCAGAAATATATTCCCAGAGACACCCTCACGACTAAGTTTGTGCCCTAGACTAAATGAAGTACGAGTATAAAAGTTTCTTGGAGGATCATGCGACTCCAAGCCCCCAACTTTAAGAATCATTAGAGATAGTGAGATGTCAATAGCCCTGTCCCAAGGTCACTGAAAAGGTTGAAGGCGACTCCAGTAGCTGCCCCCATAGATAAAGGTTGCTGATACTAAATTTGATCCGTATCCGGATCATCAATAGGACAGACAGATCATCCATTTAATATATAACATAAGCTGACGATCCCAAAATGCCATATCCGCTGGTAGTCCTTCCATTCCCAGCGCTACCCATAGAGGATCTCCGAACCCAAAAACTCCTAATTTGAGAACGGTGGTGCAGTGGGAAAAAAAACAAATGCTGTCACAAATTAACCAACAGAAACAATAACATACACAATCCTTACAGGTCAAAATAATATATACTTAACAGAGAAATACTTGCTGTAATGTTCCCAAATATTGCAGTTGCAGATACCATCCAGTCAAGTTAGATGGCACTCATTTGCCGTCCGCCCTCAAGGGAGTACAAAAGAGGATACAGCGTCCAATTTTGTCCGTTGCAGCTGCAATGCCCAGGAGGCATTACAGCTAATATTTTCAAATACTCATAATAATAACTTTTACTCCACTCAATGTCTTAACACCTTAAGCTAGATCTAGCATTAGGACACTTAAAAGTTCTTAGGCTATGCCTCTTGAATCTATCATTGTTCATGTGCCAAACCCAATTTCGAGAAGACGTAAAAATAATCTCATATTAGTTAAGAAATAAAACCAGATAGAATCCACTTAAACGGCATAAGCTTTTAAATTGAATGTCCCCAACTATTACTGCACCGCACCGACGGTTATAGGAAACAGACAAATCACATCACAAAACAGAGACCTGGAAAGAAGAATGCGATATTCACCAATAAAAACGTTGTACAGCACTGATGGTTCTAGGAAACAGGCAAATCACGTCACAAAACTACCTGGAGGGAAGAGGAGGATATTCACCAAGAAAAACGCATAACAAAATTAAAATTTTGGAGTTCTTAGCCACACATACGCTCAGATGAATCCCAACGTACATCTCTCCACTCGCATCATCAAACGACATCACACGAGAAGAAGTACTCAAAATGTTGCCTATAAGGTTGTCTGTTTTATTGTAAAACATTGTAAATCACCGATTTCAAAAGCACCGGTTCCAAAACAAGTGAAATTTTCTTGTTTTAAAATCAGAAAATTTTTGTTCGACTGTTTGTAAAATAAAACAAGAAAGATATTTCAATCTTCTTGTTTTAGTTTACAGTAGATCTTTGTTGCAAATCAGAACAAGGGAATTAGACTGTCAAGTGAGCAGACAAGATCTAGACAGAATTTTGCTTTACGCTGTTTCACATCATTTCAAACAACTGAAACACCCAAAAAGTAAAACAATTGTTTCAAATTACACTGTTTTCACTATTTGTTTTAATATAAAATTTTGTAAATCACCAGTTTCAAAATCACTGGTTTTAAAACAAATGAAAATTTTCTGTTTTAGAATCAGAGGATATTTGTTTGGTTGTATGCAGCGATGGAATCTCAATCTTATGCTAACTGAGTCTTTCATTTTACATAGAAGAAGATAAATTATATTCACAACTCTGGGTCTGGGTCATGCAATCAAACAGAGAGCTTAATTTAAACTGCCGCGTGGTTCTATTCAAAATCAATAAATATTACAACAGCTGATTACTACTGAGAAATTCTAGAGAAGTTGTGCAGAAGAACTACAAACCGATGGCAGGGAATTTGTTTCTTGCCATCTAAACAATGCTGAGACTTCTTCAAGCACCGTAAAGATCAAGTAGAGAACAATGGCCTTACCTTGCCAAAGGGTGACAATACATAGCCCCCCATCTACAGTGTCCAGACATTTTCCGGGGCATCATTTCTTGGTCCAGCCAAAGTCCGGTACACATACATCTTCTCTACCTTCTGATTAGCAGTGGGGCTTTCCAAAATCTCCTCTTCTTCATGCATAACCTCAACGTTCAGCCTTGGCATCTTAGCTGCAAGTGTCTGGCACCCCTGCAGTGTTACATCACAGGACGACATCCAAAGGGATCGCATTGTTTCGTACTTCCCCACGTCCTTCAGAAGTGCGCCATCACCAAACGGGCAGTCCCTCATCTCCAGTTTCCGGAGGTTCTTGCAACCATTTAACACATAAAGCATCCCCTTGTCACTGTCACCAGCAAAAGCAATGGACAACATCTCGAGTTTCTCAGCATACATGCCAATGTATAAGAAAACCTGGTCGGTGAGGAGACCAGAGAGAGACAGCCTCCTGAGGTCTTTACACGACTGAACAATCGCCCCAAATCCTTCATCAAGAGGCTGTGATGTCACAGGGTCCGGCTTCTTAGGATCGAGAATGCATAACCTGAAGCGGATGAAACGAGGGCAGTTCTTGGCAACATTTATGAGTGCTGCATTTGTCATCTGTTTGCAGAAATATAATACTGAATGAAGCTTTGGGCAACCCATGGATATAGATACCAGGCCTTCCTCTGTGACTGCAGCATTTCCTGTGCCATAAATATCTGATGGAAAGACCCTCAATTCCTGCAATTCCTTGCAAGTAGAAGCCACAACACAAAGTCCTTTGTCTCCAATGCAATCCAATACCTGAGGTTGTTTTCATGGTAGCATTAGCAAAAAAAATGAACGAACCCAAGAAAACCTAATATTAGAAACCGAATGGATGTGGACACTATCTCACCCATAGCCTCTGAAGTTTCCGACTGTGGCGTATCATTTTGATAAGCTCGCTGCCCTGAATTGTTGGGGCATAACTCAAATTTAGAGCCGTTAAGTTTGAGCAGATAGGGTATACAGCTGGCAGGCAGCGAGGAGCAACATCCCAGAATCCAGACAGGCTCCTTATTGACTTGCAGTTCATGAAGGCATTTGCCAACTTGACATAAGGTTCAGATCGTGGGTCATGAATGTATGAACCTGTGCCCAGGTCGGTCAACTGAGATGCCTTCACAAGGATCTTAGAAAGCATCTCTAATGATACTGCACAGTTCAAGCGCAAACTCCTGAGGTTTGAACACCTTGCAACCAGCCTCTCCAGAGCCACAGCATTCACTTCCCCTTTCAGGCATGCAAAATTCAAGGAAACAAGTGATGTACAGGAATCAGGGAAGCAGCTAAGCCATTCCCCACGATCATCCACCTCATTTTCATGTAGATCCAGCTCCCTAAGCATCCTACAAATATATAGAGATGATAGGGAGAAATCTAAGGATCCTAACTGCATTCCAAACAAATTGAACAACGACACCAATTCATGTTCTGCTTGCAGTCTAGCAACAACTACCAGATCAATTTTCTTTCAAGAAAAGGTAACCTTTTTGGTTGGGCATTTTAAACCTAACTTTCACCATCAATGGGAAAAGAGGTCAGATGCAACCACAAATTGCAGACAGCCACCATTCAAGAATATCATGCTTATTATCCTACCTAAACAACCCGTAATAAAACTCTTTTCTTCTGTTTTTCCATTATCCTCGGGGACAGCACAAGGACTTCACATATACCTAAAATCGGCTAAAAAGTTAAAAAAAAAAAAAAAGGTTTTCAATTAGTGATGATCATGACCAACATTCTACAGTCATCAGATACTACTCATCCTCACAACATTAAGGCTCTATTTGGATGCAACTTGAAGTAATCATAATTGCATTTATCACAAATTCGTTTATCATAAATGCATTTTCTGCAAACTCATGTTTGGTTGTCTTGTGTAAACATAATTGTGTTTATGATAAACCTGAGAGAGACTCCCGCTAAACAAACTCCAAGTGGGTTTATTGGAAAGAAAAAACATGTTTATGGGGAGGTTTTGAGTTTATGATAAACTCAATGAGTACATGATCCTGTTTTTTTTTCCTTTCTTATATTACCTATCTAAACTAAGGTTACCATGGAAAACAAATTTATAGAAAACCAAAGCACATGTACGGCTTGCATCCAAACACGCCCTAAGTGATTAACACATCATCAATACAAGCTTGTAGAACTGATAATGACAGATAAGGTAAAAAAGATGTTACGCAAAACAAGCAACTTACGTGCAATACGTGGCGATGGCGGCGAGGCCATCGGTGCTGAACCCCTCACAGCTAACGAGCACCAGCGCCCGGAAGCCGGGGAAAGACTGGGCAAGGAGCTCCAGGCACTCATCAGTGATCACCATCCTCTTCAGGTGGAGCTCCTCAAGGTTTGGGCAGCCGCGGGCAGCCGCCTCGATCCAGGGGCGGGCATACGCACCCCAATCGGAGGGCACCAGGTTGAAATCGGCGAAGTGGGGCTTCCCCTTGAGGGTGAGCGACCGGAGCCGGGGGAACCTGTCGGCCAGCCGCTCCGGCCTCACGGCGTAGCAATTCCCTATGAACACGCTTCTCCGGCTGAGCTTCTCCACCCTGTACCACGCCTTGCACACCAGCGACACCGTGTTCCGGTCCCGGTGGGAGGCCAGGAAGTCGAAGATGTGCTCCACCACCTCCTCCGGGAAGTAGGTCATCTTGGCAATCGGCGCCGGAGGAGGAGAAGGTGGCGGCGGCGGTGGACTCTGGCTCAGTGGCGCCCTCTTCCCCCTCCGTCACAGATAAATCTAGGGTTAATTCTACGGTTAGAGCAAAACACGCAAATTCCTGCTCAGATCAGCAGCTCCAAAGCTCACTACTGCCAGGAGCGGCTACGAAAACACCCAAAACCCTAGAGCAAACAAGATCTGGCGGTCACAACCACCGGGCACGCTCTGCTCCCGAACTTGCTGCTACCAAGGAAATTTCCACTCCAAAGAAACCAAAAATCGCCCTCAAATTTCCGAGGGAAGAAAGTACACCAAACCGGAACGAACTCAGAAAACCACAGATCTGTGCCAACCTCTATCACCCTACTCTAGAAAAATCGAGGGAAAAAAAAAAGCAACCTATTCTCAGATCTCACCAGATTCATCCCGGAAAGAACAAAAACCCCACCAAATTCCCTGCAAAAGAAAAAACCTACAAAAAACCGCAAAAAAAAGGCACGGTAGAGATACCGACTGATGAGGATCTGAGATGAACAAACCGCAAGTGAAAAAAAAAGAATCTGAAGGACCGGAGCAGATCGCGGGCGCTGCGCATGCTCACCCCCGCGCGACGAGATCGGAAGAAGAAGACGAAGAAGGCATCAACAACGGCCTCCTCCCCTTCGATTCCCTTTCTTCTCCACCTCCCATTTCCATCTCTCCATCTCTCTCTTTCTCTGTGGTGCTACTGCTGCTGCTGCTTTTTCTCTCTCTAACCCTCGCCCTCCACGCACCGAGGGGTCACCAGATCCGACGGTGGATATCTCCTGGGCGGTTCCGCGCGCGGATCTTTGACCGTCGAAGGGCGGCCCGGCCCGCTGCATGCATGTGTTGTTATCTGCTGACGGACCTGCCAGATGCCCCCGGACAACAGAGCCAAAGTGATGTGGGAACAAGAGGAAAACCGGAGGACGACTTGGACCCGGTTAACTTGTCAAAAGGGCCTCGAGTTGTATAAAATTACGAAAACGCCACAGGATTTGGAGTCCCAAAATCTTATCGCCTTGTGTGGGTTTTGTCGGCCTACGGAAACAATCACGGCGGCATCGAGTTTTTAATGATTACCGGGACAGAGCTGCACAGGGGAAACCCGAACCGCTTCGTCACTAAACGATAACGAAATTTTTTTGGGGGGTTTTGTATCTGTGTTCTTATAAAAGGGTTTTTGGCATATATACCCCTCGCAAACAGTGTCTTTTCATATGTCCCTACAACTCTCTCCTATGATCAAGAATACCGTCAGAAACTCTAAAAATATCGCATTTATACCCCTCCATCAAATTAAGGTTAACCTCAACGAAATTGGCCAAAAGGATTCTATAAATCATGATAATATCGGAGGTGCCGGGGGTATATATACAAAATTTTAATGAATTGAAGAGTATATATGCGAAATATTAGTCAATTTAAGGATATTTATGCAAAATCTTTAGATGGAGGGATATGGTGCCACTTTATGAAGATTTCAGATGTATTCTTAAAAATAGTAGAGAGTTGGAGATATATATGTAAATAAGATATTTTTGAGAAGTATATATACAAGAAACCTATAGAATATGGTAATTGTATGTATACTGCTAACTCTCACATTATACATACCTCTAAAATGTTTAGAAAGATTGCGTTTGTGTCATTCTGTCAAAATGTCATGAGGTGAATTATAACAGAGTACGCCAGAAAGGTTCTGATATTTTTACGTGCATGTGTCTAGATTCATCATGATTTTATATATACAGTCCTGAATTTATCAGAATTTATGAACATTTTTGGGCATATTTGGTTAAAGTTCATGTCAGTTTGATGGAAGGACATATGTGTTACCTTTTTGAAAATCTTAGAGGCACGTATAATAATATGTGGAAGTTAGGAGTATAATATAAATATTATAGGGATACATATACAAAAACCTAATTTTTACTGGAAGAATAAATTTTTCTGAAAATTATCCCATGTTTGGATTATTAAGAAAATTTGCTCAACTTTTACATATAGTTTTAAAATTATGTCCACCACATATTATCTTTTTAGGGTAAAACTTTCTGTACGGCCAGGCGGATTTGCACTGTGTGGTAGTACTTCTAATTAAAAAAGGATTTATTTTTTATTTTTTTGTGTGGGCTCTAACTCGATCTACATGTCCTATAATTCAATCTCCGATCAGATGACTCAAAAATTTAAAAATTAAAAAGTCAATTCGAACAAAACAGTAAAACACAATAATTTTGTTTACTGTCTATTTGAGGTTGCTTTATCATTTTTCATCTTTTTTTAGTCATCTGATTAGAGATCGAATTATATGAACATGTAGATCGGAGTGACGCCTACTTAAATAAAATTCAAAAAAAGTCTTTTTTAATAACAAGTGCTGTTAGGCAGTATGAATCCATCTAACTGTGCAGCAATTTGGATTCATCTTTTTATGTCATTTTTCTTAAGAACGTGATGGAGGGCCTTGGTTAATGTCCGAAATGGACTCGTTTTCTATTTTTCTGATTTTTATCACATAATTATATACACTACTTTACAAGATTTGAGCATGTACAAAATCAGTCAAGATAATTATGTTGTCACTCCATATGCCATACAATTAGATGTTACCAAATAGATAACATGCTTGTTGTTCAAAGGCACAAGGTTCTTTCTCATGTGGAAGTCTAAAGATGGTATCTTTCTAATCTTTAGGCCTCATTCAAATTTTTTTTCCCTAATCGTTGATTCCTATGCATTCGAATTCTCCCTCATAGAGAATTTACGGGTTCATCACGCCTCTGTGCTCGTCTTCTATGGTGAGACTGCGAGTCCATAGCTAATAACAGAGTGAGACATCCTCTAGGACAGATAAAAATAAGTTCAAGAACTAGCTGCCTTAATTAGGAGGTTCCATGTTCAATTCTTAATTGGAATCTACAAACTTCTCTAGCATATTTATTCTCGATCCGTAAGATTACTTCATGGATGATTAGGTGGATTTGATTTTCTTATCTAACTAGGTGAAGTTATTGACCGATTTAAAATTATCTCCAACTCTAGACGATCTCTTAGAGTTTGTGTCTGGTCACTAATAAATATTTGTACTGGTTCAAAAAAAAAAAAAGGTATGATGAACACATAAACGTTACATTAACATTACTTCAAATGTTCGATTAAAGATTTATCAACTCATGTAAGAATAATTGATGTTAGAAAAAGTTATTAAACATCTGATTTATGTTGTATTTGATGCAGCTTGTAGTTGGAAGCACTTTTAGACTATTTTTTAATTACTTTGAGACAAAAAGGCAAGTATTATAAGCTACTTCTATAGTATTCTGATTATTTTTTGACTTTCAACCAAAAGTTCTAAATTGAAACTTCCTGAATTAGAGAAAAGAAGAGATTATTATAACAGAGTTTACTTCTATAACTACAAATATCCATTATTTTTTATGCAGTAAAAATGGCCTTCTCAGCTAAATTAGTAAAGACATGCTAATTGAAGGGATTTTCAAAAGGGAAATGGTTTTTGTACATCCTTGATTTACTCTTTTAATGTACTCTTAATCTCTCAACCAACCAACTAAGTCTATTGCAGTAAATTTTTTCAATTAATGGTGGCTATAGAAGGAGTACCTTGAGAGAGTATGTTAAACGTTGTAAGAATAACATCACCCTTTCAAAATTGGGGGAGGAGAATGACCCTCTTGGCCCTTCCCCCGGCTTCACCCTTGTTATGAACCATGTACAAGTAGTTGCTTTTAGGATTGTCAACGGAGCGAATATCACAGTAACCGACTCGCTCCGTTTAGTATTATCCGAATATCCGACTCTAGAAACTATCCGACGGATAATAAATTTTTCTATCTTAATTTGAGTCCGCTAGATAAGATCTAAATTTAGATAATAATTCTAATACTTAAATATTTCAACTTTGTCTTGTAATAACTTGTAAATTTAATTCTTTGCATAGTCTATGAATATCATATATTTGAATTAATAAATATTCAAGTTATAAATGCTTAGATAAATTTTAAATAACTTGAATCCTTTATTAAATATACCTTAGATAATAACAAATGACTTAAATAATTTATGTAAATTAGTAAAATTACTAAAAATAAAAAATCACAATAAACTTTATTATTATCGCTCAACACGTCTTAAGAATATTTCAAATGTCAAATTACCATTTATTTAAACATATAAACATTATTAAAATTAGAAGAACTCATCAAAATACATAGTCGATCGGATGATAATCGGAGCGGATATCTATTTCCGTTGCCGCTTCGAATGTTAATCGGATAATTAAACGGATATTCGGATATGTCCGCCGGATATCTTAATCAAATAAATATCCGACTAATGGAATGCGGATAGAAATCAGAGTCTGATATTATCCGGATCTATTGACAACCCTAATTGCTTTGCGCCTTGTGCAGAACGTCTTTTACTAAAGGAAGACCAGTAAACAAAGTTTAGATTTGAATTGTTTCGAAGGTTAGAATTTGAATTGCATTAATTATCGATTGGAAGTAATTCAATTGGCACCTCATGATTTTTTCATTTTGAGACGTCGTAAATTCAACTCTTACTAAATATTTGCAGCTCACTTAACTTGTAAGATTACTGATTTCCGCGGTGAAGTTGACTTGATATTTGCCATTTTTATTAAGCAATAAAATTCATATTTGGTGCGAGATTATTTTCAATAGATGAACTAGTAAGATTTTGGAAATATGTTTATAAATATTTGGTCATTAAGTGATTTGTCCATAAAAAATTGCATTACGTAATAAAAACAAAAAAATATAAAAAATGTTTACGAGACTAGGCTTTGAATACTGTAGACCGAGTGGCCGGCGCCGAACGGTACGTACTCCTTACCCGGGTAATGCTGTACAATTCACGGTTCGGATCACGTACAGGGTACGGATTGTACAGAGGTGACACAGTCTCCAACATATGGACGGTGGAGATCGAATCTGGAAAGTGCGCCCCAAGTTCACAGACACGTCAGACAGTCCTGGGCCGTCGAGTTCGTAGATGCCGATGAGCCTTTGGCAGGTCGCCCCGTGGTCCAACTCTGTTCGGTTTCGGGCCGGATCTGACCGCAACCGCCGGCTAACTCGGCGTCACATGGCTCGGTGGTTCGTTTGCAGCCGGCCCAATCCAATCAGAGGGTTGGGGGATGATGCTATGGATGCCGTGTAGATTTTCGCACCATCCTGTGCATGGACGTGATGTGGACCATTCTCGTAGTCGGAAAAAATGGACGGTGCTCATGAAAAAGAACATATGACTATTTTAGTTTGACTTTTGAGTTAGCCTTCCATTGCAGTAACGAAGGACACACCAAGTAAAAGAAAATTTTAAATTTTTTAAGGTCGGCCTGGATGTGTCTTATGTGTTCGGTATAGTGTAATGTACGATCGGATGATCTAAAAAAATTTGAAAAATAAAAATCGAATGTAAAAAGTGTCCTAAATGAATTTCAAATTATTTTAGATCACCGATGAGACATTGCACTGTGCCGACAGATAAGATACATCGAGGCCGACCTAAAAAATTTAAAAATATATATATCGTTTACTTGGTGCAATGCCCCTATTACAACACAGGGGACATTGCAACAAGCATTACTCTTTATACTTTTTCAGCTGATTCGATTGGCCTAAAATACATATACATACAGGAGATTAGGTTTGAATCCAGGCAAAACTTAATATTTTCCTCTCAATAGGGAGAGAATTCTATACAAATCAAGAATTTTGTCTAATTAGGTTATAATTCTAAGCTCAAACCGATTTTTCGAGAAAGTAATCTTACAGACTTGGAAAAATAATCTCATGACACACATATGGTCAAATAGTAAAATATTTTTGACTTACAACTGACTTAAACTTATGACTTTCCAAAGAGAGGTCAAGAAAATGAAGCCAACTTTTCTACTCGGTTCAAAAGAGTCTTTGACTTGCGACAATATTCTTTTGGCCTCTTTAATGCGTCTCTCTTTGCAAGCGTTAAAAATTAGTTTGATATTTCATCTATATTACTGAAGAGAGACTATAAAAAATATAATTATATACAAGTCAGCCATCTTATTTTTCAAATATCAGTGCGAGTCGTTCTTCTAAATTATAGGCTTCGTTTGTAAATATACTTTAGTCTCTGTACGTTCAAATGCCGTTACAACTTTGTTTTTTATAGTCACAAGAGTAGGTATCATTTAGTGACCTTTTTCAAGAGTAACCAATAAAATGACGACACATTACACATTGAACAGCGGATTCCCATGTCCTCCAACACTTTCTTTTTGAAATGACATGAGAAAGTAGAAGAGAAGATCTTCCTTTTTAACTGACATAAGCCACTTCTTGCCAAATGTGATTTTTTATATGAGAAAAATATTCTTCTTATCCTACCAAACCTGACCTCTCTTTTTATTGTAAAAAAATTGGCCTTATGACAACATTTTCAAATCATCTCAAAGTCTTTGAAATATGTTATGTAACCTTGTCATACCACCGGTCATTCTACCATATGGTGACAATGAGGTTTCCTATGATTAAAAAATCAAAATGGACAATGAGGTAAACCCCAACTCTGTCGAGATCATGCAATGCATCTTCCATCATCACTTGTGCAATATAAGATCATGACATATTTTTAGTTTGACCTTCTATTTTTCACGCACAGATTAATTGAGCTATAGTCTGCTATAATCTTCAAATTAATACATAAGCCCAAACTTACATTGTAGAGGTAGAAAATTGGATAGACTCAATTATTGATCTTCTGACAATCAAGGATCCGGAGGATAGAGGTGCAGTGGATGAGGAACCTGCAAAGACATAGAAAGAAGTAACCAAGAGTCTAGAGAACATCCACCTAATTTTTGACCTCTAAAGGATACACACAACTTAAATTTATTTAATTTTAGATCTCTACAAATGCAAACAATTCGAGACCAACCCAATTCAATTTATTGATCATCTCACGATCAAGGATACGGATGATAGAAATGCAGTGGATGATGAACCTGCAATCAAGAGCCCATAAAACATCCACCTAATTTTCGACCCTCTACAGATACACACAACTTAAATTTATTTAATTCAAATATAAACAATTTGAGACTGGATGATGAACCTGCAAAGACATGGAAAGAAGTAATCAAGAGTCCAGAAAACATCCACCTAATTTTCTACCTCTACGGATGCACACAACTTAAATTTATTTAATTTTCGACGTCTACAAATACAAACAATTTGAGATTAACCCAATTTTCGACCTCTTCAAATACAAATAATCTGATCTTGCTTTAAGGTGGAAGAACACTAATGTTCCCTCATGATCCGGGTTGCTCCATTCAGGTAGCAAAGGTTAGTGCTTAACAAAAGATAAGAATTTGAGATAAGTGTGCAGACCCAGATCCCTTCAAGGGATTAAAGGCAAACCCACCTGGCTTCTTTCCTCTTTAATTAGAATTTTAGACATTGTGGGCGGACTTGGGTGGACATGATGGGCGCAATCAGATAAACGGACCGGCCGCCCAATTACCGGGCCCGTCTGCGGGTGGGCTCGCCAAGCAAAAAGGCAAAGTGGTTTGGACCCATGAGAAAGATAGCTAAGTGATTGGACACTGCTCCACTTATCCTAAACCCAAAAAAAAAAAAAAAAAGTGATGGCCTTGATGACAAAGAAGGGAATCAACATAATCTTAGGGGCTCCTCAAACTTTGTTTGGGAAAAAATATGTTTATTAGACAGGTCTCTGTCTTGACCATCATTTGGCGAGAATAGCTAACCATGTGGTGGCAAGTCAAGTTAAGTGGAGAACCACCATATTAAGATATTAATTAACTAAAGCATGTAACTAACCTAAGAGATGCCAAGGCAAGGTTCCAACCGACGCCCTAACGCACTCACTACCAATAAAACAAAACATTGGAATGAGGGTGCTTGTGAGTCACAGTATGCAGTTCTTGTACTTGACATTAAAATGGGGATGCTGCTATTACTTCCACAAGCAAACTGACACCCTATTAATTACCTTTTTCATTGCATTAATTATCTTAAACTAATACACATTGTCCTGATAGTGTTATGTGAGGACGTACCTTACCCACTCCACTTAAGTCTTCATGATAAATGCAAAGTAATTAACCCACCGTTCCCTAGTTTCCTTCCATTTCTAATTAGAATTGCACACAGGTGACCGCAACAGAAAATGCCACCAAATGAGTAGCTTGTTTGCTTATATCATATGTTACACCTTGCATCGAGTGGCTAGGTAAAACCTACTTGGAAAGGTGCTGACTACAGCATATATATATACTATGTACACATAGGCCATTCACCCAGATGTTTGCTTTGCGATTCACATTCACCCAGATGTTTGCTTTGCGATTCACACTGAAGACACATGACAGAGAACAAAGTATTTCATCTCTAACTTTGCAAGGGTAAAGGCAATCTCCGTTGTTTGTGACATTATTTTTCGCATGTTACATTAGGTATTTCTAGCCTTGTCGTATGTCTCATTCGAGATTTGCATTCTTCTGGTTTGCTGGCATGAATAATAATACGTAACGTTGAGTTCAGAAAACCATATCATCATTGTAACCGGTCGTTTAGATATCTGTTCCAGATAGATATGACTATATGAGTTTTAGGTTAGAGTTCTCTAGCATGACACGACGCATTAAGACCAGAGCAGATTAAGATTACTTAATAGTGTAAAAGGGGCGAGAGTCGCTGCTGTTACTCATGTATGTCAAGCAAGTGTGGTGTGTCTTGGTTAGGGCGCAAATGAACCAAGTTGAGCCGAGCTTCCACTTGTTCGAGTTCGATCGATCGCATGTATTTGAGTTCCAACCCTACTTCGAGCTCATTTTGCAAGTTAAGGTTCGACTTGAAATAAAATTCAAGATGACCCCATTGAATTTTTTAGATGACCCATAAGACTCCAGTCTCAATCGGAGTTCAGTTTCATTGAATTTTTTTACATAGTATTATGATTTATACTTATGATTTAATAAAAAATTTGTAGAGTGTTGTTGGAAGAAAAAAATCTTCATAACTAAGTGTATCATTTTTATTGAAAGATGTCTATTTTATAATGATTAAAATATATTTATTTTTATTTTTTATTTTAATATTTTTAATATAATAAAAATAAAATATCAATATATTTAATAATGATCCGAATCATCCCACTAGACAAAGTTTTTGCGTCCGTCACTAGTAGCACTGCCACTCGTAGCACCGGCTGGTCGAAGAAGTCCATCCGCATCGCTGAAGCCAATGAGACCATCTCTGAGGCCATCTAAATCCCATCTGACATTTCCAGAGCTCCATCGCCGATGACATTTGAGGGGAGGAGGACGAAGCTCCCCGCATCGCCAAAGTAAGCTGACGGCCAGAGCTGCAAACATAGTGCAGCCGACAAAGGCGAGCTCGGAGACATATACCACAGGGGTATATGGAGGGAACATAGGTACTCGAGCATCGACCCAGGATTCATGATCTCAAACAGTATCATCCCAAGATCGAGCATGCGAGGAAGCACAAAAGCCCGCGAGCAATTGAGTACATGCTTGTCCTCGAGGATTTATTTATAGTCATTTTCTTTCTTAATTCTACTTAAAATAAGTCATTTTTGTGCTGCAGTCAAATTCTAACAAGGAAAGATTTAATGATTGAGTTACAGAGAACTCTCCTAATGCAATTAAGATTTCTATTTCTGCAACTATACATTTTGTAATTTGAAAGTCATAAGGTTGGAATTAGCAAAAAACTCTTTTTGACAAAATTATTGATCTTAATTTTCTCTTTCCAATGATATAAAGCTCATAATTTTATCTTGACTGAACTCAAAGATTTCGTTGATTTACTGGGCTGTGTCATGCACCATGCGAATTCAGAAATTTGGCTAAGTGTCGAACAACCCCTTTTCCTTCTCTAAACACTAGTGGGCTAATGATCCTAGTGGGTTTAACTAATAGGTTACTCATACTATATTCATTTTTAATAAATAATTACCTATTAACAGACTTAATTACCCATGATGCATTGATTAGTTATATTGGTCTCAATTAATTATGGCCCGTTAATTTAGTATAAATGAGTTTGAGATTCTAGGACATAACAAAATAGATACAATATAGATCTAAGTTAGAGTTATGACCGTATCCATTAAACTATCAATTTAAAAATACCATATGTTAACTACCATATAAGCCAATAATTGATCGGATTATGAGATCTTGGTGTTGTATCTGTTACTTTATCTACTATATATTTATCGGTTTAAAAGGACTATACATCAACATCGGTCGAATGATCTGATTATCGGTTACCATTTGTATTCCTATTGGACTAGATCAACTGGACCTGGTCCGGACTGACCTTTAGTCCAACATAGGGGGCTAGGCTGGCCCAGATGCCTGGTTTGGGCCCTAGGAGGGTCCCGACATTAGGAGAGTATAACCATAAGCGGGCTGCTGTCGGAGTAGGAATCAAGCCCTCTTGGACTGGAGTTTCGTAACTGGCACACTATCCTCTTCAGGAATTTCCTTTGCGCCGTGGTGCAGAATGCCCAGACAAAGGAAAGTTTAGCCTCACCATTAGGGATGCAAGCCAATCAGATTTGCTGCGGACTTGAGGTAATCCCATAATCACTCCGTTAAACTACCAGTTTCAAAATGTTATGTATATTATCCTGTTAGTTAATAATTGGTCAGATAATTGGATCTCAATCTACTATATATATATCGGTTTTCTTATTCATTATGTGGATCGATTTAAAAAGGTTTTCGATTAACCGATCTATAAGCTGTTGTTCGGCGCATAATCAGGCTATCGGTTACCATTTGCACCGCTGCTTGTCATCATTGTGGGGCACATGCGCCACGGCGCAGAGGACCGTTTTCCCCCTTTTACTCGCATTTCTTCTTTTAACCTCCCTACCCACATGCCGAAAAAAGGACGGCATCGTTTTCCCACCGAATCTGTGTGATCGCGATTCCCACGCGCACTGGTGGGCTCCGCCCTTAAACTACCGCGAGTATCCCTGGTTGCGTCCTGCGCCTCCTTTCGTAACCGTTCACCGCCAGCTAGTGTGTTGGACCCACTTTTAGAATGAAAATGAGAGGTGACCGCAAAGACGGTGACCGGACCGTCCCACCGGGCCATGGCGGCACGGTCATGAATGTCTGAATAAACGTTATCATCGGGAGGTGTTTGTGCGGTACGAACGAACGGACGGCTTCTATTTTTGGGAGTTTTGTACACATTCTTATAATTTTTAAAATTGTATAAATACTCTACAAGGATATTACCATTAAATAAAAAATATTAGAATATATGCTCCCAATTAAAAGCCGTTCACTGAAAGTAGACATTCTCAATGCCACGTGCTGCTATCATGCATGCTGCTACGAAACAAGATCCTCTATACTTCCTTCGGACATCTTTATATGTCCAATGGACATGATAAAGACAGTGAATAAGTTATAAGCTCCTAAAATGATCAGGAGAGGAGATCTAAAAGATCTCATTTCAATTTAAACATACTCAATGAGACCTTAAATTAATTACTCTCGTTTACTAATAGCCACTTAATTATATTGATGTTACTATTTTTGTAGAATGTAAAACTATTCGAGACGATAGGATGTTTAAGGCACAGGCACAATTTAAGAGTACTAAAGGAGTACGTGTAAGAAAACCCTCTGTTTTTCTCCTGTTTAAAGCGGAAGGACGGCACACGCGCTCCCAGGCTCCGCAGCCGGAACGAGAAAAAAGAAAAAGGAGGAGAAGAAATTGGCAAAAGCAAAAAAGTGAACGAAGGTAAGAAACACGTGATTTGCGAGTCTCGGAATTCGGGGTTGCTTAACCTCCTACGATTCGCTGACATATTTCAAACGAATTTTTCGCTTCTCTGCAACAGAAATTTGTTTTGACTATTTTCTCCATTTTTTATCATCTAAAAAAATTAAAACTTGACCGCTTATTCTTAAGGTCATCGTCGTTAGTTACAGTAAAACTAGTATTCAAATTTATCCACAATGTGAGGATACAGAAATGGTCAAGATTCTCCCTAGAGGTAGGTCATTCTAGCTACAGGATAGAAACCATTCGTCTCTGCATAGGGATGCAAATGGGTCAATAGATATATGATTGTATCCATTATACTATCGATTAAAAAAAGTTGTCCGTTAATTATCTTTCAAATTAATAAGCTAGTAATTGGTACGGTAAGTGAATTCTTAGTGTACCACATGTATTTGATTGAAAAAAGAATTTTATGGGTTGCCTTACCTATTGTGCATATCGGTTTAAAATGACTTTTCGTCAATTGACCTATGAATCAATAATTAGTCGAATAATAAGTTCTTCCTCCTTATGCCTAATTTTGAGGGTTAGGGACAAGTCATCTTTATTCTTATCTTAACAACACCCCGACAAACCCCCACACCCCCCCCCCCCCTCCCCCCCAAAAAAAAAAAAAAAAAAAAAAGCAACAACAACAACGGTGTAAGCTTTTCAGACGGACCCACACCTGGTACCAGCAGTGTCCCAAGTAAGTAATCTACTCCCACCTACAGGAATTTTCCATCATCATCCCTAACTAGCTGTTCTGCACCTTCCATTGAAACACCAAGCCGACTTAGGAACCAACCCCAGTCAGCTTCTTTGATCTGACCCATTATTAATAATAAGCAGAGGGGGAGAGAGAGAGAGAGAGGTGTGCTTATTGTTCTACCTGGTCCTTCCTTCTTGCTTTCCTGCTCCCTTCACTGGCGCCTCCCCTGTATTGTGATGTAGAGTTATTTAATGGAAGCCCGTGCAAGACGTGGCCAATGCAACAGTTCCCCATCCACCTCTTTTTGATCTCCCTCTCTGACGCTTCCTCTTCTTCCTCGTGCTGCCGGTACGCGCCCCCTGCCACCTCCCCCGCCCATGCCTCCCCATTCTTAGCTTCCCGCGCAGGGTGATACCCTCAGTGCTGCTGCTCTGCTCGCACCCGAAGCAAACCGCTCCGGAGAAGAAGAAGAAGAGTAGAGGGGGAAGAGAAGAAGATGTCCAACTCCACCGTCGAGATCGATTTCTTCCAGATGGAGAAGCAGAACGCCCCCCTCACCAAGCCGCCGCCGCCGCCTCCGCCTTCTTCGCCGGACCGCCCCGGCGCTCCCTTCCGAGGTCCGCCTTCCCCTTCATCTGTTTCCGTGTTTTCCGTTCTGATCTCTTTTTTTTCTTTTTTCCCGCTCTCCTCATTATCTGGATGGTTGAAATTTGCAGGGATCCAGAGCCTGGTCTCGAGGATAAATCCGCAGCTGCTGAAGACGGTCATGTCCTCCGGCGCCGGGGCGGGTGGCCGGCCGCTCCTCCCCTCGCGCCCGCCGTCGCGGCAGGCGGCGTGGGAGACGAGCCAGGAGCTTCTACCGCCGCTCCCCGTCCTCGACGCCGCTGTGTCCAGGTGCTCCATCTCTTCTCCGCCATTACCAATCCACAGCATCATCCTTGCTCTCTTCGTCGTACTCATCGTGAGATCGCTTCCATGCCACGTTATCCAGATATGGTGCTTCCCAGGGTGGGCCCGAGACGGCTCCACTCACCATCTTCTACAATGGCACAGTGGCCGCCTTCGACGTCCCTCCTGACCAGGTTCATTAATTAATATTTGCTTCCATAGCCTTTCTCTCTCAAGTTTTAATTTAATTTCGATCGGGTTCCGTTGGAAGGTATATTTGCGATTATCTCTGATGAAGAGCTTAATTTGTTCTTATAATTAACTTGCAGGCGGAGGTTATAATTAGGATGGCGGAGACGGGGATCGTAGGGAACCCGGGGCAGAGGCCGGGAGACTCCTCCCTGGTGGAGGTCGGGCAACTCGAAGGAGGTGAGCTTTTTAAAAAAGAAAAAAAAATGTTCTCTCTCTTTTTCTTTTTTTTTCCTTTTTCCCGCGTGTTTGAAAAGGCTACCATCGCATAGGTAGTATCTTTTGCTATTTCGATTTTTTAAAATAATCTTTTCGAAAAGGGCACAGCCGCAAAAGAGGAATGCTCAGTTTTAACATACATTTATTGGACAACAAAATAAATGTAAAAAAAATATATCTTTTGGCAGGCGGGTTTTTTTAGAAGGAGACTTACTCGATTACTTTGTCTTTTGACGGAATGTTCGATCTCTAAACATTCTAATTACCAAATGATATCATCCTTGCGTTTTACATAGTTTCTGCTAGCAAGAATGTCATAATCTCTCCTCATATTTCTAGTTTCAGCTAGCTAAAATGGCATAATCTCTCCTCATATTTGTACCTCTTTTTTGTAACTTTCATACTTTTAACTGTAATTTATGCATGTTATGCGGTGCAGACAGTTGGTCATCTTGTGGAGAAAGAATATTAATATACACTAAGAATGTTTTATACAACAAGATCATCTCAATAAATTTTCCTGTCGCTTTTCTTCCGCAGATCTACCCATCATGAGGAGGAAATCTCTTCAGAGGTTCTTGGAGAAGCGCAAAGAGAGGTAAAGCCGCCATCCTCGTTTCCCTTATCGAGAATTTTTCGGATAATATACTGTATTTGTGTATGACCTCTTGCACCAAGGATTAAATATAAACACAGTGATCCATTCATGCTCAACTTGGGAAGATCGCCCATTTCATATCCTTCTACTATGTATGTCCCTCGTGACAACCGCGCACCAGGATCAACGACGAAATAGAGAAAATAAAATAGAAGGCGGATGTGCCATGTGTGTGTTTTATCATGAATTCTGCCTATGATATGGAATCAGATCTTTTAGATTTACTTTTCTGTGTTTTTGTATGTCCTTGGACACATGAAGAATGAAGTATACTTAATTTTCTCTATCTTTTCGTAGTCAAATGACTTGTTTATCTTCTTCTTATATGTCTGAAGACATATAAAGATTTAAAAAAAAGATCTAAAAGATCTAATTATTTTATATACTAAGCTGTTTAGTGTGGTGTTCAGTCTTTTTTAAACTCGAAAATTGAAGCTGTTTCTTGGAGAAAAAGTTCAACCAGGCAGCCCTCCAAACGCATATAAAATGACGTTGTACTTTGAATGTGAGCACAGCTTGCTGGGCATATTTTTGAAAAGATTCGTGTTAAGACGAGACCTCAATTACCTCAAAGCCGCGTCATCTCCTCCACTGTATTTTAGCTTTTGTTCACCACATGATTCACACCCAAAGATATATAATATGTTAGATAAACTTTTTAGTCTTAGACAACATCTGTGGCCTATGCAATCTGCATGGTTGTCATAATTACTCTCTCTCTCTCTCTCTCTTTTTTCCATGAACATCCTCGTGTGTAAAGTCTAAAACCTAAGGTATTCTTTTGTTTTGCTTAAAAAACATGAATCTGAGTACATCTTGATATAGAGATTTTTCAACAGAGGGAGAAGGCATTTTTGATGGTGGTAGAATGGCTGAGATTTAAAATTTCTGATAGTACAATGCACCGACTTAATACCTTACTAATCAAAGATTGTGACACTTGTTTATTGATCAAACACACGAGGTCTCGGCATGGTATTAGGGCGGCCAGCGGCCACCCAACCAAGAAGACCTAAACTTTAAATATGTGGCAACGTGAGGTTTTCCATGTCGGTGACCTTCCAAGCAAGAGGGTAAGCGAAAGGTGTCGAAGAACAAGGATTTTTATAATACCACCAAAGACCAAATTGATCGGAAAGAGTCCGCAGGAGTGGGCCCGTGGGCCGTGAGGAACGCGTGCTCCACCTGCCAACGGTGGATGGGCCGAACCGTTCGTATCAGTCTTTTTTGACCCGGTGTTTCTTCCTGTGCTTTTTTAAACTTTCTTTGCAGGCTGGCGACGGCTTCGCCCTACCACGAGGGGACATCCTCCCATGCCTGCTGATGGCGACACGTGAGTCGCCACGGAGCCCGCACAAGAACAGTAAAGAAGACGAGGTCTGGAGCGCGGGGAGGCCCACACCGACATTTCAGCATATGTTCCCCGGAGGGGAGCGTCCACTGGGCCAACCACACGACATCGCGTGCCAGGCCCATGCTTGCAGATGTTGGGTAGGCCGGCGGGGCGAACGTGACGGGGGCAGGGGCGTCCGATTAGGCTCCTATTGGCCGTGCTGCTTGGTGTTGATGTAACTTAAGAGTTTGTGTTTTTTCTTGTTTTCTGACCATAGAAAGTTTTGAAGTAACACAATGTTTCTGTACTCGTGTTTTTATCAGGAATGTGAGTGCTTTTTGGGGTCACATTACATGGGCATTTTTCTTTGGTGGGTCATATACTTGGAATTTATGGCTATATACTGTAAAAGATCGTCCGTGGTTGTTGTGGTCGGGAATTAATGTGTCATTTGATACGTCGTAAAATACTGTACAACATTGTAAAATACTAAAAAAAAAAATATTTTTTAAACTCGAATTGTATAAGTCATTTTACATGATAATAGTATTTTATTATATATATAAAATTATGTATTAATATATATGTATTTATATATTCATCATATTTTTATATTATTTTTTCAAGATATTGTCATATTAATATTTGACACTCGTGTAGAAATCTCACAAACTACAAACTTTACTATTGCTGTGGAGATAAAAGATGATTAATTAGAGGGGTGTTAAGAGATGTAGGTTCCTTCAGTTGCCCGACCAAAGGAACCACACCCGAAAGTTAGAGTAAGCAGGCTTGCACGGCTGGGGAGTACGGCAGTGCCATCTGCGGTGCAAGCGAGACAACCAAGAAGGTTGAACTTGCCATGAAGAAGAAGAAGAAAGAGGAAACTCCCCGTGCATCCTTTTTTTTTTTTTTTTTTCCGGTTGCCCAACTTTCACCATGACCCCCCATGTGCATTCCCTCCCCCATGCAGAACCGCCTAACACGGCCACCCGAATTGTACGTGGGAAAACATGAGAAACCCTAGTTGCATGTTCCCCGATTTGGATGTTGCAAAGTATGGTCTCCGAGTACAGATGCAAATGGACAAATTGACGATAACTCAATTATTCCTCAATTATTAATTTTAAAATTTTTGCATATATATCCTTGAAACATGTCTATACCTCTAATTCTCACATATTGCCATCAATCGTCTTGAAATCTTTAAAAGAGTTGCACTTACATTCATCCGTCTAATTGCATATATACTTCCCGATTCACTAAACTTTTGTATATGTACTCTCGACACCTACTAGGATTTATGAAATATTTTTACTGTATTTCGTTGAAATTCACGTTAGGGCATAAAATAGTCGACATAGATCTCTTCTAAATTAAATAAGTTTGATATACTAAAAATTTGACTCTTTGACTAATTAGTTATTAGTTTTATGGAAAACGGTATAGTGACACCGTTTCTTAACACAACTTTTGACACAACTTAGGTGACACAAATACATTGGAAAGTGCAATGTTAAAGGTGTAAGACCCTTACGCTTTTCCTCTAATGTGTGCATGTCACTTAAATTATGTCAAAAGTTGTGTTAGAAAATGGTCTTACTGTACCATTTTCCTTTATTTATTAGTCAGTCAATGGTATGGGAGATCCACACTTAGTGTTCCAACCCATTTGCACCCCTATTGTTAGAGTCGAGATAACTTTCAACTATTGACAGAATGAAAAAAGAAGAGAATGATAAGGGAATAAGAAATCAAACATAGAAAATAAAAGAAGATTTTTGCTTAGTTAGGCAAGAGTTTACCACGTCTACAGTCGCATTGAGTTCTTTTCTTTGTTTTTTTAAAAATTATAAATATAAGAGATGGTACACCTCCTTTTAAATGCAATAAGTATATGACAATCTGTTTTAGGTAATATTACGATAATATTGAGATATGAATCATGCTCCATACGCCTCCACCACTTACCTCTCATTGCTGAGATATCATCATGTCATTTCCCAATTTGTTCTCTAAGTAGAATCTTCTACTGGAAGCTTTGAAAAGTAATTAGGTCCCACCTTCTCTAGAGATTTTAGAAGTAAAGATGGCGGGCGGCGGGCCATATCCTAGCGGTCTAACTGTTGATGTTAACCAATTTGGCTCCGTTTTAAACGCGAGTTCAAATGTCATACTCACAACTGTTTTGTCACGAGATAGTCCCCTCTCCATTAAAGGCTTGGCACAACACTTGTAAGGAAAGAGAGATGCTACACTAGTGCCATAATTAAAGTAGCATGGCATAACGTGCTTAGTCCTGACACAGTCTCAATGTTATATTCAGTTCGAATCTAAAGTGGATCCATGACCGTTTTTATCATGTTACTGCTTTAAAAAGAATATCCGTTCAATTAATCTATAAGCTAACAATTGATCAGAAAGTCCAATTAATCTATAAGCTCACATACATTTGCTTATAGAAAACTAATGACAGTTACCTTATTCACTATACATATTATTAATTTAGAGACACTGTCCACTAATTGACTTATAAGTTAATAATCATATGAATAATCGAATTATGGGTTAACACTTACATGCATAACAAGAAGCAGACTAACCATTTCATTGCAGTTATGTTGAAAAGTCTTCTCATAATACTGCTCCTCTAGAAAGATGAATAAGGCGATCCGGGCCCAATTGTACCTAGCCTGCTGCCAGCCCGCCACGCCTACTCAGGGTTGAACGCGACTAACCTGTTGTGGCATGGACGCTGGTTCTGTGTACGTGTCCCCATCCACACCCGTCCAGATCGAGAAATGCTTGTTGCAGCTAGCATCTGTTGGGGGCAGTGAAGCGTACTCTTATAGGGTTTTGTCCGATTGGTGGATCGGATGATGACGCCCTTGGGGTTAGACTCTGTTGCTACCTTACAAAAGAGTATATACGGTGACCTCATGCCGTCTGATCCTACCGATTAGATGGTCGTATGCTGCATTGGCTCATCAGTACTGCAACGAGTTCTCTTTCGTGAGAAATATTTGTTACACTGCCCAGAACATTACGATTCTACGCCGATTATAATGCTGTCTGATCACTTTGATCAGATGGCAGCCGAACATCACAAAATCTAGAGCTATATCTCCTATGATGAATCATAGGAGACCAGATGCAACAAGACTCTCTTAACCTGAATATGGATCTTCCAAGATTTCCCACACTGAGCGTCAACGTTGCAATGAGGGCGCACAGCCGTCCGATCAGTTTTGATAAAGCGGCTGTTGCGATAAGTATTTTTTTTTCTCTAAAAATTCAGAGCACAAGGGGGCAATTTTAAAGGAGGTGTCCATATCATTTAATCTTTGATTGGATAATTATTATTTTTTAAATAATAAAAAAATAAACCATCCTTTTTATCCATTTTTGGATTTTATAGCCGAACTTGTTTTTGTTTTTGGTTTTTTTAGTAAGGTGCTTGGTTCCTCACCCGGAGGTGAGGGATTCCAGACCGGTGAAGCCCGGAGACATTTCCTCCAAACAAAAGAGAGTTCCGCTCTCTTCAAAGCCACGAAGGGCGAAGGAGGAGGCGAAACAAGCAATTTTTTATTCAAAGTCATGGAGATGCACCGTTTCGAACCCCCGTCTCTCGACTGGCGAGAGAAGGTGGGAACCGTCACGCTACCCTATAGTCTAATTTCAATATGTAACAAGTGTAATCACGAATATAATTAAGTTCAAACTTCTTAAACGTTAGACTCACAAACAGAAGGTTCCCTACCTGCGTCAAGGGGAAAATGTGCCCGGATCGTACGGCAAAGTTTTAGTCCCATCGAGCAGGAATAAAGCACTATTGGGCCCATATCGTACCCCGGAGATGTGATGGCACACTCTACTGGGCCCTCGGCCCACATTCTACACAAGTTTGTCAGGCAAAAACTTTCCTTTTCTCGTCGGTGGTCTGGTTGGCACAGTCTTCAAAATGATGTCTTTTTTTGACGGTTTTTTGTTGAAGAATACTTGATGCAATGCGTGCAATGTTAAATCACATTTCGCATGTTTCGAATAATCAGATCGAATAGAATATAGTCTTATTTTTTAATATGATCCGTGATTAGACAAGATGGATGCGGGGTTGGGTGGAGTTTAATATTAACAAGTCTGTTTGGTTGCTGCACTGTTGCTTGATCTTGGTGATTGGACAGCAGTGTTAACAGCATTGCATTCAACATTTGATTGCAATGTCTCTGGAGTTTGCAACAAGTATTAGTCTGCTTACATTGTGAGTACTCAGAAGTCTTCAATTTTCTTCTGGTAAAAAAAAAAAAAAAATACAGCTTCAGTTTTTTTTAAAATTATGCTAAGATTAAAAGGAAGGATATGAAATAGATGAGTGAGTAATATATGCCTAATTTCAAAAGTTTAAATTTTGTCAGAAATATTTTGGTGTGACTTTTTTACTCTTTTAACCCATTTTGGATTTGAGAATCTCCAAATCGAGATCTGAAGTGGCAGCAAATGCAGCAGATTTTGCATGACAAGGCAATGGACATGGCATGCATCATGATTAACAATAGGATGTAAGAGGTACTTAAAATAATATGCAATTACATCATTCGCAAGGTCCTAGGCTTGATGGCTAACATGGATGATCATCTCAGTCCATATGCCTTTCCAGTGGCCCTAATCTAGTAAGATCTATGTTGAGCTCACATTATCCACATCTACAAGATCATATTTTTCTTACATGAAACTAATGAGAGAGCTACTTATATCCGTCGCCTAATCTGATTTACCTAATTGGTTTTGGCTAGAGTACTCCATGGTCACATTTCAAAAGTAAATTTACACACCACTAAGGTTTTTTTTCTTTTAAAATCATATGAGCGCAATCGAACCCCTTTTCTTCTCCATGTTAATTTGGGCATGTGTCCCTTGTTTAAATATCTAATTATCAAAGAAAAAAGACTTACTGCAATACGACATTGTAATGTCACATCAGATTGTGTAGCAGCATGGTCCTTTTTTTAAATTTTTTTCCACCATCCGAACTAAAATTTGATGCCTTGCATCTCCAACAAAGGAAGGGAATGCTAAAACAATTATGTACAAACATACATATCAAAAATATATACAAACATATTCGTTGTGAAGGATAATATTCGGTCGCACATCTCACCAATAGTTGTTTTCAGACTGCCAACCAATTTGCTATCCCATTGTTCTCTCTGTTAATGTGCTTAAAGGTTATCTCTTGTACCATATTGTTCAGGTTGGAGATGTCCTGACCCCCTTCAGATTCCAAGTTTGAGTAATTAGCCAGTAAGAAATTCCTGATGACCATGGATAGATGCTTTCTCAAATAAATTCCACCACTCCCAAAGGCAATATGCTACTAAGCTCCACATAGATCTCCTCAGCTTTTCTTTCCTTTTTCCTCATGCGAGATCTTGTCCATAGGCTGTTAAGATCGTTAGGCATTTCCTTCCAATACACCCACTAGGAGATTCTATTCTACAAGTCTTTGGTTCCCTCACATTGGCAGAATAAGTCTTATTTCCATGTTGCATCTCTCGCATCTGTCTTCTTGCATCGATCATTCCTCTTCTCTTCAGCATATGTATAATTGGTGGGGAGACATCTTGCAGCCATCTTCCAAAGGAACATTCTAATAGTTGGTGCCACTGGCCAATCCCAAAGAATCTTCCATTGATCACATATTACCCCTTCCTCCTTATCTGCCATAAAACTTGATGAGGCAGAATCCGATTCGGCCCATTAGAGCAGACCCAAACCCCGTTCAGCCCAATAGCAGCCGTACCAGGCCCTCTGGCGGCCTCCAGCCCATCGGCGGCCCAGCAGCCCTCGGCCCAGTAAGCGGCACCGTCGCTCCCGGCCCAACAGGCTTCAGCCCGTCAGCGGCCCACCAGCCTTCGGCCCGGGAACAGCACGGCAGCCCAAGGCCCAGCAGGCTTCGGCCCCTCAGCGGCCCAACCCCCTTCGGCCCGATAGCCGAGTCCGGCCCACTCCGGTGGCGGATCTGGCACTATGGCAGTTTACCAGTAAGCCCAAACATAGTCCTATATCGGCTACCACCGTTAACCAACCTCTATCCTCTGCTATAAATACACCGCTATTTATTGCCAAAGGTATGCAACTCTTTGCCTCCGAGACCCTTAAGGACTACGGTCCAAATAGCATTAAAGCTACTTCTTGCTTTCTGAATCGAATCATCTTCAGAAGCTAACTTGACCGTCGGAGGGGGTTCCTAAGGGCCAGAGCCCGGGACTCCTGCTGACCGGTTTCTTCTTCTTTCCCTCCTGCAGGAGCTCGGTTCGAATCATCGCCGACCTTCCCGAGCCGGTCTCGACCGCCGACCTCGGATTCCCCTCCTTGGTCTCGACGCCGTCCGACGGCTGCCCCGCAACGGGAGGCTCGGCCCCGCGCTGTCCCTTCGTCCGACAAAAAAGGGCTCTTGGGCTCACTATCCAAGAACAAGCGGAGTCCGAGACCCTTCCGGCTTCGGACCATCGGCTTCGGCTTCATCGCCAGTCGGCCGTATAGCCGGGAAGAGCTTCATCCGCGCCGCCCCTTCGCCCGCCGAAGGAGCCTCGGCCCCGACTTCCCGGAGGACGAGTCCGCACCGACCGAGGCGCCCCTCGGCCTTCGGACCCTTGTCTCCGCCTCCGCCTCCTCTTTTCCGGATCCCCGTCGGGCCCCAGCAACATCGATCCGAACCGGCTTCGGATCCTCTTTTCCGGATTCCGGCCTCGGAGTCCGGTCGTGATAGATCCAGTCTACATCACGTGGCGCCGTCTGTGGGAAACCAACAAAACAAGTCATGTCTCAGCGACCGGTGACCCGACGATCCGGGCAAGGCGAAGCAGAAGCGCGGGAGGCCTCGGCGCAGATACTGCCTTCTGAAGGCGCACCTTCTGTCCCGCCGAGCCTGCCTCTGCCGACCATACCGGAGTCTCTCGGCTCGGAAGACCGGGTGGGGGCGCTCCAGCAGCAAGTGGCGACGCTAGCCGCTGCCGTCACGTCCCTAGCGCCTCTCCAGGAGATGGTATCCGCCATCGCCCAGCACATAGGGCTGATGGGACAACCTCCTCCGCAGGCGCCGCTCCCCCCGCTCTGCCCGGTACAAGGTGCCCGGTTCCGGCCGGCGCCTGCGCCGGTTCCTCTCAACGAGGCCGCGGAGACGCACAGCGAGCCCTCGACGCTGCCTGTCCGGACCCCTCGCGTTGATTGCCTGACGGAGCAAGATTATGCTTCGTCCGAGTACCGTCCGGCCCGAACCGGAGGACAATCCATCGCCACCTCGACCGCCCCGGACCTGGACCAGCGGCTGACGGCGATGCGCAAAGAGATGCAGCAGATGGTGTCTCGGCCTCACGGGGCCCCCCTCGCCAGCAGCATCCTGGAGCAGACCCCATTCACGGCAGAGCTCCTAGCCATTGAGGTACCCTCAAACTTCAAGCTGCCGAAGGGCCCTCTCTACGACGGAATGACAGATCCGGTCTGTCATTTCCAGAAGTTTAACACTTACCTTCGGGTCCGAGGGATCTCCGAGGCAGTCCGCTGCCGTCTTTTCCCCCTCACCCTTGAAAAAATTGCCCTCACCTGGTTCGATGCTCTGGCCCCCAACTCCATTCACTCCCTGGTTCAGTTGGGCCAGCTGTTCATCGACCAGTTCTATGATGCCACCCGGCAGTCCAAAACTTCCGCCAGCTTGCTAACCATCCGGCAAGGCCCCACCGAAACCCTCCAGGAGTACTTCACCAAGTTCCGGACCGAGGCCGCCCAGATCCCAAACCTCGACAGCTCGATCGCGGTCTCGGCCGTGATCAGCGGGTGCCGGGACGAGGGGCTCCTCGGCTCCATCGGAAAGCGCCATCCCCCTACCTTCCAGGACCTCGTGGCCCGCGCCCATAAGTACATCAACCGAGAGGCCCTGATGCTGTCCAGGGGCAAAGGCGCAACCGAAGCCACCTCGGCACCTGCTCCCCCAGTGGTCCGACCTCGGCCCGAGGACCAAGAGCCCTCCCGAAAGCGCCATCGCCGGGAGGATTGGGACAGGGAGAGGAGACGGGACCCGCAGCCGCGGTACCTACCCTTACCTGCTCCCCCTTCCCGGATGCTCATGGAGGTGAAGGGCATGCTCCGGCGGCCTGATCGCATCAAGACCGATCCTCGCCGAAGGGACCCCGGCAAATACTGCGAGTATCACCGAGAGATCGGCCACACGACGGACGAGTGCCGGCAGCTCCGGGAAGAAATCGACCGCCTCATCCGGGAGGGGAGATTGCCGCAATATCGGCGGGAGCAGCCGCCGCAGCAGAACCGGGACGTCCCTGCAGCACCCATACAGCAACCGCCCCCGGCAATAGAAGCCGCTCCTCCGCCAAAAGCCACCGCGGCCCCGGTTGAATCATCCCATCAAAGACCCAGCTCTGGGTCTATCATGATGATATCCGGAGGGCCCGGGGAAGGATCAAGGTCGCGGCAACGCAGCACCGTGGCGGCGATCGACGGCGAGCCGAAGCGGCCTCGTCTGGAAGACATCACCTTCGGCGCCGAGGACCTGACTGATGTCCAGGTCCCTCATGATGACGCTCTCGTCGTCAACGCTGTAATAAATAACTATGATGTACATAGGATCTTTGTGGATAATGGAAGTGCCCCAAACATATTGTTTTACGATTGTTTCGAGAAGATGGGATTGAGTGAGGCTAGTATGAAGCCTCATCGGGGCCCCCTCTTCGGTTTTAACGGCTCGCCCTGCCGGGTAGAAGGTATTGTTCGGCTTCCTGTGACCTTGGGCTCCGCCCCCCGGCAATTGACCGTTGAAACGGACTTTGCCGTTGTGAAGATCGAGTCAGCCTACAACGCCATATTCGGCCGAAGGCTCATCGGCGGGGTCGGAGCCGTGCCCTCATCCTTCCATCAGAAGCTGAAGTTTCATACCGACCACGGGATCGGCGAGGCCAAAGGAAACCAAGAAGCAGCCCGGCAGTGCTATATGATTTCGGTCAAAGGGAAGGCCGCAGCCGAAACCCTGACGATCGAGTCATCAACCGAGGCATCTCCAGGAGAGGCACTCCTCGCCGTCCCTGTTCCGGGAGGCGAGGGGTGAGTCCTGATGATAGGCTCCGGCCTGGAAGAAATTGAAGCAGAGAAGCTCACCGAGTTCTTGAAAGAGAACCTCGACGTCTTCGCCTGGTCCCCATCGGACATGCCCGGGGTTGACCCGGAGATAGCCGAGCACCGTCTCCACACCGATCCCAACCAGCCCCCAGTGAAGCAGAAGCGGCGCACCTTCAATCAAGAAAGGAGAACCGCTATCCAAGCCGAAGTACAGAAGGGGCTGGACGCCGGACACCTCCGAGAGGTGCATCATCCGGAGTGGATCGCCAATGTGGTCATGGTGCCGAAGAAAGAGGGCAAGTGGCGTATGTGCGTGGACTTCACCAACCTCAACAAGGCCTGTCCGATGGACAGCTTTCCGGTGCCTCGGATAGACCAGGTGGTGGACGCGACGTCCGGCCACGAGCTCTTAAGCTTCCTCGACGCCTATTTAGGCTACCACCAGATCCGGATGCATCCGGATCACGAAAGTAAAACCAGCTTCACAACCGATTTGGGCCTGTACTGCTACACCCGAATGCCCTTCGGTCTGAAGAACGCCGGCGCAACCTACCAGCGCCTGGTCAACAAGGTGTTCGCTCCACAGCTGGGCCGAAACATGGAGGTCTACATAGACGACATGCTGGTCAAGAGCCGTGTCGCTTCTGAGCATTTGGCCGACCTAGCCGAGACTTTCTCCGCCCTTAGGCAGTACAAGATGAAGCTGAATCCGGCCAAGTGCGCCTTCGGAGTAGCCTCCGGCAAGTTCCTCGGTTATATGGTCACCCGTCGAGGGGTGGAAGCCAACCCCGAGAAGATTTCGGCCATCGTACAGATGCGCCCCCCGGCAAACATCCGAGAGGTACAGAAGCTGAACGGGAGGATCGCAGCCCTCAGTCGCTTCATGTCAAGGGCGGCTGACTATTGTTTCCCCTTCTTCAAGCTGCTGAAGAAGGCCAACAGCTTCGAGTGGACGGAAGAGTGTCAAGCAGCCTTCGACCAGTTGAAGGCCTACCTCGCCAAAGTCCCCATCTTATCCAAGCCAGTTCCTGGTGAACCCCTGAGCTTATATCTTGCGGTTTCCGAGACAGCTCTCAGTGCCGTCCTCGTCCGAGAGCAAGAAGGCATGCAGAAGCCAGTTTATTATACCAGCCGAGCCCTTCAAGGGGCAGAACTCCGGTACCTTGCCCTGGAGAAGCTGGCTCTGGCCCTTGTCTCGTCCGCAAGGAGGCTCCGGCCCTATTTTCTGGCCCATTCCGTGAAGGTCCTCACCGACCAGCCCCTGAGACAAGTCCTCTCCCGGCCAGAGGTGTTCGGCAGGCTGGCAAAATGGGCGATCGAGCTGGGAGAGTTCGATATCTCCTACGCTCCTCGGGTAGCTGTAAAGGCCCAGGCGTTGGCAGATTTCATCGCCGAACTTACTCCTGGTGCCTCCGAGGCGCCTCAGCCAGTGCCAAACACACCCGAAGCCGAAGCTACTTTGGCTCCCGTACCGGCCGACGAATGGCGACTCTTCGTAGACGGCTCCGCATGCTCCACGGGCAGCGGCGCCGGATGGATCCTGGCGTCACCCGAAGGGGTCGTCACGGAGTACGCCCTGCGCTTCTCCTTCCCAGCAACCAACAATGCCGTCGAGTATGAAGCTCTCATCTCCGGCCTCCGGGCCGCAAAGAAACTCGGCGTCCGGAACCTGAAGGCCTTCAGCGATTCCCAGCTGATCGCTGGCCACATCTCCGGGGAGTATGAGGCCCGGGACGCAGTGATGGCTTCTTATCTCCAGGTGACTCGCAAAATCCTCGCCCAATTCGACTCTTATGAAGTTGTGAGGATCCCGAGAGCCGAGAATGCCCGAGCCGATGCACTTTCCCGGCTGGCGTCAACCCAAGACGGGGGGGGGGCGAATGATCCTCGTCGAAGAGCTCGCCGAACCAAGCCTCGGCGAAACCGAGGCCATGCTAGTCGCCGAGGCCGAGGCCGAAGCCGAGACATGGATGACCCCCCTCGTCGCTTTCCTCCTCCAAGGAGAAGTCCCGCCAGATCCGAAGGAGGCAAAGCGCATTCGACAGCGCTCATCCCACTTTCTTCTTCTGGACGGGGCCCTGTACAAGAAATCCTTTGGCCGACCACTGCTGCGGTGCCTCGGCCCAGCTGAAGCCGACTACGCCATGAAAGAAGTCCATGAAGGGGTATGCGGAGCGCACGCGGGAGGAAGGGCCTTGGCTCACAAGCTTCTAAGGCAAGGCTACTGGTGGCCATCACTCCGAGAGGACGCCTTAGCCCTCGTCCGGCGCTGTGACCAGTGCCAGAGGTATAGCTCCCTCATCCACCAAGCAGCCACCCTTCTGACCCCCTAATCCGACCCCTGGCCTTTCGCTCAGTGGGGGATTGACCTCCTGGGGCCTTTTCCCATCGCCACCGGCCAGAGAAAATTCCTCATCGTAGCGGTAGACTATTTCACTAAGTGGGTCGAAGCCGAACCCCTCGCTGCGATAACCGATGGCAATGCTTGGAACTTCGTCTGGAAGTCCATCATTTGCCGGTTCGGCATCCCTCGGGCCCTCATCTCTGACAACGGGAAGCAGTTCGACAGCCGGCGGTTCTGCAATAACTGCGCCGGCTTCGGCATACTCCACAAATTCACTTCGGTGACGCATCCTCGAACCAATGGCCAAGTCGAAGTCGTTAACCGAAGCCTCCTACAGGGATTGAAAACCCGCCTCGGCGAAGCTAAAGGCCGATGGGTGGAGGAGCTGCCAAGTGTTCTGTGGGCTTATCGGACGACAAGCCGAACCCCCACCGGCGAAACTCCCTTCCGCATGGCCTACGGCGTAGAAGCCGTTATTCCGGTAGAGATCGGCCTTCCTTCTCCCAGGGTCGTCGCTTACGATCCGAAGGCCAACGAAGAAGGAATGAAAGACCACCTGGACCTCATTGAAGAGACCCGAGACAGGGCTCGCGTCCGGCTGGCCGCTTATCAACAGCGCATGGCGAAGTACCACAACACTCGAGTAAAGCCCCGAAGCTTTGAAGTGGGGAGCCTCGTGTTGAGGAACGCTCATGCTTCCAAACCAGCCGAAGCCTCAGGAAAACTTGCCCCCAACTGGGAGGGGCCTTATCGAGTCAGGGAGGTGATCAGGCGTGGAGCTTATCGGTTGGAAACCCTTTCGGGCCAGCCTCTCCCTCGCAGATGGAATGTTGAGCGCCTTCGGCGTTATTATGTGTAAGTCACTTTTCCTCAGGCTTACAGCCGAAGAATATGAATAAATACTTCTTTTGTCAGGAAGCATGGTTTTCTCTAAGTCCGTGTAAACCGTACCGGGAGTGGCTTCGGCCATGCAAACCGTATCGGGAGCGGCATAGTATTCTTTCTAAGTCCGTGTAAACCGTACCGGGAGTGGCTTCGGCCATGCAAACCGTATCGGGAGCGGCATGGTATTCTTTCTAAGTCCGTGTAAACCGTACCGGGAGTGGCTTCGGCCATGCAAACCGTATCGGGAGCGGCATGGTATTCTTTCTAAGTCCGTGTAAACCGTACCGGGAGTGGCTTCGGCCATGCAAACCGTATCGGGAGCGGCATGGTATTCTTTCTAAGTCCGTGTAAACCGTACCGGGAGTGGCTTCGGCCATGCAAACCGTATCGGGAGCGGCATGGTATTCTTTCTAAGTCCGTGTAAACCGTACCGGGAGTGGCTTCGGCCATGCAAACCGTATCGGGAGCGGCATGGTATTCTTTCTAAGTCCGTGTAAACCGTACCGGGAGTGGCTTCGGCCTTGCAAACCGTATCGAGAGCGGCATGGTATTCTTTCTAAGTCCGTGTAAACCGTACCAGGAATGGCTCCGGCCACGTATACCGATTCGGGAGGAGCCAAGGCATATCTCGGTTCGCGCAAGCGGAAGCATGAATGGCTTCGGCCATCCGACTAACGTAAGAAGCGGCAAGATGTCCCTTCGAGATCATGTGGACCACAGTAGTAAAGGCCCCGGCCGAATACTGTGGCGACATTCTATCCGAACCGGCATCGGGTTTCGGTCTTACAAGCTATAGTGAACGACGACAGGATCTCAGGCTCCTGAAGGGCCATAGTCGGTCAATCGTACGCAAACACCAAGGTAAAGCCAAACACATTCCTTGTATTTATAGAAGGAAGTACAAAAACCGGCCTTATCATAGGCCGAGGGCTTACAACAGAAGAAGAGGCAGGAATCGGGGAAAATCCCCACGTCATTCTTCGGCTTCGGCCTCCTCCGCCTCGGCTGCGGCTTGTCCCGGAGAGGGGGAGGGGGAGGGAGAGTCGACGATCTGCACCGCTTCAGGAGCGGCAGCCTCCTCCGCGGCAACCTCCTCGTCGGCGGCCTCCTCAGGGGCAGCTTCCTCAGGGGCCCCCTCAGCGGGCGCAGCTTCATCATCCGGCGCAGGAGTCGAGGCCCTCTCGGCCATAAGTCCCTGCCACCAAGACAGGAGCTCCTTGGCTTCCGCGCCCCTCGGTAGGTCGACCCCCGTCAGATCGACACTCGGGCAGGCCCTCTGAGCAACAGCCAACCCAAGGTCGAAGACGGTGGAAGAAGCCTGCGCTTGAGCCTGGATGATCTCTTCGGTGAAGTCCGGGCCGGCCTTGTATTCGGCTACGGCCAAGTCTGCCACTTCCTCCAGCTCCCGCTTCAGCGCCGATACCTCCTCGGCGTGTCGCCGCTTCTCCGAAGCCCGCCGGGAGTCCTTCTCCTGAATCTGGGCCTTGAGGGCCCGGATCTCGGACTGTGCCACGGCGAGCTCCCCCTCGGCCTTCACCTTGGCCTCGGTGGAGGCGCGGGCCTCAGCTGTCTTCTCCTCCAGCTGCGCCCGCACTTGGGCACTCGAGGTCACGAGCCCCTCGACTAGAGGCTCGATGTCGGGCACCACCGAAGTACCCTCGCCCGAGCCATCCGACTCTCTCTCGGCCTCCAGGAGCTGGAGCCGGAGCTGCTCCTGATGGTGCAACAGGACGCTGCCTGTCACCGCAGCCTGCGAGCCGAAAGCGAACAGTGATCAGAAAAAAGGAAAATCAAGAGAAAGCGAAGGAAAGCTCGACTGAAGCGCCTACAAGCATGTTACCTGGACAGACAGCCGAGCGCTCATAGCCGCCAGGCTGAGGACCGAATGGTGCTTCAGCCCTTCAAAGGCCGAAGGGAGAGTGAGACTGCGGAGCAGACGGAGGCATGTCTGCGAGTCTTCCATATTCTCATCCTCATAGATCCCCGGTTCGGGGCGCCACCACTTGCGCTGCCCCCGCGGGGCCTGCGACCCGGCGCCTTCGTCGCCGACCCCGGCCGCTACAGCCGAGGGAGAATCGCCCCTCGGCGCCTCTGGAGATGCCAGCCTCGCGGCCCTTCGGGCCTCGGCACTCCTCCTAATCAGCAGAGCCTCCTCCGCATCCACGGCCTCTTCCGACCGGGGGCGCTTCGACGCTCGGCCGCCCCTTCGAGCAGCGAATTTCGACTTCCGCTCCCTCTCGAGAGCAGCAGCCGCGGCACGGCCCTCAGAAGAAGCCGCCGTCCTCGGGACCCCGCCTCGGGTCCTCGGGGCCCCGGCGCCTCGGCCGGTCCTGCCTGCCGCCTGCGGGGTCAGCGCTCGGCCCGGAACACGCCGGTCGGATATCCGGTCGAGGAGGGAGTCTAGATCGGCCATCGCTGCAAGCAAGAAAAACCCGTCAGAAACAAAACAGAGAACAAGTGCAAACTCAGAGCCGACTTACCCTCGGCCGAAACTTCATCAGCGTCCCCAGCCGGAAGAGCTTCGGCCAGAGGAGCGGCAGCCCTTCCTCCGCGGCCCCGCGGAGTCTCCCCAGGAGGAAGATAAGGGAAGGCCCGCACCGGATCGGACCTCGGATCCGGCCATACCCCGGCGGTCACCAGACGCTCCGACGCGCTGAGAAGCCCCCAGACACTATACGGGGCCATCATCTGGATGCGACTCACGAGGATGCTCTGGACCGGGGTGAGGGTAGGAGGATCCGAGAGGCCCGCAGCCAGCGGCGCCCATTCAGTAGGGAAGGGCCACAAACCCTTCTCCTTCTCCGGCAGGGAGACGAAGACGAACTTCCTCTTCCAGCTGTGGATGGACGAAGGCTTCCCGGAGAATACGCTTCGCCCAACCCGAGGGACGAAGCAATACCACTCGGACTTCCCCTGCGTCTGAATTTTGAAGAGGCAGCGGAAGACATTGATGGAAGGGGGGATCTTCACTTGAGCAAAAACGCTCAAGAAACCGTATACGGTGCGCCAGGAGTTGGGAAAGAGCTGAGACGGAGCCAGCCCGTAGAAACTGAGAAGGTTGATGACGAAAGTGGGGAGTGGAAGACGGAAACCCGCCTCGAAGCTATCAACGTAAATGGAGAAGGAACCCGGGCGGAAGGTGTTAGCCCGGGTGGCGGAGTCAGGCCGAATGACCGTCGTCCAGGAAGGGAGCTGGAAGTAGGAGACCAGGCGCGTGACCTCGGCGTCCGAAAGGGCGCAGGATGCTTCCGAAGCCATATCCGGACGACGGCGTCCCGAAGTAGAAGCCTGCCTTGGGCTCCGGGCCTCTTCGGCATACTCGGCCCCGGAGGTCTCGGCCCCGGAAACCTCGGCTCCGGAAGCCTCGGACCCCTCAGTCCCGGAGACCTCGGGTTCGTCGGACATTGCTGGGGCGGAGGAGTCTGAGGTGAGGGAATCCGACAAGAGAGATCGCAGGGAGCGGGAAGGAGTATACTCCTCGTCCGAAGGAGTAATCTCACTAGAAGAATCCCGGACCATAAGGCCACGAAGGGAAGGAGGAAAGCTGGGGCTTACTCGCAGAAAGGGGGAAGAAGGCCTCTCCTGAGCCGAGTGCGACTCCTCACAACCTCCCTGCTCCACCAGCGATGTGCTCCAAGGAATGGAGACCTTCCCACAGTGGCCGGCGAGCTCGGACGAAGCCTTCAGGAAGCTAGCTTTCCGCATGAGAAGGAAGAAGAGCTTGGAAGATTGTAAAGGAAACGTAGGCGCAGCAGCAGGAAGAAGAACAGTGCCCTGCTGAGGGCTTGTATTTATAGAGCTCGCTCGGAGCGCCTCCCGCCGAAGCCAACGGCCGAGATCGTCCCGCTCGTCCCCTCGCCCCTCTCAGATGCACGCCACGTGCGTCATCCTTCGGCAATGATGACGGACCGGCTCCGGGACTTGCAGCGAAACAATTAACGGCCGAGGGCGCTCCGACCCTTCGGCTGGCCGCCCGATACGCGCCACGTGTCCCGATCCGCGTGCTGAAGATGAAAGAGGCGGCAATCCGAGTGAAAGCCTCGGACAGAGAGCCGAGGCGATCCGCGACCCGTGAGCGGTCAGGATCCATTTGTGTTTTCGACGGAGCGGCCGGATGCGCGACACGTGTCCCGTGCTTCCTCGCGAGGAGACGCGCCATCCCGTCCATTTAATGGAGCCTGACACGAGTCAGAGGGCTCGGCCCTTCGGCTTCTTAGCTCTGAGCCTTCGTCACCACTCCGAGCGGGGACGAAGCAACCGCATAGCCCTCGGCCGACCGAGGGCCCCCTCTTCCGAGTAGAAAAGGGGAGCAGAGTTTCGGGTAAGACACCTGTTACGATGCCCTTTCCACAGCTTCGGGCTATACTCTCGCCATCTCAGAACTGAGAAAGACAAGAGTGGGGGGCTATGTGATGAGGCAGAATCCGATTCGGCCCATTAGAGCAGGCCCAAACCCCGTTCAGCCCAATAGCAGCCGTACCAGGCCCTTTGGCGGCCTCCAGCCCATCGGCGGCCCAGCAGCCCTCGGCCCAGTAAGCGGCACCGTCGCTCCCGGCCCAACAGGCTTCAGCCCGTCAGCGGCCCACCAGCCTTCGGCCCGGGAACAACACGGCAGCCCAAGGCCCAGCAGGCTTCGGCCCCTCAGCGGCCCAACCCCCTTCGGCCCGATAGCCGAGTCCGGCCCACTCCGGTGGCGGATCTGGCACTATGGCGGTTTACCAGTAAGCCCAAACATAGTCCTATATCGGCTACCACCGTTAACCAACCTCTATCCTCTGCTATAAATACACCGCTATTTATTGCCAAAGGTATGCAACTCTTTGCCTCCGAGACCCTTAAGGACTACGGTCCAAATAGCATTAAAGCTACTTCTTGCTTTCTGAATCGAATCATCTTCAGAAGCTAACTTGACCGTCGGAGGGGGTTCCTAAGGGCCAGAGCCCGGGACTCCTGCTGACCGGTTTCTTCTTCTTTCCCTCCTGCAGGAGCTCGGTTCGAATCATCGCCGACCTTCCCGAGCCGGTCTCGACCGCCGACCTCGGATTCCCCTCCTTGGTCTCGACGCCGTCCGACGGCTGCCCCGCAACGGGAGGCTCGGCCCCGCGCTGTCCCTTCGTCCGACAAAAAAGGGCTCTTGGGCTCACTATCCAAGAACAAGCGGAGTCCGAGACCCTTCCGGCTTCGGACCATCGGCTTCGGCTTCATCGCCAGTCGGCCGTATAGCCGGGAAGAGCTTCATCCGCGCCGCCCCTTCGCCCGCCGAAGGAGCCTCGGCCCCGACTTCCCGGAGGACGAGTCCGCACCGACCGAGGCGCCCCTCGGCCTTCGGACCCTCGTCTCCGCCTCCGCCTCCTCTTTTCCGGATCCCCGTCGGGCCCCAGCAACATCGATCCGAACCGGCTTCGGATCCTCTTTTCCGGATTCCGGCCTCGGAGTCCGGTCGTGATAGATCCAGTCTACATCAAAACTAGCATAAGCTATTGCCATTGTTACATTGCCTAATGGGTTGTGTTGACGGCATTGCATTTTATTGGAGAGCCTAATTAATCAGACGATCATCGATCATAACTTCTTTCAAACTTGTAAAATATTCCACTCCCTCTCAACTGTGATCCATCGGCTGAGCGATTCTTGTTCATCCACTCTATCAACATTAAGGTAAGTATTTTTCAGACTTGAGAAATACTTCATGGATATGACAAATAATATTTCGTACATACGAAATATTTGTCATGTTCACAGGTATTTGTCACGTCAAGAACCGTGCACTCACATTTACTATTTGTGTGGTTCATCTGTGAAAAAAAACTTCTCAACCCATGTGATGTTTGTCTATGTGGACTAATGATATCTTATATTACAAAATGACTCAACTTAGTGTAATGCTAACATTGTAGCAAGCATTACTTATCCGAGTTATGTCATGGCCAGTTCCCAGGTCCTGGCCATGATCAGTTTTCATACAATGAGATCATGTGGACAAAGTTTACTGCACCCCTCTGTTGCTCTAGCTAGCTGTGTTTTACATCACATCAAATCTTTAAATTTTTAATATCTATTATAGATATTAAAATTTGATGTTACTTAAATAAGAGGTGGATCAATGAAAAGGTGATAACAAGAGATGCTTGTTCAAAGTTGGAGTACGTATGAAAATTTGATGCTCATTTCAAGCATGTTGCGTTATGCAGAAGGTTTTCTCCTCTGGTTGAGCTTGCTGGTGAGCGAACCCCACCTGCGCCAGGATCTGTTTGGCACCCCTTTTTAAAGTGATTCCTTTGGAATTTTTTATCATTCTTTTCAGTCGATTAGCGCATGCAAGCACATGTGCACGTTGTTTTGTAGTTAGAGTACTAGACGTACTTAGAATAATAGGGACCCACCTGTTCCATGTCCAGCTGAGTTTTAGCTGGAGAGGAGATCCACTTAATAAGTGTTTGGATCGGAGTCCGATAATACATTCAGTACTGTTGGACTCCGTGTTCTAAGTATGTATCGAGAGGATCTCTTCTCCTTTAGTTAGGAGGCCCAATAATATTTTAACGTATCAAAATTTATGATCCATAATAAAGCTTATGGTCATAATTTAGAGTCGCATACTTGTGTGGTCACTAGTTAACGAAACATGCTTTGTGCGACTATTTTCTTATAATAAAAGATAAATAAATAAATAATTAAAAATATTAAAACAAGATTCCATTTAAACTTCTCTTTTGAAACACGGACACCTCCTGTCTCATGTTGTCACGGTGGGAAATTTGTAAGAAATTTGAATCTTGACCTTCTTAATTAATATAATTATAAACATGATATCGAATAGATTAAAATGACATAAGGCCATTTTGATGATTTAATTAATTTTTTGTACACAAAGAAGTGCAATATCTTATGTGTTCCTGTTCTGACTCGTGAGACATTCACGGGCCCTCAAAACCCGAAGAGAGGTGAGTCCAAAATTGAACGTCCTGACTCTGTTGCCATTTTTATTTCTAAGCATCTTCAACTATACGAGTGAATAAACTTGTTGAAAGTTAATGACTTCAGTCAAAAAATGTCATTTATTGATGAATGTGGTATGTTATCAATTATGTCAAAAGTAACTATTCGGGCATAGTACAGTTAGGTACCTCATGACCTCTCCACTTAACAAGGTCACGAGGTTCAATTCACACTAAGTTCATGTATTCCTTCGTGGCTTCAACAAGGGAGTTTAATCAAAGTAATTACCTAATTATTAGGCAAAATATATGGATATATCTCCAATATAGGGGGACAAGTTGATGAGGTTTAAACATTTTTAGCCCATCTAAGAGGTGTCTGATAAAATTATTGTGGAGAATAAAAAAATACAACGTCTTAAGATGAAATAGTTAGATGTAATTAGAAATGACTTTTTTTTTTTTTTTTTTTCTTTTTCTGATGATAGTCTGGATGGTTGGACAGCAGTTCTCTCGTTCGGTCGAACAGAGATCAATTCCGCACGTGATGAGGATATTCAAGGAGTAAATAAGCTCACAACAGCCAAGCGCTAGGTTTCCACACCTAAAGACAAATGGGATAGATGTCCAACTCAGGTACATGTTGGGGACGTAATTAAAAATGACTTGACGTTACTTTATACTATCTCATCTGAAATTAAATATATTAAGATGACCTGACATGATTCATGTAGCTGACCAGATTCGTACGGCAAGGTTTAGATCGTATCCGGGCGACGTGATTGCGCACTGTGCTGGGCCCTTGGCCCACGTTCTACATGTTCTCTTTGACAAAAGCTTTCCTGCTCTCGTCAATGGTCTGGTTGGCACAGTCTTTAAACTGATCTCATCTTTTTCTTTGGCCGTCTTTTGTTGAAAAAACTTGCACGCAGCCTCAGATCGCATCTCTTATGATTCGAACCGTCAGATTGAATAGAGATGTGGTCTTATTTTTTCTTTACTTTTGCAGTCAGGCGATCAGTGATTAGACCAACGTCATCAAGTTAAAATTCCGGAAAAAATCGGTCCAAGGAAAAAATCTCAAGTTGGCAAAGAATTTGAAAACTTAGTGGAAAAGTCATGAAAGCTATGTTAAATTTTATAATATATAAAAAATAATTTTGATATGTAATATAAAAATTTATAAATATCTAATATAAACGAATTCCACTTATAAGCTTATACTTTTTTTTGAAAAATACGTAATTAAGTCATGATTAAATCGCTACTTTTTCGATTTATGAGTATTTTTAATATTTTTTCAATAAATCAAGATTTATTAGTAAAAAAATGAGTTAAGATGAAAAAGTGTAATTAAATCGTCATGTTTTCAAAAAAATCACATGCTTATGTTACACTGGATTAGAGAACATGGATGAGGGGTTAGGTGGTTTTTGAGTTAATATTAAGAATACTGTTTGCTTGCTGCGCTGTTGCTTGATCCTTTGGTCATTGGATTTCAATGTTAACCGCATTGAAATGTCTCTGGAGTCCGCAACAAGTATCAGTCTTGTTGGATTGTGAGTTCAGTATTCATTTTTTTTTTTAAAGAATATAGATTAAAAGGACGGATGGGAAGTAGATGATGGAGTAACATCTGTCTATTTTCAAAATTTTGAATTTTGTAAGAATAAATTTTTTTGATATGATTTGTTTTGCTTATTTAATTTATTTCTTACTGATATTTTAACCCATTTTAGACTTGAGAATCTTGAAATCGAGATCTAAAGTAGAAGCAAATGCAGCAGATTTGAATGACAAGATATTAAACATGCATGCACCATGATTAGCAATAGGATGTAAGAGGTGCTTAAAATAATATGCAATTACATCATTCTGTCTTAGGCTTGACGACTGACGTGGATGATCATCTCAGACGATGTGCCGTTTCATTGGCCTTAATCTAGTGAGATCTATATCCAGTTAACATTATCGACATCTACAAGATGATATTTTACTTATATGAAAGTACTAATGAGAGAGCTTAATATTTGAGATCTTGACCTATGTTGGTCGCCTAATCTGAGCCCACACATCATGGATACCATTTACCTAATTGGTTTAATTTGGCTAGAGTACGTAGTTAATGGTACATTTCAAAAATAGACACCACTAAGGTTATTTTTAATCCATATGAGAAAATTTAAGCCCGCCTATATATGTGGTTGCACATCCTTGAAAGATCACATTTTACCAATACCATGATTAGTTTTCACGCAATGGGATCATTTGGACAAAGTCTACTGCACCCCTCTGTTCCTCTAGCTAGCTAGTTACGTTTTACGTCACATCAAATTTCTAATTTTTTAAGATCTAATATATATATCTATATATGTATAGATATTAAAATCTGATGTTAGTTAAATTAGAGGTGGATCACTAAACGGGTGATAGCAAGCTATGCTTGTTTAGAAATTACGTAGGAAAATTCGATTCTGGTTTCCCGCACGTTGCGGTAGGCAGAAGGTTTTCCCCTCTCGTTGAACTTGCAGGTGAACTAACCCCACCTGCTTCACCATCTGTTTGGCACCCCTTTTGAAAGTGATTCCTTTGGAATCTTTTGATCATTCTTTTCAATCGATCGATTAGCGCATGCAGACACATGTGCACATTGTTTTGTAGTTAGAGTACGCTAGGGTTTAGTGAAAGCCGACCGGCCAGAAAAGAAGATGCACGGGAAGAAGCAGCTGCATCATCATGTCGAGCACCTTCCGAACTGCCTTGCCTCCACGTACGGCAAACGATAGTGCCGTACCAGCCAGGCGGCCTACCCTTGGCCCTCTTTTATCTCTTTGGCATGTGTTTTCTCATTTTTGTCAAGAGGGTAGCTTGCTTCTTGGCCAAGGACCTTCCGGGTCTCCTCGACAACACGGCAAACAATAGTGGCATGTGCCCGTGAGCGTGCCTTGTACCCCTCGCCCTCCCAATAGTTTCTTTCTTTCCATGGCGTGTGTTAATGAGTTCTATATATCTCTTTCGCCAAGGACAGAGGCCTGTTTGGCAAGACATGCGCGGAGGGGACTAAAAGCGTTATATTCTTGCATTGTGGAAGGCTCGGTCATGGCAGGAGCTAGCAACTGCATGGGATGCCTAACTTCGCTTCTTAGGATAGGGTGTATTAAACCAAACAAATTGTAAGGTGCATGTGTTGTTAACTTGACTAGTTTAATAATAGTACTTGCTAGCCACAAGTGTAATGTATCTTTGTTTGCATGTAATACTTTGAGGAGGGGAATATCTATATACCCGGATGCGACGTATCTTATGGGAAGATGCGACGTATCCTTTGTTTTGACTGGCTTATGGTAAGTGGCTCCCACCTCTCTCTTGAGAGGTTCTTATCCTAGTTTAGGTAGGTTTGTCTCTTGGTTTTTTAAGGATTCCTTTGCTCTTTGGTAAGATCTTGTCTCCGGTATGCAACTGGTTTCCGATTTAGATTTCGTGTTAGATTTTAGATTTTCTCTGCTTCCCCTTTGCCAGCTTCCTTTGTTTCCAATCCACCGCCATCTTCTTCCTCACTCCTTACTTGCTCATCTTTGAATTTCCCCTTTGCTCCACCCCCATCCCATGCCCCTTCCCCGTCATCCTCCCCCGATCTCTCCATTTAGCCTCTCAATGCCACCACCATCCTACGTGATGGTTTGCGTTGGCATTTTCTTGGGAGAACGGAAGCTCATCACAGCCTTAATTAGCACTAACGCCCAGGAGGCCGACGGGGCGGTTGGAGCTCCTTCATGGTTGCTGCTGGTTCTACCTTCGGTTCTTGCTGTGGTGGGCTCGACAGCGTTCTTCACCGTCATCAACACCTCTTCTACAAACAAGAAGGAACTTGGTTGCCGGAGTAGATGCCGAAAGTGCCGTCGTTGCTCTTGTTCAGTTGAAAATGAGTCCACTTTTAGACCCAGATTCACAACATTTTATTTGAATTTAAACAAATAATGATTGACGAATTTACTATTGGATTATTCGATATACTTTTTTTTTTGAAAGTTGATTATTCGATATACTCAGATCCCACTTTACCGAGTCTAAGTGGTCAGCTTTCGGGTCTTAGACCCGTTTTGGCTGCCCTACTCCGATTGATGCACCCAAAACTGCAGCCTTATTGCAAGCCAAACAATCCAACGTCTGGTAATCCATTGCCATGGACAGCGCGTAGGGACCAGGCTTTTAAGCACCAAATAACTCCACCTATGGTCAGATGAGTGCAAGAACTAGCTGGCTACATATATAGATGCAATGAATCAGTGACACGGCTGTCCATGAACACTAATCAAAATTGACCGTGATCTGAACTACATCCATACTGTCGTAAAGCATATCTCCTCTTACAGAGACTTTCATCTTTGAGTCCGATTTTTGTCGGTACAAGTTTAGTTGAGACTTAGTAAGTGAAAAAAGAGAGGTGAGAACTTTTCAAATTCAACTCTCATTGAGAATGGAAAAAACAACGAATGAGAGAGTTTTTAAAATCTTCATCTCTCTATATTGATTGAGTTCAGTCCAACCTTACACTAAGAAGATCTTTATTCTTCTTCTTTTGTTTGTGTGGGGACTGCATGCTAGGGTCCACTCCTAGATATAATTTCAACTCCCTCATGACTCTACCAAGGGGATTGGGAGGCACTTAGCTTGAGAAGTCCAAATAACAAGAGTACTCTGCTCAAGAGTATGACACGGTTATATCCAGTTTTTACGAATATTCACATTTAAAAATAAATCTATGTGACATGCGTATGTAGTGTTGACCTAAAAAAATAACTCTTTCTGATTGAAGTTGTTTGAATAGATAGTAAAGACTGAAAAATTATTAACTTGTCTTAGAGAGTCGTACCTAAATATGCAAGATACGTGAAGATTCCATAGTTTAGATGGGTTAAAAAACTTAAAAAATATGACCATATATGTTATATGCTTTTGTTTCTAATAAGTCATAAAGGAAAGCATATATATAATAACAATGTACATATAAAATGATGATACAGACATCATAACGTGTTAAGGACGAGGCTACTTCGTAGTTATCCGACACGACAAGTCTGTAGAGTTCCTCTCAGGGCGACGGACTGCCGAGTTGAAGGCTACAAGTTAGGAAACAAAACGCCATCACTCACGTCATCGGAGGGGATGAGGCACAGCGTGCATAAATCGATTTAATTATGTGATAACTATATATAAAGAATGGGAAAGAAAACGCCATGTAAGTTAGACATGAGATCCTATGATTTTGTTAGAACTATTACATTCTCAGTCATGTGAAAATAATGATAAACATGTATTTACTATGAAAAGTTGAGAAAGTTTGTAAATAGAGGCAAATAGAAGTCCAAAAAATGAGATCCAAGAGATCTCGTCTCCTATTGTTCTGTATCATTTTTAATAGATCAATTAAGTTTAATTCAGTTGATACTTTATTATCTCCTCAAGTATTGGTTCAACTCCCGCTTGCATGTATACTCGTCAAATGTTTGTTTTGAATCGCTTCAGCTAGTACAATGGAGAGACTCTCTGCACAAATGATAAAAATGTAAGGTGACAGTGGGTCACCTTGTCTAATGCTTCTGATCGTGGAAAGCCATTCCCCGACAGAACCATTAGTGAGGATCCTGAAGGATATTGTAGTAATGCATATTCTCATCCAATTGACCCATTTTATGTCAAATCCTAGCTTATGAAACAGTTGCAGGAAATAATGCCATTCAGGCGGATCGTAGGCTTGCTCCATATCAAGTGTTACAGCCTTTAAATTTTTGGGTCTCCTACAAAATTTCAATCTATGCACTGCCTCTCAAGCTTCCTGCCTCATGCTATGCACTGTCTACTACGATCATTAATAATAATTATATATGTAATTAGGAATGTAAATTGGATGGGTTGGACTGAGTTATGTGATAATTTGGATCTAACTAAAATTCAAAATAACTCAGTCCAATTTTAGTCCAGTCTAAATTCAGCTCAAATTTAATCCAAATTCAGCCTAGATTCAGTCACAATTCAATAGTGAGTGGATTGGGTTGGACTGGCCCTATTCAGTCACAATTCAATAGTTAAACTGAGTCAGCCCGTTTTCAGCCCAACCATGTCCATATTTAACTAATGTCAACTTAAATTTAACCCAATCCAATTTATATAACTTGGACTAACCCAATTTCCTTTAATATAGACTGGATTGAATTAGACTACGGGCTGGCCCGTCAGATTGACACCCCTATATGTAATGTACAGTGTACACCTGACTGCAGTCGACAGCTGTAGTGCTAACTGCTACAGAACCAGGGAGGTGGGACCAAAGTCCCGTAGCGAGAGCAGCCAACGCAGTATTAGGGCTACGTCGTCCATTATGACAACCCCCATGGACCCGAACTCGACCACGTCGACGAAGATGCTGAGGGGGGGCGAGGTGGGTGAGGGTTTTGACGGAGTTGAGCCCCATATGGAAGGGGAAGATCCCCCAGATGTAGAGGCTCTTGGGCTGGATGCCCAAGAAGAGGGCGACAACAGCAGTGCCAGACCTGCTGCCGTCCTTGGCGGCACTGTTGATGAGGTGGGAGAGGATGTTGCCGATGAAGATGAGGTGGGCTGAGAGGCCAAGGGGGGCATGGGCCAGTAGGCCGTCGGGGCAATGTGTGCGGTCATCGCCGTTGTAGCCACTGGAGGTGGGGGGGGGAGGGGAAGGATATAAAGGTAACCGGCGTGGGATTAACTTAACCCAACATTGGTTAGCCCTTCTCTTAACTGCTAGGCTACAAACTTGAGGGCGAGGGCTTTTTAAAAAATATTTGAAGATTGTAGAAACTTATATATAAATAGTCAAATTGAAAGAGTTTATTTGTAATATCAAAAGATTATAAGGACTAATTTGTAAAAAAAACTTATTAATTTTCTGTCAATCCAATGACTGGAAGATATTTTTACGGATACAATGATCACAAATATATATTTTTGGTGATTTTCTTAAAGATAAACTATTCCATATTGAAGGCAACCAACTTGGAGGAAACATAAGCACAAATTTGTTAATGACTTGGATCGACTTTAAAATATTTTTGTATACGACAGAAAGCCCTCTCTTTTTCGTTAAAAGCCTAAACGGGCCCCCATTTTGACAAGCACAATTGGGCCCAGGTCACATTTAAGTTTGGTGATGGCGGATTCCTGGGCCCATGGACAATTTTGACACAGTGATATCATTTGGGCAGAGTTTACTGCGTCCCTCTGTTGCTCTAGCGAGTTATATATGTTTTACGTCACATCAATTTTTTCAAATTTTAATACCTAATATAGATATTAAAAATTTGATGTTATAGTTACACTCGAGGTGGAAAAAGGGTGAAAGCCGACCGGGCAACTGAAAAGAAAATGCATGGGAAGCTGTTTGTGATTTTTTTTTTTTTTTGGCAAGCATGATGCATGTGATTTTTTTTTTTTGGCAGAGGGTACAAAGGCAGCTTCTTCTTGGTTGCCTTGCCTACCCGACAACCAGTAGTAGCATATTTTTTTCTACTTTCTCTGGCATGTGTTAGTTGTTTTTAGTTTTTTTGGGGAGTTGTTTTGTGGATTGCACAAGTTCTTACATTATAGAAGAGTAAAACGTGCAGGACAGGAGTAGCTGCATGGGATGCCTAACCTCGCTTCTTAATTAGGTCGGGGTGTACCAATCCAGACAAATTGTAAGCTGAATGTGTCGTTAACTAGCATAATAATTGTACTTGCTTAGCTACAAGCCTAGAGCTCAGAGAAGATGCGACGTATACACGTACGTAAAGATGATATTTTTTAGATTTTGATATGATCTTATAGAGTGGAGCGAAGGAATCATTTGATTAAAAAAGATGGATGAGATATTGCGTTCATTTACATGAGTGGGGTGGGGACAATAAAATATATAAAAAAAGAATAATATTTGTTGCGTTGCACCCGTGGTGTAATACTAATGATTCGAACACGTGAGTGGATTACCTATTTATTTTTATCTTTTTTAACTTTTTGATCTAAAATAGAATAATATAGATGTTGAGTTGAGGTCTCCCCCAACTCAACAATTTAAATAAAATAAAAAAACTTACTGCACCGCTTGAGATTTGAGGGCAGCGGTAGCATGGTGACTATACATTACACAAGTCGGATTAAAAGAATGAGATCCAAAAGAAGCTGATCATCTCAAATATCTCCGTGGGCGCCACTAATAAACCAAAGTTCGAGAACCATCTCAGTGGTCTGTATGGGAGAGATTTGAGTCAACTCCAACTCAATTCATGTAACAGGCTTCTAATCTAATTTTTCAATCTTAATTCAATCTATTGAATAACATCTTAACCCAACTCAATATCTGTAATCCAACTTTTAACAAGTTAGTTCGAGTTAAGATTTTAGCAGTCCACACTCTTCTTTTTCCCGATCACTATCAAAATCTTTTATTCAAAGAGACGATAAAACTCTCTATATAAGTGAAACAACTAAACTAATAATGCATATAAACTAAATGAAGCACATTTTAATAACTTAAGTTATCTTTCACATAGACCAAGGTAGGTTTCTGGTTGAGCCAAGTTGTTTGACCTTCCAACCCAACCCATCTGAAGCCATACTAATTAGTAATTAGAGAGTCTCCTAATTCTAACCCAATCTAATTTATGTTTTATCGGATTCAACCAAATGATCCAATCCTTCCACTGGCCCACGAAACCTCTGATTGACGCACTCAAAATTACAGCCCTAGTGCAAGCTGAAAAATGCAACGCCTTGGAACCAGCCTTTTAAGCCCAGAATGCCACCATTTGTGGTCAGATGCGTACGTCCATGAACACTAACCCAAATTAACAGTGATAAGAGTACATATGTACTGTTGTGTAATATTTCTCCTTATTTATATGGTATCCACTCTTCATATAATTAATCCATGTCCTCAAAAGAATAACATACATTTGGGGTCCCTCTATATATCCATAGAAACTTCTCATCAATGCCCATTGAAGGGAAACAATCCAGCAGTCTTTTTCTCGCTTCAAAAGAGAGATAAATTAATTAAGGGCGACAACTCAAGTTTATATGCAAGACACGTAGAGTGTTTTCGAGATTAAATAGTTTAGAGGGACTAAAACTAAAAAAGGAACATAGTTATATTTTATATTTTTGGCTCAGATAAATCATAAAGGAAAGCATATAACAATGTACATATATATAAAATGATGATGACGACGTCATAACGTTTTAAGAATGAGGCTAATTCCTAGTTATCAGACACGTCTAGCCTCGAGTTCCTCCCAGTGCAACGGAGTGCCTATATGAAAGGAATTGGGATTTTCTAAGTGCAGGTGAGGATCTCTAAGAGAGAAGATATTTTCAAAAAGACCTTCAATTGAAACTTTTCTCAATTCCCACGAGGAATTTTATTGAAAAACTCCTTCCCCACCTTTGTACTTATCGAATTCCCTTCTCACCTATATGTATTTACAGGAGCCAAATTCACATGAAAACAAGGTTAGTTGATCGGGGGATCCTGATTAGATCGGATTTGGTTAGATATAAGTTGGATATGATCTGACTCAGGTCGACTTGGTCCGACTCCCACGAGTTGCACAAGTCAAGTCTATAAGTGTGTTAAAAACAATGGGTTTAATTCATATTTTAGATAAATATATTTAATTAATTAATATAAAAAATATAAATTTACTTATCAAATGATTTTTTTTTAAAAAACAATCCATTATGTATCTATGAGTCGGCATGATCCGGTTGGACTCGATGCATACGGATCGGACTTGTCCAGATACGAATAGACGCGTACAGCCGGCCTGATCCGATACAATTCGGCAAATTATGCACGAAAACTACACATCATGGTTTGTTGTATCGTATTAGATTAGGACGGCTCATACAAGTAAACTTATATCTTGGACGATCAGATCCGTTAGGACACATACACAGTTGGTAGAATGTTTTACATTGAGTTTCTTATTTGATAAATAAAATTATACTTTTTATATCAATTAATAAAATATATTTATAAAAAATATGACTTAAACTCATTAACTTTAACAAACTCATTGACTTGACTCATGTGACTCGTGCGAGTCGGACCAAATTAGATCAATATCATACTACATTTGGGAAGATACGGCGAACCTTGCTACACATAGAAGTTAGGAACTAAACGCAATCACATACGTCATCATGGGATGAGACACAACGTGCTTAAATAAATTTAATTATATGATAATTATAAAGAAAGGGGAAGAAAACGCCATGTAAGTCCATGTGGCAAGTACTAGTCTCCATTGTTGGTAGGTGCAAGTGGTCCTATAACTTTGAATGAATCAAACTTGATGGTACTTATTTAGAATTGAGTAATAATTCATATCAGGTGAATTTTTTTGATTAAAATACAAACCTTTTTAACGATTCAATTTAAGTTTGACTCACATAAGACGGTAGATGCCGATCTACATCTCTTTTTAAAAGAAGATCCTTGTGGTATGGTATGATGCATCATTCATTACTTCTCTGGTTGGTAGTCATAAAGGTTGTGAGTGGGCCGGGTCTAGGTAGACCTAGCATCGAAGTAGTTGGACTTTGATCCGCTTAACATTTTAGGTAAACGGGTAATTGGGTCTTATATTGGATCTGCCTCCTTAATTTTTTTTTGCTATATATCACACCTCGAATAAATCTTAAAGGAAAAGTTTCTATCATTAGTTTCCTTTGTTAACCTTTAATCCATATTAGAATGATAAAAGTTCAAAATATCCCTATTCTCTCCTAAACCTTTGTTAACCTTTACCCATAATTTTTAAAAAAATAGACACTGGACATTCCGTTAAAATTATATATTATCTAATCCTAGTTAACTTTTAACTAGAATTAAAAAACTCCAAAGATATTCCTCTTCTGTCCGAAACTAGCTTTCGCTCCCTTCTCTCTCTCTCTTTGGTACAACGGGCTGGTCAAAAGAGCTTATTTTTATAAAGATATTTTTGCCCAAATATTAAATTTATAGGTAAGAAAGAAATATTCATCACATATTGGATGGTGATTAATTGGAGGATTATTTTCGACATTTTTAATGTTTACTTAAACAGGTTATTAAGAACAATTAATACAAAAAATAAGACTGACAATTCCATAGATAAACTTTTAAGGAGAGTATATTTGTAAAAAATTCTAAAAATTATCTTTTTTAACAGTAAAACTGTTTAAAAAATTATAATAATGCTCTTGTTACGTTTTACTTTAATATGAAATTTCTTAAAATAAAAAATAGAAACAAATTTTGCCAGGCTTTAAATCTGGCGTTTCTGTCCGTTCGATCTCAGTTAAACTTCAACTTCTTAATTAATTGTTAGCCAAGGTTACGAAAGTGATGAATAGTTTTTCTTAGAAAGTTGACTACTAAGATGGCCATTAAACTAGAATGACTGAAGAGAATTTTATTTTGCAAGTTATTTTGTTTGCAAAAATTATTTCATTTAAAATATTAATTACGTGAAACATTATATGGTTGTTGAATAGACGGTGGAAGTTACCAAATAAACATGTGCTCCTTGTTTCCATTCAGAAACTAGTGCTTCCGGGTTGTAGACGTAACTTAGAACGATTCATTTATTTTATGAAAGACATGCTGTTATATGTACTTTTTACTATTCTCTTTATTATATTTATAGGGAGTTGTTTTTGATCATTTTATCTTATGATCTTTGTTAAAGTTACTTTTGACACTAGTTCTCTTACAAGTAGACCAAGTAAATGACTTCGGTTGCGTGAGGTAAAGAGAGTATATAAGTTAAAGATGTAGCATAATAACATCCGAATTGAAGTAAGACTAGTGCTAATCGTTTAATAATTAATAAAAGAACATTAGTTCATTAACACCCTATCTCATAAGGAAATTGACACACATAAAAATATGGATAATAATGTCGTATTAACCACTCTTGTGTAGTAAACTTCAAAAGTATCATACTTACCTACATGTTCTCTTACATAGCCTTATAAAATAACATGTCTATTAAATATACCATTTCAGTGGCACGTATAAAATGTTTATGTAAATTAAATATGTCATTGCCATTGTACTTTTGAAACACTACACATATATTATACATATGAGGAGTGTATATATATAAGAAATGGTTGTAAACACATTTTTCAGTTGATCAATAAGAATTCTCAATATTTTCTTTTTCATCAGCTAAGCATTCCCCTACTTATCCTCTTGATTTGAAGGCAAGTACAATTAAACAAGAGCATCTTGCAAACTACGCCGATGACCGAACAAGAGTACCATTAAATCCAAAATTACTGCAAACTACAGTCATCTAATTAGATAGGAGGATTAAGACTTTTATAGCACACCCAACGCACCAAATTACTTAAGTACATAATTTCATGCAGTCGTAAACGAACAGTCTAATCCGCAGTTCCGCACCAGTGAGATAACTTGCCTAGTTTGAGTGCCTACTTTTTCCTATAATGTGCAGTAAACCCCTGCAACAGTACTGCTGGTAGAACTATATATGCAGAATATAACTCCCATTAAACAAATCTAGCTATAATACCATATGCATATATAGGAAGATCATGCAGTAAACTATCATACAGAACCATCGATCATTAGAGCACGTAAAAGCGGATATTAATTAATTTTTCAGTCCCTCTCCATTCTCAGCAAACATGAGCGAACCGTTCAGCGAGCAGAAGGATTCGCATCACCTTTCTTTGCGCTTCTCAAAGAACCTCTGCAGTGATCTCTTCCGCGCCATGGGTAGATCTAACAAGGAATTAAACAAGGATATATATAAGGAAGAATGGGAGTGAGGAATACAGATCTTTCTGCACATGCATGGATAAGAGATGCCATGCTACATGAGTACTTGATTTGTACCTCCTCCGACTTTGTCCAGTAAGAAGGACGGTGGAGCCAGATGCTGTACATGGCGGCCGCCACCGGTGAAGGCGCTGGCCACAGATCTTTCTATCAGCCGGCCACCGGAAGTTGTCTTCTCAGCCCACTCGATGACGGCTTCTGCCTGTAAGGAGATGGGAGTTCGAATCCTCTTAGTACTATAGAGGACATGACTTCAGGAGTTTGGAATCAGCTGGGGAAACAGTACCACATCGAAGTATATATCGAACAAGGGACTCGGAGTCTTTCTTTAAATAAATGATCAACTCTCTATATATATATGTCGCTAAAGTAATCCGAGTTCAGTCTTCTTTGGTATTGATAGACGTATAATTAGATCCGAAGAGAGAGTAATCACTGGTTCCCGGGGAATATATGTAGCCGACAGACCTTGTCTCGAGGGAGGTCGAAGGTGGTGACAGTTCCGTTGTAGAAGATGGTGAGGGGAGCTGCGGTTCCCGGAGAACCCCCTGCAGCGCTAGCAAATCCGTGTGCGAAGCCAAGTTCCCATATGGAGTTAGAATAATTTGTCCGAACAGCACATATATATACATACACAGTTACAAGGCATGCATATATATATATATGTAATTAGTTAACGATATGTCTTGGAAGGCACATCTATATGACTTGAGGATATGGTGATCAAAGGAGGAGTACTTACTTGGACGCAGCTGGTCTCGTCAGAGGCAGCGGCGGGAGAAGACGCTGGTGTACTTGCTCGGCGGAAGGCGGCGGAGAGAGGAGAGGGTTCTCCGGCGGGGCGACCAGCCATGGGAATCCATCTCCATATCCACCTTCGTCGTTATTCTTGTTCATGCCTGCCTATTTATCTATCTATCTATTTCTAATGTGCACGCAGCCGTCCCTTGTTCTCAGAAATATCAACCCATCTGGGAGGAGACAGGAGGGGTGGGGATTGTGTAAGAGGGTTTTGGGAGTCTGTGAATTACCGTACTTATACTATATATATATATATATCTATGACTCTGATTATATTGTTTAGAAAATATTATTTTAAACAATACTCCTAACATCTTATTTTAAATACTCCTAACATCTTTAGAAAATATTCTGATTATATTGTTTTCATCAAAATATTGCGAACTTTAACTGAATATGCAGAAAGATTCTTTAAATTTGGTAAACTCAGGATTAGGTGGCCGTATGCATTGCACGTAGTGATATAGAAGAAAACATTTGGTAGTATATACATTAGGTAGTATACGTATACATCACACATATTGATATATATACAGTTTTTCCTAGCTAATTTCATACAATTGATAAGATAATTGTTAATAAATCTCTTGTCAGCCGCCTTCAAAGATGTACATAGTACATATTTTTATCACGTGATAAACCCCTGCAATTCAATCCTGATGAGGCAGAATCTGATTCGGCCCATTAGAGCAGGCCCAAACCCCGTTCAGCCCAACAGCAGCAGTATCAGGCCCTCAGGGAGCCTCCAGCCCATCGGCGGCCCAGCAGCCCTCGGCCCCGTAAGCGGCACCGTCGCTCCCGGCCCAACAGGCTTCAGCCCGTCAGCGGCCCATCAGCCTAAGGCCCGGGAACAGCACGGCAGTCCAAGGCCCAGCAGGCTTCGGCCCCTCAGCGGCCCAACCCCCTTCGGCCCGATAGCCGAGTCCGGCCCACTCCGGTGGCGGATCAGGCACTATGACGGTTTACCAGTAAGCCCAAACATAGTCCTATATCGGCTACCACCGTTAACCAACCTCTATCCTCTGCTATAAATACACCGCTATTTATTGCCAAAGGTATGCAACTCTTTGCCTCCGAGACCCTTAAGGACTACGGTCCAAATAGCATTAAAGCTACTTCTTGCCTTCTTAATCGAATCATCTTCAGAAGCTAACTTGACCGTCGGAGGGGGTTCCTAAGGGCCAGATCCCGGGACTCCTGTTGACCGGTCTTTCTTCTTCTTTCCCTCCTGCAGGGGCTCGGTTTGAATCATCGCCGACCTTCCCGAGTCGGTCTCGACCGCCGACCTCGGACTCCTCTCCCTGGTCTCGACGCCGTACGACGGTTGCCCTGCGACAGGAGACTCGGCCCCGCGCTGTCCCCTCGTCCGGCAAAAGAGCTTTTGGGCTCACTATCCAAGAGCAAGCCGAGTCCGAGACCCTTCCGGCCTCAGACCGTCGGCTTCGGCTTCGTCGCCCGTCGACAGTACAGCCCGAAGGACCCTCGGCCCCGACTTCCCGGAGACGAGCCCGCTTCGATCGAAGCGCCCTTCGGCCTTCGGACCCTCGTCTTCGCCTCCGCCTCTTCGGCCTTCCGGATCCCCGTCGGTCCTCGGTAGCACCGATCCGAACAGGATTCGGATCCACTTCTCCGGGTTCCAGCCTCGGAATCCGGTCGTGATAGATCCAGTCTACTTCACGTGGCGCCGTCTGTGGGAAACCAACAAAACAAGTCATGTCTCAGCGACCTGTGACCCGACGATCCGGACAAGGCGAAGCAGAAGCGCGGGAGGCCTCGGCGCAGATGCTGCCTTCCGAAGGCGCACCTTCTGCCCCGCCGAGCCTGCCTCTGTCGACCATACCGGAGTCTCTCGGCTCGGAAGACCGAGTGGGGGTGCTCCAGCAGCAAGTGGCAACGTTGGCCGCTGCCGTCACGTCCCTAACGCCTCTCCAGGAGATGGTATCCGCCATCGCCCAGCGCATGGGGCTGATGGGACAGCTTCCTCAGCAGGCGCCGCTCCCCCCGCTCTGCCCAGTACAAGATGCCCGGTTCCGGCCGGCGCCTGCGCCGGTTCCTCTCAACGAGGCCGCGGAGACGCGCAGCGAGCCCTCGACGCTACCTGTCCGAACTCCTCGCGCTGATCGCCTGACGGAGCAGGACTATGCTTCGTCGGAGTACCGTCCGACCCGAACCGGAGGGCAATCCGTCGCCACCTCGACCGCCCCGGACCTGGACCGGCGGCTGACGGCGATGCGCAAAGAGATGCAGCAGATGGTGTCTCGGCCTCACGGGGCGGCCCTCGCCAGCAGCATCTTGGAGCAGACCCCATTCACGGCGGAGCTCCTAACCACCGAGGTACCCCCCAACTTCAAGCTGCCGAAGGGCCCTCTCTACGACGGAATGACAGATCCGGTCTGTCATTTCCAGAGATTTAACACTTATCTTCGGGTCCGAGGGATCTCCGAGGCAGTCCGCTGCCGTCTTTTCCCCCTCACCCTTGAAAAAATCGCCCTCACCTGGTTCGAGGCTCTGGCCCCCAACTCCATCCACTCCCTGGTTCAGTTGGGCCAATTGTTCATCGACCAGTTCTATGATGCCACCCGGCAGTCCAAAACATCCGCCAGCTTGCTGGCCATCCGGCAAGGCCCCACCGAAACTCTCCAGGAGTACTTCACCAAGTTCCGGACCGAGGCCGCCCAGATCCCGAACCTCGACAGCTCGATCGCGGTCTCGGCCGTGATCAGCAGGTGCCGGGATGAGGGGCTCCTCGGCTCCATCGGAAAGCGCCATCCCCCTACCTTCCAGGACCTCGTGGCCCGGGCCCATAAGTACATCAACCGAGAGGCCCTGATGCTGTCCAGGGGCAAAGGCGCAACCGAAACTACCTCGGCACCTGCTCCCCCGGTGGTCCGACCTCGGTCCGAGGACCAAGAGCCCTCCCGGAAGCGCTATCGCCGGGAGGATTGGGACAAGGAGAGGCGACGGGACCCGCAGCCGCGGTACCTACCCTTACCTGCTCCCCCTTCCCGGATGCTCATGGAGGTGAAGGGCATGCTCCGGCGGCCTGATCGCATCAAGACCGATCCTCGCCGAAGGGACCCCGGCAGATACTGCGAATATCACCGAGAGATCGGCCACACGACGGACGAGTGCCGACAGCTCCGGGAAGAAATCGACCGCATCATCCGGGAGGGGAGATTGCCGCAGTATCGACGGGAGCAGCCGCCGCAGCAGAACCGGGACGTCCCTGCAGCGCCCAGGCAACAACCACCCCCGGCGATAGAAGCCGCTCCTCCGCCAAAGGCCACCTCGGCCCCGGTTGAATCATCCCATCAAAGACCCAGCTCTGGGTCTATCATGATGATATCCGGAGGGCCCGGGGAGGGATCAAGGTCGCGGCAAAGCAACACCGTAGCGGCGGTTGACGGCGAGCCGAGGCGGCCTCGTCTGGAAGACATCACCTTCGGCGCCGAGGACCTGACTGATGTTCAGGTCCCTCATGATGATGCCCTCGTCGTCACCGCTGTAATAAATAGCTATGATGTACATAGGATCTTTGTGGATAATGGAAGTGCCCCAAACATCTTGTTTTACGACTGTTTTGAGAAGATGGGATTGAGTGAGGCTAGTATGAAGCCTTACCGGGGCCCCCTCTTCGGTTTTAACGGCTCGCCCTGCCGAGTAGAGGGTATTGTCCGGCTTCCTGTAACCTTAGGCTCCGCCCCCCGGCAATTAACTGTTGAAACGGACTTTGCCGTTGTAAAGATCGAGTCAGCCTACAACGCCATATTCGGCCGAAGGCTCATTGGCGGGGTCGGAGCCGTGCCATCATCCTTCCATCAGAAGCTGAAGTTTCATACCAGCCACGGAATAGGCGAGGCCAAAGGGAACCAAGAAGCGGCCCGGCAGTGCTACATGATTTCGGTCAAGGGGAAGACCGCAGCCGAAACCCTGACGATCGAGTCATCAGCCGAGGCATCTCCGGGAGAAGCACTCCTCACCGTCCCTGTTCCGGGAGGCGAGGGACGAGTCCTGATGATAGGCTCCGGCCTGGAAAAGATTGAAGCAGAGAAGCTTACCGAGTTCTTAAAAGAGAATCTCGACGTCTTCGCCTGGTCTCCATCGGACATGCCCGGGGTTGACCCGGAGATAGCCGAGCACCGTCTCCACACCGATCCCAACCAGCCCCCAGTAAAGCAGAAGCGGCGCACCTTCAATCAAGAAAGGAGAACCGCCATCCAAGCCGAAGTACAGAAGGGGCTGGACGCCGGACACCTCCGAGAGGTGCATCATCCGGAGTGGATCGCCAACGTGGTCATGGTGCCAAAGAAAGAGGGCAAGTGGCGTATGTGCGTGGACTTCACCAACCTCAACAAAGCCTGTCCGATGGACAGCTTTCCGCTGCCTCGGATAGACCAGGTGGTGGACGCCACTTCCGGCCACGAGCTCTTAAGCTTCCTCGACGCCTATTCGGGCTACCACCAGATCCGGATGCATCCAGATGACGAGAGTAAGACCAGCTTCACGACCGATTTGGGCATGTACTGCTACACCCGAATGCCCTTCGGTCTGAAGAACGCCGGCGCAACATACCAGCGCCTGGTCAACAAAGTGTTCGCTCCACAGCTGGGCCGAAACATGGAGGTCTACATAGACGACATGTTGGTCAAGAGCCGTATCGCTTCAGAGCATTTGGCCGACCTAGCCGAGACTTTCTCCGCCCTTAGGCGGTACAAGATAAAGCTGAATCCGGCCAAGTGCGCCTTCGGGGTAGCCTCCGGCAAGTTCCTCGGTTACATGGTCACTCGCCGTGGGGTGGAAGCCAACCCCGAGAAGATTTCGGCCATCGTACAGATGCGCCCCCCGGCAAACATCCGAGAAGTACAGAAGCTGAACGGGAGGATCGCAGCCTCAGTCGCTTTATGTCAAGGGCGGCCGACTATTGTTTCCCCTTCTTCAAGCTGCTGAAGAAGGCCAACAACTTCGAGTGGACGGAAGAGTGCCAAGCAGCCTTCGACCAGCTGAAGGCCTACCTCTCCAAAGTCCCCATCTTATCCAAGCCAGTTCCCGGGAAACCCCTGAGCTTATACCTTGCGGTCTCCGAGACGGCTCTCAGTGCCGTCCTCGTCCGAGAGCAAGAAGGCATGCAGAAGCCGGTTTATTATACCAGCCGAGCCCTTCAAGGGGCAGAACTCCGGTACCTTGCCCTGGAGAAGTTGGCTCTGGCCCTTGTCTCGTCCGCGAGGAGGCTCCGACCCTATTTTCTGGCCCATTCCGTGAAGGTCCTCACCGACCAGCCCCTGAGACAAGTCCTCTCCCGGCCAGAGGTGTCCGGCAGGCTGGCAAAATGGGCAATCGAGCTAGGAGAGTTCGATATCTCCTACGCTCCTCGGGTAGCTATAAAAGCCCAGGCGTTGGCAGATTTCATCGCCGAACTTACCCCTGGCGCCTCCGAGGCGCCTCAGCCAGTGCCAAACGCGCCCGAAGCCGAGGCTACTTCGGCTCCCGTGCCAGCCGACGAATGGCGACTCTTCGTAGACGGCTCCGCGTGCTCCACGGGCAGCGGCGCCGGATGGATCCTGGCATCGCCCGAAGGGGTCGTCACGGAGTACGCCCTGCGCTTCTCCTTCCTAGCAACCAACAATGCCGCCGAGTATGAAGCTCTCATCTCCGGCCTCCGGGCCGCAAAGAAGCTCGGCGCCCGGAACCTGAAGGCCTTCAGCGATTCCCAGCTGATCGCCAGCCACATCTCCGGGGAGTACGAGGCTCGGGACGCAATGATGGCTTCTTATCTCCAGGTGACTCGCAAAATCCTCGCCCAATTCGACTCTTATGAAGTCGTGAGGATCCCGAGAGCCGAGAATGCCCGAGCGGATGCACTTTCCCGGCTGCCGTCAACCCAAGACGGGGGGGGGAGGCCGAATGATCCTCGTCGAGGAGCTCGCCGAACCAAGCCTCGGCGAAACCAAGGCCATGCTAGTCGCTGAGGCCGAGGCCGAGGCCGAGACATGGATGACCCCCCTCGTCGCTTTCCTTCTCCAAGGAGAAGTCCCGCCAGATCCGAAGGAGGCAAAGCGTATTCGACAGCGCTCATCCCACTTTCTTCTTCTGGACGGGGCCCTGTACAAGAAATCCTTCGGCCGACCACTATTGCAGTGCCTCGGCCCAGCTGAAGCCGACTACGCCACGAAAGAAGTCCATGAAGGGGTATGCGGAGCGCATGCGGGAGGAAGGGCCTTGGCTCACAAGCTTCTAAGGCAAGGCTACTGGTGGCCATCACTCCGAGAGGACGCCTTAGCCCTCGTCCGGCGCTGTGACCAGTGCCAGAGGTATAGCTCCCTCATCCACCAGGCAGCCGCCCTTCTGACCCCCTTATCCGACCCCTGGCCTTTCGCTCAGTGGGGGATCGACCTCCTGGGGCCTTTTCCCGTCGCCACCGGCCAGAGAAAATTCCTCATCGTGGCAGTAGACTATTTCACTAAGTGGGTCGAAGCCGAACCCCTCGCGGCAATAACCGATAGCAATGCTTGGAACTTCGTCTGGAAGTCCATCATTTGCCGGTTCGGCATCCCTCGGGTCATCATTTCTGACAATGGGAAGCAGTTCGACAGCCGGCGGTTCAGCGACAACTGCGCCAGCTTCGGCATACTCCACAAATTCACTTCGGTGGCGCATCCTCGAACAAACGGCCAAGTCGAAGTCGTTAACCGAAGCCTCCTACAGAGATTGAAAACCCGCCTCGGCAAAGCTAAGGGCCGATGGGTAGAGGAGCTGCCAAGTGTCCTGTGGGCTTATCGGACGACAAGCCGAACCCCCACCGGCGAAACTCCTTTCGCATGGCCTATGGCGTAGAGGCCGTTATTCCGGTGGAGATCGGCCTTCCCTCTCCCAGGGTCATTGCTTACGATCCGAAGGCCAACGAAGAAGGACTGAAAGACCACCTGGACCTCATTGAAGAGACCCGAGACAAGGCTCGTGTCCGGCTGGCCGCTTATCAACAGCGCATGGCGAAGTACCACAACACTCGAGTAAAGCCCCGATGCTTTGAAGTAGGGAGCCTCGTGTTGAGGAACGCTCATGCTTCCAAACCAGCCGAAGCCTCAGGAAAACTTGCCCCCAACTGGGAGGGGCCCTATCGAGTCAGGGAGGTGATCAGGCGTGGAGCTTATCGGTTGGAGACCCTTTCGGGCCAGCCTCTCCCTCGCACCTGGAATGTTGAGCGCCTTCGGCGTTATTATGTGTAAGTCACTTTTCCCCATGCTTACAGCCGAAGAGTATGAATAAAAACTTCTTCTATCAGGTGGCATGGTATTCTTTCTAAGTCCGTATAAACCGTACCGGGAGTGGCTTCGGCCATGCAAACCGTATCGGGAGCGGCATGGTATTCTTTCTAAGTCCGTGTAAACCATACCGGGAGTGGCCTCGGCCATGCAAACCGTATCGGGAGCGGCATGGTATTCTTTCTAAGTCCGTGTAAACCGTACCGGGAGTGGCCTCGGCCATGCAAACCGTATCGGGAGCGGCATGGTATTCTTTCTAAGTCCGTGTAAACCGTACCGGGAGTGACCTCGGCCATGCAAACCGTATCGGGAGCGGCATGGTATTCTTTCTAAGTCCGTGTAAACCGTACCGGGAGTGGCCTCGGCCATGCAAACCGTATCGGGAGCGGCATGGTATTCTTTCTAAGTCCGTGTAAACCGTACCGGGAGTGGCCTCGGCCATGCAAACCGTATCGGGAGCGGCACGGTATTCTTTCTAAGTCCGTGTAAACCGTACCGGGAGTGGCTTCGGCCATGTAAACCGTATCGGGAGCGGCATGGTATTCTTTCTAAGTCCGTGTAAACCGTACCGGGAGTGGCTTCGGCCATTTAAATCGTATCGGGAGCGGCATGGTATTCTTTCTAAGTCCGTGTAAACCGTACCGGGTGTAGACACGCTAATTTTGACGTCATTTTGAGTAAATTTCATATCATACAATAATGCCTCATAATGGTCTGATAATTAATCATTAATTAATTTTTATTAATCTTTTTAAGTGTCGGGTTTAACAGATGTGTTTTAAGTTAATCAATTGAATTGATTTTAGCTCAAATTTGAGTTAAAATATGAAGAATTCTAAAAGACGTCTACCCAAGTGGACGCCATTTAGACTTTATTCTTATTTTAACGATTAAATTTGAATTTTAATTAATTAATTAATTAACTAAAAGGCGTCTGGTAATGTCAACGCGGTTTAGGTTTCCTAAGTGATTTTAACTTCCCCTCCGGATGTTTATCCTTATCTTAATTAGTCTAAAAGACGTCTACACATGTGGACGCGTTTTACCTAATAAAGATAAAGATAAGTTTTCCCGGATATTTATCCTTATCTTAATTAATCTGAAAGGCGTCAGCCAAGGTGGACGCGTTTTAGATAATTACAGATAAAGATGAATTAATCAGTATTTATCTGTCGGTTAAGATGGATAAATTCGGGATTTTTCTATGTTAATCTCGAACGCAAGAAATGCCTATAAATACCCTGCATGTTGAAGAGTTAAAAAAAAAAAAGAAGAAGAGATTTGAATTGAGTTGAGCCATAGCGTTATAGCGAGTTGAAGATCGAAGCAACAACGTCGTAACGCCGGAGCGCTGCCATTCCCAGAAGTCGGCGTCCCTTTCAAGATCTTCATCCTTTCAAAGCTTCAACCGATTGGGCATAAGTTTTTCATTACTGTATTCATTTCATTAGTTTCATTCTTCATATTCACTTCATGCAAACACACACCACAGCATAATCTTTCAAAACCTACTTGATTTAAGGGATTTCAAAGCCATTAAACAAGTGAGTTTGCTGTTTTAAATATGCTTATAATCATGATTAGTTCAGATATTGCTTCTACTTAAATTCTTATCATCATTCTTCTTTATTCTGTTTCTGTATCTTCTGCACTCAACAACAACGAGAGATTCAAAAGGGGGGGAAATCAAGCACAAAGTCAGAAAGACTTCTGGACGATCCTCAACTTCAAATTCAACAGTAAGAACAAAAAGCAAAGAAAGGGCTCTCTTTCTTCAGCCGGCTGAGGAAGGGGAACCAAGGACTCAATCTTCCACGTTTGAAAGGTAGGCGATCATATCTCTTTTGAAACTTTTAAGTTAAAAGTTTCTGGCGATCACTGCACTTTAGTTGCTGTTTTTAATAGGTTAGTTTACACTAAACAACATAGATATTTCATGTTAATCACACGGTCATTCTAAGCACCTACACCGGGAGTGGCCTCGGCCATGCAAACCGTATCGGGAGCGGCATGGTATTCTTTCTAAGTCCGTGTAAACCGTACCGGGAGTGGCCTCGGCCATGCAAACCGTATCGGGAGCGGCATGGTATTCTTTCTAAGTCCGTGTAAACCGTACCGGGAGTGGCCTCGGCCATGCAAACCGTATCGGGAGCGGCATGGTATTCTTTCTAAGTCCGTGTAAATCGTACCGGAAGTGGCTTCGGCTATGTAAACCGTATCGGGAGCGGCATGGTATTCTTTCTAAGTCCATGTAAACCGTACCGGGAGTGGCTCCGGCCACGTATACCGATTCGGGAAGCGGCTGGGCATATCTAAGTTCACGCAAGCAGAAGCATGAGTGGCTTCGGCCATCCGAAATACATCAGAAGCGGCAAAATGTCCCTTCGGATCATGTGGACCACGATAGTAAAGGCCCCGGCCGAATACTATGGCGACATTCTATCCGAACCTACATCGGGTCTCGGCCTTACAAGCTATAGCGAACGATGACAGGATCTCAGGCTTCTGAAGGGCCATATTCGGTCAATCATACACAAACACCAAGGTAAAGCCGAAAACATTCCTTATATTTATAGAAAAGGAAGTACAAAAACCGGCCATACCCTTGGCCGAGGGCTTACAACAGAAGAAGAAGTAAAAGCCGGCCGTATACTTGGCCGGAGGTTTACGATAGAAGAAGAAGCGTAAACCAGCCACACCCTTGGCCGAGGGCTTACAACATAAGAAGAAGCAGAAAACCGGGGCAGATCCCCGCGTCATTCTTCGGCTTCGGCCTCCTCCACCTCGGCTGCGGCTTGTCCCGGAGAGGGAGAGGGAGAGGGAGAGTCGACGATATGCACCGCTTCAGGAGCGGCAGCCTCCTCAGCGGCAGCCTCCTCGTCGGCAGCCTCCTCAGGGACAGCCTCCTCAGGGGCCCCCTCAGTGGGCGCAGCTTCATCATCCGGCGCAGGAGTCGAGGTCCTCTCGGCCATAAGTCCCTGCCACCAAGACAGGAGCTCCTTGGCTTCCTCACCCCTCGGTACGGCGACCCCAGTCAGATCGACGTTCGGGCAGGTCCTCTGGGCGACAGCCAACCCGAGGTCGAAGACGGAGGAAGAAGCCAGCAGTTGAGCTTGGATAATCTCTTCGGTGAAGTCCGGGCCGGCCTTGTAATCAGCTACGGCCATGTCCGCCACCTCCTCCAGCTCCTGCTTCAGCGCCGATACCTCCTCGGCGTGTCGCCGCTTCTCCGAGGCCCGCCGGGAGTCCTTCTCTTGAATCTGGGCCTTGAGGGCCCGGATCTCGGACTGTGCCGCGGCGAGCTCACCCTCGGCCTTCACCTTGGCCTTGGCGGAAGCGCGGGCCTCAGCTGCCCTCTCCTCCAGCTGCGCCCGCGCCCGGGCACTCGAGGTTACGAGCCCATCAACTAAAGGCTCGATGTCGGGCACCACCGAAGTGCCCTCGCCCGAGCCGTCTGACTCCCTCTCGGCCTCCAGGAGCTGGAGTCGGAGCTGCTCCTGATGGTGCATCAGGACGCTACCCGTCACCGCAGCCTGCGAGCCGAAAGCAAACAATGATCAGAACAAAAGGAAAACCAAGAGAAAGCTAAGGAAAGCTCGACTGAAGCACCTTCAAGCTCATTACCTGGACAGACAACCGAGCGCTCATCGCCGCCAGGTCGATGACCGAATGACGCTTCAGCCCTTCAAAAGCCGAAGGGAGAGTAAGACTGCGGAGCAGACGGAGGCACGTCTGCGAGTCTTCCATACTCTCGTCCTCGTAAATCCCCGGTTCGGGGCGCCACCACTTGCGCTGCGCCCGGGGCGCCTGCGACCCGGCGCCTTCGTCACCGACTCCGGCCGCCACAGCCGGAGGGGAATCGCCCCTCGGCGCCTCAGGAGACGCCAGCCTCGCGGCCCTTCGGGCCTCGGCACTCCTCCTGACCAGCGGAGCCTCCTCCGCGTCTACGGCCCCTTCCGACCGGGGGCGCTTCGACGCTCGGCCGCCCCTTCGAGCGGCGAATTTAGACTTTTGCTCCCTCTCAAGAGCGGAGGCAGCAGCACGGCCCTCAGTAGAGGCCGCAGTCCTTGGGACCCCGCCTCGGGTCCTCGGAGCCCCAGCGCCTCGGCCGGACCTGCCTGCCGCCTGCGGGGCCGGTGCCCGGCCCGGACCGCGCTGGTCGGATATCCGATCGAGGAGGGCGTCGAGATCGGCCATTGCTTCAAGCAAGAAGAGCCTGTCAGAAACAGGACAGTGAACAAGTACAAACTTAGAGCCGACTTACCCTCGGCCGAAACTTCATCAGCATCCTCAGCCGGAAGAGCTTCGGCCAGAGGAGCGGCAGCCCTTCCTCCGCGGCCCCGCGGAGTCTCCCCGGGAGGAAGGTAGGGGAAGGCCCGCACCGGATCGGACCGGGGATCCAGCCATACCCCGGCGTTCACCAGACGCTCCGACGCGCTGAGAATCCCCCAGACATTGTACGGGGCCATCATCTGGATGCGACCCACGAGGGTGCTCTGGACTGGGGTGAGGATAGGAGGATCCGAGAGGCCTGCGGCCAGCGGCGCCCATTCAGTAGGGAAGGGCCACACGCTCTCCTCTTTCTCCGGCAGGGAGACGAAGACGAACTTCCTCTTCCAGCCATGGATGGACGAAGGCTTCCCGGAGAATATGCTTCGTCCGACCCGAGGGATGAAGCAGTACCACTCGGACTTCCCCTGCCTTTGGATTTTGAAGAGGTAGCGGAAGACATTGATGGAAGGGCGGATCTTTACATGAGCGAAGAAGCTCAAGAAGCCGTATACGGTGCGCCAGGAGTTGGGAAAAAGCTGAGACGGGGCCAGCCCGTAGAAGCTGAGAAGGTTGATGACGAAGGTGGGGAGTGGAAGACGGAAACCCGCCTCGAAGCTATCAACGTAAATAGAGAAGGAACCCGGGCGGAAAGTGTTAGCCCGGGTGGCGGAGTCAGGCCGAAGGACCGTCATCCAGGAAGGGGGCTGGAAGTAAGAGACAAGGCGCATAACCTCTGCATCCGAAAGGGCGCAGGATGCTTCCGAAGCCATATCAGGACGACGGCGTCCCGAAGTGGAAGCCTGGCCTGGGTTCCGGACCTCTTCGGCGTACTCGGCCCCGGAGGTCTCGGCCCCGGAGGTCTCGGCCCCGGAAAGCTCGGCTCCGGAAGCCTCGGACCCCTCAGTCCCGGAGACCTCGGACTCTTCAGACATCGCTGAGGCAGGGGAGTCTGAGGTGAGGGGATCTGACAGGAGAGATCGCAGAGAGTGGGAAGGAGTATACTCCTCGTCCGAAGGAGTAATCTCACTGGAAGAACCCCGGACCATAAGGCCACGAAGGGAAGGAGGAAAGCTAGGGCTTACTCGCAGGAAGGGGGAGGAAATCTCTCCTGAACCAAGTGCGGCTTCTCAAACCTCCCAGCTCCACCAGCGATGCGCTCCGAGGAATGGAGACCTTCCCGCGGTGGCCGGCAAGCTCGGACGAAGCCTTCAGGAAGCTAGCTTTCCGCTGGAGAAGGAAGAAGAGCTTGGATGATCGCAGAGGAAACGCAAGCGCAGCAGCAGGAAGAAGAACAGTGCCCTGCTGAGGGCTTGTATTTATAGAGCCCACTCGAAGCGCCTCCCGCCGAAGCCAACGGCCGAGATCGTCCCGCTCGTCCCCTCGCTCCTCTCAGATGCACGCCACGTGCACCGTCCTTCGGCAATGATGACGGACCGGCTCCGGGACTTGCAGCGAAGCAATCAACGGCCGAGGGCGCTCCGACCCTTCGGCTGACCGCCCGGATACGCGCCACGTGTCCCGATCCGCGCGCTGAAGATGAAAGAGGCGGCAATCCGAGTGAAGCCTCGGGCAGAGAGCCGAGGCGATCCGCGACCCGAGAGCGGTCAGGATCCTTTTGTGTTTTCAACGGAGCGGCCGGATGCGCGATGCGTGTCCCGTGCTTCCTCGCGAGGCGACGCGCCATCCCGTCCATTTAATGGAGCCTGACACGAGTCAGAGGGCTCGGCCCTTCGGCTTCTTGGCTCTGAGCCTTCGTCGCCACTCCGAGCGGAGACGAAGCAACCGCGTAGCCCTCGGCCGACCGAGGGCCCCCTCTTCCCAGTAAAAAGAGAACAGAGCTTCGGGTAAGACACCTGTTATGATGTTCTTTTGGCAGCTTCGGGCTATACTCTCGCCATCTCAGAGCTGAGGAAGACAAGAGTGGGGGGCTATGTGATGAGGCAGAATCCGATTCGGCCCATTAGAGCAGGCCCAAACTCCGTTCAGCCCAACAGCAGCAGTATCAGGTCCTCAGGGAGCCTCCAGCCCATCGGCGGCCCAGCAGCCCTCGGCCCCGTAAGCGGCACCGTCGCTCCCGGCCCAACAGGCTTCAGCCCGTCAGCGGCCCATCAGCCTAAGGCCCGGGAACAGCACGGCAGTCCAAGGCCCAGCAGGCTTCGGCCCCTCAGCGGCCCAACCCCCTTCGGCCCGATAGCCGAGTCCGGCCCACTCCGGTGGCGGATCAGGCACTATGGCGGTTTACCAGTAAGCCCAAACATAGTCCTATATCGGCTACCACCGTTAACCAACCTCTATCCTCTGCTATAAATACACCGCTATTTATTGCCAAAGGTATGCAACTCTTTGCCTCCGAGACCCTTAAGGACTACGGTCCAAATAGCATTAAAGCTACTTCTTGCCTTCTTAATCGAATCATCTTCAGAAGCTAACTTGACCGTCGGAGGGGGTTCCTAAGGGCCAGAGCCCGGGACTCCTGCTGACCGGTCTTTCTTCTTCTTTCCCTCCTGCAGGGGCTCGGTTTGAATCATCGCCGACCTTCCCGAGTCGGTCTCGACCGCCGACCTCGGACTCCTCTCCCTGGTCTCGACGCCGTACGACGGCTGCCCTGCGACAGGAGACTCGGCCCTGCGCTGTCCCCTCGTCCGGCAAAAGAGCTTTTGGGCTCACTATCCAAGAGCAAGCCGAGTCCGAGACCCTTCCGGCCTCAGACCGTCGGCTTCGGCTTCGTCGCCCGTCGACAGTACAGCCCGAAGGAGCCTCGGCCCCGACTTCCCGGAGACGAGCCCGCTCCGATCGAAGCGCCCTTCGGCCTTCGGACCCTCGTCTTCGCCTCCGCCTCTTCGGCCTTCCGGATCCCCGTCAGGCCTCGGTAGCACCGATCCGAACCGGATTCGGATCCACTTCTCCGGGTTCCAGCCTCGGAATCCGGTCGTGATAGATCCAGTCTACTTCAAATCCTATCCCAGCGGACTCGGAAACCCCCTCTTCTCCCGCCCCCCGTTTTCTCCATTCCGTGTTTCCTGCATGTACGAGTCCATGTAACCTGGATAGAGGAGATGCTCTTAGTAGACTGGTGGATGGAAGACCAGCAGTTCAGTGGAAGGGAGGGCTCAAATATGGGCAAAAATATTGAGGCAAGTGACGGGCTTTTTTGTAATAATCTGTCTCCCTCCTCCTCTCTATAGTGTTAGATTTCTGTCCACCAGTCTACCGAGATGATCCCCTCTCTCCCTTTCCCTCCAAAGAGACTATGTGATAATGCTAGATAAGTAGCTTCACTTTGATAAAAGAATGAATTATGACGTGTAAGTTAGAGAGGAAAATATTTAAAAGGAGAAGATATTATATTCTCACCCTTGAATGATGCACGCAAGAAGGCCTCCTTATGGGCTCATGATATATAGGTAAAATAGTAAAAGAGAGGCAAGGAGCTGTGCATGCCTTAAATGAAGGAATAATGAATGTTATAGCAATAAATGAGGAAGGGAAAACTGAAGGCTGCAGCCACCACCTAGCTATGTATCTAGGGATGTAAATTGGGCGAGCTAGGCTGGGCTATGTGATAATTAGAGTCTAGTGCAAGTTCAAAATTAATAGTCCACTCCAATTTTAGTCCAGTCCAAATTCAGCCCAAACTTAACCCAAATTCAACTTAAATTCAGCCCTAATTTAATAATGAGTAGGTTGGGTTGGGTTGGGTTGGACTGATCATGTTTATAAATCGTTTGTTAGAAGTGTTTCACTTTTTGTATGAACTATTGTAAAAGTCAACAGTTTAAATTGGGCCAGCCCATTTTCAACCCAGCTCAACTCATATTTAATTAATGTCAACCCAAATTTAATCCAACTCATTTTATATAATTTGGGCCAGCCCAATTTTCTTCAATACGGGCTGGGTTGAGCTGGGCCACAGGCTGGCCCATCCGATTGACACCCCTAAATGTATGTAGCCACCTAAGTTAGGAAGCCATAGAAGTCTACATACTAATATTTTTCTCACATGGGTTCTTAAATCTTAATACTGTTAACACCCCGCCTCAAACAAAGTCGGGTGAGGCTGAACCTGACCTGAAGACGGTGAGGATGAAGTCCCTTTACGAACATATCTACTATCTGAATTAAGATTTAACTTTTAAGAAACTAATGTTGACCCACTTATTAACCTGTCCCAACCTTTAGCTCAATCACACCGAGAAACCCCCATGCAGCTAAAATTTGCATCATCAGTTGGTGTTTACTAGGTCAAGTTCATCCAAATCTGACCAAACGTCGGTCCAACTTGACCATTACAATGAGATCAGTTGAATTGGTCGCAGTCTCAGAAGCTCGCCTAGGCATGATCAGGTTCCCATAGACGAGTAAATGACCATTGGAAGTTAAGCATCTTTTTGAGTAATAAAGTAATTAAAATACCAAATTAAGTGGGCCATCAGCAAATCTATTACAGAACTTTATAATGTTGGCTTAACTAAGATGTTTGAGATTAGTCTCTTTCTATGCTGGTCAAATCACGCCCAAATATGACAAACACAAGGTCAAAATCAGAGCCTTACAAAATTGAATTATAACGTGTTACGTCGGGCCAACTCCGGGGAAACTTGATCGCCATTGTGCAGTTCGATCTATTCCTCAATCGACTTTACAACCTTGGACCTTTAAAGATACGATCATTCGTGGCCAACTTAGCTTAAGTTGCTCGGGAGGGGCAAATGGTGACTAGGTATGGCTCAGTTGGTATTTCAAAATTTTGTTACTTGAGGAAATTACGGATCATTCAAGTTAAGTGTATTTGCATTCTCATGCATATATGATCCCTAAAATTTTTCTTTTTGATGGTAGATTTTACCTAAAGTAACTGTTAGTAGATAAAATGATTATGGTTAATGTGAAAAAAATCCTAATTGAATAAGTAGACCCTGGGAAATTTAAGCCTCTCTCACAAGAAGGCAACATAAATACCTTTTTTGGAAGTCAAGGCAACATAAATAACTTTTTTTAATCATGTAATACAGTGGTTAGAAGATCCTCAACTATAGAGAAGGAACTGGGTTCAAAACCCACTGGATCTCTATGGGGAGAAATAATCGCACAACCTATTCCGTTCTAAAGGGCACGAGATTTCTCCGTTCTGCATTCCAACAAATGACAGAGGTTGAACCCCGGCATTCTCCGCTTGGGGAGGCGGGGTGGTGTCCACTGTGCTAGGAGACCAGAGCAAAGCAACATAAATACCTAACCACAGAGATCTCCAACAGAAAAATAGCAAATGATGAATGCAATTTATGTGCTCAAAATTGGTTGGTTAATCAGACATCGACTTACGGAGGATGGTGATCAAAAACCTTAATGACTAAGGCTTCTCACCATAAAAGAGTTGATTAAGATTGTTGCCAAATGTTAGAGCCTCAACAAAGAATCCTAACAATTTTCAGAAGAATTAAGTGGGCTCGGTTGGCCTGGGCCTATGATTAGTCTTCCACAGTCTCTGGCTCAACTTCATCCAATGACATTTGTAGTGGTCCGAAACAAGATGCAAGTGAGTCATGAGATCACAGAGGGAGAAAAGAACACCAGAGAGCTCCAAAGTGATCCGGAAGTAACCCTTCAATGCCTTAGTTTCATTGATCGATTGTAACCTTCAACAAAGTTGGATATGCGTTTCCAATGCCAATTAGACACCTCATTCGCACATACGGTGTAGTTCTTTTGCTGAAACAGACGTGCATGCAGCAAACATTACTCTTCCAAATTTTCCCCGTCTCCCTTTTTGTGGAATTTCGATCATTGTTTTCCAAATGATCAAGGCATGACACTCTTGCAGATCGATTTGCGATATAGTACAAGATGTATTTAGAAATATAATAAGGCCCTTTTTGCTTCACGACTGGTTGGCTTTTAGCTATGCGGCTCGATCAATATATACTTTCACACACACACATATATATATATATATATATATATATATATATATATTTTGCGTATTAGATAGATTTCATGGTCAAAATTTACAGTCGCATAGTTCTAATTCACTTATCTACATGAGAAATTGTGTATAAGTCAGTCGAGGGTTGGTGTGACTAGTTGGCAGCTGGATTTACTCAAGTAAATTCTCAAGACCTCAAATTTAATTCTCATGGACAAATGACCTGGTGGTTGGAAGCCCCCTCACCTGATCACTTGTCCGGATCAGTTTCATAACAAATCTACCTCAACTTACTGCCTTTTCCCACACGATCGATGTTGGTTATAATTAAAAACTCCAGTGACCTAACCTAACTGAATCGGGTTACAGTCAGTGCACAGATAGACGGGACTCGGATAGTGCAGAGAAAGAGCCGGCACTGACTGTCCGAGTCCTGTCCACCTCCTGCACTAACTGGAACCCGATTCAACCTAATCTTCGGAGCTTCCCGGTGTACAAATTGCTCTAGAGACCAAACTTGGAAAAGAAAAAGAGAAGAAGGAGCAAGCGGATGTGGAATACTTTCTCCATGCATGGAGCCCATGGTTTGCATCATTCAACTTGAGAAAAACGAGATTAGGGTTCTTCACGTTGTAACGAACGTGTTGCTTGAGATGTAACCCGGCAGGCGAACTTTGCGACGAGGACGAGGTCATGTTAGGCCGCTCAAGTACTGGTATAACTGTTAAGGCCAGAAAAGACCAAGATTGCATGGGAAACTTCTTCTTCATGGGCCTTGTTGTTTGGCTGCACAACTTAAGTAAACATGGTTGGAGTTATGATAAACACATTTATCATGGATCTTCTTATGGTAAGCACTTTTTTTGTAAAACCCACATGCATTTAGTTATTCTATTTAAATGTAATTGAGTTGATGATAATTTAACCAGAGAGTCTCCAACGTACGGTACTAACTCCAAGTTTGTTTATAGAAAACATGGGTATGGAGAAATTATCAGCTTCTGAATTTATAATTAATAAACTTATTTTCTCATCGTCCAAATAAGATTATCATAAAGAGCGAGTTTATGGCAAATCTACATGTGTTTATGGATTGCATCCAAACATGCCATATCAGTGACAGTGCCGTACCTGCGAGCCGTGCCTGGCACTTCTCGTCCTGTGACTAGTTCTCTTCCTCTCCATGGCATGTGTAATATGTTTCACACAGGGGCAGCTTGTTCATGGCACGGCCCTACCGAGTTGCCTCGCCTATACATGGCAAACCAGTGCCCTGTCGGCCAGCCGTGCTGTGCATGCCTTGTCCACACCCTCTGGCTAGCCTTTCCTTTCCATGGCATGTGTTAATTTGCTTTCTCTTTTGCCAAGGATGGAGGCATGCATGTTTGCAAGACATGCCCGGAGGGGCCGACAGCATATATTCTTCCATTGTAGAAGGCTAGCTTATACGTGGCAGGGTATGTACCTGCATGGGATGCCTAACTTAACTACAGCGTTCCTTACCGGCCGGATCGATTCGTGTTAATTCGGACAACTCGTATCATATCAGCGCGAATCTGAGTCAATGCGACTCGATCTAATCTATATAATTTGAAACTGCGACTTGGTCGAATCGGCACGAATCGACTCGAGTCGTACGAAATTATGAGAGATCCGAGTAGATCTAACTCTTCGAGTCGGTGAACCTTGCTCTATAGGATGGGGGCGTGCCCAAACCAAAATAGTCTGTAATAATTGTACTTGCAACTATATACAAAGTGCAGAATTCGGAGGAAACATGACATGGCATGATCTATTTTCTGTTGGACTTGGACACAGAGAACATCTGGATCAAGTCATGGGCACCAGCAACAGCCCCAAGAGCGAGACAGCCATCTTATCTTGGGGGCCCGGATCGACTGGATTTTCTAGATGTGTTTAGAGAACCAAAGAATCTGTGGTATAGGCTCTTCCTTCTTATAGGGGAGGTCTGACGACAGTTCCATCTCCTGCGAGGGAAATTTATCATGTGAGTTCATGGGTCCATGTCTGTTTGTTTTCTATAGATAGAAGGATCCATAAAAAGAAATATATTATTTTTTTTATAATAAGATTTTTGAATTCAGAATAATCATTCGAAAACAATGGAATCGTTGTAATTTTGCAAAAGAATTCTCTATTTAAAGATAATTCATGAGTGTCCATTTATATTTTCTCTACTGTGGAGGCTTTGTAAAAATATATGGTATAAGAACTACATTCAAGGAAGCTACACTTTGGAAGAGTGTGAGGTGCTTCATTAATGGACGTGCTTTCTAGCGGCGCGTATTCGAAATTGAACTTATGGTGATCAGTTTTCTAGAACCACAGTGTATATATACCTTCATTTGAAGTCAGATGGGTGCAAGAATGAGGGGTATTATGCTGTTTGGCTTGACAAAAACACTACAAAATGACACATTTTGTGAGATATAAAATAAAATGTCATGTGATGTTTTATAATTGTTTACGTTAAATCAAACAACTCCCATGATGATACGGCTGCCGACGAACACTAAGAAAATTAATGGTGATCAGAATACACAAATCGATGTGAATTTCTTCCTCTTTAGACAGTTTCATCTATTGCCTGTATGGACAATGTATACTATCCACTTCTGATGTAAGAAACTCGATACGTATCCCCGATTAAATAGCGTATGCATGTTTTGGGTCCCCCTATTCATAGAAGACCTTCTCATTGCCTAAGCAAGGCAAAATAATCTTAAAGTCTTTTCTTGTGCTTAAAAAAAAAAGTAGGGTTAGTTACAAGTGGATAGCATTGATTAGTAATCCGATTTATCTCCGATCCACAAAATCCGATTTAATCCACAAATTATAGATTAGATTAATATGTGAGTTAAAAGTCTTCACCTGTACCCTTGTGGATCAAGTTATACATTGATCTCAAAGTAAATCCACCCTGTTCGCATTCAAATTATATGATCCACAATTTTTAATAAAATTAAATTTAAATTATTTAATACTTGTTTGACATATGAGGACCATTTGATCCATGATCTTTTATTTCATCCAATGATTTAATTTTTCTTAGGGTTTCTCTTCTTAAGTTGCTAGTTATCTCGAGACCCCTAACCGGAGCGCCATAGTCAAAATGCACATATTCATCCTCTTCCTCCCTCTTCCTCCTCCATTCTAAGTAATTTTAAGTTTGGTCTTACAACAGCTTGAGTGAACTTGAAGCCTAAGTTTATTTTAAGCGTGGATAGATTTATAGATGTTACATGGTGGGATGAATGCAAACCAATTGCTTAATTATTGATGATATTTTAAATGCTTCTCATAATTGTAGATAGATATTAAATTATGGAATGAATATGACCAAGTTGTGAAACGAATGTGGATATATAGGTAGTGAATTATGGACAGCGGGACATATTTTAAGATATTAACTTACAACAGTGCAATCATTAGTAAAATCCATTTCAATTCACACCCACTTTGACCTGCAAAAGAGTAGGTCGCATTTGGATTAGGATGTCTTCCGATCTAATCTATGTCATCTACGGATAAAGAAAAAAATAAAATAATCTGCTCCGAAAAAAGGGATGAATTAAAAGTTTGTTTCCTGATCTACCACGGGTCCCCAGTGGATGTAAGCATCCCCGATCCGTTTCGGCCCGTTTACGGCCCTAACAAAAGAGATGAATTATACGGATGATAAGTCTCCAGTATTCATACGAAGGGTACGTGTGGAATTGGATGACCTTTCAACTAGGATGATAAAAATACAGTTCCACACTTAATTACTACTTATTAATAGGATATTGGTATTCCTAGGCCTTAATTAAATTGGACTCGATACACACTTGAAGAGAGTCAATTTAAAATATTATCTGATTTGACACAAATATTACAAAAACTTATAAAATACCAACTTTTCTTGCATGTCATCTACATGGGCGTATATATTGGTGCCCACATGGCAGTGACGGACAAGCGAACTTTAGAGGTCAGATGCGCTATAATATTAAAATATGGATATGGTATATAAAAAATTCCTTTATAACATCATGAGATTTTCTTCCTGTTTCTTCGAGTTGACGTGAAGATATTGATGTGAAGCTTGTCTCTTGTCATATCTTGAGAAAAGTGCGCGTGGAGGGCTGGTAGCGGAGTATTTGGGAACGATTTGACAAGTCCAGACTTCAGAGAGACACATGCCAAACATTCGAGTCAATTAGACCAAATTTATCAGGTTCTGCGAGGATAGAATAGCAGATCGGCGATGCACGGTATATGATTGATGAGTAATATTTACTGCATGGCCTTGTAATCTACCATTTCAATCTAACGTGATTGCAATGTCATACACAGAGCGGTCGTCTGATCAGATTACTGTGCAGTCCATCTAATTTAGGAAGAGTCGCCTGAAAGTATTTTTTAATTTTTTCTTTTTCATGTCAAGTTTATTTAAGAGCGTTCGATAAAAAATTTGAGGATACATCCGAATTGTTTGGATTGACTCCGACTCGAATTTATATTTTTTTTTAACAAAAATATTAAACACACATCTTAATTTACGTGCAAAATATTTTTTTTTAAAAAACATATATTTGTCTTGCCCCCCCTCCAGCCAGGGGGTCAATACAATTATATTATATGTAGTAATTTTTTTAAAACAAATAAAAAATCCTTTCAACATTTCTCGGTGTTCTTTTATAGAAATAAAATCATCTTGTAATAACATTTCCTACAAACTCTTTCTCAACTTATTTGCAAGAAAATTTTGACTAAAGAACTAGTGACATAGATTAACAATTAATAATGTTCAAGTAGCATATCTCCGTTAAATATAGAAAACATAAATTAATGAAAACACTAAATTACTTTTTTCTTATTTGATATGATTTGATTTCTTAGCATAATAAGGAGCTAAATACCTAAGATTTTATTAACATGGGATGATGACTCTGAAATCTAAAACATGAAAAATAAAAAATAATAATCTAAGAATTTTTATTAATATTATACTACTCTCCAAACATAGATAATTGACTTATCTAGAGAGATGGACATACCTCACAAACAAAACAAAAAAAAAAAAAACTCTTTAATGAAATTGGATAATATATAGATTGAACAGCTAGGGAAGACTTCTAGACAAACACCAACAAGAAACATCGCCTAACAAGAGGAAGAACCATAAGATAACATGAGGGCTATGAGAAAATGATCTCATTAGGAAACCAAACCGGAACTACAAGGAGATGATGAGTACAAAGTCTGCTTAAAGCTTGGATTTTTCTTTAGTTAAATTTTTAATCCAAATCATAGTATTATATATAACAATATGCTGAAGTTAGGGATGTATATATATATATATATCTTCACGGTAGAAGTTTTGGCTGCCTCTGTTCGAGCTGACGGTCGTGCGTTTGGCAGGTCACAGATGCCGGTCTGTGACTCTCTCTCTCTCTCTCTCTCTTCCTTCGGCTATGTATCTATCTACCTACCTACCACCACACTCCTAATGTGTTGATGCTTCTCTTCTTTGGCAACCCCTTCCAATCTCCTTCCTGATGAGTTTTATACCTCGTGGGAACCAGTGGGAGAGAGAGAGAGAGAGAGAGAGAACACAAAACAAGAAGTTAGAGTCATGACGAAGGCCACCATGGAAATCGATTTCCTTGGACAGGAGGATGGGGACACCTCCTCCATCTTCCCCTTCCTCCCCTTCGTTTCATCCTTCCCCTTCCTCCTCTTCATTTCTTCCTTCGTTTCTCTATGATAATTATATATATATATATATATATATATATATATATATATATATATATATATATATATATATATATATATATATATATATATCAGCTTCTTTCAGCTGATCACTTTCATATGACAATTTCTTCGATCCCCACGTAGTTATCTGTATTGATCTGCCATATGTCTTCGCCTTGCGCCTCCCAGGCGTCCACAACTCCCTGCCTAGGTTAAACACGCAGCCGGCCGGGAGAGGGGGTGCAACTTTTGCTGCCCCTGCAGGAGACACAGCCGAGGTGTTCGTCGCCGGCCCACCGCCTGAGAGCAGCCTTCTCTTCTTCCCTCCGCTGCCTTCACCCGAGCAACGCCAGCGTTTTCTGGCACCCAAGGCCCTGAGGAGCCCGGCATCCAAGTAGTACTCCTCTTTGATCTCAACATCCTCGATAGAGTACTCCTATGATCTGTACTTTTCCAAGATGTCATCACTGCTGGTTAACGCTTACCTCTGTACGTAACTGCGATTTTTAAAATTCTAGACCTTCGCACTACTCCATGGAAACTTGGCCCAACAGGTCTGCTGCAGGGTCGAGTACCTCTCCGGTTGCTGTGGCTCCCCTCACCATCTTCTACAACGGCGCAATCACCTCCTTCAACCTTCCTCGAGAGAAGGTCTGGCTCTAAAAACCTGTGAACTTGGACTCCTCTATTTGGATACGCAGGAACTACCTTTTATGTATTTATGTGCTCACATGGATTAAAGACGAAATTAATATTTCACTTTCTTTATCAGATCAGACTGAAGTGTAGAGGATCAAGTCTAAAAGATCTTATCTCAATGCATAATAAAAATGACCGAACTTCTGTACGTAGAAGATAACAGCTCAAGAATATTAGGGCAGATCATCTATGCACTAAGTCACTCTCAAAGCTCTGCAATGTTACAGAGTGGACGATAAGAACTTTTTTATGGTAAACATCTAAACGCATAGAAATTATTTTTTATCATTCATTTTATCACACTCGTTGAGAATTATTTGATCAGATGGTTCTCATTAAAAAAAATTTGACACACACGAGACTCTTGGATCTAAGTGATCAAACGGCTTTCAATTGGTGTAGTAAGAGAATGGTTAAAAATATAGTATAATAATATTCCTCTCTGAATCATGTAAAAGAGATCTTCTCCCCATCAAGACCACCTGAAGCTGATATGCAGAAAAGGTGTAATTAAAACTACAGTCTATTCAAGTACTAGAAAGATCTCTACAATCTCACATCTTCGCTAAATGAAAGACAGAGAAAATTTGTTTTAATTTGACAAAAGGGTTATGATTACTTGTAACTATTATTATCCTAATACTCGGTAGTCAGACCAGGAAATTGCTCAATCTAGATCTCAAATTTCTATGATTTCTGGTTGGATTCCTCAATAGGATCCAATCCTCAAGTGTCTTAAAAAGTATTAAATTTATTTTTTAATATATATTAATATTTTTATTCTAACTTAAGTATAAGTAGGATCATCCCAATCACTAAAAATTTTAGAAAAATAAAAATCCTATCCAATCCCAAGTTCAGAATTTTTAAACACTAATATATATAACACCCGTCGTCGCCTTCCCCGGCGGCGGCGGCCAACAGAAGCCACCGCCACTGATCCCCTCACTAGGCAAACTCGAAGGAGGTAGTATAGAGTTCTACTCGTATGGCATCTCCTTTCCACGCGCAAGACTTTTTTTTATTTTTGGTTTTGGTTTCCTTTGCTAGATCTGCCATTAGCGAGGAAGAGATCACTGCAGAGGTTCCTGGAGAAGCGCAAGGAAAGATGATGCAAATCCTTCTGCCTGCAGCTTCATTAATCGTTCCACTCATGTTTGCAGACGATGGAGAGAGATGGAACCAGCTGGTTTATGTGCCCCATGATGGCTGTATATACTATATGATAGCTTGTGGTATGATCATGCCATCCAAGTAGGATTTATACTTGTTTAATGTAAGTTAGATTGTGCTGAGTTTAAGATTTGGAGTTGCTGTACTCTCAGGAAACTTTTGAAGCTGATCAAACGAAACAATCTAATTGATTCACTTACTTCAGAATTCTCTAGTAATAATACCCAAACAGTTAGCAACACAGGCGGATATAATAGCCAATCAACACTTGCTTAGGTATACGCTTCTTATGGGAACACTACAGACGGCAGCTGTGAAGATTTGATGAGAACTCAAATACGTTTCAAGCATCTTCCGACGTTGCTCTACGTGCACTTTTAGTAGCCGTTTACAAATTATAGGAAAAAATAGGCAATATTTTGCAACTATAGATGCCACTGCTACAGATTAAATTGCACTTTTATGATTCCGTGCAATGTACGTGTTATTTGGCTTAACATAAAATACCATAAACAGTGTTTTAGAGTCAAACCAGATTAACGACCATTGTTGCTTCGAAAGCTAGATGTATAAATTTGCGAACGAGATCGTTTGGATCTATGCGTCTGGATCGGCCAACGTCTTTAGACACATGAGACCGAACTGTGTCAGGACATATGTGTCATTTATTTTTAAAAATGATGTGCACAGTGCACGAACAACTCGGTTTCATGCGTCTAAATAGTGTTAGACGATGCAGACGCGTAAGTCTGAGGATCTCGTTCCATAAATTTGAGACTACGGTCAACAATTTCGCTAGTCTTCCACTGCAAAAATGTCCTCCTACAGGGAAATTAAATGCATTTTCTTGAACAGCAAACCCATAGTCTAATATAGGGAAATGGTTTTTTAAAAAAAAGCTTAATATATATATATATATATATATATATATATATATATATATATATATATATATGTATATATATATAAGGGTGATGGGAAATGATACTACTCACCATGAGTTGAGTCATCATATTCCTATGTTAGAATAGTAGCATATAAAAAATAGACAAATCAAAATATATTTAAATAGATGATGCTCTCTCTACTCACTGATTAAGATTTTAAATTAAATAGTCCAATAATTTCAATATCTTACACTGTTTAAATTGCTGTCCGACACGCGGTATACCAAATTACCAAGTGCAGCTCGTCTTATAAGGCTGTACTAAATGGACCAGGCCCCGTCCGTCTTGGCCTGGCCAAGACCCATAACAACACCTGGACTAGAGGCTCAAGCTTGGGCCATGCCACGAGACAAAGCGCATTTAAGTCCGAAAGGAAAAATTCTAGTGTTTCGGGTAGGATTCTTTCTCTTTCCATATCACAAAAATTAGAATACTAAAATATCACTTCATTAGATGCATTATTACTTATAACTAAATAAAATTTTATATATACTAGGCTACTGGGCTAGAATATTAAACCCACGTGAGGTCCATTTGTTTAACGAGTAATGCCTGCTCAGCGTAATGGTGTATAAAATAATTAAAAAAACACTTTTGAACTGGGAGATCATCCCAACTTATCTTGCTTATCATCCAATCTTAGACCGGACAGTTAAAAAAAAATAGAGAAGCGATATTGCATGCTCGCATGATCCGAGTCATTTAATTACCCAAGCATTACTCTTTATTTTTGACACCCCAAAGGATTTCCGGCTCCAGCCGGGCCTGCAGTCCTAAAAGTGTAGGCTTACCCTAAATCTAATAAAGGTGGCATTTGGAAACAGTAAAGAAAAAGATCATTTTTTTTTAAATTACTTTTCCGACAGGATTCATGAGAGATACAGATATTTCATGATGAAAAATAAATCCGAAATTTTCATTTGGAAAACTTTACGATAAGATAGATTTGAGGGTTGGCATGCACGAAATAGCATGCAAGAAAGAGCTGGATGGGGAATAAGAAAAAAGTGAGCGGGTAAGCAAGTCTTTTCCCTCGGAAATCTTCACAGTGCCAAATCAACTCCTGAGGAAAACGAAATGCCACCGCTTCATTTAGAAATATTTCCGGTCCATCTGACCATTGAAACCGCCGCGGGAGTATTTCTAAACATGCCCTACGCCAAACCCAGCAAGCACAGAAGCCAGCCCGGCCCAATAATCTTTTTCGCTTTAATTTTTGCTTTTAATTAATTTTAATAATTGTTGTTAAAATATAAAAACAAAAAGTGTTTAAGTTATTGGGCCATCCAACTCAGAACCTTAAGGCTAAGTGTGGAGTAGGCACCAGCTACTAAATACTTTTTGATTTTGTCTTTTCCAATGTAGAACTATTCTAACACGTCTCCTTACGTGCAAGTCGATTTTAGACTATGTCATGTGGATCACAAATACAGAGTGTGCTGCTCGATTCATAACTATGGACTCTGATGTTATGTTGAAGTTATTGGGCCATCCAACCTAAAACGTTCAAATGGAAAAGGTTTCTATAGAAATAAACTTACAAAATACTCAAGTTCGTCGGGAGTCCATGAATTAAGATTTTTGTTGATTACAGTTTTCTAAATTATCAAATAAGTTATTGTGCTACAGCTCTGGTCCTTTTGCTATCCAGTAAAATAGCTTGTCAAAAAGAGTATTTCAAGATTGGTTATTTAGTTACACTGAAAATCTCGTCAAATGGCAACCCCAAATCCCGATTTCAGCATCTGTCAAAGCGGACGAATGACATTTTTCGGCTTCAAGCCTTCCACAGCAGGTGGTGTTTCTGACTTTCTACATTTCTACTATCCTCTCTAAGATGTTGGGCAGGTCTTGTATGCTTAGTAGAAATGATTTTAAATTGTAATAAAATGGTAATTATGTTTTTGCTTTTCTTAGAAATTGTTTTTGAGAGCAACAAATGGCATATGTTGTTTTCATTTTCCTTGTAAATTAGTTTCTTTAGAAAAACTTCTTTATTCAAATATATTCATAATAAGAACCAAAATTTAAATCATTTTTAGAAAACGTTTTATGGGAAAACAAACAAATGAAATGCTAGGAATTGTAATATATTTTAAAATTAATTGAAGGCATGTGTCACTTAAGCTTCTCACATTTTACGTAATAAGTACTGTACCACTGACCACTACCCTCCCATGCATGCCAACAAGGACCCAAAGAATATTAGGCACTGTTTGGTGGTAGCTAGGATGCTACGGTCTGCCGTGTAGACGAGGCCTAGGACACTACCTTGCTGTGTAGATGAGGCGATTCAGACAGGCAGCTGGCCTAACCAGATCATGTCGTCATTAGAGTTGGCCTGCCTGGTCATGATGCAGCATGTACAAGAAAAATGTGAAAAATCCTGATCTTCTAAGTTGGGTTGAGATTATTTGGACCTAATCCATAGATTTTTTCCAAAGCCTTAAGATCTCGTTGGAGGAAAAATAGTATTTATTAATAAAGAAAAACTACTACTATTAATGAGTTAGTTTTTCTCTCCAATAAAATTTAAGGGTCTTGAGAAGGATCTCTGGACCTATTTACTGAATTCTTACTTGTTCCTTTAAAGCCGTGTTTGGCATAGTTTTCATTTAGAAGTACTTTTGTATTTTCATTTAGGATGTGTTTGGCGTAGTTTTTATTTAGAATACTTTTGTATTTCTATTTAGTTATTTTTTATGGAAGCCATTAGATTTTGAAAGCTATTTATGTGGTATTTTATTTGAATTTTGGCTTCCAATCAAAAATTATAAGAGGGGAGCTTCTAAGATTAGAGAAAAAGTGAGGTTGTTATGAAAGAGTTGACTTTTGTAACAAATTAAAATTAGTTATAACCTCTCTCCCTTAACTCACTCATTCTATGTAAAAAGTAGAAGTCAAAAGTAACTTTCAAGTAGAAGTCTTGCCAAACACGCTCTTAATTATTTTTTATGGAAGCCATTGGATCTTGAAAGACATTTATGTGATATTTTACTTGTGTTTTAGATTCCAACCTAAAGTTACAAGAGGAGAGCTTCTAAGATTAGAGAAAAAGTAAGGTTGTTATGAAAGAGTTGACTTTTGTAACAAATCAAAATTAATTATAACCTCTCTCTTTCGACTCATTCTATGTAAGACGTGGAGGACAGAAGTAACTTTCAAATAGAAGTTTTGCCAACACGCCATGTCATTGGAAAAAAAAACTACTCATTGATAAAGTTTTCTCTCTCTAATGAGATTTAAAGACCCATGTAAAGATTCAAAAAAAGAGATTCAAGTAATCTCAATCCAGAGACAGTACATGCATCCAGTTGCCGAGCTAGGGTTGATGAGAACCAATAATTGAATTGTTATCCCAGCATTGCTCCAAATATAAGGTCATATAGGAATATTCAATTTGATATAGGAAGAACTCGGCAAAGGATGGCTGAAGGGTAAAAACTAAAAAGTAGGTGAAAGGTGGGAAAGAGAAAGGAGCGGCATGTAATTGCTAAAATACTGAAATTCTAATATTTTTAACATGGATTCAAGCCCCATCAAGTTTGTTATGGCCATGTACTTTACCAAAATATGAATATTAAAAGTAATAAAGTGTGCGTAGCTAAACATCCGCTATTAATAACAAATATTATCAGAATTGATATTTAATAGAACTATATCTAATAACACTCCAATAGCAGCTACAGCTCAAAATCATGCACAAGAACATTCTTGGATAGCTAATTCTACACGTATTAATTCCTCCAATTTGTTTGTAGAATAAGTTATCTGGAATTATTTATCTAGAATAGTGTATACTAGAATAAGGGGCGTTCAGTTTTGATAGTTTTGTAGGACCCACTAACGGAATCGAAAGGATAAATAATTCTTAGGGAGAATAAAGTGTTGGTTTGACGACAAGTATTTATTCAAGGGAGAATAAAGTGCTTATTCTAATTGCTTTGATTGCACCAAGGAGAATAAGACCCAGGATAAAGTACTTGTAGGACCAAATTGCCCTTCCTCTTCAAGCACTCACTAATACCAATTTGCAAGGATAGAGGTAATAGTCCAAGACTCATTAATTCATTTTTTTACCAAGGTTGACCAATTCATAAAATCGTTTGTAACTTTTTAGAATATGAAATATAACATATTTTATGTTTTCCTATATCATTGAAATATTCTATACTTAAAATCCAATTTTACAATGTAAATAATAAACATATACGTAGATATATGTCAATTAAGTTAATACCTAATAACGGAGCATATGCTTTTTTATATGTACGTGTATCATATATAATAACCAATATACATTGATACATATATATATATATATATATATATATATATATATATATATATAAACTTATATCCGAGTGTCTGTGTAAGAAAGAAGCATTCTAAAATCGGGAATTTGACCTGCAGTCCAAAAATTAACCTGCAATTTAATTCCCGGTCCCCATCCCAGATTTCATTATACTCGGTCCTCCTTGTTGGCATCTTTTAATTTCCGGTCCAAAATCTACCTTCCCATTAACAGTCGTTAATCTGAACAGCTTTCAATGACAAGATTGCCCTCTAAACACTCCCAAGTTTAATTTTCAGTCCATTGTATATTTAACTTCTAGTCCAATAGTTTTCAATCCATTAGGTGTAACATAGAGTCCAAACTCGGAAGGAATTACTTTAGGTCCATTTGTTGATGATGATGCTTAACTCTAGTTGTTCAAGACAGGTGATTTTGGTGGTAACATACTTGATTAATTTTCGTGGAAACATCAAACATGACGGGTGATTTTTGCAATAATATATGTGAAAGCTCCATTGATTTTTGCAATAATTTTGAACAGTTCTCTTGACAGCATGTCACCTAGCCTAGCCTATTAACTTGATAGCATGATGTTCACCTGAATTTCAGAGAGAGAGATTGTCAAATCAAAACCAGAGATAGAACCACTGCCAACCCAATCACTCTTCAACGGCAAAGCGGCCACTTCACTGCCTAAGGCTATTTTCTTAACGATAACAGAAGCATATAAATGTTTTAGGATGCAATGTGAACGGTTCAAAGGAGATGATCCAGATTCATCACTGTCTGAAGAAATCTCTCTCTCAAAAACTGCCAGTGAAGAGTGTGCGTTATCAAGGCCCAACGATACACCCTTTGGCGGAGCACCCCCAATGCAAGTTTGCAATCCATTAGGAATGGCATCAATCTCGGTCTTAGACAGGCTGTTCTTATGCAGACGCTGAGAGATGACTGTCAAATTCAGAAGATTAAAAGACAAGTTCTTATCTAAACTTGTTTAGGTGTTAAAGCTTGTCATATATATTCATCAGAAACGCCATAGGCCATAACTGGAACACAGAGTTACAGAGCTATTAGACTTTTCCACCTTTTATTAGTATGCTCATTATAGATATTCATTTGAAGAGAATAGGGATGCAGATGACATTCTGATATAAAGTATCACCATTGATGGGCCCTTTTCCACTAGATTGGCTTACAAGAAGTCAGACGCTAACAAAATGATTCCATGGGCTTCGATTCCTAATAGAGTATGGAAGATATAATTTGCGACAAGCACATGAAAATAGAGCAATGCCATCCAAGCTCATCCACTTTATTTGGAGATGTGCTGCTGAAACCCGTCCCCTAAATACCTGTAAAGCAGCACATACCACAGCGACTGCAACTACTCACAACAAAATTTTCACAAGACCATGGTACTTATGGAAAGGTCACTCTTAAAAATGCTTTGACAACTTTAACCATCACTTTGTTCACACACCCAAATGAGCAGAGCTCACACTAGTGCATCACACACATTAAAAAATCAATTTAAAGTGCATCACACACATTAAACACACACATCATCCTATTGAAATTAAAAGTCATAATAATATTCTAAAACAAACAACAATAGTATAGTATCTAACAAGTTCACAAAGGTAACATAAGTTCAAATTATAAGAACTCATCAGCATGTTTGATCCGATCATCCTTATGAACTCATCAGCATAAATTACTGAAAAGGAAGCCCGATTTGGATTTGTTAAATGCCTGGCCAGACCATGTGTCATACAACTGAAGGCATTTCATGAATTCCTGTATCTCACCATGTTCTGATTTCCAAAGAGAAAAATGTCATCAGCATACATTATATGAGTGACCGTGGGAGCACAAATAGTAATCTTAAAGCCTTTGATCTTGCCTTCAATAAGACTTTGTTCGAGGCATGCTGAAAAAGCTTCAGCGCAATGGGCAGCCTTGGTGCAGACCTCTGTTTGGATAGATAATGCCAGTGGTTTCACCATTCAATGGCACCGAGTAGGATACAGTAGAGATGCATTGGCTCACCAACTTCACAGCTCTCAGTGCGAAACCATACCTCTGCAGTATGGGCAGGATGAAATTCCATTCCAACTTATCATACACCTTGGAGACATCCAACTTGAGACCAAAAAATACCTATCTTTCTAGATTTAGTACCAAGAGAATGAGTCAATTCCTGCACAGCAATGATAGTGTCAGTAATAGGCTGACCCGAAATGAAAGCTCCCTGGGTGTTGGAGATAAGGCTGGGAAGGAGGGGCTTCAAGTGTGGTGGAAAGGATTTTGGTAGTGATTTTAAAGAGAGTATTGCAGAGAATGATGAGCCTAAGTGGTCGGGATTGGTCGAGGGGTGTAGGTATGGTTGAGTTTGTTGGGCATGACAAGGTTACTGAAGAAATTTTGGATGAGCTTCACTACTGGTTTCTTGGTGGTGGACCAGTATTCCTGGAAGAAAGGCCATCGGGACTGGGGGCCCTTCTAGGATGCATGGAGTTGATGGCAGTTTCAATTTCTGAAATTGAGGGAATTGTAATGAAATGGGCATCGTCTTGGTGAGAATCTCACAAAGGGCTTCTGTATGGTAGGTTTGAAGGTTGTAAGTGTATAGATATGTGCATATTGGGGGATCTAGATCACAATGTGGGTAGACCTACACAGCTGCAAATTTTCTCTCTTGGGTCACAGGCGGGAATCAGGGGTTGGACACGGGACTCGACGTTAGGCTTTCGAGGATGGGGTATTTTGGGGTTTTTGGTTCTCTAAACAGTCGTAAACGACATCAAGTAACATAACGGGCCTAAAATTTGTAACACTCTAATTTTTGGACTTCAAATTAATTTCTCCAGTCAATGGACTGAAAATTAATTTTGACCCGTTATTTGGACTGCAGATTGAAAAACCCTTCCAAAATAGCATGAAATCACACGAGGCTCATGCAACCTCCATAATAGTATGAAATCACACGAGGCTCATGCAACCTCCATAATAGCATGAAATCACACGAGGCTCATGCAACCTCCATAATAGCATGAAATCACACGAGGCTCATGCAACCTCTACCACAACCACACGCACATATAGTGAAAACGAAATATAACATGGACTCAGAAAAAGGAGTTTCATCATCTATTGGGGTTGCTTAAGAGCCATCCAACCAATAGACTCACTGCTTCTTTCTTCATCACTGTCCATGCATTACAACACTTAGAAAGGGCTGCAATCATGCCGTCCTAATATCCGAATACATGTTTCGGTAGGGTTGCACGTATGCCTTCCTACTACCCAAACGTGCAATCGATATACAACTGCAATCATGCCCTCCTGCTATCCGAGTGTCTGTGTAAGAAAGAAGCATTCCAAAATAGCATGAAATCACACGAGGCTCATGCAACCTCCATAATAGCATGAAATTACACGAGGCTCATGCAACCTCTACCGCAACCACACGCACATATAGTGAAAACGAAATATAACATGGATTCAGAAAAAGGAGTTTCATTATCTATTGGGGTTGCTTAAGAGCCATCCAACCAATAGACTCACTACTTCTTTCTTCATCACTGTCCATACATTACAACACTTAGAAAGGGCTGCAATCATGCCGTCCTAATATCCGAATACATGTTTCGGTAGGGTTGCACGTATGCCTTCCTACTACCCAAACGTGCAATCGATATACAACTGCAATCATGCCCTCCTGCTATCTGAGTGTCTATACAGGAAAGAAGCATTCCAAAATATTTGTGCACCACCTGTGAAAAGAAATGATAGGATATATTTAGTAGTTAATCCAAAATATAAAGCAACATCAATTTTTAGTACATAAATGTAAATAAACAAAGTCCAAATACGAATTAAGTTACATGCCATACAATCAACCTCAAGAGTAGTAATAAAAATATCGAACAACTAGAAATACAATACAATTAAAGTTGGACATAACTGGTGGTGGAGCAAGCAAAGAAACATCCAACAAATCTAAGTATTCTCGTCCCAAAGTTGGTCTGCAATTTCCGCCATGACATGGTCTCCTACAGCTAGCTCAACTTGACTAGGCCCAGTGTCAATGGGGTAGTCAGTATCACCATCATCTTCTGCAAGTCCACGTTCATTTGCCATATTAAAGTATACATCATGTCCCTCTCTTCGACGAATGAAGTTATGGACAACACAACATGCTAACACTATCTTTCTTTGTGTTGCCCATGGGTACATACAACCCTCTCTTAAGATCTGAAAACGATTCTTCAGCACACCGAAGACACGCTCTACACAATTCCGAAGTTGTGCATGTCTATGGTTGAACTTTTCCATTTTATTTGTATATTGACGAGCACGACCTCTAAAGCTGCCTATGTGGTAACGTTGTCCGCGATAAGGAGCTAAGAAACTACGTGTGTTTGCATACCCAGAGTCGACAAGATAATATTTGCCACGAGGGACTCGAAAACCGCCATCATCTAATACCCATTTCAACACTCTCATATCAGCTGTAGAGCTTTCCCAACCAACACCAACATATAGAAAAGTGAGGTCGAAAGAGACTACCCCTATAACATTTTAGCTTATATAAACCCTTGCGGTTACGAAACCGACTATGATCTTTTCGTGGGATATGAGCTATTATATGCGTCCCATCAATTGCCCTAATTGCATCTTACACAACATAATGAGAATATAAGACGAAGTAAACATGTGTTTTATTGGCAAATGAAAGAGAAATGCAATAAGAAAACTGAGTACCTTGAAGTAAGGATAGAAATAATTCTTCCCTCGGATATGAGGGTGGCATTCACTCACATGAGAAGGAAGTTGAATGAACTCCGTCTTAAGAGATGCCAATGCCATAGCAACATTATTTACATAATGGTTGATTGTTTGTGAAGAGTGTTGAAAATACTCACACAATGCCCCAGTAGCAACACCATGGCCAGTAGCATGCAAGAATATTGCCAGTTGCTCATAGGCAGTGACATGTCGTGAGTCCAATAGTAAGCCCATGTCCACTAGCATGTCCCTCAGTGCCTTGAACATGCTAGGGCTAAGCCTGAAGGCCCAATAGGCCCTCCGTTCATGGCCTTGTAGCACCTCTTGTATCCATACATGACCAGTATGCGCCGAAGTAAACATCTTCCGTCTAGGCACAGTCGGTGCATATTGCTCTGATATTGCTTCAAGTATTACTTCTTCGATGTCTTGAATCACCTCGTCCTCCTCATTAATGAACTCCATTATCAATTCATTCAATGCTACACAAAGCACCCTTAATTGTCATCCCAATTCAACAGGGTACATAGTTGCAAGAAAGTAAAGGACATGATATGTTAGAAGAACAAACAAAGGATTTTATCAGTAACGACCTTTAAAATACATCAACGGCCCCTGAAGGACATCAAAATTACACCAAGCAAGATTAACAAAAGTAACATGACAACTACGAACAAAATGATTATTATTAGACAATATTGCCATGAGAAATCAGTTGACGTGCGTGATGTAGGGGGAGCACTCAAAGCTCGTACGCAACTTGGAGTGCCCAATGCATATTCTTCGCGGGTGATTCTTGGTCTCGATATGGGTTGCTCCACAACAATATACAGTGCTGCCTCTCCATCTTCAATTGAGTGGAACCCTTTGTATCGAGCTCCTGGAAAACCATTGACTTGGGCATAACATTCTTCCCAAGTCAGGTACAAACCAGGCTCACGACCAACCCAGACAACGTAACACTTAAAACGTCCCATTCTTACTTAAAATGATCCACTTGCATGTGTTGTACGAATACAAATTGCAATTTATACTACCACCATCGACATAATTCACCACATATGATTCTACTACTAAGGAGTACAACATTCATTTAACTTCAGTTGAAAATAGATTACTTAATTAGTCAAACACAAAGTGAACGAGCACAATCAACAAAAGATAAGGACATAATACATAAGTTCAAGTGCAAGTGGGACAAGTAGAATGAAGACATAACATGATAGAATCCCCAAGTACGAAAATAAAATATGATGACAACATTACGATGACAGGCAGCAAGTCAACTCAAGTAGTCCAGACAATAACTCAATCCAGCTTCTCCTCCTCCGGTAGAGCCATGTAAACCGACCGAATGGCCGCTGTACCGAAGAGGTTCACGGCCTTGAAATACAAATTACGCGGCATGTTCGGAACACAGCGTAGGTCGTTCATACACTCCTTCACCATCGGGATCCTTTCTTCTACAGCCGCTGGTGTATCGGACACATTAGTACCTCCGCTGGAACACCTAGATGAAGCCCGATCTGCATGCAACTCTCTAAGAACTTCAGTGCGCTCACGCAATGCCGTCAAGAAAGAAAGCACTGCTTCATCCCCAATGCATCTTTTGCCCCGACGCTTTGAGGACGATCCTTCCTTTTTTTTAGGAGAAGTCACCTCCTCTTCATTGACCCTACGTGCCGGCGAACCTAGCGTAGGGGAAGGAGTCTGAGTGGAGTTATGAGATTGGGGTGCGATACAACCGCCAGTATAGTGTTGCTCATATCCACCGTAGGAAGAGGCATGAACTTGCTGTGATATGGACATTTGATCGTCACCTGTTATGGAACCAGCATTGTCATAACCAATGTCAAAGTCATAATTTGGTGGTAGTGATGCATACGTAAGTGATGGATATAGGTGTCCTCTAAGCCAATCATAAGGCACCTATTTCAATCTAGTTCACTAATAAATGACATTAAATTCATTATGTAGATTGGCATATTTATATTTGCGCATAATGAAGTCCATGAATATGTGCAATAGTCATCAGATTATGATGAGATCATAATAATGAGACTGATGACTTATAAACACATATTCTCAATTGTTCCTAGTCGTAGGATGTTTGAGAAGGACATCAAACATCCGGTTAGACTAGTACAGGTTATTCCAGCTCATATGATGAGGGTGACTGATCTCATTAGTTACTAGTGTGGAGACACAATGGTAACCTGTAGGTGCTCATTGGGGAATGAGTTCACTGAACTGATCCGACATGAATCGCCGAATGGTAATTTACCTGACTATCAATCGGCTTGATTCATCGTCACAATGGCGTGGTTGATCTTTGGACTTGAGACACCAAAGACACCTTGTCGGTGGACTTCTGGACTTTGACATTGACCTACGAATCCCTATCCACGGGATCTCTAATAGTCAAGGATCGGGTCCAGCGGAAGACCTTCGAAGGTGATTCTGTGTTCAATAAAGGATCGTTCGCTCTCAGGTAACTGGAGAGATAATGCTCTAGAGTAGATCCGCAGGAGTCTCTGGCCAGAGCAGAAACAATATCAGAAAAGTGGTTTTCGGATATTGTACAGCGGAGTCTGATTCAAGTGAGTTGATCATCTAGGGTTTGACAGTTGACCATACCCTAGGTTAACTTGAGAGCATTGTGCGAACAAAGGATTATAGCCACGTGGTAACTGTGGACGGACAGGTTCCATGAGTGGGTTGCTGAACCCCATTACCTTCCGGGATCATGCGGTGTTGCTTGGCACCCAACTTGATCAGAAGTCCGACCAAATTCACATGCGATGTCAATTCGATTAAGTAATTAGTTAATATATAGATATTAATTAATTACAATAAGTCAATAACTAGTTATTAGACTTAACTGGCTGAAAACTGGACTGGTAAATGGGCCTAGAGGGTCACACGCAATAAGATTCTCAGTCGGTGGTACATAAGTGGGATTTATATTAACTCGGGGACTTTTGTGAAAAGTCGCGTCGACTTAATATATATACACGCTGTTGAGAAACCCTGGGCCAAGCTCCAGGATTTTCCTTGCTGGCCGTCATCCCCCCCTTTCTCTCCTTCCCTCTGGGCGTCCCGTTCGGCGCACCAGAACAGCTTTCGTCTCCGCCGCGTGTGATTCCCGAAAGTCGGGAATTCCCGTCGGCGGGATTTCCGCAACCGTTGCGGCGACGGATCTTCAGCGAGCGAGCTGTAACGGACGAGGGATCGAGGACGAACCACCGCGGAGGATCGCGTGGATACCGCTGGAGGCCGGACGCTTGTGCGGCTTGCGACATCGCCTCGACGGAACCGAAACGGAAGCGGATTCGAATCCGCGCACGGTAATCAGATTCCAACTCGGTTTTTCGGTTTGCGTTTTTCGTTCCGAATCGGATCAGCGGGCATCGGGCGGGATTAATTTTTGTTCTTCGTTTCCGCTGCATTCTTCGCATCCCGCCCGGATCCCAATAGTAAGGGCATTAACGTAATCACCAATGGCTATATGACCTTGGACATAGTCTTCATTGACCTGCACAGAGGGTAGTGGGGCCTGCATTGGTTGTGGGACAGGTTGAGGGTGTGATGGGATGTCTACTGCGTGTGACAGAATGTTGCGATTCAATCGTCGGCGTCTATTCAGATATTCATACGCATTCATAGACCCTTCTGCATCTTCCCCATTTACCGTGCTACTAGATCTCATATAATCCATCTCTCTTAGGAATTCAAAGGTTTTGCCTTTTAATATACGAAAGTCACTATTTGCCTGAAAAATCGAGGGTAGTCATTAACTTTCGTTTACTGAATAGCAATACGAAAAAGTAATTATTATAATGTTAACATGATCTTACTTCAATGGCTTCCTCCCATGATTCTGTTCCTGGCACAGGCATTTGTGCTTCGTCATCCCAACCCCAACCAGTCCTTTTAAATAGCGCTGAAAGTTTCACATAGATCCCTTTTAGGACTTTCCATCGATTTTGCAAATGATCCTTGTTGTAATTAAGATGCGTTGCAGCATTGAAGCTGGGTGCGATCTGGTGCCAAACTTGCGTTTTAAAGATACCCTCAACATGATTTCCCTTCTCATATTGTTCCATGAGAAGGTGAATGAGGATTCTATCTTGTTGGTTGGTCCAGTTTGGGGCACGGATCCTACCAGTTCCACCAATTCTGGCTGGACGTTTACCTTTGTTTCCTTTAAATACAGAAGGGCATTCAATCACAATGGAGGAGGAAAAATTTTAGACTAATGACTATAATGAATAAAATATAATAACAAAAGTAATGAAAGAAAAGTAGATGAAATTTAACATTATAAAAGAAAAATAAAATGACAAATAAACATAGACTTACCAGAGGTGGACATCTTATGTTTGCGCTTTGTGCACTTCCTAATGATAAGAAAGAACACAACAAGTGAATAAATTGCGTAGTAAATTGATATTAAAGTGTAAAGAACAAGAACTGTCAAGATAAATGGCATAATAGAGAAAGAACCGTCATCTTATGAATGATGGCCTCCACAGATCAGCATAAAGTTCCTCCTCTACCATTTGTTCTCAAAGCATTAGGTCTGGTCAAACTGCCCACCAGAGTTATAATGGACATCATGAGGGATTTTCCACATATTTTAGTTCACGGAATATAAAAACTCAACAGTCTAAGAAAGACGTTAAAAAGCAAGGAAGTGGTACTTTCTCAAAGACACAGTGATGTGCAGCATCAGGAGTCATCCTCTTAAAGGTTCCAGAGTACTTTCTTGGCCTTTAGCTATGCATATTAAAACACTTCAGACTGTGGGAAATCAAAGTACTCATTTATAGATTCTACATTTTCCCCAAAAACAAGGATATTAACAGGGTCTATGCAAATGGTTATCTAATGTGCAACGCAACAATTTATCTCATTTATCCCAACAATATGATTTGTACCCTAATAACAGTGCTAGGCTGCTTATGTCATGTTGTGCATGTTTCTTGCTTCACTGTAATTCAGTACTATGAATTCATGAGTGGACACATGGAATTATAGCTGGATTGACCTTGTGCAACAGTGCCTTCTGAGGATTACTGCTTGACACTGTTTTTAGCCTCTGCATTTTAGAGTATCCATCCGTCACCACAGCTAGGTGATCGCATAGGCTACAGTTTATCTTTTTCGTGTTCTTCTCAGGATCCTCCATGATTCACTGTAGACGATTACATGGATGCATTTGCTTTTAATGATTGAAGTGGTAAATTGTTCTACAAATTTAACCTTTGACAAACTTCTTATTGTGTCATGGAATGTTTTATCATTGTTGGCTATCCTTCTAATTTCCATCAGAAGGTCTGACTGACTACCTGGGAAGAAACTCGTTGTTACCTGTATGAATCATTTGAATTTGTGTTATGCATCGATCAATCATAAGCCTTATTTTGTCTATATATAGATAGCTACAATCTTAATGAGTCCCAAATGTTTGTTGTGAGCAATTATGTACTTCGACTTGACATCACCTCCTCTCTTGTTCATGTCAATATTCTTCCCTCATATAGACAGCTGGCAATTAGTAAGAAATCACTTGTGTTGGGATGCCTAAATCCCAGCAACTGTCAGATGATGGAGGGCATTCACAACAAAACTATAATTGTACTCTCACCAGCAAAAAAAGAGTTACTGAAATGCAAACGGTCATATGAGCAGGTCTCACTCTCTTACAAAATCCTTGGATAGGTACTCCTATTTGCTGGAATTAAACTTTAGTGGGGAACTTAAGAGGCAACGTTCTGAAAGATTAAAGATGGTGCCTGAAGATAATGGTTTCCAGGTTATAAATTCACGAAGAACTTATAAAAGAATGCTCTCTCTGCCAGAATTCAGCTCATTTTTCTTAGGCAAAGATATCCAAAGTGAAGCATCCGCGGATATGGCGGATATTATTCATTCAAGCTCCGCATCGGTAGATCTTGCACAGGGAATCAATAGAACTGATGAACAGAATACGTCAACAATCTTTGAATCTAGTCTTGACAATATTAAAGAAAATAATACGAGTACAACAAGTGTAGACCCAGACAGGAGTACCTTAGGTAGTAGAATGTATGGTGCATCAGACAATTTAGAAACAGAGAAGATTTTGGAGCATATTAAAGAAAATAATTCAAGTACAACAAGTGTAGACCCAGACAGAAGTACCTTAGGTAGTGTCATTTATGCTGCATCAAAAAATTTAGAAACAGAAAAGATTCTGCCCACAGGCTTAAATGAGCGGGCGATGGTGTCTGAAGGGGAATGGAGCCATGAGCCAGAGACACCAAGTCCAATTTCTGTTCTGGACTCATGCTTGCCAGATGATCTGGTCAGTCCTGCAAAGTTTTCTGTGTTGGCAGGTAAACATTTACTGATTTAATTTTCATTGCCTCATCCATAAAATGATTTCTAGTGTTGTCCACTAAGCTTAAAAATTTCTTCTTGTAGTCCTTGGGGACTTACCATTGAATTTTCCACTCTAGGTTAACTTCTTCAAATTGAAAATTGAAGGGGAAAAAACAAAGTCATTAAATGATTTTCACAATTTAAGAGCCCAACAAAAATTTCTTGTTAACCGTACCTGTTCTTTTCATATGCTGTCATGGTATTCATTATACCCCACATGGTTAAAAGATAGCCAAAGAAAGCACATTACATTGGCAAAGTTGGGCATTTCTGGAGAATTTCCTTTTTGATTGATGCATTTTGTCAGCTGCCTGGTTAATGTAATGAAAATCCAGAGAATTAGATTTCCAAATTGAGGTTAACTTTTCTCCCTCCAAATAGCTAATTGGACACTCCTAGCCAAAATATTATCATTTAGCTAATCCATGACCTCTGTAATGAATCAAGTATAAATTCCAGCACAGAAATTGAGCATAAATCAACACATCTTTTCCAGCGTGCCAAGCATCCCTGAAACTATCAGCTGCCACTTGACCCATCTAGGCATCTATAATCTTGAACAATGCATAAATACATACCACATATGCATTTGCTATTTTTACTCATGTATACAACCTTGGGGTGAACATGCCTACAATGTACGGGATTCATGTAATCGCAAGAATCGATACAATTGCAAAAATTGTTCCTCAGCATGATAATAGTTATGATTCATTATCAAATATGTTCCAGGAAGCTTCTGACATTGCAAGGTCATACCCAAAGATCATGGAATGCAGAATTTGAATCAGGATCGGCACTAGCCCATCAAATTCTAGGGGGTAAAATACCACAAAAAAAGAAAAAGAAAAATAAAATAGGCCGGAATTGGCCTGGATCATCCCGTATCGGACAAAAACCGGTAGAAGCGCCCAATCCAGATTGGGTGAATCGCCCGATACAGGGGGATCCAGGCAGATCTGGTCGAAAGGGGGGTTTTAAGCACCCATTTTTCTGTTGTCTGCTGTTTTTTTAAAAATTAACCAATACTGAATCAGACTTTCTTCCACTATATGACCAAATGCAACCTGAATATGCCTAAGAAAAGTGACAGAAAAGGAGCAGCCAGCGATGACATACATCACATTACCATGATCAAAATAAGATGAGCAATCTCATGATGCGAATAGAAAAAAAACGAATAGAGACACATGAGGAGGAGAAGAAGGTATTGAAGTGAAAACCGGTGAATCTAAGAGATGATGGCCGCTGGTGAAGGCTTCTTGTTTGAAGAAGAAGAAGAAATCGTAGAGGCCACAAAATCTTCCCCCGCACCTTCCACAGTGGAGCGCCTACCCACGAACGGAAGCATCACTGCCTTCGTTACCACCCTCCTCCATCCATTTATGGGAGGAAGAGCATAGAAAAGACTTCAATGGTGGATGGGAACGAACACTGCGAAAGGGGATGGATAGGTTGCAGAAGCCTTGGGAAGAGGAAAAGCTGGGGAAACCCTAGTGGCGGATGGGAAACATCACTGGGAGGACGGTGAAATCGGCGCTGGAAGGCTTCTCCTTTGAGGCGGCATCGTGAGGTAGGGCAAGGAAGGAAGAACTCGTTCGGTCAAAGCCAGTATGTGCATAGAAACTAGTGGATGATGGGCAGCGTCGTCAAGGCCGGTCTGTGCAATCGGCGAAGGACGGCGACCATGTGTAAAGGACGCAGGGAAGGGCGAGGAATTGCACGGCACGGGATTTCGCCAGGGCGGAGGACACAGGCGAGGGAAGGAGTTGGCTTTCGCATGGCTCGAACGACGATGGGGTTTGTCGTATCCATACCCCTGAGAAAAGTAGGACGAATTAGCAATTCCAGGGGCTGGGCCAGAATGGCGTATTCACCCAATTCGACTGCAACTGGAGAAAAAAGACGAATACGCCATTCCTTGTAACAAATTAGTATTAGGCTTATTCCGAGAATAAGTGGGCCTTATTCCGTCTTATCCGGCAAACAAAGTGGGGCACACGGTATAAATTATTCCGCCCGTCAAACTAGAATTAACTTTATGTTAAGAATAATGGGCCTTATTCTTCTCTAATTCTGCAAACAAAGTGTACCTCATCCATTAAACTCCATGGAGCTGATGTGGCCGCGTAATTGTTCTATCTTTTTACCAACATAAACAAACTTACGTACTCTCATGACTGGCGGGTTTAAGTAAGTTTTCACACATGAATAAACAAATTTGAAGTGTGCGACTGCCACTTATCACCACGAGCTCTAACTAGGGCTATATATATTGTGCGACTCCTCTTGACCAAAAAAAATATATTGTGCGACTGCCACCTATCACCGTGAACGCTAGCTAAGACTATATATATTAGTTTCGATATTATATCAAAGTAGTGAGCTTTCCTAGCTAGTTAGTATTTCAGCGTTTTGCACACGTCGTATGTTCCATTTCCTGTAATAAATATAGATCTCGAATTTTGGCTTCAAAATTAATTTCAAGTCACTAATTAATAAATTTGAAGTTATGCTTTCACAAAATTAACTGCCCTTCGGTATGGGAAGAATATCTTGAGAAAATCACAAGATACGAATGGCTATATCATGTCTTCGAGAGTATCATGAAGTTCTTAAGAGCATTTCTAGAGCTTCAAAATCCTCTCGGAAAGTAGTATGACGAGTAAATTTTTTATTTTTTTAAATCTGACTCCCCACATATGCGTTGACGCGTGGATAATATCATGGTACATTTAATGGGAGACAAAGTTTGCAGATGACAAAAAAGGATGGGAGAGCTCACTCCAGCTAAGCCTTCTTGCACCGGCAACGGTGCGGCAAGCATTACTCATTGCATTATTTAAAGAACTCCCAAAGAACATGCCTTTCTAAGCTACGCCAACTTCAATTTCTCCCCTCATCGAGTACAATGAAGCAGGCTAAGCAGCTCCCAACGACACGACTAACAAGTTGTGTCCTATCATCGGGACCGATCGCCTTACTGGCCCACTTAGCAGGTGCAAGGACGGGCCCAATAACACGGAATGCCATACAGATGGTCAATTAAAGCTCCAATCCATGAAACGGATGCTCGTTGTAGGCTTCCAACATTACAACTTTTGTCCTAACTTATGATTTCGGGGATATGGTTACAACTGTCGAGTGTAGACATAGATACGTGTGTGGGACACGATAATATACGAATATATACATGATTATATTTGAATATAATAAAATTTATTTAAAATATAAATTATATACTAGAATATATAAAATTTTATCCTTTAAACAAGTATTATGAGAATATTTGTAAGTTTTCTCAGAAATCTCTAGTAAAAGATATTAATATGTAAATATTATATTTGAGTGTCCGAGTGTTGAAGTAAAAGATTGGACAAGAGTGTCCGAGTGTCATATTATATTTGAGTGTTCGACACAGTTCTCTAATATAAATAAAAGTACCTAAGATTTTAATATGTATGTTCCCTCTATGTACCAAAATAGTTTATTTGGGATGAATGTGAATTGGTTATAAATGTGAAATGAATTTAGACTAGTTGTAACTTTCTAATAATTTTATAATCTCAATATAAAAAAAGTTATTTTAATGTGAGTTAAGTAAAATTTTAAGATTTTAAATGTGCAATAAGATTTTTTGTTTTAAAAAAATATAGGTAAGCTAGATACAATATATGTTTATTATCATATATAAATTTTAATCATCAAAGCATTACTTTTTAATATTCTATAACCTGTAATATAATCCACTCCAAATTGCATCTGATTCTATCCATGCAAAGCAGGTCTCATGTAGATCATGATGGCCCCCGATCTAATTCATGTCACCCGTGAATGAGAAAAAATATATATAATCTGATCCAATCCGATACGCTAAAAGATTTAGTTCAAACATCCAATTCCTCAATTCGCATGTGGATAAGTTGCATGTGGATAAGGTTATTCCTCAATTCGCTTCGGCCCATTTGCAGCCCTACTAATATGTGATTGGTACCATACATCTACTCACTCAAGGCCAGCTACTTTATTTGAAGAAGAGAAGCTAACGAGGCACTAGATTGGCTAGCCAAACTAGCCAATGGACAAGGAGTCTAGAAAAGAACGATTTGGGAATCACATCTGGTTACGACTTATATGAATTGTTGATAAAACACATAATATCTCCATGCATCAAATGAACAAGCGAAAGCATGCACGGAGATGGATCGTAACGGAAAACGTACCTTAACGGCGACGTTCGTAGATGGACGGCGACGGCTCCGTGAGGACGAGGATGAGAATCACGTGACGGGCTTTTCCCCAAAATCCACACTGCAAATCCTAGGCTCTTGGTGATAGCCTCTTGGAGAGCAACACTTAGAGAGAGAGGGAGAATATGTAGAAAGGAGGGGAGTCTAGAGTGAGAAAGAGGGCTGCCCAAAAGTGAGTGTTCTGCAGAATTTCCAAGAACCCCTTTCTCACGTAATGCCCTCCTTCCTCTTTTATATCTCTCTCCTCTAACCTTTCAAATAAAGGGGGGAATGGTTATATCCAAAGGGTGTGGATAACTCCCCACAACCACTCCCTCAACCACTCCCACTCATCTCCTATAACCAACTCTTGGCCCCTACGTGGGCATATGCATGGTAAGAACCATGCTTTGGTTAACATCTCCCACTTGCCCACAGAGGGCAAAGATCAATAAACAATCTCTCAAAGTTGCTACAATCCAACTGTCATACAGGAAATGCAGCGTGCGACCTCACGAGCATAACACTAACAGGCGAGTAGTGATCCATTAAGTTATCACCAAAACTAATGGAACACAATACTCTATAAAATCTCGTGGTACCCCAGACAATCTTATATTCACCTGATTTAACACTCCGAATCTCTCAGATAAATAACTGGCAGTGTTTAAATCCCAAATGTTATGTGATCATAACTCTGTCTGTACACAACTGACTGAGTTCCCCGGGGTATGATCCACATAACATGGTGCAATATATAGATGTCTTCCCCAAGTTCTCATGTCAATTCGATTAATCTCGGCCGCTTTCCTAGTCATGTCCCGCTAGACTGTATCAACCTTAGTCCTAAGGATCATGCTAAAGTAGCGACGCCGAGCTTCCTCTTCATGACATAGTTCCTAGGTCACAAAGGGTACAAGTAGAATCAACAATATGATCCAAGAGCTCACACAATGATGAAGCAGAGATCCATTCATCATTCTCATTTATCGGTCGTGAATTGCACATGCGGTATGAGACGCATGTTATGGTGTTCTTCCACAAATGTGGGCGTGTCAATTTTAGATTTATTATTTAAACACCATACGGATCTTAGTCTAATCACTCCCACTGCGATTAACCTGAGTCTCATGACCCAGTCGCTTCCTCTCAGCGCCTTGTCTCAAGACTCACATCCGGCTTTTCCAGACTATACAGGATGGGATCAATTATTCCCGTATTTGATCTTTAAAGATCTCATCTCGGCTCTTATCCGAGGCGACATAAATAAATATTTTTAAGTGTATCTTGTTCGCTCTTCTAGCGCCATAGATACATAATGTCTCATCTTGCTCGCTGTCTCAGCGCCAAGGCGAATTACCCGTGTGAGAGGGTCAATTCAAGTCTGGTGACACTCATTGATGTGTAAACAAGCATTCCATCAAAACACTCAATAAGAGAACGCATCGAAGTCAACAATAACTGTTCTTTACATTACAGTTTACATAAACCCATGGCTCTACTATGGGTCGTGAAAGCCTCTCTAGTGATCTGTTTAGTTAGCGGGTCTGCTACCATACGATCGGTAGAAATATGTCGTAGGACCACTGCCTCTTTTGCTAACAGATCTCGAATGAAGTGATATCTAATGTCAATGTGTTTGGTTTTACCATGGTACTTAGGATCCTTGGCGTAGGCCAAAGCTGATGTACTATCAACATAGAGAAGTACACTCTCCTCTGCATAAGGAGTGACAGCTAATCGCCGCAGGAAACTCCTCAACCAAACTGCTTCTTGACAAGCTGCTGAACATGCCACATATTCCGATTCCATAGTGGATAGAGCAATGCATGTCTGTTTCTTGCTACACCAAGAAATGGCCGCGCCACCAAGTATGAACACATACCCTGACGTAGACTTTCTTTCGTCTTTGTCGCTGGCCCAATCAGCATCACTATAACCTTTCAACCTTAGATCACCTCCTTCGTAACATAAGGCAAGGTTCGTTGTTCCACGTAAATATCGGAATATTCTCTTGACTGCCTTCCAGTGAGCAGGACCAGGGTTACTTTGATAACGGCTAGCTAATCCGACAGCATAACTGATGTCGGGTCGAGTACACAACATAGCATACATCAGACTCCCAATAGCTGCCGCATATGGCACTTTATTCATTTGATTCTTCTCTTCTTCATTCTGTGGGCATTGGCTTATACTTAAAACACAACTTTTATCAACTGGAGTATCAATGGGCTTGGAGTGATTCATTCGGTATCGCTCTAGAATCTTATTAATGTAGGTTTCCTGAGACATACTCAAAAACCTTCTAGAGCGATCTCTGACTATCTTCACTCCTAACACATAGTTTGCTTCGCCCATATCTTTGGTCTCGAAGACGGAAGATAACCACTGCCTAGTGGCGTTGATAAACTCCATGTCATTCCCAGCCAACAAAATGTCGTCAACATACAATGACAGAATTAGAATCTTCTCTTTCTTTCGTTTGACGTACACACAGTGGTCTTCCTCAATCGTCTCAAAACCGAATGAGGTGATTTCCTTATGAAATCTTAAATACCACTGTCTAGACGATTGTTTGAGGCCGTAAATGGAACGTTTTAGGCGGCAAACTTTGCGCTCTTGTTCCTTTACCTCAAAACCCTCTGGTTGGAACATGTAAATTTCCTCGTCTAGTTCTCCATTAAGAAATGCCGTCTTAACATCCATCTGAAAGAGTTCTAAATCTAAATGTGCGACAATAGCTAGGATTAGGCGAATAGACGTAAATCTCACCACCGGGGAGAACGTCTCATCAAAATCAATACCCTCCTTCTGGGTATACCCTTTCGCCACTAGTCGTGCTTTGTATTTGTCAATTGATCCATCTGCCCTGCGTTTAATTTTGAAAACCCATTTGTTTCCAATAGCTTTACGCCCAGGCGGAAGATCAACTAACTTCCAGACCTTATTCTTTTCCATTGAATCCATTTCGTCTAGCATAGCAGTTTCCCATTCTTTCTTTGATAATGATGAATATGCCTCTTTGACATTTCTAGGTTCTTCATCATCCGCAGGCTGACACATTAAAATCTCCTCTTCAATCTCAAAACGTCGACGAGGAGTGTGGCCGCGTTTACTTCGACGTACTTGGGTGTCGGCATCTTCCGATTCTAATGGAGTACTCCCACTCGGTAAATTAATAGGTATACTCCCACTAGCTTGATCATCTATACTATCTCCAGCGATGACATGGTCAGGAACTAATTCCCTCCCTTCGCTGGAAGATGGTAAGAGAGCTGTTTCATCCACTTCATGGAGATCAAAGCTTTTTCCGACATTGCCAAGTTTAGGGTATTCTTTCTCTAAGAATACAACGTCTCGAACCTCTTTCTCTGTCATTCCTCCATTATGATATTGTCCATACATGACATACCCTTGTGAGCTATCAGGATATCTTATGAAGATAAACTTTCTAGCTTTAGGGCCCAGTTTCCCATACTTGTGGGAAGAGTCATGGACATATCCAGCTGACCCCCACGGGCGTAGATTTCCCAAATACGGCTTTTGGCCACGCCACAACTCATAAGGGGTAGAAGGAACTGATTGTGAAGGCACACGGTTAAGTAAATAGGCGGCAGTCAACAAAGCGTCCCCCCAGAAGGATATTGGGAGGTTGGCATGCGCCATCATAGACCTAACCATGTCTAACAACGTTCTATTCCTTCTCTCGGCAACACCATTTTGTTGCGGAGTATATGGAATAGTAAGTTGTCTTTTAATTCCCTTTTCCTCACATAGAATTCTGAACTGATCAGATAAATATTCGCGTCCTCTGTCGGTGCGTAGAGCTTTTACACTCTTACCGGTCTGATTCTCAACCTCAGCTAGGAAGCGTTTGAAACAATCTAGTGCTTCATAACGGTGAGCGATCGGATAAACATAACCGTATCGCGAATAATCATCTATAAAGGTAAGGAAATATGATGCTCCATGTCGAGCCTTCACACTTAAAAGTCCGCAAATATCAGAATGTACAAGCTGCAATACATCAGTGGCCCTTCTGGCTTTCCCGAAAGGTTTTCGGCACGCCTTTCCAGCCAAACATGATTCACATAAAGGTGTAGAGTGACCTTAGCGAGTGAACCTAAAAGGCCTTCTCGAGCTAACCTGGTCATTCTATCCTGTCCTATGTGACCTAGGCGAGCATGCCATATTTCTGAACTAAGGTCTCTATCATCAGCCACATACGACACAGAAGAAGCATTGAAATCAACATCTAATTTAAACAAACTACCACTCAATAAAGCATGTCCATACAGTACATCATTTAAATAAATGTCAATACCAGTACCAATCATAACAAGAGCAAATCCTAGGGATAATAAAGATGAAGCTGACAAAAGATTATGCTGAATCCCTGGCGCATAAAGAACATCATGCAATGTCAATACACGACCAGTTCTAAGTTTGAGCTGGTACACACCAACTCCAAAAACTTCTTCACTGGTCCCATTGCCCATGTAAATTCTTTGCGTCCCTCTTGGAATTCGGCGGTAATCTTGGTACCCTTCTCGATCTCTAGTTACATGCTTGGTCGCTCCTGAATCCACAATCCACTCAGGATAAGTTCGGGCGACTAAGACATGAGAACAAACATACACAGAGAGAGAATCTGGGTTGAGGGATACCTTTTTCGGCTCAGCGCACTCGCGAGCGAAATGTCCCATCTTCTCACAATTGTAGCACTTCACCTTTGATTTGTCCCTTTTTCCACCGCGCTTGCCTCTGTGGTGGCGCTTCGGTGTCCGCTCTGCCTTGTACTTAGAGCTGGATGCAGTTTCACGATCTTTTCGTTTGAAAAATTTCTTTGGGCCCTTCCTGCCTTGGTGTCTGCCTCCCTTGGCGACTAAGGCAGTGGCGCGTACGGCTTCTTCGCGCTCAGCCTCTAACTCCACATGACGAGAAATATCAGAAAAATTCTTGATATTCTCGTTGTGGGTAAGAATTTGTTTCATATGGACCCAAGAGTCCGGTAGAGATCGAATTACTGCAAGGACCTGCTGCTCGTCCGTGAGATCGTGACCTGCCGACTTTAAGTCTCTGATCATGCCCGACATAACCCTAAGGTGTTCGGTCATGGTCTGTCGTTGGTCCTTGCGGTAGGTCTCAAACTTAAGTACAAGAGCTCGCAACCGCGTAGTCGAAGTTCCACCAAATTGGAACTTTAACTGATCCCACATATCTTTGGCAGTTTGGAATTTCTCAAATTCCCCAATAAGATCGTCTTGCATGCTGCTTAACATGGTAAAGCGCGCGCTTCGATCCTTATTGAACCATTGACGGTACGCTTCTTGATCTCTACGGTGCTGTGCTGTATTGTCATCCTCAGGCGGTGACATGACGGTGGTAAGATGTTCTAACAATTCCTGCTCGTTTAGCAAGTACTGAATCTTACGGTGCCAAATGTCACAATTCATTCCCGTTAACTTGTCACCCTTGGTCAGATCAGCAATGACATTTTTCATGGCCATTTTAAATCACTACATAGGTAAAAATTAGAGAGTCAAGTTGACATAGTTTACACATCATATTTCGCTTCCAAAAATCCAGACTAATAAATATTAAGTTAACTTAATCATCGGAATCGAAATATAGATCTAGGATACTATAATCATCTTCCGATTAAATCAAGGTAACTTAATTCTAGTAGAATGATTTTGAGCGAATTCACAACGAGAGAAACACTTTAAATCTCTCGTAATAGCCACTTATCTAACATTTACAAGTTAAATTCAAATATCATGGAATTGAATACTCACATAATTAAATCAAATACAGGAATAGCAAAGTCCATGATATTTCAAAAACATGATCAAATTTCAGCTATCATGAATATTTACAAGCAAACACATGATCATGTAAATATTTCAATTTTCAACATGATCATTTTAAATGAAATGATAGCTAAGTGGCTGAATTTGAGTGTGTATAAATTGATCAATTCAAGACGTGCAGATTAACAAATTATCATTTAAAAATTATTCAATCGGCGCTATACGAGCATGCGCAATATTCAAATGATACGACAATTTTGCACGAATTAAATCAATTTATTTGTCAAACATAAAATCATGCATATTTAAATCTAAGAACGTAAAATTCAATTGCCGCTAACCGATAAGCGCAACAATTTAACGATCTATAAATATGCATTTTACATAGTTGAATAATCGATTATTAGTATCATTTTACTCTATTGCGCAAATATTCATTTCAATTATACGCAAATTCTGTTAAGGTCGATATCAGTGACCAAAAAATAATTATTTGCGTGACGAAATAAAACAATTCAATTTATTTCATTTTGCGCAACATAATATCAAGACAATCATCACATTTTAAATAATTGGCACTAATCAGCATAATTCAACTATAAATCAAATAGAACTTGGAAACAAATTACATTAATTTGAACTAATAAGTCTATGATTCAAATTAAATTCTAATGCATCATCTAATCATAAATAAACTAAACTAATACTCCCTAATTTCAAATTCAATTTCTCCGTTCATAATCATACGGAGAATTTGAAACGGGTCCATTCGAACAACCAACCGGCCCATTCCGGATTCAGCCCAATACGGTGCATCGTGATGTTCACGGCGACCCATGTGGCACGTGCCACCAAATGGTCCACCGCGGTGACGTCTACGGGCCTCCCAGCGGCGGCGTCGTTGGGCTCGACCCGTCCTTGCCAAGGACACGCCCGCTGGACCATGTGCGGCTGGTACGGCAGCCCCATGCATGGGCGTGGGAGCCCCCCTGCGCAGGGGCGAGAACGCCTCACCTGCGTGCGGGGAGGGCACCACGCCCGCATGCATGGGCAGGCCGCCCATGCAGGACGTGGGCGACACGTCCACGCGGGACGTGAGCCCCATGCGCATGCGGGACGTGGGGACTCCGCCCACGAGGGGGGTGAACGCCGCGCTCGCGGGCGTGGCCGCACCGCCCACGCTGGGCGCGAGCACCGCGCCCGTGGGCGTGGCCTGCATGCCCGCGCGCGGCGCGAGCGGCACGCCCGCGGGCGTGGCCTGCCCGCCCGCGCGCGGCGCGAGCGCCACGCCCGCGGGCGTGGCCGCTCCGCCCGCGCGGGGCGCGAGCGCCACGCCCGCGCGGGGCGTGGCCGCTCCGCCCGCGCTGGGCGCGAGCGCCACGGCCGCGCTGGGCCCGGGCGGTACTCCCGTCGGCGTGGCCGCCGCTGCGTTCGTCGGCTTGGGTCCTTCTCCGCGCAGGGACATCGACCGTCGCGGCGGGCTTCCCTCGTCGTCCGCGTCACCGTTCGCTTGGCCGCCGTTGCAGGCGCCGTCTTCATTCTCGTCGTGGCTGCCGTCACGTACTATCTCGGATGGTTGGTCGCGTCCAGAATGCGCGCCGCAGAACCCTCTGAGGTAGGCTAAATATTCCGGCGCTCTGAGTCTCCTTGGAGGAGAAGATGGGACGCGGTCGTCGCCGGATTCCTCCTCGGAATAGTCGGTCAGTTCATCGGGAACCCGTTCCGATTCCTCGTCACTGATAACCACCATGGGAGCCATTCGGCTCGACGAGGCCGCAACATCGGAACGGTCCTTTTTGATCGAAGACCACGCTGCCATGGTTCCGCAAACCTGGCTCTGATACCAATGTTGATAAAACACATAATATCTCCATGCATCAAATGAACAAGCGGAAGCATGCACGGAGATGGATCGTAACGGAAAACGTACCTTAACGGCGACGTTCGTAGATGGACGGCGACGGCTCCGTGAGGACGAGGATGAGAATCACGTGACGGGCTTCTCCCCAAAATCCACACTGCAAATCCTAGGCTCTTGGTGATAGCCTCTTGGAGAGCAACACTTAGAGAGAGAGGGAGAATATGTAGAAAGGAGGGGAGTCTAGAGTGAGAAAGAGGGCTGCCCAAAAGTGAGTGTTCTGCAGAATTTCCAAGAACCCCTTTCTCACGTAATGTCCTCCTTCCTCTTTTATATCTCTCTCCTCTAACCTTTCAAATAAAGGGGGGAATGGTTATATCCAAAGGGTGTGGGTAACTCCCCACAACCACTCCCTCAACCACTCCCACTCATCTCCTATAACCAACTCTTGGCCCCTACGTGGGCATATGCATGGTAAGAACCATGCTTTGGTTAACATGAATAATAGGGAAAAGTGGAGGGGACCATTCGGGTTTTTAAAATGGCTATTCCAAACGTGGTAGACCGGTGTGTGTCTACAACACCATTGACGACACTGTTGGATCTAGTAGTCCTAATCAAGATTAGAGTTTGTGTGAATGGTTTGACTTCTTTACTCATTTCCCAAAGTAATACGTTCGTCCAACTTGTTTTGTTCTGCCCCATTGTAAAAATAAAATAAAATAAAAAAACCTGTAAAAAAGATAACTCAAACCTAACATGACCGTGTGCTAAATATATGCCTCAAACATAAAAAAAGAACAATTTTAGCTCTTCTACCCGTGTTGCTTCCCTGCGGCTCCCTACATGAGCTTTTGGAGCGCTTAGGGTAGTATCTCCCACATTTATTCTGCGCGTAAGGACTTTCGAACAAACTTAAATTTTAACAAGGGATACACATAATCCAAAATAACCAATAATTTCCTCGGTGATGCATAATATGCTGCTAAAATATTATCCTGAGTCTCATACAGCATTATCGTACGTACCCTAGATTCCATATTTTTTTTTATCACATTCAAGTATGATATCAGATGATTCGTATTAAAATCATTTGTGATATAATTATTTTTATGATTGATATATTTTATAAAAAATATTTAATCAAATGATCAAACAACTCTCGATAAATAAGTAAAAAAAGTATGACACGACAGAGAGGTGGAGACCCTGGGAGTGGAGGAAAAAGTAAGAGAAACTGACAGTGAGAATGTCACAGCTGATTCCGGGTGACATCAAGTGCTATTGGGCCCGTACCTGATCTGCCCGATGGGATGGGCTGCTTCGTGGGCTTTTCACAACCACCGCGTTTTAAACACGTTTCCTCATGGAAAATGTTTCATCCCCCAGTCAAGTGGTTTGCAGCTGACCGAAGACCAACTTCTGGAGTGGAGAAATATTTGCCAGAGTATTTTATGGATATTGTAGCACAATTGCTGTTCAATCAGTTCATCTAAACGCACGTGTTATTTAAATAGGAAACGAGATTATCTGGATCTGTGCATCTGGACCTTCCAACGCTCTTCAGACACACGAAATAAAACCGTACATACATTGTGCACGTCATTTTCAACTCAATCTCATGTGTCTAGAAGACATTGGGTGGTTCAGGTGCACGGGATTCAGGCCATCTCGTTCTTTTAAATAGTGATGCACCTCTTATAAGATAGTGCAATAATAACCCGTCTTCCACTCAACTTGATTGATGGCAGTCCTATCATAGTGATGTACGGATTTAGACAATCTCGTTCTTTTAAATGGTGATGCACCTCTTATAAGATAATGCAATAATAGCCATTCTTCCACTCAACTTGATGCAACAGGTATTTTGCTTTGGAATGATTCCTTTGAAATTCTTGACCCTTTTATATGCCTCAAATGATCGGTATGCAGGGTACTTACATGTCACTGACCATGCATGCATAAAACGCAATTATGTGCTTAAGGTAGAAGTGACTTACCTAGTCGAGTTGATTAGGGCGCGTTTGTTCAGACTTCTGCGTAGATTTCGAGTCTCCAATTTTTTTTGGAACACATGATATGTCCTAAAATATAAACAAATGAGAAAATCCTTTAATGGCTGGTTTGTTTAGTATTCTGAATTTTCTGCGCTCGGATCTCTTATATCTAGAACAACAAAAATTCTCTTTAATATATTTTTTTAATTCTAAGAATAAATAATTTTCAAATTTTAGGTGAGTTAAGTTATTTCACTTGTTCCGAGAATAATGGGTCCATGTCAAGAATAACACGTCCGCACTTCCAAACATGGATTAACGGAATAAGCCTCATAAGTTATCATGTTCAACCCCCTATTCCTGAAACAAATCGGCCCTAAGAGATTTCACAATATTACATTTTAAACGTTGGACACAAGCACCAGTTCCCCTCCGATACCAGGGTATCCATTTCTAACAAAATACTAGTATAATCTATCTTTGTCCTCTTGCACACAGGAGGTTAGGTTCAACCTGCTCCCATCAAGCTCACTACCTATTGTCCAATTGAGCAGGAGGTAATATCGTCCATTAAGAGGACTTGGAAATGGGCAGAACTAGACAAAAACAAATGCTGCACTGCCTATCTCCAGTAGCGATACGAAGGTGTCAGATGTTGTAGGTGCGTACAACAGAGCTCCCCAGAATCGCTACTTACACAGAAAAACTGAAACAAACGCGCCCTAAGGCATCGTTCGGAAATCTAATTCAGGTAGTAGATTTTGGTTAAATTTTATTTTTAACTAATGATTGGAAAGAGGAAGATTTTGATTGCTAATCGTTGAATTTAGAAAATCTTGTTTAGGTGGGAGAAGATAAGAAGTAAGATTTGAAATGTCATTTATCAAAATATCCATCTTTTTTTCTTGAATTATAAAAAGGTAATGATATTTTGCTGTTTTCCTACGCACTTAATCATTGGAATCAAGTTTACTTTTTCAAAAACTCCTCTTTTATTGCTTTTGATTTCTCTCTCCCCTTCTTATCTACCGTGCCTAGCTTTCTCTCTCATCCACTTCCTCTCGCTCTTAAATTTCAGCTTTACCTAAAATCAAGAAGAATCTCCATCTTTGAAAACCCGGCCCATATTGGATTCCAATGATTGGAAATCACTCAATATGGATTTCTAAATGCTGGACAAGATTAGATGACTCGACTTGGTTCTTTTATTAGAAATATTTACAGAGTTTTCATAACAAAGAAAGCTACGATTTAGTATTTAAACCAATGTATTTTTTTAAGTAGGACATTTTTCTACACTATGGCTATCCTTTTCCACCCTCTTCAAATGATCATTCTAAGTTGGAAGGTCACGCCACAAGTAAGAACATCCTCTCTACGGGTCTCGTTACCTACGAAGAGCACTTAGAAATAGGTCCACTCGAGCTAAAATTTGAATCCATGTGTAAGGGAGGTCTACCGTCATTGAGTCATAGGTTCTCTGACGATTAAACGCCTTAACGTTATCAACACTGATCATCGTCCGAATTTCGAACTATTCTGCCCACATTTTTTGGTTTATGGAAGGAAGTCTAAAACACCAGCCAGTGACCTGAAAGGGATCATCTTCAAATAATTAACCTCACGTTAATTAGAAACGAAATATAAGATGCCCTCTAGTCACATTCAATTAGTTATGAGTTGTGGGCAATCTACTACAACATGTCTTTAAGATCAATGAAAAAGGGCTCATGCAATGAATACCAGTGGCAGTGACCATTTAGAATAATCGCATCCTTAGTACTCAGAAGGTAGATCATGATCAGGCACTCCTCAGGTCTACCATGCATTACCTGTTCTATGATTGGTGTGCATGCATGGACAATATTCTTATATGAAGGCCCTGCTCTGTGCACCTCTCAATTGGAAATACTCGGGGGTTTCCCTTAGATCCTAACTTTTAATTATTGGATCCCGCCGCAGGAAAACCCTAATTAAGCGCACTTGTCACCGCCATAGGCGCCGGCGCTGGCATCGTCTTCCCTTAGATCCTAACTTTTAATTATTGGATCCCGCCGCAAGAAAACCCTAATTAAGCGCACTTGTCACCGCCATAGGCGCCGGTGCTGGCATCGTCTTTAACTCGCCCTTCATCTCCTCATTGATCCCCGGCAACAACAGGGGCGGCTATGGAGGCAAAGGGGTTGGGGAGACTTCCGCGGAGGAGGAGGTGGGGTGGAGGGTGGACGCTTCTCCGGCGAGCGCGATGGTGGGTGCGAGGGCCGGGGGCAGGTCGTCGAAGAGGCCATCTGCTCGAAGACGATAGAAATTTTCTGGCTGAGATGGACCCCGACGGGACCCACGGGCTTTACAAAGGAGACGCGGGCCGGGCCCAGCCCATCGACAGCCCTAACTAGGCCGTGCACATCACATCATTTATATATGCGGAGACTAAGACGCTATAAAAAGATTAAAAATCAAAATTTTATTTAGATGCAAAATTATTTTCCAAAATTTTGAATCGTTATCCAAACTTCGCTGTTTGATCATCGAAAGTGACCTTGGACTTTAATCTTATTATAGTCAATTTTGAGGCTGCATCTGACATCAATTTCATATTTAGAACACGCTAAAGAATAAGAAGCTAAAATAAACAAAGAAAGATCACATCACGATCTCTGATTCGTTAGTAAAGGGCCAAACTTTTAAAAATAGATAGATATTACTGTCACACTTAATGATTAAATATTTAAAATTTGATATATACTAGTCAAGACATGTCCATAATATAAATAAACACTGTGAAAAGACTCACATGGAAGAGAGGAGTGAGAAGGCTTTATCCACAAGCCACAATGACAAGGACATGTAAGGCGGTGACCTGCCTGCTTGGGTTTTATTCATCACGTGGCCATAATGTATGATATGATATGGTTGAGACAAAGTTAGCGGCCTCTTTGGCACATTTTCTTCACGTGATCATATTATAATGTTTTATTTGTAAATATTTTAAGAATAATTTCATATTAGTCACTCTTGTTCGTTAATTTTAATCATGCTATGCTTACACATATCCCTACAAAATAACATTTGCATTAAACATGTCCTTTTAGTGATACATATGTACATTTATACATATCAAATATGCCATCTGTAGTGATTTTGAAACTATACATTGAGAGAGTATGTAATAATAAGTAAATAAGCATGATATTTTTGAAATTTACCAGCGGTTAATATGGAATTATCCCATATTTTATTAGCTCTATTTAATGGTGGACAGGAACGGCAAAATGAGATCTTCTACACTATTACTATACCGTGATTCCACGTTAAAAATAAGGGAATTTTACTTTTCAGTTCATAATCTTTTAATATTTCTTATAAGTTTTATAGTTTTATATTTTTTGTTAATCCCTATAATTATTTTAAGCATCTGTAATAGGCCCTTCAACAGTCTTTAAGAAGCTCCTTTAGAGGAACTTTTTTAAGGATGACTCAAAATTGTGAGAGATTTTAAGAAAATATGAAGATTATATGGACTTACAAAGAATATTAGAAGATTATAGAAACTGAAAAATAAAAATCCATAAACATCATGTGCAACTATTTGATGTGTTATAAAATACTTAAAGCTCTGCAGAGCACTGATTTATTGTATTTTTTTATACTTGAGGTACTACAAACTATCTTATAATACTTTTCTACTACTTAGAGTGCCGATAAATTATGGAAATTTAGAAATCTGTCGGTCCACAGGATATCATTTTAACCTAATTACAGCTTTCAATCTAAAATTATTGAAAATAAAAATTCGAGGTTCATAAAACTCATAAACTATAAATTGAAAGATCGTAGTGACTTTTTTTACGTTGAAATATTTCTCATTTAAGGTAAGGACCACTTAATAAGTTATGAAGTTTTTATATAAATTCCAGTAAAAATCACTTAAACTAGTGACATGGGCTGGTGCGTTGAATCAGACCATGCCAAGGAAATCTCACAGGAACATCATTGCCAACAACCGGATCTCCTTGTCAGGCAGGACACTTTCGTAACTCTCTAACTCTCTCTCTCTCTCTCTGTGCCTCCTATTTCTCCACACCTATGGAGGCCGGAGAACACACAACAATGAGAGCCATGTCGAAGGCCTTCATGGAGATCGACTTCCTTGGGCAGCTGGAGGAGGGGGCATCCTCCTCCACGTCCGTACAGCAGACAAGCTCCACCCAAGGTCATTAGTTCTTCCTCTGTGATCTCCTTCCCACTTCTTCCTTTACTTCTCTATGATTCATCAGCTTCTTATTCCAGATTTCTTTCATAACACAACTTTCTTCCCACTTGTGATCCTCTCCTACTGTCTTCTCCACCTTCGCCTTGCCCCCCCTGAGCAGGCACCCAGAACTGCCTGCCCCAGTTAAATCCCCACCTCATGGGAGCCATCAGTGCAAGGACCTCCGCTGCCCCTGCAGCCACATCACCCATGGCTGTCGACAGCCTAGCAGCGAGGTACTCCTCTTTGATGCACCTTCCTGCAGTCACCTCTCTTCTAAAGGTGTCTGTTGACGCAAATATACTTGTCTAACTGTACACGTTGTGTGTATGTAACTCCATGGGAACTTGGCTGCCCACAAGATTTGCTGCAGAGCCGACCTCTCCAGTTGCTGCTGCTCCCTTCACCATCTTCTACAACGGCACCATCACCACCGTCCACCTCCCGCCAGACAAGGTCAGCTGGCTATGCTCTGTGCACCTCATGTGATCAACATCTCCTATCCTTACAAACGATTAACTTTAATTAGGAGAAAACATAAGATTTTTCTATGTCCATCTCCATAGATATCTTCCTTTGTCTTCTTTAATTATCTCTGCAGGCAGAGGCCATCATTAGGTGGACTGAGAGGACCACTGCCGGGATCCAGCCTGTAGAAAGGCCTGCTGCCGCAGCAGCCGGCGCCTTCGGCGGCGGCAGCGGCAGCGACCGGTGGCAGCAGCCAGTGCCCTTCCTACTGGATAAACTCGAACCAGGTGGTAAAATATTTCTCCTGCAAGGGCACTTCCTTTCCTTATGGAAAAGGATCTGCGCCTGTCCAAGTTACTCGTTAGCTATAAATTTGCCAAGAAATAGAGAAGTCTAGCCAGTTTCCCGACTTAATTGCTCACGTCCCTGCTCTTCTTTTTCCTTGGTTAATTAGATCTGCCATTGATGAGGAAGAGATCGTTGCAGAGGTTCCTTGAGATGCGCAAAGAGAAGAGGTGACTCGAATCCTTGATCTGGCCTTCCATTTTAGTCAGACTTGCAGAGGTTGAGAGATCAAAGAGAAAGAGAGAGAAAATATCAGGGTTACGTGCACAAATGATGGTTGCGTGTATGATACTGTGCTGCATGATGTTACAAGAAAATTTGGGTTATATATTTATTTATTTGGTAGAAGTAAGCTGTTGTGCAAATCCAATATGTCACCCCTTATATTTTCTTTTGTAAAATTCCAGTCAATAACCTACACTTTAGCAGGGGTGAGTGGTTTGCACAGGTTACAGAAAAAATAGACTCTTCGAAACTATGTGGATATATATATCATGGCTATGAACACGTATCATTATGTTTGTGTGAAATATATTTACATGCAGCTGTATCATGCATGGTTATGAACACGTATGATTATGATTGTGTGAAATATGTTTACATATATGCAATATCATGGTTGCGTACACGTTGGATTATGATTATATGAAATATATATGTTTACATGCATATCCTTATAACATGAAGGTATGCACAATGCCCATTATCATCACTTCTATTAGTTGTTACTTCGATGATATATACTTTATTTAACTCTTGACTAAAGATTAAAACCCACTTTGATGATTGGATTGTTTATACACCTAGAAATAGATATTATTAACTTATATTCTAACTAAAATAAGCATTTCCAAATTTTTGTCATAGTATTGATTTTAATATATATGTTTTGGAATCAAGCGAGCATACCTTGAATAAAGTAACCGAAATTAATCAGTTCGGATGATCCAGATAAGTCATCACACTTAAAACCAAAATTATTTTTGTTAAACTGCTGGAATCAGAAATGGATATATTTGCACCCGGATCCAAGATTTCAAAAAACAGTGTGCAAAAGGCATCTTTAATAACATATAATCTATACATAATAGAATAATTATATAACATATATATAGTACATTTCTTATTATTATTGCTTATCTCCTTTTGTATTAAAATGCAATTATATGATAGATTTTTTTTATGAAACATTAGCATCTCTTTTAACTGAAAACAAAATTGAATTCAAACACAGTATAAACAGGGTCAAAATTAGAAACAGGGCTGTCTGACACCAACTCTGAACCATTTACTGCCTTCGGAAATGCTTGGTTGGTAATAACCACACAAACAATATGAATGTTATATTTCAAGGGAATTAAGGAGAGAAGACCATGGTAGAGGTCTTGAGCTTTGTCTATCGAAATAAAATGGGGTCAATATCCATCCTTATTTGTGCCAAATTTTTTATCAGGTAAAGTTGTGTTAATATCAATTTCTTTAACAAATTATTAGAGGATCTGCACGTATTAACGTATTCTGTTATCTAGTAAGGGCATCGTTCCAAAAATTTGCTACAAGTTAATGTTTAGATCTTATTATTTTTATATTTTTTCTCTATTCACTAAAGAGGATTACGCATAGATACCACACTGTTTTAACCCGTTCCAAGACCTGCCCCCAAACTTCCAGCTAGCGTAGATCTTTATTTTTTCGTTATGAAGTCAATCCTTTGCCTTACTGGAACATCAAATGAATTATCTTACATAGTTTTGTCACGTGATATATAAAATTTAATCTACTGGACATTCATATGTAGATTTAATACCCAAAAGTCTACGTCCAAAACAACATATGCTTGACAAAAAAATTTATTGAAAGCTACCTTTTAACATGAAAAAGTGATTATGTATAATAACTAGAATGATGATCGAGGGCGGGGTGTAGCGGAGTGGTAAATCCCGGACTTCGGTTGATAGCCATTTCAACAACTCGTGAGTTCGATCCTCGCTACTTTCATGGGTTGAACAGAGAAGCCGTGCCTTAACCCCCCACATGGTATTAGTTTCCTCAGAATTTATCGGGCAACCAGATTTCTCTCGTCATCTAAGAAAAAAAAAAAAAAACTAAAATGATGATGCAAATCATGCGCCAATCACTTAGAAAACTTGAACGAGCAGCACACGTAAAGTCTCTCTCTCTCTCTCTCTTTCTACCATAGTAAAAGATCAAATGAACTATCTTTATAGTTCTGTCACGTGATATATAAAAATTTACTAGATAGTCAAGTGAGTGGTAGGTTTAATATTCAAAGTCTACGTCCAAAACAACATATGATCGACAAACTTTTTCTTTGAAAGCTACAATTGTTAACATGACAAAATCCTGCGTCACTCACTTTGAAAACTTGAACAAGTAGCACAGATAGACTCTCTCTCTCTCTCTCTCTCTCTCTCTCTCTCTCTCTCTCTCTCTCTCTCTCTCTCTCTCTCTCTCTCTCTCTCTCTCTCTCTCTCTCTCTCTCTCTCTCTCTCTCTCTCTCTAGCCTTGTGAGATGAGAGATAAATTAAGCAATGGCAAGCATATAAACATCAAGAACTTTCATTAGTCTGGGCCGAGTTCAAATCAACTAGAACCGACCCGGACAACATCAATCAAAGACCGTGAGCTAGGGTACTGCTCATCCGACCCTTCTCCAATCTCCGTTGTGGTCGTAAAAAATGTAAGGATTTATTTTGAGAATTGGATCTTCTAGGTCTTTGTAGACCTTTAGACGCATGGAGATTGATGCGGTTATTTGGTACGTCCTTCGTCTTTTCATGATAAATAACTTGTTTATCTTCATTTCTATATGTTTGAAGACATACAAAGATTCAGAGGATTTTGTTCTTTTATTTCGGTTTAAACGTCGCAGCTGCTGACCAGTACCTTTTCTTTATTAGTGGGCTGGAGTGTGCTTCATCACTAATTAGAGAATAGTTAAGTTGCACTATGGGCCTCATCAACTGTCAACCAATAACTTTGCCTTGGGCTGGCGGACCCATTAGAGCACGTTACACTTGTGTAATAATCAAAATTCCATGCGTTAATAACCAAAATTCCACTCCTCGAGGATTATCGTTATTCACGACTTAAATAGGGTGTTGTTATTTCCACTGACTTGTTGTTAGGGCTGCAAATGAATCAATATACCATCAATGAATAGCTCGTGAGAAGACTCAATAATAATTTGACTTGGCTTGTTTATTAAATAAACAAATTTGAACAAAGATTTAAGTTTGGTTCATTAAACGAGCCAAGCTTGAACCCAATCGAGCTTGACTAAATTATGTTCATGAACAAGCCCAATTAAGCACTCATTAAGAGCTTATTTTATATTCATGTAAGTACTCACTAAGACCTCTTTTAAGTAATTATTTTATTCATGAGTAAACCTAGTTGATAAGATATTTAAATGTCTTATAGAGTTTTCCATCGAATAACTATGGCTGCAAACATATTGGTACTCGATCACCATGGTTTTATCTAAGTTTATAAATTTAAATTTTAAAAAAAATGGACTAGATCTATCATAGATTCATTGAACTCATGAGCTACTCAATATTCAACTCGAGCCCGCTAAATATTTAAACGAGCCAACTTGAACAACCGTCATAGATATTAGACTCGAACTCAAACTTGAATAAAGTTAGTTGAATCAAGTTTGAACAAGATAAAACTTGGTTCAACTTTGCTTGTTTGCACCCCTACTTGTTATTAGTTCCTAGGTGATGGGAACCAAAAATTAGGTAGGTAAAAACCAAATATCTGATTGCAAAACTGAATTTTGTAGCAAAAATAACGACTCCACTTGAATACTATATAATCTTCAACATGCAAAGCCACATGAGCGAGATCACTAATGACACATGCAAAGCCAATCTTCGGATTAGTTGTCCTTCCAATGGATAGGACAACTGGAGTCCAACACTTCACTAAGGCAACAAGATCAGGATTTGAATTAAGCAATTGAGATGGACGATTGCTTCAATCACTAGGAACACCTATTGGCCCCAATTGGGCAAAAAACTAAAGAACTGATGTTAATTATGATTTTTGGCTTCCTGGTTTGAGCTTAAATAAAAGCTACTGGCTTCTGACTCGAACAGTCTACACATACTTAAAGGGTAAACTATCCGGTGGTCAGAGGCGACTTCTAAGATCTTATGAACACCACATGCGGCATGTTGACAGGAACACCAATTATTTTATATGAACTCTTTGTATCAAAGTTCAGAGCAAAATGTCTGGTGCACCCAAATCTCTGACTTTGTCCAAGATGGAAAGTAAAGAAAGGGCAACATGCTCTCTAGTTGACTCTCTCAACTGGGCCTCCAATGGCTTGGGTTAGTCAATGCAGTTATGGCCCATGTCTTGCCAACACCCACCATGGTGTCATGGCTCATTGCTGCCAACCACCTGTTGCTTCCTTAATTTAGTTGACCAAAGTTAAAGCTAGCTCTAGTTTTCTTGTCACATCAGCTATGGTGAAACATTCAAAGGTGCTTTGAACAGAGAACTAGTCAGGCAGGATGATTGGCTTATTCCTTGATCTCTTTTGGGAGGTCATAGGTTCAAGTCAATTGGAAGTCAAAATTCCTCTGTTGTGCGGTCATAGGAGTACCATAGAATTATTTCTCTAACCCGTGGGATTACTTCTTCGAAAAATCGACTTGGGTTTAGAATTATCGATTTGTACGGAATTGTCTCCCTGTTTAGAGAAAATTATTAGGTTTTTGTTTGAATTCAAACCCTAAGAGACTCTATAAATACTTGATCGACTGAACCATCATGTTAATAAAAAAGAGTTGCTTTGAACAGAATTGCATGCTGATGGCACTTAAAAAGAAATGCTAGATTATTCTCTTAGATTGGTTCTACCCTTTCTTAGTTTCATCAGATGTGTTTCAACAACGCCTAACTTGTGAACTAGAAATCAGAAGATTAGGAGATCAATTTGTATTAAAAGAATCATAAGCGTTGTCTTGCAGTAACCGGAGAAGCCCTTCTTCTTCTTCATGCTTCTTCGGTGGCGACGGCGGCGGCGGCATCATCTTAAGTACATCTTAATTTCTAAGAGAAATGAAGAAAAAATATGAAAACCTTAGGTCATTTAGGATTGATAAACCTTGCTCTTGGGCGGGAAATGGTGCTCTGATGAAGTGAATCACTGGCCTTCCAGGCTCCATGAGCACTCAAAAAGTCTATTAATCCGGTACTCTGCACGATTTCTCTAGTCTAAACAGTCTTTTTATTTATGGGTCGGCTTTGTGACAAAAATGAGCCAACTCTCTTTTACATAACCATAGCCTTGGACAAGGCTTAGTCCGAGTACCAAAGTTAAAAGGTCTAAAGTTAATATAGACATATTTCAATTTTACCTTCATATGCAAAATAGATAAAGTTTTTATTTGCTCTGGCGCAGTGGCCAGAGAAAGTTACCTACATTATATAGGTACTACATTCTAGCTCATCAGGGTTCGAACCCTAGGGGCAACACAAGGGCTAAAGCCCCAAACACAGCCCACAAGGGGCAACACAAGCGTGCAGGCCCGCCAAACCACGAGAAGAGTGACTATTCGTTAATGTTATGATAGAATCTGAAATCTATGAAACATATATGAATGTGTCATATGTTAGGTTTTTTGTTTTTCCTTTTTTTTTTAGAAATTGATGGCATATCTTAGGTTACCGGTCCATATCAACTATGCCTAATTGGTCTAACATCCAAAGATCTCTAACATAAAAGATAGTACGCATAAGTCTTGAACCTAATTGGAAGTCCAACTAAACATGGTCCAGTCATGCATGAACTTGTTTTCAACAAGTCAAAGTCTCTTTTTTTGGAAGGTAGCCTAGTGGTTTGGGCAACATGTACTTGATCAAAAGATTAAGGTTCGAAGTCGCCGAGAGCGAAAGCTCCTCCGAAAGAGAGGGTAAAACTCGAACATTTTTTTTCCGCCCGAGTGGACGAGGTAACCGTGCATCGCACGAGAATTTCGCGTTGAATCCGCGTGAAAGCGGGATTCGAACGCGCGTGCTCCCCCCAACGAGGATTAGGAGGAGCGCAAAGTGTCCGCCCGCTCACCACTAAGCCACGGACGCTGGACAACAAGTCAAAGCTTCAACTTTGCCTATAGCACCACCCATGTGATATTGATGTGTATTAGACTCATTGAGGATAAGAATAAAAAAAAAAACAGAAGGGTGATGCATGCACTGAGACACGCATGTGAGAGAGAGAGGAAGGGAGGGAGACAATCAGCCCCTAGATTTCAGGGAGAGAGAGGACAATCAGCTCCCAGATTTCAAGGAGAGGAGTATCAAGAAGGTGCTGGATGACAGGGTTTGATCCTCCACCACTTGGGTGGAATCATCCTTTTCCAACTAGATGGAATTCTAAGGATCTTATTTTTTGGAACATTATTCTAGAAAATTTCATCTCTTCTCCGGGCACTGGACCACAAAACCAATAAATCGTGTGACTCCATAAAAATGATAAAATGGATAAGATGCAAATGATCTCTAGAACAGAGAGGATCTCATTGGAAGCAAGTTTCTTAGATTTGCTTCCCAAAGCAAAAGGAAGTTACCCTAGCTAGTCACAGTCATACTTGTTGAAATACTCAGTCGCAACTCCAAACACACGATCGAATGGCACGGGGTTTTAGATTATACTGCACCTTTTGTGAGACAGTGCAACAATTTTGAATAATCTGATGTCACGATTAGACGACAGTTGCAATTGTATTATAGTTAGGTATTACAGTAAATATTATTCTTGGAGGTTGTTTGTTTCAATTTAAAACACTGTAATGTATTGGTTTCAAAATCATTGATTTTAAAACAAGTAAAATTTTTATAGTTTTAAAATCTTGGAGTCTTTGTTTTGGTCACTTGTAAAACAAAACAAGAGAATACTTCGATTAGACTTTTCCTGTAGGCAAACATAAGGAAATTGGCTGTCAAATAGGTAGACAATGTCCAAATAAGATTTTATTTTACATTGTTTTATATCATTTCAAACATCTAAAAATACGTAAAATAAAATAATTATTTTAAATTGTGTTGTTTTACAATAAAATAACCAACCCTAGGGCAGCTAAGAGGTCGTTTTAAGCGTCTTTGAATTTGCATGCCTCTTTGGACTTCTGCAAATGGATTGATCAGCCATAACGCAAGTGTCCGAAATCCCAAACTAACTCTTTTTTGTAGCGCTTTTGCTCTGGGGGAGCTTCAATCTTGTACTCCCTCAAAATAAAAGCTACTCACTAATTAAAAATTAGCCAAACTAACTTTTCCAGTTACTTTCTAATATTTTGTCCTCTTGTACTTATTAATTGTTTAAAAGATCTCAAAAATTCACACATACATTTTGACTAAAAGGAGTTTAATTAAAGTGTGAAGTGTCATGGTTGTTGAACTAGATAGTTCTATCAATAGTAATTCGATATTATTATTAGTAGATATTTGGTTGTGTTCTATTACTTTTGATGTTTATACATTAGCAAGACACATCGTCATAGCAAATTTAATTCAGATTTGAACTTATATTAAAAACATGATAATTCAGTCTTACATGTGCACCACTTTGATAAGAGAACGAGAGAAGAATAAGGTTAATTCTAGTTTGATAGACGGAATAGGTTATATTGCGTCAGAATTGTTTATTCCTTAAATAAGGAGAATAAATAATTTCACTTTAGACTAAAGAATTGTTTATTCTGCTTATTTTGTCAGTGAGCTCCACACTACTGTCAAAGTGAAACGCCTTTTATTCTGGTATAAGTAACTCCGATATAAATAATTCTAGATAACCTATTCCGTTATTAAAAGAGTTACTCCCCACTCTCTTTCCTATCAAAAACTTATCACCCCTATTGGTTGGGGATTAGGTAGAGTTGATGTAAGTAAATGTGACCTAGTCCTTCCATAGCTGAAATAGACATGACATTTGGGACACTTGTTGTGTAAGACTTGGACACGCATGCATAGCTAGAACCCGGTTAATTCTTTAGACATGTAAACGAAGATGGATGCGGGGTGAATTCATTCAACAGGCCACAGCACCCATTTAGTAAAATCGTGATGTGATGATGTTTCTTCCTTGTCTTTGAATGGTAACTTTTTTTTCTTTTTACTTTACCGCACAGATAAGAAGGCAAAAATAAGAACATCAAAAATATCAAGGAGTCTATGACTCAACCACATAAGATTTTTTTTAAAAAAAATTGAAGTCAAATTCACATCTACATGACATTAACTTGACCTCTACCTCAATCGTAACCGTGTGTTGTCTTCGTTGTGGTTTGCCGAAAGAAGCTCAAAGACCAACCTACCTTGGGGATCCTACCACGTGAAATGCATCGTACTCGCAAGGCCTACTTCAATCCTATGCCCTTTAAGAACATTCATACTCAGGACCTTCAATAATCAGCCGAAACCCTAAACCCTGAGCTTTTCTTCTATAAAAGAGATCATATATTTAAATCTTATCATCTGTCCTTATAAAGGAGAAGAGATTAATCCTATAAATTCATGATATCTAGGCATTTACAAATGAAGTTTCTACATGAATGCCGAGGTCAAGCTAAGTCGGCTTTATTAATATGGATGTCCATGTGAGGGCGGCCTTGGCAGCCTCTGATGGAGAAAGTGTCATTTTCTTCACAAGAGAAATTTCTTCTGTTCTCGCATCTTGCTTACGAGGAAAGCTTGGGATTTATGCAAATACCGTAGCCCGCACCACACCCGGTGCCCATTACACCCCACTCGTCTTCTACTTCTACCTACTCCCTCTTCCTTCTTCAACTGCGTTGGGGGGGGGGGGGGGGGGGTTTATAGGTAGAACTCCCCTCCTCTCTCTCATTTGGGAGGAAAATTCTCTTAGTTGAGAGGTTAAATCTCCTTCGGAAGTTTTTGTTTAGGTAAGTTTTTTAGACTTATCTAGATCAGTTTGTATTAGGATTGTTAGATTTTCTTTCATTTGTTTGTGGTATCTACTTTAGTTCGGTCATTTTAATTTCATCCCATATTTTTGTTCGAAGATATTTGTAGTCTCCACCTCTTATTTTTATCTCGACAACTTGCTATTACTATTTCTTGCCCCATCTATCTCTTCTGTATTATCATTATTTCGACTTCCTCCTCCGATCATCTAGACCCATCTTCTTGGGGTTGCACTAGTTGTGTGTTTGATTGAATGCTTCTTACGGCTCTTGTGTTGTATCTTCTAGAGGTTGTGAAGTTCAGACGTTTAACGCTGCAATCGCTATGAGATCATCATCGGCAATTTCGAAGGCTCGAGTATTCGCTGCTCCACCTACATGTTTCCTAGTTGAAGCATGTCCTCCGAACCCTCCTTGTTTTAACTCAAGCAGCTGTTTGCAAAGTTGCAACTAACCAAACATCAAAAAGGAAGCTTTCGGCACAGTGTTGCAGCTTTGTTCGTTCTTCGATTTTATTATCTTGTTTATTATGTTGATGTCGATGAGAGGTTTATTAGATACATTGGGTACTTCAATCTCTACAATGGGAGTTTTTTCTGTCTCGAGGGATTTGTACTATAGGAAACACCATGCTTGAGTTGGTGGCCGATACGTATCATGTAATGGGGGGTGTACTACAAATGTATTAATGTATCCTTTCTTTAGTGGGTGAATAATATTGACCTGTTGACAAGAGGAAAAAAAAAAAGAAGGAAAGCTAGGGATTTGAACGAGGAGGGCCAGCATATTAGAACTTGTCAGATGTTACATCAAGTTAAGACTACACTAAGGCATGATATGTTAACTCTTGACATCTTTTACAGGGAAGACGATTTCAGATGGTTCAGATTTTATATAGAAGATTTGATAGTTGTAAAAGTTCAAAAGAAATTTCAGCAACTCTATTGTTCCTTTTAATTTAAGAAGTTCTAACTTATACTCTCGGTTGAAAGTCGAAACATAGAAAAAAAATTACATAAATAGTTTTCAAAGGTTAACTTTTTCTCTCAAAGTAGTTAAGTAGAAAATTAAAGTAATTTTACTTTTTAATGAAAGTTGTCCCAAAGGGGGTCTTATAGTTTATTTGGAACTATGTTAGACATGGATTCTAATGATTAATTTAATTAAAATGGGTGACAACATGGGACAAGTGTATTTAATATGTTTTTTAAAAAATTAATATGATAAAATTTGCTATAAAAATATCAAAAAATAGGATAGACACAAGTAATGATGACAGATTAGAATTAAGAAGAGTAAGTCTTCAAAGATCTTGTAGAAATCTTAATCAAAAGTCTTCAAAGATCTTGAAGAAATCTTAATCATTCTTGTAAAATTCAAAGTTCACAAAATCTTTAGCAGTCTGAAAGGCTTCCTTTCTCATCATGCAAGAGAATTTTCCTAACATGGTCCTCACATGTTATCTGTCAACCATCTTCACTAGAGAAATACTATTGTACCACATTCTTTACCTTTTTTTCTTACTATACTCATACATTAATAGTCGTCTATTCACTTTGATTAAATAATTCTCATTAAATATAATAGTTGTAATAAAAATTATGTAAAAAGTAAATTAATGTGAGTCACTTGATGAAGTAATTAAATAACTCTCAATAAGTAATAAAAAGAATATTAAAAAGTACTGTAAACTAGTATTCTTCTCTCCACTGATATTGGACCAGTCGGCATCCATTAATAAGCCCAATTCTGACAAAGGAAAACAAACGGGACAAGTTACCAGGGTAACCAAGATTTACTAAGCAGCAAATATTTTCTTAGCCCTTTTTTTCTCTAAAAACTCAACGAAGTCAACTTTAAAGAGTTATCCATACCGTCTGATCCGATCTTGTTTTATATATATATATATATAATTTTTTTCTAGGTTGCCCCCGAAATATCCTAATCGTCCGTACAGTGTAATGTCCGATCGGACAACTAAAAAAAATGTGAAAAATAAAAAACTGAGTATAAAGAACAGTAAAAAAATGTACTTTTTACTGTTCATTAGACTTGATTTTTTACTTTTTAAATTTTTTTAGATCGTCCGATCGAGCAAAAAAAAGGTACGAACAATTAGGACACCTTAAGAGTGACCTAAAAAAAGATATAAACTTACGTCAAAATTTTAGGTCAATCTGACATCAGACGAATGAAAATGAACATTAAAAAGTTCAATAGAAAAGTCAAGTGTTGAACTGGTGTACTATCAAAATAAAAATAGGTCGACCGATGGCTTCATCTAAGTCAACCGATTTTAGTCAGAACAGGACTAAAACTTGATGTTTCAAGGGATTTTAAGTATGGGATGAGAATCTATAATTCTTCTATCAATTATTAAGTTTTGAAAATTTTTTGAAAGTTAAAATATTATGTACATACAAAATAATCATAATTAGAATTATCCGTCTATCTCTTATGACGAAATATTAGATTTAGATGGTTTTTAGGGTTCTTTTAGCATACCTCCACAAATCTCCTTTGCTTTGAGGCCTTCCTAGTTTTCTCCTAAATCCTCTAAATCATCAAGAAGAAGATCACAGGGTTAGAAATCATCTTCTTATGAATTAGAACCCCTTGTTCTCTCTTTTTCTCTCAAGAACAACCTTCTAAAACTCACCTTAAATAACTCTGGTGGCAACAACAGTTGAAGCAGAAATCTGCATCCATATAAATAGCTTCTACTCTGATTTCTAAACCTAAATAATGTCGCTCACCTTCCTTTGGGTCGGAGTTAACATGGATGGATTTTTACTTCTACGAATCAACAAGAATCAAGTGAAACTCTGGACTCTATTCACATAGTCTCCAATTTTCATAACAAAAGATTGAATTTTTACACCTTCTAGACGTTAGAATTAGGAAAAATGATCTTCTACAAAATTGTAAAAATTTTCAATCTCTTTTCAACAGTATCAACCACACATTTTTTAGAGACTGCTTCAAAAAGTTATTATAATTTTACTGGATATTGTTCTGTAATTCTGAATTCAGAAATTAGACTAAGTTAATGGACTATTTTAATTTGCTTGATTAGGTTAATAGACCTTCACTAATAAATTATTTAGAATAAATTAAAATCATTATTGACTCTACGATTGAAGGACATAACATTATGTTACAAGGTAAAAATTAAATCTATTAGATGGGTCCCTCTCATATTTAACAATGATAATGTGTCTTGACAATTCGATAAAAGTAAAGCTACAATAAGAAGTAGAAAACTTTATTAAAATTTAATATGATTATATGGTATATAGTTTGGGTAGATTCATATGTTGATTTATACCGATAGATAAAATACATTTCAAAATTCAAAATTCATACATTATAAGAACTTATATAAATCAAAACCTTGTAGATATGAAATTTTTAATTATTACAAGTAAGTTTAAAAGAAATTATTGATAAAAAAATTATTAAAAAAAAAAGTTTATTGGCAATGAATAGTAACAATAATTTAAAATAACTCCTCACTATAGTGACGACAATAGTAGAAGTTTTTATTTTCATTTTCGATCTCCAATTCAAAAGGAAAAGAGTAAACCTTGTAGATTGCAATGCCCAAGGCAACTGCCCAGTGGCCCTTAGAGGTGGGTCAGGAGCTTATTTTTTATTTGTTTATTTTTCTTCTCATATTTTTTAACTTGTTTTTAGAGTATCGAATAAAAAATCGGATGGTACAACATGTAAGCTTAAGTCGGCTCCGTGTTCGTTGTATACTTTTTTGAAACATAAATAAATTTGAACACAAATTGAGGCATTTCTCAAATTCTTTTTCAAAAATATATATAGCCAAGTTACAGTCGAATCGAGCTTACTGACTGTACCGCCTGATTTTTTATCGGACATTCTAAAAGAATTTAAAAAACTCTAAGAAGAAAATAAAAAAATTTGAGCCCCCCCCCCCAACAAGTCACTGGAGAGCCATCCAATCCATTGAATCTGACGGCAATGTCTTAGGCATTATAATCCACGCAACAAGCATTACTCAAAAAAAAATCGACCCAAAAGCAAAAACGCTTATTTCTATTTCTACTTTCGTCTAACGTTTGTAAGAAACGAAAACGGAAAGGGTCATTTTCATTTCCTGACCCCGCCCTAACTTCATGACATGGACTTGCAAGTCTTGGCCATCTTTTTCGTGTACTATGCACGACCCACCTTATTGACTACATGAGTTAAGACTTAAGACTCGACCATTATTTGAAATGATAGGAATGCCATAAAAGGATATTTTAGTCCTGATGTTTCCGATTTATGCGTGGTTAATGTTTTTTTAACGGTATGCGTGGTTAATGTTGACAGTTATACCCTCACTCAATACACATTATTGGTGGATTCTAATTTTCCAAGAAAGCTCTATACATTTTACTGGCAATTGACATAAAAGGACATACGTCATATGTAATTACATTTCTTGGGAGAGTAGTTCCATAATTAAACTCTTAAAATAGATAGTTGTATAATTTTCCCCTTCTCATCCTACTAAAGATAATGATCACGCAACAGTTGCAGAAGAGACAAAGTTGATAAAACTACAAGCAAGTTATGCTAAACAGTTTTTATAATTTCTCCTTTTGTGATTTTTCCTGCATACTGCCAAATGTAAATATCATTAGATTATTTAAGGTTTTATTCTATCCTCAATAATGCTAACAATTAAGGTTGTAGTATTAAAATGTCAAATCTCTCACACATCCAACAAATATTGTGCATCAATTACAAAACCTTAATTGCTAGATTGTGCATCATTCGAGTGTTTACACTTAATTAAGTTCTTATTAGACAGTTTTCTGCATATTTTATTACAGAGAGCAAATAATCTTTCACCAATGTCACAATTTACAAAGAGTATTGATGTAGACTGGATCTATCACGACCGGATCCCGCAAACGGGGATCCGAAACAAGGAGGATCCGGAGCCGGTCCGGATCGAGCGGTGACGAGGGGACCCGACGGGGATCCACAGCAGGGCGAAGCCGAGGCTGTTTCGGAATGAAGAGGATCCGCCCGCGGGGGGCGCGATCTGCCGCCGGAGCTGCTCTTGGATAGTGAGCCGCTGCTCCTTCGGTCGGACGAAGGCGCGGCGCGAGCAGGAGCTCCTGTCGGCGAAGCTGTAGACGGGCGTCGAAGCAGAAGCCGGAAAGTCCGAGATCGGACGGGGGGACGGCTCGTTCTCCGACGAGGGGGTCCGAAGGCACCTTCAGCGCGAGGCCGAGTCTCCTGGCGCGGGGCGACCGACGGGATCGCCCTCGGACGGCGAGTCCGAAGGCTACTTCAGCGTGAGACCGAGTCTCCTGGCGCGGTGCAGCCGGCGCTCGGCGTCGAGACCGGGGAGAGGAGTCCGAGATCGGCGGCCGAGACCGACTCGGGGAGGTCGGCGATGATTCGAACCGAGCCCCTGCAGGAGGGAAAGAAGAAGAAGAACCAGTCAGCAGGAGTCCCGGGCGTCAGCCCTGGGGAACCCCCTCCGACGGTCAAGTTAGCTTCTGAAGAAGATTCGATTCAGGAAGCAAGAAGAAATAGCTAGAACCCTATTCGGACAGCAGTCCTTTAAGGGGTTTCGGAAGCTTATGGGGGCATCCCTTTTTTCCACCACCCCCCTTGGCCACAAGTAGCAGGATACTTATAGCGGAGGGTAGCGGATGGTTAACGGTGGCAGCCGATATAGGACTAAAAGGAGGCTTACTGATAAACCGCCATAGTGTCTGATCCGCCACCGGAGTGGGCCGGATTCGGCTACCGGGCCGAAGGGGGTTGGGCCGCTGACGGGCCGAAGCCTGCTGGGCCCTGGGCCGCCGTGCTGTTCCCGGGCCGTAGGCTGGTGGGCCGCCGACGGGCTGAAGCCTGCTGGGCCGGGAGCGACGGGGCCGCTTATGGGCCGAGGGCTGCTGGGCCGCTAATGGGCCAAAGGGGGTTGGGCCGCTGACGGGCCGAAGCCTGCTGGGCCCTGGGCCGCCGTGCTGTTCCCGGGCCGTAGGCTGGTGGGCCGCCGACGGGCTGAAGCCTACTGGGCCGGGAGCGACGGGGCCGCTTATGGGCCGAGGGCTGCTGGGCCGCTAACGGGCCGAAGGCCGCCGGAGGGCCTAGTACTGCTGCTGTTGGGCTGAATGGGGTTTGGGCCTGCTGCAATGGGCCGAATCGGATTCTGCCGCATCACATAGCCCCCCACTCTTGTCTTCCTCAGTTCTGGGATGGCAAGAGTATAGCCTGAAACTGCCAGAAAAGAAAGAAAATCACAGCAGGCGTCTTCCTGGGAGTCGTATTCCCCCTTCTTCTGGAAGAGGAGGCCCTCGGTCGGACGAGGGCCGTGCGGTCGCTTTGTCCTTGCTCAGAGGGTCGGCGAAGGCTGAAGGCTGAGAAGCCGAAGGGTCGGTACGTCTGACCCGCGTCAGGCCTCATTAAATGGACGGGACGGCGCGTCGCCTCGCGAGGAAGCACGGGACACGCGTCGCGCATCCAGCCGCTCTGGAGAAAACACAAACGGATCCCGACCGCCCGTGGGTCGCGGATCGCCCCGGCTCTCTGCCCGAGGCTCCGCTCGGATTGCCGCCGCTCCCTTTGTCGCCTGCGGATCGGGACGCGTGGCGGGCATCCGAGTGGTTAGCCGAAGGGTCGGAGTGCTGTCAGCCGCTGATCGTTCTTGCCTCAAGTCCCGGAGCCGGTCCGCCATCATTGCCGAAGGACGGCACACGTGGCGGGCATCCGGAAGGAGCGACGGGACGAGCGGGACGATCTCGGCCGCAGGCTTCGGCGGGAGGCGTATCGACCGGGCTCTATAAATACAGGCCCTCTGCGGGGCACTGTTCCTCTTCTTGCTGCCGCGATTACGTTCCCCCTGCAACTGCCCGAGCTCTTCTTCCTTCTCCTGCGAGAGGCCAGTTTCCTGAAGGCTTCATCCGAGCTTCGTCGGCTATCGGGGGAGGCTCTTCGTCCCTCAGAGTGCATTGCCTGTGGTAGTCTGGAGGCTTGAGGCGACGCCTGGTTCAGGAGAGATCCTCTCCTTCTTTCTGCGAGTAAGCCTCAGTCTTCTTCCCTCCCTCCGCGGCTTTATGGTCCGGAGCTCTTCTAGTGAGATTACCCCTTCGGACGAGGAGTACACTCCCCCCTCCCTGTCGGACCCTCTTGCCTCGGGATCTCTTACTTCCGCGATGTCCGGGGAGTTTGAAAGCTCCGGGTCCGAAACTTCCGGGACTGAGGTTTCTGGAGCCGAGGCTACTGGGACCGAGGCTTCTGGGACCGAGGCTTCTGAGGCCGAGGCTCCCGAGGCCGAGGCTTCCGAGGCCGAGGCTTTTCAGGAAGTTCGGGACTCGGGCCAGGCTTCCACCTCGGAACGCCGCCTCCCGGATGTTGCTTCGGGGGCTAGCTGTGCCCTTTCGGATGTAGAGGTGAGGAACTTAGTTTCTTACTTTCAGCTTCCCTCTTGGACGACCCCCCATCGGCCCGATTCCGCCACTAGGGCAAATACCGTTCGCCCGGGGTCTTTTTCCATCTACGTCGAGAGCTTTGAGGCGGGATTCCGTCTCCCTCTCCCCACCTTCGTCGTCAATCTTCTTAGCTTCTACGGGTTGGCCCCTTCTCAGCTCTTCCCCAACTCTTGGCGCACTGTGTATGGATTCCTGAGTGTCTTCGCTCATGTGAAAATCCGCCCCTCCCTCAATGTCTTTCGCTATCTCTTCAAGATCCAGACGCAGGGGAAGTCGGAATGGTACTGCTTTGTCCCCCGGGTTGGCCGGAGGATTTTCTCTGGGAAGCCTTCGTCTATCCATGGCTGGAAGAGGAAGTTTATCTTCGTCTCTCTGCCGGAGAAGGAGAAGGGTGTGTGGCCCTTCCCCACCGAATGGGTGCCGCTGGCCGAAGGACTCTCGGGACCTCCTGTTCTGTCTCCCGTTCAGAGTACCATCGTGGGTCACATTCAGGCGAAGGCCCCTTACGACGTCTCGGTGCTTCTCTCCGACGCGGAGCGGTTGATAGGTGCCGGGGTTTGGCCGGACCCTAAGCGTGATCCGGAGCGGGTCTTTCCGTACCTACCTCCCGGGGAGACTCCGCGGGTCCGCGGGGGAAGGACTGCCGCTCCTCCGGCCGAAGCTCTTCCGGCTTTGGAGGCTGACGAAGTTTCGGCCGAGGGTAAGTCGGCTCTGAGTCTATTACTCGATCGTTGTTTTTGGCTTCTGATATCCCTTTCTCGCTTTGCAGCAATGGCCCAGCTCGATGCCCTCCTCGACCAGCTATCGGATCAGCGCGCTTCGCGCCGGGCGCCGGCCCCGCAGGCGGTGAGCAGGCCTGTCCGAGGTACCGGGGGTCCGAGGACAAGAGGCGGGGGCCTCGGGACTGCGGCCTCCGCCGAGGGTCGTGCAGTCGCCGCTGCTCTTGAGAGGGAGCAGAAGACTAAGTTTGCCTCTCGGGGAGGCGGCCGAGCGTCGAAGCGCCCCCGGGTAGAGGAGGCCGAGGGAGAGGTAGAAGTTCAGCTAATCAGGAGGAGCGCCGGGGCCCGAAGGGCTGCAAGGTTGGCGTCTCCTGAGATGCCGAGGGGTGACTCCCCTCCGGCCGTATCGGCAGGAGCCGATGGGGGAGATGCCGATCCGCGGGCGCAGCTCGAGCGGCGGCACCCCGCATCGGGGGAGAGCATGGAGGACCCGCAGACGTGCCTTCGTCTGCTCAACAGCCTCACTCTCCCTTCAATCTTCGAGGAGCTGAAGGCCCACTCCATCACCGATCTGACGGAGATGAGTGCCCGTCTGTCGGTTCAGGTGAGCACCCCGAAAGTGTTTCAGCTCATCTTCAGCTTCTTCTTCTGATTCTACTGGCCCTCATCTGCCCTCGATCTGCAGGCTTCGATGACGACCCGTGTCCTGATGCATCGTCAGGAGCTGCTCCAGCGTAAGCTTCTGGAAGCCGAGGCGCATCCGGTTGGTTCGGGGGAAGGCACTTCGGCGGCTCCTCGCATCGAGCCCCTAGTTGAGGAGCTCGTGACTGCGAGTGCCCGAGCGCGGAAGCAGCTGGAGAAGAGGGCAGCAGAGGCCCGTGCCGCCGCCGAGGCCAAGGAGAAGGCCGAGAGCGATCTTGCGGCGGTCGAGTCCGAATTCCGGACTTTCAAAGCTCAGACCCAGGACAGGGAGGCTCGGCGAGCTTCGGAGAAGCGCCGCCTCGTCGAGGAGGTGTCGACTTTGAAGCGGGAACTGGGAAAGGCAGCGGAGTCGGCCGTGGCCACCTACAAGGCCGGGAACGACTATGCCCAGGAGATCCTCCGAGCCCAGCTGCAGGCTTCTTGTGCGGTTTTTGACCTCGGGCTAGCAGTCGCCCAGAGGGCCTGCCCGAGCGTCGATCTGACCGGGGAAGCCATGCCAAAGGGCGAGGAAGCCCGGGGGCTTTTATCCTGGTGGGAGGAGCTCGTGGCGGAGAGGGCCCCGCCTCCAGCTGATGCCGAGGAGGCCGGTGCCGAGGAGGCCGAGACCGAAGAGGCCGATGCCGAAGAGGCCGATGCTGGAGAGGCCAATGCCGAAGAGGCTGCTGCTGAAGATGCCTTTGCTGAAGGCGCCGCTTCTGAAGCGGTGCAGGTCGTCGACTCTCCCTCTCCTTCTCCTGACCGAAACGTCGCCGAGGTGGAGGAGGAGAGGGTTGTCGAGGACTGATACGAGGGTTCCCCTCGGTTTTCTTTTTGCTTTACTTTTGTAAGCTCTTGGCCAGGCGTACGGCTGAGCTTTGTATCTCCCTTTACTTTAAAAAATGGAAGGAAGGTTTTTGGCTTTACCTGGCTGCTTGCGTACGATCGACCGAATGTAGCCCTTCAGGAGCCTTAGATCCCGTCGTCGTTCGCTATAGCTTGTAAGGCCGAAACCCGATGCCGGTTCGGATAGAGCGTCGTCACAGTATTCGGCCGGGGCCTTTACTATGGTGGTTCATATGATCCCTTAGGGGCATCTTGTCGCTTCTTACGCTTGTCGGATGGCCGAAGCCCTTCACGCTTCCGCTCGCGCGAACTTAGATATGCCTTGGCGCCTCCAGAATCGGTATACGTGGCCGGAGCCATTCCCGGAACGATTTACACGGATTTATGAAGGATACCATGCCGCTCCCGATACGGTTTGCATGGCCGAAGCCACTCCCGGTACGGTTTACACGGACTTAGAGAAAACCATGCCGCTCCCGATACGGTTTGCATGGCCGAAGCCACTCCCGGTACGGTTTACACGGACTTATGAAGAATACCATGCCGCTCCCGATACGGTTTGTATGGCCGAAGCCACTCCCGGTACGGTTTACACGGACTTAGAGAAAACCATGCCGCTCCCGATACGGTTTGCATGGCCGAAGCCACTCCCGGTACGGTTCACACGGACTTAGAGAAAACCATGCCGCTCCCGATACGGTTTGCATGGCCGAAGCCACTCCCGGTACGGTTTACACGGACTTATGAAGAATACCATGCCGCTCCCGATACGGTTTGCATGGCCGAAGCCACTCCCGGTACGGTTTACACGGACTTATGAAGAATACCATGCCGCTCCCGATACGGTTTGTATGGCCGAAGCCACTCCCGGTACGGTTTACACGGACTTAGAGAAAACCATGCCGCTCCCGATACGGTTTGCATGGCCGAAGCCACTCCCGGTACGGTTTGCACGGACTTAGAGAAAACCATGCCGCTCCCGATACGGTTTGCATGGCCGAAGCCACTCCCGGTACGGTTTACACGGACTTAGAGAAAACCATGCCGCTCCCGATATGGTTTGCATGGCCGAAGCCACTCCCGGTACGGTTTACACGGACTTATGAAGAATACCATGCCGCTCCCGATACGGTTTGCATGGCCGAAGCCACTCCCGGTACGGTTTACACGGACTTAGAGAGAAAACCATGACAAGTTTTTCTGAAAGAAAGCGAGTTCCTTTATTTATAGCCTCCGGCTAAAAAGCCTGGGGAGAGTTGACTTACATGTAATAACGCCGAAGGCGCTCCACATTCCATGTGCGAGGAAGGGGTTGGCCCGAAAGGGTTTCCAACCGGTAAGCTCCTCGTCTGATTACCTCCCTGACCCGGTAGGGCCCCTCCCAGTTGGGGGCAAGCTTCCCCGAGGCTTCGGCTGGCTTGGAAGCATGGACATTCCTTAACACGAGATTCCCCACTTCAAAGCTCCGGGGCTTTACTCGAGTGTTATGGTACTTGGCCATTCGTTGCTGATAAGCCGCCAGTCGGATACGAGCTTTATCTCGGACCTCCTCAATGAGGTCCAAGTGGTCTTTCAGACTTTCCTCATTGGCTTCCGTATTATAGGCAATGACTCTGGGAGAAGGGAGGCCGACCTCTATGGGAATGACGGCCTCTACCCTATAGGCCATGCGGAAGGGAGTTTCGCCGGTGGGGGTTCGGCTCGTCGTCCGATAGGCCCACACGACACTCGGCAGTTCTTCCACCCATCGGCCCTTAGCTTCGCCGAGTCGGGTTTTCAATCCCTGTAAAAGGCTTCGGTTAGTGACTTCGGCTTGGCCGTTCGCTTGAGGATGCGCTACCGAAGTAAACTTGTGGAGTATGCCGAAGCTGGCGCAGTTATCACCGAACCGTCGGCTATCGAACTGCTTTCCGTTGTCTGAGATGATGGCTCGAGGGACGCCGAACCGGCAAATGACGGACTTCCACACGAAGTTCCAAGCATTGTTGTCGGTTATTGAGGCGAGGGGTTCGGCCTCGACGCATTTGGTGAAGTAGTCGACTGCCACGATGAGGAATTTCCTTTGGCCGGTGGCGACGGGAAAAGGTCCCAGGATGTCGACTCCCCATTGGGCGAAAGGCCAGGGATCAGATAACGGGGTCAGAAGGGTGGCTGCCTGATGAGTGAGGGAGCTAAACCTCTGGCACTGGTCGCAGCGCCGTACGAGGGCTAAAGCGTCCTCTCGAAGCGTGGGCCACCAATAGCCTTGCCTTAGGAGCTTGTGAGCCAGGGCCCTTCCTCCCGCATGCGCCCCGCACACCCCTTCATGGACTTCCCTTAGGGCGTAGTCGGCCTCGGCCGGGCCGAGGCACCGCAGCAAAGGTCGGCCAAATGATTTCTTGTACAACACCCCGTCCAAAAGGAGAAAGTGGGATGAGCGCTGCCGGATGCGCTTTGCCTCCCTAGGATCTGGAGGGACTTCTCCTTGGAGAAGGAAAGCGACGAGGGGAGTCATCCATGTCTCGGCTTCTGCTTCAGTAATCTGCATGGCTTCGGTTTCGCCGAGGCTGGGTTCGGCGAGCTCCTCGACGAGGATCATCCGGCCTCCCCCCCCGTCTTGGGTTGACGCCAGCCGGGAAAGGGCATCGGCCCGGGTGTTCTCGGCTCTCGGGATCCTCACGATTTCACAAGAATCGAATTGAGCGAGGATCTTGCGAGTTACCTGGAGATAAGATGCCATCACTGCGTCCCGAGCCTCATACTCCCCGGAGACGTGGCCGGCGATTAACTGGGAATCGCTGAAGGCTTTTAAGTTCCGGGCGCCGAGTTTCTTCGCGGCTTGGAGGCCGGAAATGAGGGCTTCATACTCGGCGGCGTTGTTGGTCGCAGGAAAGGAGAAACGCAGGGCGTACTCCGTCACGACTCCTTCGGGTGATGCCAGGATCCATCCGGCGCCACTGCCCGTGGAGCACGCGGAGCCGTCCACGAAGAGTCGCCATTCGTCCGGTGGTGCCGGTGCTGAAAGAGCCTCGGCTTCGGCCACCTCGGGTTCTGGCTGCGGCGTCGCGCAAGCGCCGGGGGTAAGTTCGGCGATGAAGTCTGCCAATGCTTGGGCTTTTATGGCTACTCGAGGGGCGTAGGAGATATCGAACTCTCCTAGCTCAATTGCCCACTTCACCAGCCTGCCGGACACCTCTGGTCGGGAAAGAACCTGCCTCAAGGGCTGGTTGGTGAGGACTTTCACAGAATGGGCCAGGAAGTACGGCCGAAGCCTTCTTGCAGAAGTGACGAGGGCCAGAGCCAACTTTTCCAGGGCTTGGTACCGGAGTTCCGCTCCCTGAAGGGCTCGGCTGGTGTAATAAACGGGCTTCTGAATGCCTTCTTGTTCTCGGACGAGGACGGTGCTGAGGGCCGTCTCGGAGACTGCGAGGTATAGGCTCAGAGGCTCCCCGGAAATCGGTTTCGACAGGATGGGGACTTTGGAGAGGTAGGCCTTCAACTGATTGAAGGCTGTCTGACACTCTTCTGTCCAGTCGAAGTTGTTGGCCTTCTTCAGCAGCTTGAAGAAGGGAAAACAGTAGTCGGCCGCCCTGGACATGAAGCGGCTGAGAGCTGCGATCCTCCCGTTCAGCTTCTGTACCTCTCGGAGGTTAGCCGGGGGGTGCATCTTTATGATGGCCGAAACCTTCTCGGGATTAGCCTCCACCCCTCGGTACGTGACCATGTAGCCGAGGAACTTGCCGGAGGCTACCCCGAAGGCGCACTTGGCCGGGTTCAGCTTCATCTTGTACCGCTTGAGGGCGGAGAAAGTCTCGGCCAGGTCGGCCAGGTGCTCCGCAGCAACGCGGCTCTTCACCAACATGTCGTCTATATAGACCTCCATGTTTCGGCCGAGCTGCGCGGCGAATACCTTGTTGACCAGTCGCTGATATGTCGCGCCGGTGTTCTTCAGACCGAAGGGCATTCGGGTGTAGCAGTATAGACCCAAATCGGTGGTGAAGCTGGTCTTGCTCTCGTCGTCCGGATGCATCCGGATCTGGTGGTAGCCTGAATAGGCGTCGAGGAAGCTTAAGAGCTCGTGGCCAGAAGTGGCGTCCACCACCTGGTCTATCCGAGGCAGTGGAAAGCTGTCCATTGGACAGGCCTTGTTGAGGTTGGTGAAGTCCACGCACATGCGCCATTTGCCATCTTTCTTTGGCACCATGACCACATTGGCTATCCAATCTGGATGATGCACCTCTCGGAGATGTCCGGCGTCCAGTCCCTTTTGTACTTCAGCCTGGATGGCGGCTCTCCTTTCCTGGTTGAAGGTGCGCCGCTTCTGCTTCACCGGAGGCTGATCGGGATCGGTATGGAGTCGGTGCTCTGCTACCTCCGGGTCCACCCCGGGCATGTCTGCCGGAGACCAGGCGAAGACGTCGAGGTTCTTTTTCAAGAACTCGGTAAGCTTCTCTGCTTCACCTTTCTCCAGGCCGGAGCCTATCATCAGGACTCGTCCTTCGCCTCCTGGAACAGGGACGGCGAGGAGTGCTTCTCCCGGAGACGCTTCGGCTGATGACTCGATCGCTAGGGTTTCAGCTGCGTTCTTCCCTTTGACCGAAATCATGTAGCATTGCCGAGCGGCTTCTTGGTTTCCTTTGGCCTCGCCGATCCCGTGGTCGGTATGAAACTTCAACTTCTGATGGAAGGATGAGGGCACGGCTCCGACCCCGCCGATGAGCCTTCGGCCGAATATGGCGTTGTAGGCTGACTCGATCTTTACAACGGCAAAGTCCGTTTCAATGGTCAATTGCCGGGGGGCGGAGCCTAAGGTCACAGGAAGCCGAACAATACCTTCTACTCGGCAGGGCGAGCCGTTAAAACCGAAGAGAGGGCCCCGATGAGGCTTCATACTAGCCTCACTCAATCCCATTTTCTCGAAACAATCGTAAAACAAGATGTTTGGGGCGCTTTTATTATCCACAAAGATCCTATGTACATCATAGTTATTTATTACAGCGTTGACGACGAGAGCGTCGTCGTGAGGGACCTGAACATCCGTCAGGTCCTCGGCGCCGAAGGTGATGCCTTCCAGGCGAGGCCTCTTCGGCTCGCCCTCAACTGCTGCTACTGTGCTACGCTGCCGCGGCCTGGACCCTTCCCCCGGTCCTCTGGATATCATCATGATAGACCCAGAACTGGGTCTTTGATGGGATGATTCAACCGGGGTCGAGGTGGCCTTGGGCGGAGGAGCGGCTTCTGTTGCTGAGGGCTGCTGTTGTCTGGGCGCTGCAGGGGCGTCCTGGTTCTGTTGCGGTGGCTGCTCCCGGCGGTACTGCGGCAGTTTCCCCTCCCGGATGATGCGGTCAATCTCTTCCCGGAGCTGCCGACACTCATCCGTCGTGTGGCCGATCTCCCGGTGGTATTCACAATACCTGCCGGGATCCCTCCGGCGGGGATCGGTCTTGATGCGATCGGGCCGTCGGAGCATGCCTTTCACCTCCATGAGCATTCGGGAAGGGGGAGCAGGTAAGGGTAGGTACCGCGGCTGCGCGTCCCGTCGCCTCTCCCTGTCCCATTCCTCCCTGCGATAGCGCTTTCGCGAGGACTCCTGGTCCTCCGGCCGAGGTCGGACCACCTGGGGAGCAGGTGCCGAGATGGCTTCGGTGGCGCCTCTTCCTTTGGACAGCATCAGGGCCTCCCGGTTGATGTACTTGTGGGCCCGTGCCACGAGGTCCTGGAAGGTCGGGGGATGGCGCTTCCCAATGGAACCGAGGAGCCCCTCGTCCCGACACCCGCTGATCACGGCCGAAACCGCGATTGAGCTGTCGAGGTTCGGGATCTAGGCGGCCTCGGTCCGGAACCTGGTGAAGTAGTCCTGGAGAGTCTCGGCAGGACCTTGCCGAATAGCCAGCAGACTGGCGGAGGTCTTGCTCTGCCGGGTGGCATCATAAAACTGGTCAATAAACAACTGGCCCAACTGTGCTAAGGAGTGGATGGAGTTGGGGGCCAGCGTCTCGAACCAGGTGAGGGCGATCTTTTCAAGGGTGAGGGGGAAGAGACGGCAGCGGACTGCCTCGGAGATCCCCCGGACCCGGAGGTAGGAGTTGAACTTCCGGAAATGACAGACCGGATCTGTCATCCCATCATAGGGAGGGCCCTTCGGCAGCTTGAAGTCGGGGGGCACCTCAGTGGCCAGGAGCTCCGCCGTGAACGGGGTTTGCTCCAGGATGCTGCTGGCGAGGGGCGCCCCGTGAGGCCGGGACACCATCTGCTGCATCTCCTTGCGCATCGCCGTCAGCCGCTGGTCCAGGTCCGGGGCGGCCGAAGTGGCGACGGATGGCCCTCCGGCGCGGGCCGGATGGTACTCCGACGAAGCATAATCCTGCTCCGTCGGGCGATCGACGCGGGGAGCTCGGGCAGGCAATGCCGAGGGCTCGCTGCGCGCCGCCGCAGCTTCGTAGAGAGAGGCTGGCGCAGGCACCGGTCGGAACCGGGCGTCTTGTACTGAGTAGAGTGGGGGGAGCGGCGCCTGCTGGGGAGGCTGCCCCGTCAGTCCCATGCGCTGGGCGATGGCAGATACCATCTCCTGAAGAGGCGCTAGGGACGTGACGGCAGCGGCCAGCGTGGCCACCTGCTGCTGGAGTACCCCCACTCGGTCTTCCGAGCCGAAGGACTCCGGGATGGTCGGCAGAGGCGGGTTCGGCGGGGCAGATGGCGCGCCTTCGGAAAGCGGCATCTGTGCCGAAGCCTCCCGCGCTTCTGCTTCGCTCTGCCCGGATCGTCGGGTCACAGGTCGCTGAGACATGACTTGTTTTGTTGGTTTCCCACAGACGGCGCCACGTGATGTAGACTGGATCTATCACGACCGGATCCCGCAAACGGGGATCCGAAACAAGGAGGATCCGGAGCCGGTCCGGATCGAGCGGTGACGAGGGGACCCGACGGGGATCCACAGCAAGGCGAAGCCGAGGCTGTTTCGGAATGAAGAGGATCCGCCCGCGGGGGGCGCGATCTGCCGCCGGAGCTGCTCTTGGATAGTGAGCCGCTGCTCCTTCGGTCGGACGAAGGCGCGGCGCGAGCAGGAGCTCTTGTCGGCGGAGCTGTAGACGGGCGTCGGAGCAGAAGCCGGAAAGTCCGAGATCGGACGGGGGGACGGCTCGTTCTCCGACGAGGGGGTCCGAAGGCACCTTCAGCGCGAGGCCGAGTCTCCTGGCGCGGGGCGACCGACGGGATCGCCCTCGGACGGCGAGTCCGAAGGCTACTTCAGCGTGAGACCGAGTCTCCTGGCGCGGTGCAGCCGGCGCTCGGCGTCGAGACCGGGGAGAGGAGTCCGAGATCGGCGGCCGAGACCGACTCGGGGAGGTCGGCGATGATTCGAACCGAGCCCCTGCAGGAGGGAAAGAAGAAGAAGAACCAGTCAGCAGGAGTCCCGGGCGTCAGCCCTGGGGAACCCCCTCCGACGGTCAAGTTAGCTTCTGAAGAAGATTCGATTCAGGAAGCAAGAAGAAATAGCTAGAACCCTATTCGGACAGCAGTCCTTTAAGGGGTTTCGGAAGCTTATGGGGGCATCCCTTTTTTCCACCACCCCCCTTGGCCACAAGTAGCAGGATACTTATAGCGGAGGGTAGCGGATGGTTAACGGTGGCAGCCGATATAGGACTAAAAGGAGGCTTACTGATAAACCGCCATAGTGTCTGATCCGCCACCGGAGTGGGCCGGATTCGGCTACCGGGCCGAAGGGGGTTGGGCCGCTGACGGGCCGAAGCCTGCTGGGCCCTGGGCCGCCGTGCTGTTCCCGGGCCGTAGGCTGGTGGGCCGCCGACGGGCTGAAGCCTGCTGGGCCGGGAGCGACGGGGCCGCTTATGGGCCGAGGGCTGCTGGGCCGCTAACGGGCCGAAGGGGGTTGGGCCGCTGACGGGCCGAAGCCTGCTGGGCCCTGGGCCGCCGTGCTGTTCCCGGGCCGTAGGCTGGTGGGCCGCCGACGGGCTGAAGCCTGCTGGGCCGGGAGCGACGGGGCCGCTTATGGGCCGAGGGCTGCTGGGCCGCTAACGGGCCGAAGGCCGCCGGAGGGCCTAGTACTGCTGCTGTTGGGCTGAATGGGGTTTGGGCCTGCTGCAATGGGCCGAATCGGATTCTGCCGCATCAAGTATTAAACATACATCCTCACAAATTCGTGAAATAAATCCTTTTTTTCACATCTCGTACAAAATGAGATTTGATCTGTAGACCTCTTCTTCATAAAAAAGAAGTTCCATGTTACCAAGACAGTAATTTGTTGATACAGGAAAAAAGTTATCAATTTTCTTCTAAGTTGTGAAGAGTTATTTAATAGGATTTTTATTTTTTTATTTTTTATAATTTTTCAATATTTCTTATAAACCCCTACAATCTTCATATTTCCTTAGAATCTCTCACAATCTTTAAATCATTCTTAAAAAGTTTGTTCAAAGAGGCTTTTTAGGGAAGGTTGTTGAACTCGTTCGGGATGTTTTAAATAATTGTAGGGATAAATAAAAAATATAAAGATTACATAGACTTATAAGAAATATTAAAAGATTATAAAGATTGAAAGTAAAATCCCAATATTAATCTGGTTTTTGATGCTCTTAGACGGTTGTATATAGACAGCACTGTCGAATCCTTCTTCACAATAAGTTAAAGAGATGTATAGAAATTTTCCTCCTAAAACCTATCATATTTTGGTACACATCTCCTAGTTTTGGGTTATTTGATGAAAACCCCTAGAAAATTAGAAACAACTCTTTCAATATTTAAAAGGAAACTAGGAGAGTTGTTTATTTTTCAGTTTTAACAACTTTTCAACATTCCTTATTAATAACATGCAATCTTCATATTTATTATAAAGTCCCCACAATCTTTGAATGTTCCTTAAAAAGTTCTTCCAGTTAACAACGGTAATTTAAATAACAAGACATTCCTAACATATATCATGTTTCTATCCAAATATGTTAAAAATATTTTTGTGAATAGTTCTAATATATTCTTTTTTTAACGGCGTCGAGACTTTTTTAGGGAGGGTTCAACATTGTTAGGAGTTTAGGATAAACCAAAACTAGAAATAAAAGTTTATCAAATATACTATGTGGTCACCCTTTTCAAAGAAATGTTACTATGTGGTCCTCATTCCGAAGTGAATAGTGAACATGAATAATTCACCGAATAAAGGTCGTTCATAATCTCAATCTACCGTTAGAAATAGTTAATGAAATGAATACAAACGCCCTAATTATGGCCTTATATAACACAGATTATAGGAAAAAAAAAAAAAAGGACATATTCCTGCTTTCAGGGGGAGGATCACCTATCTAACTTTGCAGGTTAGATGCAAAGATTAAGACCGCATTTAATTACAGTTAGACTTCGATTTGATGTGCTTATTTTTTGGAGGACGTTAAAAGAGTAAAAATTCAAATAAATAAAATGAATTATATGATATTTTTTTTATTCTCCAAAAAGTCAAACATCTAAAAAATGAATAGTTGATACTCTCGTATCCACTATTTAGCTTTCCTTTTGATCACGCATAATTTAGCAAATTAATTAGGGATAATTTCATATTAACCATTATTATATATTAAAATTAAAAAATATCATACTTATTTAGATATTATCCTATATACTACTCCAATGTGCATAATCTTTCAAAAATACACATCAATGGCATATTTATATGTACAAATATTTCATATGTGCCATTGAAATGTCATACTTGATAGATATGTTAGTTTTTAAAGGTATGTCAGATAGTATACAAATAAGCATGGCCATTGAAATGTCATATATTTAGCATTCAAGAGCGGTAAATATGCCAATTAACTAAGACAGACTCATAATGTGTACAAATATGGGCTAAGTAGACACAATAGAATTGTAGGCACCTCATACGACAAAATTAATGAATATGAGACGAACTGTGATCATAATGCGTATGAATGGTCATAATTTCTTTCTTTAATTATGTGACAATTTTTCCTACACAAAGGAGAATTTATTTCTTCCTCAAGCAGATTTCTATTCTCCCTGACACGAAACTCTCTCACATCCTTATATGGACAATTATTCCATCCAAGAGGGTGGATCCAAAATCTTCCATGACCTCAATTAGGAGTGTCAATCGGACGGGTCAATCCGTAGCTCAATCTAACCCAACTCATATTAAAGGAAATTTGGTTAGCCTAAGTTATATAAAATGGATTGAGCTAAATTTAAATTGACATTAATTAAATCTAAGTTGAATTGGGCTGAAAAAAGACTGGCCCAATTTACACTGTTGACTTTTACAATAATTCATACAAAAAGTAAAATACTTTTAACAAATTATTTATAAATAGGACTAGCCCAACTCAACCCAACACAACCCACTCACTATTGAATTGGAGTTAAATTTAAGTTAAATTTAGACTGAATTTAGACTGAGCTAAAATTAGGATAGACTATTTTAAATTTGAGTTAGGCATAAATAATCACATAACTCTGTCCAACCTGTCCAATTTACATCCCTAGCCTCTACTAGACTAACTTTGATCAATACCAAGTCAAGACTAAGACATTACCATTACTTTTTGGTGCATGCCAACTTACTCTTCAAACTAATAAAATAACACGTGGTTCAATGGTATTAGATCTTTTTTTGCATAAAGGAGATCATGAATTCAAATTTTATTTTGCCGTAAAAAAAAAAAGATTTATCTTATAAATTCATGAAAATTTTATATCTAAATACTCTTCCGCAAGTGACTAGACCCATAATCAAATGAAAGTCAAGCCAACTAATAAGACCAAAGGAAATCCCTACCCAAAAGAAAGATTATTCAAGTCCAATTAAATTGGCAGGAAGTGGGAACTAAAGATGGGGCCATGGCATCCCAATCCCCAACTGTGGACAAACAGGCAGATGGGCAATTAGTTGGCGCACACAAGCTTCACCCCCCCCATAACACCACTTGAAAGAGGAAAACAACACATCTAGATGAACAATTAGATAACAGGAACACAACAAATGGGCTCGGCACACCCAAATCCCAGCTGGAGGAAGAGTGGTCCAGGTCAAAGTAAACCGTGTTTGTTTAAAGAGAGAGAGAGAGGAGGGGGCCACGAAAGCAGACAGCTTTGTCAGAGCTTGGATCCTGCAATGCACGCCGTCACTTTCGGAATCCCAAATCGTCCGGTGAGGTGATGTGGGTGGGAAGGCCGGGGGGAAACTTCCCATGGTCTCAAAATCCCATCTTTCCCACAAGAATCTCCAAATAATTGCCAAAATCTCACACTGTGAAGAGAGAGGTTAGAGAGAGAAAGATAGAGAGAGGCAGAGGTGGCAAATATTGCAGGGGAAAGGCTTGGGCTTTTCCTCCTTCCTGCTTGCTCCTGTCGTCACCTTCCTTCCTCTTCTGCCTTCCTCCTCCGGTCAACCGCGACCCCATTCCCACAACCTTCTCTCTCCGCTTAATTCTCTCTCTCTCTCTCTCTCTCTCTCTCTCTCTCTTCCCCTTGAAACCCCACATTCCCCCCCGTCCTCCAAACACAATTAAAGCCGCCCCTCGTCCCATTCCTCGCCTTTCTGTTATCACCTCTCTCTCTCTCTCTCTCTCTCTCTCCCCCCCACTAAGCATATATCTCTCTCTATATATAGTATAGCTCATTTGGCCTTCAAAATCCAAACTTGGTGCCCCTTTATCGCCCCCGGCCGCAATATCTCTCTACCCATCAGGGCGCCTCCGCCCAGATCCACAGCGGCGGAGGGGGATTCGGGGGCGCCTCGGAGAAGATGGTGCGGCTGCCGTACCTGACGGCCCTGACCACCCTCTTCAGCTACGGCCTGCTCTTCGCCTTCGGCCAGCTGAGGGATCTCTTCAGGAAGATCATAGATTTGTACAGATTCAGGTCCGAGAACAGCAAGGTGATGAATGCGCGATAAAGATGGGAACTTTTTTTCTCCGGATCTTTTTCGTTCTTGTTCCTGAGAGACAGAGGGGATTTTGCTGTTGTTTGTGGCAGGGCTATGCTCCGATCTGTCTTGGACTGGAGGATTTCTACACCCGACGGCTCTATCTGCGCATCCAGGTATCTGCTTTTTTTCTTCCCCTCTATTTCTCTTCCTTCTTATTGAAGATTTGTGTTCCTTGATTGGAATAATTTGTTTGTTTTGATTGAAGATTTGTTGTTTATTTCCAACTTTAGCTATTCGAGTATGCCAGCAAATTGGTGTTAATCGTTAATCATTTTTTTTTGTGAAAGAACGCGGGTGATTGATTGTTTAAGATTTGATCATTTGTATTCCTGAAAGCCTGCTGTTGTATAGTTATGGGGGAGGGTGATTTGCTGTAGACCTTCTACGTTCTACTTGTTTCTGTAGCAATAGAATACCCAATGACGACTCTAATGCTGTGTTGGCTTTGGTTGAACCTATATTCTTGGTCCAGTCCGTGAATAGGAACCTATGGATCTAGCCCCTTCATCTTTTTCATTACTTTGCAAGTCATTCATCTTGGTATCTAACTGAATCCAAGAGCAAGGTTAAGAGTACACTTGGAGTTACTGAAGACGTTAGCTCAAGGATGGATTCCATGGGAGTAGACAAGATGTACACTACATTTCTGTTTATCTAATCTAATGTGCCAAAATTTTCTTATATGTGACCATCCATCTTCACCAGATTTTTAAGTAATGTCAAAATACTTAAGGTTTAAGTTGCCATCACTTGGTCTTTATTCGAACTTTTTTTTTTTTCTCTTCATTGCAGGATTGTTTTAACCGGCCTATAGCAGGTGCACCAGATGCCTGGATCGATGTGATTGAGCGTTATTCTAAGGACAATAACAAGACGTTACAGTGAGTAGTACTCCCTTTTCCTAAACATCTACTTGATACTTATATGTTAAATCATATAGGAAAATTTAAAGATTGACACTTTTGGGTCAATTGGTGAGTTAGAGGATATTGTATGATGAATGATTTCACTTTAAATGAAAGCAATATTATGTCCTTGTTTTCTTACAAATGAGCTTTTTAAGTACTTCTGTGAACCAAAGATATAACCTATGAAGTGTTTATCAATGTAGTTGCACCACAGATACAAGTAGATGTCTTAATCTGGGATCATACAACTACCTCGGCTTTGCAGCATCAGATGAATACTGCACACCTCGTGTAATTGAGTCATTAAAGAGATATTCAGCAAGTACCTGCAGTGTTCGTGTGGATGGGGGTAGGTACATCACTCGGTTACATGGGACTGTTGATCCCCATGGAATCTGGGCTAATGCGACACGTTTACAGGCACGACTAAACTACATACTGAGCTGGAGGAGTTAGTTGCACGGTTTGTTGGAAAGCCAGCTGCTGTTGTTATTGGCATGGGCTATGCGACTAATTCTTCTATCATTCCGGTCCTCATCGGGAAGGTTTGTACTTTTCTCAATGGGAGTAGATGAAATGTCATTTTACCGATGTAGCTTGTGGCCATAATTATCTGCACAATTTTTTCATTTGTTGTAATGGTACACAGGGAGGGTTGATCATTAGCGACTCTTTGAACCATAATTCAATTGTCAATGGTGCTCGAGGTTCGGGAGCAACTGTTCGTGTTTTTCAACACAACAGTAAGTCATATATGTACAACTATTTCATGTATGCTTTCTGTCAATGCATATGGTCCTAAACTGTTCTTTACAGCTCCGTCTCACTTGGAGGAGGTGCTGAGGGAACAGATTGCTGAGGGGCAGCCACGAACACATAGGCCATGGAAAAAGATAATTGTCATTATTGAAGGAATATACAGCATGGAGGGTGAACTTTGCAAACTTCCAGAGATCATTGCAGTTTGCAAGAAATATAAGGTTTGACAATGTTGAGATTATAACTGCAATTTATGTGTTGCAAAGAACATGCAGTGGGTTTGTTTATCAAATAAACTTTAAAAAAAGGGAAATGTCTTTTAGGATGCTATATAATTATTTTATAGGTTTTGTTACACAGCTCATCTAAGATCACCTAGGAGTATTTTATATTTCATCCTTCCTTTTCCTCTAATAGGCATACACATACCTGGATGAGGCCCACAGCATCGGGGCAATTGGCAAATCAGGCAGAGGTGTCTGTGAGCTCCTTGGAGTTGATACAGCTGATGTGGACATAATGATGGGGACCTTCACAAAGTCATTTGGTTCTTGTGGAGGATATATTGCAGCTTCAAAGGTTTTTTTCTCCACTTCTATATGCTTCAAGTGGTAGGTAATGCTCGTTTTGCTAGCCTAGTTAATCCTTTTTTTTCCTCCTTTGTCAGGAAATTATTCAATACTTGAAATACACTTGCCCTAGTCATCTTTATGCAACATCCATGTCGCCACCTGCTGTCCAGCAAGTCATATCTGCCATGAAAGTTATTCTTGGAGAGGATGGGTCTAACAGAGGTGCATAAAGGCCTCTTTTTATCTTTTATTTTGCTTATCCTTTTTGGTAATAAATCTAACTAGATTGAGCCTTGGCTTGAAAATCTTGACTTTGAGTCATTTGTGTGTTTCAGGTGCTCTGAAACTTGCACGAATTCGTGAGAATAGCAATTTCTTCCGATCAGAACTTCAGAAAATGGGTTTTGAAGTTCTTGGTGATAATGACTCCCCGGTTATGCCAATAATGCTGTACAATCCCGCAAAGATACCAGCATTTTCTAGGGAGTGTCTTAGACAGAATGTAAGTGTATTTAGATGGTGAATCATACTTAGGATGAACATATCATGTTCCAGCAAAGATTCATGCCAAATCTCCTGTTTTACTTCTTGTGTGTGTTTCTGATTGCTTGGTTCATTATCATTTTCTTGTCACATCATATTATTTTCCTCTAATATTTATGTGCATGTCATAAGGATGCTGCTTTCCTAAGTGGTGTCAATGGGCTGGGCCGGCCCAGAGGCCCAACAGTCCTGATACAGCTTCAGCTGGGCTTATGCCACATGAAATGACCCAGAAGTATAAATTGGCCTTGCCTGGCCTGGACCAAACACATACAGGGGCCTGGCCTGGCTTCAAGGGGCCTAGCCCAGAAGCCTGGTTAGCATTTTATGGTGCTTTCCCCATGCTGTGCAGTTGCATCAACTCCCCATTTAACAGTGATCAGAGGGGAAAGATCCCTCTGGTCCTCTTCCCTCACCAGAAAGCCATTATCCAAGCATCTCTTCTTAACAGTCATCTCTCAGATCTTCTGACCCCCTTCCCTCACCGCACTCCCTCCTCCCTGCTAAAGATGTCCAAGGGCATTCCTGTGTTGGTGGAGCTTCGACATGCCACACAACCCTGCTTCCCAGCATCATTGGCACCCTTGCACTTGTTGCCTCACACCTGGCAGCATAGCAGAACATGCAAACCCCAGAATGGTGGTATCCCCAGTCCCCTTTCTCAGTGCCATGGCACCCCTCCCACTGCAGCGACACACACGCACGCATGCATGTGCATACGCATCCATGGAACAAAGGGTCAACAGACTCAACACACACACACACACACACACACACTGCCATGGAACAAAGAGGGATCCTAAATCCTAAGACCTTCCTTCTGCAGAGAAGGTAGCTGTCAGGGCCAACACACCTGGCCCAAGCCGAGGCCCAAGAACATACTGGCAAGGCTATAGCCGGCAGGGGGCCTGTGGGTTGGTTTCCTTTTTTTGTTTTTTTTGTGCTAGATTCTGAGAACTTAGGATGAGTCCTCAGGGAATCTAGAACTTTGAATCAGGCAAATGGATTCATTAATTCGACCTCTCCCCACTGACCTCAGCCAATGTTAATTATGTCAATCAATGATTGACAACCCTTGATTAACTGTCTGATGATACCTTTTAAATAGATCAAGCACTAACGTAACATAAGTTAATAAGTCGAAGCAATGACTTATTATGCAGAATATACTTAGACATGAGTCGCTTATGCTCTTTTATCTGGCTTCGTATCCTTAAAGGGTACACATTAGCACAACATGTCCTTTTGAGTTCCTTTTATGTGCCCATTTAGATGACATATTTATGACTTTCCTTTTAAAATCTTTAAAGGATACTTAAAAGGAAGTACATTTACATACTTTGTTTTACAACGTCCTTTCAAAATCCTTAAAGGATATTTTAGAAGGATAGTCATCTGGGTAATGTGCGTATAACTCCTTTAAAGGATAATTAAGGGATACTTAAAAGACTTAAAGGATATTGAGGGCCTCTAAATCCATTAAGTATCCTCTAGTGGATAGGCCTTAGTGAATCATTCTGATGACCTTTAAACCACCCCTTAACCCAAGTGTTAAAGATGGATCCGATTAAGATTTGTAAGGACAGCATCACCCCTTTTTAGGTATCCTTTAACACGGCTCTAAGTGAAATCCACTAATGGTTCATTGAGTATCCTTTAGAATGGCACATGGTGAATTTCACTTAAGACTATTTAAGGATCCTTTAAACATTCTAATATGATCCTTTAGTCAAGAATTCATGCAACAACAAGAGCATTTGGTCATCTCATTGAGTCTATCATTTACAAAGTACATCTTGACTTGATTAATGGGGATAATGACCACTTAATCAATGTCATATATAACCCATTTAATCATGAGTCATTGTAAAAAAAAGATTGGTCACTCAAACAATATGAGTGAACTACTATTACATAGGGTCGTCACTCAAACAATATGAGTGAACCACTTGATTAATAAGAAAAATGGACACTCAAACGGTATGAGTGAACCCCTGAAACTAAAATCATAGTCTTGCCTTGAAAACCACACAATTGGACAGCAATTGGCCTTTTTGGAGACTCTCCTTGTCTCCTTTTTTCTGTCTGTCTCTCCGTTCCCTGCAGCAGCCCCCTTGTGGGGTTTATATAGAGGTGAGGAGAAGTCCACCGGTGCACCGGTGGCACCCCTTACAGGTGGATTCCCTCCACTTTTTTTTTAATTTAATTTGAGGGAGAAAGGCATGAGAGAGTGAGTGAACTTGTTAGAATGAGAGAGGAAGGGAGGGGGCTGGTGGCACCCCCCCACCGGTCCTCCCACTCTCCTCTTCTTTCCTTCTCTTTCTCCTTTCCTTGTCTTTTTCTTTTTTCTTTTCATTGGGCTGCCAAAACTTGCATCTCTCTCTCTCTCTCTCCCGCAGCCTTCTCTCTCTCCTTCTCTTGCTGCTGCTCCTGCTGACGGTGCCCCTGTTCTGTGCAGAACAGGGGATGTGGATCCCTAGTGGGTCTCCCGCTGCTGCCGCTGCTCTTAGTACTGCTGCTGCTATGGTGCTTTCGTGCTTTTCTTGGAAAGCATGTGAGGGCTTTTTCGTTGACCTTGAAAGGAGGGTCCTCATCAAGGTGTAATACTTGTCTTCGGCTTTATTCCCAGCCTATCATCCATGCATGCTTTATTGTTTTTCATGTCTACTCTTTTGTATAGGATATATCTTTAGACTTCATAGTCTATCCTGCATGTAGGCATATGCCCTGTTTTATTTTCTTTTCAAACAGGGCCCAAGTACATACTGGCAAAGCCTATAGCCGGCTGGGGCCCGGCCACCTCAGGCCTGTCTCAAAAAAGCCAGGCTGCATGGCGGCTTCTTCAGGCCTGGTTCTTTAACACCCCTACCTTTGGCTTATTATTTAGAACTATTCCTTCTTCCTTACCTCTAATATTTTCCTGTTTTCGTCAAATATAAGGTAACAGACATGCATGCGACATGTTCCATCAACTGGATCTTTTGTTGTACAGTTACCTTAGGTTGAGGGGAAAGAACTAATTAATATCTGACTTACACATATGGCTTACAAGGAATCCTATTCTATGCCCCATTGCTTGTGTCAAACTACACGATGTATTCTTGATTCATATGGTCATATGGCCTGTTTAATTGAAATGTTTCCTTTATTCTCATGGCTCATTTGTGGCCATCTAACTTATCTTATTACCAGTGATCCTTGGTCTAGTCTCCCTGTCATCCATGAACTTTTATTCTGCAGTAAACAGTGACATTTTAGGTAAACTGATAATGTCCAGATAATTTCCACAGGTATGCATCCGTGCACGTGCACGTGCACGCGTGCACACACATGCACACAGCTTCCAGTGGTGGAGGCTCCCTCCCCATGTGGTAGGGAGGGAATAGGTGCTGCAGCCACCTTCACGGGTGCAGAGACATGGCTGAACCCCCCTCCCCCAGCACCAAAACAGAACCAACGTGGCAGCCCTCTCCCTACCACTTGAGGAGGGAGCCTCCCTACACTTTACTCTGTACTCTCTCTCTCATGTCAGGAGGGCTGCATCCTGGTCTGAGTCAGAATCCTACAAAGAGGGTGAGGCAGAAGGGGAGAGAGAGATACAGAGAGTTAAATATGAGGGAGGGAGTTGGGGACCAACTGGCAGCTGGGGCAGGGGTTGCTGACCCCACCTCCTGTGAGCATGTACCGCGTGTGCATCACACACACACACACACACGAATGAGAGAGAGAGAGAGTTACTCTATGTTTCTGATAATCTGAAATCTGAATTATGAACTTACCCATCTTTTTCTTTCCATGTGTATGTGAAACTTCACATGCCTGTGCCTTCTGTCAAACCTCTTCAACCAGTCCATCTCTCTTGCATCTATATGTTCTTTGGTCAGCTCACAAGAAATTTGTTGTTTCCTTGTGACTTGTGAGCCATTATATGATCATTTAAATTAGAATGGTATAGGCTATTCTTAAACATTTCACATTGGTCTTTATTCCTATAATTTTCTAATTCAGTCACTTTGTATCTTTATTCTAGCACTTGCATGCTCTTTTCTCCACTCAATCATCTCTCATCATGAATTCAACTGCAATATTGGGCTAGATAATGCCATTTTGTTGAAAATCTACAGATTGCACTAATCACAGTCAGCAGACGGAAGATTATTTTCTGCTTGCTGTATTTTGACGTCAAAATCTTACCAATACTTTTTTGCTTCTGTAGGTTGCAATTGTGACAGTTGCATTTCCTGCTACTCCTTTGCTTCTAGCGAGGGCTCGAATCTGTATTTCTGCTGCACACACCAGGGAAGACCTGATTAAAGGCTTGGAGGTGAGCTTATGTCCATGGAATAGTTTGCTCTAAATTCACTGATGGGTTGCAGTGCTTTTTATCACATGTTAGCTCTTTGCAAATTTTACGGCATGTGATTTCAAGCATCCTTTATTGGATTTATTTTCAGGTCATTAGTAAAGTCGGAGACCTTGTCAGCATTAAGTACTTCCCTGTTGAGCCTGAGAAGCATCAGGCTGAACATGGTAAAAACAAACTGGAATAGAAAAGATTTTCAACTGAGTGGTTTTGCAGCAAAGGTCTGTATAGGAGCAAAGCTAGGCAACCTTTTCTGTCTTGGCAGTGTATTGGTGCAAAGCTGGACAACTTTTCTGTCTTGGCATTGTATCGTTGGAGAAAGATCATTTGCATGGGGTGTGGAGAAATTGTCCATAGCAGAATTTGTTTTTTGCCTTGTAATTTGATAGTTATCTTTTCCATATGTACAGTTAGCACCAGGATTTGGCTGGCAAACTATTTTGTTGTTGCTTTTGCGCTGGGGTCATTTGATTACTTGAACTTTATCCTTTACTGTTCCAAGGAACTCATAATGGTCCTGAGGCAATTGATTTGGCCATCAAATTGCTTATTAATTTTGAGCTTACATGTCGATCTACAGTTTTGTGAGTATTTTCACCCACTTGCTAAAAAGATCATGTCTATCTTTATCTTTTGCACCATCTGCTTTACAGTTCACTTGCATGCTGTGGAGATTGTGTTTGTACCACGCTCTGATGTGATATACCATTTGATGGAAAACTTTTGTTTTTCAACCCTTGACACTTCTGAATGTGTCTTTCTTAGTTTTCACTGTTGCTGCTTCTGCCTTCTTTTATTTAAGGCAGGACGCGTATTTTATCGGAAGTAGATAAACTCCAGTCAAAGAGAAGACTGTTTAATGAAAAGAGGAAGGTCCTTAGAAAAGAGGGGAGTTGAGTAAAATCACAGGCACAGCACATCCATTGTAGTTCCTACATACCTTGATCATGAATCCGTTAGTGTTGTTTCTGCTGTTGGTATTTTTGTTCTTCCATAATATGCATATCTCATTCAATTAAATTTGAGGTGATCCTCGCTTCACTTGGAGATCAACCTAGACGGAGGATCAACATAGTCCCTCAGGTACCATGAAATCGACCAGCACCTAGGACTTTTTTGGAAAGCCTTTTTCCCTGTGGCCTTGTTGCAAGTATCAAGTTATACTCCCAGGAAACGACCCTTCTTGTAGAGCTGTCCTCCAGAGGATCCTCCATGGCTTGTTTCGCTGCCTACATCATGGTATTCGGCAACTGCTAGTCGGTGCAATCACCAGCAGCCCTCCTGCACATGGAACAAGATCTTTTGGACCTCCTCCCCCTTGCGTGTCCCCAGACACATGGGGGGAGGAGGTGATGGGGTACAGGCCCATTCACCCTCCCTCCCATGTGCCTAAGGATACACGGGCACAGAAAGGGAGGCCCAGAGGATCCCATTCCCCTGCACATCATCTCATCACTATCCTATGATTCTGTTGTCTCTGCATCCTCCTGCCAGTAGCATTCCTGCTCCCTTGTGTGTTTGTAGCGGAGAAGGAGCCATTCTTTTCAGGTTGCACGTTTTTGCATATCCAAGTTGTGGCTAGTAATCTACTTGGTGGTTTTTTGAGGTTTGATGAAACTGTCGCTAGGTAATCCCCTATTGTTTCGCTTTGCAGTCATGAGGCTAATTTAGAAAGACACAGCCATCAGTCCCTTTCTTCAAAGAGATTGTTTGAAGTGATTGGTAGTAAGGATTTGCCTAAACTGAGCTTTGCTTGTACATCATCCTATGCGTGGTGTTGTTTTCCTTTTTTTTTGTTTGTGTGTGTGTCTAGGGTTTTACATCTATCCAAGACAGGTATGCAAATTAAAGTAGCCAATGAGCGTTTATCATCTAGATTCCAGTCATATGGTAAGAAGGCATGTGAGGAACATAGGTCGACTGTTTGAATCATTAATGTTACTCTTATTCTTCAGGTGTTAAGAATGCAAAGATAAAGCAAAAGGTATACGGGTTTTTTTTCGTCTAAAGGATAAGAAAAGACCACAGCCAAACCTGGTACACATGCTCGTCACTGGTCTTGCAAGTGGAGCATGCTCGCTCTCTCTCTCTCTCATATGGACTGTTTATGATTGATCAAATTCCTTATACTTGTGGGTGTTGGGCATAGTTAAATATCCATTTAGAGTAAATATTTGCTGCACCGTATACATGTACCCCAAAAAGAAAAAAATTATATTTTTTTAAGGTCAGCTCCATCCTGTCCCATGTATATGTATAATCCAATCTTTGATGGGACGACTCAAAAATTTTTAAAAATGTAAAAGTTGATCTCCATTAGATAGTAAAAAAATATGTTTAATGGACCGACTAGGGATATAAAAGGTTATTTAACCTTGAGGATAATAGTTATATTCTTATACTTATCTTCACAGAAAAAGTACATTCTTAACCTCATACTTATCCATATATATCTAGATCTTTATCCTTATCTTTAAAAGTTAACGGAAATTAATATATTTAAAGGTTAAATTATCAAATGACATATAATTCTACATATTTTATTAAAAAATGAATTATAATTTTTTATCATTTGCATGAAATGCGATTATTTTAAAATAAGTATCAATATAATTACATCTAGTTCAAATTTATCATATGAATGAACATATAACATAATAAAATAATTATATTTATGAAAAAAATGAATTAACAAGTTTACTAACTGTATGTAAAAGAAAATCTAGAAGGTAAATGCTATGACACGTATAAGTATGTACGATACCATACCTTAATTTTCACATTTGTCAAAATTCTCTAAAAAATTTATGTTTACATAAATATGTTGTATTTTAATAATGTAATATGAGATACAAAACATATTTTGATAAGTATGTTATATTATGATATTACAATATAAAATATAAAAAGACGAATAATCAAGTTACATGATATGGAAACAATTGTTTCTTTTTCCTTATCCTAAACAAAAATGATAAAAATACAATCTTTATCCTTAAATATCATCATTTGCCCTATAAGCCACATATAAGAACAGATATTTCAGATTATTTTTTTCCGTTCTCATCCCTAGGGCCGACTCTGAAAAGGGCCCAATAAAATGAGACTTGATTTTTAATTTTTTATTTTTAAATCGTCTGATCCAAGACCAAGTTATACAAACATGTGGGACATGATGAAGTTGATCTTTAAAGACATTCAGGTTTTTATTCCCTTTGTTCTTGGAGTGCACCACATGTGGCACAGTAAGGATTACTCCACTTATAAGCCTATGGCTGGTGAGGCTTGGATCTCTTGTTACCTGTGAGTTAATAAAGTAACGACTGTCTCTACGCTTACAAGTGGAGCCACGAGGAGGCTGATGTTAGGCATGATTAATTTATTGTGTAACTATATGTCTTGACAATACATAATTTCTTCACCTTACACCTTGTGAAAGTTCTTTAACAAATAAAACATGGTCTCTATTTCGGGCACATGGAAATAGACATACCGTGGAAAACCTTTCCATCAAATCAACGTGTAAATCATTTTCTAATGCCCAAATAAATAGCTTGCATAAGAAGTTGTTCTTGATTTCATGAACAAAGGCTAAACTAAGTATTATTTACGAAAATCAGGTGAAAGAAAAGGGGCAATGTGAGGGATGCAAGAGACACCAAACAGCAAGTTGTAAGAGGGAGAGGCAACTAGTTAGCTGCAAGATTAGGATTAAACATTTTACACGCAAAATATCTTAAAACCCCAACTACTGATCATGTTTTGATTGACAATAAGAGATGACAACTGCATTTTTAGACAAATTAGGAATAAATATGCTACTCAGGGGATAACTGAGTAATTGAATATGAATTTATACATCGTCTTCTCTACCGAATGAAAAGATACAAACTAATATCCTTTAACAATCTGAAAATTACAAATCATGTTATCGATATCCTTGGCACAAGGTTAGGAAATAAATGGAACAGGGAAAGGTGTACAGATTCAACTTTGCGGTGGTACACTACAGTTGACAGAACCAATAAGATACGTCACACCCTTCCATTACAAAGTCTATACTTGAGCTTACGAAATGCTTTCTTCAATGCTCTGCAACTATTCACTTTGATTCAACTAAATAAGGCTTCAGGCATGACCAAAAGCAACAGATGTTTCTATTCTGTGTGTTTCCAGAAGCCTGCTTTTAATCAAAATGCTTTAGTACACCTAAAAATTGGCATTCAAGTAAGAAACAAACCCCTATGCCTTTACTGACGATCAAGTTCGCAGCGAGGGGAAAACCACACCTCACAGTCTCACACAACTTCTTTTCTTACGAGAAACTTGTCCGCTAACAATTTCAAGGTGACGGTTCTCGGCAATCCAATGATATTATTGTTATGAACAATAGAAGATTACCCTTGCACAGCCTCATTCATGTGTGTAGACACTGGATCCAGCTGTCACCTAGTGTTCTGAGGACTGCTGTTCTTTGGGATTTCAATTCCCTTGTTTCCCTCGGATTATCCACTGAAACCTATTCAGCACCACTGCAGTCTTGCTGCTCCAGGTTCATAGGATAAACAGTGTCAAAAATGACCCTTGCCAATACACGCCGCACCTCGGTTCGGTCACCTTGGGCCAGGCTCTCATAATTAATCTTAGTCCCTTTGGAGACAAAGCCTCTCTCCTTTATATGATCTCCCACGCACTGAAATATTTTACACACACTTAGGTACAGCGCTAGTGAGATAATCACCTGCAAGCAAGTTAAATGGCATTAGTTAAAAAGAAAATTTTCACAACATGGGCACAGCTAAAACTGAATTATGTACTACTGCGTCATATACAATTATCCCACAGCAGGATTACTTTTATTCTTTGGCTGATGGTTCTGATAGACAAGTTTGAAAACAAGAAATTCTTTCTTATGACACTTCAAAATCATGAATGGATTCAGATGCAGCCATAAAATTCTCTAAGATAAATCTGCCTGGGTAAAGGCTGATTGATTCACGTTAATGAGCTTTCCCATAATTTTTTTGAGTCTATTAGCCAAGACTTTGGTGAAGATTTTATACAAGCTGTTGAGAGGGCTGATAGGCCTAAAGTCAATGATGCAGTCAGCATTGTCCTTCTTAGGAACAAGAACAATATGGGTGGCATTGAAAGATGATATAACCGACGGATTGGTTTCAAACTTTTTGATGGACTTCATAAGATCATCCTTAATCACTCCCCAAAAGTGTTGATAGAAGCCCAAAGATAAACCATCTGGCCTGGGGGACTTTTCAGCTTTCACGGAGAAGATGGTGGCTTTAACTTCCTCTTCAGCAGAGAGAGTATAGAAGTGATTGTTCAGAAAGGTAGGTCTAGACAGGTTATCTTAAGCAAAAAGGTCTTTGTAAAAGTTGACAATAGCCTCTTTAATGCCTACATCATCTTTGTGGATTGTCTCCCCAGCTTTGATAGAATCAATACTGACACTTCTCTTCTTGCTACTAGCAGCAGTATGAAAAAACCTAGTATTCCTGTCATCTTGTTGAAGCCAAATTTCCTTGGCTCGCTGTTTCCACTTAATTTCTTGCATATCCCTCCATCAAAAACACCTCTATGGACTTAGTATAGCGTCAGAATCTAAGTGTTGTTTTGCAGAAGCTTACTTTGTGCAGCTAAAAAAATAGTTATTTACTTGTCAACTGGCCCTACAAGTGACAAGATTGATGTACCCTCACCTACCTAAAGTTAGCCAAGCACCTAAGTAACACTTTATGGGTGATTAATCTCCGATCATAAAACTTCACCAAATCCATGAATCCTTAATGGGATCTAGATAACTTATGATTTTATGGGATAAGCCTTGGCTGTTAAGGATAAAATTATATCAAAGAAAAATGACAAACCCAGTTTTGCAGCCCATGCACTTCATTGTCGGTCTATCTGGAAAGTCCAAACTAATAACCCATTTCAGCCAAATCCAGCTTTATGGGATAAGATTGCTGCAGCTGAGGATACTGCTAATGATGATACAATTACATCACAGAACAGGCAACAAATCAGTCTTCCAAGACCATACCATGTGTTATTTGCCAATCTACAAAGTCCAAAATACTACCCTCTTTGTGCCTGACGTACATGGGAAAAATTCCAAACTACGGTTGAAGGAAGAAATCATTCAGTGGAAATGTTAAATGGCAGTTATTGACTAGTTTTACTTTCTTGTTAATATCCAATTTCATCTACTATGCAGGACTTTACAGACAGCAGTACAAGAAAAAGATTTGCATGATTGTCATCAGAGGTTCCAAGGGGAATGATGGATTACCAGATCAGAGTAAGGGGCTTGAGGGTATTTAGACATCGCTTGTGAGACAAAATGCTCATCTGTCATCATACTAAGTGCAGATTTAACAGACGACAGGAGGTCCAAAACCTCATTAGCCAACTCATCATCATTCATTTCCCGAGGTTCCAAAAGCTCCGGGAAGCTAACATCATGGCAATATCTGATCTTCTCAGCTATTTTTACAGCTTCTGATAAATCTCCGCCATTGTGCAGGGCAAGTGTAAAAGTAGCAATGACCAATGGATCTCGAGGCTCATCCACTAGTGCCTGGTGGAATGCCAATACTGCAACCCTGTGAAAATAGAATTATTAAGTTTTAGTGACTAAAGATTACCAAGGAGTAAGCAACTGTACGACTTCACAATCACCTACATATGTTTTACATTCTAAGCTTCTGCCCATAATCAAGTTCCAGACAGTAATTTATAAGATGCTATCATGAAGAGCTGATCTGCACATTTACTTATTGAAGAAGCTCAGGAAACTATACATTGAAGAAACTCAGAAATGAGAAAATCAAGCTTTCTTTGCATGCAGATTGAAAAATTGATTTTGGTACTCACCCCAAAAAAGAAAAATCAATATTGCAAATGAGATCCCCAAAACAATGGAACAAGGCCTCACCAAGATAGTGCAGCCTGCCTGCCTGACTATGGACAAAGAAGACCCAAAAAGGAGATGTTATGTTTCAACACACCCAAGCCAACAATCCACACCCTAAGCAGATCACATATAGAAGACACAAGTTGTTCCAAGCTCTACTATTGTTGTGGAAGATGCGGAAGCTCCTCTTGCCCCATAGGATCCAAATAGTAGCATGCAGAACCATCCACCGTACTCTCTTATCCATCCTAAAGATTGAATATCTATGATACCAAGCATCAGTTCCCTCATGCTTGGCAGAGGGATCCACCAAATCCTTATCCCCAAAAAGAAAGCTTCCTACTGTGATTGAGACTGGGAACATTGCAGCAGCCAATGTTCAAGGATCTCATCATTGGCCTCGTACAAAAGACAAGTAGTCCTTCATAGGAAATCACTCATGAACAATGAACAACTCCTCACACCAAAAAACTAACCCTCAATGGAATGCATGGCATACAAATCTGATGATAGAGATGCATTCTTATTCCCCCTATCTGCAATCACACTGTATGTGGACTTCACTGAGAATCTACCATCCCTTTCCCATGTCAGGATTGCAAACCCCCCAAGGTTTGAACGTAGTTTTCTGGCTAATTGTTAGGCTGTGGCCAATAGGGATCTTTATCAACATGGAAGGGAGGGCTACCTCTGACGATAGAGAGGTATCCGTGTTACCCCTATCTGCAATCATTCTGTATGTGAACTTTACTGAAAAATTACCATTCCTTTCCCATGTCCATTTATATGTTGAATTATGATGAAGGGTATGAACTCTTAGTAAGGACAGAAGGTTACTCGGCTTCCCATTCTCTTCATCACGAATGTCTTAGTAAGGACAGAAGGTTACTTGGCTGCCCATTCTCTCCATCATGAATGTCTCTTCTAAAAATGGGATGTCCAACCACTTCTCTTGCTATCATGTTCAACACCCCTGCTGAAATTGCATCTAGAGTGTTGCTAGGGCTGCAAATGAACCAATACATTCGACGAACAGCTCGTGAGACTACTCAATAACAGCTCAACTCGGCTCATTTATTAAGCTAAATAAACAAGTTTCAACGAAAATTTAGGCTCTATTCATAAACAAGCTCGAGCTTGAACACAGGTGAGCTCAGCTCAATTATGTTCACGAACAAGCTTGTTTAAGTCTCGTTTAGGACTTGTTTATGTACTCGTTAAGAATTCATGTAAGTACTCATTAAGAACTTGCTTAAGTATTCATTTAATTATTCTATTCATAAGTAGTTCATCGGCTCGCAAACAATTCAATTGATAATTTTTATTTTTATCTTAAAATATAAATTTAGTTTTAAACTATAAAATAATTTAATTAATGAATGACTCAAGCATTTTTTGAAAATTTTCAAAATAACCAGCTGCATCCATGGAAAGGATAGCCCTCATACAGTCTTGTAGTTCCAGTGTGGAATGTTCAGTACTACATTGGAAGTCTTCCCACAAAGGGAACCCAGCAGCACCTTAAAGGTTCTCCAACTGGCCACTCCGCACCACACCCAATGACTGTACTACTTCTGCCCTTCTTTTGGGTTTTTGGCTGATGGGTGGTCCACTTAAAGGGCTGCCAAACGAATCAGACATGGGCCGGCTTTGTATGGATTCTAGGTAGGATGGGCTCATGAACAAAGCTCGAATTCATCGAGTTCTTAAACGAGCTGAGTTTTAATGGCAATCTAAAGAACTTGACCAAGTCCAAGCCAAGTTTGAGCTCAACTTTTAGAGGCCAAGCCGAGTTCAAGCAAGGTGAAACTCAATTTGGCTCGACCCGTTTGCCCCCTAAGTGTTGGTAGTACTGCATAAGGAAGGGCACAGATCAGCAAGGGCACATAGTCATAACATTTGTCCCTCCAAAGCCAGATCTTCTGACCATCTCCAATTGTACAGGATAATCCTAACCAGACAACATCTTTCGGTGCCAAGGATACACTTCTAAAGGCTCTAGGCATGAGGAACGGTTCAATTTCCCAGCAGTATGCTTTCTTCTGAGTATTGCTTTGCTGTCATTATTGGCAGTGCATGGTATACACAGGGTAAAGTCTAATCACTTTGCAGATCTTCAAAGTTATAGAACAGGACCCAGGTTAGATACCTATTTACAGCTGTCTATGAAAAAATACATATCATCTTTACAATATTAAGGTAATACCTAATCGATTATGCATCCAGAAAAAATATAGAAGCACAAATATGGATTACGCATCCAAAGAAATATATAGAAGCACAAATTTAAGGCAATGCACTCTTACCACAAGCTACTATGGCATGGTCTGTCCGGTGCAAGCAATTGATCTAAGTTGGAAAACAAAGCCTGCAAAAAGAAGAAAAAGTCATACGGTTAATCATGTAATTAACTTGAGCATTCAATGTATGCTTACCTTTTTCTCGTGTATTCTTATCCTTTAAAATTATTGGAAATGGATATATAAATGTTAAATTGTGGATAGTACCATGAGTGAACATAAACCTGTTCTTACGTTGTTTTTAGGGGAGAAGAATTCCTACTTTCAAGATATCTATAACTCCTCTGTAAGTGGTTCTGAAAATTTCTACTTATAAAACATGACATGTGAAATGGAGCATTGTACATTAGTGAATAAGGAAGGAGGGTTAACAAAATGGTTTGAAGGTGGGTATATGGCTGGGATTTCATTTATAAATGGGTGACAAAGGAGAGTTGTAAATAAGATATGATCAATAGCTAAGTTGAGCGGAAGAAAAAGGGACATATAATCTAATAACCAAATTTGGAACTAAGTGTATCCATATCCGGATCCAAGATTATTTAAATATGGACAGTTTCCTTACCTTATCCTTTAATCTGTATCCTTGTCTCCTTTAATTTGTATCCTTGTTGATGCGGGACAGCAAGGGGGGTAGATCGGAAGTAGATAGAAGGGAGGGGGTAGGAGAAGAAGAAGGCTAGGGTTCCCGTCCCATCTCGGGAGAAAACACGCAACAGCGGCTCATCATTTCAAAATTCTTCTTCCCTCTTTCCCACGAGGGGATACAGGACAATATATAGACTCTTCAAAAAAAAAACCTAATAGAAAAATTACTAAACTACCCCTAGAACTCCGAAAATAACTAAAAACATGTGAAAATTGCAGATAAATTAAAAGACTCCCAATGGGCCCCTAATGGGCCAAATGAGCTGCACATTGGACCTTAGACTCCATTCCAGCTGCTCCTGGATCCCCATCATTCTCCCCTGGTTCGAAAAAATTCGTCCTCGAATTTTAAAATGAGTCAATATCCATGGGAGAACGATGGTAGCATGCTCGGAAAACAACACCGATGACCCATGAATCATCGCGCGCATGAATGCTCCAACCTGAGGAGAAAATTGTGCCTCGACGTCGCTCCATATGTGATCAAAGTCATGCAAACTTATAACATCTTTAACGACCTTCGGCTGATCGACTACATCTCCCAGTAGCGGTTCTGTCTTCGGCCCATTCCCTTTAGTGGGGAAGAGGTCATTATCTGCTATAGGCGTCACTGATTCGACCTCCCCCAAATATTCATCTTCTAGGGCTGGATCGGCCACATAGTGCACCTCCTTCATTTGATTTTCATACTCCTCGATCATCGTCCGGTCGGCCTCATAGATAACATCTTTTGGCGTGGTCAGCTTGGCAAGCATGGCAGAAATCTTCTGAAGTTCACTCCTCATCTGGGACCTCTCGCGCTCCCAATCCTCTTGGAAGTCGTCCCAATCATCCGCTTGTTGAAACCTCTCTCGATCTTGATAAGTGGCATTGAGAATAAGAAAGGGTGCCTGGTATTCCTCAGGTTGTATTAGACAATCTCGTCCAGTATGATCAATCACAACTTGCCGCTCGTCTATCTATTCTCTACCTAAACCGATATACGAGTCATGGGGTATAATCTTGCACCATGCATCATCATAATACCTGACGGCTCGGGAAGTACTGCTGCTCCTTAAGAGATGGAAAAATGGCACATAGACTCGGTTTTCAGAGACCCTTACGTAGTCTGTGTGGGAGCTAGAATCCACAATAGATTGTGAAATAACATTGCCGAACGACGTTGCCTCAAGATACACCCGAGTTTTCACGGAATTGGGTAGCTCTACCTCAAAACTAAAATCCATGATGATAAAACATACCACTGGCCAAAGAAATGATGGACGAGGTCCGCCTCACTGCAAAGATGCCAACGGTACGATCGGCACAAGAATCAGAGCTCCAATCATCATCCTCGATATGCGTGCAAAAAAGTGGCACGCAAAACGAGGTAAGCGGGCACTAGCTGCTGCGAATCTGTGCCCTGGGATGCTGACACGCAAATCGAGGCAACTTGGGTTGGCCTCGGGATGCACGATCGGAGTCTTCGGTATGCGTGCAGAAGTGGCATGCAAAACGAGGCAAATCTGGGAACAACACACTGGATCCGAGTTGGCCTCATCGAGACGGATCCGACGGCGCGAACGGTGCACAAATCGGAGTCCGGAAAGACCTCGAACGGCGCATCCGAGTGTCCTCGTAAAGCGTGCAAGTGCGGCACGCAAAACGAGATGCTGCTGTCAGGTGGAACGTACAGCGAGGTCGGCCTCGCCGATACGAACCCAACGGCGCTGGCGGCTCGCAAATCGGAGCACAGACGAGTTCTCGGTGATGGCGGTGCGATAAGAACCCCCTAGTGCACCGCCCGGGAACTGTAGCAAACCGGCAGATTTGTGCCTGAGCTGGGTTGAACCGGTTCGGCTGAACCACTCGACTTGGCTACCGGTTCGCTTGCTGGGTCGGATCCGGGTCTAATGAACCGGTTTAGGTGAACCGATGCTCAAGTTAAACGGATCTTGGGGCTTCTGTATTCGGTTCAGACCCGTTCGGATTCGAATCCAAACGACCTGATACGAGGGGCCTTCTTCTCCATCCCTCCAACCCTAACAGCGTAAGGGGAGGCGGTGAGGAAGGCTGCGGTGGCCGAGCACAGCGGCGGTGCCCGGCGCCGGCGGTGGGAGATGGCGACGGCGACAGCGGCTGCGGGTCGAACGACAGGCTGCGATGACGCCGGCGACCGGCTTCAAGAGCGCAGGTGGCGTTGGCTGCGGAGCTCCGACGGTCAAGAAGGGGTGGGAGCCCGACTTGGACGGTGTTGAGCACCCCGTGGCTCGCGAAAGGCCGCTCGGACGGGCTGCAGCGGGCGGAGGCGCTCACGGGAAGGCCCGACCAGAACCTGCGGTGGGGAAAAGGGGCTCGCGGAGTGCTGTCCGGAGCCTGCGTGCGACGGGAGAGCTCGGATCCCGCGTGCGGTGGAAGCGGGACTCGCCGGAGGCTGATCTGGGCGGGTTGCTGCGAACAGAACCAGGGGGAACCTGTTGCAGGCGGGATGGGCTTTTGCGGGATGGCCGTTCGGGCCGGATGCAGCGGGGCAGAGCTTCGCGGGGCCGCGTGTGAGGGCGCTGGCGGGAAGGGAGTTCTCGGGTAGGCCCAGTCGGGCTCGCAGGGTGGCGGCAGGAGCCGGGGTTCGCCGGGGACTGACCTGGCCGCGTGGACAGTTTCGTGGAAGGCCGGTCCTTGCAGTGGAGAAACCAACACAGCGCTGGAGAAGAGAGGAGGAAGGTTCAAGAAGAAGAGAAGGCAGTGGAAGCACGATGGGGATCGGAGTTGGGCTCTGATACCAAGTTGATGCGGGACAGCAGGAGGGGTAGATCGGAAGTAGATAGAAGGGAGGGGGTTGGAGAAGAAGAAAGTTAGGGTTCCCGTCCCATCTCGGGAGAAAACACGCAACGGCGGCTCATCATTTCAAAATTCTTCTTCCCTCTTTCCTACGAGGGGATACAGGACAATATATAGACTCTTCAAAAAAAAACCCTAATAAAAAAATTACTAAACTACCCCTAGAACTCCGAAAATAACTAAAAACATGTGAAAATTGCAGATAAATTAAAAGACTCCCAATGGGCCCCTAATGGGCCAAATGAGCTGCACATTGGACCTTAGACTCCATTCCAGCTGCTCCTGGATCCCCATCACTTGTCCTTTTACTATGGATTGCTTCCTTATCCTTGCCCTTTAATTTATCCTCATCCATCAATTGTACCCTTTAATTTGTATCATTATCCTTTCAAGTGTATATTTATCCTTTAGGTTATATCCTTCTCCTTTAATTAGTAACCTTTAACTTGTATCCTTTAATGTTGTGCATCCTTATCCTTGATTTGTAACCTTTAGTGTGTATTCTTATCCCTTAAAATGTATCCTTTAATTTATATCCTCATCCTTTACTCTGTATCATTTAATTTATATCCATGTAAAATCAGAAGCTTACATGCAAACTCACTGTATGAATATTCAAAGTTAGAGACTAAGCTCATACAAAATCAGAAGCTTACATACAGAGAGCTATAAAAAATTGGGATTTTTGTATATGTACCCCTGCAAACTACTGTAGTTGTATCTATAGCCCTAACTCCCACACATTGTTATAAATACCCCTAGCATCCTTAGTAAGGTTGCAGTTATATCCCAAAACGCCGTGAACTCCAAATGAATATGCCAAAAAGATTTGGATATTTATATATATATATATATATATACCCCTAAATGCATCATAACTTTGCATGTATATCCCTGAATTTACTAGAATTTATGGAATCTTTCTGGAATATTCAGTTGTAGTTGTTGTCAAGGCGTCCAAGGCGATCAAGGCAGTGGCCTACCGCCTCATTGCTTAGGTGCCTGGGCGAAGCCTAGTTTATATAACCTAGTATGTTTTCCCACCATATAACATTCTATTCTTAGTTGCATACGAAGGTGGCATTCACAATATTCAACATATATTTATAGCGTAAAAAGGAAAAAATAGAATAAATGACAAATGTTAACAAATGAATAAGCAAAAAACCAATGAGAATTTTGAAGTCTGTCAATCAAGATGAAAAAAAAAAAAAAACAACTCAAGTTGAAATTTACTAGTTAGATAATCATGCTAGGTAAAGAAAGAAAGACAAATTTAAGATATATTTAAATAAATAATAAGCACACCAACATACTAATGTCATAGTTATCCACTTTCCAACTGTTAACATAGTGACATGTCTAAATTTGAAAGGAGGAAAGGAAAGGAAAGGAAACCCCATAACAGAACAATCCCATTCAAAGTGGGGAGTTTGATCATCTATTTTCCCTTTTTGATGTAAATGTGATCAATTATATGAAAATACCCTTCAACTTTTATAATGACTAAAATAGACATAAAGAAGGCCCGTTGGTTCTGCAACAGGGCAGGCTGGGAGGGTCTTAAGTGGGCTGAGTGCCCCTAAGCAGCCTAGGCAAGCACCTTAATGGGCTGCTCGCCTAGGCGCCAGGTCGCCTTGGGCACGGGAGAGTGCCTTGTCACCTAGGCGACGCCTTGAACACTATGGAGTTCACTGCATTTATAACAATATGTGGGAGTCAGGGGTAGACATAAACAAATACGGTAGTTTACAAGGTATATATACACAAAAGAAAACAAGAAAATTTCATCTTTCCAACTTCATTTCCCATCAACAGAAACATGATGTTGCTATGCCTAACTTGGTAACATCAGGAAAGGGATGGAAGTCACATGCCCTCTTAAAGTTTTTAAAAAAAATAAGGCAGGTGAATGTATCAATGAAGAGCATAGGTATGAGGAAACTAAGACATACAAGCAACATATTTGACCGTTTGTCACGTCTCCGGAAGCCTTGAGAAACAAAATATGCAGCCTGCACAATGCAATTGTAACATATTAATATGAATTGACAAACATTTGTAGGATAACTCAATGAAAAAGGTGTGTGCATGTGTGGGCTTGCACCCACATGCGCACATGTCTGAAGATATGTACCTGAATGGGTAAAAGAACCTCCAAAAGTCCAAACTTCCAGAGTAGCCTCAAAGAAGCTTCTGCAGACCCATATGCAAGCATATAATTCATTTCCATTAGGAGTCTTCCCTGAAGTATTTAAAGAATAATAAATTCAACCTTAGAACATAGTGCATATAAACATAAAGAAAAACAAGGAAACCTTAAGCAGCACCTTATCAAGTCTTAGTACTGAAGAAGAAAAATATTTCAGAGAGTGTGCTGTGTCCTTGGTAAAACGAAAGCCTAAACGAGCTCCAATTCTGATTGCACGTAGGATGCGAGCTGAGTATTAAACAGTTATTTTAGAAAAATTATTGGCACATGACATATACAAACCGAACAACTGATCATACAAGGAAAACAAACTTTGATGGTATATTAACCCTCATGATGTAAAATGCTTCCAACACAACATGATGTACAGACACTCACCACAGTCCTCTGTGAAGGACGTATTTGCAGGGATCACAGTCCGAACCTAAGGAAAAAAGGAATGGAAAAATAAGCATGGATATCATGAGGTAGGGAATAGAAAACAAGACATTTAAAAGATACATGCACACTTTAGCTTTTTTAATATCTTCCATTCCGCCAATGTAGTCATAAACCAGATTTGAATAGGGATCAAACATTAACCTGACCAAAAAGAATCATTAACTTAGACAAAGAACATAAGTCAGATGAAAAAAAAAAGGAATGTGCATTAAAAAGAGGTCATTCCAGCTGCAACTAAAAGAAGGCTATACTAGAAAGTAAAATAATATAATAAGGCCAAACTTGAATCTGATTAAAACACCAACCCCACCTCCAGCTGCAGTACAGCTGTTGGCTGGAAGCTAAACTTTCTCTTTTTCCGCCTAAAAAAGAAACGTACAGTTTGTGCAGGCTACAAAATTACATTGTCATTTTTTTCCCAATGGGAGGGAAGTGCATATTGGGACATCTTAAGAGAAAGGGCCAATTACCAACCCGTTAATGGTGAAATCACGCGTTAAACAATTTCTCCAGCGAGCATAGTCACGGGCATTGCAGTTAAAAGGCTTTCTGAAAAACGAAGCCAGGTCCTTGCATGATTTTCTTGCAGAGGTGCTAAAACTCGAAACCTATTTCATAAAGGAACCTTAGTTAACAAAGTTTGCATACTAAACAAGAAAAGAGGCCAAGTAAAATGAGTGGAAAAAGATTTCTCTTTATAGTGTTTAACAGTAACAGAAAATCCTAGAAACTTTTTAAGTCCAGTTCAAATCAAAGTAGATATGCATGCCTACAGACCTCCACGATAGAATCATTGACATGGACATGGCAGATAGGAAACCGTTTTCCAACAATTTCACATTGAGAAAATGTTCTCATGACCTGCACGCGTTGTTGAGTGTATAATCAGCACAGAATTCTAGCTAAATCCACATCACAAAAGACAAAAGCAGAACAACTTTTAATTAAAGTAAATGAAAATAAAATGGAAAAGGGAAAATTTATACTTCAGATCAGGAAAAGTTGAGCAATATGAAGCATGGCACCCAAGACTAGGCAGGTTCAAACCTATCTGATCCAGACCTGCAAAATTAGTAGCACTTCTACAGGGTAACATATATCATTTGACTCTACTTGGATCAAAGCCATACTGCATTGGACAGGCGAGCATGTGCATGTGATTTTGGTCCCGACAAAATCCAAACAATCTTAGACAATGGGTTCTCAATTTGAGAGTCCAAGGACAGGGTTTTGCCAAATGTTTCTGCTCTTTTCCATTGCTCAATTTACAACTAGTGCTAACCAAAAGCATGCAAGAAGTAATGTTACACCCATCAAAACATATTGATTTCCCTCAAAGAAAGGAAGAGGGAATCGTTACACAGCTCTGCAGCCACCTCTTCACTGCAGCAAATGCAGCTTGCATCCACCCACAGACTGAGGCTTCCAATCAAATGTGACAACCTATTAATTTTGCTTTTCCTCTCCTCCAATCTGCAAGTCCTTGTATTGGTTTTCTGCTTTTGCTGCTTTTTTGGAGCCTGATAAAATGTTAAATCACATTCTTATTTTCTTCTTCAAACCTCTTCAATGGGTTTTGTATATATAACAATAAAAGCCTAGATTGTATAGGTGCAGGTTTGGCCATAATTTTCTTGGAAAAGACAAAGGATTGGGTTGATTCACTTTGAGACTGACATACTGAAATCCCTTTCTTTGATGCCTCACTATCAAGACACAACATGAACAATCAACCTCCACACTGCCAGAAGATCAAGCACAAAATTTTGTAGGTTTCCTCACAATTTCATATAATATAAGGAAAAAGTTTACCCGGGGACACAATGGCAAGCAAGAAACAGATGATGAGGGGGAGGCAGACCCGGTGGTGAGAGGTGCATTCACCATGCAAGAAAAGAGGAGGGAAAACAATGCCTCGTCATAGAAGTGGATGGTATCACTTAGCACATAGGTAAAAGTCTCAGTGAGATCTTCTTGAGGAAATCAATGCCTCGTCAAAGCCATTGTGTGATTCCCAAGAATGTCATTGGGAAGGAAGGGATATGTAGAAGAATCCAATAGCTTGTGGGGTTTATCATTATACAAGCAAAGAATTCCTTGTGAAAGGCTGCATGCATTGGAGAGAGAGAGAGAGACTGCTGGCTACAATGGCTATGGCAAGGAAACCCATCAAAACGGATAGAATCATGACTGACAATAAGAGGGGAAATTTTGCCAGCATCTCTACAGAGGAGTACTTGGACAACACATAGTGGGGAACACACTAATAGCAGATGAGAAGGCGGATTTGTTGGCAACTATATGTCTACGAAACCCCAGGCAAACCATTCACATGGTTCAAACATGGGATGCTAGGCTATTCAAGCAAAAGAAGTGTAGCTAAAGAGGGAGTGTAGGCATAAAGCAAGGGACGTTGACAAACTTTGTGAAGGGAACGGTATTCTGCTCAGCAGACAATGAAGACTGGACTTACGAGAGCTGGAAAGTAACCAAGCCAGGCGAATGAGAGAAACAGGAAGGCAAGCCAAGTGGGAACTCACCACCAGACTCACTGGACTCAAGTGAAGCTCCAACATGTTTCATAGGCCCGCTAGAATCATCTGGAGTCAAATAAAGTTCTAGCAATTCTCGTTCAAATTTAAAAGAAGCAGGAACTGTGGTAGTAGGGGATGCAATTGACAGGCAGGGAAATCAAGACTATAATGCCAGCCATCTCAGAGGAATCAATGTAGATGAGGTTGACAAATGCAGCAGGAAAGGAGGCCTGGAGATAAGAGTTGACCATAAATGTATGCCTGGGAATGATAGGGAGGCGGAAAGAGATTGGTAGGTGCTGACACTTTTGAGTCAGGAACTTATCGCTCTGGGGGCTGATGGAGTTGATAGGGAGGGGATGAGAAGACAAAAGATCAGGAAGAAACCCATCAACCAGTGGTATGCATACAGTGCCATTGGGTGTGGAAGATGTGACAGCCCAGTTGGAAAGGCTGCTGGGTAATTATTCTCCAGAGCATTGGAAAGCATCAAGTTAATTTGGGGGCAATTTGAGAGCAAGACTTTTCTGTTGACAGTGCAGTAGAAGTGACGTAAGGGGAAGGTCAAAGACAAGAGGATCCCCTGATGGCAGGTGAAGAACCTTGTCTCGCTATAGCAAAAGCAGTAGGCAGACTAGCAGCCCAAGAAGAGGGAAGATAATCAAGAAACCACATTAACACAGAAGTGGCGCTGCTAAGGCAGGTGGCTAGAGGTGCAAGGTTCAGAGAATTATTTGAAGGGGGAGAACTAAGCTACATAAATCCAGCTCTTGTTGGCTACAAAATTAAGGTCCCCATGAAAAAAATGAGTAAATGGGACAAGAAAAGAAGAAAAATGGGGGAAAAAGAAATTTTTTTGATTTGCTATGCATAACGTCTTCATAGGCTTACCTAGTAGGAGCAATCTTTTCCATTTTTTCTTACTTCATTTCACTCTTCAATTCATCACTTTTCCTCTTTATTGAATTTTGGTCTATTTTGACCAGCTTACACAATAAAATGCTGGACAAGATAGTGTAAACCAAAGATATCTCTATGGAGGAAAGACAGTGGAGATGCAGATCAAAGTCGAGGAGTCTTTGTGAAGCCATGTAGATACCAAGAAGTTTTCTAACTACAAAGGTTCAAAGTTCAGTCATGGGCAGTGTCTCAATTCTTTACTCAGTGGTAGCAGTATAAGGCTGACAGGGAAGATTGAGAGACTACAAAATTATTTTGGACAAGGAATCAGAATCTCCAAGAAGCTATAATTTAAGACACCAAGACAGTGAGGAAAATCAAAACCTAGCCTTTCCATGCCTGCACTAAACTTGAGCTTGAAGTATTGACTTCTTGAAGAGGCAGAAACAAAATCTGAATAAGAGCCTACCTCAATAATATCCTCCAATAATTCTGCCAAAAGTCATCTTGCCCACCCTTCAGAAGCCAACCACTCTCCCCTAGCCCACCCAACCCACTAAAATAAGGAACGTTTTCTAGTGGGGGCATTTTTGATGAGTGATGTCAAGGTTTCAAGACAATGCCAAGCACTTTCAAATAATTCAATAGCAATGTATAATTAATTCACTGCATTATTAATCTAGCACCTGCAAGCACTTCTACACCAGCAAGTGACACCAACAACACTCAAAAAATGGTGTTTGAGAACAAGAATTTGCCACAAAAAATGCTGATCACCACATTAACAAACTTCATGTGAGAAACCGATACAAAAACAGAGCTGATGGGACCTCTTTAAGCTCAGCCGAAGTTATGACATCGAAATCCTTTGGAGTTCTCTTTAGAATAAGATCTCGCACACACCCGCCAACCAAGTACACTTCATGACCTGCACCAAAACAAAATCAAACTGAGCACCTATATTTCACTCCCCAAGTTGTGCAACCTTGCCCTAAAGAATCACAGCACCAAATCCACACCACAACTGATTGTGGGATCAGAACTCTGTGACAGCAGCATTGTTACGGGTGGGTGGTGTGAGCACCCAGGGGGAGTGTGAGTCCCTCAACCAACTAAAGTTGCTAGCGACTTTAATCCCACATTAGATTCTAAGAGTTGGACCGGCTATAAGAAAAAGGACCTCCTACCTCAATGCCTAGGTTTTGAGGTAAGGCAAAAAGGTCCATAACAATTGGTGTCTGAGCCCAACCTTTGTTGGTTCAATGTGGTGTATCAATACACCCTTTACCTGCTATGCGTGAACGGGCGTAACTTCGATCAGCATCCAGCCGGCGAGGGCATCTGCCTTGTAAAGGGGGAGGTATTGTTACAGGTGGGTGGTGTGAGCACCCAGAGAGAGTGTGAGTCCCTCAACCAGCCAAAGTTGCTAGTAACTTCAATCCCACAATGGATTCTGCAAAGAGTTGGACCGGCTTATAAGAAAGAGGGCCTCCTACCTCAATGCCTAGGTTTTAAGGTAAGGCAAAAGGTCCATAACAGACAGCAGCCCGAAAGATCGAAACTTTTGACCTGAAAACGAGGAGTACCTTTCTTTCGGAGGACGTTCATAACAGATTTGGTCGGCCTCGTTATCATCGATGTCTTAATCCCCAGCTCTTTGGAGCTCAGCTTCTTCCACCTCGGCCCATCATCGCCCTCATAAACTTCACAACGTTTCGCGCAAAAAAAGGCATAATAAGAAACAAATTTGAACCACAATAATGCTCGTTAGGCTCTCCAACTTGTCTAATTTGCAGAAGAAAAAAAAAAAAGATAAGGAAAAGAAACAAAGAACGCGTCATCTTCACCTCTTCCATTAGTAGTCGCCGAAGGCGCCGGAGCAACCTCCCGTCCCCCGTCAGCGGCGACCACCTGGGGCTCGGCGACGACCTCGACCGCGGCCGCACAGCTCCGGCGGCGGACCTGCAGGGGGTCCCCGTACGGGAAGCTAGAGGCCCGGCGACCGCGCCTCCCGGAGGAGACAATTACCAGGAGAGAACGAGAGAGCGGCGGCGGCGGCGAAGATGGAGAGGAATGGAGCTGGCGAACGCAGTAGACGAGATGAGGGGAGAGGGGAAAGCTGCTCCTGCAGACGACTCGGAAGCCGGCCGCCACCGCCATTCCCGGGCCCAGCGGGGTCTCTCACCATATCAGGTGGAGATGACTCCGGCGGAGAACAGGAGAACCATGGCCCGTGGGTTTGCGGTAGGAGATGGCCATCGGGCGTCGGCGGCTAAGGAAGAAGAAGGTTGCGGCGCAGGAGGAGAAGGCGGCGGGGAGAGAGCAAAGGTAGCTGCTTTGCGTTGGTTTCTATCTCTTCTATCTCTCTCCCCTTCTGCAACGTCGTCGGGGCTGCGGGCGCGGCGGGGAGAACGATCAGATGGGAGGACCGGGGTCAGCAGGAGCCGTTGGATTTGGGAATGGGCACATCTGGAGCGTGTGGTAATGGCAAACTCATTTGCATGTTCGGGGTTTTACGTTGATTTTGGGAATATACTTTCAAAAAATCGGTATCATATGATGATAAATATAATTAAATTACCTCTCAAATATACCGTATTTGTATATATATATATATATCCTCAACTCTCACTTATTAGCGACAATACTCTTAAAATTTTTAGAAAGTTGCACTTATACCTTTTAATCTAATGATTTTGTATAAATATTCTTAAATTCACTAAAATTTTACATATATACCCCTCAGTTCATTTTATGTACTCCCGACACCTCCCATGATATTATGATTTATGCAATGTTTTGGACGCATTTGGTTGAAATTCACCTAAGTTCGACGAGAGAAGTATAAATGCAACGTTTTGAAGATTTCAGAGATATTGATGATAATATGTAAGAGTTGGAGATATACATGTAAATACAGTATATTTGAGAGATATATATAAAAAACAACCTTAATTTTATAATAAATTTGTGTTCTTTCCGTTGAAATATTGATTCTACTCACACCGTATTTGATAATATATTTGAAATCAATATTAAGGTAGAAAATAATCCTATAAGTGAGGCTAAGGCTATCAATTGAGTGAATAGGAAGTAGATGTCATGAGAAATACTTGCCGCAATGTGGACTGCAATGCCGTCAACTATCGTCTGAGTTAATTGGACGGATGTAGTAGGTGACATTTTTTATTTTTTATTAAACCCAGGGGTAGGGACAATCCTAAGGTAACCCTTCATACCTTTCAATGTTTGATCGGAGGTTCCATAAAAATTAAGATAAAAAGAATTCTTTATTTTTTATTTCTCTTAAAACCACCTGATCAAAGATCATATGACACATATGACTTCCTTAACATCGTCTTTACCCCTCTATATTAAAAAAATAAAAAATACACATACTACTACAACTATATGATCAAAGCTGATTGAATGGTTGTTGGGTGGCATTGCAACAGCTCAGTAATGCCCCATTGCAGCAGCTCAGCAATGCCCCATTGCAGCAAGTATTTCTCTGATGTCAGACTACCTAATCTTATTCTATTTATTATTCTCCAAATATTCAACTCCATATACTATCAACGTATGTTAAACTTTACTACCTCAATCTAACTCCGTTGGATAATATTTGAATTTAGATAATGATGTAGACTGGATCTATCACGACCGGATTCCGAGGCTGGAACTCGGAGAAATGGATCCGAAGCCGGTTCGGATCGGTGTTGCTGAGGCCCGACGGGGATCCGGAAGGCCGAGGAGGCGGAGGCGGAGACGAGGGTCTGAAGGCCGAAGGGCGCCTTGGTCGGTGCGGACTCGTCCCCGGGAAGCCGGGGCCGAGGCTCCTTCGGCGGGCGAAGGGGCGGCGCGGATGAAGCTCTTCCTGGCTATACAGCCGACAGGCGATGAAGCCGAAGCCGACGGTCCGAGGCCGGAAGGGTCTCGGACTCGGCTTGCTCTTGGATAGTGAGCCCAAGAGCCCCTTTTTGCCGGACGAAGGGACAGCGCGGGGCCGAGTCTCCCGTTGCGGGGCAGCCGTCGTACGGCGTCGAGACAAAGGAGAGGAATCCGAGGTCGGCGGCCGAGACCGACTCGGGAAGGTCGGCGATGATTCGAACCGAGCTCCTGCAGGAGGGAAAGAAGAAGAAACCGGTCAGCAGGAGTCCCGGGCTCTGGCCCTTAGGAACCCCCTCCGACGGTCAAGTTAGCTTCTGAAGATGATTCGATTCAGAAGGCAAGAAGTAGCTCTAATGCTATTTGGACCGTAGTCCTTAAGGGTCTCGGAGGCAAAGAGTTGCATACCTTTGGCAATAAATAGCGGAGTATTTATAGCAGAGGATAGAGGTCGGTTAACGGTGGTAGCCGATATAGGACTATGTTTGGGCTTACTGGTAAACCGCCATAGTGTCTGATCCGCCACTGGAGTGGGCCGGACTCGGCTATCGGGCCGAAGGGGGTTGGGCCGCTGAGGGGCCGAAGCCTGCTGGGCCTTAGGCTGCCGTGCTGTTCCCGGGCCGAAGGCTGGTGGGCCGCTGACGGGCTGAAGCCTGTTGGGCTGGGAGCGACGGTGCCGCTTACTGGGCCGAGGGCTGCTGGACCGCCGATGGGCCGGAGGCTCCCGGAGGGCCTGATACTGCTGCTGTTGGACTGAACGGGGTTTAGGCCTGCTCTAATAGGCCGAATCGGATTCTGCCTCATCAGATAATATTCAGATAACTAATTATTTTAAATTCAACTTATAACCACACAATTTATAACATTTGATCTTGAAAAGTATAATTTGCAAGCACCATAGATGCATTTGATTAATAAAAGATCAAGTTATAAATATTTGAATAAATTTTAAATCACTCAAAAATGGGAGAAGCGATTTATCTAAAAAATAAAAATTAGTAAAAATGAATAATGTCACGATAAATTTCATCATTATCCCTTAACATATCAATTAAGCATATGCTTTAAATATGAAATTATTTGTTTCAAGAATTACAAATTATGAAAATAAAAAAAGGTTCATAATTGTGAACTGATATCAAAAGATAGTCAGTTGGATAATAATTAAAGTACATGTCTGTTTTTTTTATTTCTACTTTGACGATTAATTGGATGATTAGACAGGTATTTGGATGTGTCTGTTTAAATACTGTATTCAAATAAACATCTATCTAATCAATTGCATATTCAAAATAGGATCTGGATATTGCATAGGTCTATTGACATCCCTACTTGGAAGAAAATGATGAAAGGAAAAAAAAAAAAAACAAAGCATACGTCAAAACTAGGAAAGGAGAGGAGTGAGAGTCTTGGGACAGTCAAAGACTAAGCTTTACTATTTTTTTAGTATATTCAGACATATTAAATAAGAATTTTGGCAGATAACCTCTTAAGAATTTTGAATCCCATGTATTATACGTACATATGAAATACTCCTAAATTTTTTCTTATTCTAAAAAACTCTGTATTTAATAGTGATATGCGTGATGGTGAGCATATGAGGTTTTTATGTATACCCTGGTTATATAGAGATTTCTTACAAATACATCTTTTACATAAGATTTTTACATATATGAGATTCTTTAGAAAGTTATTTATTAAGAACCTAGTTTGCTATGACAAATATATGTAAAACTGTCTAAATTGATAGAGTATAACCAAACACCCATTGGTAGTGGCGATATCAAAAATGATGTTGATAGATATCCAATATAACAATCAAACACCACATTAGATATTAACTTTTATATTTAAATAATATTTTAAGGTTTTGGATTTTTATAGTGTCGTGCTTGTAGATGACGTGGCACGTGGTAACATGACATCATTTTTTCAACCTTCAATCTAGATTTTCCCATCGCCTAAACTTGTTTAGATAGTAAAAGAATTAGTAAATTCTCCGAATAACGATATTGTAACATGTTTCCATAAGTCGTTGGTTGGATTTTGCACCATCCTTGACCGTTCAGTCGTGCTTATCACATGTACCTAGCATGCGTTTCATCGTTTCTCTTGCCAACGTAGATTACTGAAATTTATATTTTTTTTTAAAAAAGGAAATTTATATTTTTCATAGCATCTTATATCAAACAACTTCTAAAATTAAAGACAATAAAGGGAAATAAATGAGCCATGATAGCATTGTTGGTTTTGTTTTAGGAATTCAAACATCTGGAATTTGCATTTAGAACTGTAGTGAGAATCTAAAACTTAGAATGACCTTAATTATATGTTTAGATTGTGTGCCTTGTCATTTAGAACATTTAGAACTTTTACACACGTGCGCATTCACTTCTCAAAACCCACTCCACAATGTAACTCATGTTTCTCTCTCTCTACCTTCATAAGTATCCACATATTTTTAAATATTTTAAGTTTGCCTTCCAAATTTCTCTAACTTTTATTCTTTATCTTGTCACATGGCAGCCAATAAAAAGAAATTTTCTTAACTTATTAATATAAATAGATTCACTTAACTTTTTTTTTTTTTTATAAAGGCTGACCTATTGGTTGGGTGTTTTCCATTTAGAGTGACGTAAGTGCTGAAAATTAAAATCAAAGATTATAAATTCATCAATTTTAAATCGAAGATTTTATTTTTATGATTTTAAAATCGATGCTTTGTGTCAAACTACACAACTTGTTAGATGAGAGGAGGCTTAAAGCAAGCGTGCAACTGAAAGTTTTAAAAAAGGGTACATCCGGCTATAAGCTTAAGTTTGCATCTTACATTGTAGCTTTTTTTTTGAGGGGACAATAAAAGATCTATTCATTAAACACTAGATAGAGTGCAACCAACATAGCCAACAACAAGAAGGTACACGACAACAAAAGAGTGATGCACATGAAAGGAGGATTGTCCCAGTGGATAAAAGGCTCCTTACTGGACCAACCGAAATAAACATGATACGTCAGTGGAAACTGGTACCGGAGAAGCATACACATACACCAATCGGGCGGCCAGACGTCAGGGAGTCGAAGGGTGAGGCTCTTAAGGGGAGGAGGGAGACCTCCTCGGCAGCAACAACTAAGAAGCCAAGACAAAGCTGCACCACCAAGCAACATATGGTGGGAGGGCTCAGAGACGTATACCAATAGCGGGTATATGGATGACGCTTGGTTCCTCGAGCACCTCCATGAGGATTTTTCCAGACTTGAATGCACGCCAGTCGGAACTCCATTGGGAACGATAGGAAGCAATGCTCGTAGTGGAGATGTAGTGAGTCACACAGCGGCAGTAGAAGGTAAGAACAAGATAGGAACAAGGAAAATAGGGAGGGATCTACAAAATGCAAGAGAGATCAATAGAACAAAAGGAAGCCATAGTCAAGAGATTGAAAACCTCACAAGAGTATGAGCAAACCCCACAAAACAAAAAAGCGGTCAAAGGGGGTGGAGGGGAAAGGATAGTGAAGGGTGGAAGGGAACAAAGGTGGCGACAGGGACAGAGGGGTAGCGCGTGGAGGGAGGGAGGAAGTCCAAGTAGGGAGCAAGATCCAAACACTACAAAATCTCAAAGGGCATCGAGTGATGGAAGATGATGTCGAAAGGGGTGAGGTGGAGGAGAAGGCAGGGAAGGCGATTGTGAAGGTGGGGAGAGCAAGCGGAGGAGAAGGTAGAGGTGGTGGAGATAAGATGAGGGTGGTAACGAAGGAGAAGGAGATGGTGAAGGGCGAACAACAAATGTCGGCGACGGATAGAACAGAACCGAGAGAAAAATGAAAGAAGGGGAAATAGAGAGGAGATGAGAAGAAGAGGGGGATCGTACCTAGAGGGGAGGGGGAGCTCCCCGATGAATACTCCCCCCACCTGAAGTGACAGCCACATTAGGAGGCACCTGATCTGCCGGAGAAGGCAATGATTCTATCGAAAGACGGTGAGGGTTGCAGGGGGCTTTGCCAACTTGGCATGTCTTCACCCCATTCACATCTCACATTCTAGTTTGGCCTTTAACGTGTAAGATAAAAAATATTGGCATCCTAAAGTGGAAAATTCAAAATCTCTGGAGGCAACGAAACGGCAGATTGCTCTGCAGCTTATGATTTCTCGGGCAAATTTGGCCAAGCTTCTATTTGAAGGCCACTTTTGGCTTCGAGTTCTCACATAAAGGACGTGTTTGGCAAAATTTCCCCTTAAAAGCCACTTATGACTTCCACTTATCACATATAATAAGTTGAATGAGTTGAGAAGGAGAGAGGTTATAACTTTTTTTTTGTTTATTACAAAAATCAACTCTTTCATAATAACTTCCAAAATCCAATTAATTTTACAAAAATAACTAAATGAGAGTGCAAATTAAGGTACTTCCAATTAGAAGTTACGTCAAACACGATGAAAATAACTTGAGAGAGAGAGATTATAATTAATTTAGTTTGTTATACAAGTCAACTCTTTCTTAACTACCTCATTTTTTCTTCAATCTTAGAAACTTCATCTTATAGCTTTTAGTTGGAAGTCAAACCACAAGCAAAATACTACATAAATGACTTTTAAGATCTAAGTGCTTCCACAAAAAATAACTGAATTGAAGAGCAAAAGTACTTCTAAATAGAAGCTGTGCTGGCCAGATCTCCAACTTCTGAGTACACTATTTCCCGTTTGGCATCCTCATATCCTCTAAAGATCTTATTAATCATTGTGTCAGTGTGATAGCAGAACAGGCATAAATCCTTCCAACAGAGAGCTTATCAGATAAAGAAATATGAGAAAAAAAGCTGAAAAAATAATGCATTTTGTTTGCAGGCAGTGCTTCAAGATTTTATAATTTTAAAGACTAAGAATTAATGCATTAACATCTTAAGGCTACAAAGCAAATGTGAGGAGAAATTCCAATAACTTGCTCTAAGGAGGTAACACAGCATTGAAAGAATAATGAAACGGGGATGAAATAGCTTCCAGCTGCATATCATGTAACCTATTCCAAGCCCCTTTCCAAATGCCCCGACGTAAAAAATTACAAATTCCAACTATACCTCGTCCAGATTTTTCCTGTGTATGAGGGATGAAAACAAAACCACCCTTCCAAAACTTGACAATAAAAAGTAAATGGCAAATGCTATGCTTCAAAATGGAAAAGATATTACACCCACAACAAAGAAGAGTCTTTAGACTCGAGCTGCTGGAGCAGGAGCAATTGCAGGAGCTGGAGCAGGAGTAACTCCACCAGTGGTTGGCCTGAAACCAAGAGTTCGCAAAAATTAGGCTATACAAGGCAAAAATATAAGGCACCAGCTATTTTTTTTCCTAGTTTCTCCCCTAGAAAACAAAAAATGCAGCTCATGTCTAAGTTCCTAACACGAGGAAGAGTCATAAATATGACAAACTTACAGGCCGACGAAGAGTTTGAAGGAATCATAGATCCCCCACTGAGCACCAGTAAGGGTGCCAATCATCAGAATACGCAGAGGAAGCCCCCGAGTAAACAGACCCCACAACCCGAGCTTCTTCACAGCCTGAATAGAAATGATTTTTTTTTTTTTTTGGAGTATCATAAACCAGAGGAAAATGGAAGGTAAGGCATTGGCTGGAGGAGATCAACTATACTTACATCACCGACGGTCGCGCCCTTAGCATTATTGAGGAACGAAACCAGGTTGTCAGCTGGATGGGAAACAACGGCACAGAAGACTCCGGCAATATAACCACCTGCAAAGCTAACACCAAGCTGGAGTGTGTTGCTGCATTGGTCCTTAGGTGTGGGGATGGCATGCCTATATATCTGCTCCACAGTGTTTTCAAAAGTTGCAAACTTCACCATCGTATCTGAAGCCAAAATTTGTTTGTTTGAGAAGAGCACAATATGATAAAAACAAAAGAGACTCTCACTAAGCAAGCATATCAAAAGATCAGTAGGAGCAATTCGAAAAGATATATCCCGAAACTTAGTAATATACGCAAGTGCCACTTTTATGCTGGACAAATTCCAGTGAAGATAAGCAAAGAGAACATCTGAAATCCTACCCACCAAAAATGGGGAGTGGTTTTCTTTTTTCTTTTTTTTTTCCCTTTTTTTTTGTGGTGGCTGCAGGTGGGTGTGGAGGTGTTTGGCGCAACTTCTATTTGGAAGCACTTTTGCATTTCCGTTTAGTTATTTTTTATAGAAACCATTAAATCTTAGAAGTCATTTATGTGGTATTTTACTTGTGTTTTGGCTTCCAACCAAAAGTTACAAGAGAGGAACTTCTAAGATTGGAGAAAAAGTGAGATTGTTATGAAAGAGTTGACTTTTATAACAAATCAAAATTAATTATAACCTCTTTCCCTCAACTCATTCTATGTAAGAAATGGAAGCTAAAAGTAACTTTCAAGTAAAAGTTTTGCCAAACATGTCCTTAACAATGTTCTCAAATAGTTTATACGCTCCTTATATGGATATCATAACATTAATAATGGATGTTAACATTTTGCATAATCTACACGATCTTGTGCAGGTCAGGTGAAATCATTTAGCCGTGCATAATGTACGTCATTTGCTTTTGAGTTGAGAATTCTCTGGGTTAACAGTAAAGACCGTCTACCAGCCTTACCCAATCAAATGGGTTCAGCTCTTGGATCCACACAGATTACGATAATGAAGGGGGGAAACAATTAATGAAATATCCGAGATGAAATATGAAAAAAAAAACATTATGTATTCTTTGTTGATCAGAAGGATGCTGAAATGGAAAAAAACAAAGTAAGACGTGGACAACTAAGAGTTGATAGAAATCAGACAAAACAGAGTATTGGCCACAAGCAACTATGTTAACTCACAAAGACCAGGAGTAGAATAATATTTTCGAGCCAAATGTCTAACAAATTGACAATCTAGTTATAATTCAGTAGCTCCAAGGCCAATTCACTTGCATTGAAATTTCGCCAACAACTAATACAAAGATAACAGCATTATTACTAGCAATAAGAAAAAAAAAAGGGGGGAAGTAATTGGCAACCCAAACAAGGAAAGGAATGCCTTACATGGAATCTGACGTCCCCAGAGTGGAACAATCCCTTTGTACAACCTGCAAAACCATGAGAAATTGTTCAACAAATGAACCATAGTGCATTCGGCCATTCTGCTTTATCAGCACATAGCAAAAGAACACACCCTGACACGCCTTCAGATCTGACGAACTTGGGGAGCCCATCCGACAACCCTCTGGCAAAGCCGGGTTGCGTCTGCACTCGCACCTTCACAGCCTCCATTGGGCAAAGGGCAACAACAGCAATAATCTCAGCAGAGGCAGACCCAGCTAGGTAGATGAGAGTCTTATATTTTGCTGCATACTCAGGTCCAGCTATGTCGGAGTAATATTTCTTGAAGAACTCATAGAATCCATACTTGCAGGCTCCCTGGGCGCTGTATCCGAGCAGGGTCGGCACCCAGCCCCTGAAGAAGCCTCTGAGACCTTCCTCCTTCATCAGGACACCAAATCCAGATGTGATGCTCTTGTATTTTGCAGGGTCAATCTGAGATAGCAGAAATTATCGGGGTCAGCAGTACTTTCCATTAAAAGAGGTCATTTTGTTTGATTAAAACAACAGAAAAAAAAATCATTTTATGGCACTCTAAACATGGGAAAAACATCAATGTACAGTTATTTACGATTTTTTACAACATTTTACAGCACATCAAATGATCCCTAGGTTACCAGAGAGTAATAGCACAGATTGAATTGACAACAACATGAGGATCCCAGTACACAGATCTAATATCTCAAAACAAATCCACAGAAATGTTATATTAAGAATACTGAAATCTATTACATGACGAAGACATCTAGCTAACGACCAACACAGAAATTTAGGAGAATGAGGAGAAAAAGAAGAGTCACTCTTAATTCCCCAGCTTTCTCGCCAGCCATCAGAAGAAAAAACTCCGAACCAACGTACACAAAGAAGAAAGAACCCCCCACAACGCGCAGCAACCCACCTGCATGTTGCACTTGAGGACATCCAGGGGCGTGACGGCCGTGTGGGTGGGGCCGCAGCTGGCGATCCCCCCGATGGCGCCGGCCGCGTAGAACTGCGGCGAGAAGAGCTGGATCTTCTCCTTGGGCGCCGGCACGAGGAACGGCTTCGCCAGCCCGCCATCGGACGGAAATGGCGAAGGCGACGGCGGCAGTGGGCTCCGCACCGCGCCACTCCCGCCCAGCAAGGCCTTCTCGAGGCCGAGCGGCCCGGCTCTGGCCGCCGCGGAGGACGGCGCGTAGAGGAAGTCGGGGACGAGGGATTGGCGGGTGGAGCGTTCGAGGAAGACCATCTCTCCCGGATCGAGCTTGTTCTCGGGTTAGGGTTAGGTTTTCAGGGGGGAGATGGGTGGGGGGAAGAAGAAGCAGGGGAGGTGGCTTCAGTGGCGGAGGAGGGCGAGGCGAATGCTGCTTCGGGTCTCAGAAGCCAACGGTTGGCGGTTACGCGGGTGTTTCGGAGGGGCTCAGGAATATTTATATGGCGGGGTAGTGAGAAAGCAAATGTCCCCGGTTTTTGGAAAATTTACGAAAACTGCCCAACGTCGGGTTTGAGAGGGAAGTAGGAAGGTTTGTCTTGGGTGGTTTTTAAGTAATTATGGGGAATATGAGAGGGTAAGAATGGAAACTTGGCAGCGGGAATGGGATATTCCAATTTTTGGAATACTGGACTAGCAGGTCCACTCTTCTAGACGCGCCAACCTGGTCGCCATGAAATGGGGGAAGGAGAAAGGGGGGTCTTCACACGGGGGAGGTGTTCAAATTCTTCTCTCTAACTTGAGGTTTGAGAAGCCTCCACGAAAATGGCATGCTTTATTTGTAAGTGAGATCATGGGAGAATGACATAAATGAGCCAATGGCTTAACGATACTACGAATCTTCGTGGATTCAGTCCTTATTCTTTGTACGAGAGTGTGAGAATTAACTCATCATTTCAAAGGAACATGTATTTGTGTATTTCTTACGAAAGGTGGGACCTATGACAAGAATAGATTGGAATTGCCATTCCCAATATCGATGTGGAATAGTTGATTGTGAGGATATTTCTTCAATTAGAGAAAAAATATGTCATTTTTGGGATTCAAGTTCTTTCAAGACCAACTGTGTTATTGGCGAGATAAAACATCATCGTATTGAGTTGTAACTATTGGTAGCTTGCCACCTTTGACCTTTCATTTATGAGATTTCTTTCTCACTGATGGTCCAAATCCGAATTTTTTTAAAATCCTGTCTTCCAATCTTGATCAGACAATAGGTTGGGGAGACCTGATCAAATGAGCTCTGACCGCTCAAAGATCATAATAAGATGTTGTTTTACTGTCCTATATTTCTCAAAAGGCAATAACCAATGGGATGTTCATGTCCGTTCAACTTAAAAGAGTGTTCTTTTTCTCAATGAGTTTTACTTCCTGCATCGCAGTAAGTTGAAGTGTAATGGGCCGTCTAGTCTTGTTTCGTTACGTGAAACCCGCACATGGTCATGTCTTTCGTTTAAATAAATTCTGATGTCAGCTGAAAAAAAAAAAAAAAACAAATTTTACCTAAAAGTTGTGCTGTTCTAGTGCATCATAGAACTCTTGAACGCATCAGGATGCGCTCCAGAATAGTTACGCACGTATAACTATGATGGTGCCTAAGATGCAAAGAGGTCAGATTGGTGAGGATCTAAAATGGATCCGTAACCTTATTTGCTGTGCTCTCAATTTAAAAGGTATATCCATTTAATTGACCTATAAATTAACAATTAATTAAATAATTAAATTCTCAGTTTACCATATGCATTTACTCTAGAAAAATTGTCTCCATTACCCCAGTCGTGCCGTATATTAATTTAAAATAAACCTGCCGGTTAACAGGCTATAAATTAACTATTGGTCAAATGATTGAGTCATTGGTAGGTCCCGTTTGCGATTTTCTAAACTCTGGTGGTCAGCAACAAAGGAAAAGCACGGGCGCTGACGTTTCCCTATCTTGACCATCCTTTCTACCGAGAAAAATAGAAGGTTAGAAGCAGCTCCTTCCAGGTGTAAGGCACAGAGGAGGGGGGTCAAAGCCACTTGGCTTGAACAAGTTGGTCAAACCCCTCAATTGTTTGTAAGAAATGTTGACTTTCGTCACGTGGCAGAAGAAACATGGTTGTTGGTTCAGTCATAAGCAAACACGTGTAGAGTAGTATCTTTTCAAGTTTTCATCTGTGTAGTGTATACTTCCATATGCTCATGAATTGATTTTGGTTTTTCTGAAAATAATGCTTAGTTTCTGCCAAACATCCTCTGAAATGGAATACCACCTCCATATTTCGAGTCCCTGGCGCCCAATGATTCCATCACCCAGCCAAATAAGCCTAGAGCCCCCCAAGGCATCCAAAAACATACTGACATAGAATGATATTTACTACATCGCATGAAGTGCAATCTAGTTTTTTTTTTTCTTTTTAATTTTCCTTTATGGTGAGTCCCATCATATATATCGACATGACCTTTTAATTCGATCTCCGATAGGATGACCCAAAAAATTCTAAAAGAAAAAAACCCGAGTCCAGTGAACAATATTCATGTCGGGTGTGTGGGGCCCAGTATAAAAAATTTTCAAAAGTAAAAAAACAAACTTATTATTGTAGCTATCCAATCTAAACAGATTAGATGGCTCCCCACTTACAATGCAGCCTACATCGCACTGCAAGTGGTGCAACAAGCATAACTCTTGAGATAAATATCTCTATTCTTGCCCCTACAATATGGCGGAATCTGATTACTTGAACACTTCCTCTGGATCTTTTGCCTAGGTTTTAAATTTCATTGTATATATATATATATATAAGGGTGTCAATCGGACGGGCCGGTCGGTGGTCTAGTTCAACTCAGTCCATATTAAAGAAAATTAGATTAGATTAAATTTGGGTTGACATTAATTAAATTTGTGTTACTGAAAATAGGATGACCTAATTTAATCTATTGACTTTCATAATAATTTATACAAAAAGTAAAATACTTCTAACAAATCATTTATAAATAAGGCCAGCCTAAGCCAACTCAACCTAATCCACTCACTATTGAATTGTAGTTGAATTGAGTTGAATTTAAGTTAAATTTGAGCTAAATCTGAGTTGGGCTAAAATTGGACTCGACTATTTTGAATTTGGATTAGATCTAAATTATCACATAACTCAACCAGTCCGCCCAATTTACATCCCTATATATATACGTGCATTCATGAGGATTTGGAGGGTGCATTCAAACCAATGGAGTTTTAGGCTCCAAACATCCAGGAGTAAGATCCAAGTGATCTGATTCCACAATCTGGAGTTTGGTTGATGATGATACATTGACGGCATGTGGGGAAAATTAGAAGTTGATAAGATTCCTGAGCAAGCGCTAATATAGGGTGTTTGGGAAATAGTCCTCCTTGCTCCCTTCCCATCTTCGACGTCTGATTGGTAGACTAGAGGAGTACAATTTTGCCAAACAAAAATTAAGAAAGGAGGAGAGTAATAGAGTTATAGCAGTCTTGAGTCCACCTGCCTGCCTAGCCTCTGTAGATCAAGTTATGGCATTGGCTGAAGTTGGCTTTGCAGCCAGGGATGAAGCAAGAGATGACATCGCCATCCACAATCTTGTCCACCATGACGGCAAGAGGGCAAAGGCACCCAAGTCTAGAAGATGGGTGCAATTGGACGGGTCAGTCGGTGGCCTAACTTAAATTCAACACATATTAAAGGAAATTAGATTGGCCCAAAGTTATATAAATTGGGTTGAGTTAAATTTAAGTTGATATCAATTAAATCTGGACTGGATTAGGTTAAAAATAGACTGTCCCAATTTAATCTATTAACTTTTACAATAATTCATACAAAAAGTAAAATACTTCTAACAAATTATTTATAAACAGGACCAGTCCAACTCAACCCAACCTAACTTATTTACTATTGAATTAGAACTGAATTTAGGTTGAGCTAAAATTGAGCTAGGTTATTTTAAATTTGAATTAGACCTAAATTATCATATAATCCAATCCAATCCACCCAATTTACATCCCTAAGTGCAGTCCAGTATGTCAGATGGCGACGAGGTGATTGCCTGGACGACATGAGAAATTAGAACATCAGTTTGCCTAAAGTTGAATATTTTTTAAATACAAGTAGTCTCAAAAGTTATATATACTCTCAAGCACCGTTTAGAATCTTCTTATAGTGTTCAAATTGACAAGTGTCGACTGCATCATTTTCAATTAGTACCATAAATAATGCTACAATGTCCAAGGATTCATGGGAATCTATAAATGTAGTAAGGATGTCAACGGAGCCTAAGGTCTTTATTATGATAAGTAATTGGGAGCTCTCATGGTCGAGGTATCGTCCATTTTAGTCCAAAGATCTCATAACTTTGGACTTTTGTTGGAAAAGAAAAACACTTATCGCCTTCTTATCGACTGTTATAGGGTTCTAAAACTGTATTTATGATTCAATACAGCCTTTGAGAAGGCAAGTGTGTATGCATTAATTAAATCCGATGTGGACACTAATATTGCAAGAAGGAACTGCAACTCGTTGGCATCAAGATATTATATAGTTTAGTTCAATGGTCTCACGGCTTTGTCCAGCTCCAAGATACTGTGAGTTTTCGCTGCCAAATTATTGTCTACTTTTGACTCGAAATTCTTGCGAGTTTGTTCCTTTTTAAAGAAAAGTATGGGAGAAGGATGGAATTGTATAAGAATATGATTACTTTCTTAATAACTAATGTGAGGTGACGAGGGAGAGTCCAATTCGGCCCAGTATTAGGGAGCCGGCCCAATGAAAGTGAGAGAGCCGAATTTCATTCGGTCCATCAAATAAATCGAATAGAAACGGCCCAAGAGTCTTATTGAAATAGTACGGTTTCGACTCAAGCGGTGGGCTCTGTTAACAACCATACTCGGCCCAGTCATAGCAAATAATAGGCCGAAGTGGATCTGGCCCACTCCGGTTAGCTTCTGCCCAGCCATCGGCCTATTAACGAGGTATTTCGGCAATTTCCTCTCAAACCTCAAAATAGTCCTATATCAACTGCAACAAGAAGAGAATCTCCATCCTCCGTTATAAAAAGAAGGTTATTCATTGCAGAAATGGTACTCAAAACTTCTTCTTTCCTCACTTCTGAATTGAATCTTTTTCAGAAGCTAATTTAACTATCGGAGGGGATTCTCCCGGACCGAAACCCAGGATCTTCGCTGACTGGTTCTTCCTCTCGCAGGAGTCTCGGCTCGAATCTTCGCCGGTCTCTTCGTCCGGATCTACTTCGGCAACTGGTCTTTTCGGATCACATCCGGATTCCGTCCTCGGAATCCATTAGTGATAGTTTCGACTACGTCATGAGGTTATAGTGTACTGAATATTTTTGCCGCAAGAAAGGCCATGTTTAAATTCTTGCATATTCAAAATCGAAAAAGAAAACAAGAGTGCATGGGAAATGGTAGCAGAGGAGCAGAGGAGAGGTTGAACGGAGCAAGGTTTTTTTTTTTTTTTATACTATAATCCGAAGGGAGAGATTTCTCCCTTACCTAGATTACCGGTTGAAAAAGATAATTAGGAATGTAAAAGGACACATATCGCGTCGAATAGTGGCTTTATTCTAATATATATCCTTTAAGTAATGTGTGTATTTTTATTTTTATCCTTCAATATTCGTATCTTTTAAAATTATCAAAAATTAAAAATGGATACATAAAAGTTAAATTATCGTACAATACTATGTGTCAATATAAACTTAATATTCTGTCATTTTTACAGAGAAACGAAGAAATCCTATGTTCAAAATATGCATATGTATAAGTTATTTCTGATTAATTATTGTAAGTTTAATTATAAATCACGTGACATATGTTAGAACAAACCATGTAAACTGGTGAATGAAAGAGAGAAGGAGTTAAAAGTATGGCGCAGACAATAAGATACGTAATTGTCTAGGTGCATAATTTGAAATTTCATTTAAAAATGAGAGTTTTAAATAAGATAGGTCAATAGGTAAGTTAAGCGAAAGAAAACGGATATACTGAGAGAATCGGATTCCTAAAAGGTGTATACTTATCCTTTAACCCGTATACCTGTTTTGTATTTAAGTATGTGTATGTGTATATACCCTTGCCTTTGTTCGGCAATTTCTTTTTGACCATGTTTTTTTTTGTTTTTTTGTTTTTCTTAGCATGATGCGGCAATGTGAAAAGCTTTCCTGCACATCCCCATACTAAAGACTTGCCTATTAGAGTGTGTCAGCTTATACAGGACGACTACGATATCTATCTTTATACCTCAAAAATGGAAAGAAAAAGACTACAATATATCTTCGAACATAGCAAACACAAAAAGTTACCTAAAAAGAACTTAAAATAATCTTCCATATGACTTTCAAAATTTAAGAACTAAAATATTTTAAAACAGTAAAATCCAACAATTTTTACAAGATTTTTTTTAGTGCGGCCCTGTATATGTGACTTAGAAAGAAGCTATTAAGTTAGTCTCCTTCTATTGATGGGGCAGATGGAAGCACATCAACGTTTAATATTTTGCTAGGGTGCTAATAGTCCTATTAAAGTTCTAGCGCATGATTTGAAGATACTTTTAAATTTATACACGATAAAATAGGAAGAAATTGAAAGAAAGATGAAGAATGTTTAAAAAGTATCTTCAACTCATGTGATAAGATATTGTAAGACTTTTATTAAAGAGTAATACTTGATGCATTTACGTGGCCTACACTGTCTCTCTTAATGCAGTAAATATAACTCTTTATTAAAAGTGAGGGGAAGATCTTATTTCATCTGGGCTAGGGGGAGAATAAAGTCATCCAAACTATTGGTGCTTCCGAGTTCCAAGGTAGGAGTGTTTGATCACACGATAATCAAAATGAGATTCCCTCAATGTACATGAAGATTGAGTTGGGGATGCAAATGGATCAAAGTGGATATGGATAATGCGGTTTGGTTCAAAAATGCTATCTATTAATTGTTCTATAAATTAATAATTGGTCGCATAATTAGATCTTGGCTTATCACATGCATTTCAGTCAGAAAAAACTCATCCCCTGTACATATTGATTTTACAAGACTATCCATTAATTGACCTATAAGTTAATGACCCACTGAATAATTGGGTGAGGGGGGGAGAGAGGCAGGCCACTGCCTCCTTTAGCGCCTTCCGATCGAATGGCGATGCAGTGCGTTTTATTTTTTAAATTTTTTTGTTCGATTTTTTTTTACTTTTTAAAACGTTCAATCAAAAATCAGAAAATACATCCGAAAAAATCGAGATGGATATCAAGAGTATTTTTTTAAGAAAAATATACAGTCGAGTCGAAATCGACCTGAACTTTTCGGATGTACCTTCAAATTTTTAATGAGATGTCTCAAAAAAATAAAATAAAAAAAACAAAAAAAAAACGCTGCAATACCGTCCGATCAGGCGGCACTGAAGGTGGCAGGTCACGTTTCCCCTCAATGCAGTAAGCTTTATTTGTGATAATTAGGACCGTCCGATGGGAAGGGCAACATAGACAACTGGGATTCAAGTGGATTGGCTTTCCAGTTCAGTTGGCTTGGCTCCCATCTTACCCGCGCCACCCATATCAGCTCCTGCTCGGCAGCCTATCTGCGCCCGCAGCGCCCCCCCGGAGAGCCACCACACCACCAGCTCCTCCGCAATGGCTTCCGTCTCCGCCACCTTCGCCGGCCTCCGCTCTCCCACGGCTATGCCTGCCACTTGGACCAGCCAGGTCTCTCTCTCTCTCTCTCTCTGTTCTGTGCTAACTCATCTTTTTCTTTCATTTCTAAGCGTTCTTTGGACTCCTCTGTTTTCTCAAGATTTACAGAGCAGGACATTTGACGCCATCTTACTATTTTACTATGATATCTAGAAGGAGAGGACTGTTTTGACCTGGTAGTTTCATTGGTTTTCCTCCCTCTTATAGTCTAGTGTGAGATGTGTTTGTTGGGGATTTTCGGAATACCTGGAGCGGAAGCCATCCCTAACGCAGAGGAAGACGATGCCGGAGTCGATCCCCACGCGCAGCGGACCTCGAACAAGAACGCACGAACTCCGGACAGGAAGACGGTGTAAACCCACGCACTGTCTCCACTGGTTTCCTCTCTCTATTCGTCTTAATGCGTATGACCTAATGGGGAGTCACAGGCTTCTTTTATAGAGAGGAGGGACCAGTCCCGTTCTTACTTCTAACAGGATCCTACCCATTACAGGATCCTTATTGGGCGCCTAATGGGTTAAGCCCAATCATATTCCATTAATTGGATGCCTAATGGTGTGCAAGTGTGCAGCCCAGTAAACACAAGTGGACCACTAATTGGATTAAAACCCAACAGTGTTTGCTTGCCTTTACACTTTTGGGTCCTTTGGTTCGATGAAAGGTAGCGTAGAGTGCTGTAAAATATTACATTCTGTCTCATAAAAATATGATATTTTACAGCATTTTACGTCAAACCAAATAATGTGTTTTCCCTTTACGTCTTCGATGGCCAAGATTAAATCTTTCGTTTTGTTTTTCCTATATAAAGATTTTGTTTTCCTGCGGCCCCTCGCACAACAAATGCATCCCAAGTGTATTGGTGCTGGAATAACCATTGATCTTATAACGTTTCATTAAGAATTAGATACCCAGGATTCCAGCATTTTGCAATGTTCATCCTGCAACTTGTATCAAACCATCCATGGATCATTATGTACTATAACTTGTATCGTTCTTACGTCCCTGAAGTCTTTATATAACTGTAGTTCATATTATTGGGACTATGAATAGATTTGATTTAAAACATATGGAACACTTATGGGTGCGTATACAGGCAACTGGAAAGGTTTCTACTGTGAAGCTGCTCTCTTTTGGTGCATCCAGGGGCACCTTCCCCTCCTTGAGGTCTTCGCGCCTTCGCATCTGCTGTGCGGTATCGGCTTCTTGCCCTGAACTCTCTGCATTCACCTCTCAGCATCTAAACAAGTTAACAACAGAAGGGAACACCCAAAGAACTGATCATATTTCAACTGCTTCGTGTGATCAAATTGTACAGGCCAAAGCCGAAACGGTCGACAAAGTCTGCGAGATCGTGAGGAAGCAGCTAGCATTGCCTTCCGAGACCACCCTCACCGCCAAATCCACGTTCTCCGAGCTCGGCGCCGATTCTCTCGACACGGTATATATCCCCTGGAATTCTCACAAACACTTCCTAGGATCCATGTATGTGCACTACAGCACTTCTGGCTGTCAACTGTTTCCCTTGGGGATCTATGTTGTGCTCTAAGAGGCATTTTATCAAATAGGTTGCATACATTGTTGGTGGATGTATTGCTTTGTTCATGAACCAAGCTTGGATTGCAGGTGGAGATAGTTATGGGTCTAGAAGAGGAGTTTGGGATCACTGTGGAAGAAGATGGCTCTCAGAACATTGCCACTGTCCAGGATGCAGCAGACCTGATAGAGGCTCTGGTCCAGAAGAAGGCTGAGGCAGCTTAGAGATTGGTAGATGAAGGCAAAGAGGAGAAAGGAAGTTTTGAAGCAGCCCTAGCTAGGAGGAACATTGATGTGGGTGAAGCCATGTTGTTTTAGAGTGTTTTTTTGGAGTTTGTGTAGTCATCCCTCTGAATAAAAAATATGCACATTTTGGTTTGAACTTTGAAGTACTTTAACTGAGCATTTGTTTGTTCTCTGCTAATTTGTACAAGTAAACCAACATATTGCATGGAATACAGAAGTTTAGAGGGGAACTATTAGCATTCCTAACTACGAAAGTTTACAAGGGAATACTAAGCTTCGTTCTTGGTGTACTCAATTTTTGGGAGAAGCCAAAAATATAAGAGCTCGAATACAGTAAAAAAAAGGTCAAATCAAGATTTTGGATACTCTCAAAAATTATTTTTATCCTCCACTCTTCCTTCAGTTTTTTTTTGAAAAAGTCCAAAAAATATATATGTGTAGAAATCTTTCCGCTCGCAACTTAGGACATTAATAATGTAAGTTCATAGTGTAAATAAATAAAGGTGGCTTAAATTAGACAGACAGTCAACTAATTTTAAGAAAGATCATGTACCTTGTGAATAAAAAGAAAAAATAAAATTTTAAAAGAGTCTAACCATACTTGAAGCATAGATAATAAAAAGTAACCGATTGATGATTGTAGCTTTCTTAAAACCGAAGAAAAAATTACGCGGTATATCTTATTTAGCAGTATAGAATAAATGGTATCTGATAATTTTGATTATTCCCCCCTAGATGCAGTTTTAATAATTATTTTTTGTCAAGAACAGAGTTCGTCAAAACAAGAATCCCCCCATGCCGCCTTTGAAAGGGATGCTTTGGCTCACATAGAACCACACTACAATTTGAACCAATTCCGAAACCTTCCTTTCCCATAAATAATGGAAATGGAAGCTTTACATTGATTAAGAGATAGTGACATTAGGATAGCTTTACATTGACTCAAGGAATAGTGATATTAGGATACTTTTATGTTGATTAAGTGACAAAATAAAATATGCAAAATACTAATATCCTCTCCACAATGTATTTTAAGATTTTATATTAGACGGTCTAATAACATTATTATAGAAAAAGATAAGTTCTTGGCAACCAGACTGCCTGTAGTTGTGTGAAATCCTCAACACATTATTTTTGTTGGTGAGAAAATTCCTGTGACTTGTTCCGTATTTTCTATATGATTGATGATAGGTCTCCATGTATTTCAATAAATGATGTTCGTTTGTTCAATTATAATATGAACATGATATTATTTTCAACAAACAGTTGCTTTATTGACGTCCAAACTTAGAGCATATGGAATTTTAAACCTAATAATGCTTCTAACCGAGGGACTACATCTTACAACTCACAATTGTCTTGACTGCCATGTGTTTATTGATTCTGAAAGCTCAATGCTCAAGGAACTAATGCATTAATTAAATAACAATCTTCAGATTGCTTATAATCTAATCAAGGAGAGTTCATTACTAACATAAAACATAGGACCAGATCTCTAGAAGATTCTCTGGAGTACAATTGCAAACATACTGTTGAATATGGTTGTATATATAGGCTTGTATTATTTTTCTCAAATCCATTTGATTATCTCTTGATAACATCACCATAGCCATCTCTTTAAGGTGAAATATGAGGAAACCACATATGAAAGATTGAATTCGACGATAAAAGAAGTTACATTTTTCATTACAAGACATTAAGCTTGAAACTATGGGAAGCTCATACTGATACAGTATTTACTGAGAAACTTATGTGCCATTTCGTCTCCTTAAATTGACGTTGTATCTCATATTCAAAAGGTATCTCAAATTTTGAAACAATTTGAAAGTTTTTTCGCATAACATTAGAAGTTTCCTTGACTTGGGGGGGGGGGGCGCACTTTCTTTAGTTCCTTGAGCACTTTTAAGATGTACTTATTAGAATAGTTTTACATCGGAAAATGGACAAAAGAAATAATGTTTAATATACATGGTGTCTAGTCCACTCAATGTTTTAAGGTTTTGAGTTAGATAGTCCAATAACTTTAATATGATCTCAGAGCTCATGGTTACAAATCAAGCCGATTCATGTGACAAAGGTTAACATCGGCTTGCACTTAAGGAGACATGTTATAATAGTCTCACATTGAAAAATAGACAAAATAATAATAATGTATAATATATATAGTGCCTACTTCACTCAATGTCTTAAGATTTTGAGTTAGATGGCCAATAACTTTAGTAGTGCTTTTTCCCTATTCCTCCTAAGCCTTCTCATCTAATCCTCCACTCCAAAAAAAAAAACACGACAACTTCCTCCTCTTTCTCATGTTAAGTACTTGTGGCATCCATAATTAGTCAGAGAAGACCACATGCCTGATGCATATGAAATTGGATTTAGTTTTACTGAGCACATGAAGCTGTACGATAATGCACCAGCACATGCCTCGTCTGATTCTCCAGCACAAGTTGCTGAGCACTTTGATACGATTCCTTTGGCACCTTCTGCATCATAACTAATTTAGGCATATACATAGGTGACAAGGAGCCGCTATACTGTATTAGCCTCAGTTTATTTGCAGAATAGGTTATTCGGAATTATTTATTCGGAATAATGTATACTAGAATAAGGAGTGCTTAATTTTGATAGTTTTATGGGACCCACTGGCGGAATAAGAAAAATAAATAAGAAAGATAAGCAATTCTTGGGTCTAAGGTCGAATTGCTTATTCTCCTTATTCTTCGAATAAGCTATTATGTACCGGTATAAATCATTCCGCTTGTCAAAGCTAAATTAAGCTTATTCTCCACTTATTCTCCCTTATTCTTCTCCTATTATCCGATCAAAGTTAGTTTATTAAGCAAAGTGAATTATATTAGCTTCATTTTGTTTGGAGAATAAGTTATTACGTGGGGCCCACAGATGGAATAACGTATGATATAATAAGGGGTGTTTCGGTTTGATAGTTTTGTGGGGCCCGCTGACGGAATAAGAAGAATAAGTAATTATTGGGTCTAGGATGGGATGGCTTATTCTCCTTATTCTCCGAATAGATTATTCTGCGGCGGTATAAATCATTCTGCTTGTCAAAACTAAATTAGGTTTATTCTCCGTTATTCTTCTCCTATTCTCCAATCAAAGTGGCGCTAGAGTTTGTACTGAACTCTGTTGCTCCAGTAAAAAGTCTAATTACAATCTGTTTTTTTTAACGATGTTCTCTTTCTTTTGATCCAGTTGCACTGGGCTCACCAATATCGAGACTTTGGCGGACGTATGTCCTAATTTATCAATTTTGCATCACAGTAGCACTTGATAGTGGTTTTCTGATGCACGATCCAATCACCAAGAAACTCATTTTCACATTGAAAAAAAATCAAAATTTTACCTGGATTTTTTTTACTTTTTAGTTCTTCTGATCTATTTGATTTAAGAAAAGCTCCTTGTAAGCTCTATATGTAGGAAAAACTTCCTGTAATCTCATTTTTCTTTGGAAAGCACCCTCAGAATTCAAAAAAAGAAAAAGAAAAACTCCTTGAATACTTGGGAGTATTGTGACGAAAAATTCTTTGAAAATAAGTTTTTTTTTTTCAAATAAAAGTGAGATTGTAGAGAGCTTTTACTAAATACAAAGGTTACAGAGAATTTTTCTTAAATTAAATAGATTAAAAGGACTAAAAACTAAAAAAACTCAATTACAAATTAAGGTGAAATGAGAAACAAATGGGTGAACCATTTCTGAATAAAACATGTCCCACTGTCCTTTGGTGCTTAACATCTTTATTCTGTTTTCATTTTGATAACTATGCTTTATTCGACATTTTTCTGTAAGTTCAAAAGGGTGGTTTAATGTCACGAGGGTCACTCTATTGCAGGGTCTAGGGAGAGTCACATTATACGCAGTCTTACTGCTCTTTTTTTTCTTTTTCTTTTTTGTTGTACAAAGAGACTATTTTTAAGGGTGATGCTATTTATACATCGATCCTTAGTGTACTGTCTTAAAGTACTCCTTCCATCAGCACCATCAATTGCATGCACTTTGATCATCATAATAAGAAGTCCATTATAATAAATTCAGTTGAATGTTTGAGAGATCAGGAGTACATTAAAGGAGTACCTCAAAAAAGTACAGAAAGCGTTTCCCATTTTTAAATTTGCATATGTGACCTCTAAACCACGATGGAGCAGTCTTATCATTGCACATTGCTCCTCCTCACGTTTTTATTCTAAACTCTGAACCATGTTTTCTTTTGTTACATGTTTTCTCTCTTCTATTACTAGTTGCCAACCATCTTTCGTTACTTGATTTAGGGATATGTGTTGTCTAATATTTTAGTTTGCGTTAGAAAACTAGCTGAGTTTGTCGAAGGCTATGCGTTTCTTTCTTCATCAGCAGCAAGTTTTGCCAATCCAAGCAGCTGCAATTTAGAACATGATTAAGTCGGGCTCTTTCTGCGTTTGTATGATGATCACCTTTTGAAACTATGCTTTCTAGTAAAAAATAATATAAATTGAAAGCAAGTAAAGAACTACCATTTGAGATTTTTGAAGGATAAAGAAGGGAATGCCTTCAGCCATCCCCAGACTTTGCAAAAAAATTTCAATTTTAAGGTTATTCATGGTTTGAATTGTTACCTTGGTGCCAGTTTTAGGAAATGAGAATCAGTAGAAGATCTGTAAGACTACAAGGCAGAGGTGCCACTCTTTCTTTGATGGGTATCTGAGCAATGTATAGGCAATCAGGTGTACACAGATTTTGTACTCAAAACTAGAGGAACATGTAGGCACTAGAATTTGCCTCTCTGTAGCAGCAATTGATCATTGTGGTGTAGTAAGTTAGCAACTCTTTTGCCCACCTGGAAATCACCCAGAAACAAAAGGCCACCAAATTGATCCATCTTGTCAACTAGTTTGTCTCTACCATCCTGGCATAGGAATAAGCCAACTGTTGTGGTGTATTACTTGGAAAGCCTTCTTGCTACTTAATTAAAAGATGGATAACCCATTTCCTCTGCTGTTTTCTTGCTCATGTGGGTCTGCTGTTAAGGCAACCAATTAACTAAGAAGACTGTTGCACAAAGAGAAGAACTGGTGGTCTATACCCAAGATAATAAATCTCAAACCATTATTTATTGCTTAGGCAATAGTACGTACAATTCATGCATGCTGCAGGAAAAAAAGAAGAAGAAGAAGAAGAAGCATTCAAGCAGGAACTGATGGGTAATATAGTTTACATGGAGGGAAGGCTTATAGAAAGAGATCAAAGCAAAGGCAGCAGCTGGCTGTGGATTCAATCCCCTTTGTCCTCCTCCTCCTTGGACTTCTTGTTCTTCTTGCTCTTCAGGAAGCAGAAGCAGGAGCAGCACGGGCACTGGAACAGGAACTTCATCTTCCCTCCCCGCCTCTCTCTCTCTCTCTCTCTCTCTCTCTCTCTCTCTCTCTCTTTCTCTGTGCTGGTGCTGCCGGAGTTGCTGCTGCCCGTGAACGTCCCAGGAACATGAATTTGTAGGGCCGAGTGCCGGGCTGTTCCTGCCTTTTCTTTCCTTTTAATCCACCCGTTTGGGATTTCGCTGGTGCTGCCACCTTTGGGAAAAGGAGATGCCCCGAGATGTACTGCTGTGGGGGAGGTTGGCCATGATTGGAGTCACGTAACCTCTGTTTCTTGTCTCAGTGGGCCTGTGGGCGCAGCTCTCTCTCTCTCTCTCTCTCTCTCTCTCGGGTTAAGATTCCCTTGGAGGAAGGCAAGTTAAGGGAAGCATACGCAGTGCCACTTCTCTCTCTCTCTCTCTCTCGGGTTAAGATTCCCTTGGAGGAAGGCAAGTTAAGGGAAGCAAACGCAGTGCCACTTTTCTTGGGCAGATGGTTTTCTATATGGATGGTTGGAACTTGGAGGCAACCTGTCTATCTAGACATATTTTAAACCTAGTGTTAGATTTCATCTTAATCATACCTTTCCTGGGCTTTAGGTTAGACTATTTCTAATGTTCAAAAAAGGTTAGACTATTTCTTTTGTTCTTTATTAACAGTTTGACAATAGGATGGAAAAGATTAGTTACTTCCTGGGTCCACAGTGGATCTATCCCGATAGGTTCCCCTGAGGCTTCTTACTCTATAGAGAGTGGAAGTGTTGCTTGTGCAGAAATTTCTCTCAAATTGCTAGATCCTTGTGGGTTTTGAACCCGAATTATTCAGGTATTCTTGAAACTTCAAATCACTGTACCACATGTTAAAAAAAATGAAATACTAGTATATCATATTTTTTACCACCACCTCTTTTGTAATCCTAATAAGATAAGTATCATATAGATGCTTTTGAGTTTTTCTTTTTCTTTTTCCTCTCAGCGGAGTGGTTTGAGGGACTAACCCCAAACCTAGCCACTAGCTAGGTATCAAAACCCGCCACAACCATCCTATTATCGGTACACCAAAGCCAACAAATAACCTCTCAAAACTCTCCCAAATATCACCCTGAGCCACCTCCGGCATTTTTGAGTTATTAGTGGCAAAAGAGAAGGTAGTAAAAAATGTGGCATACTAGCAATATTGCTCTTAATAAAATGGTGTCCAGACTCCCATAGTGATGTTGTTTCTACTCTCTCCAAGCACTCCTTTAGAATATTATTCCTTGCATTATCGCTCTCTATTGAATATTAATCTAACATAATTACGAGATAAAATGTATCAGAAGACTGTACAGTCTCTTTCTCTCTATAAAAAAGAGTAAAAAAAGTGAAAAAGTAGGTGGGACAGGTGACGGAAGGAAGTGAAGTATTACAATTCATCTCAGCTTCTCTGCACCATATGCGGTGCAGTAAATATTATTCATAGTACAAATACTATAACAAATTAGAATAGACCTTCTCTGTCCTCCCTAATTCCACCCTATTTTTAGCATAGTTAGTTAAATGTGGTACAAGTATTATATGGCAAAAATAAGTTCAAATATGATTCAATTTAAAATTTAAGTAGGATGGTTGAAAATTTGATCAAATAAGTAAAATATTTGAAAAAGATTTAGCGAGATATCTATATTTTTTTATCAAGATTTTTAAAAGTAAAAAAAAACAACTATAATGATATAATAAATAGTTCTTAATCAAATTATGAATTTCAATGAAAAAGTAAAATTTTTTATCATGTAATCGCATGTTCTATGAATTTAAGCAGTAAAAGTCATATTTTAACTCAATAATATAGTGTGTTATACGAGAAGTATTAAACATTTTTGTATTATACATGAATAGAATGGTTGATGTAAAAAAAGAGAGTATTTTTTCTTATCTTTTGGTTCAGTGCGACATATAAGAATTTTATTCGAAAATTCAAAAGTACACGAATTACACGCATATAATAGAGTATTTAACTAACTACGGTTCATAAGGTCAGAAGATCTAATTTTGAAAAAAGTGGATGGCACCATATGTATCGAGCATTGTAAATAGCACTACATACTCACTGAAACATTATACTGTTTCTAGTCCACTTCATATATAAGGTTTTTGACGATAGGACTGAAATGCCAAAGAACTTATGGCTTAGCAGCATCTAATTCACCTCCCTTTTATAAGGGAGGTCTATAGTCTAAATCTTACACCTAGTAGTTGTATAAGAGGAGAGAATTGTCTCATAAATTCATGAAGGCTTTTACCGAATTACTCCTGGCAGTGGCGAAATCCATATATAGATTATTACTCCTTGTGTTAGAATTTCAGAGTTCAAAATAATTGGCTGAAGAAGCTAAACATGTTGTCAAAGTGTGAAAAAAATCTCCGAAAAAATTGGTAAAGAGGCTCTATAAATACTTTGACTAAGAAAGATTATAGGACTAATACAAGGACACAGACTACAAGCATGTTTGGATGCAATCCATAGACGTATTTAAGTTTATGGTAAATTCACTTTTTATGGTAATGTTAATTTAGAGTTCAAAATAAGTTTAACATAAACTCACTCGAGTTTGTTACAAATTTAAAAATTCCCCATAAACTCTTTTTTCATCAACGTACCTGGAGTTGATTTACCACGGAAACTCCCAGGCTTATCACGAAGTCGATTGTATTTGCGTCAACAATCAAATATGAGTTTACAAAAAATACATTTATAATAAATGAATTTATGATGTGTATTTGTGATAATTCCAGCCATGTTCTCCTACAGTTGCATTCAAACCGGACCTATGAATATGTTTGTCATTGGAGTAATATTTGCTGCAATGTCTCCCGTTGCTACGGTGCAGGACATTACAACAGGTAAACATAAAAAAAAAAAAAGGTCAGTCTCCATATGCCCTTTGTATCCGTACAGTCGATCTCTATTTGGATGATCTTCAAAAAGTCAAAAGCTAAGCCTCAATAAACATTAAAAATATCATTAATGGGTTGATCCCAATAGCAGTTTTGATTTTTTAGAATTCTAAGAGTCATCCAATCGAAAATCACCCTGTCGCCCTATATGGACATGTAAGACATATGGGTGCCGACCTTAAAAAAAAATATTTTTTTTTATTTTCTTTATCAACTGCAATGCCCACACTGCAATAACAGGGACATGCAGCAGATACTACTCTTATCATTGGCCTTGTCAATTGACAAAAGAGTTAGAAGACCAGCTTCCATTTCTCGTCATAGGTGATCTGTATCGGTGCATAGGCCCAGATCCTGTTGTGCCTTGTGGGTGGAACTGGATCACATGTCCCATATTTTTTAAGCATCAATCTCATTTTATGGATTCATGTGTACAAGTTAATCCCACTATCTGGTTACTGTAATATACAATCGAGTGATCGACCAATCATTTTTAATGTCCTATAGTGATGGGGATATTAGAGACTATAATAATTAATGAGTATACTACTTTAGTTTTTAAAAGAAATATATAAAGAAATAAAGATTGATGATGGTGATTTATTTAAAGCACGTACGCTAATAAGATGAGATGTATTAGCAACCTGGAGAGAGGAGCCGAAGATGGGTCCTTTTTTTTCTCTGTTCATGTGACAAGTTGCCTAATTCAAAGGCGCACGGATGAGAACATTTGCACAGTGAGGACCACGTACGCCATCTCCACACATACACAGACACGTACACCATATCCAGAGAGAGAGAGAGAGAGAGAGAGAGTTTTCTTTCTGTGTTCATGTGACATCGTCGGCAGGATGGAGCACTGAGCATGGATACATACTGAGAACCAAGCCATCTCCATCCTGTGTCTCAGAGAGAGAGAGAGATTGGGTCATACTGAGGACCACATCCTTTATGAGAGAGAGAGTAATCGTTTCGTTGGACAACACTCATGAGTCGTTGCATCGCACGAAGATGCAATTCTTTTTTTGGATTTTTTAAACTTCCAAATTTTAATGCAGATGCAGAATTAGGTTGATCAAACTGACTCGACAAGTTTTTTTATATTTTAATATCTTAAAAAATAAAAATATTTATTCCTGATGTACTGCTGTCGGATCTAAATAATCAAAAGACAGCACTCAACCCATCATTGCAAGCTTGTTGTTGGGTTCGTTACCTTCGTAGTGTGTACGACGTCGCGTCGGCGTGAAACGGAGGCGTCCTCTCGTCGGTGCAGAGCGACTACTAGAGTCGTTCACAGAGTCTACGAGCCAAATTTCGAAAGCCTCGGCAATTCTTCCAAAAGAGAGAGAGAGAGAGAGAAAGAGGAGAGAGAGAAGTTTTGGGAGAGAAGAAGAGGAAGAGGGCTCACGTAGGTTAGGTTCTCATCTCTATATGCTCTCATATATATATATAATAATAAATTCTTCAAAAATCTCCATGTAATGGAACTCAAACTTTCAAATCTTTTTCTACTTTAAAAAAGAACTTCAATGTCCTATTTTTGTCCCCGCGTCTCCTCGCTTGCGACAAGGAGGCCCTGAGTTCAACCTCTGCGAGGATTTCCTCGCGAGCGAAGTATTTCTTTGTCTTGCTCTTCGATCATCTGGCCATTGTGCTGAGTTTTAAACTCAGATCTTCCTTTGGGTGTACATGTTCCCCTCCATGGCATCCGCCTAGCCAGTCTGCTCCTAGCTCTGCCGTCGCATGTAGTTTGAGATGTGGGGATCTGTTGCCTTACTACTCGAGTTGCTTTTCGACCTACTTACTACAATTTGAACTTAAATCCAACTCTCTTAACACTAACGTTCATCCATCTACATACATTCACAGTTTAATCCAAACCATACGAACTGTCCGATTCATTCATTACAATAAGCAAATCTTTTGAGTTCTCATTTGTGTTGGGGTGACCTCAGTATGATCTAACTCGGGGAATAAGGTCAACTAAAGACCCAAGCCAGCTTGATGCAAGTGGAGGCCCCCACTTAACCCGTTTCAACGTCTGGGTTTGGTGAGTAACACTTGCTGTGATGTCTGAGGGGTCGAGGGAAATGCAATCCAATGTGAGCATTGCAATCAGATGTCTGAGCGGCCAGCGGCATATTTTATGATTGTTTCCTTCTTACGAGTTTTTTAACATATAAAAACAAATGTACTTGCGGTAACAGTTGTCCGAACAAACTTGTTCGGACCGCTGCTAGTCCACATTTTGTAGCAAATATTACTTATTTCAGAATCCATGACCTCTCCCCCATCGGCCTCTTGGGAAGGCCTCCATTGGAGGCCACCTTATCTCCGTCTTGAGTAATGCCTACTGCAATGCCCCTCTAACTGCAATGGGGGCATTGTAGTGGATAACAAAAAGACAATTAATTTTTTTAGGTCGGGTTCGATGTGTCCTATCTGTCTATACGGTGTCATGTCTGATTGGACGATTCAAAAATATCTGAAAAATAAAAAATCATTATTGGGTTCAATCAATTAAGAGTTCTTTTAGATTTATTTTTTTTAAAAAAAAATTGGATGGTCCAATCGGACACTATATTATACTGTAGGTAGGGTATGTCGGGCACAACCTTAAAAAATAACTTTTTTTTTGTTTACCCACTGCAATGTTGGGTTGGTTGGAAGTGAGGGGAGGAAGGAGGAGGAAGAAGAGGGGAGGGAGGAGGCGTTACAGCAAACACTACTCCTTTGCGTTTGCCAGGCCGCGCCGCCCAGGATGCCCAATAGGCCAGGTGCGAAAATGGGCCTAATTCGAAGGGCTGGAGAGATCGGTGAGACGGGTTAAGCGAGTATTTCCCTTTTAATTTTTAATTTTTCTGGGTGGTAGGGGTGGGGAGGTCAGGAAGAGACCTCCCACACGTGAATAAGTCTGCCGTGTGCACCAGGGAAGCTTGGAATTTTCCATAAAGAAGCTAACAGGACCACAGGCAAATTTACAGAAAACAATGAAACATTTTGGACTCATCACACATGTGGAATTCATGGGCGCGTTTGTTATCAATTTCTATGACCTCGGCTAGTGTATGGCATGTTGAAGCAAGCAGATTTCCCTAGTATCTAATTTTTTCTGAATTTTAGGGGAATCTGTTCACACCATCTTCTTTCCTTTTTAATGTTGCCACATCAGCAAAAAGCACAGGGAAGAGTGTGCCACCACCTAGAAATCGGTGGACAAGATAGAATCACATTTGTTTTACTTACCTTTTATTCCAATTTAAAAAAACTTTATTCTCAGGTTATCCTAAAAATCTGTCAACAATATTGATAACAAACGCACCCTTAATAGTCACAAATAGAGTATTTCTCATCATCTAACTACACCAACTGTGGGTACCACAGGATTATGTTTCTTAATTCATAGGATTACTTCATGAAAAAATTAGCTTGAGTCCGAATTTATCGTTTAATTAAATAGAATTATCAGACCATATATATATATATATGTGAGTGTGTCAACTACTTTATAGGGAGCAACTAGGCTTAAGGTGTGTTTGACAAAATTTCTATTTGAAAGTCACTTTGACTTTCACTTTTCACATAGAATGAGTTGAGAGAGAGAGCGTTATAACTAAGTTTGATTTGTTACAAAAGTCAACTCTTTCATAACAACTTCACTTTTTCTCCACATTAGGGGAGTCACAGGTATGAACTAGATCACTCTTTTTTAAGAGCTCTTGTGAATATATGTCCATTATGTCACTTAACAAAAATAAATAAATAAACGACATGATTAAATAAGTGAAATAAATCTTTGTCATCAAGGTGACTAATTTGGCTTCTACCCAAGGAAAAGATACTTTGTTGACATTGATGAAGTTAGCTCAATGTGAGTTCTATCGAACTGAACTCAATTAGACATTTTAGCGTCTAACACATCTGTCACCCAATTTGGTGTCCAAATTAAAACTGGACCTTGAGTATATATGACTAAACTTGGAGTACAATCAAGACTAACCAACTTAGACATCAAATGAACTGAAACTATATGAACATTTTTTAAGCTGACCTAACCTAAAACTCTGGTTTAAGCATGTCTTGAGATGACTCGATCTTGCATTTGATCCTATTTATGTTGTCCCTAACACGTAGAGCAATTGGACACCCCCCACTTCTCCAAAATGAGGAGGGCGAGGGTCCAAGTCTCTTTCTCAATGGAAAGCACAATGGGGAAGGTCGCCATGTTGATTATTTTCTAAATTGGGAGGCCTTGTGAATATCGAATTCGGGTCTAGTTTGAATGTTTTTGGACTTCCATAGAGTTTAGTCTGGTTATTTTTAAGGAAAATGACATTAAGTTTTGAAAGTCATTTACCGAGATTTTTAACTTTTTTTCCTATCAAAAGTTTCAGAATGTGGTTTCTTAGGTTGATGTAAAATTGTGGTCACTAGAAAATTTTTAACTTATATGATTACTTAAATTAATTTTAATCACTCTTTTACTCATTATTCTTTATGTTAAAAGCAAGAGCCAAAGATGCCTTTAAAGATATAAGGAGTAAGAAAAAAAAGGGGTACCATATTTCTACTAAAATATATCAAGAATATTCTGTAAATATTACTATAGCATATTCTTTTTTCTTTTACGATTACTAATCAAAGGGATTTTTTAAGGAGCATTCAAAGATTATGAGGAATAAAAAATAAATATCAAGATTGTACGAATTAATACTGAATATTGAAAGATTGTAAGAATTGAAAAGTAAAAAAAATTATAAAAGAGAGCTTAGTACTTAATTTATGGATGGATAAGTACACAACAAAGAAGTACAATGGACTCATAAACACATTACATAACCATTAACAAATGTTGATGAACGAGGATTGATCGTAGTACTGATGGGACACATTCGGCTACAATTTTCCCAAGGTCACACGGCACTTTGTATACTGAAATCAGGCATCTTCATTATTAAAATCATTTTTCCAACTAAATCTATGGATGGATAAGTACATGGAACAAATAAGTGCAATGGACCTATAAACATATTATATAACCATTAACAAATGTTGATGAGGATTGGTCGGAGTACTCATGGTACACATACGGCTGCAATTTTCCCAAATGCACTTTGTCTACTGAAATCATGCTTGTTCATTATTAAAATCAATTTTCCAACTTACTAAAAAGTTTAATATTCATCTAACATTCCTCGTCAGAAGAAATGAACAGGGTTTTTTTGGACTCTGCAAACATGACATTGAGTGTAGGGGTGTTCATTATTCGGTTCAAATTAAAAAATCAAATCGAACCGGTTAATTCGGTTTGGTTTGATTTGGTTTGAACTTTTGAAATTTTCGATTTAAGTTGAAAATTTGATTTGATTTTATTTCTCTTGTTCGTAAATCAAATCAACCCGAATAAATCGAATTACGCTAAGAGGACATAATATATGTATTAGATTCTTAGATTAAGTGTGAGTTTATGTAAATTATAAGATATAAATTTTTAAATTATTTTCAAATAATACCTTTTAGATTGTTATCTTGTACAAAAAAAATGTGTTGAGTCCTTAATAAAATAGGATGTTTACCTATAATAGTCTATTTCGAGATTTAAATCTTCAAATAATTTTTAAATAATATTTTTTAATAATTATTTTTAAAAAATAACATTGAAATAAATTATTTAACTATAGTGACCCATTATAAGACTAAACCGCAAACCAAATCGAAACGATTTGGTTTTATTCGGTTTCAAATTATTACAATTTGATTCGGTTCGATTTGACTTTCTACTTTGATTTAGTTTGATTTGATTTTTTAAAATTTTGTCCTCAAACTAAATCAAACTAAACCGTAAACACCCCTAATTGAGTGACTTCGATTAATTCCCTTCGTCAGGCCATTTCCTGGCTCAGAAAATAACCATCCTGTTGCACTCTATTAACACTACACTAATTGACAAGTCACTTTCAAATAGTAATTAAAGCAACCGATTCAGTTTATCATTGATGTAAATTACTTTTACAAAATAGACCTCAGCAGAAATTGTTGAATAGCTACAGTAAGTGTGTGAGTTCAACAGTTCTTAGTAGAAAATTATTGACTCTAAAAATATAATCATACGATGAAGACAAAATTGTTTAAAACACGGAATAGAATGGGATTGCACATACTTGGTTAACGTTTAGAGTCCATTTTAACATTTTTAAATATTATATTTAGGTGTTATAAGCATATGATATTATATAATATTTTATTACTTTTTACGGCAAACTAAAGATCACCTTGATAAATGGGATTAGGCACCCGTCCAGGCCTTTTGACAGTACTTCCCTAAACTAGGGGAAAAGAATTAGATTTGGAACTATCTTCTTTAATAATGTGGAGATAGTCCTCAAGCATGAAAAAAATAGCATCTAATGACTGCAACGTGAAAAGGTAACAGCTATCCTTTCAAATAGCACTAATTATGTTTATAAATAGTTGGGCTTTTTTTACATAAGCATAGCGAATTCAAACTAAACCCTTGTATCTTGCCTATTTTGATATTAGTCTTTATAAACTCAATGTAATTTAATAATAAAATTTTCAGTTAAGAATCATTTAAAAGAAACAAATATTAATGGAATATTTTTCAAATTAATATTTAAAATGACAGAAATAAAAAATAAAAAATCAAGTTCTAATGAACAATAAAAAAACGACTTTAATAAGTCGAGCCTAATAATATTTTTTTGATATGTTTTAAATTATTCGATCATAGGCCAAGTTATACGGACACGTGGGATATGTTTGAACGGCTTTTTTTTTAAAATTTTGACTGCATTGATAGACCGTGTAGCACTGACCATTGATGCAACAAGTAAAACTCAAAATTTAAATAAGGATATAAGTGACTTTTCTAAAGCAAGTTACTTAAACTCGTGCCTAACCATGATAGAGTTAAGAAAAACTGATGGAAGCCATCATTAGAGATTCAAAAATCTAAAAATTTAAATATATAAAGACTAAAGACTTATTCCGAATTTATTATGTTTACAATGGATATCCAAAAAATCATAAATACTTTTGACATGACCTCCAAAGGACAACCAATAGACTTTACCATCCCATATGCCAAATCCACCAAACGGTGGTCCCAGAAGGAACACAATCTAACAGATTATCTGAACGATATCGATTGAAACGTCTTCAATAGCTTCAACCTCAAGATGCAAGGAAGTCCTGGCCTGCATAAAGATGTCTAATCTCTTGAGAACTTCTTCCCAAATCTGAGCAGAATAAGAGCAGGAGAAGAAAGGTGTTTAGTAGTCCCCATTTGAGCTTTGCAGAAGGCGCGTCTATTAGCAAAGAGAGATATTCGTTGCAGCACCTAGAGATGTAAACGGGTCGGGTTGGGTGCAGATGTAAGGTAGATTAGTGACCATATCTAGTAAATTATTGATTTAAAAATATTACATGCTAACTGTCCAATAAACTAATAACCGGTCAGATAATCAGACATTTGTGTACCATATGTATTGAGTCAAAAAAAGAAATCGTATCCATTACCTTATCTTCCATGCATATCAATTTAAAAAGACTATCCATTAACTGATCTATAAATTAAGATCGATTGAATAATTGAGCTATTGGATACCATTTGCATCCCTAGTTGCACCGCCGCTACGGTGGTGCAACACACTGGCCATTCACAAGTGTTTAACAAGGGATGAAACAAGTATTCCTCATTGCAAGATGTCAACCTTAAGTCTGTAAATCATTACAACGACATTATTTTTAATGCTTATACTGTTTCAACTCAAACTAAGAGAACTCCTAATAGGGTGTTTAGGTTTATTTTTTATTTTAATTTAAAATTAAAAATGAAATGAGTAAGAGAACCTATTTAGCAACATCTCTCTTATTTTCTAAGCAAGCATCTCACTTTTTATAAATCTCTCTCAAAAAATAAAGCATCTCACTTTTTATTTTGAAGAGACCTCGCTTTTCAACTCAAACTAAGAGAACTCCTAATAGGGTGTTTAGATTTATTTTTTTATTTTAATTTAAAATTAAAAATAAAATGAGTAAGAGAACCAATTTAGCAGCATCACTCTTATTTTCTAAGCAAGCATCTCAATTTTTATAATTCTCTCTCAAAAATAAGCATCTCACTTTTTATTTTGAAGAGACCTCTCTTTTCACATCTTTCTCTACCACGTCTCTCTCTATCCACGTTTCGTCTCCCATCTATAATTAACTCTCTCACATCTCTCTCTCTCTCTCTCTATACATTTCTCTCTCCCCCTTACAACTAACTCTCTCTTTCTCTCCCCAGGTTTCTCTCTCCCACCTCCATGTTTTTTTTCCTGTCTCTCTCTTTTCTTGAGAAACTTTCTAGTTCTTTCCAAACTCTCTCAAAAAAAGCAATAAATTTATCAAACATGAAAAGAATCAAAGTACAATAATTTTGAAAATCAAGACAAATTTTTAAACAAAACAAATTTTAAGTATAAAATAACCTCAAAAGAAAAAAAAAAAAAAAAACTCCCAAACACCTTATAAGTGAGGGAGCGAGGCTTCTCAAACGTGACAAACTCACAAATAAGCGTGTTTGCCTCGTCCACAAGGAAGCTTGGAATTTTCCATAGAATTGCTAACAGGACATTTGAAATTAAAAAAGAATGGAAGCATCATCAAATCAAAGTCCACGCACAAACATGTGGAACTAATGTTATGTCCCAATCACATTTGTGAGATTTTCCCATCATCCAACTAAGGCCACTGTAGGTGGGCAATAATGTAAGGCAGGAGTCTGCACAAAACAAAACATGGGAATACAAAGAGGACATCCAGGGAGTTGTGCTAGGGCCTCATGGTTGGGGATCTTAAGATGGCCCCGGATCTTCCACTTAGCCTCATTACAAATTCTAAAAGCTCAAACAGCGATGCCAATGTGGACTGCTTGTAGTCCAGTAGCATGAGAGTTTGTGATATTTTTAGGTAGAAAGTTTAGTGATCAAATCTCACATTTTGTATTGAGAGTGAAAAAAAAAAAAAACTTTGTTTTTCAGGTTTGTGGGGGTCTATGTCCTCATGCTCGTCCTGGAAGGACACAACTATATTAACTTCGTGGTAAGATTCTCAAGTCTAGAATAATTATTGGAAGATGAATTCCTTAAAAGCCTCCTATTATGAAAAATAAAAATTAAGTCGACGCGACACACACACTATGTTGGAGATAAAAATGATTAAAAGAAACCTCAGGCTTAATTTTAAGAAGGCCAGATTGACTTGAGGACCAACCTTAATTGATATGAGGTGAGTTTGATTGAGCCCCTACTGGTCAAAAACCCGAACTTAAAAATCAAACCGTGCAAAATAGGTCTAACATAGCTTGATTTTCCATTAGCTCCATCAATTCAATCAAATCTTGGACTGACTCATGCACAAAACCTAACAAAGCCAAAAGACAGCTAATATATATGTTAGGAGTGTTGAGGCAAAGAGACCATGTGACTTACTGCTCAAAAACCAAGACTTAAATCAAGCTGCACAAAACAAGGTCTAATCACTTGATTTGTCATTAGTTCAATCAAATCTTAGATTGACTCATCCTAACCTACCTCAAGTCACAAAGACAGTTAATGAAGTCAGGAGAGTGGAGGTAAAGAGGCGGTATTAGAGGTGTCAATCGGGTGGGCTAGCTCGTGGCCCAGTCCAACCCAGTTCATATTAAAGAAAATTAAATTGGCTCAAGTAATTATATAAATTAGGCTGGGTTAAATTTGGGTTGACATTAGTTAAATCTGACTAAATTGGCCTGAAAACTGGATGGCCCAATTTATTCTATTGACTTTTACAATAATTCATACAAAAAGTAAAATACTTCCAACAAACTATTTATAAATAGGATTAGCCCAACCCAATCCACTCACTATTAAATTGTGGCTGAATTTGAGTTGAATTTAAGCTGAGTTAAAATTGAGCTAAATTATTTTAAATTAAGGTTAGACCCAAATTATCACATAATTCGACCGACCCGCCCAATTTACATCCCTAGACAGCATAATCCAATGATGCATAAACAGTTAGGATGATTTCGAAATGTTGCATCATATGTATGTATAAGGTTTCAAAGGGTCTCAAAAATATGTAAACCATTTTCATTGGTTATTAGATGGCTAGGGGTGCATATATGACAATTTATTGAGTCACAATTCTTTTCCTTTCTTATAAGCAATCAATTCGTTGGCGTCCCCTTTATTTGCAAATGAGATGCTTTGGATCTGAAATCGGGTAAACTCCCTTATGTCTTCTCACATCACGTGGAACAAAGTTATTATTTCTACCACCTACTTTTATCTTATCTTTTAAAAAATAACAATTTTACTTTCATATGGTTTGAGAAATCACATAATAACTTAGGCTTCGTCTGGTTTCATTAAAAAGAGACTGCATGAAAGATTTTGGTCAAAAAATGTGTTACAATAACCTGTTTGGCAATCCAGAAAACTCTAGTCAACGAAAACTTTAATTCGTTGACTCTTCTTTTTCTCTTAAAAAAATTGGCATCCATGAAATACGGCAAAAGATCTTTTTCTATAGCAGTTGAGAATAAATTTATAAGTACCAAATGACAATCTTTATCTTTATTTTTCTCGTAAATTTATTTCTTTAAAAAATCTTCTCCTTTCTAATATATTTTAGGTACTGAATTTGAGGTCCAGAAAATTTAATTTGTTGCACTCATTTGAAAAGTGCAGTGAAGTCTTTGCCTTGGTGGCTTATTGCTAGGGTTTGAATCAAGCCGAACCGTACTAGAATTGAACTGAACCTGAGTGACTCGACTCGACTCATTAACAGCCCTACTTACTGACTTCCACCAAATAGAGGGCTGCCGCTCTCCCTTGCTAAGAGGAAGCCTCACGCAACACACTAAGACTCTCTCCCTTGCTAAGAGGAAGCCTCACGCAACACACTAAGAATCTTGTTCTTTGTCTTCCAAGTTTCAACCCAACACTCGTAACAGCAGTCCTCTTGTCCCATGCTGACTCCTTTGTGACTCACAGACATGCATGTCTCCTCTTCTACTGTATCCCCTGTGGCTGCCACGACAGACCCGTAAGCATGCAGACAAAGAAGAACACATAAGACGTTTCGTGCTCACCAAAACCTCAAAAGAGAGAACTTAGGTCATGCTCCTCAGTGAAGTTTTCTCTTCCTTCCTTTTCATGCATCTTTCTCTCAATATGGGGCAAATTCTGTGGCTGTTTGGAATGTAGTATCAACTTTTCCAGTCAGCAAAATGTGACTGCGCTAATTAGTTACTGCGACGTGGACGATGGATAGGGGCATCTCATTCCTCTCTCCTTGAAGTAACAGCAGTGTTTTGGAACGTTGTGAAGGACAGAAAGCTCACTCCTTCACCTAGCTAGGAGTCTCTTGGCTCAGCATGGCTTAGCTTTCCTTGAGAAGGGGTATGGCAGATCCTTAATTGGCTCATAAGATGAAAAGGACAAATTGGATTAACTCAAGAACATTCTAATGCTAATTTGTAGCCGAAGAGTATAAATATGTTATATAGTCGACTGTGATAAAAATTGACAAAGATTAATCGCATTCGAAGTAAAGGGACGCCTGGTATTTCTCTCTGGTTTAAAAAGATTCTCCTTCTCTCTCTCACATGAAATACTCCCATCTATCTTAAAGGAGGAAGAAGATCCTTCTAGAAGATCCTCTGTCACCCTGTCATATAACTTAGGGACTAGGGTGAATTAAGAGTTTTGAAAAATAGGAGAGAAAAGTCTACTTTTGAAAGGAAAAAAAGTTTCTTCAAAATTAGAATCTTAGGAAAACAATTTTTTGTTCTTTAATTGAGAAAATCAGCTTAAAAGGTTTCCAACCTCTAGACCTAAGAATACATTTCCTTCAAAAAAAACCAAATCAAGCTTCTCTCCCATACCCCATAGATCTATCTCTCCTTCTTTTGATTGAGATTTAACATTAACACATACCGGATCTGACTTTTCCTAGCTCTTCTTAATTGTGAAGATGTTATTTTTTTGAAATATTCTTTAGTTGGAGAAAAAAATTCCTTTTCTGAAGAATAAAAAATTCTCATAAATTCCTAACACATACTTAAACATTTTTTATCATTATTTTGTATTTTTTACTATTTTTTTTAGTTGGACAAATTTATGGAGTCTCCATATATAATAGAGAGAGTATATAATTCGATACTTTAAACTAATGTTTCCTCTTAAATAGGAGATTGTTCCGTAATACTAATTGCTCCACTTTCCTCACGTGACCATTCCAAACTTGGAAGTCCCACATGGAAGAACAGCCTCTCCACTGACTCCCAACATATACGGAGAGCACTTAGACATAGATCCAATCATAAACTCATGAGATAAATCCCTCTTCTTATACATCCGCTAAAAGTGGGGCTTGAATCTAGAATCTCTCTTATACAAGATGGTAATGTAGTGGTGGAGGAGGAAGAGGAAGAGTAGAGAGGGAAAGAGAGGGAGAGAATGCGGAATGAGGCGGAGAAAAATGAGAGAAAGGAGGGGGTTCGGAGGAAAACCTCTCCATGCCCACCCCAGGTGCCCCCAGCTCAGTCTGGGAGTGTCACAGGGTAAGTGAAAGTCATGTCCAGGTCTTCTAAATCGCCTCTTCCAAGGCGAACGCCATTTCACGTAGATCACTCTCGACGTCTTTTAGACAACAAGACTATGGTTCACCCACGTGACCCCTGATAGATATAGGTGTCTTCTAAGCCAATCATAAGGTACCTATTTCAATCTGGTTCAGTATTAAATGGCGTTAAATTCATTATGTAGATTGGCATATTTATATTTGCGCATAATGAAGTCTATGAATATGTGCAATAGTCATCAGATTATGATGAGATCATAATAATGAGACTGATGACTTATAAACACATATTCTCAATTGTTCCTAGTCGTAGGATGTTTGAGAAGGACATCAAACATCCGGTTAGACTAGTACAGGTTATTCCAGCTCATATGATGAGGGTGACTGATCTCGTTAGTTACTCGTGTAGAGACACAATGGTAAACCTGTAGGTGCTCATTGGGGAATGAGTTCACTGAACTGATCCGACATGAATCGCCGAATGGTAATTTACCTGACTATCAATCGGCTTGATTCATCGTCACAATGGCGTGGTTGATCTTTGGACTTGAGACACCAAAGACACCTTGTCGGTGGACTTCTGGACTTTGACATTGACCTACGAATCCCTATCCACGGGATCTCTAATAGTCAAGGATCGGGTCCAGCGGAAGACCTTCGAAGGTGATTCTGTGTTCAATAAAGGATCGTTCGCTCTCAGGTAACTGGAGAGAGAATACTTTAGAATAGATCCGCAGGAGTCTCTGGCTAGAGCAGAAACAATATCAGAAAAGATGTTTTCGGATATTGTACAGCAGAAACTGATTCAAGTGAGTTGACAATCTACGGTTTGACAGTTGACCATACCCTAGGTTAACTCGAGAGCATTGTGCGAACGAAGGATTATAGCCACGTGGTAACTGTGGACGGACAGGTTCCATGAGTGGGTTGCTGAAACCCATTGTCTTCCGGGATCATGCGGTGTTACTTGGCACCCAACTTGATCAGAAGTCCGACCGAATTTACATGCGATGTTAATTCGGTTAAGTAATTAGTTAATATCTAGATATTAATTAATTACAATAAGTCAATAACTAGTTATTGGACTTAACGGACTGAAAACCGGACTGGTAAATGGGCCTAGAAGGTCACACGCAATAAGATTCTCAGTCGGTGGTACATAAGTGGGATTTATATTAACTCGGGGACTTTTATGAAAAGTCGCGCCGACTTAATATATATACGCGCTGTTGAGAAACCCTGGGCCAAGCTCCAGGATTTTCCCTTGCTAGCCGTCATCCCCTCCTTTCTCCCTCCTCCTTTGGGCATCTCGTTTGAGGCGCCAAAACAGTTTCCGTCTCCGCCGCGTGTGATTCCCGAAAGTCGGGAATTCCCGTCGGTGGGATTTCAACAATCGTTGCGGCGACGGATCTTCAGCGAGCGAGCTGATACGGACGAGGGATCGAGGACGAATCACTGCGGAGGATCGCGTGGATACCGCTAAAGGCCGGACGCTTGTGCGGCTCACGGCATCGCCTCGACGGAACCGAGACGGAAGCGGATTCGAATCCGCGCACGGTAATCGGATTACTTCTCGTTGTTTTCGGTTTTACTTTTTCGTTCCGAATAGGATCAGAGGGTATCGGGCGAGATTAATTTTTGTTCTTCGTTTCCGTCGCGTTCTTCGCGTCCCGCCCAGATCCCAACAGTGGTATCAGAGCCAAGTTCCGCTTTGATTCGCTCCGGAATGATTAAATTAATATTCTAGAATTAATTCCATGCGTAAATTTATTTTTCTCTCATATGAATTGGTTCATAGGATGAACTTTAATATATGATATTTAATTCTATGAAGAAAATTCAGATTATTTTTTGGGTTATTTTCTTGTTCTTCATGGAGATGATAACCGGATTTAGAGGGCTTGGTGGAGTGATTAATGGTGGGCGGACCACCACTATTTGGATGCTGGTATGACCAGCTAACTTTCCTCGACTTCGGGATCTCCCTGTAATCGTCGGCAGCCGGCGGTGGAGCCTCCTTCTATGGTTATTTTTATAAAAGTTGTAAGAAATTTAGAGGGGAGGCCATGGTTTTTCTTCATAACCGCAACCTTTGAAGCCTCCTTTGGGGCTACTGGCGGCACGAGGCTCGCCAGCCGGAGGTCGCCGGCGTCGGAGACGGAGGAGGTCGGCCTCTCGTGGAGGCCCCTGCCGGCGGCGATGCCGGCCGCCTCTTTTCCCTGCAACCAGGCAACCGTCGAGTTGCTGGGAAGGAGAAAGGGGGTTCAGAAAACCCTAACCCGCCCGGCCCACGCTGAACTCGGCCCAAAGGGGGCGTTGAACCTGGCCCAAGCGCTCCATACCTGGCTAAGCCAGGTAGCACCTGGGTCCAGGTGCCTAGGCCGAGCCCAGGCGCCTTGCCTGGTGCGAGCTAGGCTAGGCACTGACCTGATTCAGGACCAGGCCCTTGAGGCCCAATGGGCCTAAAACCCATTTAAAGTCCATTTACCCCTTAAATTATAACCCCTTCTAGCCCATTAAACCCCCCATATTAATTGAAAAATGGAAATTTATTAATCTTTAAAATATGTTTTGAACTTAAATTTTAATTTTCAGTTAATATAGGGAATTCTCTTAAAACTATTTAACAATTGTTGTTGAAAAAATTTACATGAGATATGAACTTAAAATAATTAACAAAGGTTGTTAATTTATTTTAAGTTATTAAAATAAAAGGTATTAACAAATGTTGTTAATATATTTTATTTAAGTGTTTAGAGGGCTTTAATATTTAAGATATGATCTTAAATTAATTGTTAACAAGTGTTGTTACTGATTAATTAAGATATGATTTTAATTAAAGAGGGGTTTAATTTTAAGATGTGATCTTAAATAAAATTAACATAACTTGTTGATTGACCTTTAATTAAAGTAATTAAAGGGGTTAAAATTTAAGATTTTGATCTTAAATTATAATTAACAAGCATTGTTAATTTAATTAAATTATGACTTTAAAATTAATCAACAAATGATGTTAATTATTTAAGTGATAAGATTAATGTATTAATTTCTTAGCAATCGTTGTTATGAAATTAATTTTATAATTGAGAGACACTTAGTAATAGTTATTAAGTGTTTAATTGACTAATTTTGATGTGTTAATTAATTCTTGAGAATTAACCCTTAATAATTGTTATTAAGGATTCATTTATTTATTTTAAAACTCTCAATAATAGTTATTGAGATATTTAATTATTTTTCTCAAGAATCTCTCAATTATAGTTAATATTAATCTAATCTACTTGAAATTTGATCTTTTATAAATGTTATTAAAAGATTAAATTAAATCTAAGATGTTAGACTATTTTAATTAGAAATGTTCTAATTATCATTTCTTAATAATTGTTATTGAGAAATATATTGTTAATATAAGGGGTTAATTAACAAGGAGTTGTTAACGGATTATGATTGGAATTATAAATTCTTTTATAAGTGTTATTTAGGAATTTTTAATTCTGTCTAAATGTTAGATTGTATTGCATTAATAATTGTTATTAATGTGATTTGAAATTAATCTAAGTATTGGATTAATTAATTTAGAATTGTTCTAAATTATGCATGGAATATTTTAGAATTTTAATTTTAGCTTTGTGTGCACATGTTGATATGTTTAATGCTTTAAATTAGATTTATTGTATGTTAGAAAATAACATTTTTGAAAAATTCAAATTATCTAATTTTGATTGGTACCCAGGTTTTAAGAAAGCCAAAATTATTATATTTTCAAAATTTTAGTCTTCATGTGATGTGCTTTATCATGTGTGGATGGTTAAAATTTGTGGTGGTCATGGATATGTACTTAGTTAAATTTCATATCATGTGATGGTATGTGATTTTGTGGATTGTTATGCAATGTGATGTACATTAATTAAGTGTTAATTAATGAGGCTTACGTGCTTCCCTCTCTCAATTCCATTGTAATTCTATCTCCCTCCATTATTGTACTCGGCCATAAGGCTTTCTCTTACAATTTATCTGTATTTGAAATTATTTCAAAATATATAATATTTGTATTTGATCGCGCCAGCCGAGGAGAGGCGAGGATGATCCACAAATGCAACCAGGAAGGCGACAGGAGATGAGATCATCAGTTAAATTATGTAAATGTTATATAGTTTTGGTGATTAATTGTTTGGCTCCAATTAATCACCGTACTGTCTATGACCACATAATGAACATGTATGGATGATGCATGCTTTTAGTTATTGATTATGAATCGATTGCTAATATCTAGGTATAGTTAAATATATTCGATATATTTATAAACTATCACCTAGGATGAGACCAACTTAATATAAACAAAACATTCAATATAAAGTCTATGCCGGAGTGCGAGTCATTGAAAATGTACCGCGTGGCTCTCCATCAATATAGTTCTTAGAACTTGATTCAGTGATGACAGTTTCTACGTGTTTACTCGAGACCTGCCACCATCTGATGAAAGGACTATTAACTATGGCATTATGATGCCTTGAAATTGGAATAGAGGAACGGTGTAGCTATCCTCGCATTTACCCGGGAGTTGCATTCTTATTCTACTCTGTCACGTATTGATGGTAAAGCTTAGACCAGGTATAATGGTCTACTGTGTTTACCCAGGACCATTAAAGACCTGAGAGCCGAAATAAGATCGGATATTGCAAGGAGTTGCAATTGCCTTGAGATAGTTGCTCTAAGATAATGGTATGATACTATGTGTTTACCCGAGGTCATACTGTGATTCTTGGAGATTTTGATCCTCACTTGGAGATCGTCGGAGTCTCCCGTTCTGTATACCTGAAGGTTATACAGTCCGTCGAAAAACAGTGGAAAATAATTCAAGATAAAAGACCATAATTGAATTATCAGAACTATCTACTTAAATCACGTTATTTTCTTCGATTCACTAAAATGTCGTCTATTCGAGAAGTTGGCATATTGGATGCCAATACTTCTCATACTCAGACTGACTAGAAAACTCTGAAGAATGTCTTCAGGGCCAAGTGAAAGTCACTATCCTAATTAGGAATCATGAATCCTCTCACTTAGATAGACCAAGGTGAAGAGGTGCTCATGGTATGTCTTTTTTTTTAAAGGCTTAATCATTGTCATGAAATCTCTTATTTGGATAGAGCAAGATGAAGAGATATTTATGATGTGCCTTTGAGAAAGGCAAGTGGTAAGATTTTAAACGATCGAATCCACACCTAAAAAGGGATAAAGGAAAGTCAACTGAGATAGAGAAGTAATAGTTCTCCTACTGCAACCAATATAAAGATACTGGTAAAAGCAAAACGAATATGGAACTTGAAAGAAGTTTCATATATTCTTATTATCGACTTTTGAATGTCTATTGGAGAATTAGCGTATCCAATATGAGATATTGGAAATGATTCTCAGAGCTGCGATAGTGTGCAGACTTAGACAACTAAAAGGAAATCGAGAAAATGTAAGTATTGAGTTAGACTCAACTATTATTCATGATATTCATAGGTTACTGTTAGACAGTAAATCTTTGTATATCTATAGGAGTCTAATATGAAAATGAATAATTGTTGTTTAGTTGCATGAGATATCAAGAATTATAAAAGTGAATAACATTGACTGAAAATGAACAATAGTTGTTCAAATCAGTCAATGCACTACAGATTCTTGAAGTGACATTTCATATGATGAATATTCACGAGTTTCCTATAGAAATGAACTATGTGAATCCTGATTATCTATAGTATTGTACACAGGGTTGTGCAATAAGAAATTATTGATGCTGATGCATATAGATGTAAACAGCTCAAAGGCCAAAGATAATAACTACTATTGACTTACCTTATAGTTTACTCTTGGAATGATTCGGCTTTATGTACTTAATGTAGTATAAGTCGAATGCATATGAGAGATTAAGGTATAAGATCAATATGAAGTATTATAATTTTTGATTTGATCAAAGGAACTGATACTTTAGTATATGATTCATATAAATCATTAAGAGGATAATTATATCCTTACTCGATTAATCCTCATTATGCATCATAGCAATATGATAGAATGAGGAATTGCACCTTATTAAGATATGGTGCAATACATAATAAGATTTACCTAATTCTTGTCCTTTTGAACATGAGTATGAACATTAGATGTCCATACTTTACAGATTGTTCTAAATAAGTCAGTGTGTGTCCATATAAGATATGGAAACCAAATAATTCATATGAGATGTGAATTATGAACAAACCTGATTTAAAAGTCAGGTATTACCGTGGCGTGAATTTGTGAATGTCTAAAGAATTTGGACATTACAATTATTGGCCAGACGATAATGAAATAATTATCGTCCTGAAAGTTGTCTTCTGTGAAGAGGAATATCTCCTCAAAGAAGACAGTGAGAGCTGATAAAACTAGAAGATGTTCTAGATTCACAAGTTAACATAAGATTATTAGATAATCTTTAGTTGTTTGGAACCATGCATGACACACATTAGAGAGCTTCATAGATTTTTTGAGATTCTCTCAGTGACTAGAAGGATATGTTTGACATATCTAATTTAGCAAGATGAGAGGAGCTCAAAATAGATTATGATCTAAAATCTATGATAATGATGCTCTCTATCATTACAACTTTGAGATTGATAAGTTTATTAGAATTCTACTTATCTATACTGCCAATCATGAGATAATGACAGTTGGATATTAAAAGCGTCCACTCAATGTGATTGAGGTAAAGATGTATATGATACACCTTTAAAGCTTTTAAAATGTCCAAGAAGCAAGTTATGATTTCAAAAGATTATTTTGAATCAAACTAAAACTTCCTAAAGTTGTAATAAGAGTTTTTGACTTAATTGTCAGATATTACGTGATCATTAAGAATGATCACAGATTGTGTGTGTTCAAAGAGGACAGTGGGAGTATGGTCGCTTTAGTAATGCTTTATGATAATAACATCAAAGTCTTTAAGAATGACTTCGGGATGTTACTATTAGTGAAAACATTGTTAACCATAGTTTCCTCCATAATAGATTTAGTTATAATATCTCACGTATTGGAAATACGAATCTATTAAGATAGATTGGTGGGGATATTATATTGACCTGTATGTCAAGATGTTTGGCATAAATTTCATAACAAATCTCAATTGTTGAGATATGGAATTTATTCATTTAAAGAAAATGTTCCTTAAAGGATACATGAGTGAAATGCATCATTAAGCACTTGAGAAGTGCTAAGGATGCATTCACGTATATGGAGAGGATGATTTGAAACTATGAGGTCACACTGACTCAAATTTCAAGTCAAATAATGGATTCAACCTTCTAGTAGAAAGGAATGGATTGGAAGAGTTCCAATCCAGAACTCGATATTAAGGTGACGACATAAATAAGTGATACTGTTATTAGAACAGTATGGATGATTGTTGTGATCGGTGTGCCGGCATGTGATGGTTAGCCGAGTTGAGCGTTGAGCGGTTGCTAATTTCGAGGACGAAATTCTTTTAAGGGGGGGAGATTGTAAGGACTGAAGTTTCGGGTTCTGTATTCGGGTCGGGTTCGGGCCGGATCCCCTGGTTTGGACCCTGGAGGGGTCTTGAGATTTCTGGCTGAATGGCGTCAGCACTGCTCGACGCCTTTCAAAAGGCGTCAGGTTGTGTGGACGCCATTTAGGTCTGTTGGTTGTTGTGCCACGTGTGCGCCACGTGGGCGGGTTTCGGGCCGCGAGAGTACGGCCCCTGTCATTTCGTCTGAACGGCGTCCAGCTTGGTCGACGCGATTCAGACTGCGACATCTGCGATGTCAGGGTACGGCGCCAGAGCGTTGTCAGTACGGCCGGTCACATCGTCTGAACGGCGTCCACGGTGAGCGACGCGTTTCAGAGCGCTGTCAGTACGGCTGTCCTGTCAGACTGAATGGCGTCTGCCTCGATCGACGTGTTTCAGTTGGTTTCGGATTGACCCCGCGAGCCTCCCCTTCTTTCCCTCATTCTCGCCTTCACTCTCTCTCTCCTCGCCCTCTCCGCCCTCTCCGACGCTCTTCTTCCACTTCCCTTCCTCTTCTTCCTCTTCCACCACTCCAACACCACCTTACCTCTCACCTCTACCTCCACCACTTCCTTCGCGGTGTTCCACTCTCCGGACGGCGGCCGACGTCCCGGCGGAGTGGCGGCGTCCTCGAGGGTACCGGCGGCGGTGTGCGGTGCGGCGGGACGGTGGCACGGAGCTTGGCGGAGTTCAAGAACCGGTAGGGGGACGAAACCTTGCATGTGTGCTCGTTTGCTTCTTGGCGTGATGTGGCGTGTTTGGGGTTAGATTGAGCATGTTTAGGGGGATTCCTTGTGGGAATGGCGGTGTTTGTGGACGTGGTTTCATAGCATGATCGTGGTGCTTGACGTTCTCATCTTCCCCCTTTGCGTTTTGGGGCTTTTCGGGGTGCTTAGGGTTCAAGGGAGAGACCCTCGGGTCGAACCAGGAAACCTGGTTTCTGGCACTAAATGGCGTCGTGCCTGGTCGACGCCTTTCCGAAAGACGTCGGGTCAGTACGACGCGTTTTAGGGCAGAAACCTCCATGTTCGAGGTTTCCTGAGTTAGGGGTTCTGGCGCTAAATGACGTCATGGATGGACGACGCCTTTCAGAAGGACGTCGGGACATCATGACGCCATTTAGGCAGGAAATGCCCCCGTTTAAGGGTTCTACAATCTGGATTTCTGGGTTGAATGGCGTCTGGCGACCCTGACGCGTTTTAAACGGCGGCTTCACAGGTGGACGCGTTTTAAGGGATAATCTGGCTTTTAACTGAACCCGTCTAAGGGACTTGAATGGCGTCGACCTCGGTCGACGCGATTCAAGACAGAACTGTCTTAATCCTGGTTTTTAAACATATGTTTCACTGTTGGCGGTTCTAAGGCATGTTTTACGTTGTACACTGAGACTGATGACTTCTGTGTGTGTGGAATGGCATTATGTTATGCGTGTGTGTGCTTACACGACTGTGGATCGATATGACTGTAGTTTATGTTTGTCACCATGGACCGATGGAGACAGGGTCATGGTGTTTGTGAGGCATTGTGCCGTACCGGTGGGAGAAGGGGTACATGTTGTGGTTTACCTTTAGCTGAGGGAAGCAGAACCACCTTGAGCCCGTCGGGCCGGAGTAGCTGGTGCGCTATCCGAGGGGTTGCTGCTTGGCCTCAGCGGGTCGGGGTTTCCCTGTTTGTCGTGACAGCTTCCGGCTCGTTTCTTGCTGTGGAGCTGGTACTGGTGGGAGTTGGTTTACCCTTTAGCCACTGGGCCTGATGTGACCTTTGATCAAGGTTACGAGTGGTACCCTTAGCCCTTTGGCCTGACGCAGCCCGGGAGAGTTGGGTTTGTAGGTAGTTCCTGTAGCTTCGGCTTGACGGGGGTTCGCCGGTCCCCAGGGCCCTCCTGGAAGCGCTGAGGCCTAGCGTGGAGGCAATCCGGTGGTAGGACAGTAGTCTAGACTGCTTGTGTGCACACGTAGCTGGCAATGGCGGTACACTGAGTCCAGCTAGTCCTAGTTTGGCTCACTGCGTCACCCTACAGTGCCCCGGAACACTGTAGGGGTGGACAGGCGTGAGCAGTGGTGGTAGTGTTGGGAGGCGACGTTTGACTTCGGTCGATAGTGTGGTTCAGTCGCTTCGTGGGCTTTGACTGTGAGACGTGACTTTGTGTTGGGTTCTTCGGGTTACTTGGTACTATTCTTGTTACACTGCTTATCGTACGGTTCCTATCAGGTTGAGTGCTATGTTTACTGCTTTACTTAATTGCCATATATTCCTGTTGTTGCACTTGTGGGTGTGTGAGTGGGAGGCGGGGGATCAGATAATCCCTACTGAGCCCATTTCTGGTGTGGCTCACTCCCTGCGGTTTCAGGTGTGGACCTCGTGGCGAGCGGAAGCGTGGTGTCTTCTTGGTGTGCGGACCAGCAGCTATCTTAGTTCCGGGGTATGCCCCGATGTTATTGTACTTTTCTTCTGCCTGTACTTATTTAACTTGTTGGACATATAACTATTGTTGGACTGTATACGGACATTATTATTTTCCCTTCTGCGCACTCGTTTACCTTTGTAGTCCGTGCGATTGTTATATTTAGCCTTGTTTAGCACTTACTCCTCCAGATGTGTTGTGTGAGATCCGGGTGTGAACCCGCAGTTAATGGGCCGACATCCATTTAGTGACCGGGTCTCCGGTCATAGGATGGCGGGTCGTTACAGTTGGTATCAGAGCTCAGTCTGGTCGAGTATGTGATAAACTAGGTTAGATATTATAGTCCAACAATAAGTACGAGTCTGTACAGGCGATGGCTGCTGGTATAGATTGATAGGTTTTGACGTGTTTTGGTTCAATTTTCGTGTTTGTGGGGTAGTGATGGCACCGAAGAGGAGAGTCCCGTTGGCTCGTGGTTCGAGAGCAGATGGTGGTGGTTCGGGGGCAGAAGGACATAATGTGGATCGTTTCATGGAAGCTATGATTGGGGCTATGTCCAGATATCAGTAGGGAGATGGAAGTGAGGGGTCCAGCTCCCGAGGTGGCCAATCCACGGTGGTGGAGCGGTTCTTGAAGCTGAAGCCCCCTTCTTTCACGGGTCAACCAGTTCCAGATGCGGCAGCTCAATGGATTAAGGAAGTGGAGAAGGTGTTTGATGTCCTAAAATGTGCTGAGAGTGACAAGACCTTGTTGGCGACCTACTTGCTGAAGGGCGATGCTTATGATTGGTGGGTTACCATCAAGGGGTTGATGTTTCCAGATAGGCCTTTGAGAGAGATTCCTTGGGAAGGCTTTGTGAGAGAGTTTAGTGGACAGTACCTTCCGAGGCATGTTCGTAGGGCCAAGGAAAGGGAATTTATGGAGTTGGTGCAGGGTGATGCATCAGTTCTAGAATATCAGATGAAATTTGTGGCTCTGGGAAGGTTTGCTCCACACATTTCTGAGCGTGAGGATCTGAGGACGGAGAAATTCGTGGATGGACTTCGGCATGATCTGAGGGAGTTTGTGGCAGCTCATTGTTGTAAGGATCTGGCATCAGCGGTTCGGTGCGCGGCAGCGGTGGAGATGCAGTTTCAACACACGGCAAAGGAATCAGAGCATTCAGCACAGGGGAAGCAACATAGCAGGGATAGATCAGCGGTCTTTTCGTCAGGCGGTTCGAGTTCTTTTGAGGTCGAGTTCTAGGAGGTACCTTGTGACGAGGATGAGGATGGTTCGGACCAGCAGATGCAGACAGAGGTCAGCTGGCAACAGGAGGCGAGGCGGGACACTGCGGATCGTTGTCCCCGTTGTGGCAGGTTTCATGGCAACCGGGTATGTCCTTTGATCACTGGTAGCTGTTTTGGCTGTGGCAGGAAGGGACATCTCGCGAGGAACTGTCCCCAGAAGAATAAGGCAGGTCAGGAGCCGAGCGGTTAGTAGTTGTTCAAGGCGTGATTGGAGTCGCGTCTCCTGGTGAAGGTCCGAGAGGCTGTGCTAGAAGAGCACTTTTATCTTGTCTTATTCAGAGGTGGTTGTGAACTCTAGTGGCACTTGTATGTATTTGGGTTTGGTGGAGAATCGGTTTTGTAATATGCGCCTTGCTAGTGTGTGGTCATTGTTGATCTTTCAGCTTTGTGTTGGAATTGAGAATCTTGATTAGCTTGGCGTGAATTCGTTTGGCTATTTCTGTGGAGCCTTGTATGTGCGATCGGTGAGGATGATTGTTGTGATCGGTGTGCCGGCATGTGATGGTTAGCCGAGTTGAGCGTTGAGCGGTTGCTAATTTCGAGGACGAAATTCTTTTAAGGGGGGGAGATTGTAAGGACTGAAGTTTCGGGTTCTGTATTCGGGTCGGGTTCGGGCTGGATCCCCTGGTTTGGACCCTGGAGGGGTCTTGAGATTTCTGGCTGAATGGCGTCAGCACTGCTCGACGCCTTTCAAAAGGCGTCAGGTTGTGTGGACGCCATTTAGGTCTGTTGGTTGTTGTGCCACGTGTGCGCCACGTGGGCGGGTTTCGGGCCGCGAGAGTACGGCCCCTGTCATTTCGTCTGAACGGCGTCCAGCTTGGTCGACGCGATTCAGACTGCGACATCTGCGATGTCAGGGTACGGCGCCAGAGCGTTGTCAGTACGGCCGGTCACATCGTCTGAACGGCGTCCACGGTGAGCGACGCGTTTCAGAGCGCTGTCAGTACGGTTGTCCTGTCAGACTGAATGGCGTCTGCCTCGATCGACGTGTTTCAGTTGGTTTCGGATTGACCCCGCGAGCCTCCCCTTCTTTCCCTCATTCTCGCCTTCACTCTCTCTCCTCGCCCTCTCCGCCCTCTCCGACGCTCTTCTTCCACTTCCCTTCCTCTTCTTCCTCTTCCACCACTCCAACACCACCTTACCTCTCACCACTACCTCCACCACTTCCTTCGCGGTGTTCCACTCTCCGGACGGCGGCCGACGTCCCGGCGGAGTGGCGGCGTCCTCAAGGGTACCGGCGGCGGTGTGCGGTGCGGCGGGACGGTGGCACGGAGCTTGGCGGAGTTCAAGAACCGGTAGGGGGACGAAACCTTGCATGTGTGCTCGTTTGCTTCTTGGCGTGATGTGGCGTGTTTGGGGTTAGATTGAGCATGTTTAGGGGGATTCCTTGTGGGAATGGCGGTGTTTGTGGACGTGGTTTCATAGCATGATCGTGGTGCTTGACGTTCTCATCTTCCCCCTTTGCGTTTTGGGGCTTTTCGGAGTGCTTAGGGTTCAAAGGAGAGACCCTCGGGTCGAACCAGGAAACCTGGTTTCTGGCACTAAATGGCGTCGTGCCTGGTCGACGCCTTTCCGAAAGACGTCGGGTCAGTACGACGCGTTTTAGGGCAGAAACCTCCCTGTTCGAGGTTTCCTGAGTTAGGGGTTCTGGCGCTAAATGACGTCATGGATGGACGACGCCTTTCAGAAGGACGTCGGGACATCATGACGCCATTTAGGCAGGAAATGCCCCCGTTTAAGGGTTCTGCAATTTGGATTTCTGGGTTGAATGGCGTCTGGCGACCCTGACGCGTTTTAAACGGCGGCTTCACAGGTGGACGCGTTTTAAGGGATAATCTGGCTTTTAACTGAACCCGTCTAAGGGACTTGAATGGCATCGACCTCGGTCGACGCGATTCAAGACAGAACTGTCTTAATCCTGGTTTTTAAACATATGTTTCACTGTTGGCGGTTCTAAGGCATGTTTTACGTTGTACACTGAGACTGATGACTTTTGTGTGTGTGGAATGGCATCATGTTATGCCTGTGTGTGCTTACACGACTGTGGATCGATATGACTGTGGTTTATGTTTGTCACCATGGACCGATGGGGACAGGGTCATGGTGTCTGTGAGGCATTGTGCCGTACCGGTGGGAGAAGGGGTACATGTTGTGGTTTACCTTTAGCTGAGGGAAGCAGAACCACCTTGAGCCCGTCGGGCCGGAGTAGCTGGTGCGCTATCCGAGGGGTTGCTGCTTGGCCTCAGCGGGTCGGGGTTTCCCTGTTTGTCGTGACAGCTTCCGGCTCGTTTCTTGCTGTGGAGCTGGTACTGGTGGGAGTTGGTTTACCCTTTAGCCACTGGGCCTGATGTGACCTTTGATCAAGGTTACGAGTGGTACCCTTAGCCCTTTGGCCTGACGCAGCCCGGGAGAGTTGGGTTTGTGGGTAGTTCCTGTAGCTTCGGCTTGACGGGGGTTCGCCGGTCCCCAGGGCCCTCCTGGAAGCGCTTGTGGATACGCTAATTTTGACATCATTTCGAGTAAATTTCATATCATATAATAATGCCTCAAAATGGTCTGATAATTAATTATTAATTAATTTTTATTAATCTTTTTAAGTGTCGGGTTTAACAGATGTGTTTAAGTTAATCGATTGAATTGATTTTAGCTCAAATTTGAGTTAAAATATGAAGAATTCTAAAAGACGTCGACCCACGTGGACGCGATTTAGTGTTTATTCCTGTTTTAACGATTAAATTTGAATTTTAATTAATTAATTAATTAACTAAAAGGCGTCTGGTAATGTCGACGCGTTTTAAGTTTCCTAAGTGATTTTAACTTCTCCTCCGGATGTTTATCCTTATCTTAATTAGGCTAAAAGACGTCTACACAGGTGGACGCGTTTTACCTAATAAAGATAAAGATAAGTTTTCCCGGATATTTATCCTTATCTTAATTAATCTGAAAGGCGTCAGCCATGGTGGACGCGTTTTAGATAATTACAGATAAAGATGAATTAATCAGTATTTATCTGTCGGTTAAGATGGATAAATTCGGGATTTTTCAATGTTAATCTCGAACGCAAGAAATGCCTATAAATACCCTGCATATTGAAGAGGGCGTGAAAAAAAAAAGAGAAGAGAATTAAGTTGAGTTGAGCCATAGCATTATAGCGAGTTGAAGATCGAAGCAACAACGTCGTAACGCCGGAGCGCTGCCATTTCCAGAAGTCGGCGTCCCTTTCAAGATCTTCATCCTTTCAGAGCTTCAACCGACTGGGCATAAGTTTTTCATTACTGCATGCAAACACACACCACAGCATAATCTTTCAAAAACCTACTTGATCTAAGGGGTTTCAAAGCCATTAAACAAGTGAGTTTGCTGTTTTAAATATGCTTAAAATCATGATTAGTTTAGATACTACTTCTACTTAAATTCTCATCATTGTTTCTTCGTCTTCTGTTTTCTGTCTCTGCTGCACTCAACAACAACAAGAGATCAAAAAGGGGGAAATCAAAGCATAACTTCTGAACGATCCTCGACCTCAAATTCCACAGCAAGAACAAAAGAACAAAGAAAGGGCTCTCTTTCTTCAGCCGGCTGAGGAAGGGAAACCAAGGACTCAATCTTCCGCGTTTGAAAGGTAGGCGATCATATCTCTTTTGAAACTTTTTTAGTTAAAAGTTTCTGGCGATCACTGCACTTTAGTTGCTGTTTTTAATAGGTTAGTTTACACTAAACAACATAGATATTTCATATTAATCACACGGTCATTCTAAGCACCTACAGCGCTGAGGCCTAGCGTGGAGGCAATCCGGTGGTAGGACAGTAGTCTAGACTGCTTGTGTGCACACGTAGCTGGCAGTGGCGGTACACTGAGTCCAGCTAGTCCTAGTTTGGCTCACTGCGTCACCCTACAGTGCCCCGGAACACTGTAGGAGTGGACAGGCGTGAGCAGTGGTGGTAGTGTTGGGAGGCGACGTTTGACTTCGGTCGATAGTGTGGTTCAGTCGCTTCGTGGGCTTTGACTGTGAGACGTGACTTTGTGTTGGGTTCTTCGGGTTACTTGGTATTGTTCTTGTTACACTGCTTATCGTACGGTTCCTATCAGGTTGAGTGCTATGTTTATTGCTTTACTTAATTGCCATATATTCCTGTTGTTGCACTTGTGGGTGTGTGAGTGGGAGGCGGGGGATCGGATGATCCCTACTGAGCCCATTTCTGGTGTGGCTCACTCCCTGCGGTTTCAGGTGTGGACCTCGTGGCGAGCGGAAGCGTGGTGTCTTCTTGGTGTGCGGACCAGCAGTTGTCTTAGTTCCGGTATATGCCCCGATGTTATTGTACTTTTCTTCTGCCTGTACTTATTTAACTTGTTGGACATGTAACTATTGTTGGACTGTATACGGACATTATTATTTTCCCTTCTGCGCACTCGTTTACCTTTGTAGTCCGTGCGATTGTTATATTTAGCCTTGTTTAGCACTTACTCCTCCAGATGTGTTGTATGAGATCCGGGTGTGAACCCGCAGTTAATGGGCCGACATCCATTTAGTGACCGGGTCTCCGGTCATAGGATGGCGGGTCGTTACATAAAATCTCGTTGTTGTAGGATAACAGTGGGAGCGAACAATATTGTAGTCGAGCCATGGTCTCATCAGAAGTTGCAGAACATTCTGAGGCTCTTTCACAAGTTCGGAGACAAAAGATAAATAGGAAATAACGTAATGGAAAATATTTCATCTGTAGATAATTTAGCAGATCCCTGACCAAGTCTTAGTCACAAACTTTTTGTGAGCATCACCTAGATTTGATGGAGATCAAATACGAAAGTGATTGGCTTGAGTCCAAGTGGGAGATTGATGGATATAGGTGTCCTCTAAGCCAATCATAAGGCATCTATTTCAATCTGGTTCACTATTAAATGGCGTTAAATTCATTATGTAGATTGGCATATTTATATTTGCGCATAATGAAGTCCATGAATATGTGCAATAGTCATCAGATTATGATGAGATCATAATAATGAGACTGATGACTTATAAACACATATTCTCAATTGTTCCTAGTCGTAGGATGTTTGAGAAGGACATTAAACATTCGGTTAGACTAGTACAGGTTATTCCAGCTAATATGATGAGGGTGACTGATCTCGTTAGTTACTCGTGTGGAGACACAATGGTAAACCTGTAGGTGCTCATTGGGGAATGAGTTCACTGAACTGATTCGACATGAATCGCCGAATGGTAATTTACCTGACTGTCAATCGGCTTGATTCATCGTCACAGTGGCGTGGTTGATCCTTGGACTTGAGACACCAAAGACACCTTGTCGGTGGACTTCTGGACTTTGACCTTGACCTACGAATCTCTATCCACGGGATCTCTAATAGTCAAGGATCGGGTCCAGCGGAAGACCTTCGAAGGTGATTCTGTGTTCAATAAAGGATCGTTCGCTCTCAGGTAACTGGAGAGAGAATACTCTAGAATAGATCCGCAGGAGTCTCTGGCCAGAGCAGAAACAATATCAGAAAAGATGTTTTCGGATATTGTACAGCGGAGTCTGATTCAAGTGAGTTGACAATCTACGGTTTGATAGTTGACCATACCCTAGGTTAACTCGAGAGCATTGTGTGAACGAAGGATTATAGCCACGTGGTAACTGTGGACGGACAGGTTCCATGAGTGAGTTGTTGAACCCCATTGCCTTCCGGGATCATGCGGTGTTGCTTGGTACCCAACTTGATCAGAAGTCCAACCGAATTTACATGCGATGTTAATTTAGTTAAGTAATTAGTTAATACCTAGATATTAATTAATTACAATAAGTCAATAACTAGTTACTAGACTTAACGGACTGAAAATCGGACTGGTAAATGGGCCTAGAGGGTCACACGCAATAAGATTCTCAATCGGTAGTACATAAGTGGGATTTATATTAACTCGGAGACTTTTGTGAAAAGTCGCGCCGACTTAATATATATACGCGCTGTTGAGAAACCCTGGGCCAAGCTCCAGGATTTCTCCTTGCTGGCCGTCATCCCCTCCTTTCTCTCTCCTCCTCTGGGCGTCCCGTTCGAGACGCCAAAATAGTTTCTGTCTCCGCCGCGTGTGATTCCCGAAAGTCGGGAATTCCCGTCGGCGGGATTTCAGCAATCGTTGCGGCGACGGATCTTCAGCGAGCGAGTTGATACGGACGAGGGATCGATGACGAATCACCGCGGAGGATCGCGTGGATACCGCTGGTGGCCGGACGCTTGTGCGGCTCGCGGCATCGCCTCGACGGAAGCGGATTCGAATCCGTGCACGGTAATCGGATTACTTCTCGTTGTTTTCGGTTTTACTTTTTCGTTCCGAATCGGATCAGAGGGTATCGGGCGAGATTAATTTTTGTTCTTCGTTTTCGCTGAGTTCTTCGCATCCCGCCCGGATCCCAACAACCCCTACACACGTCCACGGGACATGCATGCACAACTTTGAATTGCGTCGTCTATGGAAGACGCCTTTTAGAAACGCATCTTGATTGTTAGACGTGATTCAGAATCCATACACCACTCTTACAAGGATCCAAACTAAGTACTGACAACCTAAAACTGACCCAACAACTCAACCTGAAATCTCAATCTTTACAAATAGCAAGATATTAAGCATGATATAAAATGAAATTAATTCGTCAAATCACCTTCTGAATCGTGTCAGCCCAGCCCGACGCCATTCAACTAATTAGTTCAATTTTTTTAGATTTTCTCATAAAAGATAATTATTGTAGGAAACTATGAGCATGTATGAACTTTCATGAATCTAAACATACTATAACATATGCATCACAGTCTATATATGTTCATGAATTCGCTACAAAGATAATTAAGACTTAACTAGCATCATAACATGGATATCTTAGTATGATTCCTCCACAAAAATATCATTATCATGACACAATTTAAATAGGAAATAACTATTTTCTACAAGCATAACTAATCATCATAGAATCATAAGTTCACATCACATGAATCTTAGCATGATTTAACATGAAATTGATCATGATATAACCAGTTCTTAATGTGAATCGCATCGTGCATGGCTGACATTATTCATAAATCATGTTGGTCTACATTGACGTGTTTCACTTCTATAAATTGGTTCTCTAAAAACCTGAAAACAATGAAGAAGAGGGAGCAAGAAGAGACCCATGCATCATAAATTCTCTCCAGAAACTATATCCACATAGCCATATATCACATACACATCCTAGATAGTAAATTATGTTGAAAATAGAGTTTTTATACATAAAAATTACTATATTTTGATTCATCATCACTTACCTCTCTAACCACGAAGAAAACTTGAAGAGGACCACCTCCGGTAAGATGGCACGCTTCCGCCACGCTCTATGTCCTCATGCCGCGGGATCGTCCTCGCGGCCTCTTCCTTGCATGCCATGAAGAGATGTCACACCACACCCATTCTCTTTCTAAACCTCTCTCTAGGGCTCTCTAATGGTTTGGCGATCAAGAGACGGACTTGGGCCGCACTATGGGAGCTTAAATAGACTTCTAACATGAGTCTCAAGCGGACTCTTACCGTACTCGGAGAGGAGAGAGCTGGCCATAGGGCAGACTCAAAAAACTCCGACTTGCCTTGGCTCGACCCGACGGGATTCAACTCACTTGAATCACGTCTACCTAGGGCGACATGTTTCAGTCAACTCACCAAAAATCTAGAAAATTCAATTAATTTGAAAGCCAACTCCGTGTTAGAATTGGATGGCCTCAAAGCCAATCATTGTACATTCTAGTTCAGATTATTAATAAAGGCAATTATTTCTTCATTTAATAGTTCTCGCAAACGACTATCGTAATGAAGGTCCATAGACAAATGTATGGGATATTGAATCATGATGAGATCATGATAGTGAGATCAATATCCTAAGGCAATTGTCTTAAATAGTTCTCGATCATAGGATATTTGAGATGGACATTAAATATCCGATAAGATCGACACAAGTTATGTCTGCTCATATGATGAGGGTGAATGATCTCACATTCACTCGTGTGGTGACACTAAGACAAACAAGTGGGTGCTCATTAGAGAATGAGTTCACTGAACAGACCCAAATAAGAATTCCTGGATGGTAATTATACCTATTAGTCAACCAGGGAATTCAATCGTTGCAGTAGCACAGTTGGTCCTTTGACCTGAGTCACCAATGATACCTTGTTTGTGGACCATTGTATTTTGATTCTCTGACTCGTGGACTTTAACTATTAAGTCCATCATAATCGGTCTTTCAGATACAGTGGAAAGCTTGCGAAGGTAATTGAGTGAACAACAAGGGATCACTCACTCTTGGTATAAGACTGGAGAGAGAATGTCCTATGGAAGTGTACACAGAAATCTCTGGCCATGGTCAAATGAAAGAGATGTCTTTCTAGATATTAACTGTGTATTGGAATCCATCTGGATAATGCGATAGAGGGTTTGACTATAAAACCATACCTTTGCGTTATCGGGACATTGCATGAGTGAAGGATTATATCTGTGCGGTATCTGCAGACGGAAATGTTCAATTGAAGGGAACAGTATCCCTTATATCTTCTGGGATCATGAGGTAGTGTTTGGTGCTGTTCATGATCAGAAGGCCAAGTGAATTAATCATCGGATGATAATTTACTTGTTTATTAAATTAATCATTTAACATATGATGTTTAAATGTTAATTAATAAATATTAAACTCAAGAAACAGTTCTAAGTTTAATGGGCCTGCAACCGGACTGATATATGGGCCTAGAGGGTCACACACATAAGAGTTCTCGTCAGACGGTGAGAGATGTTAAATTTCATGCTTATCTGGGTTTTTGTGAAAAGCTGCAGGATAAACATGAAGATTTAATGGAGAATTATCCAAGGCCAAACTCTTGGATAATCATGAGGATTAACTCTTGTGCTTATCCTTATTTCTATATAAGGAGGGCCAAGGGGGAGTGGTAAAAAGTTAGTTGGACGAATTTTACTCCCCAGATTCTCTCTCTCCTCTCTCTCTCTCCTTCTCTCTCTCTTGGAGTGGATCTGTCTCTCACCGCGCATGGTGGATTTGAGATCTGGTCGGAGCATTCAAGCCGAGGAGGAAATCGCGTCTGCTGCGGGAACTCGTGTGGATACCTCTAGAGATCGTGCGCGTGCGCGATTACCGAGTCGGCATCATCCACGGGAGATTCGAAACCCCGCAAAGGTGAAGAACTGTTCTTCCCGCTTAGATTTTAATGTCCGTTTTACGACCCCAGCAACCGATACAATGGAATCATTTTTATTTCCACTGCGTTCATGACGATCCCTTACACTCCGCTACTGGGCTTACTAGGGTACTAATGGGCCTATTCTGGGTCTATTAAGATGCTAGGTGTTACACACATACTTAAATATTTGTTTATCATTATTTTGTTCTTTTTACTATATTTGTTTTAATTGGGTGTATTTACGGAGCCTCCATAATAAAAAGAGTATATAATTTGATACTTTAAAGTAATGTTTCCTCTTAAATAGGAGATTGTTCTATAACGCTGATTGTTCCACTTTCCTCAAGCGATCATTTCAAACTTGGAGGTCCTGCGGCAGGTAAGTACATTCTCTCCACCGACTCCCAACAGAGCACTTAGACATGGGTTCTCTCCGAACTCATAGGACAAACCGCTTTTCCTATATATCCGCTAAAAGTAAAATTTGAATCTATGACCTCCCTTATGCAAGAGAGGTCAAATACCACTGAGCCATAGACTATTTGATTACTTTTTACGGTACTTCCTTTAGTCTTGTAAAAGATAAAAATATTCACAAATCATATAAGAAAGTGTTGGGAGGTCCATCGAAGTAAAGAACTTAAAGATCCCATTCACTCGAAGATGTGTGTGAATCTTTGCATTGATGGCACCTTGTGCCAAATCAATGGAGGGAAGCCGGAGTACTACTCTTCTCCAAACTTGTGAGGTACTGTGGTATGTTTCTACTGACAATGTGCCCCATCTCATGATCTTGTTCTCTCATATATGGGTTGTAAGGAAAGAGGAAATAGCTTAGGAGTACTGGTGAACAGAACACTCACGAGAACCATGGGATTCCCCTCCCCTTCAATTTATTCCACTCCCTGCTGCAGAGACCCGCAGTTACTTCCTTCCCCTCTCCAGCTCTCCCCATCCTGGCCTTCTCTTCATCTCTACTCTTCCTCTTCCCTCTGTCTCCTACTGACCTACAGCCATCAATGGCCCCCTACCTCATCTTACCGTTAAATTAAAAGGATGGCCATCTTCCTCCTTAGGTCCACACATCTTCTACCCTATCACAATTCCCCTCCCAAAACCAGAGTGGGGATTTGCTGCAGAGAAGATGAGTAAATGGTCTTGTGACCAGCAGAGACCTGTGATCCGTTTCTGATTCAAACTCCATGTGCAAGATGTAACTGCTGTTTTGGAATCTTTTACTTGGTTAAAATGGGCACATGTGCTAAGGTAGTTAAGATGGTGAGGGGAAAACCCAGAGGGATAAAATTAGAATTTTTAAAAAAGGTGATACCAAGTTAAAAGAGAAAATGAAAAATAAGTGTTCACAAACTAAGAGACTGACAGTCAACACCAAAAAGTTGACAGCTCGCCCAAAATAAGGTGGAGCCTTTGTATTTGTTTTTTTAATGTTTTATAAACATTTGCAAATGTAATCTCCTTACATTCAAAAATTGTAAAATTTAGGTGTGTATATATATATACATTACTATATATATGTATGCATGTACGTATGTCTATATATATATATATATATACTTGACTCCCATATATTGTTATAAATACTTCTGACATTCTTAGAAATGTTGTATTTCTCCTCCTACAGTTAAAATACTATGAATGCCAACCATATATACCAACAATATTCAGATATTTTCACATATATATTCTTAAATTCATTATAGTTTTGGATATATACCTAATTTTACAATAGTTTATTGATTTTTTTTGACATACTTGATTGTAGTTCACAACATTTTTGACAAAAGAATATAACTGTAACTTTTTTGAAGATATCAAGAATGTTTATAATAATATGTGAGAGTTAGGAATATACAAGAGTATATATAAGAAAATCTTAAAATTATTATTCTTATTTGCATAGTAACCTATAGTTATGTGTCATAGACCTCTCATGGGTGAAGATAATGAATTTAAATTAAACCCTAATTAAAATTTTAAAAATGAATTTAAATTAAACCCTAATTAAAATTTAAAATATTCATAAGAAACATATTCCTAATACTCTGACCAATCATTGTAAAATACCCCTACCATTACGCGGGTTGATTTGTTCTTGGAGGCAGGGACGAACGTTGAAATTTTGTCCAGTGAGGTTCACTTGGACATTAGGTAATGAGCATGGTTGGGTCAGTGGGGTCTTGGACTAGGTCATATGAGATCTTAGGTTGGGCCAGTGAGATCTTGAGCTGAATCAGTGAGGTCTCGAACTAGATTGTTTTGAATTGGGCTAATGGATTTGACAAAATTCAATGGGGTCTCAAGACCCCACTGGATGAATGTTGGATCCGCCACTCCTTAGAGGTAGTAATTATAAGAGTATCTTAATATTTTATTTTACACAATGGGGCTAATATCAATTAGTGTACATGAAATAATGATAATTATAAAATGTTACATACAACAATTATATTTGCAAATGTCCTTAATTTGTAAAGCACATGTTAATGACATATACGATTGCAAGAGTCAATGTAATGATAAACTCCCACTACACTTACAACAGCTCCTGAAGGCCAAGGCCGAGATAGAACGTAACTAGGGATGTAAAAAGATGCATGCCAAGTGGAATATTGACTCGAAGAAATACTACTTTCAAAATATGCACAGATACAAGTTCTTTTTAAATAGTTCTTATAAATTACTTGTAAGTCACGTGATATTTGTAAAAATAAATTTTACAAACTAGTGAACGAGGGAGAGAAAGGACTAAAATAATGACGTGGACAATTAGACATACGATTATGTAAATATGATTAGAGATTTTATTTTAAAATAAAAATTTTAAATAAAATATAATCAATAACTAAGATGCGTGAAAAAAAACATACTAGTATTCGGATAATCATACTAGAAAAAACTATATCTTTTTTCTTATTCTAAATCATTCGGATATAGATAATATCATTATTCTTATCCTTTAAGTTAATCCTTTTATAACCTTTAATTTCTCAAAACGGATAGATAAACGGATTTTCAAATAGCATTTACACCCCTAAACGTAACGGCTGCAGTCAAACAATTAAACGCTGAAAAATCTGAAGTTCCAATCATGTAGTGACATCCCCTTGTGCTTCCCATCTCGCACATAAACCCTTCTTTTGTCTCGCTGGTGCCAGCGTCACTTTAACCGCCCCATAATACGTAACCGTAAGAAAAAAAGGAATCATGATAACACATTTGTCTCATCTGTCCCCACCTTCTCTTCTAAATCTCGCCTCGGAGAATCGGATCGCTTCAGATCTTTTGTGATTCAGTATGAGTCAGGTTAACTCGTCCTTATTCGTATAAGTCGCATGGCCAAATTATATGAATTCGATCTAATCGTACCAATTCGAATTCGTTCTGATACAGTATAAACCGTCTGAATCAGTACGAGTCTATCCAATACGATAAACCCTGAGTTCTAAACACCAAAACCGATCTTCTCATCAGAATTCTTCTTAAGGGGAGAGAGAGAGAGGAGAGAATAGCTTGCGTAGAGAAAGAAAAACTCTTGTCAGTAACAAGTCTAGAGAGAGAGAAAGGACATTTGTGCAGAGAGAGGATAGCCTGCGTAGATAGAGAGAACTCAGAGACGAGAGCTGTAGATGTAGAGAGAGAGAGAGAAAGAGAAAGAGAGAAGATAGCCTGTTAGAGAGAGAGAAAGAAAGGGAGAAGATAGCCTGTGGAGAGAGAGAGAGAGAGAGAGAGAGGATAGATTGTGTCAGTAACAAGTAGGAGGTACTCTGCTGTTCGGTTACCAGCCTGTAATGACGTGAAATTTTTTTGCAGCGAGCAGATGCGGAGGTTGGTAGATAACCACACGTCTGCCAGCCGCGGCCGAACGTTTCAAAACCCCGTCTCACCCGTCGCGCTCGCCTTCTCCTTCCACATGGAGACCCAATGCTGAAACCTGGCAGTGGCAGCAGCAAAGCAAACGCCTCCTCCGTTATCAAAACCCACCATCTCCTTCTATCCTTCTTCTTTGCCTTCCCCCACATCTCTCTCTTTCTCCTGTAGCAGTGAGTGTGGTTGGAGACGCTGAGAAGATGCTCTCCAAGGTTGATGTTAATGGCGCCGTCGTGTGGATAGAGGGAGGCGTACTCGCGGGAGGCGCGGAGGAAGAGGGGGTCGCCGTCAAGAGCGAGCTGGGCGGGCTCGCCATGCTGGAGGAAGGCTGGTACCTCGGCGGCTCCACCGGGCCGTCCCCGGCCGAGAGCGCGCTGCTGCAGCCGGTGGACTCCTCCTCGTCCTGCTCCCCTTCCTCCGCCGCCTTCAGCCTCGACCCCTCCCTGCCCTTTTTCCCCGAGAAGGCCACCATATCCTCCCTCCTCGACGTCGTCTGCTCCAACCCATTCGCCTCCGCCGCCGACTTCCAGCTGGGCTGCGACGACTCGGCGTTCCTGGGGGGTACCCAGGTGTCCGATTCCAGTGTGCTGCTGAACAGGGGAGACAGCAACGTCGATGGTGGCATCTTGGGCTTCCCCGGGCTGTGCACATGCGCGCCCCCCGTGGGCGCCCAGGACCTGCGGCTGCCGCTCCCGGAAAGCGACAGGGCTTCCTGCCTCGGCTTCGCCAGGGGATTCGGGGGCTTCGACGGCTTCCCGTTCTTCAGCAGGCCGAAGCTGCTCCAGCCGCTGGAGGTGTTCCCGCCCGTGGGGGCGCAGCCCACCCTGTTCCAGAAGCGGGCCGCCACCCTTCGCCAGAGCTCCACGCTTGCAAGCGCTGAGACCATGGTGTGTGGCGGCAAAGGCGGGAGCTTTGGGGCCCTCGCCGGCCAGAGCAGCTCAGAGTGGGCGCGCCCAGGGAGGGCCGCCGGCTCCCTGGGGGCCATGGGCGACGCCAACATCGACTGCTTCGGCTTTAACTACGACTCCGACGAGGAGGCGGTGGACAACGCCAAGGCGGAGGACGCCGCCAACACCTCCAACGCCAACAGCACCGTGACCGCCTGTGGCGGCGGGGGGGATCTGAAGGGGAAGAAGAAGGGAGTGCCGGCGAAGAATCTGATGGCGGAGAGGCGGCGGCGCAAGAAGCTTAATGACCGGCTCTACATGCTTAGATCCGTCGTCCCCAAGATCAGCAAGGTGAAAAAAAAAACTATTCCAAGTTTCTAACCAGAGACCTCTTGTTATAATTTTAGGTCACATTTTGCTCCTTCTACTGTCTGTTTTGGTCTTGCATTCATGTTCTCCTTCAACATTTTTGCACTTTCCTGGTCTCTGTTTGTGTGTTGCATTTGCATTCTCTTTTCCTAGTTGTCTTTACTTGTTTTGTTCTTACCATGTAGAAGACAAGAAGCTGGCTTGCATGATTAACTTGTCTCACTTACCTCTGTCATGACTTTTAACTGAATTTATCATGGATCCATAACTGGCTTGCATGTTGTTCTAGGTCATCTGTCTCTCCCCTGGATGATAGTTTGGAAATTGTATGTCAGATTCTTTGGAGGATATTCTAGGTGATTAGTCAGTTTACTTGTTTAGTGGTTCATTTCTTCTTATTTTAAGTGTACTTGTTTTCTATTCCATGATTGCAGAACAAGCCTTGTGGTGGGGGGTGGGGGTATTGAGGATTTGGATGGGACCCATTGGGAGTGGTCCTGATCCTGAAAGTGAGCTGAGAGAAGCGGTTAGTCCGATTAGGAGAGCACTTCATGTTAAGTGCAAGTATGGATGAAACTTGGTCAGTGAAGAGAGGGGTAAGAAATTTTTCATAAAAATCTTCCATGGGGAATGGGAAAAGCACTGCATGAAGGGATTTTTTTTTTTTAAAAAAAATACCCTCTAGATCTGCACTGACCATGTCCAATCCAAACCGCATGTCGGATCAGGGTTGATTTTGGCTGATTTAAGCCGAATCTGTTCCAAACAGGGATCAGAATCAGCACCAGAGAGTTCAACCACTTGATTCAAACCTAGATTCCTTGGTAGTGATTCTTTCTTCTTATTGTAATGTGTCAACTTATGACCTTAAATCTGATTAGAAGTCAACCGATCAAGTGAAATCTACCATGTGTAAGTTGAAATTGACTTCATCTTTGTTTTATAGCTTGCCACTTCTCTGTGATACTAACCTGTGAAGTTGATGTCAAGTTTTAGTTCATACACAAAGGGTGAAGTTTATCTTCTGAAAGTGAGCTCATATGCCATTGGCCATGTTTATTTTTGTTATCTGAAGGAGCTGAGTTTCAGTTCAAATCCCTGGATAAGGATTTGCAAGTAGTCTACAACTATTCATAGTACCAGTTGATCAGTTATGTTGATGGTCCGAGTCACTGTGTAATTTCCCCTTAGTCATCATCGTTGGATGTCAAAATAATTTGTTCAGCCTCCTTTCCTTCTCATGTGTGATTATTTCTTTTTCTTACATCGACTTAATTTGGTTATCTCACAGATGGATCGGGCGTCAATTCTCGGCGACGCGATCGAGTATTTGAGGGAGCTCTTGCAAAAGATCAACTCCCTCCACAATGAACTTGAATCAACACCATGTGGTTCTCCTCTGACCAGTTCTACTATTACAAGCTTTCATCCCTTGACACCAACACCCTCAACACTCCCATGGCGTGTGAAGGAGGAACTTTGCCCAAGTCCTTTACCAAGCCCCTATGGCCAACTGCCTGCAGTAAGTCCCAAACTTTAGCTAGCTACATATAGGCAACTTTATATACTTGCTCTAGGTAGGTTTGGAGCTTTGCTTCGAATAATCTGCTTATAGAACAAATATACACTTGTTTCCAAGCTTTCATTTTGTTTCCACTGGTCAAAGGTTCCACTGGTGCTTCTCTTGAAGACCAGTTTGTGAAGACCCCTTGAGTTGTCAGAAGTTGAAGTTTAAGTACACAAGTTGGGGCAGATTGTTACTAATTAGTTACTCAATCCACAGGTGGAAGTCAGGGAAAGAGAGGACCAGGCAGTAAATATCCATATGACCTGTGCACGAAGGCCTGGCCTCTTGCTGTCCACCATGAGGGCACTTGATACCCTTGGCCTTGACATCCAACAGGCGGTCATCAGCTGCTTCAATGGTTTTGCTCTTGATGTCTTCCGAGCTGAGGTAGGTCTCTCCATGTCCTTATTGATGCCAAGAAAAGAAAGAAGAGGTTTAGTACATATACCCTTATAAGTCATTATATTTGTATTAATACTCCTGAAATCAACTTATTATCATTAATACACCTACATTCTACAAAAAATCCACAGGCATAACCGCCCCATCAACACCAGGATGAATGGCTAACCCGTCCTCAGATTTAAAACTTATTTTTTGTTCATATACCATTATAATCTTCAAGATATGTAGCTAAGCTTCTACATGGATTTAAATCCTAAGGGCATATTAGTCATTTTGTCCTTGAATTAAACTGTGTTGACGACAAACATGTATGTTACTTTTTTTTGCAGAATGTAAGAGTACTAAAAATAATAAATTGATTCCAGGGGTATAGATGCAAAACCTGCTAAGCAAAACTCCCAAGTAGGGCTGTCAAAATGGGCCCAGGCCCGTTAACAGACCATTTGGACCCGTCAGTCTGGGTATACCCGTTTACCCATTAAGCCTTCTATTGTCATAGATTGCAAAAAATTGTGAGCTGATTTCTTAGAATTTGGACTTAAAATCAATCCCAATTATCCGGCACATAGAGATTTAAGATGAATAAATTCTATACCAAGCCCATTTATTTTTTAACATCAAATAAATAAGAAGTAGGCCCAAGACCCGACCCATTTACCCATTTACCCGTGACAATTATTGTGTCTGAACCGGGTCTGGGTTCATCCATTTTGGGCATGGGTCTACCCAGACCCAGACCGTTGACAGCCCTACTCCCAAGAAAAGGGTGCCATCAATGCCAACCATCTTCCAATCCTCTAACCCAAAAAGACTCCCCCAATAGCAGTGGGGATTTAATTTGGAAAAGCCATATAAAGATCTTCCCTTTCTTCTTATCAGGAACCCAATCTCTTAAACATTGTTATTGTCCTGTTTGTAGCAATGCAAGAATGGCCCTGGTGCTCGGGCAGAAGAAATTAAAGCCTTACTTCTGCACGCTGCTGCTTGCCATGGTGCGATGTAGAATTCCGGCAATGCAAGAGAGCTCCAGTTTTGTGACATGTTGTAAGTCATGGTCTACACCACATGTTGGAAGTAGCATTTTCCAGTTCAGTGATCTTCCAGTTGCCTCTGGGTATTCCCTGAGAAGAACTAAAAAGTTCTGTGTCTGATATGGTCTCTGTTGTAGTTAAATTATATGTTTAATTTGTTTTTTATGTTGCAATAAATGCTGTATTTGTGTCACTATTCATCATTAGTTTGTTTGGTGGTGCAATCGCTTTGAAGGATCAATTATTGCATGAAATCCCCCCTTGATGTGGCAGCAAACTTGATAGATTGTTGATTCTGAAAAGGTACAATGATCATTAGGGGAAGCATTTTATACATTCAAATTTTCGATTGTTTTCTAAACGTAGGTCAACTCCTTTGTAATATTAGAACAGTTGTACATTGATTATGCGGACAAGATAATTAAAGATATGCTTATTATTTTAGCGGTTATTTGTTTCAATGTAAAACAACGTAATCTAAAACAATTGTTCTGTTTTATGATGTCTTCCCAAATTTCTTTGTTTTGGATTTTACAGGATAAATCCACTATAAACCAAAAGAAGAAGATTGAAGTATTCTCTTATTTTGTTTTGCGAACAGCCAAACAAAAGCTCCTTGATTTTAAAACCATATAATTTCACTGGTTTTAAAACTAGCGATTTTGAAACAAGTGAATTACACAGTATGGTGCTAAGTTTTGTAATCATATTCTTGGGTCAAGAACCAAGTAGACGCGATAAAGATATGCTTAACAGAAATAATTTAAACTTTTGATTTAGGTGGAATTAGTTAATAATTTCTAAAAAAAAATACCTCCAAGTTGCGGCTCAGTTCATATCCATTGACTTCTCCAAATGGGAGGAGTCATGGGTCCAAGAATTGTTGAACTTATAAAATGACTCCTTGCAGTATGTCAGATTTCTTTTTGAGAGATAATTATATACCTAGAATTATCACTTGGATGGCCACGAAAGAGTTGTTATTATATAGAAATATTCCCATTCAAGAGAGAAATATTGAATCTGCTGAGAACTCAACCCCCTCCTCTTTTTCACTTGAAAGGAGTTACACGTACTGGCCCAATTAATAATCTAAAAATTTAAAAATAATTGTATTTATAAATTATAAAACAGGCTCCAACATAAGCATAAAGATGAAAAAACCTTGCATGTATAAGAACTATCTATTTGATAGCAAAATCTAATAGAATAAAGCCTCTTTATTTTCGGAATAAGTCAAATTTCGATTTGATAGGAGGCATCTAATATTTCAACTAAGAATGACTTATTTATGGAGTAAGTTGAATAAGTTATTCCACCTTGTATTCCTCTGCCCCATCTAGAGTCAGCAATTGCAGTTACAATTACAGCAAGTATACCATTAGCTTATTGGTCAGATGGCATTCTTTGGTCTCACTTGAGAAGGCCAGTGATTCTACTTCTATTGGGTGCTTGCATGCACTTCTATGTATGAGTCAAAAATAAATGTTTGGCCAGCCCAGTAGCTAGCCAAATCCCTCCTCTTCTTTGCTCTAGTTCTTCTTTCTTTGGCATCTTTTCTCCTTTCTTTTTTTTTTGGGCAAAAGCATCTTTTCTCCTTTTTCTTATTCTTTCCCTGTCTCCTTCACAAAACCTACCTACCCAAATATACATCCAACTATATATCTTGCTTCCCCTTTTTTTCTACATATTTTTGTTATACGGCTTATTTTGATTTACTTTTCTGAAAACTAACTAAAATTAAATTAAATTACAATGCAAGACAAATCAAACTAAAATGGCCATTCTCTTTAGGTCTGACATTCTTTCTTTTTTCTTCGTGACAGTGATTTTTTTTTTGTTTTGAAAGAATTAAGGTTAAGGGTGTGCTTGGTTCTACATAAAACATATGTGAATGAAAAAAGTTTTTTGAAGGAAATAAGTTTACAAGAAAATAAAGATAGAATTTGCCATTTAACGTCTGTAAAAATATTTTCATCCAATTAGAAAAGGGCATTATCACTCATCTTGTGGGTGCCAAAATTAGAAAAAGAAGGGATCAACAAATTAAAATTTTCATTGACTTGAATTTTACGCATTACCAAATAGGTCATTATGCTATATTTATAAAAAAGAATCTTTCATGTAATCCGTTTTACATGAAACCATACAGACCCTCATTAAACCTGGCTACTCATTCTCCTTACACAATAAGTGCTTACTCCATCAGAAAGCCTTCCGTCTTCCGTCCATAAGGTGCCTGGCAATGGTGGCCAACCAATGGGTCTCATTCCATTCTTGGTTAATGGTCATGTTTCTGATTTGCTTGGACAACAACTTCATGTCATGTAGATACCTTGTGATCAGCCAGGACCCAATCAATCATTGTTCAGTCAATTGATAATTTCAGCATCCCTGTGACCCCAGACTCCACAATCATACTTGTTGGATTCTTATGTCACTTGAATGCTTTGTCACTCAGCCATGGTTTCAGCTTCCTCAATGGATCTGTCCCCCAAGTAGGGTAACATAATCTTCTCCTGCTTGATGACTCTTTGTCACTTGACAATTCTTGGTTGGTATGTTTACTTGATGTCTCGACCATGCCCCCACTTCTTAATTGCGCTGCTGTTGGCATCTCGACCGTGCCCTATTTGTTAATTCCACACTGCTAGAAAGGCAGCCACTAAATAATAGGGATGCAATCATGCAAGCGAGTTGGATTTGGTGTGAATCCAGTGGCAGCTCCAGTATTCATTTAGTGGGGGTCTCATTGGATTTTGTCATATTCATTTGCTCAAATCAAAGCAATCTAGCTCAAGATTCTATTGACCCAGCTCAAGATCTTACTAGCTCAATTCAGGATCCCATATGACCTAACCCAAGACCCCATTGACCCAACCATATTTATGACTTGATGTCCGAATAATTCCACTGGACAAAATTTCTACGTCTGCCACTGTGTGAATCTAGACTGTATTTGTGATCATGCCTGTTATATTATGATTATAAAAAGATTATTCGTTAAGTGATCTATAAACTAATAATCGGTCAATGTATTATATGTATTTGGTTAGAAAAAGAAAACCGTTACACGTACCTCTTATCTAATAGACTAGTACGTTTGTTTAGAAAGACTATCTATTAATAAGCGATCAAATAATCAGATTAGTTACCATTTGCATACTACCAACAATTTTCCACGTACGTAATGAATTTTATAGCAGGGTGGTTGGCCATTTACAAGTTAGGAACCACAACAATGTCTGCTGGTTGCTGTCTTTGGTACGTGGTTGTAGAGGCAACCCCACCACTAAAAATCTTTTAAAAGATGATGCACAAGTGCCAAGTGGCATTAGGTAAGGTAAGTACGCCTTATTTATAGTTGTGAACTTATGAAGGTGAATGAGGTAACCAAGAGTTCTCAAAATGTGATTAATTCAGAACAGGAGGATGCTAATACAACATTTAGAAACACTGCATTGGATGCAGCCTAAAAAATTTAAAAAAAAAAAATGAAATTTTTAAGGTTAGACCCAATATGCTCTCTTCATGTCTGTACAGCTCAATCTCCGATCGGACGACTCAAAAAAATTTAAAAAATTAAAATTAAGAAATTGATTCCCAATAAATAGAAAAAATGCTCTTTTTAGGTCAAGCCTCCAATAAGTTGAAACTCGTTTTTTTATTGTTAGAATTTTTCTGTCATTCGATCAAACATCGGATTATACAAACACACAAGACACAGTGAAGCTAACCTTTAAAAAAAATTTAAAAAAATATTTTCAGGTCGAACTGATGAACTGCAACAAATTTGCTGCAGTGTGCAACAAGTATTATTCTTTAGAAAATGTTCATGGAATCCCAAAAAATGCCGATTCAAAATAGATCTTCATGATGTGAGGGGGACCTCCACGTCTGATATCAAGAGTTATTTTTGGCGAAGGTCATGAGATCTCCTTTTGGTGCAGCATTATGAGGGCTTTTAATGGCCATGTTCTTTATGTTTCTCACATAGGGAAACTTAAGTCTAATTTTCTTATATTTCTTATGCAGAGAGACCTAAGCCTAATTTTATTTTCAAAATTTTTGTCCATGGGAAAATTATTATATCCAAAAAAAAAAAAACTAAGAAGACTCTTTGAACTAACCTTGAAGATTGACAAGGGTAGAAAATTTTCTGCAGTTAACTATTTAGGCTTATGTTTTGCATGTTTCTTCTTTCTCATTTTGGTATACAAAGAAACATACACGTACCCTTCCACTACTACGTATAATAGTTCAAAAAAGCAAAAGTGAAGTATTAGGGGAAAATGTGATAATTCATGAAAGTAAAATGAGGATGAAAAATAAATCTGATCCAATCGTTTCCAAGAAAAATGTACTTGCTTTCTTGAAAAACTTGATTACTGCTCCATGTAGGGGCATCGCATTATTTTCCTATTACTTGTCAGCTTTCCGTTCACTGAAGAGACTTATTTTTATGCGTGCATCACTGACTGTTTACCCTTTTTTTTTTTCCAAGTTCCATTTTACCTCCCCTTTTTGTTTACTTTGTGACTTTAAGAGTTTTAACATTTTGACACTTCATTCTTTAATACTTCTACTCTTGAGGACGTCGATAAGTTAAAGTTGCAAAGGATTAGATACTAAAGTATTGTAATTTTAATAGGGTAAAATATTTATTCAGCTTGATGATCTTTTCAGGAAAAGAATAATACCTCTAGTAGATCAAATCGGTCACTTTCATCTTTCTTATTCTAATTGCCATACTCTGACGACACTTTTCATGCATGCACGTAGACTTCAGCATGCCCAACAGGCTAAAGGCTCTTTGGTCCACTTTATTTATTCCTTATAAGGTATTTGGTTGTATTTTAATATTTTATACAGTTTTGTTATAAAAAATTATATTAAAGTAAAAAGTAAAATAACTTTTAAATTATAAATTGTATACAGTTATCATGTTTGCAAGAATATTATAATTTTTAATAGAACATTACACTGGTGGGAGGAGGAGAGAGTTACTCACCATTGCAACGTCAACATTTGGCTACTTGTGGTGCTTCAGGGACTTCAAGAGCTGATTGAGTTCCTTCTGGAAATTGATGGCTGCACCCACAATGGCACTCAGGACTGTAGGAGCTGCATGTATGTTGAAAGGAGAATTTCGTCGAGCAGGTGGTATGCACTTGGACATCCCCAAGAACATCCAAAAATTCGAGCAGACTGGGGCGGATCTGCATGCCAACACACAACCACCCATCTCTCTCTCTCTCGTCTCAGCCGCTGAGGGCGGCGAAGTCACCCCCTCGCATCATCTGCTTGAACTCTTTGAAGTTGACCATGCCGTCGCCGTCGACCTTCCAGATCATCTTCCAGTAGTCCTCGACGGTGCGGCCCTGCTTGAGGCCGAGCGAGGCCAGGACGGAAAGCAGTTCCTCCACGGTGATGAAGCCGCCACGTTCTGGTCGAACACGTTGAAGGCCTCACGCATGTCCTCCTCCTCGTTGCACTCGTCCATGATGGTCTGGTACAGCGCCCCGAAGTCGTCGACGTCGACGCACCCTTCGTCGTTGGCGTCGATCTTCTCGATCATGGCCACCACGTCCTTGTTGGGTATATAGATTCCCAGGTTCTCCAACGAGCTGAGCTCCTTCTTGGTGATCCGCCCGTCGCCGTTGCGGTCGAACATCTGGAACACCCGCTTCAGCTCCGCCGGCACTGACAGCGCCTGCAGCTGCAGCCCCCCCGCAGCAGGAGGGGGAGGGGAGGAAGAAGGCAGGTCGGTGGGCACCTTGAAGGCGCCCTGTGGCGGGTGGTGGCTGATCTCCTTCTTCCTCCTGCTGCAATTTCTGTTGCTGGTGGTGGAGAAGCAGATCCAAACGATGGGCGAGGGGTGCAGTGAGAGTTGCCGGGAGGACGAGTGGGAGGGTTGTCATGCAGCCTGTGCGTGACAACACACAAAGTAGGCTCACCTCTCTTTTTTATTTTATCATGTTTTGTGAGTTAAGAGTATTATTAAAATATATTTTAAGAGTGTTACCAAATATCTCTTTTAATATATTTTCATGATAAAAATATATATTTATAAAAAAGTGTTACATTATAATACAACCAAACACCCCATTAGATTATTTTATTTATCTTCTGTTTCTTTAGGTGGATGTGCATGGATGATCTATAGTGTCAGTTTCTTCTTTTTGAATGAGGTTGGAACATGTAGCGCATGGTGTACATAGGATATGGTGGGGGCTCAATTCTATGCTAAATATTCTTTAGGACAATAAAATGTAACCGTCGTCGGATCAATAAATCAGACAGTACATCACATCTAAAGTACGGTCGATGGAGATATATGAATTAAGTAATATTTGCTGTAATGTTATATATTGCAATCCACGTGGGTGGATTGTAATATATGGCATAACATTCGTCTTGTCCAGTCGGATCATATCATACAGTTGCTGTGCAGTTCGTCTAGATTTCGGAGAATATTTTTTTATTTTTTATTTTTTGTTCGAATTTTTTAGATTTTTTGAAATGTCCGATCAAAAATCAAACGGTACAGTCGGCTTGTTCGGGTCGGCTCCGACCCGATTGTATAATTTTTTTTTAAATTTTATACGTAAATTGAGATATGTGTCAAATTTTTTAAAAAAAATATACAGACGAGAACCGACCGAAGTAAATTAATTGTACCGTCCAATTTTTGATCGAATGTTTTAAAAAATTAAAAAATATAAATAAAAAATGAAAAATACTCTCCTCAATCTAGACAGGCTGTACAGCAACCGTCCAATCCGACTAGATTGATGGTTATTATGCTATATATTACAATATAGGTGAATTGCAATGCATTGCATTGCCGTAAATATTATTAGTAGCAATTACACACCGTCAGATTATCCGATCAAACGGTTACTGTGCTACAACGCTAATGAGACATTACAACAGTAAGTCCGCCATGCTTGGTCGTTAAAGGGGGTCACATGCGTCTCGGCCGCTGGCTTGGACTGGGAAGAGTACGAACAATCCTCGATAGAAACCGCACGCCGAATCACAAGAATTAAACGCACGCGCCGTCCACAGCAAGGATCTTTGCACGCCGCCACCAGGTCCAACCTTCTTCAGTGTTCTCCTCCCCCAGTCTACGCTCACTCGCGCCTTCCGCTGTCCACGCGCTTCTCCGACCCCAGCGAAGGGGCTCGGAAGTCCCACCGTCGATGGGTTTTTCTAGGCATACCGACGAGGGCCCCACCAATCACTTCCCTCAGGTGAGCTTAAGGCGGAGGAGCACACCCACCTGCCTACTCTTTTGGCTTGTCGTCAGTTTTGTCTTCTTTTGGAAAGGTGGCTCAGCTGGGCCATCAACCCTTTATAAGTGACTTGTGATTTAAAATTCATAATTATGGATAAAAAGTTTTTAAAATTTAATATACTCACTTTAAAAATAAATAATTGAGCTGAAGTATATACAAATTTAGAAGTTGTGTGGTGCGGCTGGCCACCCCCTGCCTGCGGCTGCCTGCCGCGGTTTCATCACTGCTTAAATCGCGGCCGTCCGTTGGAAACTCTCTGGAAATGGAGGCGACCTGCCGAAGGGTTCCCCACCTCGTTGGCGTGCCACCCGCTATATATGCAGCGCGTAGCAGCGCCCCCTCTTCGCCGCGCCTCGCGCGTTCGTCCGCTCAACGTCTCTCTCTCTCTCTCTCTCTCGCTTCTCCCCTCTCTGCTTCCCCTGGACTCCGACCAGCCACCCTGCGAAGGCTCGGAGCTCCCGGGAGGAGGAGGAGGAGGAAGAGGCGAAGAGGAAGCTGTGGCGGCCACTCCTCAGCCATTGCCGTCTCTGTAGCTGCCGATCATCGGAAGGTACTCGCATTTGTGGAAAAAAACTGGATCTCTTGCTCGTTTTGTTGATGGTGTTTCCTTGATAATTCTGTGGTTTTTGTTCGTCTCGTTTGCCTCAAGAATTTTGAGCTCCGGAGGCGTTTGTTTGCTCGGTTATGGAAGTGGTTGAGGAGTAATATAGTGCGTCGATTTGTCTTTTGGTTTTGATGGTTCTGAGTTATGAATCTTCGGAATCTTGGACGCCGCTGTTTAGGATTCTCTTTTTTGTTTTCTTTTTTTCTGAGATCTTGTTCTGCTCTGGTTTTTCTGATGTTTTGAGGAATCTGAGGGTGTTTTTCCTTTTGTTGATGTCGTTTGATCTGAGTTTCGTCTTCTGCATTTGCAAATGGTGTTTGGAATCTACAGATTGTGTGTGTGGATTTGATCGATCTACCTGAGCTTGTGTTCTGGTAGCAGAGGAGCAAATCATCTTTCGTATACTGTAGTTAACTGAAAAGAGTAGAGGAGAGGGCTACAGCAAATGGCGGCTTCATGCCAGTTCGCCGTCCAGGCGCGCTGCTGCGCCGGACCGAGGAGGTCTCTGGATTCTCTTCCCTTGTTTTCCAGCTCGCAGAGCTGTGTTGGATTTAAGTCGTGTGGTAAACTAGTGTGCGACAGGCGAGAAGTTGCTTTCAGGAAGAAAGCAGGGTTGATGGTGTGTTGCCAGAAAGGAGGTGTGGGCGTTGTTGAGAAGGGTGAGGTAGCGAGGTGGAGTATTGATGGTAATGTTGCTCAGCTGAGCACTGTGATGAAATTTGGGGGCTCTTCGGTGGCATCAGCGGAAAGAATGAGGAAGGTTGCTGAATTGATTCTCAGTTTTCCTGAAGAAAGGCCAGTCATTGTTCTCTCTGCCATGGGGAAGACCACAAATAAGCTTCTGCTGGTATGGTGTAGAGATTGATTTCAATTTTATAGTGCGTAAGTTTACTTTTTCTGCTGCTCAATGTTTCTTATATAGAATTTTATGGCCGTACTTTAGGCTGGAGAAAAGGCTGTCAGCTGTGGCGTTTCTCATGTTTCAGAGATGGATGAACTAAGCTTTATAAAAGATCTGCATATTAAGTAAGTGTTCTTAGGCTTTTATTGTTCGAGATCTGTAGTAGACACCTTCCATCTCTAAAGGACTGCTCATTTCATAATATGTTGCCCATCTTTACCTTGCAGGGCAGTTGATGAACTTGGAATTGATAGCTCTATCATTTCTGGTGAGTGACACTAAGCTGTATTTGCTCAGTTCTTATACTCCTTCATCCTCCAATAGAATTGAGGAAGCCCTAAGCAGAAAAGCAGTATCTGCTGGTTATTAAGAATTAAATGTTAGCTCAAAATTATCTATTATTGGGTTATGGGGTCACATTTTTGCCTGTCACTATAAGACTGCATCCAAAGGTCTTCAATCCATTGTAGGAAGTTTTCCCCGCATCAACTTAGACTGCTTCATCCTCCAAACGTGTTGAGTTGGATAAACATCACAGAAGCTAACTCTAGAAAAAATCCGAACTGCACGAAAATTGCTCACATGTGAATGTGACCTGGTGTTTATTTAAATTAATTGTTTCTAAAAAACTGGAAGAGATGAATGGTTGTTGACCTTTAGGGAAAAATTTCAAGGTCTTAGAGCATTTTTAATGCACACTGTGTAGTTATAATGTCTAAAAGGTTAACTCTAACACGTTAAAAAGCAATCAATGCTGCATACCTAATGGAGAAATGAAACTGAAATGGAAGGAAGGCATCCAATCGTCTCATATAGATATATCGAATAATACTTATGAAGCTTTTTTCTCTTAGAGTCACTGTAAAAGGTCCTGCTGCGGTAAAAAAGGAAAGTCAAACACATTAAAATTTGTCACCCATTGAAGTGAAATAATGTTCCCTGTCCATCTTGCATAGTATTTATTCATTTTAAAAAAAATTGTTTTATTTTTTGCATTGACATAAATATGTATCTTGGCCTTTGTTCGTTTTGTCTCAAAAGAAATTTTGTTTATCCAGCGGTAGCCTTGGAAATTTCCATAATATTATTTGTAGCTGCAGGCATCCACACATTCTTTTTTTCAATTGAAAATGTTGAGATATTTCACACCCACGTGGAAAAATTGCTAGGAGATTTATGGAATTACCCACCATCCAGTATCACTAGCTGCCATAATTTGATAGTTCTGTTCAATCAGCATGAAATTCATGCATGTGGATTTTTGTGCAGTGTTTATTTTTATCAGCTAAATTTGCAGAAGTTGAGTCTAGTTGAGTCTTTGATTCACCTAACATATGCAATTCTTTGGACTTTCCCCAGATGTTGGCTCTTCCCATGCATTCATTTTTTAAGCTTATCTGTCTTTATGCAACTAAAGTTGGCATTTGATTAAACTTGCTCTGTGCTTATCATTTTATATTCATGTTTAATTTTGTAGAGCTATTGAATGAACTGGAGCAACTTCTGAAAGGAATTGCTATGATGAAAGAGCTGACTCCCCGTACAAGAGATTATTTAGTCTCATTTGGGGAGTGCATGTCCACAAGAATCTTTGCAGCCTATTTGAATAAGATTGGTGCAAAAGCCCAACAGGTACAAAATGGAAATAATTTTTGTGATCCTAGTGCACCAAACTGATGATGGATGTTGATATTTTTCTTGATGTTATGTATAACAAAGCCATTTAAATTTCACCAATAACTTGAAGCATGCAGAACACTGAATTTGTATCTATTCATTTATTAAGAAATGCAGAGAAGAGATGCAACATTTTGATCACTTTTTCACCCTATGATTTTGCCAAAAGAAAAGTCTCCCATTTATACTGGCTGGTTTGAGGTACATGCCACTGTGGTAATTACAAGTATATTATTTTATTGAAGTAACATCTTTAACTTTATTTTGCATTTGCATGCCATTTTCTTTTAGTTTTGTAGTGCCAGTAGACTAGAGTGGAAATCTAATGCGAAAGCGTGCAGAAATCGGAAATGAAGGAGAAAATAGAAAAAGCTTGAAAAGAGGCCCCCTGAAAAGAAAAAAAAGGAGGTTGAAAAATGCCACGTAGAAATAAAACAAAAGACATATATCATTTTGCATCGAACCCCCTAAATGTACTTTCTGCATTATAATTTTATTAGCACTTCTAATATTTCAAATTGTAAGTCCATTAGAGGAGAAAATGGGTAAATTGATAACCTAGTGGGTATTGGGCTCATTTATTGATGTATAATTTCAATTTTGAATGTATTTATCTTTTTCTTGTCCCTGAGAGGCCCTTTCTATTGAACATAGACTGCTGCTTCTTTGTGCTTTGTGCATGATGTTGTGTGGCAACCTGATCTGAGCTCTTCCTTCTTCTTCTTCTTTTTTTCGTTTTGTGGGGGGTTGGGGGTGGGGGGCACTCCATTCCACTGTTTACCAGGTTAACCAGGGCCCTTGGTGAGTTGATGTAGAAGGTTCAGTTACGAATGACATGGTTTAGTTAGCATTTCACTTTGGCATCTCGTGTTTTGTCGGGGCTTCTTTTTTTGTCATCTCTGTGCATGAGCTTGTTCAGTTGAATGAATCACATCATATACTTGAATTTTGATGTTGTATAAACACATTTTTTTCAAAACTGTTACAGTATGATGCATTTGATATTGGGTTTATAACCACGGATGACTTTACAAATGCGGACATCTTGGAAGCAACTTACCCAGCTGTTGCAAAGAGGTTGCATGAAGATTGGTCCAGTGATCCTGCTATTCCTGTTGTAACAGGTTTCCTTGGAAAGGTCTTCCCTAAGAAGCTTAAGTTGTGCGTGCCTCGTTCTGTAGAGTGTAGAGTAATAATAGCAAATAAAGACTGAAGCACTCCCCCCTCCCCCCTTTGCTGCAGGGATGGAAATCTGGTGCTGTGACCACACTAGGTCGTGGAGGTAGTGACCTTACAGCTACAGCAATTGGCAGAGCCTTGGGTTTGAGAGAGATACAGGTCATATCCAAGTCTCTTTTTGGATAAATATTCAACATATATGCCTAACTAATTATCTTATATTTGATCGCCTTCTCTGCATACTTGGTTGAGACAGATTATATCAGTATTCTGCTTACGTAGACCCATCATTAGTGTCATGGCTTAAGTGGAAAGTGAAAGCTAAGGCCAATGCTGTAATTCATTTAGTCTATGTTGCATGTTTTTTGAAGAATCATCTCCAAATTTTCACATGTTATATCCTGGAAATAACATGCTGGAAATAGTATATGCATCTGACTTGAATCATGTAATAGGTGTGGAAGGATGTTGATGGAGTTTTGACATGTGATCCTAATATTTATCCAAAAGCAAAACCTGTACCACATCTGACGTTTGAAGAGGCTGCTGAACTTGCCTACTTCGGTGCGCAGGTATCTCATGTTAACATTTGCATCTGGTTATAGGTAAACACATAAGATACTGTTATTCCTTCTTTTGTGGCTGAGTTGATATATGAAATTTCGTATTGTTCAGCTACATAATCTTGGTTACTTTGTTTTCCTTCCAATTATTTGCATGTATAGTGAATGTGTTAGTTCTAAGTGAAATAATCCAAGGTTTACAAAATCTGATTAGTACCTTATTACTTCCAGTGGTGAAAACTCTTAGAAGTCCATTTGAACATATTTGAATCATTTTATCTCCCCTTGAGATGATAATCATACATGATGCAAAGCTGAATGGCATAGTTGCATCACAAGATCCTGCTATTTGGACTTTTAAGCAACAATGTACATTTTTGGTTCCTTGTATATATTCTATAAATTCTAATTGCAGGTTTTACATCCCCAATCTATGAGACCTGCTAGAGAGGGTGATGTACCAGTCAGGGTCAAGAATTCTTACAACCCTCGAGCTCCAGGTACTCTCATCACTAAAACCAGAGATATGAGTAAGGTTGGTGAAAGTATCAACGCACTTGTTTCCCTGTATAAACTGTTTGTAATATAGAGTTGAACAATATTGGTTCATTTCCAGGCCATCTTAACCAGCATAGTCTTGAAACAAAACATTACAATGCTAGATATTGTGAGCACACGGATGCTGGGCCAGTACGGTTTCCTAGCAAAGGTACAAACTTCTTGGTCATCCTTACTTTCTAGGAGCATGTTGAGTATTCACTGTTTCTCCCAGTTAATTAAGAAATAATCCATCAAACACCTAAGATACCTAAAAACTCATTTTAGATACTGAAATTTAATATTGTCATGACCTTAGATATCTAAAAAATTGTTTTGGATATTAAAATTTTATTTTTGGCATTCTGTCCTGCAGGTGTTCTCAATATTTGAAGAATTGGGTATTTCTGTTGATTCTGTTGCTACAAGTGAAGTCAGTATCTCTTTGACATTGGATCCCTCCAAAATATGGAGTAGAGATCTAATTCAGCAGGCAAGTATACAAGTTAAATTTCAGTGCCCAATCAACTAGTTGATGTACTTCTTTTGTTAGGCAAGCATAAAAAAGAATGTGTTGCAACATGTTTTGATGGGTGACCTCAGTTGAACTATTTTCCACTTAGGCCCATGGGCATCGCCTCATGGTTTTGTCCTTTTCTAAGGATAAGGCGCCAAACTGGGAAAAGATGGCTGGCCTGACCTTTTAAGCACTGGTGGTAGCAGCCAATATAGTACTAAATGGAAGGCCCCAACTACAACACAGCCTCAGTGGAGGTGGATGTCCATCAGTCCATGTCAGGAAGGGGGCCCTAGGGTTGGGACCACCTGTTGCAGGATTTTTTTCTTCTTCTTTTGGGGTGTTGGGAGGGGGGTGGCTTGGCAAAGAGAATCCTACTGAGGTAGACTAGCCTGCAGCTCCTCATTGACCTCCATCCTGCTTTGATCATAACCTTCATTTCCTGATGTGAGTGCTGTCTCCATGAGGTAGGGCCTGATAAAAGTTGATTGTTACTGGTAAGATTTGGAAAGCTTCTGATGAAAAAATGTCGGCAATTGTTGTATTTCTTACATTGCGAAATATTATTGCAATTGCTTAAGTGATAGGCTTTTGTTTTTAATACTTCCCAACAAACAGGAGCTCGATCATGTTGTGGAGGAACTGGAGAAAATTGCAGTAGTGCATCTCCTGCAGAATAGATCACTAATTTCTCTTATTGGCAATGTACAACGTTCATCCTTGATACTAGAAAAGGTATATCTCATTTCATTGAGTAGGGGAAACCATATTTTTTCGTTTATACCCAATTCTTATTTATTTTCCAACGACTGGGTCTACATTGTACAGGCATTCAATGTCCTAAGACAAAATGGAGTAAACGTTCAGATGATCTCTCAAGGGGCATCAAAGGTATGAGAGTGACATTTGGGGTTTATTGGCCAGATTTGGTTCACAAGAAAGTCTTATTATGTCGATCAGCTGATTGGGCAATACACCAATGGATTATTTTAACAGGTGAATATTTCCTTGGTGGTGAATGATAGCGAAGCGAAACAATGTATCAGAGTTCTCCATGAAGCCTTCATTGAGAATGGTTTTCTCACTGAGATAGAGACAGCCAGCCCATTGCAGAATGGTTCTACCATGCATCACCATAATTGAAGTGCTCCAGGCAGGCTTTTTACTGCTCATGTATCTTGTTTAGTCGGGTCCCATTTTCAGACAATAATAGCATCTTATTCATGGCTTCTTTGTTCCTCTCTAATGCTTAGGTTCCTGACCATGTTTAAAAATCCAGATGTGTAGCTTTTTAAGTAGGTAGAAAGGTGGTTTTGATCGCTGGGAGTGACAGAGAGATTTACCTCCCATTCTTCAGCTTAATTTTACTGTACACATATTGCTGTCTATGATCATTCGTGAAAGCATCAGCTTTCCAATGTCCTTCCCCGATTGTCTATTGAGAATTGCTATTATCCGCTAAGTGCTTGCATCTCGTCGTAAGAAAGCCTTGTTCCAATTCCATCCGATCTGCCAAATGCTCTTATCCTGTCATTTTCAGATTTCTTGGACCAAGTTGGTCAATGCAGTAGCATATAATGAGTTTATTTAACACTAAAAAAATTATTACTAAGAGAGAGGATGCGAGTCTATGAGTCCGGCCGATATCTAAGTAGCAGTTTTTTAGGTCTTAATTTGTTACCTGATATCGATAGGGAAAATTCTGCTCGCCTCCTTTCGTTTACCCGGTTCCCCTGAAGCTGTTTCACTTAACTATGTGGTCAATCCCAGTACCTTCAAAAGCCAAAGGGCACGTGGAGAAATCATTCCTCGTAATGGGGGATGTTACTTGCATTACATTTTTTGCCATACTTTAAAAATGACATTTTTGACATATCTCTCTCGTCACCGACACAGAGAGCTATTCGAATAATCAATGAGATAGTTCTTACTGAAGATAACAAAGAACGTGGTACTGTAGGATTTCTGTTCTTGATTTTGTTTATGATGAAGTAATGTTATAAACGTGGAGACCGGAGAGGAACAACGGACCCAATCGGGAGGTAGGGCTGTAAATGGGCCGGGTTGGCCTGCGGGCTCATGGGTTGGGCCAAGGACGGGTTCAGATTCGGGCCTCAATTTTAGGCCCGCGGGCCAACTCGGGCCAAGGGTGAGTCAACTCGGGCGCGATCCCCTCTCTTCTTCCTCCCAAACTGAGCTCATGATTACTCCGATAGCGACAGCCTGGGAGGAGGGGTCCCCGCCTGGCAGATCTCGAGGAGCGAGTAGACACCGCCCTGGCGTTCTCCTTGGTGAGGGTCAGGGCTTGCACGGCGAGGCAGATCTCGAGGAGCCAGCAGGTGCCGCCGGAATCTAGTGCCCGTGCGAGGTGGTTCAGCAGTGGGACGCCCTCTGCCTCAAGGACATGGCGGCAGCTCTCGATGGAGGAAACCCTGGAGATCGCCGCCAGGGCCTTCTCCTTGGTCTCCGTGAAGGACGAGTCCAGAAGGCGAACCAGCGCCGGGACCACACCCGGGCGGCTGCGATCAGCACATTCTTGTCCTCCTCCTGAAGCAGCCCGATGAGTTCGTCCAGGGCGGCGTTCTTGGAGGCGAGTAACCAGGTTCCGTGCCTCAACGCGAACGAGCTCGCGGCGGGAGCCCGGCAACGGGGGCGGCGCGGGACGGGCGGCGGCCGGCCGCAGCGGGTCGGCCGGGGTTGCTCCGTTCGGCTAGCACCTGGCGATGCACTGTGGTATTACAGAACCGCCGTCTCCTCTTGCAACCGCCGAAGTTCGTGCGCAGGGGGAGAGATGGGGGACGTGCCAGGACGGGCCGGGTGGCTCCCACGGGCCTACCAATACGCGGGCTGGATTGGACCGGGCCAAACCAAGATAACGGGTCGGGCTGGATTATTGCGGGCCGGGCCGACACCCCTATCGGTAGGCATCTCCTTTTTTTTTTTTTTTTTTTTTGAAACTATCGGTAGGCATCTCCTGCCTTAAACATCAACCACCAAGGTGATAAATCTTTCCGTTGCCTTGCGAGCATAGGAAACCAAGTTGATTGGTGGGTTTACTGAAGGGGTGCCCGTATGACAACAAAACATCACCGATCTCTACGTTGGACGGTAAAGTAAAGAACGACCTCTTCAACTAAGTAGGTCGTAGGTTTGAGGTTCATTGAGCGCTTAAAAATATATCTTCATGTGGAATTATATTTAATGATGGTTTGGAACTTAAAATATTTGTTCAAGTAAGTGAAAAAATCGATAATCTAGACGGAAGTATTGCTGTGCAGATTTATCTCTAATTTGAGAAAATATTATCACTTATTAGATTTGAACCCTATCTATTTAGGAGTCATTATATATAACTAGCCAACTGGCTTACATTTTCAAAAGGAAAATGGTAACCAAAAATAAATAAATACACCCGCTTCTTCAGTTTCTCCTTGTAGGAGAGGACATGGTTTTGGGATGAGTGAAAAGAAAGATTACAAGAATAGAAAATAATAAAAATAATGACATAGAGGAAATAAGTACATTCACCTTTGTACCTTTTGCAATTCTTATTTTTACTGTTACTTTCTCTTTTTTCTCTTAAACCCCATCATCATATATTTCTCCCTCAAAAGGAACCAATTTGTCAAAGAGTAATATTTGTTGAACCGAATGGGATGCTGCTTCATTTTTTTATTTTTTTATTTTTAGAATTTTTTAAGATCAGACCTGCCATGTCTACGTGTCGATTAGATAAAAAAAATATATAAAAGATAAAAAATTGTGCCCCAATGAACAACGAAAATTATCTTTAATGGGCCTAGCCCAATAAAAAGGGATACGTTTTTCATTTTTCAGATGTTTTGGTCATCCGATCGGAGATTGGATTATACACATGTTCAACATGATGGATCAGACATTAAAAATATTTTAAAAAATAAAAAATAGACTACACCCCATACAGTACAACAAATTGTGAGTTTAAAAGTAAGTGAGTTAGATGTAACTCGCTTACTTTGCCTCACTTCCAGAGCTTTGGTTGTTTGAAGTTTTTAAAATTGTTGGAATTTTCCTCCCCAAAAGTGCTCAAAAAGAAGAGGCTACTTCTTAAGAAAAAGCTCCGAAGACACTTCCGTGTAATTAACCTCTCTCTGCTTAACTCGAGCACTATTTCTTTTTGAACAGTTATATATAATCAAATAATTAAAATTGATCTTAAGAAAGTCAATTATATGCAACTAAATAATAGAAAAATAAGTTAAGAATAACCATACTTTGAACTCGCATCACCCTCAGGAGCTCACCTCCAACATAAGGAAACTACTTCCATTCAATCAAAGGGCACCACCGGACTCGCCGCTTCAATACGACTCGGCGATCCTCGCGAGTTCCATTCCGATCTCCTCCTACCTCGCAGCACCGCTTCTCCCACAATCGAATGCCCAAGCTCCTCCGCAGCCGCCCCCTTCTCCTCCCCCAACGCGCCCCTCCCCGCCATGGCGCGCCACTGCCGACCTCCCCCCTCCGCCTCTGCAGCTCCTCGCCGCAGGCCGCCGGCGACGTCGTCTCCGAGGTCTGCAACCTCCTCGCCCACGGCAGCTGGAGGTCCCTCATGGCCTCCTCCGACATCCCCGGCAGGCTCAGCCCCGAGGTCGTCGTCGCCGTCCTCCGCCGCCGCCAGGAGCTTCGGCCCTCCGACCCCCGCCGCCTCCTGGACTTCTTCTACTGGTCCAAGTCCCACATGGGCGGCGCCCCTCACGCCCCGGAATCCTTCTCCACCCTCGCCGTCTCTCTCTGCAACGCCGGCATGCTTGGCAACGCCGGCGCCCTCCTGGAGAGCATGGTCCGGGACCGGCGCTGGCCGCCCTCCGCTGTCCTGGACTCGGTCGCCCGTAGCCATCTCCAGTGCGAGGGGTCGGATCCGGCGGTGTTCTCGGTGCTGGTCGACGTGTACAAGAAGGTGGGCATGCTTAGGGAGGCCGCCGATATCGTTTTGTCGATGAAAGGTGGCAGCTTTGCGCCCAGTTTGAGGTGCTGCAATGCGCTGCTGAGGGATCTGATGAAGGCCAACATGATGGAGTTGTTCTGGAAAGTTTATGGTTTCATGGTGGATGCCGATCTGGGGCCTGATGTCTACACTTATTCGATTCTAATTGGAGCTCATTTCAAGGGCGGGGATGTGAATGCAGCGAAAGGCGTCTTCTTTGAGATGGGGGAGAAGGGTTGTAGCCCAAATGAGGTGGTGTACAACACTCTGATCGGTGGGTTGTGCAGAGTTGGCGCCACTGGGGAGGCTTTCCAGCTAAAAGAGGAGATGGCTGAGAAGGGTTTGGCTGTCGACACCTTCACATATTCGTCGCTCGTGAATGGGCTGTGTAAGGATCGCAGGTCCGAGGAAGCAAAGTCGATTCTTTTGGAGATGTCCAAGTCGGGGATGGTGCCCGACATCTCAGCATACACGGCTTTGATTGATGGGTATATGAAGGAAGGCAAGATAGATGAAGCTTTCAGAGTGAGAGATGAGATGGTAGCCAATGGAGTTCAGCCTAATATGTTCACCTATAATAATCTCATTCGAGGTGTGTGTAAGATGGGCAGGATGGAGAAGGTTCCTGAGCTTTGGAATGAGATGAGTAGAATGGGTTGGAAGCCAGACACCATGAATTACAATTTGATCATCGAGGGACATTTCCGGGAGAGGAATGTCAACGAGGCGTTTCGGCTGTTCGACGATATGAAGAGACAAAATCTATGGCCTAACTTTCACACATATGGTGCAATGCTTAATGGGCTTTGTCATTGTGGTGGTTCAGAGCGAGCTGGTGGAATTTTGGAGGAAATGGTTGCACAAGGTTTGCAGCCAAATGCTGTTCTCCACACTGCTGTTATTGCTGGTTACTGTAGGGAAGGCAAGTTTGATGAGGCATCCAAAATTTTACAGATAATGGCTGAGAGAAATGTTGCTCCTGATGCTTTCTGCTACAATACTCTCATAGTTGGCCTCTGTAAGGTGGGAAAGATGGAAGAAGCACGAAGATATCTGGTGCAAATGGGTGAAAGAGGATTAGCTCCTAATGAATATACATATGGGGCTCTTGTTCATGGATACAGCAAGGCTGGGGAAATGCATGAAGCAGACAAATGTTTCCATGAGATGCTTAGTGTTGGTTTGAAGCCAAATGACATCATTTATACGGCTCTTATTGATGGCCATTGTAAAGCAGAAAACATTAAAGAAGCCTTCATCATATTTCGTTCTATGTTAGAAAGAGGTGTGCTTCCTGACTTGCAAGCATACAGTGTCCTTGTTCATGGTCTCTCAAAAGCAGGAAAGATGCAAGAGGCTGTGCAGGTTTTTTCAGAGCTTCAAGACAAAGGAATGGTTCCTGATGTGTTCACGTATACTGCACTGATCTCTGGTTTCTGCAAAACAGGTGAGTTACAGAAAGCTTTCCAGCTTCGTGATGAAATGTGTTCAAAAGGTATAAACCCAACTATTGTTACCTACAATACCTTGATTGAGGGCTTGTTGAAGGCTGGAGACATTGAGAAGGCCAAAGCATTTTTTGGTATCACACAGAAAGGTTTGGTTCCAAATGGTGTAACATACACCATAATGATTGACGGTCTATGCAAACTTGGAAATTTGTCAGAGGCGTTTTCTTTATTTGATGAAATGCTTTCAAGAGGGATCTTGCCTGATAAATTTCTATATAATGTCCTTGTCGCTGGATGCTGCAAAGGGGGGATGCTAGATAAGGCTCTTCACTTGTTTAATGAAATGGTCACAAAAGGCTTTGCAAATACACTTTCGTTCAACACTCTGCTTGATGGTCTCTTCAAGCTCGGGAAGCTGCAAAAGGGGAACCAATTGCTTCAGGATATGGCAGATAAACAGATTAAGCCTGATAATGTGACCTACACAACTGTAATTGACTATCATAGCAAAGCAGGAAACATGGATGAGGCAAAGCGTTTATTCTTGGAGATGCAAGAAAAGCAACTCATGCCAAATGCAGTCACTTATACCTCTCTTATTGATGGATACAGCAGACAAGGGAACATGGTGGAAGCATTTGGCTTGTTTGATGAGATGGTGAATAAGGGGATCATGCCTGATGAAGTCACTTATGGGGTGATGATCCATGCCCACTGTAAAGCAGGAAACTTGGTTCAGGCATTTCAGTTGCAGGAGAAAATAATGGAGATAGGAGGGAAAACAAGTCATCATATTGCATATGAAGCATTAATAAGTGGCCTCTGTGAGAAGAGAGACTTTTCTGAAGCATCTAGGTTGTTCAGTGAAATGGTTGAGCAAGGATTGAGGCCTAGAGATGAAACATGTATTACTATAATCCATGGCCTTCATAATACTGGTTATGTGGATGAAGCTAAACACCTGCTGGGAACTGTGATAGACAAAGATTGGATGCCAAATGATACCTCTTTGGGTGATCTAGTCAGTGAGCTGTAAAGGGTTTGTTCTGTTGAAGAACAAAGCTTTGAGTGATCTAGTCAGTTGCTTCTAAATGGTACTTATTGGATGAATCTAGACATCTTCTGGGGACTGCAATAAAGAAGGATTTGATGCCAAAGAATACCTCTCAGTGATCTAGTCAGTGGCTTCCGAAAGGTATCTGTTGTTCAGTAGAAAAACAGGAGTAAATTGAAACAACACCTTTTCCAATTCTTGATAAGAGTATTTGGTGCTATTACCCTACTAAATAAATACGCTGGCTGAAAATGTGAAAGTGATGATTCCTTGTAAAAGTTGGAAATGAAGATACTGAAATCCTTCAGGAGCTTGACACCTTAAAATTGGTATATTTGCATAGTTACTCTGGAGTTCATCAGCTGAAATCATGGTGCACCATTCGCTAAAAAAGGATTTTGCTGTTTTCCTCTGTTTTTTCCCCAGTATCATGTCAGTAAATTAGGCTCAATAATGCAGAAGATTGTTGCAAATTGTTTCAACCATTGGTTTCTTGCTTCATTTGTAGTCCGCATAAATGCGTAGCACAGCTGAGTATTTTGACTAGATTGGCTTGTTAGAGTTCATGAAGGATTATAGCTTTTTCTGCCTGGAAAATATTTCCAGTCTAAGTTGAACGACATCCTTCATTATTTCCTATTTGCTGCTGCTTTGTTCTGTAAGGACATTGAGCCAGAGTCTGCAGCCTCTGGAGACATCCTTTGGCATCATGGTCTCACAAGACGAGAGCTTTTAACTAAATTTGACCCTCATGCTTACATTTCGAGTAGATCTCTGAGGTCAAACATTTGGTTTTCTTCCTTCTTGCACAATGTAACTTGTTCTCAGTTCTACACAATTGTTGTATTTGGACGGCAATCATTATATATGCTTTCTGTTATTAACATACAAGATTATTTTGTTGCCCCCTTTCTAGAAAAATAAAAAGTTTCTTCTCGTCATATTTCACTACAAGCCATGAAATGTGATTTACTGACCCATAATTTTAGTACCATAATTTTTATCAGATGAATTTTGGTCAAAACTGGTTTCGCTGACCATGAGATGACTGTTAAATATTTTTTGATAAGGGAAGTAGATGCTCAAAACTGAAAATAAATTACAAATTGATAGGAAAAAGCAATTTCCTTTTCTTCGTGGAATTTTTGGTATAGGATCTTTTTTTCTGATGTGTAATTATTTGAATACGGTTCTGGTTTCAAAGAGCTCCAAAATTGCCTTGTTCTGTTTCCTGAATAAAATAGAGCAGTCTGTTGTAGAACAGTCTGTTGTTTATACTTGTTTGAAGTTGATTTAGCTTCATGATGATTGCTACATTCATACACGACTACACTTCTTTTTTTATTTTGAGAGAAATATGGTCAAGAGGCAGAGATCCATCCATACGGCTTTATCCAAGGATGCTTGAAATGCTGCCATGTGATGTGCAGGTTTGTTTTGTTGCCGATACCAATTATTGTCTTACTCATGCCAAGCATGGAGAAGTGCAGTCATGCTGGCATCTTTCACAATCATTTTGAGAACTGGAGTGCCATAGACATCCCTCTGGTCCAAAAGATGAAAGTTAAAGTACAGGAAGACAAGCAAAAATTAAGGTCATTCTTATATTGGAATTAAGGATCTAGAAGAGGGTGGGGGGCGAGGTGTAGCGGAGTGGTTAACCCCGGGCTTCGATTGGTAGTCATTCCAACAGTTCGTGGGTTCGATCCTCGCTACTCCCGTGGGTTGAACAGCGAAGCCGTGCCTTAACCCCCCACACGGTATTAGCTTCCCCGCGGTTTACCAGGCAACCGGGTTTCCCTCGTCATCTAAAAAAAACGGATCTAGAAGAGGGCAGAAAGAGAATAATTGCCAACTTTGTGGAAGTGGAAGTATTTCATATGGGGGTATGCAGCAGATAAATATGGAAACGATCACTGGGCAAGTATTCAGGGAGCTGGCTGGTGTTAGACCAAGTCAACATTTTTTTTTTTCGAAATAACGTGGAGTGTACCACCAATTTTATTAACAATAAAAAGAGGGAGTACAATCTGTAAGATAGGAGAGGTTCCCATCCTACATGATATGAGAAACTCTAATTGAACACCAATTCAACAATTAAAACTATCATACTTGTGGCTAGGACTCCATTTATATGGGGGTGAAAGGTGATGCTGTTAGGAGGTTTTCCAATATTGTTGCACAGCTGCAAGCATGCAAGGACAGGAAGGTAAGGTGCTCTGGAGTGGAGGTAATAGTTCAAGATGGCTTGGATCTCCCCACGGCGTTCTGGGTGGACTTTGAGATGGGGACAAACCAGGAAGGAGCTAGGGTGGGCTGCTTAAGTGTGACGATGTTCAGCTGGTGGAGTTCATTGCATAATATGGATCATGCCTTGGAGGACGCCAGATTAACCAACCTGAGATTTCTGAGCTCCACTCCAATGGTAGGGAATCACCTTGATGTCCAAGTTGGTCTGTGCACTTCCAAGAGCAATCTTTGAGCATTGTTTTATGTCGTCAAAGTTAAGCAAAGAAGGGGAGCTGCATTCCTCATCTTTTAGTTTGAACTGAAAATGGTTCATATCCAGGAATTATGAGCACCTAGCCAAGACCTGTGGCTGTGTGCAGAACTGTCTGCAGAGGATCTCTAACACATAGCTAAGCTCCAAACTGGGAGGGTTTGGGGAAAAATTGGTGGATGGTGTAATGATGGGAAAAATAGGAGAGATCAGAATTTTAAGGTAATAATTTGATTGCATCAACTGTCCTGCACTGCTACAAGATGACAGGGAGAGAAGTGCAAGCTAATAGGGTGTTTCGTTACACTTTTTTCAGCTCTTTCTCTCTCAGTTTTTATTTTAAAAATAAAACACTACTTACATCCTGTTTGGATTCCTTTCTCTTATTTTTAAGGAAGGAGATTGGAGAAGATAAAATCTTCATAAGACTCCTTCAAAATAAAAACAACTCCCCTTTTTTTTCCCAAAAGAGATGCAACGTGGAAAGTGGACTCCAAGATTCCTTTCTCTCTCTATTCCCAATATCCCCCTCTTCTGCCACCATCCTGACACCATTCCCACTAACTGACTTGCTTCTCTCTCTCTCTCTCTCTCTCTCTCTCTCTCTCTCCAAACAGGTCTTCAATTTCTAAAAAAATATAACCACCTTGCCAAACAAGTCAAAACCTGATTATATTAATTTCAAAAGTTAAAATAAAATATTGAATGATATAAATTTTAAATTTTAAATGGCCACAAAGTAAAAACTGCTCCCAAACACCCTATCAAGGTGGGGTTGGATGAAAGCTTATGGAAGAAGTAAAGTAGAAGCAGGCATGCCTCAATGACCAAAGTACTTTCACACAATAGTCAAGGGGAGAACAAGAGGAGGGACGGCAGTCAGAGATTAGGAATAAATTAGCAGCACATAGGTGATTCTAGTGCAATTCTTTATTATACTCACAAGAGATGAGTTCACAACCAACACAGTTTCCAAGGGGCACCAGATCAGGGCAAGGAGACAGTCTCTTGTTGGGCTTTCCTGACATGATGAAGTATAGAAATTTTTTTAGGGATATGAAACAGGAGAGGTCTCTGCAACTGCATGTTTCTTTAGTATTTTGTTAAACTCAAGCAGGATGCAGAGAAAATTATATCATGTGGGATTGATGAATACCTTTCAGAGATGGGGTGAAAAATTGGAGCAACCCTTTCCCAGTCATAATACTCCGGTAAAATGGTTCAAGAGATTATTAAATCAACTAACTAGAAGCAATATGCCTGATCATTGGGAAGGTTTTGTTGACTCTCCAACTGATTGCAAAATTCTTACAGATGGTCCTGACATCAGTTATAAAGAAGGCACAATCTTGGCAAACATATACACATGGAGTCGCACTTTCAGATAAGAAAAATGGAGTGCTTTTGGAACTAGCATTCAAAAGGCATATGATATTTTGTCCTGGTGGTTTTTGTGGATGACTAGGGGTAAGGTTCTTTCTGATGAAAAGATGCATGACAGTTGTTAACGTGTTGCTGACACTGAGTTTGCTAAAAAGTGGGGCTTTCTGAGAGCACTAGAGAACTCAGATGGGGAGATCTCCACTTAGTGGCAGAAGAGTTTGGGAGAATATGGAGAGCACGTAGTTGACTTTTCACAAGTGTGGTCAAATTGTAGGGCATGCAGTATTCAACAGTCTTATGCCAGTCTCGATGATGCCTTAACTTTTTATTGAGGAAAAGTGAGACAAAATGAAAATGTATTCACGTAGTGATTTTTTGAGAGAGTCTGCAACCATTCATCTCAATTTTGACTGCTGTTGACGTGAGAATTAACCTAGACCAAATGTGAACTATTGAAGAATCAAATATACTAAGATTCAAAAATGAAGAATCCCAATTATTAGCTGAAAATGCCACTAAAAATTACAATACAAGGATTCAGGATATGTTTAAGGATTTGAGCTCCAGGGGCTGTATCTGTGTATCCCCCATTTCAATGTGGTACTCAACAACTTTTGGGTGTACATGATTTCCGTTCTCTTAGATACACAATGGAATTAGCTTGACGGGAAGGACAGACTCATTGGATTTGGATATAACTATTTTCTTTATCCATTGAATTGGAAAATAGCCATTGTTTTAGAAGTCCCTCACCTTATGGGATAGTTTCACGTTTCTTGTGAGCCCCAGACTCCCAGTTAAATTTGCACAAAGTGCAGTAAGGATATAGTTTAACCCTCCTGAGAGTTTATTCTTGTGATCTGATCCTGATCTATTCTACTGTAAACAGATGATCATTTTCTGCTCTATGTATGCTTGTATGAACAACTCCTTTAGGAGGGGTGTTAAATATAGTCACATGTAACATCATGTCTAGATTGTAAATACTTAAGCATGGTCATATTGAAGCATACAAGTAGAATTCTGGGATCAATACCTAATTCTTGTCCTATTTAGGAAAAAGTATTCATCTTACTCACTTCTCCCTTACATTTCTTGATTTTTTGTGTCTTTTAATTATATTATTTTTCTAAGATGTCTGCTCTTTTTGATAATATGCATGAACTTTTATGGCATTTTGTCACTGGTCCTTTACTTAATTTGTTTGCAGAATAGGTTATCTGTAATTACTTATCCGGAATAGCTCATACTAGAATAAAGGGTGTTTAAGTTTGATGGTTCTGTGCGGTCCACTGGCAAAATAGGAAGAATAAGCAATTCTTGGGTCTAGGGTGGAATTGCTTATTCTCCTTATTCTAGTATATGCAATTCTGGCACCAGTATAAACTATTCTGCCTATCAAACTAGAATTAGCCTTTTTTTAGGAATAAGACCCCTTATTCTTCTTTTGTTCTCCTATCAAACCCGGCTAAGAGCTAGAGATTTAACTTTTTGTTTCCATTCAAAATCGATTTGGAACTGAATTGTTGTCCAGGTGTCCTGGTGCCTGAGCAGCCAAAGGTGGTTGCTAGAGTTGCCTAGACTCACCTGGGCCACATCGTTGAACCTAGTTCCATTAAGATGATCTTTTACTAAAAGGCCCTACCAATCATGTTAACACATGGACTAATTGAGGGCATTCTGAAATGCAGGTGTACGGTTGGGGGGACCAAAACTTCCCTATCATGCAATAGAATTCTCGACGCTTCTCCAGTGATCTCCTTACATGACAGACAAGGATGGCAAGTCATCTGTGTTCTTGTTATTTATGCTCTGATTTCTTCTATTGCTTTTGTCCAACACTTGGTCGGATTGCTTCCTGATTTCATCTTTCTTTGACAGAGGGGAGGAGATTGACGAAGGGGAGTGTAGGATAAAAAGGAAGGTGGGAATGCACCAAGGAAAGAAGGCACATTGTGTTGAAACATTTCGTCAAACATTTACAGCACAAAGAGCAGAAGACATTTATGCTGCCTGGGTCTGGCAGGTCTCATAATTCCCAGCAGATGAATGTGAATCATAGGCACAACCAGAAGCTCCACATGGGCCGAGCTCAAAATCATGGCATGCATGCTGAACTTGTTCTTGTTATCCCATGGTCATTGAGGCTTTAGCTTTCAAGGTGGGACTGGAGTTGGCAGGACTTAAAACATCAAATATCAGTGGAATGTGGTTAGGATGCCACCATCAAACTCAGAACAACTGAAATAATCTTGTCAAATTAAACACACCATCCAGGACTGCAGAAGAATTCTGACGGAATCACCACACGTACCTCGAGAAACTAATGAAGCAGCTTAGACCTCTCCTGGTGCTCTCCTCCTCGCAACATGGTGATATTCTCCCTGAAGTCGTTAGGCTTTATGTTGTTATGTCATGCAAGATTTTTGAACACTTAAGATTGATGCAAATTACACGAACAGTCTAAAGTTGATGCAGCAGGCAGCCTAGCTTGCTTTGATTTTTAGAATAGTAGCGAGCTAAGAGTTTTTCTTTCAAAATTCTTTGACTTGACTATCTTATGACAGGTCAAATATTTCCTAAATGAATGGAAACGATGCCGAAGTTGAACATGCATAATGACATCTGGTGTGCCTTTGGTCGATTAGGACTCGGTTAAATTTGTGTACTGTACCAGTATTATGTATAGAGAAATGCTTGCTGTGATGGTTTCGGACATTGCAGTAGAACTGGCATTCGATTGATTTGATTGAACAGAATGCAGTCTCTGCATCGTGCCATAGGAGGTGAAGCACACCTTTGATTGGGTGGGTTGATTGGACGGTGCATAGTCACTGCATCACCCCACAAAAGGTGAAGCATGTCTTAAAATGGTGCATGTCATTTCATCAAAGTTAGTTAAATACGGTATAAGTATTATGCGGTAAAAATGCATTCGGATATGATTTGGTTTAAATTTTGAATAGGACGGTCAAAAGGTCGATTAAATAATTAAAAGATTAAAAAAAGATCTAACGGGATATCAATATTTTTTATTAAGATTTTTAGAAAGTTAAAATAAAAATTATAATGATATAATAAATAGTTATTAATCGAATTATGAGTTTTTGTCTTTTTATCATATAATCTCTTGTTCTATGATATTTAAGCGGTAAAATTCTTATTTTAAGTCAATAATATAGTGTATTAAATAAAAAATATTAAATATTTTTTATTATATGTGAATAAAATTGTTGATGTCAAATGAATGAGTATTTTTTTCTATCTTTCAATTCGGTGCGGGGTATAGGACCTTTATCCGGAAATTTAAAAGTACGCAAATTATATGCGTATTATAAAGCATTTAACTAACTATGGACCTGATCGAACAGTGGTCGTTCTTCAAGAAGGCACGGTGGCAAGTATTTCTTTTATATATACACTAATACACAACAAGTTTCTGATGAAACGCCCTTTGCACGCTGACATTAAAAGATAGGTGAAAAAAAATACTCGTTTATTTTTTTTTTTATCATTCTATTATCATGTAACGCAAGAAAGTCTAATATTTTTTAATTATTTATTTGTTAGATGAAAATAAGACTATGATTATATGATCGGGTGTTCCCCAAACAACTTCTAGTGAGATTTGCTTTAGGCAAAGAAACTTGTTGTCTAATCTCTTAATAAGATGCGAGTTTTATTGGCATATGCTTATAATTTGAATAATACCTGTCTATTATCTAGTTATATTTTTATGTTTAAATCTTGAATAATAAGACCCACGCGTAGTTTACTATGCCCTTCTGCCGTCTTTTATTCGTCAAAAACTCGTGTCTCAAATAGGACGTTGCTTATTACATCTAGTCACCGCCGCACATTTTTTAAAATATTTGTGATGAAAGGTAGCTTTGCGCAAGAAAATGGTCTATTAACATATTCTTTGACAAGTAAAATTTGCTGCACCTACAGCCAGTCTTACACCAGTACCTGGTCATGCACCAGCTGCGGTTGTTTTAGTGAGTTTAATTTGCTGTATCCCTCGGTGGTTCTGCACTGAATGGCAGTGGTTTTTTTTTTTAAAAAAAAAATTTAAAAAAAATTAGAGTCCCTATCTAACTTACATCGACGAGAGTACTATGGTGCCTTCCATTTTTCTTTAAATTAAAAACACCGCCGGGCAGTGTAGAACCGCTCGGCGATGTAGCAAGTTAAACAATACATGTAAATAGAGGGAGTTTTTCACGGTTCATTTGAAGCCAGTTTTTGTTTTTTCATTTATTTTTAGGTCATTTCGATCAAAAATCAGATTGTACGACTATGTAGGTTGGGTTGAGGGCCTCAAAAAAATTTAAAAATTAATTTTTAAAAAATAAAAACATCAATGCAGCAAGTTTTACTCTTCTTTGACATATGGCAAGAGAAGGCTGTAACGTATTTTTATTTGTTTTAGTCTTCTTTGAGATTATCCACCTGAAGTTTTTATATGGAGAAGATTTGTTTTTAATTTTATAAAATAACTTCTAAATAATCGGTTTTGGTGCGAACTTCTTATTATCGATCAACCAATCCGTATCTTAGATACCACAGAAACAACATTTTGAACAAGATGTAATTCCTAGGCCTCTCCCTCGAAACTAGTTCAGTGTTCAGAATGGATGATCTGTCAGTTTACGTTATCAAAAAATTGGCAAATAGGATGTATCAGAATTTAGAAGCCATATCCTGTGGTGGCAAAACTAGTAAATTTATTAAGGTCTTTTCTAAAATTTAACGTAATTGAACCTCTCTAGCCACACATAGTTATTAAAATACGAAGCATATCCCCCATATCTCATCGGATCAGACAAAAATTTTGCTTAAAGGTCAAATATTCTATGCGAAGGTGACTTGACAAAATAGGACTAACAACGAATTTACATATATTCGAACGTAGAGGGGCATCTACGCATATATGATTCGTTTTGGGCTCTTGCTCAAAGATGCCCAATTGAAGTGGCAGCCGTTCAACACCCAGCGGTCGAGTGTTTACGACCGTTTGATGTTACCCAAGGATGCCTTGCCTCTCTTTTCTTTCTATTTTCTCTCCGGACGAGTTATGTGGGTTTTGCTCTCATTGCAGCTTTGAGGGCATCTTGCTAATCTACCATGCAGGAGCTAGGATTTTATTTCTCTCTTGGTTAATTCTGATCAAACATTTCTGAAAGCTGTTGGTTCTTGTGGAGATCCTTTCTGATATACAAATCTCAAATGTTTATAGACCTTGAACATGCTGACATGCTTATGCTGATTGGTTTGTCTCCAATTCTGTTTTAAACCCATGTCTATGTTCCTATTTATATGCACATTCAAAAAAATGTTCCTTTTTCATATCAGAGTTTTATTTATGTACTCCTCTTGCAATAATGTTGATTGGTGTTTGATATGTCCGGCGCCTGTGGTGCAACGGACATGTTCCCCGCCTTTTGCGGGGAGACCCGGATTCGAACCCTGCGAGGGTGCTCTCATGGGTGTCTTTTTCCTTCTCTGCGCTTAATATGACGGAATGCCGAGTTTCGAACCGGAGACCTTGGTTAGGAATCCCCCTCTCCGTTACCACTAGTCTACTCGTTCAAAAAAAAATGGTGGTTGATTCATTTTTGCTGATATTTCTTTTCATGCCTTCTCTGTCTCTTTTATAGTTAAAGAAAGGCTGTTACACAGGTACTTATTGCATTAACAGGTGAAGCAGCATACTAAACATGGGTGAGACTTCTAGGGAAAGAGCCCTCCTAGCAAAAGAGATTGCAGAGAACGACATCCGAAGTATGAACTACACCAAAGCAAGAAGGCAAATCCTCAGAGCTATGGAGATCTTCCCTACACTGGAGAATGCCACCGGGATGCTCTCTGTTTGTGATGTCCTCTGTGCTTCTGCCATTGATCTTCCTGTATGTGGGGTTAACTGGTACTGGGTCATGCAGCTCTCCCCTACTGCTGATGGTCCCACAATAGAAGCTCAGTACAAGCATCTCACATCTCTACTGGATCCAATTAAAGAGGTCTTCCCTGGCAGTGAAGTTGCACTTAAGTTCATTCAGCAAGCATATTCGGTGCTCTCGGACCCGGCAAAACGGTCCGCATTCGATTCGAAGAGGAATGGTGGTGCAGAGAGTTGTGGCGTATTAGGATCTTGGGCTAAATGTGCTCAGGGAATTGAAAATGTGGCTGTTGGTTCAGTAGATGAGATGGCTCCTATGGACAGTGGGTCTGAATTACCAAGTTGTTCTGGGCTTAAGATGTCTGTTCATGAGGCTTCTGACGGATGTTGCAAGTCTCAGGAGTTAGTGCAACCATGTCCCATTGATAAAGAAAAGAATGAACTTTGCCATGAAGCGAATGGTTCTGCATCTCAGACTATGTGTGAAGCGGATATGGGTATGGATACATGTCTCACAGTTTTGAGGGAACCATGTTCGTCATCAACTCAACTTGTAAGGAGCAATGGGCCCCTTTCTAGCTACCATGAGTTTGATGACCACAGGAAGAAGGAGATGTTCTCAGTTGGGCAGGTTTGGGCAGCCTTTGATACAGAAAATATGCCTCGACACTATGCTCTAGTAAACAAAATTGTCCAACATAACAGTGATATCAAAGTTTATGTCACGCAGTTGAAACCTCAACCTCTTTCCTTGCACGAGGAGAATTGGCGTAGTGCAGGTTTGCCTGTTGCTTGTGGATCCTTTGCCCTTGAATCAAACAAAATGACCTTGAGTGGGGGTGAGATCTTTTCTCATTTGATATCAGAATCTATCACAAGTGAGCCATTTGAGGTTTATCCGAAGAAGGGGGAGGTTTGGGCAATATTTAGAGATTGGAACAGTGAGTGGTGCTCTAATCCAGGAATGAGGAAAGATTGTGGATTTGAAGTGGTTGAAATCCTCACTGATTATGTGAGGGATACAGGAGTAAATGTTGCATACTTGACAAAGGCTGATGGTGATAGGAGTATCTTTCAACAATACAAAAAGGAAGGAGAAGAATCTTCATTTCTCATTCCTGCAGACAAGCTGTTCCTGTTCTCTCACAATGTTCCCATATCCAGGTTCAAGGATGGGGAATTTGGTGGAATTACAAATGATATATTGGGGCTCGACCCCTTCGTCATGGCTGATCACTTAAACCAGGATTTCTCATTTCATTTCACTGCCTGCAGAGATACAAGCCCATCACCTGAGGCCAGAACAGATTGTCTCCCTATTCCTTCTGCAATCACCACAGGCAACAGTTCATTGGGCAGAGGGTTTCAAGATCACAAGCCAAAGTGGTCACCTGAGGACTTCAAAAGGGAGGCAATATGGGCTGTCTACAATGGTCCTGATGCCATGCCTAGGATGTATGTCAAAATTAGGGATGTGAGCTCCCGAAATTTTCTGAATGTGACATTATTGGAACCTCACCCCACACTTGATGATGAAATTCAGTGGGTGAAAAAGGGCATGCCATGTGTTTGTGGTATCTTCAGAGAGAGCAATCTGACTTCCACCATTGATGTAAACAAGTTTTCCCACCCTGTTAAATATGATCAAAGCACGAAAGAGTCTCTCTACAAGATTTTCCCACATAAAGGTGAGGTTTGGGCAATGTACAAAAACTTGGATGTTGCCGGTTGGAAAGATGGTGATCTAAGAAAGCATGAGTATAGAATTATTGAGATTCTCTCAGACTTCTCTGAAGAGTCAGGTATCAAGGTATGTAGTTTGATTCAGATGAAAGATTACCTCACATTTTTTCAGAGGCAGATATATGAGAACTTTCACTTGACCAGGCAAATTTCAAGACTAGATATGTTGAGTTTTTCACATCGAATCCCGGCTTACACTATGGTTGGAGTAAACCATGGTGAAATTCCAAGGGAATTGTGGCACCTACAACCTGAGTCATTACCTCGTAACTCCGGCAAGTGTTTCTAAACAGCATTAAGTAATCCTTTTCTGTAATTTGCCTCACAATAATTTCAGTGGTGACTACTTTTTGTAATGTTATCCATACTAGCGTAGTTGTAGATTTCTCATATATAAAAAAATGTTCATTTGTTTTCTGCCTGCAATTTTGACTAGAATCACTACTGTAAAAATTTCTGCATTGTGTTTTATCCGACTTGCTTGCCCTTGCATCTCATGCCAAAGAAAAGTTCCTATTATAATGAATACTTTAGTTGATGGCATCTGGCATGTACACTCCTCTCAATTCTGTGACAAAAGAAGCTTGTATATAGCCTTGGAAATATAGGTGCTAAGTGCCTTGGACAGCTGGGTAAGAGGTCCAGTTGAGTAAGAGCATATATGGGGAAAGCTGAACCCGAACAGGACCAAATATCATCAGCAGTGGTTGTACTAGATCTGAGCTTCTCATCCATGGGCTATGAAAGAAACTTCTTATCCATGTCAAGTAGACATGTGGTCTAAGCACACGCTGTGAGATGGGGTGCATGTTGTAAATTGGCCACTAATTCAAAGTTGCTACAAGAACGCAGTGTCTGCTAACCCACTAAAAAACAATGATGACCTCAAGGAAAACAAGGATCTGGTTGTCCTTATGTGAAGGTTAGCATGGATGGTGCTTCATATCCAAGGAAAGATGATCTGAAAACCTACTGAAACTATGAGGGACTTTCTTGTCACTGGAGAATATTTCACCTCCACTATTTGATGAGCTTTGTGCCTGGTTCTTGGTGGTTTCGTATTCTCCTTTTTCCTTCTTGGGGTTTTTTTTGGTTAACTGGCTGACAGGTGCAACCGGGCTTGTAAGATCTTCCTCTTGTTTTGCTTTTTATCCATTCATAGGGCTTCTGTTTTTAAATTTAGTGAGTTCTTGCCTTCAAACTGATTAAAGAGGTGGTGTAAAACCTGTGATCTATGTTGCCATAATATTGAGGTAAAAAAGTTGATTGTTCATTGTTTGTTTAATGCTTTCCATGTTCTTTAACAAGTTGAGCTTAATTGTCAAGAAAAAAAAGAAAGAAAAAGGACTTGCCATGAATTTATCTTCATTATAGGGCCCAGATGTAATAATTTAATCATCATATGGGGAAAAGGTGAAAATTTGAATTGATCTGTCTCCTTCTGCTTGCATCTAATGTTTTGGAACTTTCTTTTGTCAAATTTATCCCTCATCCTTTTGATGCACACAGGTCTTTTAGGGTTGCAAGTGGCTTAGCCACAACATTTGTTTTTAAGTCGGAAGTAGCGAAAGCCCTTCTCAAAGTTCACATCAAAACCCTATTTTGATGAATTTTTTCTCACTCGTTTAGTCTTAAAGATCCTTCTTTTGTCAATTACTTTTGAGTGAAGTCTTAGTTTTGTGCGACTAGAACATCTAACGAGGGAGAATCCTGGTAGATGATTGGAGGAGGATGTGATTTATAAATTTGACACTTATTTATCTTATCTTAACAACTGACCGATTGATACTTAGCCCACATGAATATTAGTGTACTGGAATATAGACCAGTACCTCCTTGTTAATTACCCTCAATGTGCAATCCTGTCATGTCGACGACCTGAAAAGTTCAGATATCATTACCATCCTTGTCAAAGAGGTTTCAAACCCAGCGTATGACCCCATTTGGACTCCAATGATTTCAAGTTTATGTAATGCCCATTTACTTACCATTTTCGACATTATATAAAACTATGACAAAGCTTTTTGTAAATCTAGAATAAGACAAATTTAATAACTATAATACTGTATTAGTAGTTAAGATAAAATAAATTCTTTTTAAGCCCACTCAAAGGTTAACGTCAACATACCTATAATTCAACCCGCTTATCTGTTCATCTAATAACTTTACCAACGGGTTAATATTAACTCAGTGGCACCGAGGTACCCGTCCCACCATTCAATTGTGAGCCAAAAGGACACTTCAACTAACGAATCACAGCATCACACGCAATGGAACCAAACACAGTTGTAGAAGCATTACCAAAATGAGTAGCCGATGACCTGAGTTAAAGGAGTGCCCAAGTGTGAGTAATACCAATCAGAAGTGGAATTGTAATAGGTAAGATAAACTCAGCAGTAAGTGTCACCTTGACGTGGTGGAAGTCATCAATTCAAGTCTGATTATCCCAAAACCCAATGTGAGTTTTTCTATTTTGACTTACTCTCCCGCCGTGATCGAACGAGAATGGATAAGAGGCTTGGGGGAGTTGATCCGATAGGATAGGGATGACTATATTACTAGGAGCGAACTCCATACTAATATGAAGTGCATGGATATAAGTTATGCCTTCAGTCTATAGTCTGAACTTGTCCACAAAAGGAGCTTTGCTTTGAAAGCTGCTAGTAGTATAGTACATGTTTGGCAACTAAATCCAAGACCAACATTTGGTCCATGACAACACTCAAAAACTTCTAATTACTGGAAGTTTTCTAATTACCGGAAGTTTTCAGACACAATTCTAGGATACAGTGAATTAGAAGAAAAAAGGACCTTAATCCTGCAACAATGAAGCCCTTTGATGGCTCGTGAAGGCTCTAGAGGCATGAAAAGTGAAAAACCCCTGTCAGCCTCCGTGGAACTAAAATGGTGAGAGGCTGCAAAACCCGGGACAAAAGACATAAGTTAGCACTCTGGAGTGAAGATCTACAATCTCACTTTTTGCTTCAATTACCATCAAACAAGAAGTTTTAGGCCGACAATTACATAGATGATAGAAGGGTGATGATATTTGATGCCATTTGAACACAAGAAAAAAAAAACAATTGCTTCATTGCAAATTACCAGGATATGTTGCTTTAAAAAAACCGACTAGGATGATGCAAGCGTCGTTCACAAGGAAACCCTTGGATGGTTCACAAAAGTTATCCAAAGACATGAACCTAGAAATGCCCCAAGATGGACTTTTTAGAATCAAACTGCCAAAAAATAAATAAATGAATTTTAGTAAATAACCATCTAATGAACTACACATATGTAAAAAAAAAACCTCTATATTATGCATATATATAACGAACTTCCAAGTTCTCTTTTCATTTCAAAATAAGTTCTAATTTTTCTAATTTGTAAGTGATGTGAGTGATGATAGTTATATTTGAAGATAAAAAAAAATTAATGTATATAATGATTATATAAGAAGTTAGATTTTTAGGAGGTTATTTGAAAAAAGATCAAAATTCAAATAGCAAATAACTGTGATTTACACAAATGTACAGCAAGTCATTTCTGAATCAATCAAAGAAGGCACCAGTACATTTTTGCCGATGGTTCCTTCCATTGATCTGATCCACACACTCTACATAGAAGTCTGCATATGCAGCCAGGTGTAAACAAAAAAAAATATTTTTGTTCTAAGTCTGTTGTGAGGTGTCCTAACCGTATGTACGGTGCAATGTCCGATCGGATGACCCAAAAAAAATCTGAAAAATAAAAAATTATTATTGGCCTCTTCTCATTAAGGGATATTTTTCACTGTTCATTGGGTCGGTTTCTGATTTTTTTTGGGTCGTTCATTCCGGCATTGCATTGTACGGCTGGATAGGACACCTCGGACCCAACTTCAAAAAAAAATTCAAAATTTTTTCTTTTCTTTTACCCACTGCAATCCCTCATTGAGATTGGGAGGAGGGTATTGCAGCAAGTATTATTCTACCTCCTTTAACCCCATTTTTTAACCCTTTAAACCCCATTTAGCCCATTTAAAAGGGAATTTAGATCCTTTTAAAGTTTTAGAAATTATTTAAAATTATTTTAAAGTATTTTAATGACATTAAAGGAGTTATCAATCTATTTTTACAAGTTAACAAATTTTAAATTCCTTTAAAACTTTGTTAACTTATGTTTTAATTAATCGTTAACTTAAACCTTTTAATCTTTGTGATTAGAATTTGATTCTAATTGACAAATTATTTTTCCTCAGTCCAAAATTCAGCGTGTGATGACGGTAATTAATTTATTGTCTAATATTTAGACTTGTTATTTAATTTTTTAACTAAAGTTGTTTAGTTAAAAGAAAGGATTTTTTAACTTATATTGTGAATATAATTAGTATTTTTGAAATAATAGTTATTTCAAAATTAACTATATGATAGTTAACACACAATTCATGTGATGTGTTTGTGTGTGTGGATGGATGATTATGGACTAAATTAATCATCTGATGATGTGTAAACGAATGCATTAAATGGTGATAATATAATTTATTTAATAGGACTTGCATGCCTCTCTCTCTCTCTCTAAAATCGGATTGTAATTTCTATCTCTCACCAGAAATATACTCCCTCCTTGATTAATATCAAGGTCTCTTATTATTTCGTGTACATTTGTAGACCTACGAGCTCATTTTATTAATTACATGTCATTTAAAGAGATGGACTGGACATAGAGCGAGAACGATGTCAGGCGGTACCATTGAATAAAGATTCACATCATAAAGAGTATGGGATGCGAAGGCCAAATGCGTTCACTCTGTGTTATGTAATGGTTCACTGACTAGCTCCAGTGTTATCATACATATTTAAAATTCTATGATCATCTATGTGATTTTAACATATATTTGATATGTATTGGATGTACTACTAGTTAGATATCTCTTATACGAATATATGATACTCCAAAGACTTATGTCTATGTAGCACTATTATTGATGAAATCAAAATTGTAAAATCCTTCCTCGATCAAATATTAGGTTGATAAATGTGAGGCATTAAGAATGACCCATGTAGCCTTCTGTTGTTATAGTCTTTGTAAATTGGTCTTAAGTTGAGTGAGTTTGTTGTGCTGCCACAAAGCTCACTCGCAAGAGGTCAATGACCTAGACTAAGACTTATGCCGAAATTTGAGATGAGTGATTGCCATAACTTTGTTGTACTGTCACAAGAGTTGTGTCAGAAACCCATTCTCATAACATAACAAAATGGGTTCAACCTAATCGGACTTTGTAATTTATTACGCTGCCATAAGGTTATAAGTGTTCTGGAGGTTAAATATGACTAGAAGTTGCAAAGAGTTGCAATTGACAAGTGTTCAGTTAACATTAGGTATAATTAACCATCTGAAGATCCATCAGCGGATCAGTTCAGTGAACATCCTCCCAAGATGAACACCCACACATATGTTATGGTGCCCCGCACCTATGACCGTGAGATTAGTCAGCTACACATCATACGTGCTAATTTACAAGTAATCAATGTCCCAAAGTGATTACTCTCCAATCATGAACAGTTTAAGGTATGTATCCATATACAGTCAAACTCACATTCGAGATCCCATCAACCACATATCTTAGGGACAACGAAAAGCAATCCACATATTACAAATTTACGCTCTAATTACTACTTAATTATATTAAACAAGATTGTACAACACATAGGGTCTACACAGCCCATAATTGGTCTATAGGACACCCAAAAACTAACAATCTCCCACTTGTACTACAGCAATTGCCTACAGTCTTGAGGCTCATCTTTTCTCGATAACGCTCAAACACAATATGTGACAAAGGCTTAGTCAGTGGATCTGCAATATTGTCTTCTGATGGTATACGCTCTACCATCACATCTCCCTTTACAGCAATCTCCCGAATCAGGTGGAAGCGTCTTAGAATATGCTTCGACCTTTGGTGAGACCGAAGTTCCTTCGCCTGCACGATGGCCCCATTATTATCACATAATAATGGGATGGGAGCCGATATGCTTGGAACTATGTCAAGTTCCGAGATGAATTTCTTCATCCAAACCACTTCTTTGGCAGCTTTAGCCGCAGCTATGTACTATGCCTTTATCGTTGAATCCACAGTCGTTTCTTGCTTGGAACTCTTCCAACTGATTACTCCGCCATTTAACATGAATACAAATCCAGACATGGATTTGTTATCATCCGAATCTGACTGGAAATTAAAGTCTGTATATGCTCTCAATTGCAAGTCCTCTTCTTTTCCATACAACAAGAAAAGATCCTTAGTTCTTCTCAAGTACTTAAGGATGCATTTCACTGCTTTCCAGTGCTCTTCGCCTAGATCACTCTGATATTTGCTGGTAATGCTCAAAGCATTGGCCACATCAGGGCAAGTACATAGCATGGCATACATGATCGACCCTATTGTTGAGGTATAGGGTACTCGACTCATGTGCTCTACTTCCTCAGGTGTTCTAGGGGCCATGCCCTTAGATAGGTAAATTCCATGTCTCATAGGAATGAGACCTCTTTTGGAATTTTTCAACTAGAATCTCCTGAGTATAGTATCTATGTACATGGATTGGGACATTTCCAACATCCTTTTTGATCTATCACGATAGATCCTTATGCCCAGCACATAGGATGCTTCTCCCAAATCCTTCATGGAGAATGTCTTGGACAACCAAGACTTCGTTGATGTCAACATCCTTACATCATTCCCAATGAGTAAGATGTCATCAACATAAAGGACTAAGAAGGTTACTAAGCTCCCACTAACCTTCTTGTAAACACAGAGTTCGTCTTCATTTCGAATAAAGTCAAAAGATTTGATAACCTCATCAAATCTTAAATTCTAACTTCGAGACGCCTGCTTCAATCCATAAATGGATTTCTGAAGCTTGCATACCTTATTAGGATGCTGTTTAGATGTGAATCTATCAGGTTTCTGACAGGTTTTCATTAAGGAAAGCTGTTTTCACATCCATCTGCCAGATCTCATAATCTAGGTATGCTGCAATGGCAAGGAGAATTCTAGTTGACTTTATCATTGCTACTGGTGAAAAAGTTTCGTCATAGTCATTTCCTTATCTTTGACGATACCCCTTTGCCACTAGTCGAGTTTTATAAGTGTCAATTTGTCCATCTGCTCCGATCTTCCTTTTTAAGATCCATTTGCAGTCGATAGGGACCTTCCCTTCAGGTATGTCAACCAAGTTCCAAACTTGATTGGTATACATAGATTGGATTTCTGAATCCATAGCTTCCTTCCATTTCTCAGAGTCAGAATTACGAATTGCCTCCTGATAGGATTGAGGATCATCATCCTCATTTATCCTTACCTTAAACGAACTGTCAGAGATATGTCCAACAATACCTCTCAGGTTCTCTAGGTACCCTACCAGATCTTCGCAATCTCTGTGTTTCATTTTGAGCATTTTCCATAGGTGGTGTCTCATCTAATGAGACTGTGTCCCCAGTTTGTGGTTGATGGACCTCGTCCAGTTCTATCTGGCTCCCATTGTTTTTCTAGAGGAGATATTCCTTCTCCAGGAATACAGCTCTCTTGGCACTAAGATACTTTGCTCAGAAGGGTGATAGAAATAATATCCAAATGTCTCTTTTGGATATCTCACAAACCTACACTTGTCTGTTCTTGACTCTAGCTTATCTGCGTCATTCCTTTTTACATGGGCAGGACACCTCCAAACTTTAATATGATTAAAGTTCGGTATCCTTCCCTTCCATATCTCATATGGTGTGGTAGGAACTGACTTACTCGAAACCCTATTCAACAAGTAGGTTGCAGTCTTTAAAGCATACCCCCCATAGAGATAATGGTAATTCTGCCAAGGACATCATGGACCGCACCATGTCTAACAAAGTCCTATTTCTCCTTTCAGATACACCATTATGCTGTGGTGTATATGGTGGGGTCCACTGAGAAATTATTCCATTGTCCTTTAGGTAAGAAGTGAATTCGAGATTTAAGTATTCACCTCCTCGATCCGATCGAAAAGTTTTAATACTTTTACCAGTCTGCTTCTCTACTTCATTCTTATATTCCCTAAACTTCTCAAAAGCTTGTGATTTGTATCTCATTAAATACACATAGCCATACCTAAAGAAGTCATCAAAAAAAAAAATGAAATAGAGATATCTTCCTTTAGCTTATATTGACATGGGTCCACATACATCCATATGTATGAGTTCCAGAAGCTCAGCAGCCCTTTCACCATGTCCACTAAAAAGAGCTTTGGTCATCTTTCCTACGAGACACGACTCACAGGTATCAAATGATTTGAATTCAAATGAATTCAAGTATTCATTTGAACATAGGTGAGAAATCATTTTCTCTCATATATGACCAAGTCTGCAATGCCAAAAATATGCAGGATTCACTTCGTCTGTCTTATCACTGGAAACCTTCATTCAGAATTGCCTTGCAATTCCTATTCCAGTGACCTGTCTGTCTACACTGAAAGCATTTGCTGTCTTTTTCATCCTTCTTGCCCTTGCCCTTGCCTGCCTTGGTGATCTGATTACCTTTAGTCGATTTATTTTCCTTCTTGTTATTGGGTGTCTGGGTGGCCTTTCTTTTCTTGTTGGTCCGACCAACAATCATTACAGAAGATGGTTTCTCCTTCTGCATGGTCCCTTCAGCACTTTGTAACATGTTTAGGAGTTCTGGTAGAGAAACCTCAATCATATTCATGTTAAAATTCATGATGAAGGGAGAAAAGGATTCAGGCAATGACTGGAGAATGAGATCAATGCTAAGCTCAAGATCCAACTTGAATCTTAGCCCATTGAGTCTCTCTATCCACTCCATCATTTTTAGTACATGAGCTTGTACTGAAGCACCCTCAGACATCGTAGTCCTGAAAAGTTTCTTAGAGAGCTCATACCTCTCTATCCTACCCTGCTCACCAAAGAGCTGACGTAGTTGGAGAAGTATAACTCTACAATCTGTCTTTTCAAATTGCCTCTGCAACTCGGGAGCCATAGAGGACAATATGTAACAATGTGCAAGGGAAGAATCTTCTGATCATTTTGCATAATTTAATTGATCACCATCTTCGGCATCAGCGGGAGGCTCAAGTTGAATAGTGTCTAACACGTACACAATCTTTTCGGCTGTTAAGACAATTCGCAAATTACGTAGCCAGTCTTGATAATTAGGTCCAGTCAATTTGTTCGCATCCAAGATGCGACGAAGGTGATTAGACAACGATATAATGACCTGAATAAAAGACAATATTTAGCATGAGTTCAAGGTTCTAACTTTAGATATGGTTTTCTATCTTAATTAGCTCCACTATTTTGCGTCGAACTATATGACCCTCAATCACATAGAACGGGAGATCACAACGATCATCCTAGTGGGTCGGAATCCCAACAGAACTAGGATGCAACTTTGTGGAAAGCACAACAAATCACATCCCATTCATTGGACAGTCAGCAGTACTTGCATCCAATGCAATATCCAACTTTTGGCCTCTGAGCAGTCATCCCCTTGTGGAAAGCACAACAAAGGATACTCTCAGTTAGATCGCACGTGACCCGACCCTTGTGGAAAGCACAACAAGGCCAAGTTCAGTTCCTCATCCCATTGAAGCAAAGCTTTAGGGCTGAGATCCTGCCACCAAATCATGAACCTTGTGGAAAGCACAACAAATCCATGAAATAATGGCATTTAGTCACCCTATAATGGTGGAGGGCCACGACAGCTTCTAAAGCCACGTTCACATATCTAATATTTAACAAAGAGGGTATTTTGCTTTTTTCTTGGTCTCACCTTAAGTGGTAGAATAAATATATTCGTTCTATATATTTACTGTACCTAATAATTGCTCAAAATAAATGCATCCCATGCAAATAAATAAACTTGGGTGATCATGGACTCTAAGTAAAGCTACACAGATATCCAACCTACTTCTCAAGCAGCAGGATCATCCTCGCAGTTCGTTCTCCATGCCTTCAAGCTCCATCCACAGCATTAATTACAATAATTACACGACTCGCAGGCCGAAAAAAGAATTACATGCTAAATAATTTCCAGCAACTTTTAAGGAGAGTACATTCATCGGAGGAAGATAGAATTACATTGGAAATTAAATAGAGAAAGAAAGGAGGCTCACAGGCCTAAAACGAACTGAACTAAGTCCATGATTACCCACCATTCCAAACACAATCATATCAATCACAGAAGGGTTATTTTGAAAATAATTCTTATATATGGATTGAAATCATGGGTTGTGCATACGAGAAATTTTGGTCATATTTAATTTTGAAAAACTCATCGTTACATTCAAAATTAATCTAACAAAAACCAAAATAATTAAGGCATCACAGTAACATCTATTCACAGAACCATTCCATACGTATAACAGGATACACACATGAATTTAAATCAATCAATCAAGATAATTAAGATAATCATAAAATTTAAATTCAAGTTAATCATCCAATGATCAAATACAATTTAATTAAATGATCGTCTTCAATTATCTTTCATTAAAATTCACAAATTATTCCTTTGAAAATTATCCAATAATTTTACAAACTAAATATTCACATGCATGGCCGTCCACTCCAAGTGGACGGCCACCATGTTGATCGTCCACCCCGTGGACGGCCAGAACTTAAGCCATTTAATTCAAAAAAAAAATTTTAGAAAATCTTGTAAAATTTGACGGCCACTCCAAGTGCCGTTTACGTTCTGAACGGCCACTCCAGGTGCCGTTTACATTCCGGACTGCCACTCCAAGTGCCGTTTACAATCTGAATTTTTTTTTTCGAAAATACTCAGACGGCCTGGTCTTTTGCCGTCAAGTTTTCCACTGTTCCGGAAAAATAAATTTTTCATGGCCCAAAAAATTAAAATAAAATTGAAGAACTTGAACATAATGTTACAACATAGATCGTTGTTCCCAGTTGCATCAACAGGAGCCTAAACCTGGCTCTGATACCACTGTTGGGTTCGGTCGTAACCCCCCGAAAAATCACAGCAGCGGAAGAAAATAAAACAAAATAATTTCCCAAACCGGTTCGGGCTCCGATTGATGCAACAAAAACGATCTTAAATAAATCACATGAGATTTATCACCTTACACAGAATAAGTTATCCTGTGAAAATCGATGCCGAACTCCTCAAAGCTTTGAGCCGCACAGACGTCCGACCTCTAGAGCTTAATCCACACCAACCCGCGCAGCGACGGATCTCTCCTTCTCCAACACCCGTACAAACCCACTAGCCTCAAGAGTTCTGTTGTCAAGAGTCCAACCCTTCCAACTTTTTCTTGACGGCCAACCTTTTGGAATGGGTAAAGATTAGTTAGGTTACGGGTCGGAGAACATAGGTTATTTATAGAATGGTAAGGCGGCAGCTTGAACCGCCTCGTTTAACCAAACCCATATTTAACTGCCGCAGTTAAAGTAAACCCCATGGTATATTATATATCAATATATTATTAATAGCTTATTTATCAAACAAGCCTAATAATATATATATTTATATATATGCCCTTTATATTATTGCATATATACTTTTAAGCTATTTGTAAAAAAAATTCCAGAATTTTATGTTTTAGTATATTTTTCCATACAATAATATTCCGTTCTGCAAGAGTTATTTGTGTGTGATCTTCTAGGCCCATTATCACTCTGGTTTAAAGATCCATTGACTTCTAATCTAATTAGAAGTAAATTAAACCGGCTATTCCTTATAACCGTTTAATTTGTTCCGGACCTTTTGATCACGTTGGGTCAAGCAAATCCGCGTGATCCCAGAGGATGCCGGGTTCATCTATACCCTGTCTGGCACCTGTAAGTCATCAGTTACTGTATCGCTATAATCTCTCGCTCATTCTATGAGTCCGATCCAATCGTGTGGTATGGTTATGTCAAACCACTAGTAATCGTGTCGTCTAACCATGACCTCCATAATAATTTCACGTTCGTTCCAAACGAACCGATACCACCCTAGCCAGGGATTTAGTGGAGCGTCCATGTCATGACTCATTAACTGTCTGTGATATATCTGACAGTGAGCGATCCCCTCTTGACCATTAACGGTTTTCGCATGTATCTCGATGTGGCTAATAATTCAGTGTTTCATGACTTATGGTTAAAGTCATTTAAGCAAATATTAAACCACACAAATCCTCATGCAAGACCCCATTAATGTCTCAGGTAAAAGGATCAACGATACTACTGAGACAAATGGATCTTTAGTTGACATTAGGTATAATTAACCATCTGAAGATCCATCAGCGGATCAGTTCAGTGAACATCCTCCCAGGATGAACACCCACGCATATGTTCTGGTGCCCCGCATCTATGACCGTGAGATTAGTCATCTACACATCATGCATGCTAATTTATAAATAATCAATGTCGCAGAGTGATTACTCTCTAATAATGAACAGTTTAAGGTATGTGTCCATATACAGTCAAACTCACATTCGAGATTCTATCTCGAAATTGACTTTACAATCACATATCCTAGGGACAACGCAAAGCAATCCACAGATTACAAGTTTACACTCTAATTACCACTTAATTATATTGAACAAGATTGTACAACACATAGGGTCTACACGGCCCATAATTGGTCTGTAGGACACCTAAAAACTAACATTGTTGTACTGCCACAAGACCATTACCATAAAGTTAATCGGATTCTGGTCTCCACTAAGATACCATCGGTGTATCTCGTCTTTACATACGGAGGGTTATGCAAATTCGCCGAAAATTAGAGGGAGTTTTAAAATTAGGATTAAAAACTATATCTTAATTTGTTTAAAGAATATATGCATGTTATATAATTATATATTTTTCCTCGTATAGACCAACATGTCGAACAATCCGTTGAAAGGCATACTTGATGCCCATAGAGTTACTAATCTTAGTTATTGTAATTGACTCAGAAATTTGAGAATTATTCCCACCACTGAGAAGATAGCTTACGTTCTTGAAAAGCATTTACCTCCATTACCTGCTGATGATGTTGAGGAAGGAGAAATCTTTCTTTATTCCACTCTTGCCCAGTGTCATATATTGGCTTCTATGACTAATGAGTTACAGAGGCAACATGAGAAGATATATGCTAAAAGTATTCTGACTTATCTTGAGAAGCTTTTTGGAGCTTAGAACAAAACAGAGTGATATGAGATATCAAAAAATCTGTTCGGGGCAAGAATGTCTGAGAGAACATTTGTGCAAACACATATTCTAAAGATGATTGAGTGGAATGGAAGATTGACAGAATTGGATTTTCTCATGAAACTGGAACATATTGTTTATTTGATTCTACAATTTCTTCCTGGCTTATTCTCCTAGTTCATTATGAAATTTAACATAAACAACATGGAATGCTATCTAGTAGAGCTTCTGAATATGTTAAAGACAGTTGACAGTTGAGAGCACTGTAAACAATGGGAAGCCTCCGTTGATGCTTGTTGGTAAAACCAACAAGATGAAGAAAGTTCAACATGCCTTAAAGAAAGGTAAAACAAAGAAGAAACCACAACAAGCAAAGGCTACCAAGAAGAAAGAGGCTAAGAAGGACAAGGGCCAATGCTTTCACTGCCATAAGGAAAGACATTTAAAGAGGAATTGCAAGTTGTATATTGCAGAGAAAGCGAAGCAAAAGCTTGGAGAAACTTTAGATACGTTCATGATTGACCTCAACTTATCATACAGATCTACATTATAGGTATTAGATATTGGCTCTACATCTCATATTACTTCAAGTTATCTTAAGAAGTTATCTCATGACTTGAAGAATGTTACTATGTTTCTTTTATCATTAAGAACATTATTTTCATTTCACGCTTAGATAAATGTGAATTTATTGTGAGCTTTGAAAATAAAAGTTGCTCTTTATTCTTAAATGGTGAATTGTTTGCTAGTGAGAGCTTAGTAAATGATTTGTTTATGTTAGATATAGATACTTCTATGATGTGTGTAGACAAACTTTTTAAGAGGAAGATGAATTGTGTGAATCAAGCTTACTTCTGGCATTGTAGGCTTAGCTATATTAATAAGGAAAGACTAAACTAATTGCATAAAGATGGATATATCGATCCATTTGATTATGAATCATATGCAACATGTGTCTTGCCTCATGGGAAAGATGACCAACTCTCCATTTAATAGACACAGAGAGAGCCACTGAGTTTTTATAACTCATACATTCTAATGTATGTAGACCCATGTCCACTCATACATGTCAGTGACGTGATTTAGAGGGTTGTAGAATTGCGTTAGGTCGAGTTGATGCTATTCAAAGTCCGAATTCTACACGGACTGTGCATATTTCTTTCTTTCCCAAGAGTTTGTTTCCGATTGGACTTTGGTTTAGGGGCTATTTATAGATCTCTTGAGTGCGAGAGAGCTCCTTTAGTGAGTTCTAAATCCTAGAGCAACCGTGGGGAAGAGATCGGCGGTGGTTCTCGACAGGAAAGGCGGCGTTCTTTGCATTCTTCGTGTACGCGGCACGTGGTGGCGGCATAACAACGTTGCTGTGCCAGAGAGGTGATTGATTGCCCTGGCTAGGCATTCTCAGTGTGATGGATTCACGTTCATGAGAGGCAAGTGATGACGAATTCCGACATTCATAACTATTTTTACATAAATAGGACTATATTTTCATTTTATTTTTTCAACTACTAGGATAGTAGCACATGAAGAAGAAGTTAAGATGATGATTTGATACCTTTATACGTGTTTGAATGTCCCATGCATGATCCCTTCTCCTTATTCTCCTCGAATTCCACGTGGAACTCTAAATTCTTCAATGCATAAACCTATTCTAGACGTTGAAACACGTCATGAACAGTTGATGCGATTTGTGATTCGCGTCACCTGGGGATGATACTATTCGTCACAATATATGTTGGACTTGTAACCTTGTTCTTACTATTTTAAACTAATCATGAACCAAGTGTTTTACATAATACAATACACTACGATATTCTATATGTTTGGGTGAGGTTAAGGACTTTAGTTCATAAAGTATTTTCTATGCAAATTCTCTTTTATTGCATGGATCCATGATTTAAGCATTGTTACTACCATAAGCCATGATTTAGAAGTGTGTTAAATCAATAGCTTGCCCACGAATTTTCAGTAATTTTTTCTAGAATAATAATACTTAGGGTTTGGTCTTACAGCCTGAAAGGCGTCAACCAAAGGTGACACAATTTACGATTTATGTCACTGGAGGGTGACGCAATTTAGGTTGCCTGGTGGCTGATGCATGAAGAGTATGGTTGCACATCATGTTTATTTCATGTTTATGTACCTTTGTTCTTGTAATTAACACAAAACATATTGTATGTCTGTTTAAGATTAATAATTTGCTTTAGACAATGCCACTATGAAGTGTCCAACTCATAATACGTCCTTGTGGTGGGGGGGGGGAGACTAAGATAATATGTAAAAAGACTCGAGGCAACGAGTCAAAATCTTAAAGTGTGTTTGCTTGCAGGTACATCGACTCTGGGTGAGATATGTCGCCCTGGGTGGGATATGTCGATCTCTCGATTGTACAGTCGAAGATCTAGTAGGTTTTACCTTACCACTAGGTGATGATGATGAATAAGATGAACTATAACTCCTTATGATATGGTTAGATGAGTGTCCTATGTAAAAGAGAGAATATGATGCAGGTTCATGAAGGACTATGAAAATGATGTATTGTGGGTTAATATCCATGTTTAAGATGTATACTTATTTGTTTGAGAATCCATGTTATTCATGTGTAAACGATGTGAATAACTTGATATGAAATATTAGATACACATAGTTTTGACTTAGATGTTTAATGAGCATATTATAACTTAAGAATGTTAATATATATGTTATGGTTGCGATATGATTATATGTTTAATTATCATGTCCTTTCCTTACGATACAGTTATGCAAAACTATAGATGGTTGATTTTATGAGTTTATTGAGTTTTATGTGACTCACCTTTATATACTAACTTTTTTTTCATCTGAGGAAAACCCAGGTGAGATAGGTGAGACTTAAGTAGTTGTTCTAGAAGTTTGAGGCTTGAGTTAAAGCCAGTTATTTAGAAATATATTTTATTTCATATTTAAGTAGCAAGAGATGTAATATGATTTAATTTCAGCATATGAGATGTACTATTATTTTCATAGTTATTTAGTGATCCTGAATATGACAATGCTATATTTTGTTTCAGTAGTTATTAACATAGATTATCTCGTGGCAATGATGAATGTTTCATTGTATTTATAGTGTTATTTCTTATATACTCATTCTCCATGATTCTTAAAAGTATGTTTTGAGTTGTTCTCACTGTGGTGCACTTGCACCATCGATTCGCTATAGGTTGGCATGACTGAACCGAGTTGGCGAGGCGGAGTGTTATAGGAGTTGATATCAGAGTTAGAGAACTATTCAGATTGAGTATTTAAGCATGATTAACCTAAGCCACTGAACTAGGATCTTAAGACTAGAGATTTTTAGCTTAGAGCTAGACTTGTAGGCATAATGTTTTGACGTGTGTTCTTCTTGCAAAATGTGTCTGGCAGGCATGGTCATCTCGTGAGAGAGTGTGTTCTGGAGGAGCCAAATGAGGAAGCGGCACCTATTCCACCTTTGCCCCCACTCTTGAATGTAGGTGCTTTCATATAATGTTATAGGACTTCGTGCAGGCGGCCCAACATGTAAGAATGTTAATTACGAGACTAACCAACATGTAAGAATGTTAATTATGACTAACTCTATTTACTCTAATTAATTATAGTTTATCTTAAGTCAAATCATTATATAGTCATTTAAGTTCGACTTAAATTCAATTAAGTCAATTTAAAATCAATTTATTTTTCTTAACTTTTATTTTTGATGTAGATTCGATCCGACTCAACTCACTATCACCTTGATAAGTAATATATGCTGCAATGTCCGTATTGCTGTAGCAACTCTCTGATCGCCTTTGCGGTATGTATGTTTTTATTATTTTATTTTTATGAAAATTGAGAGCGAGGGGACATCTTAAATGGGTAATTGTGCCGTCTGAATAATTCATTTTTTTAAATTAAAAATTTTAAAATTTTAAAATCATCCAATCAAATATAGAACGGTACAAATCGGTCTCTTAAATATTTTTTCCTCTTAGATTTTGTTTAAAATTAAAAATAAAAATATCGTCCGATCGAAATGTTGATCCGACGGCTGTGCGGGCATTGCAGCAAGCGTTTTAACTCCGCCACCGGTGGCGCATACAAAGGCAAACCCAAGCCCGGGAGAGATCCTACTTCGTCTGGAAACTTTGCCCCTCTTGCTGCTCACAGGAGGAAGCAAAGCCCTAGCTTCGATCACCTCCCATCCGAGGAGGCGATGGCGGGGGCCGGTGGACGCCTCCGCTCCTCGTCTTCCTCGCAGGACGAGCGGGCGCTTCTCGATCCACGAGAGGGCTTCTAGGGTTCCGGCAGTTGGTAACGTTTATCGGCAATTCTGTCACCTTCTAGGGATCCTGTGCCCGCTGGTCTCCGATCTTACTTTCAGGTTTTCATCATTCTGCTGTGGTCTCCATGTTATGCGAACTCTAATGTTCCAGATCCATGTGAACCATCGTCTCCAAGGAAGACCCGCAGGTAGTGTCTTTTCATGTCGATGTCACAGCTTAGTTTCCCCTGATCTGAATATGTTATGTTTCTTCGTCAAGGAATTTTGTCTGTTGCCGATTTTCTGGTTTTAAAAATTGGGACCGAATCAGCTAGGTGTCGTTTGCTGCGTGGTAAAACTTAAAACGGTGTTCTTACGTTTGGAGTGTTGTAAATTGTTTTACGGTGCTTTTTCATACGTTTGGTACATCATAAAATTGCCGTATTTCAAAACTGGTTAACTCCTAAAATCCTCCTTTTAGCTGATTTCGGTTTTTAGTCTAAAATCACTGTAAACCAAAGCCGATGATTTCAAAACTGGCGATTTAAATTCAGGGATTTTATTTTCATTGGTTTTAAATCTGGTGGTTTCAAAATTGAGATTTTCCGGCATTTTACGATGCACCAAACAAAATATCAGTAAAGGATTTGAATCCTTTCATATGCTTTGTGTGCCTAATGCGACTGTCTTTTGCGCATGTATGCTTCATTGGATATATGCTGTTATAGTGGTAAGAGACCATTTAACTGTTACATTCATGTGAATTAAAGAGATAAGGCGCCATTTGGTTGGAGTATTGGTTCTGATATTACTATTTTTGGAGTATAAGATATCAATACTGGACCTGATGTGGAGGAGCATGGAGGGTGGTGACTGTATGAGGAGGATAGAGTTTTGAGGAAGGGGAATGGGAGGGTTCAAACTATGAAAATGTAGTGTTCTTAATATGTGAATGTCAGCACACAGTCAAGACTCGATAGAGTATTGATTTCTTCATACTGGTTCAGGAGATTTCCCTTGTCAAATGTTAAAGGGCTCTGTAGATCTGTTTTAGACCACGTTCCTTTGCACCTTCGGATGGAGGACAAGAAAATAGGTTTCTGAATTTTCAGATATGAGCTTAAGTGGCAGAGGTAAGTTGGATTCAGAGAGGTGAGAGATTGGTGGAATCAAGCACCGAGGGCAGCTTCTGCAATTCAGAATCTTCAGGGTAAACTTAAATGTACCAGGAAATGTATGAAACAATGGGCGAAGCAGAAATTTGGAAGGGTTTCAGCAGAGAGGCAGATAATGAAGATCAGAATTGAAGAATTGGATTTGAAAAGTGAGTTTGTTGACTTATCTACCCAAGAAGTGTATTCTTTGAGGGAACTCAAGAAGTCTTATAATGAAGAGCTGTTGACCGAAGAAATCGGTTGGAAACAGATGGCGAAGGAACACTGGCTAAAGGAAGGAGATAAAAACACTTCTTTCTTTCATGCAGTGGCTAGTGCCAAGAAAAGATATCTGGCTATTGATCATATTAAAGAGAATGAAGCTGTCATTGAGGAACCTGAGGAAATTAAGACTAGGTTTGTTGCCTTTTACAAGAATCTTTTCTCGGAGGACCACCCATTCAGGCCCCATCTACAAGATGGGTTGCTCCCTATGTTAGAAGCTTCTAATGCTGAACAATTGTGTGAATCTTTTTCAGAGGATGAAGTCAAATCGGCAATATTTAGTATGGATCCCAATAAAGCTCTGGGTCCTGATGGTTTCTTCCCTGGATTCTACCAATTTTTTTGGGATACTATCCAGGTAGATGTGGTTAACTTTGTCCAAGAGTTCTATGATAGGCCGGAAGGGATTAAATTTGTTAATTCCACATATATTGTCCTGATTCCGAAATCAGAAGGAGCTGATAGAATGGTTGATTTTCGGCCTATTAGTTTACTCAACGCGTGTTATAAAATCATCACTAAGATTTTAACAATCCGGCTTAAGAAGGTTATCCATAAGCTAGTGGGGATTAATCAGTCAGCATTTTTGCAAGGTAGATTCATCCTGGACAATTATATGGCAGCTTACGAAGCCATTCACCACTACAAGAATAGGCACAAGCAAGGTGTGATGTTAAAGCTTGATTTTGATAAGGCCTACGACACAATCAATTGGAATTGTCTTCTCAAATATATGCAGCTCATGGGATTCAATGCTAGATGGATAAGATAGATAAGGTGTTGCATCTTCTCCTCCAGATTCTCTGTGCTGATTAATAGAGAGCCATGTGGTTTTTTTAACAGTTCTAGAGGATTAAGGCAGGGAGATCCTTTGTCTCCTTTTCTTTTTCTGCTTATTGGGCAGATTTTGAGCTCCCTTTGGGATAGTGCAGCTCAACAGGATTTGGTGGAAGGGTTCAAGATTGGTAGAAGTCATATTCATTTATCTCACTTTCAGTTTGCAGATGATACTCTCCTGTTTACATCTGGGAGTATTGAGGACATTCATAATATCAAAAGTTTGTTAATTTTGGTGGAAGTCATTACGGGTTTGAGAATCAATTATGAGAAATCTGAAATTGTTGGTCTGAATATGTCTCAGCAAAGACTACAGGAAATTGCAAATTCTTTAAAGTGCGGAGTCAACAACTTCCCTATCAAATATTTGGGTCTGCCCTTGTCGAATGGTGCCATTAGGATCAGGGATTGGGATGGTCTCATAAAGAAATTTAAGAGTAGATTGGAAGGATGGAAGGGTAGCTTTCTTTCAGGAGGAGGAAGATTGA